>JANCRA010000008.1:33264556-35664556 GCA_024362935.1 Setophaga petechia
TGCATGCCTGTAAAAGCAGCAGTTGCAGGTGCTACACCTCTGTGCACCTCAATAGCTGTCATTTAGAAGTGCATTGAATGGGACTCTTCGCAAGTCTTTGTATCTCCAAACACAACACACAATGTAAGTATGTCCCTTTTACATACCTTGTCTCTTCAGCAAGCACAACTAAATCCTTATTATAACCCCATTTAGCATACAAATTGCTAAAAACACATTTTATTAAGGGGGAAAGTTGGTCTTGATTGTTCTGTGTCAATTGTTAACAGCAGTCTCGAATGTCCTTCTACTGCCTATACAGAAGCCTCCTACCAGCCAATTCCAGCAAACTCCATGGCAGACTTCCAGGCCAGGACAGTCTTGCACAACACATCCTGGGATCTGTACCAGTTGTTTAAAGGTGCTGGGAGCTTTTGTGAACAAAAGTAAATTGTTTCCACTTCAAGTAGAGTCTTCTTTAATAGTAAAAAGAAAGACTATGTACTGAAGGTCAGGTTTGCAAATCTAACAAAATGATAAGACAGCTGAACAAAAAATGGCAAGATAACACAATACATATATTACTTAACTACGTATATTTTTCTATCATTTTCTTGTAAATTTTTTTTAAACTACATGCAAGTTTGGAAAGCTGTTATGTAGGTTCACCTCATTTTTCTTTACCAAAGTAAATGTGGAAACAAGAATATGATAGGACCAAATGGCAAAGTGCAGATAGAGAAACTAAGAATAGCTGGATCTGGAACAGTCACTTCACATGCAATTATCTCTGATCTAAACAGCTGCACCAAACATATATTTTTTGTTTGGACACATCTGTAGACATGATGTGTATAATTAATTGTTCATTCAAAAATGCAATTTCATGATGCATTTGATTATTTAGATATAAAAGTTTTAATTCTCAGAGCTGACTAAAAGTAGTGATTTTAATTTATTCCTGCTGCCTACAATTACCCACAACCATATATTTTTAAATATTTCCAGACTATAAAAATTACTAATTTTTGCCATTTGTGTTTATCTGCATTTAGACTTTGATTTGGATAAATTAAGCTCTCAAGTGTTCCTTGCTTTATGAAACTCTGCATGTTGTACACTTCAACACAAATAAATGACTTCTACCATTAGAGGTTTAAATAATGTAATGTATTTCATGCTCAGCCTGAAGCTGGATTCCAATGAAGTTGCTAATGCACGTAATGATTAAGTGTAACTCAAATACTAACTGTGTTGTTGAAAACATGACAGGCAATAATTTGGTCTATTATATTCTGCCATTTAATTCCCTAGTACAGACATTCTCTGACACGTTATGAAGCAATGATTTACAATTATTCAAGCTGCAAAGGTCAGAAAGTGACATTATAATCATCTACACAGAGATCCCTTCTAATGCACAAAAACTAGGTAATACCACACAAAAATAGTTTTACTAGAGTAGCAACTTTCTATTTAAGATTTACCAAATTGCACAAGTATAAATAATTAATTTACATTACAGTACGTTAAGGTATCCTTGAAAAGATAATGTTTTTCCTGCTCCTACCAATAAATTTAAGAATAAGTCTTTTTTGCTTGCTAAGGGCAATCTTAACAGCAGCTTTTCACTAAAAGTAGCCTGTATTAATAGTAATAGATTAAAAAAAAATCTGAAAATCTAGAAGATTTTTCAGAAACAACAAACAGGAGTGGAGCCTTTTTTTTTTTTTTATGCAGCTGGTCAAAGCACATCCTTATCTATCAAGAACAAAGATCTATTAGTCACTATGCTCAATATAGGTGAGTAGTTTTGTTAGACATTCTCCAAGCAACCAGTGTCATTAAAATAAGGAACTTTATACAAATCTCTGAATTACTCCTAGCATTAACAACAGCAGCAGAAGTGAGGTTATTTCCATGCTTGGGAGACTATAAATGTCCCCAAATCTTATTTATTTAAGGCTTTAAGGAGTAACTGAATTTAGCAAAATATTTATCAGAACATCCTACATTATCTCCAGAATTAATTGAGAAAAGGAGTTTCAAAGCAAATAAAGAACTAAGGAGCAGAAAGTAAATACAGATTAATACCTCCAGCCAACAAATGACCAAAACAAAGCAAAAAACCCCAAACAAACAAAACAACAAAAACAAACAACAAAAAAACAAAACACCATATCAAAAAACTTCAAGACATAACTACTCCAGCAAAATACAGGGGGAAAAAAAAATCATCTTTTTGACCCCCCTCCAAATTTCTTTGTGTCTAAAAAGGCTTGCGTTTGTTCTCAAAACACTTGACTACTATACATTAAATACTATATGTGTAATAAACATAAAAAAGGCATTGCTAAAATTGGTCTTTTAAACTATAGGAATGCAGCAAAAAATGTTTACATGCACATTTTAAATACTGAACATTTTCCTAACAATCCAAACCTACCTTATACTCATCTTCTTCAATCGATTTTTAAGTGATCATAAAGGAGAGAGAAAAAAAAAGGAAGGAAGCAGCCACTCTTACTTGAAACATATAACTACATAACCCAAATTTCTGTTTCTAAAAGCAAAGGCAAGAAAAAGGCAAAGGAATAATAGACATATTTTTAAATCAAACATTGCCTATAAATTCTGTTCACAATCTCAATTGAAGAACAATGCATTTTTCATATCCTACCTAAGGGATAAAATTTGAAAAGTGCATGACAAGCCTTTTCACAGCATTTCAGCAGGCAAATGAAACAAAAATTTTAAATGCTGGGCAACCAAGATTTGTTTGCCTAACCCAGAGTATCAGCCAATTTCAGAGTGAGACTTTCAAAAATGAGAGAAAGTCACACAGAAAATAGATATTACCCCTGAAATAATGGCATATATTTTAGAGCCATGGGTATGGAAAAGAAAACAATTAACACACATCTGCGATAAGGCAATGAGTAGCAGACGGTTTATTCCAAATGTTAAAACATCAGCGGTGTCCAATTTCTGTGTCACGTACTTTCTGCTGTGCAGCTGAAGAAAAACAAACTCTGAACTTCAATTAAAAAAAATAAAACAACACAGCAAAATTACTGCCTTTTTCAATAACTAGCTGAATTATATATTGTGTACTTTGTAGCATGTAAATATGAGGATCATTTGGAAAATTGAGACGCAGCAAAACCTTCCTAAAACAACACCAAAAATATGATTTTTGCTTTTTTTTCTTTTGCCTTTTTTTTTAAGACCAAAATTTTGAAATAATTTGTCTTTAAAAAACGTGGTATTTTGAGACCACACCATGATGTTGCACTGACATTTCACCTTTAAAAAGTGCCCAAGCAGATTCAAAAGCTTTTGAAACACAATTTATCCTCACAACTAGCAGAGGGCTTATTACTGAGAATCTAAAAGTCAGAGGATAGAATATTAACTACTGTAGAAAAGAAAACATAGTGCAGGACCTTCTGTTTGTGACAAAATTACAGAGTTAATGTTCCTGAAAGATCACTTCACCTTTTAAAGCATGATTTTTAAAAAGGTAAAATTTATAGCAATTAAAGCTAATGAAGAAATGCAGCATGAGCTGCTTATGTTCAGGAACTAATAGGTCCACTGAGCATTTCTAAGATTATTTAGCCATCAATGATAATGAATTGACATTGTCAGTGGTGTTAATGTACCAATGCTCTATAGTGCCACTAATCCGATAGCCAATCCTAGCAATTTTATCCTTTTTTATGTTGCTACTTTATTTTTTTAACCAACAAGCTACCCAGTCCTTTCAATTAAAAGAGCACAAATACAGCACAGGTTATTAACACTTTTTTCTCCTCTTCCACATATAAGATGGCATATTCATTATATGGACTATGGTTCAAACTGCTCTGGTCATTCCTCCTTCAAATCCCAATCAATTCTTCAAAACTGTTAGCTACAGTGCAAAAATGGCTTTTCCAAATAAATCAGTGCTAGTATATGATTGTTAAAATACATTTTTGGTGCACATTAAGTGAAATGTGATGATTATTCAAACAGGGATATAAATCAGATTTTTGTAAGCACGGGGTATTGTGGTGTACGTCTCTTCACCGATTGTTTTGCCATATCTAAATAGCACAGCTCCATGTTGTTGATGCAAATTAATAATACACAAAAATGAAAAATAAGTACCTGCCTGGCTACCAGGTATGACATGTCGGCAACATAGAGAAAGCAATCAGTTTGGGAAAGTGACTACCATTTCAATCCAAAGTTTAAATCATTCATACATCTTTTGCTCTCTCTCTTCCACAACTATTGCGAATCCCAGCCGAGAGCTGTGCAATTTCTGAGACAGGTTCTGTCAGACATGTCAATTCTGAAGTGATAGAATGAGTTTTTGAAAAAATGAGGCACTATGCCAAATCCTAATAATTTTCATTCTCTTCTTGTAAAAGATACCATATTTGCTGGTTTGATTTTTTTTTTTTTTTTACTTTTCCTCTCACAATGAAATATTTAAATAGTATGATGATTTTTCAGTTTAAGTTAAAAGGGAATTGAGCAACCAATGTCAAGGTTGTGGACCACCTCTAAGGAAAAGACTTTAGCCTTTGCTAAGCACTTCTGTGGATCTTTAGTTTCTAACTATCTTCCATGTCAAGTTCTTGGCAATTGATAAAGCAGAGACAGCAAATAAGACGTTTAAAACAATATAAAATACCCTACCACATTCATTTTAACTATGCTTCAAAGTAAGAAGTAGCACAAGTTATTCTACTACTGATATACAGTGGACCTAAGAATTGGGCTCATACATTTTTATTTGTTATTTCAAGAAGTCAGCAATTAATTTTCTTAAGTGAGTAAACTCATCCAAAGTATCTCATAATGCCACATGCAAAATTATTAGAAAAGCAGAGAGATGAATCAGTGAAAATCACTCAGCTGCATCTTCAGCTGAAGATTCACTTGTCTTCTAAAATGTGTAACTCATTTTGTCCTGCAGCAGATTGGTACACTAAGGCTAAAAAACCTCCTCCTGCTGAATATTATCCCCAACATCACACCACACCATGCTCATGTGCACAGCACTGTCTAATTGAACCTGTGCTCTTCTACACATTAACCATAAGACTGCTATAGCAGGTTACATAGGTTTGCGTAAAATGTTTTTATATGATGCATATATTAGTTAATTTCTTCAGCCTAATAACATTAAAATATATTTTTAATCAGAACTAGGGTATTAAAATCCAACTTTGAATGTCCTATGATGTACCATATATGCCATGGCATTTTAAAACCTTTTAAACATTTCTGCTAAATTAATTAGTTTTGCATTAAGGAGTCTCAATGCCTCCTATTAAATGCAACACATTTGAAGGACAATTAAACATTATGAACGATCCTTCTAAGGAAATAACGATTGTTAAAAGAAAAACAAGATTTTTTGGGTAACAAACAGGAACATAAGAACACATAAAAGACTTCAATTTATTTTAAAAGTCTTATGCCTGCAATATTTTAGATCCGTTTGTTTGAAAAATCTGTCTTCTGTTTTGTTTTCATAAAGAATGAAAACCCTAATGGAGTCCCGAAATCTGTTAATGGTACTAAAATTATAACAGTATAGCAAAAGAAAAAACCCCACACAGTAAAGTCTATATTATATATTTTTTATGTCTTTAAATGGAATTTACAGTTCTCCCTGGCAATGTGAATGAACATCCTATAATTTAGTCAATTTACAGATTACAGGTTCAAATTGACCTTGTAGCCCATAAAATTGCTCATCTTCAGTGCAGGATTAGAAGTGGGAAAAGAATGTCATAACTGTATTTAAGGAATTTACCATAACAATGGAAAGGAGGATATGCATGCATAATTTTAGCCACTCTTGCTCACATCACAGTTTTCAATTCTGAAACAATGCATATTCTGTGCTCTTCTCCTGGTTAACCATGGTGGAGACTGTTTCAATTTACTCACCCACAGACATGACACTTGTATTCCCTCATCCCAAGGTGCCTCTTGACATGGTTTCTGGCATCTCCAAGCTGAGCTGTTGCAAAGTGGCATATCTTGCACTTGAATGGCTTTGATCCTAAGTAAAATTTAGCATAAGATATGAGTTGAATTAGAATAAAATATCATCCATGGTTAAAGAAATAAAAATTCCTGAGGAAAAATAACCTTTTTAAAACCTATCCCACATTTAACCTGTTTGAGATTTTTGCCTAATAAAAAAAGTGTCTTGTATATAAGTTTATAACCCCCAGGACACAGGCAGTATATTCTACACATTACTCATTAAAGTTTGCTCAAGTTCAAGATCCCAGAAAATACTCTCTTAACTTTAAATCTGGTCTTTTTCTTGTCATTAAAATCCATAAAAAATATTAAAATGAGCAGAAAATACACTAGGTAGATGACATTTCAAAAAGATGGCAAAAGTTGTTCCATGTCTTTCTCAATGGCCAGATGCTGAAACTCAGGTAATGGTCTTAAAGTGGACTGGTATTGGTTTGAACTGCAAAACATTCTCTTTTTTTTAGCAAATATTTTTAAAGTAAAATAATATTACAAGTCTTCCAACTTTGAATAGATTTCACATTAGCATTGGTATTTCAGATTTGTTCTGTCACACACAGCAAATGATTCATCACCTAGCTATTGTAATGGCATGCAATGTATGAATATACAGTGGATAAAATATTATGCCTTTATGACTGTTTTATGGTCAAGAATTTATGATTATTCTGCAAACCAGAAGTATTGACATTTTGGCTATTATTTATTTCAAGAACAAACTTTAATATTAAATGTCTGCTGCAGACCAAAGAACTCTGAAATTATTTCTCCAAGGAAAAAGTACCAACCTATTTCTTGTACCACATCAGTTCAGCAAAAAGTCAAATTATTTGTCTATCTTAATTAACAGTGATCATATCTCAAGATGGAAAACCTGTCTTTTTTACTGACATAGTTAAATTTGGCACATGTCAGTCCCAGGTTATTATGCAGCAACATCATTCTAGAAGCACTTTCCAATTTTCTGACCACTAAATCCTTAAATCAATAAATCAAAATCAGAGAACTGCAGTTAAAAGTAAGTACAATATGGTCAAAGAGTCTCCATATTATGTTTAGTATATGTTTTGTGAAGTACTTCTTCCAATACAGTTAAGCATAATATTAAATATGTGATCTTTAATAAATATACATAAAGAGCTCTGATAAGAAAAATGTTGCACTATATCATACTTGATCAATGAACCTTTTTACTTTGCCCTTGAAAATAGAATATCCTCCAGGAATCCACTGGTGAAATTGAGGATCTTAGTAAAAAATTTTAGAGTCTTAAATTTCAATTTAATTCCCAAAAGCTAACGAAAAATGAAGCATTTAATTTTAATCTTCTAACTGAAATAAAAAAGTCAACAGTACTAAGCACAGGCAGACAAGGTTGAATATTTCACAGTTCAATGACAATGAAGCCAGATCTCTTAATACTTCCATTTCTACTGTTGGAAGTAGATGTAAAATATATTTAGCACCTCAATGGTTATATCTAGTCAGCTTTATATGTTTAAATGTCAAAAGCAGGTTGAGACTGCAGCTCACAGCAATCACATCCTATCCATCACACTGAAAAAAAACCCTAGTTTATTTAAATGATCCTGATAAAACTGAATTAATCATTAATTTGGTGGCATTTCAAATCAACATTGCATTCTACAAAGAGACCAGGGCAAATAAAAAACAAAACCTTATCTTTGCATTAAAAGACCACTAAAAGTTTATGCTTTAACTTGTGATCTTTAGCTGGACAATTAATAACAACAAGGCCACAGGTGAAGATGATTTTCTTTAAAATCTATTGGTGTTTATACTGCTCTTTTTTCTCACAGAATTCAAATACCATGTGGATTCTATCCTATGCTCCCTTAGTTTCTCTCCTACTGATTAAATTGTAAATTCGTTCCTCATTCTGTTACTGCAGGTGTCCCACAGGGCTTCCATACAAGACCTTTGCTGTTTTCCATTTACATGACTCCTTTGTGAAGAACTCGAGTTCAGACCAATCGTGACTACAGTGTGCTGACAATACAGAAATGTATTATTCTGTTGACTGCTCTCATCCAAAAATCACTGAGGCCTTGAGGGCTTTTGATTTTTTTTTCTCAGATCCAGAGCTGAATATCTGTTAACATCTCCATTTAAGCTCCATGAAAATTCAAGTGCTGGCAGGCTCCAGTCGGTACTTATCACCTGAAACAAAAGCAGTGTATCTCCCTTTTAGGTTGCTGGTGCCAAATTTGTTCCAGTATGTTCTTGGATGGAACAACCCAAAATTTTATACTAAAAATGAAGACATTAGACTATGATTTAAATTAATGGTAAAAAAAATTGTATTTGCCATAAAGCTGTCTGAAACAATGTAACACATTTAACCATTTCTTAGCCATATTTATCACCAGCTTCAATGGTTCTCCTATCCTGTTTTAAACTGTGATATTACTGGATTAACATTTGGCTTTGAGTTCTCAGAAAAAAAAGAGAAAAATGCTTTCACTACATCATCTTTTCAACCAAATTACTCAAAAAAAAAAATAGCCAAAAAAATTTTTAGAAAGCCACCAAACTACTTTACCCACAAGTTACGGCATTGAAAACAAATGTACATTTTCTGATGGTAGCAGGAAACAATAAGGCTCTTAAAAATTGGGGGAACACCAAACCAGCCAACAACAAACAAAACAAAAACATAACAACAACAACAGCAACAAAACAGGCAAACAAAAAGCTACACCACCATACCAAACTGAAAATAAGACTAAATTTAAGACTCCAGATCTGGCAGACATAAAGCATTCTACTTTCGTAAAAAAATATCTGAGTCCATAATCCTTGCTTTACATTAGGACAATGCAGACCCAAAGCTATAAGAAAGAATTCACTGTTGCATCTTTAGGCCAGCCAAAGGAAACATGACCTGCACCTGCAGGCATTGCTGTGCTCCTAGATCAGGCCCAATACAAAGTGAACAGAACCACATGAAATGTCATCATACCATTTCCTCCTAGGTTTAGGACTTGGGGAATAATACAGCATATTTGCATTGGGCACAACTGCCACTAACTGAGAAATCTGATGAGAAAAGAAACATAGATGATGCAGTTGCAGGTTATTTTTCCTCAGATGTTGATTGTTAATTAAGTTTATGGGACCTCCATCAATTGCAAACTAAAAAGTCTTCCACCTCTACTACTCCTTTTATTCTTCTTTACACTTCCTCATTTTCACTTGTCAACATGTGATGGATTTACTTGTTAGGTCCTCTATAGCAATGCTTTCCTTTCATTTGCAATGTGAAAATCTCCTACATTATTTAACAGTATTTTGAAACAGTATTTTTCTATTAATGGAAATTATTAGTTGTATCTTTATGCAACTTTCCCTTCCCTCGACCACCTCAAATCATCACTGATTACTCAATTAAAAAAAAAGGAAAGGAGTTGGTGATGGTTACACATACATACACATGTACATAAACCTATTTATGTACATCCAGATGCTAATGAAAGACTTTTTTAAAAGCCTATAATCAGAATAATAAATGGGAAAATGTGTGGCTGTGCTTTTATGTACCTGTTGTTACCCTGGGATAGGACAGAAGCTGGAAATGGTGGACTTTGCCTCACCAACATTAGATGCAGTTGGTGCAGTAGGTCATTCCCTTCTGCCACTGCTCCCAATCACCTAAACATATTTGTTTGTTATTAAACTGCATCCACTGTGATACAGATGGGAAAAAAAGGTTATATAAGAAGAGAACCACAAACAGAAAAATACAGATTGGAAGAGAAAGCCTTCTTCCCATTAAGTATTAATAAAAGTCTCCACATTACTATTTATGTGAATAAGCAAAGCATAAGAAAACCATTTCATTTAAAGTTGCAATGAGAAAGAGGGCAGATAAAACTCTGCACCAAAAAACGACTTGCAAAATTAAAAGTATTCTTTCACTTTGCTTTGCATATTTAGTGCTATCCAAAAGCACAGTAAAAATATACTCCATGATAAGACCTACACACAAGATGTTAAAAAGTACACTAACTTTTACTAAATGTTACAATCAATGATGTAACTTATGTAAGTAGGGTTGCTTTGTCATATATTGATAGTTACCTCACTTTCACATCCACATTAACTTGATTTTAAATGCAATTAATACATATAGTCAAGGAAGACTAATGGACTACATTCTGCACTTAACCTGGTGGACATTTTCAAATGGCACAAGTGACCAGTGCAAACCTATTTTGCATTGTAAACGACTAAATAAATCTTAATGGATTAAGAATGATCAGCTATCAACACACAAGGGAAATTAAGTGCTGAAATGCCTACATTGATTATTTTAAATTATTAGCCTTACTCTGTTCTTGAATTTGTATGCTTTTAGTGAGCTTTAACACATTTACAAGACTTATTGACTATAATTACAAGAGAATTCAAGTAATGGACACATCAATTATAAGCAACATGTCTTGACCAGACAGTTGCATAAAGAATTCTAAAGAGAGCTCCATTAGCATCCTCCCCCTTAGTTTTATTCAGTTTTATCTGCCGTAAGAGGGCATATTAAGGGCTTATACAGCTGTTCTGACCATGTGAACATGAGCGTCCCTCTGAAGACTTAACACTGCATTCCAAGTTGGATATTAGCTGAAGCAATGTAGATACCTATGCTATTGACAGGACAGAAGTAATGCTGAAAGTATTAAGTATGTGAGTTATTGGTATACATGAATGCTGCAGTTACAGTAAAATACTTTGAAAGGTTTGAAATACAATGTCTCTGTTCCCAAAGATTAATTTTTAGGATTTGTTTTCCAGTCATGCCCTTGCCTTTTCTTAAAAAAAACTTACAAAACTATTTTAGGATTATGCCAGGAATTACCATTCTTTTATGCTTCTTTTTGTTACCTTTTTGTTCTCTTCCTTGTAACCATGCACTAAGTTTCAAATACTGCATGAATTTAAACTATAGCTTCCATAATAAGCCATTATTTAAAAGTACAGTAAAATAAACCTTACAGTTTTAATGAAAATATGTTCATTGAAATGTGAATTTATTATTCAAATCCACTCATAAATTCAACCATGGAGACACCACTTGTCTAAGCAGACCTCAGTGATTTAGAAAAGCTGTCTATTTAAAATAAAGAATGTATGGCAGGTTTATAGAAACATCGCAGTGAATTTTTACATAAATTTAGAACTGCAGCTTATGCATTTTTCTACAGAAATGTTTTTAAATTTTCCACTTAAAATTAAACATAAAAATGAATTTAAAGTGTGATCAGCACAGAAACTAAATCAGATGCTACATCCCTGTGCAACACATCAGCACTACATACCACCTTCCAAAAAGGCTGACCAATTCCAACCGCTATAACTTATTTCTGCAAAAAAAATGTTGTTTCTTATTGGTATTTATTTAGGAGTGATGTAATATCAAATGTCTATTCTGAAGTATTATGTAATGCTGAAATGCTAAAAGTTTCACTTAATTGAAATTAAATAAACAATTTGGATACTAAACAACTGCACAGAAGAGAAAGTTAGAAAGAACAGCTAACTAATCTCTCAAACCACCAATGCTTCATTATATAAGAACCAATGAATGGTTATAATTTAGATTAAAAGGAAGAAAATCTCTCTATATGAAACAAAAAGCAGAAGGGTGACTGTAGTTGAAATGTTCTTACATTTTCTGCCCTTTGATCACTGTATTTTCATACCCTTTTAGATAACTTTGAATTTCATCAGGGGCTTATCAGGTGATAAAAATGCCAGTTCCTAAGAAATATAAAAGGGCTTAACAAGCAGAAAAAGACCAATGGTATAATTCACTGTTTGAAAGAGACCAATTGCAACGACAACGTTTCCATACCTGTGTGGGTACGGATGTGAGCTAGGAAGGCCATGGAATTGCTACTTCTACACATCTTCCCACAATACTTGCAGACATTGCCTTGGTTCTCTTCCCTCTCCCTGTTTATCTGCTCAGTGTCTTCAACAATGTATTTATTGACTTCCCGCAGCAGCTCTTCATGTTGCTCTTTGATGTGGAGAAACAAGCTCTGCTCGGAATCGAAGGGCTCCGTGCACTTCAAACACTTAAAGGTTGCGCCTCCTTCGGGCAGCTCCTCCACACTCGCCTGCTCATTTCGCATGTGCCCAGCACTGGCCAAGTGCTGGTGAAGGTTGCTTTCTGTGTAAAATGATTTTCCACAGAGTAAGCAATGAAAATGCTTTTCTTTTGAAGGATGTTTCATGGCTATGTGAACATTTAGTCCGCTCAAACCATCTGCTAGAAAACCACAGTCATCACAGCGAATACGTGTCGATTCCCCAAGGGAAATTCCTTCTGACTTCTTCTTTTTCCCACCACTTGTTGAAGTGTCTGCTGTCACTGTGAGCTCACTAGCTTTCACTGCCCCTGATATCTGTCCTTCTGCAGAATGGTCAGTGGCCTCCCCATCTTGATGACTTTTTAACCTCACTATAGAAGAATCAAACTTGCCAACATTTTGCATTGCCTTTCCTTTATCATCAGCACTGATAACTGTTCCTAAAGCCTCATTACTACTTTCTTGCATGCCCTCAGCTGTTGAGCCATCTGCCTCCCAAACATTGTTATTTATAGTTACTTCAGCTTCACGTTGTGCTTCCATAAGGGCTTCTTCCTCCTCCCCAGTAGGATCCTCTCTGAAACTTCTGTTACCATCTAAACTATGTCTATTTTGTACTGCTTCTCCAGTGTTTCCAGCAAAATTTGATTGCTCTACTGCACTACTTGTTTCTGGAAGACTTAGCACAAGTGGGTTATTTTTCTTCAGTGATTTTTTGGTGAGACTGTCTTTGTCTCTACACTCTGCTTCTGGGTTTTCAGTACTTTCTTCCAAGCTCTCCACATCTTTTTCCGAATTGCAGTTTGTGTGGCTTGATCTGTTTTGATTTTCTGCAGTGCAGTCATCATCTGAGTTGAGCAGCTCCTGACCATGCTTACTTTTCTGCTCCTCACAAGTACCTGTCTCTTTAACTGATACTTCATTGACAAGTTCAACAACTTTATCTTTCTGAGGAGTTTGCTGGAATCCTTCACAATAAGGGTTTTCTCCTCCATTTGCAGAATCCTTATTAAGTTCGTGTCCCACTGCATTTCGGGAATTGACATCTTTAGGGATTCCTGGAGATGTATTTTCATTTAAGGCAATACACTCAGTAAAGCTTTTATTCATATGATCACCTTCTGATGCATCATTGGCACACTTTGTTTCATCTAAATTAATTTTTGATTCCCCTGCAATGCGATGGTGCTCCTCTTGAGGCAAAGCAGCGCCTTCTTTAGTGGTATTTGCTGCATTTGCTTCCTCCCCAGAAGAAGAACAAACATAAGATTCTCTTCTAATTTTGTGTTTCTCTGTTGCTGCATGCCTTATCATCTCTCTGCGAGTAACAGCATAGTAGTCACAAGCCATGCAGTAGAATTCAAACTGTTTTGTATGTTTTCGCTTCACGTGCAGCTCTAAAGAAGCAGCAGAATGAGCAATGAAGCTGCAGTGTACACACTTGTTGTCATTTGCACCCATGGCTCTCCTCTGGAAGCTTGGGTCACAGTTTTGAGCAACCCTCACTGGTTCCAGCAACGCATGTTGGTTTACATTCAGTGGATTCCTATTAGGCTGCATATCTGGTAGCCTACTGGCATTTGCAGCTTTTAACTCAGCATCTCCTCGCTCAACTTCTTGATTGTCCAAGACAGAATTTTCCAAATCTGATGACTGGCCACCATCCTCAACATGTTCAGGCAAGGCAGTCATGGGGCTGTTAATCTTCTTGCACACGGACTCAAAATTACCTGCTTCAGGGCTAACGATGATCTCTGAGTTCTGTTTTCCACATCCTTCTATTTCAACACGGCTTTTGTGTTTTTTGGTTGCACAGTGACGTTCCATATCTCCTTTGGTGACAGTGTAGTAATTGCAAACCTTACACAAATAGCTGTACTGATGACTGTGCTTTCGCCTGATGTGAACAGTCAAATTCGTAACACTGGAGGCCAAAAGGCCACAATGGGCACATGTCCTAGAAATAGTACCTTTAGGCTTCCCTCCTCTGGATGCATCAGCTAAAACCAATTCATTTTCACCAATCCTTTGCTCAAGTAGAACAAAATCCTTATTTCTTGATATGTTTTCCACAGAAGAGGATGAAACATCTATAATTTCTTTATCCAACTCTGTACTTCCACTCCCAGCAATGGAAGTATCCACCACTGATTTAATGCCACCAACACCAACACAAACCTTTACGATACATTCTTCAAAACGTAGTCCAATGTTGTTTTTCCTGGCATTTTCAAGATGCTTGCTTCTTTTGATATGTTTCTCCATTCCTTCCTTACTCAGTGAGTAGAGATTACATGCTTTGCAAAGGAAGTGATACTCTTGTGCATGTCGGAGTTTTATGTGCCTTGTAAGAACTGTGGAAGATCTCGTCTTATAAAAACACTTTTTACATTGAAATTGGGTTTTATTCAGAACAGAATGCTTTAGTTCATTTCTATGATTTATGAAGGAAGAGTCTGGAGTTTTTGCCTGCATTGACACTTCCATTTCTTTTGCAAGTCTTTGGCTATTGTTCGATACTGAGTCATTGTAAGGTACCACTTGCAAAGTCTGATCACTGTTACTCAATGGAGTAGCTTGCTGAAATAATGAACCATCGTGTTTCTCATTTTTTTGATGATTTATCAGCTCTTCTTCCAATTGAAAAAAAAGAACACAAACTGGACAACTGTGGGACATTTTGTGCACTTCACTCATGTGGCTTTGAAGGCTGTCCACATTCAAGCTGGTAAACGAACAGAGCTGACAATTAAAGCTACAACCACCCATCTGGTGTTTACTCTCCTGACAGTGTTGCTTCACGTCTTCCCTGACTCCAGAGGAATAGCTACACATCTGACAATGAAACTGGATCTTTTTTGTATGAAGCTTTGCAATATGAGTTTCCAAACTTTCTTGGTTGTGAAAAACATGACCACAATCCATGCAAGTATGAAGAGCACCATCATCAGCAATAAGTTTAACTTCAGAATCTTTAGCAACTGCAGTGCTAGAAGAAGGGGTATTTGGCTTATATTCAGTAAGATCTTGTATTTCTGCAGCAGTATTGCAATTACTTTTAGCATCTGTTTCTAGTTCTGTGTGAGACACAGGGCTTGATTCACCTTGTTCAAGCTGTGTGCTGGAGATAGGCTTTTCATGTACTCTCCGAGTTTCAGATTTGGGTCTCTTACTATTCCCCAACAATCTGTATCTTCTTCTAACCTGCCTTTTTAATCTAGAAGACCTACTCTGTCCAAATGAAGACCTTAACAAGAAAGCATTTCTTTTGTGTCTCAGTTTATCAAATCTCCTTGTCCTGTGTAAACTGTTAAATAGTTTTTTGGTAGTTGCAAGAGATTCTGTTTTCTGCAAAATATTTTCTGATGGTCCCAGTATTCCTAGTTTTTCAGTTTGAATCTTATCATTTCCTTCTGTACCAGAAGAAAGTGACGTTTCTTCTGCCATAGTATCTGTTTTTTCAGTGGGAGTATTTGAAGATGGTATCATTTCAACAAGTTCACTGACATCATTTTCTTTAGATAACTTTACTTTGGAGCCTTTCAGTGCGCTGCAAATACTTAATTCTTTTGCATCAGCAGTTCTTGACCTTAATTTATTGGTCCCAGGTTTTGCCCTGACATTCCTCTCTTTGGTTGAAGTAGATTGTTGGTTTTTAAAGGATTTTTTTGTCAATATCTGTACAAATCCTCCCCGTGCAGCAAGATTTTGGCGTCGAAGGTGAGTCTTGCCAAGGAAATGAGAATTTAGGAGACTCTCTTCAGCACTCTGAAAACCACAAAGATCACAAGAAAATATCTTGGATTTTTCACGATCTTGCCTAACATGCATATGTGATGTTGAACTACACTCACCTATGCAACTACAATGAGGGTGTGTTTGCTCTTTGGATGGTTTAGAGAGGCCTTCTTGTTTATGTTTTTCCTTGTCAGAGCAGGAAGGTAAACATGGATCACTCATTTTGCCTTTAGGGTCTTTGTCTATGTTTCCATCTGTACAGACAACACTGATTTCTTCTGAAGAATATAATTTATCAGAAACAGCAGCTGACATGTCTTGTGAATGTTTATTTTCCTTGTGAATTTTCAAAATGGCATCATCAGCAGCACATCTGAAATCATATTGTAGGCACAGGATATCTGAATTAAATATGTCACTATCAGGACCACTGGTGACTCCTTCCTTTTTTACAGTTCCAGGTATTGTACCACATGATTCTCCAGCTAAAACTTTTTGCAATTTCCTTCCAGCATCTTTCATGTCTTTTGAAGAACTCAGCTTTCTTTTCCTGGAGACATTTTCAGGTTTCTCTGCTTCAACAACATCCAGGTTTGGTGATTCTGAGAGTCCTGTTTTGTTTGTGCCATTATCTTTTTCTTTCTTTTCAATGTCCCTGAACACTTCATCTGATGTAAGCCTTGTTTTCTGTTGAGATGAAGAGTCACACCCAGCATTTTCTCCTGATGTATTTCTTGGGGATTCTTCTGTCAACTCAACTTGTAAATTCTCATCAACATCATCTCTCTTCTTATTTTCCTCCCCATCCATTCTTAACAGTGATATTACCAATTAAAGATCATTTGGTTTAGCACCTACAAAACAAAAGAGCTCCTGTTAGTCTTTTATGCAAACTTAAGGGTTAAAATAATCAAATTTTAAACGCCCCATGCAATACAGAAAATTAAATCATGGCAGGAAGAAAGACACAATGAAAGATATGAGGCAACAGTTTCACCATGGTATCTATACCACCTTCTAGTTACAGAGCACCACCTGAGCAAAAACTTAGATCCTGTAGTTTTTATGTAATCAAGTAATACTCTACATGCTTTAGACTTGGGCAGACAAACATGACCTTTGTTTCTGGAAGCATATTTAGGACACAAAATACTAACGGCTTTCAGGGAACTGGTCATGGAATATTTTACTTTTCCTGAGCTAGAAAATCAGCTTTCCAAATTTAAAAGTTCCCAGGAGAAATAATGATGACTGCAACAAGCAAGACAAAGCCAGCATAAATGTTAAATATTTTAAGTATTCAGCTTGCTTTCCTTCCTCTGCTTAGATTACCTGTTAAAGAGAAAGAGGGAAAACATAAATAGAACCATGTTCTAAAAGAATATGCTACAAGTATAGCTTCCCATCATTCCTAAAATACCCTCTAAAACATCATTTCCTAACTGGGGAGGAGGGAGGAGAAACAAAAAGTCATGAAATAACAATGCAGAGAAGGGCAGCACCTTTGAGACCCAGCACAAACTTTAACCATTCAAATCCAGTTACCAGAAGCTTTTGCTCAACTGCCCAGTGTGACCCTCCTGCTCCCAAGAAGATGCCGCCACTAGAAAACCGATGCTACCAACACAGTTTATAAGAGGGATGGGGATGGGAAATCAAATCTTGACATTTATTACCTTTTCATTTTGATATGAAGCAACTGAGAATTGAAAATGCAATTCATTTTAACAGATGATTAAATACTAAATGTTTATCTATGTGCTTTACACTATGATTTAAACATCAATTTGCTGCAGATCCAAGTATTCAGTTTTTTGTTCAGTTACCCATTGAATGAGGCCATGACCACAATTGTAAGTACTTCCTGACAAGATTAAGTAATTGCAATGTTGATACAGATAACGTAGGGTACAAAAAGCTGTTCAAGTACATGGTAAAAAAATAATTATGCTTAAATTTGAGGACAAAGTAGGAACGTATTAAACTGAGAAAATAAATTCAAATCAGTTGGACTTATTACCCATGGAAGTAAAAAAAGTGTTTTTCTCCTTAAGAATAATTTGTGGAAAGCCCCTAGGGAATTGAGTGCACACTAGTCTCATACATTGAACAGTTTTTCAACCATAGGTCTCTCATTTAGCTGAAGCACTGACCAAACCTATACCAAGCTAATTATACCTAAATAACAAGAGAATAACCACTTCTAGATCACAACAGCCCTTTGGAGGATCACAATATTGTCCCCTAAATATGGCTTTCTGATTCTTATGCACTACTGTTTCTTTTTCTTCACAAAACCATGATGGAAACTTATCACAATTAGTGAGAAGGAAAACAGTCAGTGCTACAGTCTCACTGGTATAAGTCAGCACACTGTTAGTATGCTCAAAAACACTACAGCAATTAATAGCAGGACCAGATGAAGCCTTTGAAGTACAAGCTTACCCAGAAAAGGTTATAAGCATAGGTTATATCTGTTTGGGATACAGAAGAAAAAGATCAGATGAAAATGATGTGGTTTAACTGCAGTACAGCTTTATTTATATAATGCAAAATATCAAGTTAATTCAGTGACAAGTGTCACAAGTCCATCTTAAACAAGCAACCATGGGTCCTTTGCCTTGTTGCACCTCCACAGCAGGTTCCCAGCCACCACCAATTATATCACCTGGGGAAGAGCAGCAGTTTTTCCTTTGCTGTAGAAAACATTTTGCAATCTCGAACCAATTCTCCATCTTCTTTATAGGATACTTCCCTCTCAAACCATAAGATTTACCAGAAAACTTGTTCAGCAGTAAACTAATACTGGCATTGAACATTTACACTATCAAAAGCTGTATTGGGATAATTAGAAGTTTCTCCATCAACAAAAAGGTTGCCTTTTCTGGTACTCCCCCAGAAATTCAGCTCATCTCCACTGGCCACTCGCTCACCTGAAAGAGATGGCTGATTATCTGCACACAGTCTCTGCAGCTTTATCCTCGTTTCTCAGCATTCGCTCAGTAACTCTCCAACAGAAGTTCATCCTGCTCTGTGCTCAGATCACAATCCCAGTTCTGGTGTCCAACCTTCTCTCCCACTCAACTGCACCAGTTATGAATTTTTCTAGCGCTTAGGAAAAAAAATTTCCTCTATTTTATCTTTGTAAGCTGCTTGTAGCAAGAACTACAAACTAGCTACTAGAAAAGTGAAAAATACAAAACATAAACCTCACAGGTACTACCAATAACCTCAGTATGAAATTAAAATAATCATATGTGTAATACAAACATGCTAAGATGCCTTACATCCCAGACTTCTAGCCTAACTCCTTATCTCTGCTGTCATTTCATTACAAACCTCTAGCACACAGACTGGGACTGCACTCTGTTCCATTTACAGGCAGATCTCCTGATGAAGTCAACAGCCTCACATCTACACCCACAACCAGTAAGCATTATCAAGGCAATTTCTCTCCAGCTGCACAGCAGGCTACCTGCGGCAAGGTATGGTAATGATACACATTTACCAACTTCATCATTACCACACATCAAAGTTTCCATGAAAATAGTCTACACCTGCACACCCTTCCCAAAGTTACATTTGCCTCCATCCCACTTCCATATAATCTGTTATATATAAATATCACTACATGGGAGTCTGCAACCTGCATGAAAAAAAATCCAGAAAGATATTCTCTTCATAGAGAATATCTATGAAAGAAACAAATATGAGGCAGTTGCTGCTGTTTCTCTAAAATATTAATTAATCTAAGGAATTAAATAGCCTCCAGTTTCTTTTAGGTTGCTCTTAAAGCTGCCTGTAGGACAAGAGAGCATCTTCTGATAGGCACTTAATGGCTCCTATCACTACTTTTTAATGGTACCATGACCAGCAATTTGTTGAGCTCTGCTCAGTTCTCCACATCTCACACAAGATCTGGAGCACTGGACCAAGTCTCTGCTCCTTCCTGCTACAGCCTTCGCTCAGATGACACTGCCGTGCCTCTAACACAATTTCAGTAGCACACAGCTCAGCCTCCCTGATGGCAGACTAGTGCCTCACACCCAAATGCAGCTGTGGGCTCCTTCCTGCACGGATATATTGCAGGAATGGCTACCTCTACTCAGGCATTCAGCACACCACTAGCTGCCTCTAGACAAGAAGAGCCTGTAATCTTTCCTCCACTGTAAGCTTCTCTCCCAAAAGCTCTCTCACAGATTTGTCACCGAGTACTAGGACAATGGCGAAGCACAGGCTGATCATAAATCTGAGAGGTCCTACTCCTCTGTCTACCTAAAACAATTCACTTCCGCTCTCAACAAAGCCACCACACTAATTTAGGGCCATTCTGCAGTTGGTATTGTAATATAGAAGAATCAGTGCATTGGAGAAGGCATCAACAGCATTCAAAGTCTGGACAGTCCCAGTGACCACATAAGGTCAAACAGCTTTCTTTTTGCAAAATTAATCTTGGATCAAACCTTAGTCTGGCACAGGGATCATCATCACAAGCAAATAAGCATCTGGAATTTTATTAACCTAATCAAAGAACACACTCTAGATGTAACAAGTAACCCTCTGAAGCCACGGCACCCTAAGCATATGCTTAAATCTAACTCCTACTTGTTAGTGTGATTAAGCCTTTTGATAGCAATGTAATGCTGCCAAACTCATACAGCAGCATGAATGGGGAAGATCAGCTCTTGAACCACCTTATTCATGGACCAACAAGACTAAAATCAATGCAAGATGTAAACTTCCTTGTGTTTCCTGCTACCTTCATCTTTTAAAGCATCATCTGGCAACATTTTTACAAGTAACAAGTGCTTGAAGTGCAACAATACGTAACCACTTAAAGTATTCCCTAAATAAACCAAAATGTATTTATATAGGTTCCAAGACTGGGCCAATGGTAATGCCAGGTACAGCACAGCAGAAAACTGGAGCACAGGATCAACCCCAAGCTAAGCAGACAGCAGTCAAGTCCTTATATTTCCATAGTTTAAAAGCTGGTTCTGTCAAACAGTGCTCTCTTAACATCAGATTCGATGTTCAAAATGAAGCTGTTCTAACTCAAAAGTGGGTTGACTTTTTGTAACATAAATCTTTTGTTAATGTTCATATAAATCAAGTATAGCTGAACAGATCCTTAAAGGATATGACCAAAAATTAATTTGCCACATTAGCTTCAGGTTAACAAATTCTTCTGCTTGGAGACAGTCATACATTACCTAATGCATTTTAAGGTTCTTTGCAGCACAGTGCTGCTCCTGAGTTTTGGAAAGAAACCTATTTTGGCCTCAAAATTTTTGCTCAGAAAAAGCTGAGCTCAGTAGTTCTGTTGTAAATAGATGCTCAAACATAGCGCTTTTCTTCAATAATTCTCTAAATATCTGAAAGAAGTGAAACATGTTTTTAAGATGTTCAAAAGCAGCACGTTTGTTACATATGTTACATCTTCACAGCCCAACTATCCAAATTCTTACATAATGTATAAGACACACAGTTTTAAATTCCAAGGGCATAATACATAGTATTTTGGCTATATCTCATAAACCAATACAGCTAAAGATTCTCCCCTTTCATCTATTGGGATTTCCAAATCATCAGAATCATGAAGGTTTTGTTTTGATATTTAAACTAATTTAAAAGACATCCCACAATCACAATTCAGCACCATCTCACTATCTGGAAAGTAGAAAATTCATACCAAAAAAAAAGAAAAACAGCACTTCTTGAGCAGCCACCACCATTTTTTACCTGATAACAACTCACTTTCGTATTCTTCGTACAAAGCTTTTTTGTATATTGACATAGTGTCTGCTACAGTTCTATACACAAGCATAAGTCATTTGTGGACAGAAGCCGTTTGCTTTGATGAAAATAGAGAACTTTGGATTTGAGTGTTCTTATTTTTTACCACTGGTCTAAAAACCAGTATATAATGTCTTACTATGCCAAAAGGTGGAGACAGTGCAGTCAAGTGTTCCAGTGTAAGATCTGCACTGCTCTAATCCTCAGATGAAATTTAAAAAGTAGTAATCTTAAATTAATTTCAAAAGGACAACTAATTTAGCAATGATTGATAAACCCATAGTAAACTTCAAAATTCCTTAACTTGATGGTCAATACAATTTTATTTACTTCTCTTTTGGTCATATGCCAAGAGAGGGCGTAGGGATGTGTACAGAAGAATACAAAAAAAGTTTGTTTACAAGTACTAATTTTACTTTTTTTTTATGTTAATCCTGGCATCAGAATTTCCAGAGCACTTCTCAGTCACAGTACTATTGTCTCCAAGTATTCAATGCCCAATCTGCAGCATTTGTAAAGAATGCAACATATGGAAAACAGCTTCCTTTTTTTTCCAGTAAAAATTCCCCTTTTCAGACAATTAATACTTTCAATGAAATCACGGATGCAAAGAAGCAAAATCATTTTAATGAGCTCCTTAAATAGCCTGCATAAAACTGCATGTTAGCAACTCATCTCAACATACGACCTTTGTGTCAAACAAGCATCTTCTCAGGGGCACAACATCCTTCCTAAATCAAATCATATATCTGTCTTATGGCCTTACAAAGTTACCTCACTTCCTTCAGAAAGACTAATCCAAGCTAACAGTCTCCTCAGTAATGGAATACAGGAGACAATATGGTTGTCAATTGAAATGGAACAAAGATCACCGTTCTTTTAAGGAAAATTTTATGATTACAAACATTTGTTTTCCCTTACAGCTTAAAAATGCTGGACTTCAAGCATTACATCATGAGCCTGTTCTTCACACAAAGTCACCACTTTCCTAGGACATCAAATTATCCACAGGAGAGTTCCAAATAAGCCACAGACTTACAAGACTAAAGATTTTGAAATTTCCACACAAATGTATCCAGAATAGTTCAAGTGACAAAATTAAAAGCCCCCTGACAGTCATCCCCTGCATACTACTGAAAATGGGGAGTTAGCTGCACCCATTAATTTCATTTTCTCACAGCCACCAGAAAAAATTGTAACAGCATCACAGGGAAATGCACCTGCAATACGACCCACATCCCACTTGCTTCTGCTTCCAAACCACCCAGAGTCCTTCCAGGTGGGCAGAAACTGGCAACACAAAGGCTCCCTAGTTCGTCATCCACTCATTTCAAAAAGATCCAAATGCTGCTAAATGCAGCAGGGACCACTATTTAGATCAGCTTTGAAGAGGAAGTCAAAAAAGACACACACAGATATACACTTTTCATTTTAAGTGCAGTCAGAATCAATAGGAATGCACGTGCAAGACAGAGAATAAGAGGAAATGCACTAGTATCTCCTAAAAATTGTTAGATAACTTCCAGATTTTCAATTTTTGAAAATTTAAGAAGGTCTATTTTGTATTTTAAAATCAAAGAATTCTGTTTGCAGAGCAATGCATACATGTAACAATAGCAATAAAAATATTCAGTAGAAACTTCTGAGGACCCAAGAAAGACTGCATTCATATAGCACTGTGATATTTATGCATGAAACACACTTTTTAAGTATTTGCAAAACACTTCATTTTAGAGATTTTATCAGATCTAGGAAAGAAATTTCTAGGAAAGAAATACAATTTTCCACATACACTAGTAAGTTCTGTGGCTTGTGGGAATTCTC
Source organism: Setophaga petechia (assembly GCA_024362935.1). NCBI lineage: Eukaryota > Metazoa > Chordata > Aves > Passeriformes > Parulidae > Setophaga > Setophaga petechia. Next base: position 33,288,064 of record JANCRA010000008.1, read on the forward strand.
TAAATTACATGCTTTTGTGCAAGATACAATTCTCACCAAGTACACCAATTAAAAGTAGAGAGAAGCAAAAAGTAAAATGCAATTTGAATCCCTTTGTACTGTTGGCTGTAGTATCCTCTAAAGTACAGTGGACCACACTGGAATTCACCAGAGAAGTACACAGGCACTGTCACAGATACCTGACAAAAATGTGGGAAGTCTTAAATTTTTCCTGAACTTTGGCAGCCGAAGATAAAAGCAAGTTGTAATGGCTTCTACTTGTAAATTGGCTCTTGTAAATTTTACCCTAGAAACCTGGTCCTAAGAAGCCCTATTTTCCCCTTTAAAACCATAAAGAATATGAATTCCCTAGAAGACTACTCTGGTGTTTAATATTTGTGAAGACTGACTAAATTTCCATCAACCTTTACTCACAATTAAATCAAAAACACAAAAAAGCATGGCTTTGTTGGCCTCTTGCTTAAAACTACCATTTCATACAGAAAGCAACAAGAGGCCTCTACTATCACAGCTTGGGACACATTTGTTGTCTACTGCTACTGTATTTATCACCAGTTAAATTATACAGAGAAGAATGCATGCATAATCAGTGTATTTATGGCATGCTTTTCACTCTTGTGCACCCTGTTTTCCTTATCTGCTGCCTCTTCAAGAAGCTCAGCTGAAAAGAGCTGCACGAATTTTTGGCTAAACAGGTAACATAAAGACTTTGGATCTTTTGTGTGATAGGTTAACAAAGTTTCCAGAAAACACAAAGTGTACATATGCTTCCAAAGAAAAGGGGATGTTAATAAAAATAAAAGCATTCTGATGACCCCTGGTGGCCACTACATACAAGGAAGTAATAGCATTCCATCTGAGAAAAGCAGATCAAACAGAAAAGTCTTACATGTTCTATTGGTAGACATATCTAAAGAAATGACAGCTGATATTATTCAACAAGAATATTGATTAGAATGTACATATTTATATGTCTATATCAAATTACTGTATTACGGTAGACACACAGATACTCAAAAATTTAACTATTAGAAACAAATCCTCTTTTTCTCTTCAATGAAATAGAAGTGAGCACACTGGAAGTATTTCAGCTCAGTCCAACAAGACATACAAAATGGATTTTTTTCAGTTTTGATTTTCCATCTGGGTTGTTCACATAAAACGCAGGGTATTGGGGAGAAGCACAGTGGAAGCAGGGGGCTGCCTCACACCAAGGTGCACTCAGAAGGGCTCTGTGGAATAGAGATGTCCCAAATGCCTCCAGCACAGACAGTTCTCCAGCACACTTTACGAAAGCAAACAAATCAGCCTCTTCTTCTTTATATTTATTTCTTTATATTGCACTTGTAAAAACAAAAATAATATCCATCTTTAGGAATCAGTATAAAAAGGTTATAGTTGTGCACAGACCTCAGCTATGGAGAGGGTAAACCCTAAACATGCAGAGGAAAAGATGCATGGCAAATCACACCTTTTCTCCTTAATGCTTTCCTGTAAAACATGCAATCACAACAGTGCTGCCATGTCCTCTGCAACACAGAGAGGGATTTTCCCCCCAATAACTTAGATGATCATGACTGTGACTTAAACCATGCATAACTGTGCAAAGCCTGGCTTTCTCCAGAAGTGACTGTTACCTGCATTCAGCTGAACAAACCCATGCTTCAGCTAGAGTCACTGCAGAACCTTTAATGCTACATAGCTCTGTACTCAGAACAGTTCAGGGGTTCCAACTGACTTATATTCTAATTTCCATCTGTGACATATCTGTCTGTGTCAAGAGACAGAAACCAATATAAGACAGCAATGGAAGGCGTACCAGTGTGACCACGGCAATGTGAGTCCAAGCACTGGCAATATGGGATGGTAGAAAAATTATTCCTGACTTCTGTGGTGCCTGTGATAGCAGTCAAGGGATACTACTTTGGAGCCTTTTCCCTTCCCCATCCTCAAGCCCTTCACTAGAAGAACTAAGCCATATGGCTACAAAAGCGTCCTGCACTTCAGCTGAGGACCAAAAAGAGGATGAAGGCCAAGCAGGCTCTCCCACTTCTCCCCAGCAAAAGACATTCTTGGTCAGCAGGTGGAGAGTGAATGAGGGAGAAGGCATGGCTATCCCAGAGAGAGCGGCCAGAGGATGCCAGAGCAGCTTCCACCTGCTTTTGCAGCCCCTATGATGAAACCACATCTTCCCAGAATGGGTCCTAGGCAGATAAAACTGAAGGAGGGAAGGGACTGATGACAAGGAACAGTCTCTTGTTGATACCACCATCACTTACAAAATAAACCCCCCATTTACTAGTCCAAAGCATTTACACTTACTGATAGTTTAGTAACAAATACCATGAAGGTTTCAAAGCCGCTGCTTGTTAACAGTATTCATTTCCCTCCATGTCTGTTTGTTTCAATACAACAAATTTGGTGCTTGCCTAAATCAGTCCCTGAAACTCAGCTCTCTTCCAGAACCAGCAATATGCCTAAAGCATCACTGTGCACAGTGATGGCACAATTTGTGTGAGGCACACGTGTTCAACTGCATTTTCAAACAAGGAACCACCTAACAACATTTTCATCTCTCCTGCAGGCGTGGTGCATGGGGTATAGCAACAGGGAACAGTTGCACTGGGGACTACCTCCCTAATACCTACAAAAATTATGAAGCTTCAGTCTGCTCTAAGAGCTGCACCTTGCTAACTGGGTATCTTAAGTGTTCAAAACCCTTTCCCTATTTTGAAGCACACTGTTTAACAGCTACACAAGACTGCAACACATTTCCTTCTGTTGTTGGTTTATCAAATCAAACTCCAATCTCCAGTCAGCACAACAATATCAAACATGGGAAATATCAGCTGTGGAGCCCAAGGTGTGCAGAGCCTCTCCCTCCCACCAGAGCCCAGCAGCCACACAGAGCCACTGCTAACCCCACTATCATCTGGGTGATAGCACTCCTCTTCCACAGACTAGGAAGATGTGCCTGGTCAACCTGGTGGCCCCAGGCATGGCCTTCTGCTCCCCAGGGCCCTCCTGAGCAGGGAGTGCAGATGCTGCTGGACCCTGCCCAGACACAGTTTCTGGATATCACAGGAGGTCACAGAAGGACCTTGCAGTGCTTGGCTGGGCAAGGGGACCTTGGGAGTTGGGGCAGAACTGCAACTTGGTTGCAGAGACTCTGTCTTTCCTGAATACCTCATCCTTCTTTCTCTCAGGGATGCTTTAGGAGAGTGTTATTACTAAAAATGCTACTAATTCCCTGAAAAACACCAAGTTGAAATCAATCCCACAAACTTTCCCAAGATCAATAGGTTTTAATGAACATAGAAAACATACACAGTAGCAACCACGGGCAAGTACCAGGAGACCAAGCTAGAGTAATAAATTGCACCTGCTCCAACACTTTCCTGGCAGGAAAAAATTGACATATCACTAAGCAGGCTGTTGCTGAGCTCTAACACCCACAGGATCTGAGGGCCCCAGGATGGGTGACCCACGTGGTGACTTACCACAGCAAAGCACAGCCAGGATGCAATGCCAGATCTGCCCCCCACAGAAGGACAGGGTTTTGGCAGCTCTCAGTTGACGGGGCAGCCCAGACCACAGTCAGTCCCTCTGACCACAGGTCCAAGGGAGTGCTTCCTACAGTAAAGGGTCCTGGTACAGCCTGTTTATCTCTCAGAGGGCAAAAAGAATATTTAGTCACCTGTTTCAGACATCAACAGTCATTTTTCTAGTATTAACCCTGGGAAAAACTTTTAAAAGTTAACTCCTTTCCTAGCTGTTATCATTGATGGAAAAGAGACAACAGTGTCAAATTAAACCTTACTGTTAACAGAGCAAAAGTGTTGGTTTATGTCTTTTACAGTGAAACCTAACATTAAGTGTGGTGCTCCATCATGAATTTTCTAGAAGACTTGAGCATCACATCCTATTTTTCCCCAAGAGCTATTATACAGACTTTCACTTTATAGTAAATTCCATGAGAATTTGACAATCAACTGCAACTTCTGTTTTGTCAGCTATGCAGCCCTCCTCATCCTAAAGCACCAAATTCTTTTCACATGAAACAGGAAAGGAATTCACTTCTAATGGTGACCCTGCAATTCCATTTTACAATTTAAAATACAATTCCATCTTACAATTTAAAATTTTGGAGCAAATGCACCATTTTCCCAGGGTTTAATATCTGATATTATTTCCATATACTAAACAATACAGAAGATTTCACTGGTTGAACCCCTATAATAGCAAATCATAGCAATGTAAATATGCAAAGGATCTTATTACAACCATTAATTACACTCTTCTCATCAATCTCATTCTGTACTACTGCGTTAAGGACATCTAAGAATTCTTAGGTGTATGTACAATGGGAAAAAAAAATTAATATTTCTTTAAATGAATCTCTCACAAAATTTTCCCTCTCCCCAAATCATAGAACTGTTTAGGTTGGGAAAGACCACATTTATCGAGTCGAACTGTTAACCCAGCACTGCCAAGTTCACCACTAAACCATGTCAAGTCCCACATTCACACATCTTTTAAATACCACCAGGGATGCTAAACTCCACTCCACCACTTCCATGAGGAGCCTGTTTCAGGGCTTGAAAACCCTTTCAGAAAAGGAATTTTTTGTAAATCCAATCTAAACCTCCCCCAGCGCAACTTGAGGCCATTTCCACTTGTCCTGTCACTTGTTACTTGGGAGAGGAGACCAACCCCCACCTGGCCACAACTTCCTCTCAGGTACTTATACAAGAGTGTTAAGGTCTCCCCTGAGTCTCCTTTTCCCAGGCTACACAACCCCAGCTCCTCATAAGACTTGTGCTCCAGACCCTTCACCAGCTCCATTGCCCTTCTCTGGACACACCCCCGCACCTCAATGTCTTTGTTGATGTGAGTGGACCAAACCTGAACACAGGATTTGAGGTGCAGCCTCAGCAGTGTCGAATACAGGGGGACAGTCCCTGTCCTGGCTCCTGCTGGCCACACTACTCCCCACACAAGCCAGGATGCCCCCGGCCTCCCTGGCCACCTGGGCACACTCTGTCCCTTGTTCAGCCACTGTCACTCAGCACTCCCAGGTCATTTCCACCAGCAGCTTTCCAGCCACTCTGCCCCCACCCTGTAGTGCTGCCTGGGGTTTTTCATGACCCAAGAGCAGGACCCGACACTTGGCCTTGTTGAACCTCACAAAACGGCCCCAACCCATTGATCCAGCCTGTCCAGACCCCTCTGCAGAGCCTTCCTGCCCCCCAGCAGGCCAACACTCCTGGCCAGCTCAGCACTGTCTGCAGAATGACTGAGAGTGCACTCGATCCTCTTGTCCAGATCATTGATAAAGATATTAAACAGAACCAGCCCCAGTACTGAGCCCTGGGGAGCACCACTTGTGACCAGCCATCAGCTGGATGTAACTCCATTCACCACCACTCTTTGGGCCCTGCCATCAAGCCAGCTTTTTACCCAGGAATCTTCATGCCACTATCTGTGTTTTAAATTACTTGAATACCTATTCACATCTAAATTCAACTGAATTCAATGGGAATAGCGCATTTGAAAATCAAGGTATTTCTTTAGGTGCTTAAAAAGGATTCGTAAAGTAATGCCATATATCCAGATTTCACTATTTTATCTATAAAACTTGTTATTCACTATTAAATAAAGTGACATAAGCCCACTTCTTTTTAATTAAAGTTAGTTTATTTTTTGAAAACTCAACAATTAACAATGCTTAGTTGCATTAATAACTCACTCTCCAGAATGCTTCAATAGAAAAATTAAATTATATTAGATTATTTTAATAACTTGTAGAATTTAAAAGTGCCCAGTTATAAATTAAAGGACTACAGAATAAAGGTAGCAAATGCACACATTCAATGCTATTAAAAGGCAGACACATGAGATCTCATGTATCTTGTGCCATTTGTAAAAAGATTGTTTTATTATCAGCGTAACTAATCACAATGAAGACATCTCTTACAATCAAAGACATTATAATGAATTTTCTTTACAGCTACAGAGAAATGGGATTTGCTGTTCCATATCAAACTAGAACAGGCTGTATAAATTCTTCTTCATATTTATTATTAAATGTAACTTTTATCTATAAAATCAGCCATGAAATATTAAAAACTGAAACAACAGAATTTATATCCTTTACTTAATTTAGTTTAAACGGTCTATTCACTAAAGAGAGGGGAAAAAAGGTTACATATGTATTATAGAATGTGCCCTCCCCTCTCCCTCATAAGTGTTTCCATTATAAACCACCTAGTTTTTGGAATTTATACCTCAGCTGTAAAAATCCACTTCATATGTAAAAGTTGGTATACTTTACCTTTTACAAATTTTAAAAAAAATCTTTTTCAGAAGGAAGGCAAGAAAGAATGTGAGAGAAGGGGAAAAGCAATTAGACTAAGAATTTTAACTGTTGGCCAGTTAAATCAGTTGGTAGGAGCCATCGGTTAATTCAGACCCATCTTCCCACCCCATCCCCTGAAGAACCATTGGGAGATGGTCAGCTGGCTGCACCAGAGCCCCTGGGCAGATGGGAGCCAGGTACAGGCCTCCAGCTGCTGCTGACCTGCCAGGTCTGGCTATCTTAGCCTACTGCTGCCTCCTGAAGTCAGCTGTACCACTGGGAATGGGACAAATGGAAAATAAGTGAGAATAGCAAACAGGATTAAAATCACTTGCAAGACAAAGCACATTAGCACATCTTAAAAATGACAAAGAGACAAAACAGCCAGTAAAAAAAGGGTTCTCACAATTAAAAGATACAAGATTCAAGAACTGGCAATTGGACAACATACAGTGCAATGAAAACTGAACAGAAAAATAAAGGCAGATAAAACCATCAGAAGTTCACTCAAGGACTAAAACCATCTTATTTAAGACAGCATAGAAAATAATTCATACATAAGATGGCAGATTCCAAAATGAAGCATGACATTAAGCAACAAGAGACAAGCAATCTATGACCTTAAGGTGCAAGCTACAACCTACACTATTGCCTGCTAGCAATATCTTACTCTCAGCTTTTTCCTGGACCACAACAGCATCACTTACCCTTATTTCCAAAGTCCCCATTTTACAGTCTGAAAGGAATAGAAAGAAGCAGCAAAGGAGTAAAACCTTGCATAGGTTCTCATAGTGCAGGTGGTGAGCTGGATGAGCTGGCAGAAGCAACAACCAAGCTACACCAGGCAGATGCCTGCAGACACTGTCTCAGGAGCACCAGGGAAGCTGGCAAGGACCTGAAGTCCAGAGATGCTCCCATGTGCCCCAGGTGGTGTTGCACGCTTGCTTAGAGGAAACCACCAAGGCCATGTGTTCAAACTTAGCTTTTATTTAGTCTTCAGCTAAGTTTATTCATCAGAAAAGTCTCTCTCTTGGCAATTTGTTCACTACAGCCCATGAGGACTATGTATATGTATTGCAACCAATTCCCACAACAATACAAATAAGCAATGTCTATAAATTCATTGGGTCTCTACAGTGATTCAGGCTTGAAGGTAGTCAATTTCAAAAAACCTTCACAAGGAAAACCTTTTAGTGGACTAGATTAATCTGGCATACACAGAGGATATTTCCAAAATATGCATAAAGGATATTTCCAAAATATGCATAAAAAACCAAACACAGTAGAAAGATATTACCTATACACCCGAAAGATATTACCTATACACCCTCCTGCCACACACTCAAAAAAGGTAAATGGGCAAAAAGAACTACAAAATATGAATTTAAGGGATCTATTAGACATTGATATCATTCATTATTTTGATATAGTTTGATTTGCAATAGAGACAAACAATGAGGAACAAGAGAAATAATGAGAAGACTGATGCTCTAAGGCAAACATATCCTTAAAATTCCAGACTCAAGTAGCAAATGCAATATCAGTTAACAGTGTATAGAATTTATGTCAGATCACCAACAGGAAAAAGGAAGAAGGGAAAGGAATGGCTTAACCAAGCAGCAAGGATCCTCTAAGGGATCGGATGGTCTCATGGCACAAAATCTGCACTCAATTCCCAAAATTCAACATTCCAAAATCACTCATGTCTGTATCAACCTGATATGTTAGCTTCTCAACCAGCATGAGACAGTCCCTAAGCTACAGAAAAACAGCAAGCACGAGTCCTAAGCCCAGAAAACAAGAGCTGCTAAATATGGCAACTGAGAGAAAAGACACTGACTCTGCAGAGCTGCTACCACATCATTTACTGCTCACAAACCTGAGAAGCCTCATTCCTGTACCTGGGGCACACCTGCAGTCTGAGCACCCAAGCAAAGCCTCCTACTCCTCCAAACCTACTGCAGCTGCTCCATAACTTGATTCCACCAGTCCCAAAACCAGAGCCTGTTCAGGCCTGCATGTCTCATGCAGGGACCAGGAATCTTTTATGAAGAGTCACTATAAAATCCACATTCACTCTAGAAACAGTTTTATACTTCACGTCAAAAAATGCACAGATTATGAGATTATTTCATTTGAATCCACTGTATTTATAAGAATTTATGATCAAAATATATTAATTACAAAAAATATATACTGAACAGACACAAGAAAACAATTAATAATTGTTCTACCTGGCTGCTCTTATTCATTGGAAGGTCATCAAAAAATCACTGGGAGTGGTTTCAAGAACTATTCAAACAAACACTTCTAGAAGCAAAACCACAACAAAATGGTTTTTAAAATTAAAGCATATTTTACAAAGTACTAAAATTTGGAGGAATACTGTCCTCAAAATGTGCCTTTAAATTACCTCTATTTGGAATGACTGGCATGACTGTATTTGCAACAAATTTTAACATTGCTTGATCCAGTCAGCTCACTAAATCATTAAAAATATGACTGAGCTTCAGTTTGACCTGCAGTGACTCCTATATGTACTCTCAAAATTAACACAAGCACTGAATGCTACTAATCTTCAACTTGTAATAACTGATCAAAGAATACTGTCCTGTAATTCACTACAAACTAAAACCATAGCGCTGAACTGTGCATTTTCAAACAAGTGGTTTATAGCTCTAGATTTAAAATGCAAAGTTTCCATTATATTTAATAATTAAAATGCATGCTGTGTTATGGTTACATTTGGTGACTGGATTAGTAGTACCCCAACTGAGTTAAACAATGCCTTTTTCCTATTAGAGTTCATATTACCATATTGTCTATTTGTTTAAGAAAAGGAAGAAAAAAAGCACAGCAAGGAAGAAGGAATAAAAAAGAAATATGAATATCAAACATACTGAAAGACAGCGAGAACCAAGACAGCAAGAAGACCTGGCATCAGCAAAATATAGGCTAGCTGAAAGCAGAAAAGCTGAAATATCTGTGCATTTAAAGTATGAAAACTTTTAATAAAAAGAATATTCTCCCTTTGTCAATAAGGGTTCTCATTCAAAGTAAAGGGAATAAAGCTCAGTTTGTTTTCCTAGATGCAGTTCCTACAAATTGAGGGAATACAGACATCACTGTCAAAGTGCAGACTCTTTCAGGCTGTCAACTTCTTAATCAGGGTCTGACTTCACTGGAAAGTGTGAAATTATGTAATTATTTATGCTTTGCAATTCTGACGGTTTAAACAAATCCAGCACTATGAACATCATCTTTTATAATGCAAAATTCCTACTGCGATTTTGTTTTTGGGAATATACCTTTTCTTTTTTCCTGTGCTTTCTAGGTGGTTTATTCAAACAAAATTTAAATATTGTGAGAAGTATTTCTTTTCTCCCAAAACAGATCCCATAGTGCTTAGAAACAAAACTTACAAGGATGAAAAATTACTGAAAAATAAAGTAAAAATGAAATCATGGCCACAGTGACATCAACTGAAGTTTTCTCAGCACTGTCACTTATATTGCCACCCAAAACTCTCTAGTGGCAAGACTGAAGATCTTTGAGTACTTACAACAAATGTATAAATAAAATATTATTTGAGGCAATAAAAAGACATACTCCTTATATTCCTGCACTTCCATATCATATTTAAGAATAAACTTCAGAGATAACCTTTGTTTTCATTTCAAATATATTTTCATTATCATAGTACCAGCAGCACATAAAAAGACAAGCTTGTGTGCCTGAAAGCTGGACGACTACTCCCTCTACCATAGCTGACCTAATGTATTGCCTCTGCCTGTAAGTCACCTCCTCAGAAACCCATCCCCTTTTAGGGTAAATACCCTTAGCATACAAAATACAAAGATAGGCATTCTCTGAAATAAAACTTTATTTAACGCTCCCCACCAAAACACACTTACTGAAATCAGCAACATCTAAATTCACGATGATGTGAATGAAGAAGAAGATAAAGCATTCCTGCAAGTCAATTTCCACCAGCATGTTATTTTCCTGGAAATAGAACCTGAATAGTCTGACCAGAGGTAGCAAAATGCATGGTCAGGTTTTCACTTGTCCTCTCCAAACAACACCTTCTGCGCCCAATGACCTTGTGCCCAGGAAGGATTTTTGGGGTTTGACAGAAGGAGCTCCTCGTATCTCACCAGATGCCTGTTCCAGAGCAGCTGAAGATCAATGCCAAACCTTTGTCAACTTTCTCTTCAGTCTCTTCCTCCCCTTCCCTCCTCAGGTTGCCATCCCTGTTGCAAACTCCTTGGGTGACACAAAGGAAATGAAACAGGGAACAAAGCCTATATACAACCTTCTGCAGGTATCAGAGGCACTCACAAAGAAGTCAAAGCAATACTTGTCAAGAATTTCTGAGCTACCTAGATTTAGAATGGCACTCACATTCACAAGTCTGCATTTTTAACACTCAAAGTCTAATGAGAAAAAACTTAAGAAAAAAAAGGGCATTTTTTTCATATAACATATCTGCCAAGTTCCAAGTACCAACAAGTAACAACACTGTATTGTAAAACCTCTGCTCAAGAACCAACCTGTTTTTTGAGGTAGGATTTGGACAAAAAAAATTAAAAATCCAATTTTATTTCTCTGGTTTTGTATGCAAAAATTATGAAATTGAGAGCTTGCGTCAGGTTCTGATTTTGATCATTTTGACACAAATTGAAAAAATTCTGTTAAACTTAATGGAAATATTCTGATTTATAGTCAGGTAAATAACATCAAATTCTAGTCCCAGGTTTTCTTTCCTTCCTGATTAAATTACATTAATGTACACTCAAAACAAAGCAACTACTGCTATCCCTGTTGGTTTTTTCAAAAGAATAATTTATCTGTTAAAAAATACTACCTGGACATAAACATGAAGTCACATGTCTGCCATCTATCTGAGGCTTTCAGCAAAGAGGCTTTTAGCAGTTTCATAGTACATGGACACCAACATATCATACGAAATGTAGTGCAGAAGTCAACCTGCTTCTGTGAGGACCTATATGCCATAGTTTCTCCCTAAAATACTTTTATTAACCTGATATGTATATGAGACAGCAAAAACTATAACACCCTGTATTCTTACATGGAATGTAGCAGAAAAAGGCTCAACAACTAAATATTGCATCTTCACATTCTTGCTAAAAGATTTGACATAGTATTCATTGCCATATTATTCCTAATTAGCAGTTTAAGCTTGTTAACAAGAACAGTTTATTTAAGGTAAACAGGAATTATCTTTTCATTGTATAGGTAGGACTTGTAAATAGGACAGCTCATAAATTCTAAGATGAGAGCAACTAGGAAACTATTCATTAAGGCTTGGGTTATAAATTCAAAACATGAAGCATAACATGCTTAAAGAAGATGGTTTTATTTTTAAAAGCATTCATTAGGCTCTCATCTTCAAGCTTCAGACTTGTAAATAATTTAAAATGAAAATGCGAACAAGAGGCAGGGAAAACAAACCAAATGCAATTCAAATCAGTCCATTGTTGTACCAATAAAACTCAGAACAACAGAAACTAAGTTGGCAGATTCTGAAGACAACATCCAGAAAACATCTTTATGTACTGTATCTTTGAACTTACATGTTGTGCTACCACTGGCTCCAACCAACCAAAAAAAAAAAAAAGATAGCTCTGTCTTCTAACAGGCAGGCTTTGCCCAGTAAAGGATACACATGCTGAACTAGTAATTTTTGGTATTTATTGCACTTAATTCTGGAGATGCCAAAGCAAATAAACAAGCTGCAGTTTATCAGTGCTTTTAGATTGTATATTTATCCATTCTGCCTTCTCAGAAATGTATATCCTATTAACAATTTATATGACATAACCCAAGAATAATCTTCCTTTTAAAGATTAAGGTAAAGCTCAGTTTGCCTCACATGGGGAGCATGGAAAGAAACAGCCTTTACTTCAATGCCTTTACAGGCACTGAAACTTAAAAAAGGCAAAAGTAACAAATCAAACAAAAAAACAAAACACAAGGATCACTGCCGTCCTGACTGCGTATTCAGTGTCCCAAATCCAATGTCGATACACCCCTGCAGAAAGTATGTTACACACCAAGAAACCAGGAAAGTGCAACATTCTTCCTTCACTGAAGGTATGGAGTTTGCTATCCTTTTCCAAAGGACTTGGAACAATCCAACTTAAACATTCAACGTCACTTAAACGTTCAGTGGAAGACAAGCATGCAACTGGAATTTCTTTCTCCATGTTAAAAGACCACATGCATTGCAAAATGCAGAAGTGCCATGTTCCTATGCCACAGCTCTTGTGCAGAAAGATGTGCATAGATGCAGGCTATCCCAGGAACATCAAGACATGCTCCTCAGAAGCATGGAAACCAGGAAACCTGACATTTGTGTAGTCACACAGATTTCCTGCAGGGCTGCAGAACATTGAGCAGGAAACCCTGGCACATCCAGTGAGCTCTGGGCATACAGCAGGATCAGACTCAGCTACAGCACAGAGCTTTCCAGAGGCACCAACCATCCAGGCACGACAAGAGCAGCAAGTCAGATGGCTCCACATGTGAACCAAGATGGAAAGGTCACCCCTGTCCCTGCTTCTCCCTCCAGCACAGAAGTGGGGGGTGCCAACATGCTAGACACCACCAGTGCAGATAAAGTAAGTCTCCTCCTGATTAGGAGAGCTAAAGCCAACTCTGCATGGACTGCCTCATGTTCACAGCCAATGCCTACAGCAAACATTTAAATAAATCCAATCTAACCCTTTGAATGGAAACAGGTGAAGGTCACAGGTGCCTCCAGAGTGAGGCCAAGCTTGAAACCTGACTAAAGAGAGACTCATATATATAAAGCCATACCAGAGCTCTTGAGGCCATCCAAATGGCAACACAACAATCTGTCCTTGATTAAACCAGAACTCCTGTCAGGACCTCCACAAACTTCTCTCGAACTTTCTCAAACTTCTTGCTGGAATGTTTCCTACAGAAAAGCTTATACACCAGGTAACTGTACAGATTCCATTAAAAAAAAATCACATGAAACAACGATTTCCACACAAAATGATGACTTTGTGTTACTATTCTGGTTAGTTTTGTTACCCCTTGTAATTCCAGTGGATTTTAACATTTATATGTATTTTTTATGTCATGTTACCTGTATTTTTGAGAAGAACTTTTGAAATTGCAAAGATGGGGCTAAGAACAGCAAGAAACTTTATAACTACAGCGAGAGAAAGAAATAACAGCTAGAAAAGCATCTATATAAGCCCTTGTAGCAAAATATAACCTATAGAGATGCATACATTCAGATCTATACACTGAAATACTGTGTATCCTAACTCTGTACACCTCCCCCTGAGCCATTGCTTATGTCACACACACACAACTTGTATGTCTGGACTCAGAAAGGCAGAGACAATTTAAAGTTTATGCCTGCACCACTAAGGACCAAGAAAACCTAAAACACTCATGGCCTCACAGCCCACTTAAACAAAACCTATACAGACCGTAGTTCAGTAGTAGGCCACACTATGGAGAAGAGCCTGTTGTAGAACAAACAAAAAAAACAAAACAAAGAAAAAAAATTTAGCAATCAGCAGCTCTGCTAACAGAGGACTGGAAAGCAGTCACAATCATGCAAACAAGCATTCTACTTTTGGAACACCATTAGTGCCTCTTTCTAAAAGGCACTTAGGTAATTTCTTTCTTTGTAAGGATGTGTGTGAATTGGGTAGTATGTACTGCAATTTTCCTTTCCTTACTGAGGAAAAAAGATAGCTAGGTTTCTTTCTGCTATATAGCTATAGATTGCTGACGTCAGTTTGGGACACAACTTTCTTTCATCTTCATGTGTTGAAGAACTGAGATTAAATAAAATATGAAAACTTTCACATACATTTAACATAAACACCTACAATAGGCTACAGACTTTTCTGTAACTACTGACTCTTCTCTGGCAGATGGCAGAAACAGGACTAATGGCATTCACAACTGCAGAGCAGGAAAGCATGTATGATTCCCCTGTTTTAAACATACAACTCCTTTCTGCAAAGCAAAAAGTTACCTTTGGAACTCCTGCAGGTGAGAAACTGGAAATTACATTAAAATCTTTTCACATTTTTTGCTTCTTCACTAGTTTTATACACACATGCTAACAAACAATCTCAGTTTATACGTTAACGAAGCCCATAATGACAAAAAAATTTTTAAAATTACAGTTTAGAAGTACGTATAGGCATATTTAAACTTCCATACATGTTTTTGTAACCATGTAAGAATGTCCACGGCAAAAGCAAACAGACCAAAGATAAAACCACTCTTACGTTACTGGAGAGATTTTGCATGAACTTTGACACCACAGGCCAGGCAAGATTTAAGCAGTCTGCAGTGCCAGGTCCCATGAACCCTACCCTTAAAACATCCTCTCCAAGACACCCATGGATAATCCTATGCCTGTTAGTACTAAACATTGTACTTGCCTGAGAGAATTTGGCCTCTTCCCCAGGCAACGAGCGAGAGGACAAGAGAACACAAGTCAAGCTGCAACAGGGGGAGTTTAGACTGCACATGGGGAAGAGTTTCTTCATATGTGATTAGCTCTTGGAATGGACTGCTCAGGGAGGTGATGGAGTCCCTGTCCATGGAGGTGTTTAAGGAAAGAAACTCAGCACTTAGTGACATGGTCTAACTGACATGGTGGTGTTGGGTCAGAGATTTGACTTGATCTCCAAGGTCTTTTGAGAAAGAACACTAGTCGATTCTGTGATCACTGATGAGGCACAGTGCTCATTTCCTTCATGTCTGTGTGTCCAACAAGAACTGTCATTGCTTCTGCCCTTTCCACTCCTGGTGCACAGGAGCAGCGATGCCTCCACGCCTGGGCTGCTGCTGGCCAAGGCTGCAGAGATGCAGCTGCACCTCAGGCAGTGGGGGCTGCCCCAAGGTGGCAAGGCCAACACAAAGCAAGACCTTCCTGGGGTACAAAAATAACTACAAATGCTGAGCTGGGCAGCTGCTGACAATATAACAAAGTGAAAGCACCACTTCCATTTGACTCCTCATGCAACCCAGAGCACAGGAGAGAGACCACTCCACTGCATCTCTGGTTCTGAGAACAGCTGAAGGAAACACAGCCACTACATCTGTTATATCACATCCTCTTGTCTTTCTCCCCAAGCTTTCAAAAGAGTAAGTTATACTCCAGATTTCAACCTAAAAGGTCAACTTTTTAGTACCTTTAACATGCACCAGAATACCAAGGCATTAGTTTCAATGAATGACTAGACCAAGTGTATCTGAAACAAGTGGTTTTATTTGACTTGGTGGGATCATCCATCCAATGAAACCTTTCTGTTTTCCTGAGGAAGAGAATATTTAAATTCTAAATCACGTTAGGAAATTCAAACATAAGAGCCACCAAACAATTCCAGTTCAACCACATTTCATGTGCCAGTGTGTCTGTAAATTCCACCTCAGGCACAAAACCCCAACACTGTACACATTCAAAAAGTTGGAAAAAAAAACAGGCAAAGCAAAGCCACCTCATTCTAATGTTGTGCACACTAACAAGAAAATGCTGTTCTTCACTACAAAAGGTTGGGTTTAATGGAATACTGTGACTGACATCTCCTTCACACACATTGTATCTCCATGTAATGTTTTTCTATAGAGACAACACTGATTAAGGTTTAAAAGCATTTCTAACAAAGAAAACTCTCATGCAAATAAATTAAAAATATTTGATGCTGTTACTATGCAGTAGTTCCTACAGAAGAATGATAGTAAAGAATTTAATTCAAGTCATTTGAATTATATTTCCCAAAATGCTAATAAAACTGACATGTTTGAACATACTGAAAAAGTCACAGTCCATCATCGTCCTGCCACATCAGTGCATTTAACTTTTTCTAAAATGTATGGATTATACAATTACTGCCAGGCTCCATATTTTATATATAAAAGCTACAATCTGATTATATGTCCATGCTGAGATAATTTATGAAATAAGGACGGAATGACTGCAATGTTACTTCCATGATGAATGTAACTTGCTGTGAATAGTGTAGGAGATTGCAAGAGAGACCCAACTGAAGCCTCTAATTGTGTTCATCTTTCATGAAGAGGTGTGACCTGGGAAAAATACAGATCTCAACATCCAAAGCTCCAGCCTCATACAAACATCTTGGTTACTCATATTCTGACAGAGGAATGGAAAATTTATAGTCTTCACATGCCACACCTTTGGGGTATTAAGGTGAGAATCACAGGGAATTACATCCTGTGTTTAGATTGTATGTTAGTCTGTTATGGTTTTTCACCACCAGAATATCCACCACTGCCACTCTTACCCTTGCACTTTGGGATTCCCATTATTTACCACTCCCTAGGTGTTATCACCATCCTTAGTATCATATGGATGAGCACGAGCACGTGACAAAGCCAAGGTCTTGCAAGTCTGCATCTGTACAACTACACAAAGAAGCAAAGAGAGCGCAGGAAAACAGAAACAAAACCTTTAACTTTATAAATTCTAAGATCACTATTAGCTACTACTAGCATTCAGATCACAAATGGTTTTTCCTTCCTCCACCTAACATTACATTTAATATTAACATTGTGGTCCACAGGCCACAACAGTTATTTGAAGGAGCAACAGGAAACCTTTCACAACAGCTCAAAGTAAACAGGACGGGACATAGACTCGTAGAAAGGCTTGGGTTGGAAGGGACCTTAAAGATCCCCTAGTGTCAACATCTTCTGCAAGAGCCAGCTGCTCAGAGTCTCATCCAACCTGGTCCTGGACCAGTTACAGGGATGGGGCACCCACAGCCTCTCTGGGCAACCTGGGCCAGCGCCTTTCCACCCTCACACTAAACAATTTCTTCTATATAAAGGACATACAGATAATAACCTATCCCTCAAACGCCACCCAGCAGCTCTGGTTTCATGATCTTTCCTTCTGAAGACAGACACACCCTCAGAAGTGTATTAACATTTCTATTGCTTTCCCTGCCACCATCTGACAGGTTCCCTGGGGGTCTACTCCAACTCGTTAGATCAAAGCCACGTTGAAAATCAGAAGACTGTGAGAGCACAGGAGGTGCTCATGATTCAAGAGCCCGACCTCCAGAGGAGGGCAGTAGTCCTGTAAGGAATAGCTGAGGGAGCTGGGACTGTTTAGCCTGGAGCAGGCTCAAGGGAGACCTTATAATTCTCTACAACCACCTGAAAGGAGGGTGAGGCCAGGTGTGAGTCAGCATCTTCTCCCAGGCAACAGCTTGAGAGGACAAAAGCCTTAAGCTGCACCAGGGGAAGCTTAGGCTAGGCATCAGGAAGAAATCTTTCACTGAAAGTGTGATTAGACTTTGGAATGGGCTGCCCAGGGAAATGACGGAGTCACAGCCCCTGAAGGTGTTTTAATGAAAGACTGGATGTGGCACACAATGCTATCTGTTGAC
This sequence comes from Setophaga petechia, assembly GCA_024362935.1. Taxonomy (NCBI): domain Eukaryota; kingdom Metazoa; phylum Chordata; class Aves; order Passeriformes; family Parulidae; genus Setophaga; species Setophaga petechia. Next base: position 33,305,863 of record JANCRA010000008.1, read on the forward strand.
AAAATGGTGTTCGCTGTATCAGAGGTCCTTTCCAACCTACTTCTGTAATTCTGTGACTGCTTTGCCTGGTGACTGATGCAGAATAAAGGGAAAGTAGCAACCACCATTCCTTTATCCTTACAAGAGCCACGCACAGAGCTCCTGCAATCACGTGTGTCCATCCCTCACCGTCAACCGCTGCACTTCTCAAAGCTCAACCCCGCTCATTCTACAGCAACCTTCGGGAAAGATGGGGGAAGTAAAAAACGGGGGGCTCGGGCGGCTGAAACCACTCAGGGAAGCGCCAAACCCCGCACGCCGCCACTGCCGAGCGCCCTCCCCGGACCGACCCCGCCCCGCCACGCCTGCGCAGCCGGCACAGCGCCATCAGTCCCTGCTCGGCGGGTCGGGGGCGCCGCCCGGGGTCGTCCCTGCGGGGCGGCGACTCCACGGGACTGGCACCCACCGCCGCTGGGCCCCGCCGTCTCTTCAGGCCGCAGCCGCGCCCGGGCGGGCCCCGCGCGTGCGCACCGGCCCCGGAGAGCTGGGGGAGGGGGGGGGGGGATGAGACACAGGGAACGGGGGAGGAGCCCGGAGCACGCGCCAGCCGGAACCGCGCAGCGCAGTGGCGGCTCGCGCGGGTCCCGCCCTGCCCGCTTCTCTCTCCCTCTCGCCGTCCGTCCCCGCTGCCCTCTCCCTCTGCTTTCCCCGCCGCCGCCCGCCTGCGGCACAGCGGAAGGGAAGACCCCCACGGCCCTGGGGCCGGCTGCGGCAGCCAATGAGAGCCAGAGGCGCTCTTCCCGCCCTCAGCGCCCCGGCCAATCGGCGAGCAGCTTGGGAGGAAGGAGGCACGGGATTGGCTCGGATGGCGCCCCACTACCCGCTCGCCCGCCCACCCCAAAAAAAAAAAAAATAAAAAAAAAACGACGGCAGCGCAGAGGCCCAAAAAGCCCGAGGGGAGACGGCGACGCGGCGACCCCGTGAGCCCCCCTCGCGAGGGCCGAGGCAGCGGCTCGCCCCGCGCCGCTGGGCGGCGGGACGGGCCGGCCGCGCCGCGGCGGGCAGCGCTTACCGCGCGGGGGGAGCCGAGCGCCTCCGCTTGTGCTGAGCCGTGTCACCAGTGGCGCGCCGTAGATCCGCCGCGCTGCGTCACGCCCGGCGCGCGGGGGGGGGGTGGGGGCGAAGCGCGCTCACGTGATGCGGCGGCGGCGGGGCCGGAGCCGGTACGGCGGCGCCGCTCGTGCCGCCGCGGGCGCGTGGGGCCGCGCGCTCAACGGCCGCCGCCGCGCGCGCACGCACGCACGCATGCACGGTTCAGCGCCATCTTGCCCTGCCCTGACAGCGCCCGTGACTCCCGGCAGCAGCTGTGCCCCACATCCCGAGAAGGGACGGTCCCTAAAGGAACGATGGAGCCCCGAGGGTTTTCCCGGGATGTGCGTGCTGGTGAAGCCGCACCTTCGTGCGCCTGCCGGACGCGAGCAGACCCGCTGGCTCCTGCGGACGCGGGTTTGGGGCTCCCCGTAGCTGCCCGTTCCTTGGTGCGTGGCGCAGCCCGGCCTGCCTGCGGCCTCTGCCCCTAGGGCAGCCCCGCGCTGGGTTGCGCCAGGGTAACCTTGGGCCGCACAGGGCTGTGCACAAAGCTGTGCTTCACATTCACACCCTGCATCGCACCGCAGCGAGATTTGGATCTGGTCCTTGGGAAGCCTGTTGCGGACGAGGAGGGGGAAACAAATCCTTGTCGCACAGCCCGCAGCCGTTCACTAGGGTCAGTCGAAAGGCGTGACGGTCCAGGCTATATTAAAATACCTTCCAGAAAGTGCAGTTCAAGGAAAAAACAGTTGAAAAAAGCAAGAGGGAGGCAGTTTGTAAAGTATTTCGCATTTTATAAATTCGTGAAGAAACCGTGATGATGAAACCCTAAGTGTTCTTTAACTCTTTTTAAGCCAAGTCACATGATAAAATATACTACCAAAGCAAAGAAGCAACGTGTAAAGAGTCTTCAGATGCCTGTGGTGAAATCCAGTTGTTTCTTCACAGTGTCTTCTGATTTTTAAAATGCAGATTTCCCATTTATCTCTTGATGACACAACATTTTTTAGTAGACCGTATCTTAGTTAAACAGCTTTTAGCATTCTTCAAGGGCGTGGCACAGAGGCACAAGGAGAGCACACCTCTTCGGGAATAGGTTTGCAGTTCCACTGACGCAGTGTGCACAGAGTTTGCCAACTAGAAGTGACAATTCACAGCGCTATTCAGCCAGTTAGCCACTGGCCAATCTGCTAAATTTATGGCACAGCAATGCCAGTTCTCTTGTGGGTTGTAAAGACTAAGAATGTGTTAAAAACAAAGAATTGCTGTGGCCTGAAGCCTTCATTGAAACAAGGTGGAGCACCCCGGATTTTACCAGTGTCTTGGGAAAGATCTGAAATGAATGAACAAAATTTAAAACAGCAAAGTACCACATAGGACATTGATGAAAGAGGGGTATCTCCTTGTCCTGTACCTAAGGGTTATAGTACAGAATTTAATTATTCTGTGTATAATCGGAAATCCCCACAGAATATTGCTAAATTTGTAGTAAACATATCTGTGAGATTTTAAATACATACTTAGATTTAATCGTTTGAAGCCACTGGCAGTTGTAAGACTAATACAATTATGAACAATCTGATTGTTCTGGATATTTTTCAGCATGGGGAAAAGAGGTAAAACAACCTTTTGATGTCGTCAAAGCTCAGTTTCTCTGCAGTTTACAAATTCCTTTCATATGGCTTTAAAGATTTGTAGATTTCGGTCTCAGGTAGCAGCAAGTGAACCTGCCTGGTTCATCAGTTATTTCATCATTTGTTTACTGAGAGGAAACATACTGGAGAAGAAGACACGACTGTGCGAGCTGGAGTCTTAAAAGTTACAACATTTCTAACAAAATGAAGAGAGGCAGCATATTTTAGGAACTGCCTGAAGAGGGAGCCATTGGTATGGAACAAGTAGCAACTAAGGTGGAATCACTGTTAATCTAAGAAAAAAATCATACCTGTACCAAAAATAATTAATTTTATTTTGCAGTTATAAGCTGTATTTATTAAATGTTTACATCTGTACATTTAATGTTCTGGCTTAAATATATACAGAATTCTAAAGTTGTGCTGAAAAGTGGTTCTGTGTTCTGAAATCGTTCCACTAATAAAGATATATTAGAATGCAAGCTGAGTAAGTCAATGAGTAATTAACAATAATTTAATTTTTAATAGATTAGTTTATCAATAGATTGTAAATATAGACTATATTTATTTTCTAACAGAATATGACACTAGGAATGATTCTGCAGTTGCTATATTTCTACCACACCAAAATACTGATTCTGCTAGAATGGTTACTCATTCCAAGAGTAGTATCAGCACTTTACTTAGCTGTGCAACTTAAACTCTCCCTACCTTTCCTACTCAATATTCTGTGTTTGCTCCTGTACAGAAAACACACACAGCTTTGTAACTACTACTGCCAGAAGTCAGACATTGAGCAGCATAAAGGCAGTCGCCATAATGCTGCTTACCAACTCTGAATCAGGGGATTTCCCACCAGATTTGTTGAGAAAAAATAACCCATGGATCAATGATGATCTCATGGCTAGAATGTCACTGACTGGCCCTCTAAAGGACATGGTGGTGTCTGTGGGATATCAACTTACCAACATCAACCCATAAGGGTTCCTTAACCACCACTGATTTTTCAATGAGTAGCAAATTTTGTAAGAGTTGCATGTATCTTTAGTTTGCAGTTCAACCCCTAAGAAAACATGAAACAGAATAATTAGGATGTAAACACCAAGAATCTTTTCAGTCTCAATTACCTATACATATATATACACGTGTATATACTTTCCCTTTTTTAATACAAGTTATTTTGTCCATTTTTCAAGGTGTGTGCTTCAAGAAGCAAAGTGCAATATTCCAGTTTGACCTGCTGCTGCACGCTGTTCTAACTGATGGAATTTGGTTGAATCGGCATCCTTGGAGGCATCTAAAGGATGTGTAGATGTGGCACTTGCGGACTTAGGGTTTAGTGGTGGACTTGGCAGTGCTGGGAAATTGTTAACGTCTTTGAAATGGGTTTTAATGTCTCTGCTTACTTGGGGCAGCAGGTTTGTTGCAGAGCCCAGGCAGTTCTGCTCCTGAAACAGACAATGGTTTGTGCAAGCCTGAGTTTCTGAGATTTGGGGTAAAAGAGTTGGTTCAAGGGAGGAATATGCAGTAGGCAGTTCGGGCAGGCTATACCTTCCTATATAGTGGGGAAAGGAATTTGGGCAACGTGCAGCCGGGAATTTGGAATAAAAGGAGGCTGGATTTTCCTGACAAACTCGATAAAGGTCTTTTTTAACAGTGGATAATTTCAATGAACAATTATATGAACCGGCCGTGGTCCTGTGATCCTGCTCCCCCGCTGGTGCACTGTGATCCATGGCTCAGCTGTTCCGGCACTGCCTCGGCCGAAGGGCGGCCTGGGCAGAACGCAGGTTCTGTGTTCTGGCCGGCTCGGCAGGGTCACAGCGGGACCAGGGCACAGCCAGCGCCACAGCTGAGCATGGATGGGCTGGCTGAAGCCAGCTGGCTGCAGCTCCGACGTGGTTTTGTGGGGAGCTGCCCCTGCGGAGGGGACCGTGACGGCAGTTCCGTGCCCGCTACCCCTGGTGTCCAAAGGGATGGAGAGCGAGCCTGCACAGCCCCGCTCCGCAGCCGGGCAGCCACGACAGCTCTGGGAACCCGAGGAGGAGTGGCCGCGTCAGGGCACGGCTGCACCTTTGTGCCACCGAGGTCGCGCTGCCCGTGGCACCTGCACCGCACTTTCATTAAAGTAACACGACCTTCTGACTCACGTCGTGTTACCCGCTGGGTTCGCTGCCCAGGCGTGCCAAGGAACTTGTTTGAAGTACAAGTAGTTAACCATTTTTACATAAACAAAATGCTCACCCGCTGCTAGGTACCTTTTATTTTTTGTTTTCTGGGTTTTGTTGTTGTTGTTGTTGTTGTTGTGATATAAAGAACCTTATGCAGGCAGGTAAAAATGTAGTACAAATTATGTTGTTTCCCAACTTTTCCTGCTACTGTAAGTGCAATATAAATGTTTGAGAAAAATAAAAAGGATAGCACCCGAACTTTAATGGAACACGAACACTTACAAAGGATTTGTTTAAATTTCTTATAATTACATAAAATCTGAGGGGGAGGGGATATATTTTTGAGCTGCTTGAAGTGATTGAAAGGGGGTTTTGCAGTTAAAATACTTTTATAGGAGTTTAAGTTTACAGATAGAAGTTGCAAGAGAAAAACAAGATAGTACTTGAAGTTCCCCCACTTAACAAAAGAAAGTAAGAGTGGCTGCAAATCCTTTCATTTGGCTCCCAAATGATGCATTATCCAGGCCTAGTCTTGCCAGTAGTATTAAAGGCTTTCTATTCAGCCTGCAGCACGGAAGAATGGGTGCCTATGGGGCCATGGGTGTCTACCTGCATGTGCACAGAGAGGTGTCTTCACAGAGGCACTTGAAGAGTCACATGTGATCTTTCATCAGATCCCATGAATAATTATTCATCATGAATAATTCATCCTGAATAGTCTGAGTTATGTTTCTCTAAAGTCAGGTTACAGTCCAGCTGAGGAGTGGTAGGAGAACTGTGTAACATCTATGAGATGTAAAAGTCTAAAATAGTAGTGGTATAGCTGTCTGCTCAGTGTCACAGTAGCCAACATCTCAAAAATTAATAGTAATAAATGGTCATAGAAAGCAATTGTATATAACCACCAACTGCAAGCAATTGTAAGCACCAACAACTAAACTGTTTTGCATACACAATACAAATCGTGCGGGCAGGAGGCCTCACTTAAGCCTCCGTGCATGCAGCTTTCTAGATACAAACATCAGTATCGATATACCAATAAATCAGAAGTGAGGTTTTTTTCCATGCTGACAAATAACTGACGTTACTTGAAGCACACAGGCAGAAATTTTACACATGGACATTGTCCTTAAATCTTTGGCTGTTCCCTTCAGAAAATCCCATGTTAAGATACATCAGCACATCTAGAACACTGCAGATGAAATATCCTTTTTCCTGGGCCCATACACTTTGGTGTGCATTTTATAAGGGTGATTTTCCTGGTTTTGGGTGACTGTCATGGTTTTGTTTGTTTGTTTGTTATTTTGCTTAAAATGGACTTTTCATTCCACTCTTTTTCAACAAAAAGTGGACTATATATAAATTTTGGTGTCCAGTAGCCCTCAAAGAAGGCAGCTCTGGAAGAATGTACTTCCAGGATTTTACTGGTCCTTCCACTGTAATTAAATGAAACTTTCTCTTTTGAAGTTGTCACTGGAATGTTATCGTTGCTGCCAAATTGAGGATATTAACTCTGCCTATGGAATTTGATGGCTTGTCAGGAAGGCAGTAATGCACAGGAGACAAGTAAAGCAGTACTAGCTCTTGGATTTCTAATTGTGAAAAAAAAAGAGTGATGCAAACCTACATGAAATTCATATGAGAGCTCTGCCACCACTTGTTTCTTCATGCCATAAGAGTATATGTCAGGAGCATGTCATGTTGAATATTTTCAGTTTTCTATTACAGAGATTTTACCGTTTCAATTCTAAGCTCCCCTTCAGTTCCACAAATAAAAAAAATAAGTGTGATATTTGAATTATTTTTATAGATATAAAAAAAAGAAACAAGAAATTTGTAATTGCATTGGAAGGATGGGAAACATGCAATTGGCCAACATGTCGTGTTATTTCACAGTGAGAGATCATCAAAATGATTTTGAGACAGGTAGCAAAATCAGCATTACCCACATATATATCCACAACATCTGATTTCATTTAACTATGGATATGTTTAAGTCTGTCTGGAGGGTAACTCTGCCAAACCTCCAAGGATTTAGTTTTCTTGTACTGTGGGTTTTTGATAAAAATTCATCTAATTTTAATAATAATTTACTGCAGTGAAATGAGAGTCATTTATTACCATGTATTGTCTCTTATGTGTGAAGATGTCCAGCTTGCCAGAATTTACAGCTCTGTGGCTCTGTATAATTAATCTCTTGCAAACTCACAAAGCAAGTTTCTCAAATAGACATATATCTCAAATACAAACATCAAGTACATTATGCATCAATACATTAAAATTTAATGTGGTAGCAGATCAGAAAAGAATATGCAAAAAAAGTTTGCTACATGATATAGAGATTTAATCCTTATTTTTCATCTTCACTACGTCAACATATTATCCACCTGACACATGCACCCTAGTCCTGTTAAAACTACATCCACTGAAATAAGAATGTGTTTATACTGTTAGTTTTAAAGGAGGAATTTTCTGGTTACACACTGAAATTCTCAAACGCTCATCAAGTAAGGAATGTGACCTTTCTTCTTTGCTGTTGGGATGCACCTTATGCAGGGTGGACTTTGTGGCTTAAGCAAGGTTTTGTTTGGCTTTTTTTCCCTCCCAAGAGTAAAGTTTCTTAGCAAAAATAATCCAAATTTCACATCTGTGGAAGTGTGTTTGCACTTTCACTTAACTCTTTCAGAAGTACACAGCTGTTGCTCCTGCCTTGAGGAGTGAATGTGGCATGTTTCACTCAAAGAACCTGAGTGAAATTGCATAGCAAAATACAAGCACATTTTCAGATAGTATTTACAATTTTTAAAACTCTGTGAGAGCTGATAAAGTAACTAGGAACTGTCTCCATTGTCCTCCATACAAACAACTCATTCCATGTGACAAGCAGCTGAAAACTGGCAGCTGCTGATCCTCCCATTACAACAGTGACTCACCTCCTTAGAAAGTAGTGGAAATGTTGAAATGACTTCTAAGTGACTTCAGGAAGAAGGCTCTCACTGGTTCAAGTGCATAGCTGAAAACAAACATGAAAAGAGTTTTCAAGATTACATACCACCATGCTTGTGTTGTTAGCAGATAATTTTGAATTTCCTGGTCTACTTTTATGTAATCTAATGTAGCAGCATTGCAGGAAAACCCTTGCTACATATTTGTTGAAATTATCTGCAACACGGAGGTGTTCTTCGTGCAATGTTCTGAAGAATGCAAATGAGAAAATTACTGAAATATTTGGCCGTAGAGCAAACCAGCAAATATGCACTCTGTTAATAAGGAACTGTTCATATTTTTCTATTAATATATTTGTTTGAAATATTTATTGTCACACCTCCTAAAGGGCACGATGTATCTCCAGCTCTGTATACAGCGGGTACCTTCCAATTCTAGATATTCTATGATACTTGAAACTCAGTTAAGCTTCACCTTGGAGCAATAAGTGTTTAACTTTACGTGTTACTTGCAGCTGGAATGTTGCAGCAGAAACAAGGGAACTCATGGGTCTCTTTGGCACCAGCCACTGTGGCATGAGCCTCTGTGTCACACGTAAAAGCACAGTTGCACAATCTTCCTTCCCTGTCTAAATATCGACTATGAACGTCCTTAACTAGCAGGGCATTTTAGAACATTTTGTGAAACAAGCCAAATGCTGTATTCTGAAAGGAATAACTAGCAGGAGTCAAAGTTAAACTACTTAAGAGTAGTGTTACTGAAAAGTAAAACCATAACTATGTGAGTAAGCCTAATTTCCACTTTCACAGGCTAAGCAGATGATGCCTGATTAGTTCTCAGTCTCAGGAGGCTGCTCATCTCTCTATGCCTTCAGCTCCTATTGTCAGCATTTTATTCTCCATGATTTTAGCTGACACACTTTTCAGTCTCCCCTTTTGAAACATTACTTAAGGATTAAAAACTATGTTTATCTAATATAAAAAGCGACTTTCACACTTAAACCCACTGATTTGAAATGGAAATTATAATGTTCTAATTTATTCTTTCACATTAATAATCAGTAGAAAAATATGATCCCACTCTTGAGTGTTCAGTTCCCTACAACACGGATGTACAGCCTACAAGAAAAAGGAAAACTTGTGCCAAGTCTTCCTCCACCAGAGAAGCAGGCAGAACTTGACCAGCTTTGTACAGACACCTAGTACTGTCAGGTGTGCTCTGGGATCTGTGAAACACTGGCACAGGCTGCCCAGAGAGGTGGTTGGGTGCACCATCCCTGGATCATTTGAGGTCAGCTTGGATGGTACTCTGAGCAGCCTGATCTGCTTGATCCTGCTCATTGCAGTGGGCTTGGACTAAATGTTTTCCAAAGGTCTCTTCCAGCCCAAACAATTCTATGATTTTATGATCCTTAAGGTCCTTTCCAACCAAAATCCTTTTATTATCCTATCATCCAGGTCTTGATATCTGTATCAAGCTTTCAGAGATGCAGATGCTGCTTTTGGACATCCCCACAATGTTGTTTTCCCATTATTCAGTCATTAGTAAGAAAAAACCTGAATCAAAATGGACAAGATTTTTTCTTTTTTAAATCAATGACTGGGTTAGATCTTGGAAGTGTACATATATATACAGCTACATACATGCATATGTAGACACACAAATTGTACATATGATTTCTGCAGTTAGTTGGTCACAATTTGAGAATATCTAATGTGCTCTGACTTGGAATATGGCTAACAAAGAGAAGCAAACTTTAATTTTATTTCTAACACTAGTATTGTAGAGTTATCTTTAATTTACTGTGGCAAGAAATAGCTGTTAGTACAACCAAGAAGAAACATTTCTAGAAATGTTATATAACACTACAGACCTTAGCAAAATGCATACCATTTTTTTTTTCACAAGGCTGATGAGATGCTGCCCAATATTAAAAAAAAAAAAAAAAAAGGAAATACAGGGTGGATACTCATTCTTGATCTAAGAAGCAAAGTGTAGCTCTCAATACCCCTGTGGACAGGAGTTGCTTTCTCAATGCTTTCTTTCTTTCATGGACAGGAGAATCTGAAATTGAAGCTTTATGCTCCTTCTCTCCTCTGGGACTGAAGGAGGCATGAAGATGGTCTGCATAATTCAGTGGCCCCACTGTTTCACTCACACAGTTTTAACTTGACAGTAAGTGGCTATTTCAGAGCAGAACCTTGTTTCAGTGCACTGTTCTGAGAGTATCTGTGCTTATAAAATTATGCTTTTTTTGGCTCCATTTTATTTGTCATTCCAAAGAGCAACAGTAAAAAATAAAAAAGCCCATCTTCCATTCCAACTTAATAATGTTGTAGAACCCATAGACAGCATATATTTTAGTGGTATTTCAGAGCAGTCATATTCCTAAAACACAGTCTCCATTCCTTTTTTGTGAAGAATTCTGCCACCTCCATCTCACCAACTTTTCAGCTCTTCTGCCGAAAGGGTCACATTTATGCACAGAGGTTTCTTTCCTTTATGTTTTAAGCTAATTTGGGGATGGTTCTGTACAAAACTAAGACTTTGTTGTGATTATCCTTGTGGGTCTCTTCTAACTTGGCATATTCTGTGAGTCTGTGATTCTGTAACTTGTAAAACCACTGCAATCCCAGAGATTGCAATGTTTTATGTCAACTACATGTCTTGAAATATTTCAGCAAAATTCCCTCATGTACCTCTATGGTGGGATAACTTTTGAGCAAGGGCCAACCTGCCCTGAGTCCTGTGCAGACACTGGAGTACTCACCCCTGCAACATTCATTACCATGCTGGTTCCTAAATGCTTTCTTTAGGTGAAGAGAACTGAGATGATACACAAAGCAGAGTCTTCTGGTCTTTGAGGCTTTTGTTCTTTGTCCTGTAGTACACTGCAGTTCTGCAGTCAGCAGTGCCAAGTAAGACACTGAGCTGAGTCCTTCTTTTCCCCCTGAACCCCAGCAGCAGCCAGAGCCAGAATCCTTACTCAGCTCTTGCAGCTGAACTGTCCCACAGTCTCAGCTAGGGCTGAAAATGGGTCTTTATTGAGAATGTACGAATATTTCCTTCTATTGTCTCTGCATCCATATCTTTGTTCTTGCAGATTTTTGCAGGGAGGTAACAGGAGAAAAAGAAAGCATCCCAAGTACTGTATGTAATTTTCTTAATGTAATTTTTTTAAACAGTAGGGATAACACTACTGGTTCCATTGGTTTGGTTGTGTGTGAATTATGTTAGAGTAAAAATCACATTTTAAAGTTTAAAAAAATCTAGATTTGATTTATAAGCTTTATGCTGGATGTTTTGCCCTAACAGCAATCAGAGCTCTCAACTAGTTTGTTTCTATTTCAAAATATGTAACTTGGTTTTGACTTAATTATTAATGTAAACTGATGCTTTAAAAGTTGCTAATTGGGTGGGAAAACACTGTTCTAATGACAGACTTTGGCCAGAACAGATGTTTACAAAAATTTCTTTCTATTGTATGGGAAGAAAGTCACATAAAGAAAACATTAAGTGATTCTTAAAACTACTCACAGCATAGTTAGAGGTGATTTGGATGAGAGGGAAGGCAGAATCCAGACTGGGAAATGTTTATTTATTGTTGTAGTTCTACTTACCTCAGTGATTATACTCATAAGTAGATAATAATAGGCAAATCTTCACATCAAACTCAACAAGAACATTTCATTGCACTTCCTATTTAAAACCTTCAGTGAAGGACAAAGAAAGAGATTCGTTTGACAGTAGATCTTTCTTCAAAGAATTAGGTAAGTATAGTTTTGTATATAGTTAGGAGGAAATTGAAGTGTGTATTGCTCATATTCAGAAACTGGAATGTGAGCTAGGCAGCATGAAGAGTGATACTACAAAACAGAAATAAAGTCATTTTGATAAAATGCATGTATATATTCCCTTTGTCTTGAAGTTTAAAACTAAAATGCCACGTGTTCCATTCAGGAAGAATTATTTATCCCTAACCCTATTTTACAGCATTAGGGATAAGAGCACTTGATGGACCATATAACAAATGCATGCCATTTAGTAGAATGCCAGGAAATAGCACAGCCTTTATTATTTTCCCCACCAATTCACAGCCACTGAATATGTGATTTATATGTTTTATTTAAGTTAGGAAATTTAAGAAAGTGTTTTGCTGATTTTCTTGGTATGGTCTGTCAGTTGATAGTCTCTGTGTGGGAAGTTTCATGTAAGTCCCGATGTAGCTTTGATATCTCCTGGAAAAAAGCTGCAAACAATTTGGTTCCTTCAATATAGTTGTGTCTGCGAAGAAGGAAAGAAACACAATGAAGTCTTGTCAGGCTGTCCTGCTCACAAAATTAGGAATGTAGTCCAGTGAAGTTTTCAGGGTCTTCAGAGGAATTTGCAATATTGGTAATCCCTGAAAATTACCAAGTGCACTGAAGTGCTGGACATCCTTCAATCTGGTATACTCCTCTGGATTTACTTCAGAAAACTTTTTCCAGGTTTACATACCCAAATTGGTATTACCTGTAGCCAGCAGCATTGAGGCTTTAATGAGGGGAGACAAAAAGTAATTTGAGAATTATTGTAGGATTCTCCTCTTTTCAGAGTTCAGCATGAATTGACTCAGAGCCTGCACAAGTGTTCAGGCAACACACTGAATAGTGGCTTACCATGGTGCCTCCAACAATAAACACCAGTGACAAGTTTAAGCTATTTTTTGTACAATTATGCTAGTTTTGGTCTCTGGACTATAAGTAACTCTTATAGCTGTTTATACTGAAATCCACCAAAATCCTCAAAGAACCATGAGTGTCTGTGACTGGCGCACTTCAAAACAGATGTTGTGATGGAAGTGTGCCTATCCACACCATCATCTTTCAGACCAGAGGCAAATTTCACTGTTAGAGAAATGAAAATTGCCAATGCAATGAATTTAAAAACTGAGTAGACGCCCAGTGAAAAGTGTATAATGGTATGCTTTAGACTGGGAATTTTCCTTTCTTGCTTAGCACAACATCTAGTGTGCTGGAGATAGTAGGTTTGGGCTGCCCAATGCACAGCAAAGCTTCCCATCTGGGCATGTTCATTCATGGGTACCAAGGGACTTCAGTTCTCCCCCCTTCTCTAGTAGCAGAAACTGACAAATGAAATAAACCTGCTTATTTTCTCATTTTGGGAATGCTCCCCAGCATCGGCTGCTCCAATCGGAAGCATCATCACACTTTTCTGTGTTACAGTCTGAAACATTCTGGCAACAGGAATTGTTGAGCCATCACGGATGAAATCTGGATCTTCTCCAAAAACTGAAATATATTGGAAAAATTAATTAATAAATAGGTGTAATCCAGGTGGTTTTCTCTGCTATCATAGAATTAAGGAAAGAGCTGATACTAAGAGCTTCTGAGTAGAAATGGGTTTGAGTGTGCAGCCAATTGATTTCACAAATCAACTCTGCTCTATAAATCTCTGGTTTCTTATCAATACAAAAATAAGTAAACAAGGCCTTTTGGTTACTCCTATAAAACATATCAAAATTTAACAAGGTATGGAAGATGCTGATGAGTTGTTCTATCAAAATCAATGAGATTTGTAAGAGTAAGAGGCTGCAGCACTGAATTGGGAAATCTGCTTTGCCTTATTGTTGAGCACAGTGCCCCTGCACACTTACACTAAGAACTGGGGAAAAAAAAAGGAACACACCTGTTTTTATTGCCCTTCTTGCTGCTTTATATAGTAGATCATTAAAATCAGCAAGCCAGGGCTTTACACCCAAAGGCATGGACACTTTCAGTTTGTTTGGACTGTTCCTCTTGGAAAAGACACCCTCCAAGTGCTCCACCACCTGTAGGGAAAATACTTTTTAAAAAAGCTTTCATCTTGCCACTCGAGCTTATACCTGCATTCCTACTTCTCTTGGAAAGAAATAAGTGCTTAAAACATTCAGTTTCCTACTGAAGTCTAGGTTTGCAAGGTGCTAAGAGAGACTGAGTTTACACAGTAGTGGCCAAAGAAAAGATTTGTATCTTACCTGTTTTTTCACAACTGAAAGGTCCATGTTGGGGACCTGACGGATTGAGAATTTGCCAATTACTTTTGCTGGAATGACTGTTTTAATGCCTGGTTCATGGAAAGCTCCTTCAATCCCATGAATAGAGAGAGAGGGGTAACGCCACAGGTGTAGAAGTATTTCTTCCTTTAAAAAAAATTCACAATATAAGGGATTTGGGACCCCTTAGAAATTAAAAATATAAGGGATATGAACAAGCCACAATTTATATAAACAAGCTTTTTCCTTCCTAAAATTTTTATTTGGAGACCTCTGTATTTTAAAGATCTTTGATTTTTTTTTTATTTAAGAACATGTATTTTTATTTTTAAAAAATACTACTACTTTCAGTAATAGAACGATTTGGATGGTAATAGTTTTTCTTAAAAAGTGAGAAAAATAGAGCATTGTTTTAAAAATCTTCCAAGTAAATTTTCCTAGTGAAAAGTAGTATCAGAACAACTTCTGATCTAACTGTGTGTTTATCCCGGAACTTGTCACTGGAAAAACCACAAAGATCCAACCCAGATGATACCAGTGAAGAAATTCTACTAATGAACACTAAAAAGCACAATAGGAAAGATTATAATTTTCAGTAACTAAGTTTTCCTGGAGAAGATGCAGAGGGAAAACAAAATATTATGATTATAATTCTAAGGAAAATAGGAAAAATGTATAAATTATAAACTGGTCTTCATACAGAACCTCAGGGTGTTGCTGCTTTCCTTCAGTTTTATGAGACTAGACCTTTATCTGCACATGAAATTAACATCAATTCATCCTCATACAGGTAAAGCATCAAAACTCAGTGTAGCTACATTATACTTTTGTATTACTGATTCTTACAGTCTAGCTTTAGGTAATTTGAAAGCTATAAAAGCATCCCTGTTAGCAGAACCTACACCACAATAATTATGTTAGTGATAAAAAAATTAATCACCTCCTTTCTCTCAGTTGCCACTCTTATGCTGAGAAATCTTTCCAAGCCAGCCCTTACCTGCTGGATTTTTATTTAGGATATAATTTTTAATTGCTGGTAAGGAGAAGCTTGTAGCTTTGGATGCTTTTTATGGCAGGCTTGGCAGACAGCAAAATCTGTATTAAATAAAAACCACCCGGAATATATCTGCCTAAGGCTGCCTCCCATTTTTTCAGATCTGAATACAACTTCTTTCCTACTATGTAACCTAAATGTAGGCATTTTAATTCATGTTTTATTTGGCTGATTAGGCTTAGGGGGAGGGAAGGGGTAGGCAAGGAAGGGAGACTTACACTGTTAGTTTTGCATCATTACTTTTAATTGATTATTCATATTTCAGATCACTTTCCCCAGATGCAGTACCTTACATTTTCAGCAGACTGATTTTATTTATCTTTTCCTTCCCAGTGCTCCTTTTTTTTATTTTGAGCTTGCCATTGACTGAAAATATCTTTCAGTTTGGCTTTATATATAAATGCTCCAAATAGGTGATTTAAATTCTTTCTGCTGAGTATTCACAGAGATATTATGTTACCTTGGTGCCATAGAGGAATTTTTTCACACCACAGTTATTTCTATGTTCCTCTAGATCAAATTCAATTGATTCATACAAATTCCTTTCCTCTTCTGTCAGGGCAGCAACACTGTCGTAGATTCCAGGAATCTGAATGTGACCTGTGGAATCCACAAGGCTGTCTACAAAATAAGATACAGATATCAGTGCAAGGGGAGCCTCTATTTCTTCCCCTTAGCAATCATAACACCTTTTCCCTTCTACCTAGCTCTTTCCCAAATTAGTGAGCCTCACAACTGTTTGCATCTGTCAAGTTGCTTCACCGAACTTGATATATTTGCATATTTATTAAGAAAATCATTGAGCTGCTGTTTGTGTGGAGTGTGTGATGTGTCAGCCGAGCTTCTGACTTTGGAAACATCATCCTACTGGGATACAAACCAGCATTAAAAAGTCAGGCTTTGCTATGTGTGCGTGTATTAAAGTTGCCTGTAATCCTTAAATGTTCTTAATTGATGTGTGACTGACATCAGCTTAACATGTCTGAAGTCCTGGCCTTACTGGCCTTACATTTTTCTCCTGAGAAGCTGAGAAGCCTAAGAAACTAAATGCAAGCAATAATTATCTGATTGCTTGGAATGTCGTTTGGAGGTTGCTTACCAACAAGTGTATCTTTGATTGGTTCCATGTGAATTGTTTTAACTTAATAACCAATCACAGTCCAGCTGTGTCAGGACTCTGGTCAGTCATAAGTTTTTCTTATTCATTCTTTGCTAGCCTTCTAATATCTCCTTTCTCTTTCTTTAGTATAGTTTTAGTGTATAATTTTCTTTTAATATCATATCATATCATAATAAATCAGCCTTCTAAGAACTTGGAGTCAGATTCTCATCTCTCACCTCATCCTGGGGGCCCTCACAACTACACCACAACCATTGGTGACCACATCTGAGGATCTTACTTCAATGAGTCTTACCTTACAACAACTAATCAGGGCCCTGACCTCCACTGGGTGATGATGGGCAGCTCTCCCCAGCTGCCCCTGAGCAGTGATGTGTGTTCTTACCCAGCAGCGCTATCAGGTCCAGCAGCGGCTCGTGAATGATGCCCCCAAAAGTTCCAGAGTGAAGGTCCTTGCTGCCACATTCAACCTGCACCAAAACCACTGGTTACATGTGAACACTCACTGCCTTATTCTTCTGTCTGCTGGGTCCAGTTTTTTTGAACAAGATCACAAATGAGCAGGAAATTTTTTTTTCCTAATTATTAAATAGAAAACATCATGTCAGGAACAATCTGCTTTGGCAGAGAAGATGGAGCTCCCTTGTCAACCACCAAGAGAGAGAAATTCAGCTGTCTGTAGCACTCACACATTTGAGAGCAAGGGTCCTCCTCCACTCCCTCTTTTGCTTCAGTAAGATTAAAGACATCATACATTAAACATTTGCATATTATTACTGTTTCTAATATTGGAGAATAAATTCTTCAAGTTGACTACCCTTTTTATTTAATGCAAAATCTTCTTTAAAAAAGGCAAAAAGTAATCTTATTTGATACTAAGAATATATGTCCAATCATAATTCAAGATTGCAACAAATAAAAATTTATAGATCTCTTGAATAACAGTCGTTAGAATAGAGGCATTTGAGTTATTAAATGGGCTCTTTTTCCAGACACATTTTCATACTTGAGTTTATCATAAAATATTTTCCTGCAAAGGACTTGTTTATTCTTCTCAAAACCTCATTACAGCTAACTGTCTACTAGCAGGGAGAGATCATTTTTGATGTTTTAATAGCATCATTTTTCTTAACCAAGACTTAGAAGAATTGAATCAAGGCTGCCAAGGCTCTTTCAGTTTAAAAAAAAATTCTTTCTTTTTCAGACATAAAGGTTAATGCAGATTTTTCTTTAGTTCTCAAGTTCTTTAATCTTCTCTCTGAATTCGTTTTATGCTTCATCAGGAAGCATTTCCAGATGAGAAATTTCTGCTCTTTATTTCACAGTAGCTCACATTGCCTGCTAAATATAGCATGTTGGCTACAGTGAACTTTTATCTACTCCTGCCAGTGTTTACAAAAATTTTGTGTGGCTTTTAAACCCAGAGATCCAACCAAACTGAGTCCCTTTAGGCTGATTCATTATACCAAGCAGTATCTGCTGCAAAAGAGCAGGGCAGCAGAAATGATGGTTTTGGAGAGAGTTGGATGGTGTCCATGAGAAATGAGAAGAGACTGGCAGGGTGGCAGGAGAGTAATGGGATAGGAAAGGGGTCAAGGGGAGAAATGATTGAAGAGAAGTTAATGGAAGTAAATAAGGCTAATGGAACTGAAATGAGGAGGGGAATCTGCAGAAGCCAAAAGGGATGCAGAAGAAAGCTCTGTACTTGTAAATATTAAGCTTTCCTTCAGTCTTTCTCTGCATGCAGATGTAAGTAGAGCTGCATCATCCCTGTCTGTCCCAGGCTCAGCTGGAGTGAACCTGTGTCCTTTACCTCCACAAAGAAGCAGGCATTGCCCCGACTCCCATAGGTAAGGGCAGGCTTCTTGTTGCTGAGCCACAGGTTGTCTGAAATTACAATATAATCCACATCAGAGAAGAAGCTCTGGTTTTCTTCCTCAAGTAGCTTCTCCAGCCCCAAGGATCCTGCTTCTTCCATGCCTTCAATTACAAACTTGAAGTTCACTGGCATAGCCTACATAAAAATTAGAAAAGTCTGGGTAAGAAACAAGCATTTTAATTTTTCTTTTAAAAAAAGCTTTAAAATTAGGAGCAGACTGGTTTTCTATGCAAATTGTGTTAGGATAAGAAAGATGTTGGATGAGTACATAGGATATATAGCTTGCTACATTAGAAAAGCCAGTGACAGACACATACAGGCTCCCAGAAAAACTTGTTTCTTTTCATGTTTTTATCTACTATTCATTTTCCAAGGACAATAAGTGATGTCTTTTTTCTTCTTTGCATTTTCAGAAAACTTGTTGGAATGTCTCATTAAACAGGCTTTCTGACAGAGCTGTTCAGTATTCTAATTGCTTTGGAAATTATAACTGTCTAATAGCAATTGCATTTTCACAGAAAATTTCCTGCCCCTTACATTTCCACTGTTACTGCCCATGTGGGAGCCACTGGCTCTGGTTTTCCCAATGTTGTCTATCACCAGACTTATATGGTGATAAAAACATTGTCATTGACTCTACTATAATTGTCTTTTTAACACTCATAAATTTGCAAGCCTGCTGGTTGATAACGATGCATTTCCAAGAGTAATTAGGAGAACTTTTATTATGGAATAGTGGGAGTTGAAAATGCTGACACATCCCATAGGGGACATAAATTTCAACTTAGTTTCCTGTTGCAATTCGTTTTCTCATTAGAGGTTTTAAGACGTTTTCTCTTTTGATTCACTGCTCAGATTAAAGGCAAGAACAAATATGCAAAATTGTATGAACTTTTGTCATGGGTGGGTTCACTGATAAATCATCAGCTGGCCACAGAAATTTTAGAAACAAACTGTTAATGAATATTGTTTGATGGTCTGTGTTGTTTTCTAGAGAAAGGCTTCAAATTACAAAAAATCATTTCTGCTTGTTTGTTAAAATGTCAAGATAGCTATTAGTGATTTGAAAAAACTAGAAAGATGTCAAACCCATAACCATATCCACTTACAACTAGTCTTTGGGCAAACAATGTGCGTTTTCTAGGGTTTGAGACCAAGGTCAATTCAGTACTATAGATGCAAGAAAAACATGTTTTCCAGAAGGCTGTAAGAGGACTTTAAAAAAATCAAGACTTAATGCTCAGTTTATGCCATAATGTCATACAAGAGACAGAAAACTGTACTAGCAGAACATGCCGTTCAGATTCAGGTTAAAGGATGATAGCTAACCCAGTTACAAGCCTAAAATGTATTTTTTGTTTACCTTGACCTTGGGGGTAAGACTACTCCAAAATTATTAAATTGTTTGGAGATGGCTATGTTCGTCATTGTAGTAATTTAGGCAAATGTCTGACCTCAGAAATCTGTCAGAGTCTGAGTGATTGTATTTGTATTCAGTGAATGCAACCACTCAAAGTATTTGCTTTGATAAATCTGGTCTTTTGGTGACATAACAGCCCATTCTGGATGAAGGGATGCTTATTCCCTTCACACAGACACATAAATTGAAGGTATCTTGTGGGCAGACAAAACCAAAGATTAGCAGAATGTATCAGCACAGATGAGTCTTCATCAGCATTCTGTAATGTCTGTTATTTTACCATTTTAAAAGTTCTCATGAGAACAGAACAATTATCAGAGCTGTATAATGTATGTAATACATATTGAATGTATGTAATACATATTGAATGTATGTAATACATATTGAATGCTTCCCCGTGGGTTTTCCTCTGCAGGGCAATGGCAGTAAGAGTGTATTTACATTGCAGACAGACTGCTCAAAAAAGGAATGCTCAAAGACAAACTACTACTGGAGTGGGACCAGTGCCCTAAGTGTTGCATCAGGAATAGTTAATATTTCAAATTGTATGTAATCTGTTGGGACGGAGAGGTATCATCTTACTCAGGAATGTAAATACATCCCTCCAGAGATATAATAAAAAATAACAACAAATGATACTAAATAGTAAAAATTAGTAATAAAAATAAAAAAAGTCATCATTGATACCTACTAATTTCAAGGCTCTGAATGTTTCCACTGCATTTATCCAAGCTAGGACTGGTCCCTTATTGTCTGTTGCTCCACGCCCATAGAGGTTTCCTTAAAAGGAAAAGAGGAAAGTTTTTAAGCAATCTTTGAATTTTCCCTCATCACTTCAATGCAATTGGAAAATTTCAGTTGCCACGGAAGCTTTAGTGATGGAGGGAAGAAGTCCCAAAAGTGTCAGGATTTGACTGACTCATTTTAAATAAGGTGATGGATGTTTGGGCGCTTCCCAAAGGAACAGTACACTTTTTTTTTCCCTCTTTCCTTCCTTTTATATGCATTATGTTGTGGTTTCTGCTACATGCCAATTTTTGAGCTTCAGTTTTCTTCTCAGGAGCTGTTTGTTCATACCAGATATGCCTGGAGGGTTTGCACAATATGCAGTTTCTGGACACATCATTCAGACCAGCTAACAAGCAGCAAAACCCTGCAGATAAATGCCACGGCAGAAATATGAAGCTACAAGTCTAAGTATTCAATTTCTTTTCCAGCTGCACATCATATATAGTTATCACTGTACAAACTGAAATCTGTGCCTGTGTATAAACTTCTGTAGCAGTCCCCACTGGATATACACTGGAATAAGGCCAAAGATTTATGCCAGTAAGGCTATTGGGAATTGATTCCAGATAATGAGAAAGGGCAACTCAGTGGTTATACCCTGGGAATCAGGATTTCTGAGGTCTTACTTATCTGCTGACCCTCTATCCATTATTTTTGTTCCTTCAGTCAGCTAGCTGTGCTGGAAGGATAATTACATTAAAGTGTCCTCACATTCTTCTACCACAAATGCTAATATTTCCACACCAAGTATTAGGCAGTCACTGATGGATCTCACTAGTCACAGAACAACCATCAAAGCTGAAAGCTGCTGGACATGTCCCAAAGATTTCCACAGAAATCCTCATGCTTTGAGTAAATAGACAGGAACACTTCTCCCACACAGAACCTCAGTCATGTGTTCCAATAATGATACAAAACTTATGAGAAGATGCACACCATCAATTTCAGTCAGTGTGTAGGGGTCAGTGTCCCAGCCATCTTCCTTCTTGGCAGGCTGCACATCCACATGACCATAGAAACATACAGTGGGGTTTTGTGGATCCTTCCCCAGTTCTCCAAGAAGCACAGGAGGCAGTGGGAGGACTTGGCCATCAGGCAGCTGTGGAGGAAGGTTAGAAAAAGGCAACTAAGGAAAACCAAATCTTCTAAAACTTACAAATGTACAAAAACAAGTGGAATTCTCAGTATTGAAAATACTTCTACACTCAATTGACTTTTATCCGATTAGGTGCACAAATCTGACTGACTCCAGTTGTAACCTATTCAGAGAAATTAAGATCTTTCTCCTCAGCTGGTAATTTTCTGCTGGACTTTGTAGAAGTCTTCAAACATTTTATTGTCATAAATGCCCTCCTCACTAAGCTCTCACTTCCCAGCACCAGAGAAGACAGAGGGAACCTTGTGCTATGGAGTCTATAGGGACACTGAAATAGTCAAAAGCCACACAAATTAATTTGAGGTTTGATTTCACCACAGACAGAGGGCAGGAGGCCTGTAAGTTCAAACATAGAATCTGAAGAAAAGTGTTGCTGGCAGGAGGCAGCAGCTATGTCAGACTGTCTCAAAAACAGGTTAAGGCTAAACCTCTAATGTGGTTTTGTGCAGAACAGAGCTCCACACGGCCCAATTGCATTCTTTGCAACTATCAAATACACAAACTGAAATATTAAAGTGTTGCTGTACTTCAGGCTCCTTGTGCTAAGAATCGGAATCCTCACCAAAAGCATCAGAGAAAAGAAAAGAGAATCACAATTATTGAACTTTTGAATTCCTGTTAGATTAGGAACGTAACAGCCCAGGGAAGAAAAAGCCCATGGCTACAGTAAACTAAGTTAATTAGAGACTAAGGTTTCCCAGAGATGAATTCTTCCCTATTGCTTTCCAACAATGAAAGAAAATAGTTTGGGTCACTTGTCAGAAGCTCTGAAACCAAAGATGATGCTTTAGGTAACTAACACCCCTAGGTGTTCTGTCTGACAATATTTTCTTTGTAAAAGCAACCTCCCTCATAAAGTTCAGTGACAAATGATGCATTAGTTCTGATGCTTCATTACAGACAAAAATTTAAAAACTAGCCCCAGTAAAAAGCTCAGTCCTTTTACTTCAATTAGAAGCATCAAACTCCCTCCTATGCACAGAACATCAATTTGCATTTGGATTGCCTCTGTGGTTCCCAGTATGCTCTCAGTTCTCAGACCCAGTTTCAACAGGTGTCATGTAGGTACAAGACTATTTATAAATTTGTACCTAACTTTCAAAAAACAACACTATGTCATAAAATACATGTACATAGCACTGAATACAATAGGTAGACCCATGGGTAGATATGATGTTTTAAGGCCAAGAATCAGATAAGCACCTGATGTGACCCCAAGTTTACTAAATTAACAGTGGCTCCCAGTGTTGCAAGTCTGTCTGCTGCCAGTGCCATCATATGCATTACTTCTTTCCTCAGGTGTGGTTGAACAGAATCACTTTCCACAGCCACCCATTCCTTCAGATCCTGCACAGGAAGAAAACTGCAATTAGGTGATCCAGAATGTTATTGTCCTCAGCCCTTATATCAGAAATCTCACACTGGAAGATGATTTCCTTTCTGTATCATCACAGCATTATCACAGATGCTCTAAGGTTTCAGCATAGAGAAGAATCCCTTAGATGTCTCCCCAGGGTTGATATTCCTGATTTTCTAAACAGAGAGAGTGCTCACACTTAGACATTCACATTGTCAACCCTGGATTCTAAAATGGAAGAGGAGGTAGACTAGATGCTGACTAGTTTGCATTATAGAAATTGCATTATGCACAGCTTACCTTGGTGGTTCTCATGAGGATTCAAAAGTGCTCATAGATTCAAAATGTAACTGATACTGACTGGATTAATTATCTTTCTGTCTTTTCACAGAGGGCTGACAAAAATGAAAGCACAAGTCAGCATGGGACCAAGACTCCTCTCCTTCTAAAGAGCAAACCTACAAAAATCAGTTCTGAAGCAGGCAGGATGAGCATCCTATCTGGCTTGCATGCCCCATGCAGGTGCATTTGGCTCTCTGAACACACTCAAAGGATGCCCATGACCATCTCTTTTGCTGAAGTCCACGCAAGTCTCTCCTTCACCCCCGGGGTTCCCAGCAGCCTGCTCTCTTACAGCCTTGCTGTGTGAAGTGCATATTGCCCTCCTGATGCCAGACCTGGAACCCTGCTCATTACCTTTGTGACAGGCACTTCTCCTTCTCCTGCCAGAGGAGCCCAGTCCTCTGGAGCACCAGCTCTGTGCTCATTATTTCATTGCAATATAGCTCCTACCTTGATGAAGTCACTTTGATGTGCATCAATGTACTGGAAAATCTCCATCTCCAATGCTGAAGAGGATGAGGAGGACATTACTGCCTTAGAGAGCAGCACAGGGCTGAAGTGGATGCTATCTGAAAGTTAAGGATAAAATTCAACAGTGCAGACATCCTGCAACATACATTTATTTCCAGCACTAAAAAGCAGAGATATTTACAAAGTTCTGAGCTTATTTAAGTCTCATTTGATCTCCTCAAACCAGGAGAAAGTATACTCATTTTATCACATAAAAACTTCCATTGATTCATAGTCAAGTTGCTGAAAGAAAAATTGAAAAAATGACCAAAGAGTGAACATCTTTAGTGTCAGCTTTATAAAGGGGTAACATTTTCTACAGAAACATTTGTTGCATCAGTTTTTCAGTACATAAGCATCAAACTGTATGTTCTGGGAAGACAACCCTGGGACAAGACTTGCAAATACCAACAGCCCCAGGCACTCATCCTTTTTCCTCATTTTGAGAATCATATAATATTGTGAAATGGAAGGGATCCACATAGATCTTTGAGTCCAGGACCAGTCCCTATACACACAATTCCAAGAATCCCACCATGTGCCTGAGAGCATTATCCAAACACTCCTCAAACTCTGTCAGTCTTCGTGCTGTGACCACTTCCCTGGGGAGCCTGTGCCAGTGCCCAGCCACTCTCTGGGTGTAGAAGCTTTTCTTGATATCCTGCCTAAACCTCCCCTGGCTCTACTTCAGGCCATTCCCTTGGGTCCTGTCACTGGTGACCACAGAGAAGAGATCAGTGCCTGGCTCTCCTCTTCCCCTCACAAGGAAGTTGTGACTGCAATGAGCTCTCCCTTCAGTCTCCTTTACTCCAGGCTGAACAGACCAAGTGACCTCAGGTGTTCCTCACACGGCTTCCCCTCAAAGTTCTTCACCATCTTCATAGTCCTCCTTTGGACACTCTCTAATGGTTTAATATCTTTCTTAAATTGTGGCACTCAAAACTGGCCCCAGGACTCGAGGTGAGGCCACTTTGGTGCAAAACAGAGCAGAACAATCCCCTCCCTTGCCCAGATGGTGATGCTGCATCCCAGGACATGATTTTCCCCCAGACTGCCAGAAGAAGGCAGAAAAATGGATTCACTGACACACGTTCCATATTTTACATGAATAAGGGAAAACAAGCCTGACACTGGAGAGTATTAGAAAACAAATAGCTTTTGTGGTTGATTAAGAACAGTGACAATACTGAAACACTTGATAAGTGCAGAATTCATTTAGTTCTGCAAACCTCTCTGCCATCTTTTTTTTCTTTTGACAAGATAAGGTTTTAAAGTGTGTTTTTCTTATTCCTCCAGTTTTTCTTTCCTGTTTGCTTGAAGTTGTTGCTGTAGTGTCCTGAATTGGTTCTAGCAGAGTAATCCTTGGATGGCTAAATACTTGTTTGGGCTAAATTCAAAACAGCTGCTGTATCAGGCTGTGATAGGATGGACTCCAAGGTCAAAACCCAGTGCTTTTCTGAAGATATTCCATACTAGTAACAAAAGGTATAGTTGCAGATCCATCCACAACTTCTTAATTTTGATGCATTGCTAAAGTGATAGGCTATAATATTAATAATTTCAATTATGTTTCTCTGACAGAGAAGGAAGATTGAAAACTCAAGCATGATGAACAAGATGAGGGAAAACATTGTTCACTTTGGCTGGAAAGCCTGGCTGCATGAAGGATATGCCCCATTTTCCAACCTTCCCACCAAAGCAAGGTCCTGAAGTCCTTCACTTCCTGAAGTGAAGCTTTGAGAAGGCCTCTGACAGTTAATTTAGTTCCCAGTGTCCTGTTCCTGACATCTCTTCACAATGGAAACGCTGGTATTGAAACAGACCAAATGCTGATTTTGCAGGAGAGTGAATCTGCAAAGCACTGTTTGGAGAAGACTTGTTAACCAAGACAAGAAAATCCAAATTTGGAGGTGGTTTTTAGGATGGAGAGATTAAATTTAGCCATATTATTTAAATATATAAATATTTTTAAAATACTAAACCCCAGCCTTAAGTGATGGGCAAAGTACCATTTTCTTCTCACATTTTTGTCTCCATGAAAGAGTAAACCCTGCCTCCAAGAGGTGGATCTAATCAACAATCCCCTTCAAATATTTCCATCACCAGTCACTGCAGCAGCAATTTGTCCTAAAGCAAAAGTGATGATTACAGGAATTTTTGAAGCAAGCATGGAAAAAATCTGGACACTTTAGATGAGATAAAGCAGCTTCTGGGATTTATCAACAAAGACATGGTAGAGAATAAGGTTTTGATAATTTAGGTTACAAATTGGATTGAGCTTCTTCAGGTAAGGTTTAAGAACAGGAACTCTGCAACAAGCACCCTAAACTTAAAACCCCCAGTCTGGATATTTCTTCCAGCCTTGGACTCTGCAAGTGGCTGCAAATATTTGTCAGCTGAAGCCCATTTTTCAGGGGGCAATAGGAAGGCAGAGTGTGGCCCACAGGCACGGTCAGGGGGACTTCCCAGGCTGCACAGGGCAGAGCAGAGAAGACCATGAGCCCCAGACTGGGGTGATGGTAACAGGACCCTGGTGAACCCTGAGTTTCCTGGCACAGACAAGACACTGGCTCTTGCTGGGGTGGTACCTGGGTACATACAGGAGGGCATCTGAGCCAAGACTTTGCAGGTCATGTTCAAAAGGGGCTCAAGGTCCTTGAAGATGATCAGCATTAGGTAAATCTGAGTACAGAGGCCATTTATGTTATTTTATTCTGTTTTTGTCTCTGTGCACTTTTGGGGGACTGGGCAATAGCTCTGCTTGTGCCATGTTGCTCAGTCTCACTTCAGCCAGCAGTGTGTCCCGGGTGAGCAAAGTTTACCTTCAGGCTGTTGCTTTTGACTGATAAAGTGTATTCCACCTGGGAGCTGGGCACCACATGAGCTGAAGAAGAGGATGGGACCATAATGGGTGCATTTGTGAGGGGCTCTGGGAAAGTGCAAGGCACTGCACTCCCAGAAGAAAGAGATAGAAATAGGAATGGTACAGAGAGAATTCATCTGAAGGTGGGATGAGATCTGGTTTTGCTGGTCAAGAGATCCAAAGATTTCAATCAGCTGCTCGTCTAGAGAGAGATCAGGGCTTTTATCTTCCTTTACCATGAAGCTGGCTGGATACCTCAGTTTCACACATATTTCACTCATTTTTCTACCTTGTAATTTCCAAACCTCAATTTGGAAAACATTTACAACAGAGCCCACTGAATGCACCCTCATTTAACCTTATTGTAGAAAACTAGACAGGCTTCTCGGGTTTACTTATGTAAAAAAATAGATCTTTTGGTTATGCCATGCTTGACCAAGGAAGATCATAGCAGAGGCCAGAACATGTCTGCTAGAGGCAATGGATTTAAATATCAGTGTCTCCATCACATGTGATTTCCCCTCCCTCTAGTCAAATCTTTGATATTGCTGTATTCTATGCATTTTTCACCCTAAAAAAAACCAGTGTATTTACATATATATATATATATGTCACCTTTTGGTGACTTGAATAAATACATACCTGTTAATGTCAGAAGCACAAAAGGGCTGCTTGCTTTTACAGAGGATGTGTGCTGTGGTGCTGGTATCTTTCTCTTTTTGTCTCAGTTACTTGCAAATGACCTGGAAAGAGGCAGACAAGAGACGTAGGTCTTTGTCACGTTTCATTAGCATTTAGCTGTTAAAAAAAATGAAACAAGGAGGCTAAAATGCTGTGAAGGAAAAAAAAAAACCCAACCAACCAAGCAAAATATCCTGGGGAAATTTGGAATTATTCTGTGATATTTTCAAAACAGACCAAACTCTAAGACCATAGATTATCAAAAAATACTGTCATTAAAGTAAGGAACAGTGGCAAAGTTCAGAAAATGAATGTGTGGAGAAACCAAGTAGCAAAGTGCACAAAGTATTAATTCAAACAAGAAATTAAGTAACAGCTATGTTTTGCTGTAGTGGAAGGAGGGAGGGGAGTAGCTGGAGGAACTTCATGTTAATGCACTACTAATACACAAAGTGCTGCTCAGGAGCATGTGGATGGCAACTGGAACAGCTCGTGTCAAAAAGGGAGTCAGTTTAATGAAGCTGTAGAAAGATTTCAGGCAAGGCTGAAATATCTCAGTGTCATGAGGAGGGGAAAGATTATTTGAAAGAATGATAAATTCGGCGGGGGAATATCAAACAAAGACTTCAGTATTCAATGTCAAGTATATTTTATTTGATGTCATTTAAAGGAGCAGTTGCTGCTCTATAGAAAAATATAGTATGCCTATTTTTAGAAATAATGCATGGCAGTCAGTTGTGCTCTCTTTCTTTGTTCCTTAGTAGTAAGAACATTTTTTGTGTCGCTTCCTCCCATGTTGTTAAGCACTGTTAAAGGAACACTTAGTGTTTTTCTGTGGTGACTTAACACGAAATCCAAGTTGATTCTTTAACTAGGATGACTGTTTGATGAAATATCAACTAAAATTACAAACATTTCAGAAGAAGGTCCTGAACATGCTCTGAAGGCCTCCTTGTCTGTCCTGAAGCATGTGCTTCATGCACATCCCTCCCTGCAGCACAGCGTTCCAGGCGGGTGCAGGAGGAGGACGCCAATGAAAACTGAACACTGGGTTACACACACCCCAGAGAAAAACAGTCAGGACTCATCTGGCTTGCAAATAACAAAGTACATCTGACATGAAAGGAGATAAAGATGTTTATGGCAGTAGGAACTAATTTACCAAATCACTGGTGGACTACATTGAAAGGAACATTCCCCCTAAGCAATCACCATCAAGGCAGGTAACTGAGATAATAGATTTATTTTTTAACTTCCTTTAACAAGACTCGTTGATAAGTGGCATACCTTTGGTAGCAGCAGGCAATCAAGCCACAGTCACCTCTCCAGCTGAGTGAGACCCTTGGAGGAGGAGGAGGAGGAGGAGGACAACTCTTCACGTGGCAGTTCTCAAGCCCAGCCCTGACCACATGCAGCTGCTGAGGACCAGGAGCTGCCAAGATCCAGACACCTGCAGGGGAACGAATGCCGGCTCACAGTGCCTGACTGCATTTGAAGATTACTAAAGAAATATCATCCAAATCAAGAGAGTGTGTGACAGCAATGAAAATACCTGGTGGGAAGCACAGGCAAAGTCTGCGCTTGCTGGCAGGTGACACTGCAACACCCAGTTCTACTTCCAGCAGTCAGCTCTTGAAGTGTTGCATTATCAGTTGCCTGAATGTGTTTTGGAGAACAGGAATGACCAGCCCTGCCCATGCTCAAGCCAACCCTTTAGTGAAAAAAGTGAGACCCTGATTATCACTTCTGTTTTGCTGTAATGCAGATGATATTTTAATATCCTTATCTCTAGGTGCTCTTTGCAGCTGCCTTTGTTGCTGATGATGGGAGCCTGAACTGGAAAGGTCCCCTCTTTCACCTGCAGAGCAGGGGCATTTTATCTCAATTTTACTGATAAGTTCTGCAGTTAATAAAGAGATAGTTTTAAGTTAAAAATTAATTTTTGGTTTAGATGCCCACTTCTGCGTCTCTGTCATACAATAATTAAATCAGGATGGCCAAATCAGTAACACATCAAGTCATGAGAAATTTGCCCATCTCCTTTTTCCTCCTGGAATTCAAGTATCCTACATCCCAGTACCAGAAAGCACTTTAACATTGCTGATAATTGTTTCTGCTTTACTGTAGTATATTGGAGGACAGAGAGAAGAGGTGGATTATGCTTTGTCTTGAAAAGTGGAAAAAAAAGGAATACATTTGTGTTAAGGCAAAACCCTTCTCCAGGAAGTAGTATTGTTCTTTGTGCCCAGTGAGGAGGAGTAATTCACTATTTAGCTAAGAAAATTTTCTGCTGATTGGTTTGCAATCAGATAAATGTGGGTATAAAAATATTCTTCCTGGAAAGACAGCTCTGCTGGCTCTTGCTCTTTTCATGGCAAAAGGGTTCGTAGGAAAGAACTGTGGGATATGCAGTATTTGTTCTTAGATGTGGATAGCCTCACCATCCTCTTGCTGCCACATCTCGCACAGCAGAAGGGACAACTGCTGAACTTGTAGTAAATTTAAGGTGCTTGTGTCTGCATATAAACTTCTACCCTTAAAGTCCTCTGCCCATTTTGAAAGAACCTTTATTGACGTGGTCAAATTCAGTAATAAGTATAATAAGGTAATAAGTAATAAGGGAGGTCTAATAAGTAATAAGGGAGGTCCAGGTCCTGTCTTAGAGCCTTACAAAGACCTTTCATTTTTTAAGCACTTGTTCTTCACTTGATTGATGTGTAAAACCTCATTTGCAAATGAAATGCAAAATTTGGGGGGAATTCAACATTTGTTTTAATTTATTTAAAATATTTTTTTTACACTAATCCTGTGTTTATTTATCTTAGCTTTAAGTGTTTCACACTGGAGTTATTCCTCAATTAGAATATTACAAGTCAGATTAAAAATAGATCTATTATATCTAGTAGATCCATTCAAGTATTTGTCTATTTATCACATAATACTACTGAGGAACTATACTACCATGGGAAAAAAAAAGCTATTATTACTTTATAGCTCAGTATTTCATTGCTAATTTTTCCTTATTTTATAACCTATAACTTGGAACAAGGCTTAAAGTCCACAATATAAGAGATTTGTTTTGTTATGGTCCTTATTCCATTTATGGGATACCATAAACATTGCCAACATTGTTTAGAAGGACTTTTAAATGTAGCCCGGTTTATCTCTTCAATAAAACCATTCTTTGATAGTAGCTTATTAACTACAAGAAATGAAAGAGCCAACTTGAATAGTTTGGTTGAAATCCTCTTTGGGATACAGTAATTGTTTAAGCAGAAGGAAATAGACTGATTAAAGGAAAATAAGAGAAGAACTGAAACAATAGGATAAAGAGGGGTGGGAAAGCATCATTTGCCCTGTTTCTCTTGTTATTTGAAAATGTAAACAATCTAAGGCAGAGATAGTCCCCTACTTTGTGTTTCCATTACTACCTCAGTCTAGCACCCTCACTTGGTTACAAAGCAATGGTACCTTCACTTTTTTAATTGTTACCTTAATTAAAAGGATACCTTAGATAATTACAATCCTAAGTTTGAGTGAGCAGATATGTAAGAAATATGCTTTTAGGAGCAATACTTCATTGACAGAAAAATGATGTGATGGTTTTCAATGCTTCCTGTCACTCTATAAGCAGCTATCTCTAGTTCAAGACAGGTATTTTTCATTTCTTGAAAGTGAAGTGCAGAAAAACAGGAATGTTATTGTCGTGTAATAATTGGTGCCTGGTTAATTTTCCACCTTACTGTCATTTCTCAATATACTCTCTTAATATAACTTATCACTGCATTCCAGAAGGATTGGTGTGGAATGGAGAAGCCCTTTCACAAAATTCCCAGAATCTCCCTCCCCTACAGATATTTCTACTTCCCTGTGCAGTAGCAGCAGCAAGCCCTTCCACTTCTTGGCTCCTTCCCACTTCACACTGCAGTTAGAAAAGTATTTCCCAGCCACCATCCTTCAAGATAACCACAACTGACCCCTAAATACAAGTTAAGCAACACTGTCCACCTGAGAGCTTATCAACAGTGGAGTGAGATTCTACTGGTAGAGAGGAAAAGATCCCTGAGACCCTGACCTAGTAGTTGTTACCTGGATGTCCATAATCACACCTGGGTATGTCAGTGGAAGGAGATTGACTTAGAAAAGGTCCTCTTACCCAGGCAGGAGGTGCTTCACAAGGATAGGTGGCTGCAGACTGTCCTCTGTACAGGGCAATGACACCCAGCACCTTCCAGGAGCAGGGCCACAAAGATCTGAGGTACTGGGCAGAGGAAGAGCAATAACACGGAGCCCTCTCACCACCTGGTGGCTCATTCAGCAACCACACTGAACCTGGAACTCCAAGAACTCAGGCTTTAAGTGATAAGAGAAGCAGGCAAGTTCTTGTCCAGTGCCAATTCCAGTACACTGCTCTGAGTGCTGAGATAGGAGAGTGTCCTATTTATCCAAAAGCAACATTGTAAATTAATTTGGCTTAATAGTTAAGCAATTTTTTTCAGATATTAATCACACTGAAATGATGGCAAGAGGTTATTCCCATCTTGATATCCTTCAGACAGCTTTTCTCAGCCAAATTGTATAGGTTTTCCTTAGGGATGATTCATGTCCTCCTTGCAGGTGAGGCTTTTATCCAGCTTATAAGTCACAGCCATTTCCTAACAGACGCACCAGAAACTGGCTTTTCAGGCTCACCGAGTCAAGCTGGCACTAACTGTGCAGCACTTTGTTTATGGAGCTCTTCCTACTGCCTCCTCCACCTTTCTGTGAGTTCCAGGAGTTGGCAGAGTCAGGGCACAAGTCACTGAGGTGTTGATGTGCATGGTGTCCTTCAAGGCACATGTCCAGAGCAGCACCAAGTTAACTCAGTTTGACACTTTGCTGACTTCTGCAGCTCATCTGGGTGTCCCAGGAGCCACAGCCTCCCAAGAAAGGCTTAGGAGTATTTTTCCATTTCAGTCTGCCTGTCATTGAAGCGTTTTTGGGAGAAGGCCAAAGCAAGCAAAGGTTCTTCTCTTGATAAACACAACCTCTTTTAAGCTTAAATGAAAAAAAAAAACTTAAATATAAGCTTTCTTAAGCTTAAATATCTGAAAAATAAAAGAACACACTGTTTATACATATATGAATATATATATACACATACTCACAGTAATATTGCCTCTTGCTAAGCGATGTTACCACTGCAAAGCTTTTGTGACTGTGACCTCCTTAAGGAGGAGTGTGAGCTATTTCATAGCACATCCCTTCTGCCAAAGTGCCACTGCCTGTAACAAGGGTGCAGCACCTTCCTCAGCAGAGGAAATGCCCATTGAACCAGGGCTCTGCACCCCTCACACTTTGTGCACCCCGTGCCAGCCACAGGCCTGTTGCATTTTTCTTTTTGTGAAAAATACAACAGCACCTCAACAAAGAGACAGACAGATAATTACAAGACTGGAGCATTTGGTTAGACAACTGGTTCATATCTGGACATCTTAATTAAACACCTGCAACCAGGCACTGATCCTGCTAACAACCAGGCAGACGCACGACTAGTGGATCAGGATCTTTAATTGAGTTGCTATAAATTTAATTACAACTTCTCTGGAAAGTAGTTCTCTACCCATTCCAGTCTTTCCCTACAGACAAGTAGTTTTGCTCTTTTGTTACAGTCTTTTCAAGCAGAGAAGTTTGTCATATATTCAAAGACCTTTTCAACAAAACTGTAGCATGTGCTTTGACATGGCTTAAAAGGCAATGATGGCTTTTCATTTTTAGTACTATAGAAAATCAAACATGTAGAACTAATTTTTTTTTTTTTAAGCTCCTAACTTCTAAGAAAATGACAGTTCTATAAATCACTGATTTGGATATAAGCCATTAATCCCACAGTCTGAGTGCCTAAATCCTTATTTAAATTATGAAATTTTGGTTGAAATATTTGAGATAGTTCATGAAGATGTATAAAGTTTGTACACCACTCACTGCACTTCAGATGGAATTAAGTTTTGCTGTGATCTAAAATAGAGAAAGAGAGGAAGTCCCATGACAATATTTTAAAATGTCATTAGCTATGAAATGTCAAGTGCACAAACAGCTGTTAGAAGAGCAGTTCCACCACATGCTCCTGTCCTCATGCCTGGAAGCCAGTCTTTGAGCAGAGCACAGCTTGACTAGGAAGAAAAGCATCTTCTCCCCATTTGCAACACTCAATGTACCCTTTCCTACAAGATGGCAAACGGGAAGGCTGGGGAGGGAATAGCATCTTGGGTGCATCTTACTTGGATATGTGCTTGAGCCACGAGACCTTTGGTGCTCCAGATGAGCAACACTATCACAGGCTTTAATTTCAACTATTTTTAGTGAGGGTTTCCTGATCAGGCCACTAAAACACAAGGTTCTCATCACGTACCTTAGAGAGGAGGTGCTGGGCTGTGCACACCATGCTGGGTTGAGCTTTAGTGCAGCTCTCAGCTTGCAGAGCTGCTGAGAGCAAGGAACCACATCCAGTGCATTGCTACAGGCACTGCTCCCAGCTTCCCAAACATTCCAAAGACTCATTCCAGACTGACCATCATCCAAAGCCCTCCCTAGTTCTGGGGTGCTGTTGGGCAGCCTAAACAAACAGCACCAGGTTTTCAAACTCTGACTCTTAATCACAAACCCCACCAGTCTGACACACCCGTTGCTTTTGTTTCTCACTTACTTGTGCAACCCCGTTGTGTTCTTTGACTGTTTGCCCTGTGCTGGACAGATACAGTCAGTGGTAGAGCTGGATATCCTTTTATCACACAATCATTCAGGTTGGAAAATATCTTCAGCTGAAGTTCAACAGTAAATCTCAGTCTGTGACATGCAATTGCAGAGAAACTGCCCATAAAGAAACACTTAGAATTTAGAGATAGCATTTTTTTTAATTTCTTTTCTAGATGGAAAACTCACAAGATGTATGTTCTTTTGCTATGCCTCCTAATTAGAGTGCAAAACAAAACAAAAAAAAAGCTACTTTTTCCATTTCTTATGTCAGAAGTCAGTATCTTAGATTACAGAAAAGCATATAGGAACCAAAAAACCACATTCTGATGTCGTCTTACTTTCCCATGGCCCCTTTCCTCATTAAGGCTATAGAGTTTAAGGTTATTTGTTTTCATCTTACTACCTACAGGGAAACTGGCTGGGCAAGGATATTCCCTTAACAAAAAGCTCTCTGAGGAACATGCACAACCCCCCACACTGTAATTTAGTACAGAGGACTGAAGATAATGTCATCATGAAATGAACCCAGTTTCTGTCACATTTAGAGAAGTACAAATGTGTTTATAATGTCAGCCTCAGTTTCTCCACTTGCAGCAAGTCTGCTTTTACCTATCGGATCATTCACTACTAGGGTAAAGGAAAAGTTATTACTGAAAAATATTGCTAGAGGTAACACATGTGTCCATTTCCAAAGTAAAAATTACATGATGAAGTCATAGTGGAAAAAATCTAACTCTGGAATATGACAGATTTAAAGGGTCCAAACCATCCATTTAGTACCTTGTGAGCAATCTCAGCTAAATACAAAGGTGTCAGAGATGTCAGATCCTTCATCTGGGTGCAGCCTTCCCAGCCACAAGTAAACATGTCTTTTATCTACCTAGACTTGCTCTGTTTTACCTGGGAGGGAGAAAAATGCTCTGTGGAGATATTAGAAAGATAATGCCTCTCACACAGTTGAGGCTTTAGGTGAACTCTGCAAGTAAAGGGAAAAAAAATAGAAAAGAGTGCTTTTTTTTTTCCTCATAAAGAGTTTTCAAAGAGCCACATATCGAGGAAAAAAAAAGCCTGAAGGAGTGTGACTGATTGCTTTTGAATTATCTCAGCATGGTATCATCTTATCTGAAGTTTTCATTTGTTCCTGTGACTAGTAATTGGGCCCTAAACTGACTACCAGATTTAGCAGGATCAAGCTCTCAAATTCAGAGCACTGCAAAAACACAAAGAGAATTTTTGATCTTTAAACTGAAAGATAAATGGATGTTATCCTTGTGACATGTGACACTTCAAGTACTGAAATAAGGGGGCTGGGGAGCAGGCTTTTTGGTACTTAGTGTTTTCCTTTGCTAATAGTAAGATCTAAGTTGCTCTCAGCTTCTACCATCTTGAAAACTCTGAATATTGACACATCTGTGGCAAATGAGTGACAGCCAAGCTTATAAACTTATGCATCACTTGCCAATATACCTGTCATTCCTAAAGTAACCAATTCTGCCTAATCACAGACTACAGAAGAGGCTTTTATACCATTTTGCTGTTTGTTAGTTTTGAGTTGCAGATTAACTTGATTAAGGTTTAAAAGACTCAGGATGACATATTAATTTCTATCAACAGATAAGATTATATTTGGAACAGACTGATTGCAATCATTTTTGCATTATAATCATATGCAAAGTGTGTGAAATTAAAATTTACCATCGTGCTCTGTTATAAAGCAAACAAATTTCTGAATATTTCACAATTTCAATTCACCACCTCCTCTACTTTTTGATTTAGACCAAACTTAAAGAACCAGCCTCTCAGCTTCACAGACCACTTTATCATTATATGAACCGAAGTCTCTCTATTCAGCAATGGAAAATAAGAATAATAGTGTGCCAGAATGATAATTATTTTTGATGGGCATAGAATCTAGTAATTCAAATTCAAAAGTAAACAGGTGCATGTATCTAAGTTTAGAGATTATCAAACACTTCTGGATACATTAGCCTTATTTCTGTCTTGATGTGTTTGAATACAAGTGTGTGAAAAAGACAGCTGTATTAAGACCGTGTGCTAGCAAAAATAGTATTTTCCTACTTCACAGCTGTATCACAGACTGTGTGCTAGTGAAAACAATATTTTCCTGCTTGAGCCCCCTTTTTAATTTTTAGTGCTGAGTCTAATTGTATTCAGAATCTTTCTTCTACATCCATAAGGACTGCTGGCATATTAGTGGTGGCAGGGAACGTGTCATTAAACCTTTCTTCCATATAAATCAAATTATTGAAAGAAGCTAGATGAGCATTTATTACTGAGGCACTCTCAGCTTCCTCTAATGAGGTCAGAGAAGCTGAACTTATTTTGCATTTGGAAGAGATAGTGCCAATCAGCTGCTACTGAGCACAGCTTCAAGGTGACTGCTGTGTCCCAGTAAATCTGTGTCATATTTGCACGTAGATACATGTGGAACTACAGCACATTAAGAGAATGAAATGTATCATCTTAATTATTAATATTTTATGTTGATGACTCAATTACCTGTCATATCCTATAGGAACACTTTCACACAGTGGGAGACATAATACAGCACAGTTTTCTATTAATTTAATACTCAGTTAATCTGGTGCTCCAATTTTCCATGGGGAAAAAACCCACCCAGATGTGTTTGCTACATTTTATTCTATTTCTATTTTAAACCAGTCAATGCATGAACTAATCTGCAGTTAAAAAACAAAATTTTATTATGCCATTTCTCAAATCCCTTCCTCAGAACTCATATGAACTTTAAAATATTATTTCTGAACTGGTCTCAATGTATTTAAATTTCAGCTATGAGTGTCAGACAGCTCCAAGGAAAGCTTCCAAAAATTATATGCAGTTCCCCAAACTTTGAATTCATAAAGCCAAATTCCATTAAATATAATTTCCAGATAAGTGCAAAGGAACATTAGCAGACTAAAGACTGGAAGCTAATGAATTCTGGTGCTCTGTTCTCCAGGAAAACGTGCTTATACATTCACTTTTACCTCCCCTGTGAAGCCCTTTAGATAATTTCAGAGACCTGCTCTCTACCTGTGTCTCTCCCAAGCCTGTCCAGATCCAAGGTATCTTTATTCACAACTATATACTGAAATTTTGTTGCC
Organism: Setophaga petechia; assembly: GCA_024362935.1. Classification (NCBI taxonomy): domain Eukaryota; kingdom Metazoa; phylum Chordata; class Aves; order Passeriformes; family Parulidae; genus Setophaga; species Setophaga petechia. The sequence goes on from JANCRA010000008.1 coordinate 33,342,747, forward strand.
AGGCAACAGAATTGGTAGCCATGGGTGCTTCAGCTCCTGATGCAGTTTTCCCCTTTTCTTGATTTGTATTCCTGAACCCATCTGCTCAGAATTAAAACTGCCTTAAACTAATCACAAGCAGCACTGCCTTTCCTTGTACAAAAGTTTAGGATATGGTTGGCAACACATTACAGGATATTTTGGAAATATTAACAAGATTCAAAGCTGTGCAGAAATAAATCTTTTGCTTTCTTTGTATTAATTCTCTGTTTGACAACCATTTCCTAAAAATGACACGCAGGCTCTACTGTATTTTGAATTTCTATTGTATTCTTGCAGCTTTGAACTACTGTCCTGTAGTTAAGTGCTCAACACAATAGAAAAACCTAAAGAGATATGCCTGGAACCATTTCCAAATCCTTTTTTCTGATGCTTTTAACTTTGGGCATTTCCACAAATTAAAAAGTTCCAGTGGATTTGCAGACATAGCTGGTATACTGCCCAAATTTTCACTGGTTGCTATTCACTCACATAGTAAAGACATTAAGGGAGAGGAATTTGGAAACAAAAAGTTACCTTCTCCCACTCTATTTAGTGTTATTATAATGGTATGCCGACTTCCAAAAAGTGGAAACTATTGCAGAGGCAACTGCAAAGTAAAATTGAAGTTCAATTCCTCCTAGTAGCTCTCATAGAGACTCAATCCAGTCAACATGTAACTATCACATTATTCAGCAAAAGCCTGGAAATATTCCTTGGAAACTTCATGGGTTCCCCTTGCAGGATTAGTTCTCCTCATGTGAAGGACTGAGAAAAATAGGAGTGGGGGAGCAGGAACAGCAGCAATAGCAGAGAATATGTCCAGCAGCAAAGGGCAGGTGTTCTGTACTGTGCTTGTACTATTGAAAATCCATCAAAAACATTATTTTTATGTTTAAAAGGTTTCTAATGATGCACCGCTACACAGCTGAAAATGGAAGAGAAAAAGTTGTCAACCCATTACTAATACAGCAAGATAGTCTAAACCAACACCTCATCAAAGACATATTTATAAATAAATAGATTATTTTATAGCATCCTAGTTTTCAAAGGTCTTTTAGTAATTTTACTACTTTAGAACCTAGTTTAGTTGCTTTCTACAAATCTAAGGAAGAGTTTAAAAGGTATTCTTAAAATTACGAGCAGGATCTCAAAATTCCACCTACAAGCATTTAAAACAGTCCAAGGCAACACAGCATTTATTCTCGAATCTATCCACTACACCAAAATTAAATCCACTAAGTACTTCAGAAACATTGTATTTCATTTCATCACATATCTTAGCATACATCTTAGAACTCAGGAATTGGCTACAATTTTGCATAGATAAACAGCTCATATTTGCAATTCCATTAATTTACTCTGTCCAAAAGAGCAAGGAAACAGTCCTCCAAAGGTTCACCTTTACTTGAATACATTTAGCATTTTTATGCATGTTTTTAGGTGTATTCACACATAGGCAGTAGCAGCACCCTTCAAAGGACCCTACCTTAAACACTATTCATACACACTTCTTATGAACAACACTTGAGCTTTAAATAAAGCTCCTTCAGTACAGACCACTGGACTGTCACCGACAGCTGTGGGGCACACATTTTCACAAGCAACAGCCAACACAGAAGCATCTCTAGATGATTTTCTGAGAATCTAATAATTGAACATATTTCACTTTCAAATATTTTGGCATTTTGTGCAGTGGGTCAAATTTGTGCAGTATTGCAACAGCATGAGGGATTGACTCTGGCTGGACTCCAAGTGGCCACCAACACTGCTCTATTACTCCCTTCCTCACCTGGATAGGGGAGAGAAAATACAATGAAAGAGTCATGGGCTGAGATCAGGAGGGCAGGGAGAGATCACTCACCAGGTACCATCATGAGCAAAACAGACTCGACTTGGATAAATTAGTTTATAAGCAATCAAATCAGAGTATGATAATGAAATCTGTGAAACCTGTTCCTCTGATCCCTTCTTCCTTCCCAGGCCTAACTTGATTCCAAATTCTCTACTTCCTTCACCCCAGGGAGACAGTTCATCATATGTTGGTTCTCTGTGGGCTGAGAAGAGCTGCCATGGTCTGCACCATGGGCTGCAGAAGAGTCTCTGCTCTGGCACCTGGAGCACCTCCTCCCCCTCCATCACTGACCTTGGTGCCCACAGGGCTGCTTGTCTCACATATTCCTACTCCTCTCTTCTCTGGCTGCAATCATTTCTGTGCAGAACTTTTTTCTCTCCTTAGTTATGTTGTCCCAAAGGCTCTCCCACCGTCACTGATGGGCTCAGCCTTGGCCAGGGCTGGTCTGTCTTGGAGCCATGTGGCATTGGCTCTGTCAGACATGGAAGTTTCTGGCAGCTCCTCACAGCAGCCACTCCCATAGCCCTGCCCTGCCCAGAACCTTCCACACAACCCCAGTACATACAGAGAGCCTGAGGAGTGACTCCATGGTGGTTATCCCAGTGGAATTACACAGGAAGCTTCTGAAGGCAAGCGCAGCACTGTAGTCATGATATTTTATGAAAACCCTGGCAAAGGGATTTTTCTCCTGAGAAGCTGAGAAACCTCAGAGGAAAAGAAAACCAATAATTATCTGCTGCTGTGGAATGCAACAGGTGCATCTTTGATTGGTCCATGTTAGTTGTTTCTAATTAATGGCCAACCACAGTCAGCCAGCTCAGACCCTCTGAGGGACACCAGCTTTTGTTATCATTTCATTTTTTTTCCTTTCCTTGCCAGCCTTCTGATGAAATCCTTTCTTCTATTATTTTAGTATAGTTTTAATATAATATATATCTATCATAAAATAATAAATCAGCCTTCTGAAACATAGAGTCAGATTCTCATCTTTCCCCTCATCCTAGGACCCCAGTGAACACCACCACAGGGCACAATAACAGTGATAAAAAAAAGCTGCTCAACTGTGCTTGTTTAGATTTTTCAATCTAAAGGGCAGAAACATTAGAGGCCTGTGAGCTGCCTCTCTATGACTGAAAATAAAGAGCCTGCATAGAAAGGAGAACACTGCTGCTTGAGAATCATTAGCATGCATGTTGAGTTTTCCTCAAGAAATCTCAGAATCACTAAGGGTCTGAAAAATTAATAGAAAAATGAATATTTAAAAGTACTAGAAAAACCTGTCTCAGCATTCAGGGCCTGTCATAAGCTAACCTCATGATGTAAAACAGTATGATCAAGCTAACAAGAGACTAGAATCAAAATTGCCCACTAAACTTTCCTGGGTAGCCTAAGAAGATTCTCTGAAGAGTGATTTAAATCCCTGCATAACTTTATTAATAAACAGGAAGGCAATTTATTCAGATGGACACCTCATAATTTAAATGTATATATAACACATTAATCTATTATATTTTAATTGAATGAATTCAGATAACACTGAAAAATGGTAATGTTTTTGAACTAATAGTCTAACATGAGCAAACTGGAATACTTTATCTATATTAGGTCTATGTTATCTCCACTCTTCACAGTGCTTCAAGGTCAAGATCACAGAGCTGAAGCTCTTCAAGTTTTGATTTAGTTAGTGCATGCAAACTCATTATGGTAAACCAAAGTCTGTTTTGCCAGTTAAAAACAGTTTCAAATTAGGAAATAATGCAATGGATGAGCCTAAAATGTACTGCATCATAGCTGAGATCACATTTTAAATGGCACTTAGGGCTTATTTAGGGATAATAGCTTGTAGTAACTACAGCTGCTCTTTTGAGTGCATATTCCATATCAAGATACATTGCCATGGATTTTGCTAAGACACAAGCAATCTAGTGAGCAATGAGGGCATAAGTCCACATTCTCAGTTTTGCAGTAGATGCACCCTGAGAACAATTAGCTGTAAAATCCATGTTGTAAATCTTTTTCCCTTTTTGGAGTGGGAGAACTAAAAGTACCAGCAAACTAGACTTGCTGACAGCCACATGCCACTGATCAAGGGATGTCCCAGTTTCAAATTCAACAGGTAAAGCAATGTTCTGTGTGGGAAGTGCCAAGTGGCTCTGCACACACAGCAGGCAGGGGCATCAGGCTCTGGGCTTCACTGATGCATTTTGGTTTTATTATCAAACCACAATTTCTGTCATGTCAGACACTTCTGTGTTGTACAACAGTGCTGTTATTAAACAACTTGGGCTGAGCAAACTCTTGACTATACACAAGCATTCATGGATGCCAGGTCTGAAACACAGGCCACAGAAATAAGCTGGCACCACTAGTCCCCTTCTGCCTGCCTTGTTCACTGAGTACTACTGTTCACATACTACTGCTTTTGTGGTCACCTTCTGCAGGGACAAGAGAAGTCACAGCTAAAGCAAGCCCCATTGTAGCAAGCTAGCAAATACTGATGATTTCTGAATTTAAAATAATTCATCTAAAAAATATGAAGTCCCATTAAGCCTCATTAAGTAGTGATTACTTTAGTAACCTACTCTTGTGGCCTTAAATAGGCCCCTGCAGGTTGCTCAGGCCAAAGGCCCATTTTAATGACTTTTCCACAGGATTCTGGCACTCACCATACCAAAATATTTCTGCTGTATATTCAACAGTATCTGCTCCTCAGCCTTTTCTACAAACCTCTTGATACCTTTTCTTCTGTTTGGGCCTCCTTCACAACTCTGCCATGCTGTACTTAGCAAGTACAGCATCTGATACAGTGTCTGCAGTGCAGAGCTTGAGCCAATTAGCTGATTCTCAATAAATTTGTTACAAAAGGACAACTACACATGGCTTCTGAACATAGATCACAACCAAATTAATAAACATTCACTCCCTAGTGTTTGTGTTCAGTGCTCCCAAGAACTGACACAGGATGGTCTGACTGTACTCCAGCTCCAAGTGCAAGGGTTAATGGTACCAGATTATCTCCAGTCATCAACTTCAGTGACAAACCAAAAAACCCCAAACAAGTTTTCAGTGACACCAGAAGACTCCCCAGCCCAACAGCTCTCCACTATAAAATTTCCAGCTCAAGCAACAGTGAAAACTAGGTAGAGAAGATTTTCCCACCTTCTATGCTTCAAAGTGGGAATCGCCCCATGCTGCTGACCCGTGTCAGGACACAGGACTGTACCAAAAGCCAAGCACCATCACTTGAAACACTTACCTACCTTAGGCTGCCAGTGCTGATCAGGTCATTCAGAAGCAGGGAGCCCAATCCAGTTCAGATAGCAATCATTTAAGAGGTTTGGTTTTTCTGGAGTTTTTTGGCATAATAACAGAAGTATTGGAGTTTAATGTATCCAGTAGACAGCTTGAAGTTGGATGTCAGTAGAAGCTGCAACTAGCAATCTCTCTCTGTTTATGCCTAAAAATTCAATTCACTCCCTTGCTGTATTATCAGTTATGCTGTAGTGTTATGACCTGGTTTACAGAGCCAAAATGAAACATTTTGAGCTCATTTTCTCACAGGAGAGCTGGAGTTTGCAGCATCAGTTTCAGGTCAACAAATTCTTACAGAGCCAGATCCCAGGAATAAAAATTTGGATTCCCACAAGATATATAGCCTGTCTAGCCATGTTGCTCATCTGCCTTTATAGCCACAGAAGCATCCTTCCCAAGTTCCCAAAGTTGAGTTGCTTTCCCACCCAAGCCATTATTTAAACCTTAGAGACCAAGAGCCAAACCACAGCATGATTATTTATTATACTTTTTTGGTAGTACAAAGGCAGCTTTACAAAAATGGCCAGTAGTCACTACCACAGTGAAATTTGTTACAACCTGATTCCCTGTAAATTGAAACCTGCAGGCAGGCATCAACTGTAAGAGACAAACTGCTCTTCCAAATCACTCACAGTCAGCAAAGACAGATGTCTCAGTACAGCTTGAGCACATTCCAGTGTTGCCCCAAAATCTTGATTACTTGTTTCCAGGACATACCCAGGAATAAGAACCTTAAATTGGCTGGAAGTTCTGCCACTGCTGTGGCTACTTAAACTGCTGAGAGTAAATCATTCCTCTTCATTTACAGGAAAAGTAGATCAATGCAGCAAACTGAAGTGATACAGAGGGATGAAGATGCAGTTCAGGACTGCTGACCAGTTAAGGAATAGTCTGTTCATATAAAGTAAGCATTTAGAGAAGTATTTTTGGTGTATCATGTTCCTTGTCAAGTGCAACTGCCCCTTTCCCTCTCCCCCTTCAAAGCAGTGGAGTGTCAGTAGAAAAGGGGAGCCATGTAAGACTTGGTAATTGATGACGTTTTGCAAGAAAATTCAGACTTCTGATCCATAAACCAGAAGGTGAGATGTCTAACTTAGTCCTTCAGCTGGGAAACTTCATAGAGGTATGCACCAAGCATCTTCACCCCCTGGATGTAGTTGTACCTGCAAAGAAGACAGTTTCCTTTAGCAGTGTCTCCACTGACCTTTATTTCTAGCAGATGTCCTATTTGCAAAGCCCACACATCAGTCCTATGCACAAGACAAACTCCATGGAATCGCTGCTGCAGGCAACAGGCACTACTGCCCAAACCCTACATCCTCCCTGGAAAGACAGAAACACCACCCTTTGGGGAGAGGGTAGCCAAGCTGAGAGACCAAAATATAAAATCTACTTCTGGTTTCAAGAGTATCAATGTAGAAATCAAAATTCAGCTACAAACTAGTTGCCCAACCAGTCAGTCATTCTCTCCTGGGGAGGATGGCACTTTGCCATCCAGAGAATTAAACAAAAGCAAGAGCTCAGTTCTTGGTGTTTTCATAATACATGCCAAGACACTCCAGAACAGGAGATATTCTCTTACCTATTTAGTTTTTCATTTTGAGAGTGAGCACCATCATCTGCAGCTCCAACAGGAAGCAGCATGACATTCTTGCCTGTGGCTTCTTGAAAAGTAAGGGTAACAGGAATGCTTCCTCCCTCCCTTGTCAGGTCTGGTTCAACTCCAAACACTAGAAAAGCAATACTCTAGTCAGTTTGAAGAAAAGCAATACTCTAGTCAGTTTGAAGCAATACTCTAGTCAGTTTGAAGCAATACTCTAGTCAAGCCCTCACTTAGGCCATCATGTTCCCATCTGCACCAGGTGCTGGCCAAATCAGCCAGACTGCAAAGGCCACAAAACTGTGGAGCTTCTCCCCACAGATGTAGCACTGGAACATTGTCACTGTCAGTCACACACCAAGAATTCACCTGAAGACCTGTCTGTACTCCAACACAAGTTAAAGTTGCTCTAGCTGCCCAATATAATCTAACTAAACTGATTAAGAGGGGTGCTGTGACCAAGCAGTACCCCTCTTGGCTTAGCAGGTGATCTGAACCAACAGTCTCATCCTTATGCAAAAGCACCACCACATCAACAAACTTATCCCAGAACAGCATACATGAATTTGATATCCAGTATCTCTCCTGCCTGTATTTAAATTTCTGTTTAAAGGTTGCACATGACATGCTTCCTCACTCAGTGAGCCAAAGTTATTACACATGAGAGCAGAACACTTAATATTCAGCAAACATGACCTCCTCCATGTTTCCTGAGGTGCTGGAACAAGAGGCTTTTAATCCTACCAGTGCTAAGAGAAAAACCCACTGACCTGTCTTCATGGCCCTCCTACCAGCCATGTAGTGGGGGTGGTTGAAGTCTGACACCCAGGGCTTTCCACCATGGCCTAAGTACACTTTGAATTTGTTGGGACTCCGCAGCTCTGCAAACTTTTTGTTCAAGTAGTCTTCAACCTGTAAGAAAGATTGAATGATCTTATCTACTGTTAGCATTTGTATGAGCACTGGCAAAGCTCACATTCTGAAAGCATCTTAGAGACTTGCAGATCACTACAACTGTGCAGGAATACTTTTACTATTATTCTTATTTTGAAGTATTCCAATGATTCTCTGCTCTGAACCAGAATATCTTCTTTAGGCAAATTACTGGCATATTGTAGAACAATTAGGCAGTATGTCAAACACTGTTGCTCTTGAATATGCATTTCTGGCAGTCCAAGTGCCCCACAATTAGGTTAGCATTTACTCCTAGGCCCTTTTGAGTTCAGAGAAACTGAATAATCAGACCACTACAGTCCACTGGGGCACCACAGAATTCCCTCAGTTATCTTGTGTTGAGGTGCAGTACAGGGAAGATGGTGGGAAAGCAAATGAACAGAATTGCTTTAGAAAACAGACAAACTCTTCCCCCAAGGCAAGGTGAGCAGAAGTTTAGAGAGATTTGTTTGGTCAGCAGCGCTCCATCTCAACATACATTCTTTGTGACTTCTTCAGGAGTCATGTTTGGCACAAGCCTGATTGAGAACTTGCCAATCACTTTCCTAGGAATCACAGTCTTGGCACCAGAGGCTGAGAAGGCTCCTTCAATTCCATGGAGAGACAAGGATGGGTATCTCCACCTGTGCATAAGGATCTCTCTCTGCAGAAGCAAAGAGAAAAATGCAAAGTTACATGAAGTTTGACAGAGTTCCCTAAATTATTTCTTCAACATAATAAAGAACTTGCAAGAAATAGTGCTTTTTCCCCATGCAGAAATGCAGCTCATTGAGCATCACTCAGAAGCTGTTACTCCCATTAAGCACACATTTTGATAACACAGCTGGGCTCTGTGCACCTTAAGAGACTCAGCAGTTCTAGTCTGGCTCTCTCCTAGCTCTGTGGAACTTGGGGGGCATGACCAGTCTGATTCTGATTAGGACACAAGCAGCATTTATGAGGTGCTCAAGCACAGTTTGTAGGGAACATTGAAAGCTTTAATTCGCTCTGCCTCAGGACAGGCAGGTGCCTTCATCACCAAGACACTGCTTAAGTTCACATTTTCTAAAAGCCTCACCACTGCTCGAACTAAGGATATAAAGAAAAGCACACTGTAAGCATCAGCTGTATTAAAAAGCCTGAACTCCAGGTTGATTAAACTGACCACCATTGCCTTCCAGGTACACTTCCTGCATTTCCTCTGTTACCTTGAGCATAGCTCTTCACTACATTGGATCCTGAACTCAGTGCAATTGTTGAGCTGCCCTGAGCAGATACAGGTGCAGTGCCTCCAACATGAGCTTCACTGCAGAAATGCAGGAGACTCAGAAATGTTGTGTCCTTTATGTCACAAGCTTTTATTTTTTTCCAGGTACAACCTGCCTCTAACCTTCCCTCAAACCAAATGCAGCAGTCACAGTTCAAATCTCTCAAGCACATTTGTTTCTTATCTGGAAGTTACAGTCATCTCTCCCCAGCCCTAAAGCCCTTCTTGCATGTATGCAGCTTAGAAGTCCCTTAGCTGGAATTTCTGTTGAGCCAAGACTGAACAGCTTCAGTTCAGTATCACAAAGAACATCTTGCCAGTTCCTCCTTATATCCAAGCTATAATTCATCCTTTACTTTAAAGGACAGGGCTAAGCAAGGAAGCCTGTTTGCTCCCAGTTGATATAAACCTGAGCATGTAAAGACAAGGTTGAGGATATAAATTGTTACTTATTCCTATTTGTGTTAAGTTTGAAGTCTCCTGACAGTACTAGGACAGAAGACAGACCTGCACATGTAAACTTGCCTTTTACAACACCTGTGTCTGCTTTTTATGACAGGAGATGTATTTACATCTAGGGTTTTAAAATTAGTATGTAATACCTGTACCTTGTAAGAGTCAATGCTGTTAAAAGCATTCATTTGGAGAGCTCCCAGGATGAAGATTTAACTTTAGACATGAGTTTATTGAGCTTGAGATTGTTCAAAGATTTGGGCTGCCTAACTCATGATTACAAAACAGTCCTTGTTTGCCAGGTCTAGGAACATGCTCAGAATGCTAGCCTGGAATTCAGCAAAGCTGGGTTTCAAGTTCTTTTCTCACCTAAGGAGCAATCATCTCTGAGCAATTGCTTTATTTCTGATGACCCACTGAACTTCCTACAGATGTAGAAAATCAGATTGTCACCTGACCTCTGGAAAGCTGCCAACATTCTTATCTAGCATTAAGAGAACATCATTAAAGTTCTGTACCAGTTTCAAATACTATTTATACTGAATAAGGAGCAAATTTAGAGTTGTCAAAACTACTTGAGTTAAACATGGGATAACCTAGAATAAGTTTTCAAGCACATAACACTAGCAGTTCCTCTGCAAAGTGTTAAGTATGCAGTCAACCATACAGTAAGTAAAATTATCTTCAAGGCATTCTCACCATTTTGAAGACATCAGATGAATCCTCTGCCTAATAAATTACTTATTAACACACACACATCAACAGAAGGTTGTTTCTGGCCTCCTACTAACATAGACAGCTTGATCTAGACAGGGCAGAGGAGAAGTGCACACCTTTGCATCATGCAGAAGTCTTGTTGCTCCTACATCTTTTGCATATTCTGTCAGGTCAAAATCAATCTTCTCATATAATGCCAGCTCCTCATCAGTAACAGGTGCCACAGCTTCATTAACACCTGGGATGAGGATTTTCCCTTTCTTGTCTACAAGAGAACCTGTAAACAAGAAGCACCCAATATCAGTATTCAACCAGAAGATACAAGATGTCATTCCTGAGAGCACTTTCCTTGGGAAACTGAAGTTTGGGCCTTCTGAAAACTCTGTAAATGCAATGAAATTTAGACTTCTATTTTCCAGAGCATGCACCACTGAGCATGGAAGACACTTAAAAGAACTTGCCTGTATCCAAAATGTATTCTTGCTTGCTACTCTAATTCTACTGCTACATTTCACTGGCTGTCTGAAGGTATCATTCCCAAAGAGTTCAGTATCATACCCACAGCAGAATTTGAGAAGATAACTGATCTAATTCACATGCAAATTTGCAGCAAGGTTTTAGGGAAAGCTAAGAGTAAACAGGCAGCTTCTTGGCAAGACCTTCACCATCTTTCTGTATCTAAGGCAGTAGCTTTGCATACTTGGCAAGCACCATCTCACTGGTCACTGCTTTGCTACTGCAAACTCAGTCATGCTTGGATGGTTCTTTCTCCCATTTTAAACGCATTCAGTGAAACCTGTGTTTTCTTACCCATTAGAGCAATGAGATCTGTCATGGCCTCATGGACCGAACCACCATAAACTCCGGAGTGAAGGTCTTTGTCACAACATTCCACCTGATTGAAGTGAATGAACATTCAGCACGGAGATTTTGCCATGTAGGGAGGAGACTACAACAGCCAAAGCCCAGCTAGAACTTGATCTGGCCAAGGGTCAAGGAGTATCCCCATCATTTGTTCAAAGCAGAGGGTAGTATAGTGTCAGGGGATGACAAAAAGGCAGAGGTATTTAGTGTCTTCTTTGCCTCAGTCTCCAATATCAGTATCAGTTGTCCTCAGGATGCCCTGCTCCCCTGCGGGAAGTTTGTGATGGGGAGATGAGGGAGGCCCACGATCCATGAGGAGGTAGTTAATGACCTGCTATATCAATTAGCCACCCACAAGTCAATGGGCCCAGATGGGATCCACTCCACTGGTAAAAACTTGTCAAACCACTCTCAATCATCTACCAGCAGTTCTGGTTAACTGGAGATATTCCAGCTGACTGGAAAGCACAAATGTGACATCCATCTATAAGAAGGATGTATGTGGGTAAAGATATCTATGCTATGAGACAATCCTTCAGTGGAAGTGCTGGTTTATCTTGCTTCACACATCTGAAAGCTATCCCACCCACCCAAATATCAGATAGAATAGCAAGAGAAGGATGTTTAGGCAATTAGGAAAAAGCACTCCATGTAAGTAGCCAGTTTCTTTTCTGAAAAAAGTTACTGGCATGAAAAGGTTTGCACTGCCACTCTTCTCCTGTGCAAAGTTCAGTTTAATAATAATGGATTTGCAGTGTACTTCAGCACCTACCTCTATGAAGTAGTAGCAGATACCTCTCAAACCGTAAGTGATACAAGGCTTCTTCTTGCCCAGCCAGTAGTTGTCAGAAATGCAAACATAATCCACATCTTTAAAGAAAGCATCTCGCTGAGCAAAAATCAGTTCATCAAGGCCTTCTGATCCTGATTCTTCCATACCCTCTAGGCAAAACCTAATATTTACTGGAAACTCCTTTGAAATGGAAAACAAGAACAGATTAAGCATGTGAAAACACTTGACTCCTTCAGTGATCTCTAATTTTCATCTGCATCATTCAAAGCAGAAAGATGGACATGGCTAAAATAGTTCCATCACAGTGGAATTTGTTAATTATACACAAACTGGTTTAAAGTTTGGACTCTGCTTATGTTGAGGGCACTTACACCGCCCTTCATTTGATGGAATTCAAACTCTTCAAAAAAGAATTAAAAACTTGTCCCCAAACCCTGTAAGCATGGGAACACAGCAGAAATCTGTTGCCAAAGGTAAGCCACCAGGCTAGGAAAACTAACATAAACCACAGGAATTGCATGCCACAGTAGGAACAGAGCTACCCTGTCTATCCAGTCTAGCATATTCTATATACCTAGATAGCAGCTGAGAACTGGTTATTCCTCTCAAAAGCAATAGGAACTTGTCTTGAAAGATTAAGCAAACACCCTGAGCTATTTGTGATTGCACATTTTCTTTAACAGAAATAAGAAAAGCTCCCAATTTTAGTGTAATCAAGTTAACCTCCTCTTAGAGCTCAGAGGCAGTGAGGCATTAAGCCTTGATAAAGGCCAAAGTAATTTGACATCCTTACATGATAGTGATCACATTGGATTATTCCTCCTGCTCCACATGCTTGCATATGTATTTTCCTTCCTACATATTTCATTAAAGGAAAATTGTTAGAAGTGCAACATAAGCATCTATAGGACTAGCTTGCCAGCAAGTCAACTTAACCCTACTAGGAAATCAGGAACTTTACAGGACTATTTCATCATTCCTCCAATCAGCTGAATAAGCAGGCTTCCCTCACAAGGGCTTGTGGCTTGGATAACATTTATTGCTAGACTCAGCTGTGTGTGAAAAAGCAGAATATGTTTTGGGCACATACCTGGTTAGTTTGTTGATAAGCCTCCAAGGCATTCAGCCAGGCAAGCACTGGACCTTTGTCATCTGTTGATCCCCTCCCATACAACTTTCCTGTACAAACAAGATAGAACTTAATCAGTGAGGAAAAAATTAGCATGAAGTTTCATCTCTTGCCTAGATGAGAACATTTGGTTTTGGGTAACATTTTTTTCCCTGCTTAATGAATAACTTCTGAATAATTTCTGATTCTTCCCAAGAAGCAGCTTTAGATCCTGCTTCACATACCCTTTCAAGTAGGACAGATACAGGACTGCAATAGTTCTCCCACTTGGAGAGCTTCCCCACCTCTTCCCCCCGCCGCTCCCTCAATAGGAATTTATTATAACCCAGGAAAAGACATAGCTGCCTTATTTTTCATGATAATATAATTTTCTACAAACACCTCAGTGTATAGAAACAAGTTTTCTGCTTTTTACAGAAATCTATCAAGTATTAGCTTCAGTTCAATAATTCTTTGTTTGAAAAGTAAAAATTCAGTAGCTAGTGACAAATCACTTCTCTGGATTTTCCAGATAAAAGTGGATCTCCCTCGAAAGGAATTTAGTCTAAGATGAGTTTCACAGGGAATTCCAAGAAAATGTAGTACATGGGATCATAGCAGAGGCAGTTATCAGTGCAACTCAGCTCTGGCTACAATCCCTCAGCACTCCATGTAACCAGTGACAGAACAGGCCAAACAGCTTCCAAAGGTAAAGAGCCATTGCTGAATGTCTCCTGCATGGCCAGGCTCCACAAAGACAAGCCACAGCCTGAGGCAAGTCTAGGTTTTGCTAGGAGATGAGATAACTCAGGTCAGTAACTTGCTGCCTATGAGTAAGTGCCCAAGCAGAAGTACTAGTTGCACAGCTACTCCGTTTTCTGGCAATCATTAATGCTTGTGGAACAAGAGTGGTTAATGTCCTTCTATTGAGCTGACCTTTAATACTGAGAAAGTGAAACAAGAAGCTGTCAGTAGCACCAGCTCTTAACAGAAAAGGAAGTTTTAAGTCTTCTTGACTGCTGGCAATGTTGTTTCAACAGGAGATACTGCACTATTTCTTCATCCCCATTTATGGGAGAGGGACAATTTTTGGGGCACTACCTCTGTAAAAGAGCTTCTGTAGTACCCATAGTAGAGCAGTTAAATACAAGGCAACCCAGAGAGGCTGCAGAGCCACTCCTGTCTCCAGACATAAAGAAGTTGTGTTGCATATTTTTTCTCAGTAATGATTCAAAATTCCTGCTGTCTGACATGCCCTTACAGACTTCAGGCTGTGAATAAGAAATTAGTTCTAAAAAGCTCTCTGGCAACAAGCTGGCACCATGGAAGGCAACAGTTAAAATTGTGCTGTAGCTACAAGGAAGAAAACAGGCAAATTACAACCTAGACTATCAGAAAAGGATACAATCCCAAGAGTAGCTGAGATTTTGCAGCTAGACTTTTTTTACCATTTCCCCACCTGCACATTTTTACCTCAACAGTACTAAAAACCCATACCACTTCTAACTCTCCTTCCCCATTCAATCAATGGCACAGCTTTGGAGCAACTGAGGAAAATGCACTTGTTACAGAAGTGTTCATCAGTTTGTGAAGCCCACTGCTCTTACCATCTCTTTCTACCAGAGTGAAGGGCTCACTGTCCCAGCCATCCTCTAGTGCTGCTGGCTGAACATCCAGGTGACCATATACACACACTGTCTTCTTGCGTGGATCCGTGCCCAGTGTTCCCAGAACAATTGGTGGTAGGGGGATCTCTGATCCATCAGGCAGCTAGGAAGGCAGAAGTTTTGTTACAATGTGGAATGTCAGAGCTTTAAGCAGATACATGAATTACCTTAATATTATGGAGGTTATGAGAGCAGAGGCACAGAGAGCTAAACAAAACTAATCTACTTAAACCAATTGCCAGGAGCAGGGTGCCAAAGAAGGCCTGGTGGCATCATGCCAGTTAGCTTCCTGACAAGTCCCAGTAACAGCCAAAATGTTCCAAGCCACTCAGAACTGTTAGCTTTAAACTACCAATCCTACATCAGATTTTAGCAGAGCAAGCTGACTGCATGCCAAACTGCTGTATCTAATGCTGACCTAAGCATAAGTGATAAACTCCGTTCAATATTGTTTGCCACTGCACTTTCATCCTGTCCACAGTACAGCTCTCTGGATAAAAATTCCCCGACAGTGATAAGGCTGGGTGTAATATGTGCCTACATCCAAATAAGATCAGCATAATAGACATATTTCTCTGTACCAGCCTACATTGTTACACTAAGGGCAGGGTAGTGCTGATGAACTCAGTTCAGGAGTTCAAGAGTTGAATTTAGCTTAATCCCTTGGAATACCCCATAAGCAATTATCACAAGCTATTCCCAGTCAGCAAGTATTTCCCTTCCGGTGAACATGCACTTCTACTCTGTTCAGCAGATGCAAGATCAGCTTTGACTTTTTGCTTATATGGGTCCCAAGCTCGAGAGTTTTATCAACAGGTTACATAGTCCTTGGCCAGCTGCAGCTCTACACGACTAAAGCTCTACTGCAAGAATTTACAGTAATCAACACAACAAATTGCTGTGCAGCAGTAAAGCAACTTTGATCTGACAAGTTCAGTTGCTTTGCATTGTCCCTCACAGATATAACAGCAACACATAATACATTGTCTAGCTCTCTCTATACTTAATATAAAACACTGAAGGTAGCTCTTGCAGATGGATTAAAGTTACCTAACAAAAATATTACATATAAAACTCTAAAATCAGTTCTTGCTACCAAAAGGTTACAGTGATGAAAAGAACAACTTTGTCTCTTAATTAACTGAAATGCTTTTGATGGGGTTTTAGGCTGTGGGTAGCAGCAGAGCTAGAATTAACCTACAGATTCCCTCCCAAGTCAGCTGTTTTCCTGCTGGAACCTGTAGCTACAAACAAGTGTAATTCAGTTGCCCAAAGCAAAAACTGCTCAGGAGGTTCCCATAAACACAGATCCACTCAGCAGTCTCACACACCAATTACAAGGACAATCTTCTAAAACTAGTAAACATTCCTGTACAAGGTTTTTAATGCCACTATGCAAATCTTAGTCTAAAAATTTTGGTATGGGTCTTGCCTCTGAGGCAGGATGGCTAGGCACTTCAGAGGAGGAGCATACCACGTGGATATTTCTTTAGGATGAGATTATCATTATCATCCTTATAGGCACATACAAGAGGAAAAAAAAAGCAGTCTGGACAGCTAAAACTGAGGAGGGAAGTAATTCTTTTAATGATACTTTTGTATCTAGTAAGGGAGCAATGCAATCCTGTGACAAATTTAACACTTCTGAAAGAGTCCAGAAGTCCTTTGGCAGACTTGCTGAAACTTCAGTAAGTATCTATAGTCTATGGGCCTAAGGACCAATAGCAGCCTGCTGTTTAAATGTCTAACATTTTTGTTTGCAGGTGCTCTATTCATGTTCAGTTCAAAAAGTATTTAAAACACATTAATTACAGTCCAAAATTTAATCCAACATCTTTAATTTGGTCCCAAGGTTTATTGTAAACAGAGGTTTTTAACAGAATATCCAGACTATGTGGCAGCAAAGACATTATCCTACACCCCAACAGACCTGTGGGCCTTTCCAGGCCACTGCCCACAGGACCTTTGTGTGGTGATCCCAACCCAGAAGCCCATCAGGCGCCAAGGAATTAGTGACTCACAAGGATAACCTGAATAGCCCAAAGCCTGTGCCATGCTATGCTGCACACAGTTTCACCTTCCTGCCTGTACTGTGCCATGCATATCCCTGGACTGCAGGATAAACTGAGCCACTTCACTGTAATCTGAAGGCAGCTCCCTTCCCTGGGCACTGGGGATTCCATCACCTGAATGGTCTTGACTTAATCTAAAAGTGCATCAAAAAATTCTCACACAAAATCCCTTCTGTCAGTGGAACTGAACAGCTTGAATAAATAAAATGGAAAAAATTTCAATGCATGGGATCTGCACAGTATGTTGGATGCTGGTTGGATGCCTGCTAGATGCTGCACAACTTGAAGATTCCAGTACCTGCAGGGACATAAGAATGTCATCTTTCATAAGAATATCATCTTTCTTTATAAAGTCCAATAAAAAGCCTTTCAATGGAGTCTAGGTGCCTTTCATACAGGGAAACCAGCACTTCCTCATGCAAAACACCTTGTGCTCTAAAGAGATTTTTTCCTACTAAGCTGCCATGGAGATGCTCACATACCTTTTGTTTGCCAATATCCATAAGTTTGGTTGTGCCTCCCAGTCGCTCAATCTCCTTGGCAGCAACCTCCATCATGTGCTTGATTTCACCCCTCTTCTCTGGCCATGCTGACACACTCTGGATTGCCACCCACTCTGCCAGGCGCTGCAGAGATGGAAGAGCCAAAGGTTTTACTGCACAACAGGCACCATGCAAATACCACCACACCTTGTAATTCAGCAAACACTGGTTTAAGTCAAGCTCAAATTGAGGCAAATCAGCCCTGTCCTCTGCTCAAAGAAGAAATTGCAACCAATAATATTACTCTCAAAAAGCTCTCTAAAACCTCACTTGCCTACAGCTGTCCCTGCTGCATAGCATAAAGTCTACAGAGACATCAAGTAAGCTTAAGAGTATCACAGTGCCTATTGTGCCCTTTTCATTTTTCTTTAACTATCCAGAAGCAGCTAAAGTCTTTTGGGCCTCTCAAAAAGGCCACTTCAGCTTTTTCTCCCTGCATGAGTTCAGCAAGAACAACTGGCAGAAATCAAGCTGAACACTTGGCACAGTTCATGCCTCAGTTCACAGCTGTATCACTGATTCCTTCATGGATGAAAGGGATTACAATACAACCTGTAACTAAACAGCAGGGCAAGCAGCAAAGTATCTCTTTGGAGAGAGCAACATCTCCCCCTGTACCCCAGCATAAATTATTGTTTTATACAAGAAAGCTTTGTTTCAGCCTCATTTATAATATATTTCATCTCCCATCTCCAAAGGGAAGAAACTATAAACCTAGTTTGGCATTCAGAAATCAGTGTCAGCTTCCTGTACCTCTAAAATAGGTCACCAGTTGCACTATACACTAATAAATCATTTCCTAGTAAATTTACCATGGACATTAAGGTTTTTAAACAGAACTATGCCTAAATTTAAGGCACAGTTTTCTGGCCTGACTCAAATCCCTCACACTTGCTGCCTGCTCTCCCCTCTCTTGCAATACTTGACATTATTACTGGGCATATCATAAAGATTTAGCAAGCTTGAAGCTGACCACCTAACTTCTAATATCCCATAGCTGCCCATGCTGCAGGAAAAAAATGAAAAAAACTTACCTGAACATAGAGGTCCTGGTGTTCATCAATGTATTGAAAGAGGGTTTCAAGAGCAGACATTTTTGGACTAGTTTTCAGAGCAGTGTTGCTGAATATTCTGTGACAGAAAAATAATTTAGCTTTTACAGGGTTAAGAAGTGACAGTCAGTAATCAACAGCCACAGGAAACTTTCACCTTTCCGCTTCTAGTGCCACACAATAAGCTGTACTAATATAAAACTTGAGGCCTCTCCCTTCCAGGAAATCACCACAGTGAAGTGGTTAAACAAAAGCATATTTAAATTTCAACACCATTCTTTATACCTCTCCTCTCAAAATAACTTTCAAAGTTGAACTGAGCAATCTTGTCTCTAGAGATACCTCAATGAAATCATAAACTTCATTTTACTGCAGACTTAAAGGCAAAATGTTACCCAAGTAAAATGCAACTTCAAAGAGTAGATTTCATTATGAGTTCATCTAATAGCATGCCATAGGCTTGAATGCTGGTAGCCAGGTCCAAGAAAGCACCACACTTTGTGCTCTGCAGAAGAGGTTAAAAACAGCAGCTGGAAAACTGTGCTTTCTTCAGCCTGAAGTCTCAGCCTGCCACTCAGATTTCACAAATAAGATCAGAATGAAGCCACAGGAACAGAGGCCAGCTCCAGCAGGTCGTGAGCAAGTTGTCAGTGACTACTTCAGGGCTACCACTTCCTTCTTTTGTTTTTATTTCAACTGAAGTTCACATGAGAAAACCCAAGACTCCTTTTCAGTTTACTGTCTTCCTTACCAGTCTTCCTTACCATATTGAAAAGAAATACTGCCCACTAAAGCAACAAAGCAAACAAGTTTAAGCTTAACTCTCAAGCTAGAGCTAAAGATACAGCCCCTCATCTAAGTCAGGAAAACAAGGAGTTTTACAAATCCCAGAATGGCTAAGGCTGAAAGGGACACTGGAGGTCAGCTGCTCTAAGATGTGGCGCTACAACACATTATTCAGGATAGTGTCCAGGAGCCTTTAGAGTAACCCTGGAGGAGGTTTCCCAAAGTGTGCCTCTGGAATCCAAGTGCCTGGACTAGGAGGAAAAACACTAGTGCCCATGTAACAGAAGCATGTTCAGCAGCTCCAGCCACTGTGATTCAGTATTTTGTTGAGTCAGCTTTATGCCAGATCCTTTAAGCCTTTCTTCTGCTTCTACACAGTAGTCACAAGACAGTTGTTAAAACATCTGACTGCTTGTCTTAGGATTTCTTGAGCAGCTGACTACTCTGCATAGCTGAAACAAATCCTTTTCAGCTGCAAGTTGTCCCACATAATGTGCTGCAATACAAGCACCACCCCAAATTTTCTTTCAAGCAAGGTTGTACTCACACAGATACTGGTGTTTGACATACAAAATTCCTTTCCCTCACCAGAGATAACATCAATTTAATTTAAAGCATCCGTCAAGTTTAAATTTGGATAACTACTTTGAAACACCAATTAGAACAACCTCAAATCATCAGACAGGTAAGCATTCCCTTTAATAGTCATGAAAGGTGAAAAGTGAACACCTTCAGAAGGACTACATAGACATAACCAAGTTAAAAGCAATGCTTCTCACTGAAGCCGGGGCTCCCTAATGAAGCCACTCTCCTCAAACACAGTTAGAGCTCGGGCAGGATTCATGTGGAGCTTTTCAGGAAATCACCCCACAGGCATCAGTCCAGGGCATCTGACCCTCCCCTTCATTCAACCGGTTTCTACAGCAACCTCAGGGCTCCAGCTGCACAGCACAGACACAAAACACAAATTACATGGAGGCTGGCTTTCTGTCTAACACAAACAAGATCTGAACTACTTGTTAAGTCAGGGAATACTTTAAATATCACCTTAACCATAGTTAAATAGTTCAGAAATCACAAGAGCATTGAATCACACAAGTCACACTGAAGTGCTGCAAAGAAGCCTGCTCCAGAAAGCTTCAAACTACAAAAAGTATTGTTACTACACAGCAAAAGCCTGGATGTTACTTCCCCCTTCATCTTCAAAAACCAGGGTTTGAACTTCCTGTAGGTCCATCAGAATGGAGAGCTGAACCCTTCCTACTTAGGCAGAAGAGGCTCTAGAGTTTTATCTTTTCACAGGACTACACCTTGAAATAAAACAACCCAAGGGACTATCATTGCACCATTACAACTTTGCCCTCGTTATCCACAAACAACATGAATATCCCAGAGGAGAGCACTGAACCAAGAGCGCTCTGCAGCCACCATGGAGCCCCATGCTCAGCATTTCGGGCCGAGGCTGACCTGAAGGTTAAACGCGGGTTTCTTTACAGGGTTTTGCAGCACCGAGGCTGACCTGAAGGTTAAACGCGGGTTTCTTTACAGGGTTTTGCAGCACCGGGACGAGCTGCCCGCAGCCCCCAGGTCGGTGACAGCCTCGGGACGGGAGGGAAGATGGCAGGGCACGGCAGGCATCCTAAGGACAGCGCGGGGGGACGGCTCACGGGGAGCGAGAGGGACAGTGAGGAAAGGGGTAGGAGCGGAGAGGCAGGAGCAGCTTTTCTCCGCCACGGTGCCGCCGCGCCCCAAGGCCGAACAGACTGGGGGACACGGAGCAAGGCCCGGCCCGCCGGCGGCGCCGCACAACCGGCATTCCCGGCTCCTCCCCGCCAGGCCTCGCAGGGGCAGGGACAGAGCCAGCCACGTACGGCGGTGCCGCCGCACGACAAGGCCGAGGGACGCGGTCCCGCCACCCCTCCCGACACTCCCCGACACTCACCACGCAACCCCGGCTCCCACCTGGAGTAAAGAAACACCGCCTCCCATGGCGCGTTAAATACCCCCGTGCCAGCCCCGCCCCTCGACACGCGCCGCACAGTCCCCGCCAATCCGCGGACAAGGAGCCCCTCGGGGGCGGAGCTTGAGCCAAGAAGGGGCGAGGCCTCATCGCGGGGCTGCGGCCTGCTTGGAGGCGGCCCTGTGGGGCGGGGCTGGAATAACACGGGAGTGTAATACGGGGGAATGTAATATATAGGCGAATATAATATGGGGTATAATATAACAGACTGGCAGAGACCAATCTGGGCAGCTGAATTATTCCAGCCGAAGCTGGGAGTATCCTTATGATCTTCCTACATTTGTGGTTTAGATAGGTTTAATAGATTTAGATGTGGTTTAGACAGGTTCCTAGAATCAGAATTAATTATAGAATATCCTGCATTGGAATGGATCCATAAGGATTGTCGAAGTCCAACTTCTGCCCCTGCACATCACATCCCCAAAAATCACACCTGTGCCTGAGAGCACTGTCCAAATGCTTCCTGAATTGTGTCAGGCTGGCGCTCCCACTTCCCTGGCATGGCATGGCATGGACCTGGCTGCCAGGTTCCCATGAGGAGCTCCTGCCACTCTTGGCAGCCCAGACTCTGAGGAGCCCCTGGCACCAGGACACCTGGCACTGTTCTCTGTTGATGGGAGAACAGATGGCAAAATGTACCCAAAATGGACAAATGGAATTTGGAGTAAACGGAGTAAAGTTTATATTTACACTTATATTAGGAAAAATCTGGGAGTGACAAAGGAAAAAAGATTTATAGAAAAATTTAAAAGGAAAGGGAAACTGCTTCTAAAAAGCAGTTTGTTTCATTTATGAAGGGTATTAAGTGGTATGATACAGGATGATTTCTGGTGACCTATTTTATTCTCATGTACTTACATGGAAGTAATCTTTGGTACTTTTTTCCCACATCCTTAAAAAAATTCACAAACCAAAATAAGAATCAAGGACACGAGCTGACAAAAGAAAGGCATTAAAGAAACATTTGTTGTGTGGCAAATATTGTGCACTGTATTGTCACAGTTTTCTGCAAGCCTGTATTGATCTAAATCCGCAAAGGATTATGTGAAGAACAAACACAAAAACCACACAGTAACTTACCTGAGGGAAAACAACAACTTTTTTTTGAAAGATAACAGTCCCAATTATCAGCTTTCAGAGCCTTGTAAATTGTCTTTATGGAAACATGGTTTTGTTTTACAAGGCTGTTAATTTGGAGGTGAAAATAACGTATGCATACAAAACAACCCTTTGGGAATAGAGGAGAAAGGAGGGGTGGGAAAAGACACATTTATCAGAAATGGTTTAGGGACAGGGGATGACAAAGCACAGTATAAAGAAAATATAAGGATGCTTAGCATTCTCTGGTCCTGACAGAGATATCTAAACACCTAAGCTGCTCTGGTTTTTTTTTAATATGTTGTCCTTGAAATAGTTTTGCTCTAAAGAAATAATTTGTAGGTACTTGTGCTGTTGCTTTTAATGTAGCATGTATGAGTCAGCCGAAGCAGTAACAGCAGAGTAAGTGAGGAGCCTGAAACATAAGCACTGGTCTGGGAGAGGACAACTGTGTGAATCAGCTTTTTGGATGGCTTCAACTGAGAGCCACAGGGCTGCAGGAGGCCAGCAGAAATGCCATTAATACTGTGGCTGTCCTTTCTGAAAAATTCAATGCAAAGTGATGAAAGGGGACAGAAAGTTTCTATGAACACTACAGAACACATGCAAATCTTACTCTCTTTTTTTTTGAAATTAATTTCAGTGGTGGTCATGTCCCTGTTGGCAGGTGTATGCCATCTAAAAATTTCACATTGCTCAATTTTTTTGTCTTTTCTCTTCCATGAGATAAAGTCACAACATCTACTTTAGTCCACTTCTGAGCATCATTGAAAGTTGAAATTAGTTGTCTTCAGCCTTTTTATTGTATCTTGCTATTTTCTGCTCTTGCCCGTCTTCTTCCCCTTTCCCCTTTATTTTTTATATTTCAGCTTAGGTGATTCTCAAGCCCAACTTTTAAACATTGGTTGCTATATAAACCATACAATCACAAACTGCTAGACTGAAAGGAAAGATTGTAAATATGGATGTGCAGAACAGTGCAACTTTGTTGGATTTCTTTGCTTTCCTGCAAACAATAGTTTTTGGGCTAGTGACAGCAAATTTAAGGAAGGATGTTTAAGGGAGTCCTCACTGGTTGCTTTAATCCCTTCTAAACTGTGTCCTATTTACATCACAGTCATGTGCACGTGCCTGTGTGGACATTTTGACTCCATTAACATTGCTTGCTTTAAGTAAACTCACTTCTGCTGGGTTGGATTTTGTGGTTAAAGGTGAACAGAGCTGCTTATCCCTGGAAATTCCAGTGCCACTGGCATTCCAGCAATGTTAGCTTTACCTATTACCCCTGACTTTTCAAAACCAGGTAGCCTCAAAGCCCTAACTCGTTTAGAGCATTATCACTAAACCAAAACAAATCAAAGTATCATTTACTATCCAGTCAGTACTTTGGCTTCAGAGGTAACCTTGCCCTGGCCTCCAAAAAATACCAGGGCTGCTCATGTGAGGTACTGTAATTGTAGAGTGCTGAACATTTGGGCATTTTCATGCCCTTCCTAATCTACATATGCATGTGTGCCATGCAGTAATTAATGAGCTTGATCTTCACAAGCTTCTTCCAGCAAAATAATTTTTAATAGGTGATTAATAAAAATACAGGGCATATTACATTTAACTCAACCATGTAGAAAATGTTGATGTTTACATGGGAGAGCCCAGTGTGGGGTGTCTGTACTCGAGTCCCTGGTCAGAACCCAGTTAAAATGCTCCATGGCACTTCATTGGACTCTGCACTCAGCTTTTGCTGTTGTGAAATGTGCATACAGAGGAATACTGCACATGAAGTGAATCAAAATCTAGAATCCTGGTCCTGTCATCCTTCTTCCTATTCTTGCATAATGGAGCACTGTTGTTATCATAGTGCTAAAGTCTCATACCTTCTCAATGATTTTCTTGCAGGCAGCTCTTCACAGGGGAAATGTTCCTGCTTCTTCTTCAGGGCTCCTCCAGGCTCTCTCTGACTGGCCCAGCCCTTTTATCCCAAACCTTCTCATGTGGCTACAGCTGCCACCCAATTAAGGGCATCACAGCTGCAGCCCATTTACAGTAGCGAGAATCAGAGCAGGGTCACTTTTACAATACATAGATCTTTTACTAAGAGGCCAGCTATACAATACATACTATAATCTCACGGTCCCTACAGAGCACTAGTGTGAAATGAAACCTGTGTGGCTGAGTAGCCCAAGTAATAATACATGCTAAAGGACCCCCCTCTCTCCTCAGCTCCTTCCCTTCCTCAACCATTTATTGACTGCTCCTTTTGTCATCTTCTGTGTCCTCTTACTGTGCTGAACCTGACAAGCGGAGGACTTCTATTCCCTGGGGCTCCATCCATTCCAGCTCAGGATAGAGACATATGCACTGTCTTGCATGAGCCCCCACCGTGCTGTGCCACTGTGGAGCAGACAGACACACAGAAGGGCTGTGTGCTGCTGTGCTGGGTTAAATCTCTGGCTCGGTTGCCACAAGCATGAGGAGCTAATTTGCCCTGCAGTGGTGAGTTGGACACGCAGGAGGCCCAGCACACTCACAGAACTCTTCCTTCCTCACCAATCCCTACTAACCTCTTCCTGTACCCAGCCTCCCAGCTCAGTGGTTGACACATCAAGCTTTTCTGCATCTCTGGTAGCCCCTGTATTAATAGGGTTGTAACTTTTCTCATAAAAATCAGCTTGCTGCAGCTATAGATCCTCCAGTATCTTAATGAAGTACCAAAACATCCTGGATTACTCAGCCTTCAGCAGTCACTAATTGCTTAGCTAAGTCAGATGAGGACATCATAGATCCTGAAATCTTTCATCCTAGGTGCTAGATTTATCTGCAAACCATGACAGCATGAAGTAGAATACAAGGGTCTTGCTGTGCACTGCTGGAAAGCTCTTTGCTCCTTTTTTCCTGGCTTTATATAAGGTGTTTTTGCCCTTCCCCAGAAGTGCTATTTTGTTGAGTCTGTACGCTATATTGCAACCTGTGTTTTCCATGTCCTTTTCTCAGCATGCCCCAGTGACATGCTGGCAAGGTCACTGTCAGAAACATCAAAATTAACCTGTCTAGAGGGCTGGAGAGCTTCCCTCAAAATTAGAGAGAGTGGTAGACAGCCAACCAAAAATAACTTCCCCCCATTTAAATTCAATCTGCAAATTGCTTAAATATCAATGTGCTTTTGGCAGCATTCTCCCCATTATATTGCCCTAACATTGTCCAAGAACAGGCAGTCTATTATGGGGATCTTGTGCTCAGGGAGGGCAGGTACTGTTCCCACTTCTGATTTTGAGGCACTGATTAAAGAATGATGTGAGGCTGTTAGTAAACTGCTCTTTTCCAGCACCTCAGAGGACTGGCTTGCAAACTGCCGAGCCAACATATCTTAGAAAGTTATTGAATAGGCATGCCAAAGATTTCTTGTTTGCTGAAGTGTTAATTCAGTGGTGCCAGTGCTGCAAAAGGGGTAAAAAACACACCTATATCCTTTTGCTCATTGTCTACTCCTCTGCCTGAGGGACTAAAGCATTCTGTGCTTCTCCTGCTTGTCCTGCTACTCTGCATTGATATAACGAGTCAATGGCTCAAATGGGAAACGTGAGATGTGTGTCATGCAACAGGCACGTGTAAAGGACAGTCAGAGAAGGAGTCAATAACCAGCTAGATGTGCTCTGACTGCAAATGAGAACCACAGCCCTTGGGCACTGCTTCAGTCCTGCACTTTTCTTAGGAATGACAAAAAAGCCCAAATTAAAAAACATTCACCCTTTTTCTGCTTAATCTCAACTATTCTGTATTTCATCGCAGTGTTTCATCCCAACTCCATGCCCCAGTTTATCCATACTGAAAGCACATGGAATGAGCCAAATATGTGAATAAATGTCATTTTCAATTTCTCCTTGAGTATATTTTGGAGTGTTGGGAGACTATTTCAGTCTTTTGTAAGTTGCTGATTTTTCAGTGAGAAAGAGAAATATTAAAGAGATTTGGCCTGCAATGCATGCTCTCCTCAGTAAAATGGAGCTTAAGTGCTTCCCCAGCTGGAATTTTACTCCAGAGATGCAGCTCTGCAGGACTCCTTTTGGTATCTCTTGTGGTTTTACTGTGGTTCCATTCCCCCTCCTTTGGTGGATCTCCTCTCTTCGAGGACTGACAATCACATCCAGAACATTACAATCCCTGTTTTTCATTTTAGGAAACTTGCTATGAGTTCTTTTGCTAAGAACATGCGTGTGTGTGCATCTGTACAGCATGGACTGGAAACACAGTTTTGTTCTATGCAGGAAACAGGGAGTTGCAAAACCAGCAAATATGAAATGTTGTTCAATAATGGCATCTCTGCATATCCCTCCTTTTATGTTCCTTTGTATAAATCAAAAGCAAAGCCACTGATTCTGGACCAGAATTAAGGACTACTTTTTTTTTCCTTTTCCAAGAAGAAGAATGCTGTTGCTAGAGGTGGGAGAGAGGGACTCCTTCTAAAACACACAAAATTTTCTGAGGAGAGAGGTGACTGACAGAGGATGTTGGTGGTAGACAAGGGCTATGAAGAACTGAAAAGGTAAATCATTGAAGAATAAGAAGAAAAATGTAAGTAGGGAAGAAAATGGGAAAACAGAAGATCGTGCCCGTGGAAGAAGCTACAGAAATCTGCTTCTGAGGCTTTTCAGTCACCAACTATTCTGCTCAAAGCAGGAGGCAGCACCATGTCACTCCTTGGTTGTTATATTGGCTGTTGATTCCTGGATAGCAGTGAGGCCCCAGAAACAGGCCTGGCCACCAGAACCACTCAGGTTCTTGGAAGATGCTTGCATGTAACAGGAGGAACATTGTACAGCAGTGGCACTGCTGCTGCTGCTCAGGCAGCTGGGCAGGATCCCACACTCAGATTTCTTGCTTGGGAGTAGCACAGAGGATTCACTTGCACTAAGGTATGCTTAATCTTGATAGAGTTATGAGCTGTTCGTTTGTTGTAAGCAATATAGAAATTGAATAATCTACTCTTTCCTAAACAAATGTCATATAACATTGAATGCATGCAAACTAATAATATATTGCCTAAAGAAAAGCTAATTACTTGGAAAGTCTGATAGAAAATTGGATTTCACTAACGGATCATTTTACACTTTACTCCGTGCCCAGCTATTCATCATTTGCAAAGAAACTGCAGTGAATAATAAGGAAATAACTGAAAGTAATTAAGTTTTACAAAACTGGTACTGAAAATCATCCAAGAACTTCCTAAGCCCTCATTTTTTTCTACTTCAAATTTGGATTTTTAGAAAAGAAGTCAAAAAATGGACACACTCACATGTAAATGCATCATGATCCATTTCATTTGATTTTTAAACATGCAGTACTCTAGTACACAGACCTCAGGCCAAATCAACAAAGCCAAAGAATCAGAAAAAAAAGGTATAAATTAAGATTTGCTTATGTGAATGGAGAAAAGCATCACGGATTCTCCCTGGAAAGTCTGTTTCCAGTTTACAAAACCTTTCACATGCAGTATCATAAGTATCCACTTGGTGGTTACTTGTGCCAACAAAGGAGATGCTTTTTTCCATCTCCAAGAATCAGTTTTCTTTCCATTTCTCTTCTAGTAACAGACAGCATGCAGACCTCCGGCTGCATTTTACAATTTATGGCATAGCAAGGCATGAACTTGTGGACTTTGGGTGTCCTAGGTCACTCTTGCCAGTAGAAACTAATTTAAAATCAGTCTGGGGCAAATTCCTAGTATAAACTAATTTCAGAGTCTGCAGCCATAGAACTGGATTGGTTTAATCTGTATGACAACATGATATCCCATCTGGGAGTGTTAGCTGTCAAAATGTCCTTTTAATGCGCTGAAATAATAAATCTGGTCATTTGACTAGAAAAGATGACACTTTTTCTCTTTTGAGCTACCACATATCTAAATGATCACAGCCCCATGAATGCCATCTGTCTATATGTAATATTCTGCCCCTTTAAATTACTTTAAAACATTCATGTAAATAACAGCCCAATGCCAGACAGAATTAGCTTATTAGGTGGTGGGCTGTTTCTTTCTACACAACCCCAGCACACCTTCTAAGTATTTCTGGAACTGTTTCAGACACTCATTAAGAGAGGCTACAAAGAGCCAGATTCACTACTGGCATAGTGAGATCACTTGGCCTGAACTTGATGCAAGGACTAGAAAACAATCTCAGCATTTTCCCTTCTTTGTTCACCCTTTCACACACTGTGGACAGACACGCAACATACCACACAGCAGCAAATTCCACTGGAGAGCATCCTCTTAGGCTTGGAAAATTGCTCTCAAGCCACTGATTCCAATCCCAGGCAAAGAAAATTCCACTTATAATTGCCCTCGCAAACTGACTTCGCTTCATTTTACAGCTTACTTTCCTTTTGGTGACTGGTAACATAAACAGCCAAAGAATGTAGCAGAGAAGCAATAGGCGATATTGTATCAGGCTCTATTTGGGATATGTGGACAAAAATTCCAGAATATTTTTTGCATCTTAATTTTTCCATCTCATTTGAAGAATTACAAGTAAAACACAATCTGCTACAGTGATTGCCAAGGTATCTTACTGGCTTCTTCAGGCAATACTGTTTCCAAATGAGAGGGAAAATTTGGCATGAGGTTAATACAGAGATTAATTAAAAGGGGATATATGAGAAAAGCAGGACAATTAAACTCTACTATGCGGAATTTAGATAGTGGTAAAAGGGAAAGAGAAAGCTAATACCTTTGTTGCTTTTCTGGGCAACTGTGACTAAGAAATACTTCAAAAATTAAAAAGCAAACAAGAGAAAATATATTATTTTATTCTATTTATACATGGGAAAGCTTTTTCTGTCTAAACACCCACCCTTGTTTAAATCCGTGAATTATACCAGGCTTTCCCCTTGCCCAAAAAGCTGTGCTCTGTATTTTATACTGTGCCATTTTTCTGCCTCTGGTTCACAATGTGACCCAATAAACTCACTGCTCACTGGTGCCATAAAACTTCTGTGAGTAGTTTGCAACATACTCTTTTTGATTAATGATATAAATGATAAAATACATTTGGATTCCTCTGGTAGACTCAGTACTCTGCAGGGGAATTTCACTGCCTAAAGGGCATGTTCAAACCTATGTCTAACCTTGCAAGGTTTCTCAGCAGCAACTTTGCCAAAGGAAATCAGAAAGAAATATTTGTAAGTTAAAATGTATTTTCAAAGTTGGTTTAAGCAGCCCTTAAAAGTTTCTTGACCTCCCAGAAGGAAAATAGGAGATTTACATGCCTTGTGAAAGATTAGCAGACATGTACCCTATTCCATACACAACCAATGACAGAAGGTGATAAAATCAATCAAAGAGGACAATAAGTCCTAATGAACCAGTTTTACATTTCATTAACTTGAGTGCCAAGGTAGTTCTTAAGGACTGATTTAGTTTCTTTCTTCATGAAGAATTCAGTAATTAGGAGAATAAGGTCTAACAGCATAATACAACATGAGCCTGCAATGCAGTTTTGTCTGAAGGTGGTGAGAAACATGAGGGCTCAGCACTCCCTTGGGCTGAGCACTCCTCATGGCCCTGCTCTGAGGAGCTGCTGAGCCCCTGCAGAGGCACACAGCACGGGGGGATGCCATGCCAGGCTCCTACTTGGCTGTGCCAAGGCATCTCCTGGATACTAAAGGCTCTGGTTATTCCACATCTGAACTGTCACAGTGATGTGCAATTCTGTGATGTGCCCAACACAGCCACAAAGAGGAGGCCAACTTGATGCTCTAAGCACTAATTCAAAGATTAATTGGGTAGGAACTAATTTAGTTAGTCCTGGATTATTTTTACTGCCCCTGATGTCGCTTGCCTTAATTCAACTTCTACTAATTAATTTCCATCAAGTTTAATTCTCAGTCAAAATGAGAATAGGAATATAGTTTCCTTTGGGAACACAGGAATGCAATGTGAAGCAGCCGCAGTTTAATACATATGGAAAGCAAGGGTTCTCCGATGCAGAGGATTTTTTTAAAGAAAAATTGCTATAGCACATAGGAACACACACACACACACATATATGTATATATATAAAATTCTGCTAGTCTTAACCTTGAAGCTCAGGGAAATCTGAAATTAGACTTGGATTTTACATTTAGCAATATGTTGTTATTAAACGCTAAACCACTTGATCCTAAACCACCTAGGCTTTTATGTTTTACTAAATCCAAGCTTTCTGCATCAATTCTTGACCTGTTCTGAAGCTCTCTATGTTCATGTATACAAGAAGGTATGTGTACACACACACATACATATTTACCAGGCTTGTCCAGCTTTTCCCACTCACTAACGTCAGTGAGATATTTAAAAATTCAGAGCCTGGAGAACTAGATACAACCCCTTCCCCCACTTGAATGCTATACTGAAATCTTTTGGGAAGACAGGGCTTTATTCCCTGCAAATGTTTCCTATAGGAATTACCACAAAATGAAACTGGTAAACTACCCAGTATAAGTGTCATACAGCTTGCATTTGCTTCATTAAGCTCTGTTCATCTTGTACTTTTTTTTTTTATGAAAACTATTAAAGCAATATTAAAACTACATTAAAAGCTATTATTATTTTCTTTGTTTATTTCTTCATATTTCGCCATTTCAAAGCATCAGATACCTGCATGTTAAAGTTACAATTGCTCTTACTACATGTAGCAGCTGTTTCCAAACCAAAGAGGAGGTTGTGGGCTCCTTACAGACCCTGAAAACCAGTGAATTCTAGCTGGTGTCTTGGGGTGAAATGAAGGGTGCAGCCAGACACCCTCCTGCTGCTGCCTGCTGGGCTAACTACCCCCATCCAGCTGCTGAGGGAGCAGTGGCAGCATATGGCTGGGGTAGAAACAGGGACGGGACTGCTTCTTTCAGCAACCATTTCCATTAAGATCACCTTATCTGCAGCATCTCATTGCACCTTTAAGGTTCAGGTTTGATACAGGTCTACCTCCCAGAGCACCCAGCCCTACAGTGTGCATCCCTGCAGCAGCCTGGAGGCATCCTCAGGGCTTGCTGACCTCTCTGAACATAATTTCGGCAAGAAACTGCTTCACACTTCTCTGCCCTGTTAGCAAGTTGAGAAAGCTCCCTGGGCAGCACGGAGTATCTTTCACTGGGGAAAGGGACTGGACTAGGCAGGCAAGACAAAGAGGAAAACAGGGAGGTGGTGGCAGAGGAGGAGGGGAAGGAGGAAGGAACATCCTTTATTTTTCAGCAGCAATTAGAGAAGGTCAGCTGTGACAGCTAACCTGGTCTGAAATCTCCATATTTTCTTCCTGGCTTAAAGTCAGGGGTAATTAGATTTGTTTTCAGAGCTGTTGTTGAAACACCAGTGACATGTATATGGAATTTCACAGAGATTTAATAAAAATGCATAATATCCTTTGGGGATTGCTGACACACAGAGAAGTCAAGATCCACAATTTAAAATACATGTGGGTTTGGTGGTGTCTAAACTATTACCCAGACAGCTTAGGACCAAGCATGTATGCTTGACTTTCCCCACCACCTGCATCCCTCTTCCATGTGGGATGTATCTTGGGATTGTTCCAGGCATCAGTATGGCAGGTCTGCAATTTTATCTCCTAGGTGGCAGCAGTCGCTGAAGAAGGTTGGCTGTGTTCAAGCCTAGCTGGTATCCCTACAGAGGAATGGCTGAGCAAAATTCCTCCTTGTCCACTCATTGTCCTAGAAATTTCTGAAGAACACCCCCAGCTGGTCAGAGACAGCTTCTGAAAGCGTTCTCTATCAGTTTGAGAAACAGGATTAAAATTTTTTTAGTTCCTAGCTGCCTCCTTGGTCTTTGCTGCTTGCCACATTCCCAAGAAACAGACTGTATCACCACTGCCTCAAAAGTAAGCCTCTCAGTAAAGGAATCAGGGGAAAGAAAAAGAAAATTTGAAAAGGCAGCCTCAGCAGGTGAAGAAATGAGATGGTGGAGAAATCAAGCTAAACACACTGACAGAGGATGTGGCTAATGATAATGATTCTGCTTCTGAGACTTTGGAGATGAAAGTAATTTTGCTCTTCTTGCATCTCCCTCCCCACTGACAGTCTCTAGGAAGGAAAGCTGGAATATGTCCAGCAATATTTTTATCTTTCTTTTTCTTTTCTGCCACAGTCTGCCATCTACTTAGAAGCTCCATTTCAAGCCCTGCTCTGCTAGGCAGAGGAGAACTGCACTGATCATGTAAAAGGTGTGGATAAAGGCTGCACCTGTGCTCTTCTCTTGCTGTTCTGAGAGATAAAATTTGATCATATCAATAGACACATCTTTCTTTTTAAAGTCTTGTCAAGGAGGCAGTTCTCATTAAGTTAGACATGATGCTAAGAACATATATCACTGAACTGAGCTCTGTGAACAGAGACAGTGAACATCTGCACCTGGAGAGAGGAAAGGATGCCAGGATCTTCCTTGCTGCACGGGAACAAAAAACTGGGTCTTTGACCTCTCAGAAAGGTTAACGAAGTCAAATAGAGGCTGTCTGGTGGAGCTGACCACACAATAACAGGGACACAGCTACAGGGAGACAGCGAGAGGGCAGAGAGGCAATCTGTCCACCCCAGCATCCTGGGACCCAGTACACCCTGCCTCTTTTGGCAACGTATCCCCAGCGGCCGCTCCCTAGGAAAGCAGGACCCGGGGGTGCGGGCAGGGGCCAGCCTGCACCCCGTCACTGCGGCCGGGGGAGCAAAGGGGCGACCCGCCGTGGGGGCGCTGGGGGTTGCGTGGAAGGGCGTCTGAGTCGCTTCTCTCTCTTCCTCCATTAGCTCCAGGAGGATAAAACTGAGAAGTTACTCCAGAATAAATGACAACTTTTTATTCCTTTTCCCATTTGCCGGGACACGAAGCTTTCACCAGGGAGACCTGTCCGTCTCCAGGCTGCCTCTTGCAAAGGGTTCCCAGAGCAGCATTCATCACCCTTCAAACTCCTTTTATTCTCGGGTGAGAAACTCGCAGAGGAGAGGCGGGGGGCGCGGGCAGCAGCCGCCAAGTGGCTGCAGGGGCTGCTTGGCACAGGGGAGCGCAGACAAAAGCCGGCGGAACTACGTGGCTTAAATTCAAAAGGGGCGCTCCGGGCTCCGCAGGGGCAGCCCCGGCCCGGGCAGGGGGCGGGAGCGGGCCGGGGCCGGGGCAGCCCGGCGGGGGCGGCGGGAGTGGGACGGGCGTGCGGGGGGCGCAGCGCGGCTCCCCCGGCCCCGCCGCCGCTCGCTCGGGGCCGCCGCGGCTGGAGCGGCCGCCCGAGCCCAGCCCAGCCCAGTCCCGGCGCGGCGATGAGGGGCATCCCGGGCTTCAAGCGGCTGCGGCTCAAAATCTGGCGGCGATGCGCCCTGCTGCTGCTCCTCCTCTGGGCTGCCTGCTGGGTGCTGGTGAGCGCTGCGCTGTTCCTCCTCCACAGGAGCGTCTTCTCCGAGAGCTGCACGGACGAGAAAAGCCACCGGATCCTGGCCAGGCTGGTACGTGCCCCGGCGGGATGCGGGGCATCTCCCAGGGGCTGCCCGGCAGGACGAGGTGCGGGCGGTCGGTCCGTCGGGGCTGCTCTGGGGGCGCCCTGCCCGGCTCCGGCCGCCGGAGGTGCCGCATCGCCGGCGCCCCCGATGAGCACGGGCGGGCGGCTGCCTCCCTCCCTACCTCCCTCTCTCCCTCCCTGCCTCCCTACCTCCCTGCCTCCCTGCCTCCCTCCCTCCCTGCCTCCTTCCCTCCCTCCCTGCCTCCCTTCCCGGGCGAGGTCAGGTGCAGGCGGCGGGCCGGCTACCGGGCGCGGGATGCGGGTGCGCTGCCTGAGCCGGACGCTCCGAAGAGGAGGAAAACCTTCCTCCGGGTGTTTGGGGTTTTTGCTTGTTTTTAGCCGAAAAGCTGTTCGTACAAAAGTCGTCTTTCAGAAGTGCCAGGCAGCTTGTACCGCTTCCTTTATGGTCTGGTGGGGGCTGGTGGTGTGTGGTCTGGTGGTGTGTAAGATGTGGTTAATATTCAAGAAAGGATTTGTGAATA
Organism: Setophaga petechia; assembly: GCA_024362935.1. Classification (NCBI taxonomy): domain Eukaryota; kingdom Metazoa; phylum Chordata; class Aves; order Passeriformes; family Parulidae; genus Setophaga; species Setophaga petechia. Next base: position 33,376,902 of record JANCRA010000008.1, read on the forward strand.
TTCATTAAAGTTTCCCTTAAAAATAATAACGAACAGAGTTAGGATTGTGTAGGAAACACTTTGAGAAGAGGAGAAGCGTGGGTTAATGCTTTTAGTTCAATTTTGTTTCTTAGTCAGGGTATCTGTAGTGCCAGTGGTTAGGTGGGAAAGGAGGAATCCTAGTGGGAATTGAATAATCTATCACTGTAAGCAAGCAAAAACTGATCATAGATTTTCCTTAATTCTGAATAATAAAGGAAAAGCAAGTGTAGGTAGCAGTCCTGACAGCATGTGTTTAATGGCAGTGAGTTCCAGTTTCAGTACCTCTGCAGCCAGATGGAAGTAGGGCTGAGCTCAGGTTTGCAGCTGAAGGTTTGATTCCTGCCTCATCCTTACGTGCTCGGGAAGAACACTGATTTAGGGAGGTGCACAGAGCTGCCAAGCTCAGGGAGGTCCAGGTCCTCGCCATCGCAGTCACCAATAAACAGATGGACAGAGACTTGTTGCTGTTCTTCAGTTTGGAAAGCGTCAGGCAAGGCTTCAAAAGCCCAGGGATCAGATTTCAGTCGCAAGCTTGGAAAGTTGTCTCTATCACTGAGACAACTCAGGTTCAGACCCTCCTTGCAGAGAAAGAGTAGCTGAGATCGCTGTGCTTCTCTGTGAGTAGGTGAATCATCAGTAGTATCGTTAAGGTTTGTAAGCAACAGTTTTCCCAGATGACGCTAGAAAGGGCTTGTCCTTCTGGTGGAATAATTAGAAAATGAACTTGCCTTCATCCGCCCCAAAATAAGTTTTTTCTACATCTTCTGAACTTAGCAGGAGTTTCACAGTTACAGAAAGTGCAACTGATCGTGAAACAAATAACCCGATAGCTTGAGTCTCACACCTTCAATTAAGCAAAAATCAACTTCTAAGAAAAACTATTTTACTAGTCATCTCTCAGTAGGAGATGAGATATTTTAAGGAAGTGGGTGCAAAAGCCCTTTCAAGTAGCATTTTTGAAGGTTTTATTTCCTTATCCCGAGTTAGACATCTGTGCAGCTGTGAGAAGGCTAAAATAGCACTGGGCAATTTGCAGAGACCAACTTTAACTCTCAGAAAAAGCTCTCCCCTTGCTCTTTCCTAATGCCAGTCTCATCTTCATTCACACTGAACACACTAAGCCATAGCAATCAATTTCTGTTCCCTCTGGAGAAATCAATTAATTTTGATGCCTTCCAAACCTGGCTCTGTATTGCATTTACACAGAAGTAGTAGCTAACTAGGCAAACCATCAGTTTCAGGGCACTGATGGTGGTACAGTGAGTCATTTAAATTTATTTAAATCCTTAGCAAGGTTTACATTAATTTAAGCTTTCACATTCATTTAAACCCAGCTTTTTAAACTTATCTTGATAAGTCCACTGAAGACATTAAAAATTATGTAACCAATTTTAATAAGATACATATGAATAAGTCCAAGCTGTGCTTGTGTGTGCATTTTTGTGTAGTACATCTGCTTCTTTATAAGGCTTTTGGCTTAGTAGCACTTTCATATTTTAGTTTTAAGTATCTGGCACTGAAAGAAGAATCTGTGGCTTTCAAAGGTCGATCACTAGGTCAATTTAAAACTGTCTCATCAACAGATCTCAAACTTCAGTCATTAAGACAGGGATGGCAGTTCGGTTGGAGGACCATTTCTGAAATATTTCTTTGGGGAATTAATTCTTCATTTTATCAGCAGAATGATGGTAATATACAATCTTGTATAGTGAAGTCTGAAGCTAGTGGTAAACTTCCTGTGTTGGTGAATAATGAATGGTCTATTTTGTCATGGCAGGGTAATCCATATTACCTGGTTAAATGCTTTCAGTCCACCAAATCTGTGTTTTAATACTATAAAATGGAAGCAAGTACACTAGGGAGCACAACAGTACAAGCCATGCCAATATGATGGAACACTGTAAACTGTGTGTTTAGAATGGATGTAAGGGTCAAATAATTGCTACAAGATGAACTACCAGGGCAAACCGTATCTAAAAGGCTGATAGGAAATGGTTCAATCTTCTTGATTGCTTCCTTGAGGAAGTCTTTTTGAAAGCCTTGCTTGCCTTTGTGACCAGCTGAGAATGCACTTCTGGAAGGCTGATCTGTGTTTTGTCACTGTGAGGCCATGAGCTCTTTGGTCAAGTCCTCTTTCACAGATCCCAGTTTGCAAAACGCTGCGCACATTCATTGTAAGAAGAATATGATTCCAACACTGCTTGTCAGATACTAGGTTAATAATCAAATATTTATAGCGTCAACTGAAAAAACAGCAGAAATGTCCTAAATTGCAACCAGGTTCAAAAAGGACCTGTCTCCTCTGCCTGTGAAATCTGACTCTGCTTTTTCCACAACAACTTTTTTTCACTAATGCCATTAGGAATGACGTGATGTTAACACAGGAAAATAAGCTGTGCCTTGACATGTTTGGCTACAGGTCATGGTCATTTTAGATGCCAGAAGTCCATGTGCATGTGAACCCTCCAAGAGTGAACCACAGTAAAATTGTCTACAGGGGCAAGTGTCCACCCATGTGAACCCAATTACATGACTAAGTCCTATCTTCTCTTACTGTACAAGAAGAGAATTAGATTGTGGTCTGTCAATAGAGTTTTAAATGTGCTCATACTTACAATCCAAAGAAACCCTGAAAAATTTCTTCTGTTTGTAATTTTCTTTCTGAAATTGCTTAGAGCTCCAGATGGTAAGAACTGCTAACCTACTTTTGTCAAGAAAACTACATTTCCTACTTAAAAAGGTAGAGTAAAATTGTATTACATTAGTAGGAGTAAATTTTCAAAAGAAAGAATATTGATCTGCATGCTCTGTAGTCTGCAGATCTGAGTCTGAGTTAGTCTCAGAAGTCTGAGTGAATCTCTTTAGTCATCCTGGTATGGATGAGAATGCAGATATGTGTGTCCATGCATGGACTCAGTGTCCAGTCGCTCATGCAAGAATTTGCCTACCTGACTCTCCTTGCTGGCATTGAATATTCCCACTTGGGCTGTGGGAACATCAGAATATAAATAAATTTTATCTCTCTCTGAACTGCCCTCAGTGAGCTGTTTCTGTCAACTGATCACCATTCTTGGATTTTGGACTTAATCCTCCACCCGTTCCCTGGTGTGTTGTTTAAGGCTGGACTCTGAATGTTGCTTGGCATCAGAACATATTCCTCTGATGCACACACCTCAGGGACTGTCCCAAGAAAGTACATTGCTGGAATGCTATGATCACGTTCCTCCTGTAACAGCCAGTCACAAATGAGGTGGGGCTCAGGCAGCCACTGCAAGTTCTGCACGTGCAGGGGGGACCTGCCAGTTTGTTTAAATGAAGGTTCAAATGCCAGAAAGCAATGGAGGTGGATGACACTGTCAAGCTGCCTCACAGATGTTTGGCTTTCTACACCATCCCCTCTATTCCCCTTTCACCACAGACCTCTGATCATCCCCTCTACTGAGGGACCCAAAGCAGTCCCTACAGCTGTACTTCTGAATAACCACAGGAATACATCAACTGCCTCCACTTTTGGAACTGATATTATAGAAATTATTCTGGCTTGAGAAGAACTGGTGAGGGAATCCTTGCAGTTCTTGCACTAATTTCCATTGACCACTTAGCTATCAAGCAGCAGTTCCCTTGTTTCCAAAGACTGATTTCTTTCCAGTTAATAAAAGATTAAACATTGAAGTAATTAATATTAAAATGTCATTTCTGATAACTACATAAAAACCCTGGAGACTCATTGTGTTCTGCAGCATTTACATACTCAAAAATTCTGAAAGTTCTTGGTCCAAAGCTCATTGAATGAAACCTGTGTTTCCTGGTGGTACAGGAGGAGGTTATCACAGCTTCTTCAGGGTACGTTGAGTGCAAGGCTGAAACATGCAGAGCTGGGGAATGTCCGAATGTCCCAGAAAGCCAGCTACACATGGGTTTTCCTTTAGTTTTAGTGGCAAAGTCTAAGTTATGCTGTCCTGAACCTTCCAGAGAAGTGCTGCATTACTGCGTGCCTTAGAGTTACACCCCATAATCATACACACCAAGCCCAAGTGTTTAGAGTTTGTCCCACTGAACTCATATGTGTAAGAAGTTTCAGATTGACATCCAGTCCCTTTCCTTGTTCTTGAAAAACTTGCCCTTTACCATCCCCATAATCCCTGTTTTGAAGCAAAACTCCCCTGGTAATAGATCTCTAGAGACTTCTGAAAAACAATTGAATGACCCAATGGCTGTAGGTGTGTGTTTGCAGTTCCATGACTGCTGCAATCCTCTCAAGCTTAGGACTGTTGCTCATTATTTGTCTTTCTTCTGTATGGTCTGTAGGGGTATGGTTCAGCTATATTCTGAATATTCTGCTCTTTCACTCCAGTGCCTCGACTACAGCAGCGGAGCCCTGACTGGGGACCTCTGTGAAGACCTGTGTGTGGCACAGAAGCTGGTGTACAAACACTGCCTTTACTATGACAGAGGTAAGAAGGTCATTCAGGCTGATTGGAGAGGCCAGCCCATCATACTGAAATCCAAAAAAGAGAGCTTTTCAAGCTACCAGCACCTCAGTATGCTAGAGGAGGTGGAAACACAGGATATCCCTGAAACAGAGCTTCTGCTTATGGTAGCTTTGGAGGTCAAAAATGCCCTGGGGCTAGAACTGTCTAACAATACCATGGGGCCCCTATGGACAAGGAAGAAGGGACCACGTTGGAAAGCACAGGTGGCCAGCATGTGGTCCTTGCTCCAGCAGGAAGAATATATCTACTTCAGTTTGCTGCAGGACTTCAGCAAACATGTGCTACGAATTATTGGCTCTTGTGGACACTTTTATGCTGTGGAGTATCTCACAGCTGGACATGCCTGGCACAAAACTCTTTTTCCCTTGGAAAACGTGATGGGCCCCTCCCTTACTGGCCACAGGAGCAGGGTGAGAGCCATCATTGACATTGCACTCAGCTTTCTGGACATGGTGCAGCACTTTGATAATGATTTCTCTCACCGCCTTCACCTGTGCGACATCAAACCAGAAAACTTCGCTATCAGGCACGATCTGACGGTAAGCTGGGCCTTTGGGGTGGTGTTCCAGGAACTTGAGGTCAAATTCTAGTCTGAAGGTGACTGTGTAAAAATGACACTTCCCTCCTCCTACAGCTTTTGGCTAAGTTTTTGCAAAGCAAATGAATTTACAAGCATCAAGGGAGATTCTCTGCTGCTTTTCCTCTTTGTAATGTGTACAGCCACATTTTTGGAGTGCTAAATCCTGCTGCTTATTTTGAAAACTTCTTGCTCGCTTCTGTTTTGTTTCACTTCTTCAAAGGCACCGGTGCAAGGTCCCTTGGATGTGGTGAGGGATGCCTCCTGGAGACATGGGGATTTCAAAAGCTCTAAATGAAGCTGTAATTTGAGTCATATTTCTGGTAGTGATGCTGAAATGAAAAAACTGTATGAATTTGAAAGCTAAGGCTGAATTCATGGTCTGACAAAAGGGGAACTCCCCACATCCAAACACACATATTTGTGCTTTGGTGGTCAGCTTACCTGGTCTGGAAACTATGCAAGGACAGCAACATGAAACTCACTACTGTCACTCTGACTTCTCATGGTGCAGCTGTAACTCGGACCTGATAGCTGTGTATATTTTCTAAGTAGTAGTGCAGTTCACATTCGTTCTGTGGACAGAAATTCCTCTGGTTTATGTTGGAATTTTGTCTACAGATCGGAGGTACCGTGCAGTGAGTGTTTGAATTTAGGCCCCCAATTTGCAGTGTCATCAGTGGAGTTTCTGCACTCTGAGTGAGTATAAAGCATTTTCAGGGACTTTATTTTTAGTACTCACTGAGTGTTAATGTAACACTTGTATCTTCAAAGTACTAGACAAACACTACCTAAACACACAGCCATTAAGAGCAATTAGAGTGTTTTACCCTTTACTCTTCCCTCCCCTCCCATTGTTTATTCAGGTGCAATACAGCAGCTGAGCAGGGAATGGGTGAGGAGCTACAGCAAGAAACTGAAGCAAGCTGTACCACTATTTAGGCAAAGCAGGGATTCATAAAGGCAGGCTTTGCCCATCTTCCTCAGTTACTCAGGGCTGTGGCTGCCTGTGGCTGAGCACAGACCAGAGCATCTGTTCCACAACCTACTTACAGGAACATAGATTCCATCTAGGGAAAGGAGACGAATACCGGATGTGTTTTGTCTTATGAATCCTGTTGGTAAGGCTTCTTTGCCAGGATCTTCCAGTGAGCAACCAGTTCCAGAATGGGAACACAGCAATTCAGCCTCTTTTTTGTCTCTTCTGTTTGTTTTAAGCAACTTTTTCACTTGCTGGTTCCTTGTATAGGATAATAAAAAACCTCACAATTGTACCACTATTCCTCATTTGAGTAATGAGACTTCTAATGCCCAAAGAAATGTACTTGGAATGCAATAGTTTTACATTGAGGATTATTTTCATGTGGTAGGGATAAGCCTCCAGGCTTCACATGCTCTCCTGCAGCACATAGAGGAGCTGTCTGGTAGATCATCCAGGAGAAATTTAAGCTGCCATGGAGCCACATAAGGTACAGAGTTAGAAGGAGGTTGGGTGAATGCACAGTGCTCTGGGAGAGCTTCCTCTTTCACCAATACTTCAGAGAAAACTGGAAAGATTACAGCACATTAAGCATGACTTTAAATCAGATCATGAGCCAAGTTGGGTCCTTCCTGTATTTCCTTAGGTACTTTTTTCATCAGCTATATTCATGACAAATCCCACCAAAACATAGCTGTTTATAGGCAGAGCATGGGCCAGATGTGTCTTCACAGGGTCTAGCTGGATGCCCACACATTTTTGTAAAAGAATTTCAGTGAAGCCACTGAACCCTTTGGCAGCCACGTTTTTGGGACCCAGAGCTGCTTTTCCTAGTGGAGCAATGGATAAGATTGTCAAATGTGCTGACAAAGACCCCACCTGGGAGGTGGAACAGTGATGCTGGGACTGGGGAAACCCTGCACTTCTCTCATTCTCTCTTCTCCAAGAAACTGAACAGCAAAACCACAGAAAGCTTTAGGAAGTAAATAATCAAAAAAAAAAAAAAAAAAAAGAAGCCTGTCCAAACTTGTAAAATTCCTTAGGCTACATCATCATTATAGAACTCTCCAAAATGTTTAAAAATACTTATGTTTTTAAGATATGCCTCATCTCTGTAAGATTTTTCCCTATGGAAAAAGGAGTAGAACAAAATGAAGATTAGACTGTGTTCTTTATTTTGCCTGTGGAAGGTTTATTTGGCCTTCTACCAAACCAGACATCCTAAGTTCCTGGGGTTGATCCAGTTGCTGTTCCAGTCACTCTGTTCATCTTCTCCTGTTACTTGGGAGGTCGAATCTGAAAAATAAAACTATAATTTGAACCCAAGTAACTCTGCTTTGCCCAGGTCCCAGACCTTTTCCTCCATGAAAATGTGTGTCAGATGCTGAGAGAGAACATCCCTGATCCTGACTGTCAAGTGTGAAATGCAGCTGTGAACATTTGCTGGCTGCACATCCCTGATGTTGGAGACAGGCTTCCTTCCCTGTGATTACCCACAGCTTGGCTCACATCAGGCAGCTGCCATCCCTGTATTGGATTTCTGTCTTTCTTTCCCTCTTTATTACTGTAATTTCTTTAAGTGAAGCATTCAGGGGTGGAGTGGCACTGGCTGAAACTGAGCCCACAGCCCTTGGCCTCTGAGAGGTCTCACCCCCAGCACGGGCAGCAGTTCTGCCAACACTTTGTGCTGTGTCTGGGACCCTTCTGCCAGGGGGAGGAAAGGGACTGACCCCTTTCACCCAGGTTTTTTCTGCTGTGACCAGCTTCTGGCTGGACTCTGTTACAGGACATATTTCTGGACTATAAGAACAAGAGCTGTGCACAATAAATGTGTCAAAGCATAGCAAAGAAGACCGCACAAAGCCAGACCCAGCTTTCAGCAAAGTCAGGGACCTGCTCCTGCAGCTGAGCAGACTCAAACCCACAGAATGCAAGGACAGGTTTGCAGGAGCTGTACCAGGTGCAGCTATCCTTGCACATCCCACTGCTCCTTTCCACAGTGGCAAAGTCATGGCTTTAGTCTGAATGCTGAGTTCTAAATAAAGACACTGTCTGGCCCATGGGTAATTGTGCACCATCATGTAATTGAGAGATTGAGGTGCCATCTGTATCTGCTGCACCAGCAAGTAAATCCATCTTCAGATTGGATAGGTCCACTTTAAGGTGAATCAATCCAATTGACCCCAGGGGTGTATATTGTTCACAATTAATTTTTCCATTCCTGGTGTCATAAACATTGGTGTTGTTTATAAGGTTAGTGTGGCTCAGTTAAGTAAAATGAAGTCCCTGTGATCCCAGTTCCCCACCAGCAGATGCTCTCAGCACAGCATTTCCCAAAGTCAGCAGCAAAGAATGCCTGCTCAGCCCTGTTCCAGAGGCTGTGCCGTGCCAGATCTGATGGGATGTTTTGATCCACAGGTGGTGGCCATTGATGTGGATATGGCCTTTTTTGAACCCAAAATGAGGGACATCCTGGAACAGAAGTGCACAGGAGACGAAGACTGTAATTTCTTTGATTGCTTTTCAAAATGCAATCTGAAAATCAGAAAATGTGGAGCACAGAGAGCCAATAACAACTTGCAAGTGAGTAGACACAGCTGTTTTATACATCCATTCCTTTTAAAATCCCACTGACTATAAAATGCACGGTATGTACAAGGAGACTGTGAGATGAAGACAGTCAGGTTTTAAACATGTCCATGTAAGTGTCCTGTTCAGAAATCTCATCTTGGGGCACATAAACAGATCTCTGTTTTCTCTCTATATAGTGTTTATTTGCCATGATTTTCTGTTGGTGTTAGCCCAGTGGCACAGACAGGAGAGCAGAGTGGGCAGGGGCAGGGGATTAGCACTCCCTGTCTCCACTGATGGTAAACTCACATTTTTGAGTTGCACTTCAAATCCTGTTTTCATTTTTGGGCCCCTCACTTCAACAAAGACATTGAGGTGCTGAAGAATGTCCAGAGAAGGGCAATGGAGTGATGAAGGGTCTGGAGCACAAGTCTTGCAAGGAGTGGCTGCGGAAACTGGAGATGTTTAGGCTGGAAAAGAGGAGGATCAGGGATATCTTATTGCTCTTGGTAAGTACCTGAAAGGAGGATGCAGTGAAGTGTTGGCCTCTTCTCCCAAGTAACAAGTGGTAGGAAAGACAAAATGACACCAAGTTGCACCAGGGAGGGTTTAGGTTGAATATGAGGAAAAATTCCTGGAAGAGTGGTCAAGCATTGGAAGAGGTTGCCCAGGGAAATGGTGGAATCACTGTCCCTGTAAGTGTTCAAAAAACTTGTAGATGTGGCACTTGGAACATGATTTAGTGATAGACTTGGCAGTGCTGCATTGACACTTGGACTCAATGATATTAAAAGTCTTTTCCAACCTTAGTGATTCTATGATTCTGTGAAATTTGAGGCTGTCCAAGTGTAAGCAGTGGTTGTGATTCTCCACTCTACAGATGCAGTGTGTGGGTGTACCGGAAAGGGGTGTCCATGGGGTTCTTGGCTTTGGGATGAGGTGTCTTACAGCTCACCCAGTTTGTGTTGGTGGGAGGCACTGGCAAAACAGAAAGGTTAGGGGGGTGTAGCTTTTTGGCTTTTTGCCTGCTTCTCCCACCCCTTCACTCTCACTCGTTATGCAGAATCATAGGATTATTTAGGTTGGAAAGCACCTTTAAGAGCATTAAGTCCAACTGTTAACCCAACACGGCCATGTCCACCAACAGATGACACCTCTAGTGTCACACCTACACATCTTTTAAATATTCCAGGGACAACGACTCATCTAGTTTCCTAGGCAGCTTGTTCCAGTGCTTGACAACCATTCTGGCAAAGAAATTTTTCCTAACTTCCAATCTAAACCTCCCCTGGCACAACTTGAGGTCATTTCCCTTTGTATTGCTTGTCACTTGGGGGCACAGGCTGATCCTCACCTGGCTACAACCTCCTTTCAGGTATTTATAGAGGACTATAAGGTGTTCCCCGAGCATCTTCTTTCCTTGACTAAACAACCCCAGCTCCCCCAGCCACTCCTAAGATGTGTGAAGTGCAGGAGCAGCCTGAGAAGGGCCATCCCTTAGCTAGAGTACAGCCTTTATGGATGCTCCTTTCCTATACCTCCCTCTTTGAATGGCTAAAGGCACTATGGATTCTGATGACATTTTGCTACAATCCCAGGGAAGCAGCAGGGCATTAGTGGTAGCTCCTGAAACACAATGATCTGCTCTGTTGAATTTGCAGGCAATCCTGACATGGGAAGAGATGAGAATTTTGACTCCATGCTTCAGAAGGCTGATTTATTATTTTATTATATATATTATATTAAAACTATAATAAAAGAATAGAAGAAAGGATTTCATCAGTAGGCTAGCAAGGAAAGGAATGATAACAAAATCTTGTGACTGCTCACAGCCTCGACACAGGTGGCTGTCATTGGTCATCAAGTAAAAACAATTTCATATGCTGGGTAAACAACTCTCCAAATCACATTCCGAAGAAGCAAAACATGGAGAAGCTGAAGCTTCTCAGCTTCTCAGAAGAAAAGATCCTAGTGAAAGGATTTTTCATAACATATGTTTGTGACACTGCTCTTTTTCCTTTCCCCAGGTCATTTGTGACAAAATATTCCGTCGCTGGTTTTCCCCGAGTCTCAGAGGAGCGCTGGTCTCCCTGCCCCTGCAGCTGCAGCTGCAGAAAGCCGTGCAGGAGTGTGCTCAGCCAGGGCACACGGGTGCCACGGGGCACCAGAGGGCTCTGAAGTCCCTCTCGGAGCTCTACCACCTGCTGAGGGTCACCCAGCGAGAGCTGCAAGGGCCAGAGTAGGCACAAAGGGCAGGACTGCACAGGGCACACCCCAGTCTCTCTGTCGCCCCTCTAACCCTGGATTTTACAGCACAGAGATTGCTTTTCTGCTATGCAAATGAAGTTCATAGCTGCAGGTGCAGCACGTCCTGATGATACCCTCTGAAATGTTAAATTGTTTTACATGGATTCTGTTCTTGCTTATTCTCCTGAGGAAGCACTACCCCTCTCCATCAGCATACAGCACATCCTTCTGGGCTGCAGTCACTGCTCAGACAGCATCTGTCTGAGTGTGGTGCTCAGAAGATGCACTGACAGAAGAAAAGTGTAAGTGCAGCAAAATTCAATCAATAATTAAAAGAATGGGTGGGTGGGTGTGAATAAGTACATGCATGGCATTTGTTTTAGTTTCTCTGTCAAATGAGTTGGGTTTTTACAGTAGATACAGAGCATTTTGTGTGGGGAAAAAAAAAGAAGGAGGGGATCTCAAACAGGGAAATGTGCTGTCACACAAGGAAAGGGTTGCTTTTGTACACAGCAGTCCTTCCTGATGTCCCCAAATGCATTTCCTCTGGGCCATTGCATTACCTGTGCCATTGCTAACTCTTTTGGGGAAAAATTATATAAAGGTACTTTGGACTTTTCTAGGGCAAAATAATTATACCCCTGCTGAGCTCCCATGTGGGTACTCATATTCTGCAGTGAAGAGGTATGAATAATGCTACTGGATTTTCCCATGTGAACAAGCCCTCAGGCACTTGTACATCAGAGCACTTGATAAGAAGCACTCCTTTGCCAGAGAGCAGAATTACCCAGGAATGTCAACAATCTGTCCTTTGCACAGAACAATATCCAGATGCAGAGTTTTCTTCCATGGTATTTTTTTAATGAATAAAAGGAAAATGTTTTGTACAAATTCATTATCTTGCAATCAGTTACGTAAATAAAGATCTCTAGATTAACTTAAAAACATTAACTTTGCCTTTCAAATGTGCAGAGCTGTGGCTGGAGAAACTAAAATGGGTTCAGGAGACATTATAAGTGTGTAGGCCCAGTACCAGGCAACGTCCCCATGAACTGGTTTTGGCATGAGGACATTACATACCCCACAAACAGGAATCCCAGCAGCCTATGGCAGCCCTCAGTTTGAGGAATCAATTTTGAGACCCACAATATTGGTTTGTGGATGTGAGACATGTACCAACACTTAATCTGCTCCATCTTTACGTCCCTCAGCCTTATGACAGCTGTGAAGCCTGTGAGCGCTAATTAGACCTAAATTTTCCATTTCTGGAGTGGTTCTTTAAAGTAAGGCTAAAGACTGCCTGTGACCAGAAAAATGGGAGCTGTTGAGGAGACCTTGACCCCTTAAAACCTATCTCACATTTTCAGACTGATGCTAGTGTGGTTTTATATCTATTTCTTGCAATAAGGTATCATATTTTTAAAAATCATGCGAGGCCTCAAGAAACTCATAGCCAGAACAAGGTCAGATGCTTTGCCTGGGGCTGGACAAGCTGCTGTTAAGGTGGAGCTCCAGCTTAGCAGATCCTGAATGATAAAGTTGCTCTCAGTCCACACTTCTCCTTTAACCAGGTAGGCAAAGAATGCTTCAATACTTTAAGATCATTCTTTGCAAAAGCAGGAAGGCAAAGCAGAATAAGAAGAAACCCAAATTCCAGAACTAGCCCTGTTACAAAGTCATGAAATAGGTGGAGAAAATAATTAAGGACAGAATCAGATTGTGGCAAGGGAGTGAAGATAGGCAAAGTATCAGTTAGAGAGAAGACAAGAAAAGATAGATGAAGGGAAAATAGAAAAAAAAAAGAAGTAAAAAATACATCAGCTTTTGTAGAAACATGATTTATGATGCAAGATTCAATAAAGTGACATTTAGTTTGGGGAAGAAGAGGCTGAAGATAAACATGATAACTTTCTTCAAAAACTGAAAGATTGATAAAAAGAGAATAGGAGAGAACTTTGCTATCCAGATTTCCTTGGTGGATATGACCAGCAATGAACTTAAATTGTAACAAGGAAGAAAACAGGTAAGACATTTGCTACAGATTTTCTGATAGAAAGAAGCAGTGAAGATATGACACAAATCATCTGGGAAATCATCAGACTTCACAAATTTTGGTTTTAACTCCAGGCAAGAGTGCCTGTCAGGAATAATGTACACAAAGTTAAGTTGGTGATGGTGCCTTGAGGCAACCTTTTACCTCCAAGTCATGTGATTATGTTATCACCAGTTAGCATTTGTGCTTTTGTGACACAAAGCATTTTTTGTGCTCTCTCACAACAAATCCCTCCTTCTTGATCCTTGCTAGGTCAGGAGGGACTCAATATAAATCCCAAATGCTGCTGGGGAACCTGAAGCTATTATATATCATTGTGTTCCCGTTTCCCTGGTCCCATTCTTTCCTCCCTCCCAAGCTCAGAGAGTGCCTTCAGGGAAAAGCAGGCATCACACAGACCCTTGGTGCTTTGCAGCAGAGTCAGGCTTCCCCCATGGCAGGGATCCCCTTCCCATTTCCAGATTTGCATTTCAGAGAGGATAAATTTCTGTTGGGTGGGACATTCCACTTTAAAAACAGGTGGAAAAAACCACAGTGAAATGAAAACTGGTGGCAGCCAAATGCTGGTGGAATGTGACTCTGCTCAGAAGATCCTTTTTTCTTGGCAGCATGTAGGAAGGGAAGCTGCCTTTGACAGATTTCTCCAAACCCTTCAGGGCCTGGCTGCAGCCACCTCCACCTGGCAGGGACCTCCTTCCCCCACACCACACTTTCCCAGGACATTAGGTTTCACTTCTTTTCAGGATACAGAGAAACCTCAGAAACCTCTCAAGACCAACACAATTGGGTTATTTGTCCTTGGCTGGGCTGTGAGATTACATATCACTGATGCAGCCAGCTCCAGGCAGGCTTTGGTGCACACCTTCAAGGAGACAAGGAGAATCTGACAGGCTCTGTGAACACAGGGCTTGATTCTTCATAACCCCCCACATGTTTTGTAAAGTCACTAAATCCTGGGAAACAGGAAAGAAAGCACTAACAGTGAAGCAAATAAAATATTGTAATTTAACTAGCACAGGTAGCAATGACCAAAACAGGAATAAAACAGTAGTTGTGCCTTTATGTCCCTGGGACAGAAAGAAAAAGTTAAGGCACTGGTTTAGTTCCCATTTACTTTAAGGAGACAAGTACAAACTGCTGTAATTTGAGCCTGTATGATTTTACAACCACATTTTTGGTGAAAATATCTCTTTTTTTTGGGTGGAAAAATCTATACAGGAATGACAGGAAGACCCAGGACTGGTGCTCCTTTCTGACAAAGCCCTTTTCATACTGCCCTGGCAGCACTGCCTGCCCCTCTTTGGTAGTTAGTGCACCACAGCTTTGCAAAGACAGTGTAAGACTCTTCCCACTGGTCATCCCTTCCTTATAAAGGAGGGATTTTTCATAAAATATGTCAGTGCCACTGCTCTTTTCCCTTTCCCCAGGTCATTTGTGACAAAATATTCCGTTGCTGGTTTTCCCCCAGTCTCAGGTTTCACTAATAGCATTTGGTTGCACTGGCAACAGCCACTTTTGTCCAAGATGTCTGTTCCCATTCAATTGATCTCAGCCCCATCCCTTTGCTCTGTTAGTCTCTTCCCATATCCTTTTTGCCCTATAAAAGTGGCATTACCTTCTGATTAATTTCTACCACTTGCTGCATTAGTGCCTTAGTCAGCAACTTCTACCCCATATTTATGGCTCCCTGTGAAACAGGAATGGCATTAAGTCATTGTTTATTCATTCTTTGCATCTCAGTTAGCAGCATGTGCTTCAACTCTGCAATAATCCAAATACAGTGCCTGTTCCCACATTTTACAAGAGGTGAGTCCACTTGGAGGTCTACTTCATCTCCAGGAAATCTTTAAAAAAGATAAATTCAACCTGATGCTCAGGATTTTCACAGAACTTCTTCTGACTTTCTCCAACTGGCATTTTATGCTCTGCAAAAGATATCTGCAAGCAATAGTCCTGCACTAGGATGGTACAAAACAGAGCAGAACTCCTTGCTCCAAAGGGTTTATGTGGTCCCCCTTGTGTTTCTAGGTTGGCTCAATGGTGACTAGCCCAGAAAAGCAGGTCATTGCTGTAGCCAGAGTTATTCTTACAGATACTACTGCTCCCTAATGTGACTGCCCAGACTCCTCTGAAAGCATCTCCCAATCTGAGAGCATTTAGATGCATTGCTGGAGGCACCACTAGAGATAACAAGAGATATTTGGGACTGGGAGAGAAGAGAGAGAAGGGTTTGATTTTTTTTTTTTTTTATTAGAAACATTGACTGAACAACCCATTTCCTAAAGGTGAAAAATGGGATCTTGTACTTGAAGAGGTTAGGGACTCCTCACTGATAATTTCTTTCCTTTGTTATAAAATGTAGACCCAAGTTGGCCTATTTATTTTGGTGTAGATAAAAAAACCAAAACAAACCCTCTCCCCCCAAAAAAACAAAACAAAACAAAACAAAACAACAACAAAAAAAACCCAAAACCAAACAAAACAAAAAAACCCAAACCAAATAAAAAGATTAAAGAAGTCATGTACCAGGTTGCCTGTCTTTCAGCAAATCATATTGTCATGTGTAACAGCCAGAAAGGTGATAAATTACAGCTTTTAATGAGTTTCTGGCTGTAATATGGGAGCCTTGTAGTTGTGATGGCAGTCTACACACCTGGACAGCCAACTACAAAACAACCAAGAAGCCTCTGTATCACAGATGTGAACAACCAGATTGGCTGTTTTGGCATATGCCCTGTGAAGCCTAGTACAAATGAAAAATGAAATCCCTCTGTCTGGGCCACCTGTAGTGAGTCCACACAATAAGCAGAGTCACTCTGCAGGAGCCTCAGTCACTGCCACTTTCCTGGATCCTCAGTGAAATCAGGAGAAAGGCTACTGGGCTTCCAGCAGCAAAAAATGCAGAGCAATGCAGAGCAAGGAAAGAATGAGATGCTTGGAAGAATGAAAATCCAGGACAATTAAACTCAGAACCAAAGAGATAAGAGACTCCATACTGAAAAATCAGAGAATGTCAATGAATTGATTGTGAGAAAAAAAATCCCAACATTTCCATTATTACTTTCCATTACTTTAAAATAAGAAAGTGCAGTAGCACAGGGGATATAGTGCAGCCATGACCAAAGCCATTTGTTGTATGTGTCTAAGGATCTGTCAAATAGACTGTGGAGCTGTGTAATGACATCTGCAGCCTAAAGGCTAGACAGAATAAAACCAGTTGGAAAAAGCTTTTAGAACTACTATTTACATAAATACATAAAACTGCCCTAATTAACAATGAACAATGTCAGCCCAAAAGAGGGAAAGGACTGTTTTTCTTGCTAGAAGTGTTATTATATCTATAAATTAAAATATGGCAAAATGCTGAAATCCCTTGAAAGGCAACAATCCATAATCCTGTGGGTAAAGTTTTGATCCTGCAGGCTTGGGCTCCAGAGCAGCAGAGTGACTGCTGAGCTCCTTTAAACACCACAATTCCTGGTGCCTTCTGCAGTGTTCTCTGAGCTCCTTCCCCTATAAACCGGAGGGGATTTTTCCTACACTACAAAATGTGCCTAAGTGATGTTGGCAGCCAGAAGGATGTGCCTGTGGTCCAGTGCATAATCACTTCCACAAGCATCTGCTGCTAGTGCTTTCAAGATACATGTAATCCAAGCTGGAGACTATTGTGAATACCTTTCATTTTCTCTTGCTGGTTCCTTAGTAGTTTGCTTCTAGCTAGTTAGAAACAGAATCCCCCATCCTGCTTAAATTGGTTATAATCTCTCCAAGATTCATGCTGCAGCAGGAAAAGAACAAACTGCCTTGAGTTCAGGATGGGTTCATTCTCTTAAAGGTACGACATGCAAAGCTGCAGGAAAGAACAGAGGTCAGTTCTTGTTTCTAAAGAGGAAGTTAAATAAGAGTAGCTGAATACAATAGATCTTTCAACCAATATCCCATGTACATTAATGAGCTAACATTCCTCTCCATTTGCATAATTGAAAGCCCTCTGCTTCTTTCCAATTCAAAAGAAAATTTAAAAAAGCACAATGTGTTTACTACTCCAAATTTCACAGATATGGTAACTACTTCTTTCTCATTTCTATGTCAGAGGTTTCAAGTTGTATCTTTGTCCTTAGGAAATTGATTTTTTCCCTTATCCCAGGAAAGGGAATAGCCGGGAAAAGGCAGGGGGGTGGGGTTTTTTTGGTTTTTTCTTTTTGTTTGGTTTGGGGTTTTTTTGTTTTGTTTTTTTGGGTTTTTTTCTCTTGTACAAGGGTTATTAAATACCAATCTAATCTTGAAGGGAGTTAATCAATGGCTAAATATTTATTATATGAACCAGGACCTATTTAATGGAATGAAATGTCTAACAATAGCTAAATAAATATCTAAGTAATTACTCCTGTGTTCAGAATTCCTTTTTAATGTAATGATACCAGTATTTGTCCATCTGATTCTAGATTATATATGCTCATTTAAGTGCTTTGCCAAACATATGTCCAGATGTGCATATACATGGATTCAGCCTGCATCTGACTCTTGGTAAAAATGTGACCAGAGCGTGGTGGAACAAACCATTCCTTGGAATGTTATAGCCATGGTCTTATTTTAGTCTTTGCATTCTATTTTTCATGGAAAAAAGGCAGTGTGTGCACAGATCCTCAGGCATTGCTTTGTTGAGCTGTAATTTCATGTCACAAATGCTCAGTGGGCAGACCCGAATGCCTGGGGTTTTATTTTTCATATTATATTCTATATAAATTGAGGAAATGCAAGAGTAATTAGCAACATGAATAAGCATCACACAGTGCACAGAAATAATGAAAAATAAACAGAATTCTTAATCAAATTCTGTGGGTTTACCCATTGATTTAGCTGAGCTTTCTTAAGTAATTAAAGAGTTACATTTTTTGGATCAGATTCTAGTCTCCAACTTTTAGAAAATATTGGATAAACAGTGTTACATTAGCCTAAGCAATATCACTGAAGAGGCATTAGATAATGCAAGTATACTGCCTGAGTTTCCATTGCCATTTCAACAGATATCTTTCACAAGTGAAGGAATGAAGCCAAGATCTGGACAGGACAATGATAAGCTCCACTGAAAAGCCTGGAAATGGACTATGCAGGGACAGTTCTCAGTTCCACCTCATTCATTTTGCATCCATTTTCCCCAGAATATGAAGTCACGTGTGATACTGGCATGTTTGGAGGCTCAGGCTGGATTTACACCAGCATAATTCCATGGCATTTAAGTGTGTGCTCCTGATTCATGTCAGCAGGAGAGTGGGGGCTCCTTGCACTTTTAAATGGGCAGAGGCAGGAGGAAATGAGCAATAAACTCATTTAATAAAAGTGAGAATGCAGATGTTTAACCACAGCCCAGTACTTTTTCCTTTCCATAGTGGGGATCACTGTGGAAACACCGACACATGGCTGTGCCCACTTGGACACAATCCAAGGATCTTCCTCAGGGGCTGTGGCACAGCCCATTGCTATCCCTCCATGCACACTGGCTCACCAGTGGTGCCTGGCTCTGAGCCTGGCCTCTGCTCTCACCACTGGCACCTCCTCTGGGTGCTCGGGCAGGACAAGGAACGTGGGGATGCAGCTCAGGAGAGTTTTTCTCTCCCACACCTGGAAAATGAGCAGATAGATCAGACTGCCCTGCTGGCTGAAGGGTGAATCTCAGACCCTCTTTGGCAGCACTGACCATTAGGCAACGAGTTGCAAGTGTTCATTCTTCCAGTCCTTGATGGAAAGCTCACTGGGAAATAAAACTACTTCTCTAATGGATCTCCATCGGGTGCTGGAGGATGAATCTCTAGCACCACTCCCAGTACTGGAGTGTCCCACCCAGAAAAGTCTCTTTGCATAGCTGGGACCCTTCCCAGTCACAGCACAATGGTGGGGAGATTGCCCATGCCATCCTGCTCTTCTGACTGCAAAAGAGAAGGAAATGATGAGAGCTTCTATGATGAGAGTGGCACTTCAGAGGATCACCACATTCATGCCAAGATGGGCAATGAAGCAACAGAAAACAAATGTGGAATCATGGATGTTCCTCATCTGTTTATATCACCCCATCCCGTAGCCTTTACACAAACTTTGCTGAGAAAGACCTACTCTCAGCGTAGACTGCTGCAAAAAACCTGTGGGGGTGTAGATAATAGTACCTGCTTTCCCACGTGGGAAACTGAGAAGGATTGTCTGAACAATCAGTACAACATACAGCAGTCTTTTTCTAAGTGTAAAGGAAGAGAAAGAATTTGTTGTGCTCCATCCTTTCACATAACAGATGACAAAGCACAGCAAGGGTGTTTCTAGTTTTTATTCCAGGAGTTCACAAAGCTGTCAGCCAGCTCAGATGCCATCTCTGTAAGCAACAGGGATTTAAATGCAGGCACACACACCTATCTGGGCATTTAGATAAAACTCTGGTAGCTGGAGTGTGCAACTACACAGCTATAAATATTTAAACTGGCTGCTCTGAGTACATGCTCTCAAGCTGCAAAAAAGTTGGAAAGCAGAGCACAGCTGGAGCAGTGCCAAATCAATAGGTATGGGCTTTTAAAGGGTGCTTGTGTGGATCTCTGCAGACACTTCTGGTACTGTGAAGTGCTTGCTGTTAAAAGCAGATGATAACAGTGGCTTTTCATTAGAAGAAGCAAGGCCTACAAAAAACCTCACATCCTCTCTCTTGCACAGGAGCAGGGAAGATTGTTATGAGAGGGCTGAGAGGACTGGGCTTGTTTGGCCTTAAGCAGTGACTCCTGGAGCTCATGGAGGCCTGTACAGGAGATGGAGCCAAACTCTCCTTGGAAGTGCACAATGGCAGGACAAGAGACAACAGGCACAAGCAGGAACACAGGAAATTCCAGCTTGGTATTAAGAAAAGGTTTTATACACTGAAAAGTGTCCAGAACTTGAACTGCATTCCAAAGAGGTTGTAGAGTCCATGTCTTCGGATATATCTGAGCTTGACAGGACAAAACCCTAAGAAATCCAGTCTAACTGATCCACCTTGGAGCAAGAGCTTGGACTGGGCAGCTTTTATGCCTCGGTGCCAGCATGGAGCCTTTCAAAAGGTTAACTGCAGTTTGAAAATCAGGAAAACAAATCAGGCCTTTGCAAACTATTGCTACTCAAAATACCTAAATGTTTCTTTTGACTGTGACTCTTATTCATGTAAAGAAGCCAAAAGCATGTATTTGGTCTCCATCTAACAGGTGGCCCATCCAGTTTGCAGGCATCTTCTACTCTCAGCTGAAGAACAGATTTCACACCCTGGCCTAGCCAAAGCCAACACAAGCTAGCTGAGGAATGGGAAGAACAAGAGCTTTGTGAATGCCAAGGAACAGCAGAGTTGCATTGCTAATAGGATGAATCCTCTGCAAAATTCTTGGATCCCAAAACAATCTCCATCTGAACTTCAAGGAAAATATGATCATGGTTTAAATATTTTGGTATCTGTCCCAGGCCAAGTGGATAAGGGGCTCACTGTGTCAGGGGTTGGACAGAACCAGGGTAATAAACAATGCCTGAGTTGGCATTCATGTTTGGGCTTCTCTGGCCCTTCAGAGCTGCAAATTGATATCATCGTAATCTATGCCCACTGCAAGACCTGAACATGAGGAAAAATCAGTCATGCCAAATAGTTTGGTGTATTCTTTTATATGGCTTAGATTCTCTCTCCCAAACAGACCCTCGGTCTGAGAAAAAGCCAGTACTCCTCCTTTATCCCAAGCACAATTGCAAGAATATGAGCAAAAAAAAAAAAAAAAAAAGACCAACCAAGCACTGGAGGTACAAAAAATTTTAAAAGTAGCTGACATCTTACTACCAGAGGATTATAAAATCAGTCCTGTAGGAATATGAGAATAAATTTTCTTTAGCTGTTCAGATGACTAAGACATAGCACAATTCTAAATAATGCATCCCTGCAGTTATGAGCTTGAATAGTATTGCCTTTTTCCCCCAAAGAAGCAGGATATGTTTCAGATACAAAAGGGTTGCTGTTTTGTGTTTAGTGTTGGTTTTTTAAAAAACATTATGCCAAGTTTCTGTTTTCAAACACATGTCCATGCTGGGAAGAAATGGGCATGTATCCATCTTGCCTCCAGGCCAAACCATTTAACCAGAACTGGGAATACTGACAAACTTTCTCAACCCTTCTCTCTCTCTCCAGTGCAATTGTATAAAGCAGCCCTTTTCAGAGCTCTCTATGAAAATGACCAGTATAAATATCACACACTGCGTTTCCGTTTATGGAGTGGAAAATTATTTTTAACACACTTTTAACACAGAGAAAGGTAACAGGTAAGTAGCCAATGTTCTTATAGCCATTTTAAAGGGGAATGTGTCAGTCTATAAATCAAAGCTGGCTCAGTGCCATTTGCTTCTGAATGGAAATCAACTATTTTTGCAGAGCTCTGCTCACAGCAGCTGAGCATCAATGCTAAGTAATGTGCAGCTATTAGGGGAAAACTGAGCATGACAACGCAAATCACAGAGCCCCTGATGAAGATCTCTGCACATGGCTGCTTCTTCTAATCACCAGCAGAATTTAATGAGACACCTGCAGTTTATAGACACTCTTGTTCCAACATAAATTGCCCTGAGAGCACAAAGTCTTCTTTTAAAAAATATTCTTCAGTAAACCATACACCACAAAGAGTTCATTGTCACTAATAACATACTCCTCATTAATTTATAATGGCATGAAACAACAGTCCCTCATACATAACCTACACCAGATCTGAAGATTAAGTTGACGGGTGTTAAGATCCCCTAATTAGAAGTTTTCTACTATTTAGATTTTCATTAATAAAACAGTGCTGGAGACCTTGAAATTGACTACTTGCAAGGCTGAAAATCCACTGATTCTTCATAAATCTGACCTATAAGAGATGAGGGAGGGGACTGAATGTATCCCATGGGTCTCTAAGTAGGATCAAGCTCAGGCAGCCTAGGATTCCTCCTCTGCTTGAAGCTGCAAGGGCATTCAGCTGTAGGCACAGATGCTCCAGCCTTGCCTTCATCCTTCCATTGTAGTGAGAGGGCAGCTTGGATTGCCAAAAAACCATGGAGGCAGTCGATCAGAGTGCCAGGAAGGAAAAGGGCTAAGTGTACCCTGTCAGAACTTATCAGATCTGTAAGGAGGGGAAAATAAACCCCTCATTTTCTAACCAGCAGCATGTACTTTGCTGCCTGGGGGAGGAAACAGAGAATGGTGTCTGCTAAAAGCAAAAACAAATCCTACTCCTCTGAATCAGTGGGCTCAGAGAGAGAGCAAAGGCTTGTTGCTGGGAATTAGGGATATTGTCATCCACCAAGTCAGCAGCTGGAAATTGCTGGCAGGAATTGCTGAATCTCTGGGGCACCCTGGGGTTTTATTGTCTTGAACCAGAACTCAAAGTGGCCATAGCACAGAAGCCTATCAAGCCCTCTCCAGCAGGTGCACAGGCTTCCCAGAAATTCTGATAAAAGCTGTTTTGTGTCCACTGACAACAGCATTTTGACTTTTTAACACCCAGGATGAATACCTGAGGATCTTTGGTGTAATTTTGTTGCAAATATCTGAGAATTACTCTAGGACCTTCCTTGGAAGGCCTCTCAGAACTCGTTAGCACATTATAAATTGTGATGCAAGCCTGCTGCTTGTAGGAGGAAAAAGATTTGTGGCATTGTGTTGTGAATCAGCAATTAAGAGCAGTATTGGAAAAAAGGGCTGGGAATTTCGTTCTGCTCCTCTTCTGTTGTCAGAAATAATCTGTCAGTGGCTGCCCATCCAGCATTTCCTATCCCCTCCCTCCTTGGAAAATAGCTGCATCTCCCACTGTGCCAGCTGATATAAACAGATGCTTCTCCAGTGAAGTTAATGGAGCTGGGGCTTTTCACATGGTCTAAGGACCTGGTCCTGAGCATTTTAAACTGGCTGTGCAGCTGCATCAGTTATCAAATAAGATATGTCAGCAACTCTTGAGTCAGACAAAATAGTTGTCTAACAGCCCTGCTACCAGGAAAGCTACAAATGCTGTCACAAAAACAGTTCTGGTGAACTGGTAAGTATCTTTTACAATATGTTACTTATGGAATAAAAAACAGGGCAGTACATTTTTATTCTTCTCACGTTTTTCAGAGATTTTCTCATCACCAGAACAAGAAAGTGTCAGAATAAGTGCATTTGAAAACCATTTTTTTATTAAGGTAAATTAAGTCTTCTTTGGTAATGGTAGTGAAAGAGAATAATGTTAATGGAATTTTCATTAAAGAAAACTTCTTTGCAAAATAGTACATACCATTGGGAGAGAAAATTAGCAGTCAGATCCTCACTGTTGCAGTCTGGCAGGGTTCTAGTGACAGACTAACATCCCGTCTAGTGTTGCAAGTGA
The DNA here is from genome assembly GCA_024362935.1 of Setophaga petechia. Lineage (NCBI taxonomy): Eukaryota > Metazoa > Chordata > Aves > Passeriformes > Parulidae > Setophaga > Setophaga petechia. The sequence goes on from JANCRA010000008.1 coordinate 33,400,222, forward strand.
AATTACACAGTCAAGTTGTGCTCTGAGACACGCATTTTTTATGAACTACCTCATATTTGTTACTGGTTACCTCAGGGCAGAGGAATAAATTCATTTTTATTAATGAGAAATGTGCAGGTGACATCTGAGAGTGAACTCCTCAAGGGTTTGGCCTTCCCTAAAAAAAAAACAAAAGCAGCCTAGAAAAATACAGGAAGAAAAAAAATATCCCTGCCCTTTGGGACAGCACCTTCACCCCAAAGCTGCCAGCATTACCCTGTCTTGCCTTGCCACCCTGGGCTGGCATCCTGCCTGCCCAGAAAAGCACACAGAAACTCAAGGTAGTGGTGACAGCTCTAAAGCCCCAACCATCTCCATGGTCTGCAGCACTGGCAAGAAATCAGGAGCTGGGGATCTCTGTGGAGATGTCTGTGCTTCTCTCCTTCCCTCTTTTTGGAAAGGGGAAGAGGAGTCACAGCAGAGGCTCCACTGGAGCTGCAGGGACTGGAGGTGAGGGAGGGTGGCTCAGGCACCCAGGACAGCCTCCCTGGGGGCAGAAGCAGCCTCACTGCCAGCTCATTCCCTTCCCTTTGCAGGCTGGAAAGGTGAGGTGGCATCTGGCAGTGCTCCAGAGGGAAGCAGGTGATGAAAGGTGTTGAACCATATATGCAACAAACAGAGAAACAGGTGAATAAACATCAAATAAAAAATGAAGAGAACAGAAACCCTTTTTCCTATTAGCTGGGGGGCACAGACTAGTTCCATTAGGAAACCCAGAATGCCTGAGACATAGGAAAAATTTGAAACTGAGCAGAGAATCTATTCAGGGTGAAGCCACTGAGAGAGCTGGTGACAGAAATTACTCCAAGGTGTGGAGCAGAGCCAGGGAAAACAGAAGACAGTTGATCAGACCCTACAGCAGACTTTGGGGATAAATTGCTCTAGAGAAGTGCAGTACTCATGAGGATTGGATTCACGGGTGCTTCGGTATCTTTTCTAGTGTAAAGCCTCCTCAGTCAGCTGCTTGGGAATGTTTTAGCAGCTTTTTAAAGAATGAGAAATGCAAATTAAACAAAATGAATATTTTGGGGGAAAAAAGGTATCTGCTTTGAAAAATACCCACAAGAATACAAAAACTGCATGGAACTAGTGAATTTTTTGGTCCAAGTTACCTCTTGCGCATAATGTCTAGAATCTGTTGGTCTGTGGCTTTTCAGCAAAAGCAACAGTCCTGCAAATACCTAAATTTTCATACATAAGAATAGCCCCAATTTGTGAGCTGCCTCAAAGCATATTTCCCCACAGTTTCAAAAATCCTTTTGCAAAACTGGCACTGTAGAAGTCCCAACTCAAATAATGATTTTCAGAGAACAGATCTACCATTTGGGAGCTGAAAATTTTGAGCAAAGGGGGACTTTGAGACAAATTCTCCATAACATTTGGGATTCCTCTGTTGCTGTGAATTACATCACCACGCTGCATAAAACAAACTCCTAATTTTAGTGTCACTCTTTAAGGCATTTACAAAAACTTGCATGGTCTACATTAACAGAGTTTAATAGCTTTAAAATATTTTTAATAAACAAAATCTTCACATTTTTCAGTACTGAGATCAAAGCATAAGCAATTCTTCTAAACATTTTATTTGAACCAGCATTAGAAATCAATTTGGTATTTGTTGTACCATTTGTCTCATTCTTATGTAGAAGCCTCCCATTCTGTTTCATGTATAATTTTATATATTACTGTAATTTTGGTTGCAACTAATCACACACATTAAAAATCATCTGGCTTTGAATAAGTCTTTATAAAAATTTTGATGCTCTCTGCTGCTCATTCTTGATAACTGATGTATAACTGTGCACCTGATTTAAAATGCATAGTGCAAATACAAAGTGCTAATTACAGCGATCCAAACTGCAATCAAGGTTTTAATGGCTCTGCAGTGAGTGGCGTGGCATTCACCAGCTGTAGCCTAGGCTACATATAAGCCCTTGTTCCCTGATGTATTCCCAGGGAACAGCTTCTTTAGGAGCAGGGCAAAAGGCTTACTATGTTCCCTGGGAATAAATGGCACTGCAAAACCACATTAACTCAAATCTTGATGTCTACTTTCTCACCAGCCTGAGTCTTAAACAACCCCTGAAGACATGCACAACCTCCCCTCCAAAAATACATCAGGCCTTCTTATTGCTAAATGATACTAAATTTTTGTGCAATTTATATACATATACATATATATATAGATATAGATATAGATATAGATATAGATATAGATATATATTTATATTTCTATAAATATATAGAACTATAGATATGACACAATTAGATATGGCCCATAATTGCAGATTCAGAGCCTTTTTATTCCCCTGAGATGCCTCATCCCTTGTGCTAGGAAATGCTCTGCAGGCTTTGAATTGAGCCTGGGATCTATGCTCAGAAGCAATTGTTAATTTGTACTTGACAATGTTCATCTCATATGTACAGTAGGTGGGTGGGGGAGTTTGAGGGCTTTCAAATTGTGTGGAGGAAAGGAAAAAAATAGACTTTGTTCTGTATTTAGAATTTGAAAGTGATAAATCTCTTTTATATTCTCTAAGTTACAACGTGGATATGGAGCGAGAGAGATTTAGATTTTAATCTTTTTACTGAAGTAAAATAATTAAAAGGGTTTCACAAACTCATTTATTTCCACATGAAATATTCTATTTCAGGAAGGCTTGAGAAAGTGTTTCAGAAGTTAGCGATTTAAAGCAAGCAGCTGCATACTGATAACAGGCACTGCAGCTTTAGATCACAGGAATCCACTCAGCAAAGGAACCAATTTTTCTAATTTTGAAAAACAAAAAAACCCCACTGGCTAGAGTGCTTGCCTGAAATTAAAGCATGTATCTGCTTATTTTGCAAGAGAAATAGTAAAAAAATGGGTTCAAAGAGATGAAGCTCTTTTCATATCTCGCAGATTATAATTTATTGCTAAGGCAAGAGCCACTGAATTCTTCCTCCTCTAATTACTATTAATTTGTGAGATACAGATAGAAAATGTGCCACTGTTCATATGGATATTTGCAATACTGACATTTTGCTTACTGTCCAAGCTGTTCCCACTGAGGGAGGATTGGATTACTTATATGCCTCACCCTCACTGCAGCACTCCCAGGGCAGTCCTGAGAGGTGCCTGTGACTGGGCTCAGAGCACAGACTCCACCACCACAAACTTCTGATGAAATAAGCGCGTGGAATTAATTCTTAGCCATGTGGTAACCTGTTCTTGCACCTTAAACCCTGGCAGCTCAGCTTTATCAAATGACAAAAGGCTTTTATCACACGAGTCAATGCTTAGACGGAAAATGTGATTGGGAGAACTGGTAATAGCTTACCAGTCAGCTTGCTCAATCCATTTTTCTGTCCTTAGACTTGTCAAGCATGAAAACAATCAAATCCTGGCAGCATTTGCATTTGATGTCCATCCAGACCAACTTACTGAGTAATAGAATTATCTTGGTCTGACATTTGAGGTCACCAAAAGGGTTTCTGGGCCAAAGACGCCACCATAAAACATCTCAGTCAGGGCTCCTTGATGGCCCATCAGGATAAAAACAGCTTCTTTCTGCTGCGAGGAGTTTTCACCTACAGATGTCTATTGTAACATGTGGGCCCATGGTTTTCTTGGCAACTTTTCAAAACTGCCCTTTTCTAAAATTGTTTCCATACTCGTTGAATAGTTGGACGTTCGGAGTTGGGCAGACTTGAAGAAAAAAGGTCTATGAAAGGGAATTTGGGGTTCAGAAAGCCACACATGTTATCAGTATTTTAATTTGCCCGAAACTCAGGCTTAAATCCAGAAGGAATTGTTAAATACTGTAGTCTTCTGTAGATCACAGACTTTCATACAGGCACCCTTTGTTGAGCCTCAAATTGTCAGTTTGATTAGTCATTTCTTCCATGTGAGATTTGATTGTTGATTTGAAGACATACAGACGTGGAAAGCCCTTCACTTCTCTTCCCAGTTTGTTCCAGTGGCTAATCAGCCTTACTTGATTCTCAATTAAGTCTGCCTGATGCTGGCTTCCAGCCACCTATTCTTCCAGTGCCTTTCTCATGGAGTAAGACAGCTTTGGGTAAGGCAGGGCCAGGCACTGGCACGCTACGTCCACCCAAGCATTGCTCTGCAAGAATACTTGGTGGCATTTTTAATTGAAAAACTCTTTGCATATTTATTTAAATGAATTGAAATAAAAAACCCAGAAAAACAAACCACAGCAGATTAGTGTTTCATACAGAATTTTAGAAGGCATTGTGCTCTATAAACATGTGGTTTTATTTTAATGTTTCTCTAGGCAGATATTACTGAGAACTGACATAATAAAAAAAAAACCTATGTATTTGTTCTTCTGCTTTGTATAATAAACATCTGCATTCTTTTCTGCCTCAAGTGTCTGCTTATGTAGTTAGAGAAATCCTCTACATAAGGAGTAGGCCAGAACAGTACTGAAAACTCAAAAGAAACTCCAGATGACAGTCTGACTAAAGAGAATGAAATAAACCTATCTCCAACACCAATCTGCAACAAAACTCATGCCAAAAAAACCCCTTGAAGACCCAGCCATAGCATTCAATGACTATATTTTCATTAGAAAATTGTTTATTCTCTGCAAAACATACTCTGAAATCCAGATGGACAGAGAAACTTAGTCCTCAGATACGCAGAAAAAATAGGAATTACTCAAAAATGTTAAACATACAGTAGATAGAAGAATTAAAAAATCTGTGTCTGCATCAGCTTGAACTGATGTAAGTTTTGCTCTCAGTGCTAAGACATGCTTTACTGTTTGATTTAAATATTTCTGTTTCAGAGTCCCCTGAGATTCAAAGACTGCCAATGTCATGCCTTGTCAACACCACTGTTGTGAGGTGGATCCATTGGCTCTGTGTTTGAAGGCTGGGGTTGGGAAGGATGGCAAGATAAGGACATGCCAACAGTTTAAGACAATCCACCAACCTCAGAACCCACAGAGATGTTAAATCAGGCAGAGCCCAGGGGCAAGGACAGGAAAAGTAAAAATTTTAAAACACCCTCCAAAGAGCTTCCCAAGAACTACTCTTGAAAGTTATTGTCATCTTTCTAACTCAAGTTTCAAAGACCCCTACAAATCAAACTGGCCAAGATTTATTTTAATAATTGATTCAATGGCCTAACTTCTTGTATTTGTTCTCCACCATGGAAGAACAACACTGCACTAAAGTAATTGTTGTGAATGGATCAATTACACAATTACCATTAGTGCAGTTGTCTAATTAAGCCTTTTCACAGAGCTAAAGAAAATCAAAGACAATCCATGCACATTAATGTGCTGTACCTTTTCTGCAGGATGCTCTGGCATTGCATTAAGCGCTATTTCTAATGACTGCCTGCAGCAGATTTAAACCCTGGTTGAGTTGAAAAAAGAAAAGATAATGTTACTTCAACCTCTTACAGTCATCTGGGTTTTGTTTTCATCATATTTCAGAAACATTCACATGCTTTCCATACATTCTTTAAGGGTATTTTTGTAACATAAAGTTCTCTTTTCTGAGGTCATTCATTTTAGTTCTGGAGCAGCCATGCTGATGAATGGGAGATGAAGGGGCATGAGAACTTACTTGCCCATTTAATCACAAACTATAAGCAATAAAATGTACTCCCCAAGTACTAAGAATAGTTTGGGTCCAAATCTTATGTATGGAAAACTAGCTGTTTGCAGGGCTACTGATGAGTGCCAGTCATGGATCCAGCTCCTCTGGGATTTCTAAGCCTTTCATGCCCTCTGTGCACCTGCTCACAGGGCAGGTCTGGTACTGCCTGAAGCCGTGCAGGCAGCACAGCCACCACAAACCTTCCTGTTAGATGGGTTCTGTGCCAGCTCTAGCTCTGGCAGGGATGGGGAGGTTGTGCTGGCATGTCACCTCATCTTGGGATGCTAGAGGATCAGCTTCCAGATATCCAGATACACAACTGGAGGAATATACTTTTTGGCAGTGATCACACATCATTGGGCATGAAAGGCTGTAGGAGCTGGAAGAAAGGTAGTGGTGCAGCCAGGGAAGGAACATCATCTGCCTGAAATCAGCATCACATTCCCTTAATCTGGAAAAATGCTGGAAAAAACCACTGCTCTAAAAGACATGTTCAAACTCCCTCTTTCAAAGTAAATACTGAAAGAGTAAAAATCTGGAAAATTTCTTGGTCCTCCCTGGATCTTTGTTTGGACAGATAGAATTGTGGAAGCCAAGACAGGGGTAAGAAAACACTGATTAGTGACAGAGATTTCTGTCTGGGAAACTAAGAAAACATCAGGCTGGAGTAAGACTGTGGGAGAGACCAAGCCTTGAGGGAGAAGCTGGCGCTGTCTGGTTTTCTGGGATGCACTGGGCTGCTCATAAATAGATTTCTGGCATGTACTCACAGACAGAATTAACTGGTCCTGGGCTCTCCCTGGCCTGGGAGGGAATCATCTCCATGCAACTCATGTAGCACCATGAACCAAACTGCATAATCACTTCAAGCCTGTGATAGGGAAATGGAGGGATGGGCATCAGGACATTATGGGAGGCATCCAGCTGGCCAGAGCCTGAGTACCAAGTGGGATCAGCACTTTAAAGCATAGGGTTTGCATTCAAACAAAGATAATTTGTGTTAAGATCTTTTCTCATACTGTATCCAAGGGGAGTCTGAGGCACAGCAGGCAGAGTCCTGCTGTCTGGCCAGGGCTGCAGCTGTGTCACACTGCCTGAGAGCCCTGCCATCCCAGGGATGTCTGCCCACTGGTGATGATGGTGATGGCACTGCATGGCTGGGCTGACACTCCTGGCCAGAGAGACACTGGCAGGCTCAGGGACACCCTGGGGCAGGCACAGGGAACCCCAAGGAGCTGCAGTTGTGGGTGACCCGCTTGGGAGCAGAGCAGGAGGAAAAGCAGAGAGCAGCAAAACGTCACCACAAATGGGAGCTGGCAGCTTTGTGAGACAACACACTGTCAGCACAAGCAAGAAGCAATAGAAGTTGGTGAAAAAAGACCAAGGATAAAAAAGACATGAACAAACACACGAGCAAAGACATGAGCTGAATACCTATGCTCACAGTTTTAAGTAATTTTTTTTTTTCTCCAAGAAATGTTAGAGGGAAAAGATAAAAGAAATCTAATGTGTTTGGTAATGAACAAACAACCTCAGTCTCAAAAGACCAAAATGGGAAAAATAAAGCTTATTTCAATTCTTGTTAGACTTCCTTTGGAAAAGACACCTGGCTCAGATGCTCAGAATGCATTTAATCACAACTGTCTTATTAAGCAAGACTGAGCAACCTCAACCATATGAAAATTGTTACTGGCCCAAAGAGGACTCACTAGGAATGACAGCCAGTCCCATTAATTATGTTCTGTAGAGCAATCCCAAATGTGCATTATTCACACTGTAGTTCTAAGCACATTGTAGCTCATGAGGCAGAGGTGGGAAGACCCTCATTTGGATGGAGACAGAGAACTGCACCTTTGGACTGAGCAAGCATAAACTGGTGGGAGAGAGGAGTGACAAAAATTACACAGAATTCAGTATGATTGATTAATTGCCTTTAATGCAAGTACCATAATCATAAATGGAGAGTTGATTAAATGTGCAAAGAGCTGGATGGGAACTGTGACATAGAACCAGTTGTAAATTTTGATACTCACCAGCTCTCTGTTCCTGTCCATAGTCTGTCCTCCAAAAATGTGTCTGTCCTGCTTGAGTATAAGCTCATCAGAACTGCAAGTACTGCATCCATTTATGAGTCAATGAGTCTCAAATTTTTACAGACTTTCTGAGCTTATGTGACTGCTACTTCTAAAAATGAAAATTATTCTAAAATACTTGCCCTGATTATGCAGTAGCAGGCATGTGCAGTTGATCCAAAGGAGCTAAACTTTGCATCAAATTTCCCCTGGGCACTGTGTGAAACTGCACAATAAATGAGTGTTGCTGTAACTTAAACAGATACTGACTCTTCAGAGACATGAAAATAAAAATGTTCTGGCGTTAAAACGTGGCCCTGACAGGTCTATTACACTCTTCACAAAGTCTGATCATTTTCTTCTAACAGTAGCTCTCTTAAAAATTAATGATGCATGCTTTCCATGCTCTCTCATTGCCACTGCACGACTCAGTGGGTTCAGATGAGATTCCAGTTAGGCAGGCACTCAGTCAGGGGGGCGTATTCCCCCTTGGCAGGGAATGGGCTTAGTTCACCAAAAAACTTTCCTTCTCTTTACGTTTTTCTATTTAACTTACAGAGGCTTTCTGTGAGATCTCTTTTCTCCTTTCCAGTTGTCAATATGATTGCATTAGATCTGCATCTTGTGTTTAAAATTCCATACAATAGCAAAAAAATATATTTTTTTAAAGTGAAGTTTGGAAAAAACCCAAATATTTCAAGAGAAATCTTTTTCTATAGCACATGGTAAAATTTCCATTAATATTTAAAATGATCCCAGTAGATGAGAACTTTTCTCCATAAAGCTGCAAAAGTTAAGGCATTCAGAGGATTGAAACTCCCAGCATAATTGTTACAGCAAATTCCCTCAGGTTTATTATCACTAACTAAAATTGCAGCAAATAAGTAGCTTTTAGCCTTTTAATTTAAGTCATTTAAAATAAATTGATCTTTGCAGTTGTATATCAAACATGTAAATGAGCTTTCTAAAGCAGTGTCTCTGTGATTTAACTCAACCTCTTGCCCACTCCCACCCAGCTGTCTCCTTCCAGCCCATAAAAGGCCCAGGAAAATAGGTAAAATAGGGAAAATGGGTGAAATTGTCATTCTGGTACAAAGGACAGCAGATCTGGCAGTGCCAGGGGAGTGCAGGGCATGAGGGAGTGTGGTTCAGCACCCCTCACCCAGCTGCACCCTCAGACTTCAGCAGATGCAGGCATGCCAGTGGCCAAGGGATGTGTGCTTACCCAGTATTCCCAGTGCACATGAAATCCCCAAACTGGTGTTGTTTTTCCCTTCGCATCTGAATGGTGGCTCATATTGTGTGCACTTATACTGCTACCATCAATGGACTCATCTCCAAATGGGAATTAATGAATATGTATGATTAATGCCAAGCTGGGCTGGCTGGGTGCCCAGGTATTGGGAGCTTTGTGTTTTCCATTACTGGAATGCATTTACTGTCACTGGATGGGCAGATTTTGGATTTTATTGTTATTTTTCCTAAATTAAAAAAAAAAAAATCCTGCAGAGGTAGAGTATTCAACCAGTAGTATGAGACTGAAAAGTAATAACCGACGACAACGTGACCACTTTGAGTGGCATTTTACTTCGGGCATTCTTACAGGAGCTGCAAAATCTGATACACAATGAAAAGCTTTTGTCAGTCTTCAAAGCACCCAAACTCCCAGAAAACACAAACTTATGGAACTTATTTAAGTTATTAAGAGCCTTATTTAAGTCTCTCTTGCAATACAAGGAGAGCTACAGAACTTTCCTGGTTAACAAATGTTTGAATTTACACATACTTCAGTACTTCACAGTGCTGGCCACAAACACTAAAAGATGCAAAGTAAGCTGCAGAATGTTGTCTGCTTTACCAGGGTTCCATTTTAATTCTTCACATATTATTTTCCATTGTATAAATGGAAAATAAATTAAATTAATGTTCTGATTTTTTTTTTATTTTGAAGACTAAGAACTACATGTTATGATCTTGAATTATGATTTACCACCCCTTTTTTCCCTCTTCAGCAGAGGTTTAATTTAGTTTCATTTACCTCATGTGCTTTGAAATATCCCAGAGACAAGAAGCTTCAGCTGCAATAAAAATATTTCTGCTGCATAATGTAATAAAAAAGGCGACAAAAAAATTAAATGGGTACCTTTCTTTTTTGGATGTGTGGATATAGGGGTTTCTTGCTTGGACCTCCCAGAATAACCCGTCTTATTTTTATTCTGGAAAACACTTTGGCACTGAGCAGTTTTAGCTGATTTCATAGAATCATAGAATGCTTTGGAAGGTACCATCAAGAGCATCAGGGACACCTTCCATTAGACCAGGCTGCTCAGAGCCCCATCCAACCTGGCCTTGAACACTTCCAGGGATGGTGCATTCACAGCTTCTCTGGGCAGCCCACTCCAGTGCCTCACCACACCCACAGTGAAGGATTTCCTCCTAACATCTGATCTAAACCTGCCTCTTACAGCCTAATGCCATTACTCTGAGTCCTATCACTCTGTGCTCTTGTAAACAGCCCCTCTCCCTCTCTTGTACCTTTGGCTGGAAGGCTGCCGTGAGGGAGCCCCAGAGCCTTCTCTCCTCCAGCCTGACTAACCTCAGCTCTCTCAGCCTGTCCCCATAGCAGAGATGCTCCAGTGCTCTGATTACCCTCAGGGCCCTACTCTGGACCAGCTTCAAAAGATCCACTTGCTTCTTGTGTTGGTAGGCCCAGAGCTGGATGCAGCACTCCAGGTGGGGTCCCATGAGAGCAGAGTAGAGGGGGAAAATCCCCTCCCTCAACCTGCTGGTCACCATGCCCTGGTACTCGCTGGCTGCACTGAGACAGGTGGCCAACTGCTTTGCAAGACAAATGTTCCTTCTTGCCAAAATCTGTGCTGTGATACTATGCATAATTAGGGGAAATGCATTTTATTGGACTGTGGAAGCTGACAAGCATGTAACAACATGCTCTGTGTTTATTTATGTTCAAGTTCAGCTTTAGGTCACCCAGCCAGGTGACCACTTTCAATGCCCAGGCACCTGCAGGGCACAGACCAGTGATGAACAGGTAGGTCCTGGCACACAGAGAAGAGTCAAAGTTTTACCTTCACTACTGAGTTGTCATCATCCAAGATTTCATGCCATAACCATTCTGCAATCTGCAACTACCAGCACATTCTCTTACTGTTGGTTTATTTAGATAGCAGCTGATGGTTTAATAGTATTTAATTAAGCCCAGTACAGTTAAAACCAACTAAGCTTTGGCAGCCACTCCTGTCATTGCAAATCGAATTTTCTATTGTGGACAAGGGAATCAGGGAAACAAGATGAAAATTATCCCTCTTGCACCACCCCCTGATACTTGGCAACAAGGAACTTCCCAATGCTGCTGCCCAATCTGAATTCTCTGTACTAGAATAACATTTTTCACATGACACACACTCAGCATATTTTTAAACATCTCTTATGAAGCACAGCCATATGTATGTATGTGCATGTTCACACACGTGCTCTAATACATACAGATACGTGTGTGCATGTTTATATATAAATATACACACATATTTAGCTGTTAACACCATGGAACAGAAGTGTCTCTCTGAAAGTGATTATTTAATCCCACACAAAGAGCTTCCTTCAAGAAGATCAGACATATTAGCCTTCAGTACTTTTGAACTTCTCCCACTGGAACAAGCTTAAATCCCTTTTACGTGCTGGGTTAAATAAGAAATTTGTTGTCACTGTTTGGGACAATAAAAAATGGTTGCAAGCAGCTACGTGTGTTCCTGGTGGAACTAAGCTCTTTGAAAACAGTTCACACATATTTTCCAGCAAAGTTGGACTGCCTTGTTCCAGATTCTAGCACTACCCTGGGGGGATAAGATGTACAGTGTTTGCATCGAGTTCTGCACAGATCCAAGGGAAAACAGACTTGTTCATCCTGGCTGCAAATTTTTAAGTGAGAGGTTGAGCTGCTGCTCTGGGCTGTGCATGGGTCAACAGAATCACACAGATTGCCAAGAGACAGAAGAATACTGTATGGTTTTCAGGGCTGGGATAAGATGTTTTCCTGAACTAGTTCAGGAGATGCCACAGTTCTACAGTACCTGGTTCTCCATGAAGGTAGGATAAGCACATTGGTACAAGAAAACATGCAGCCCAAAGTTCATAAAGTGCTATGTTTGCTAAGTAACTTTGTGATACAGTGGCATAATACTTCAAGAGATCTTGATCTGACTGTTTTTAAACCACCTGGTTTGAACCACAAGCTGGTATGAAGTTGGCACCAAAGGAACTAAACAGCAAGTTTCCCTGCTGTTATAAGTACCTATAAAATAATCTGTAAACTTTTAAACTGAGATTTGACAGAGGGCTTGAGTGTATGCCAATTTAAAGTACATAAAAATTCCCTCTGGCTTACATCTGTGAAGACAAGGGAGGATAAGAACAGTGTCAGCTTAGGAGCACACATGAGGAAAGATCACTCTCTGGAAATGTATATTTACTAAATATTGTGAACTCATCATGAATACTTCAACTCAACAAATATTTGCTGAATCTTCTAATACAGAGGCCAAAGAAATCTTTGGCAAATGTAAATCTGAACCGACTTAGATATAGAATCAGATGATTTGAGAACTGATGGCAAAGCTATAGAACACTATAAAACCCATCAGATGTCAGTGGGCAAGTGATGATTTTTGCCAGTAGGCCTCTTCACCAGCTCCTCATACCTGGGAATTGTTTTAACCTTTTACAATTTCACTTGTTCCCATGTGCATTTATATATTTTGGGACCTGTGGAGTAGTCTGTTTCTTTAATCTTAAAAAAACAAGCCTGCAGATATCACACATGGAAGCTCCAGGATGTTGAGGGTTCCTGTGCTTTGACAGGTTCTGGCACCTGCCAGGAGTGAGGGTGTTCTGCCCAGTTAGTGGGAGCTGATGAAAAGCAGAAACTGAGATGGGCTCTTACACACAAACAGTGAAGAGTAAGGCAGCAGCAAGGTCCCTTCAGCACCACCAAATCCTCCCAAGGCACTCACAGCATGAACCCTCCCTCCCACAAGTGGCATTTCCATCACCACCACTCCTGCACCCTGTGTGGTTCCACCCCTATCATCACCTTCCCATGCATTTACAAGGAGTGGGTGAGTGGAGTAACAGGGCTCTTCCCCACAGTTTAAACCAGGAAGTAGCTGGAAATTTAGCACAGATGAGTAACTCAACTGTTTATTTAAATGGAACACACTGGAGATGAGGTAAATAAATTTCTCTGTATTTTCGGTTTTATTACAGATAACACAAAATGACATCAACATTTAAAACGGCAAAAATAGTGCAAAATTGCTTCTGTGATAATACAAGACAAATGTTGGCAACCAGCAGCATTTTAAAAGCAACCATAGGAAACAGATCAGGCAAAGCCCTAGTTTATATAGCATGGCAGAAATGCAACTAATCTACAGGCTTTTCTCTGTAAGACAGGAGAAAAATCAGTTACATATAGTCAAATCTATGAAGGGTAACTAAACCACAGCATTTGAAAACTAGCCTTCTATACCAGCTTCCAGACAAAAGGCAAATATACTTTGATTTCTTGCTGAGCATATTGCACTAACTTCTTTTATTATTTGTTTTGACTTGGTTTAGGCTATGTTGACAGTCACCATTCAAGAAAAAAACAAAACAAAACAAATATTGTCACAGTAGCAGGACAAAATCCAGCTTGGAAAAATGAAGTGAAGATAAATACAGCTATTGCAACATAAACTTAAAAAAAAAATTAGTTTCATAAAGGCCATAAGGTTCCATTGTATCAAGCCCTTTAGAAAAAAAGGTTTGCAAATGCATGTCCAAAACAAGTGTAAATTACAGTTCTGTAAGATTTGAGCTTAGGAGCTAGTGTGACATTTGATTCTTCTTTTCCAGATAGCGTAATAATATTCATTTCACAGCAGTGATTATGAGGCAACAATTTTATATATGTGTCTATAAGGTTGAAGTAGGTCACTGAAGTCACACTTACAGCAATAAAGTTCTCAAAAGGCAACTACAGGTTCTCTATGGACTACTGAAGAATGGGGTTGTCAATTAAACTTAAAAACATCTTTTACAGAGCAGATTCATATCTGAAAAGTCATCAAGAAATACAACAAAAAATAATGAAGCTTGAGTCAAATCCAGCCTTTAAATTATTCATGTAGGAATAAAATTGTTTATTTTTCAATCATTTGACTTGACAAGGAAAACTTATTTGGGAATGTTTTACTGATGAGTCAAACTGGCCTAGACACTAGAAAATTAAATATTTTATCTTTAAAAACTCAAGTAGAAACAACAACATAATTTGGAAGAATGATTAACTGCATAAGCAAGTAGTAGGACATACAAAATGGGATTAAAAAACTAAACAATTTAGTGAAATTTTCAAATGCATTAGAGGCTTATTAACCTAATCTGTCTGAAGCAGTTGATGATACATGGATTCACTTGACTGTATTTAACCCTCAAACTTTCTTCCAGAAACAGCTACCAACGACAAACAGCAAAATACACAAAGTTCAGAGATTCTCAAGTATGTTACTGACCTCTTGGGAACCTGAATGGAGGTTCAGAACTGCTTCAGACACAGAAAAAGTTTACATCATAGAAGAAAACACAAGACAACTAAGAACTCTATGGCTAATACGAAGGAAAAAAATATTGCTGCATTCCCACATCTATATCTGCATTCTGTTTACAAAGTTTGGGTTCAGGGCGTTGAAATTAAATGTCTGCATTTTTATACAGAACAAGAAAGAGTTCTCTCCATCATAAATATGTGGTATTATGTACATATATATACAAAGGATATTTATCCTTTCTCTTAGATCTTGGCTTTTTAAATTTAAAGCCCTCAAAATATCACAGCCAGTTGTGGAATTGGAAGAAGGAACTTCTGTTGCAGAAGTCTATTCACACCTTCTCAACCTTTGGCTGAGGTCAGGCAGGTAACCACATTCTTAGCTCTACAAGAAAGTAAGAGATGGAATCTTAAGGTACCATTCTTTAGCATTTATAAATGGTCAACCATGCAATAAATTAAGTACTAACCTGAATCAATCCCATAGAAATGGAAAATGGAGAGGTTAACAGAAAAAATATTACAACAGCAACTCTTTTTTGGGTACTAAGGTACCAACAACCTACTGATGTACACAGTCTAAAGGTTATTTCTGCTACTAGATTTGGTTAGGATATTTCCCCCCATCATAAAAGAAACTGCTTTCTCATTGAAAGAGTGAACATTTTCACAATCTTTTTTTAAATGAAATCAAGTATTTTCACTACATAGGAAAGATATTATTTTAGCTACTATTTCACATGAAAAAAACATTTAAAAGATAGCTTTGTGGAAATTTCTGTAGAATAGCCTTCAAATTATAAGATAAATTCCTAAATGTTGGTTTGAGGGATGCCTCTTTTAGAAGAAACAGTCCAAGAGATCTCAGCCCAAAGCTGCTGAAAACATTTTAAATAATTCCAGTGGTGTGGACCACCTACCTTACTATTATATTCACACAACATCCTAACAATAGTGGCAGCAAATACTTTCAGGTGAAATCCTGTTATTGTCTGTGATGAATTTGTATCTTCTTATTTGTTAAATGAAATTTGGCAACTGAAACCAAAGGTCAGTAGCATCTCACTGCAACACAGGAGCAGAACAGCAGGAAGAGTTTTGCAGATCAGTGGAAAAAGCCTGAAGTCTCAGAGTTGACATTTTTAATATGTCTGGTTTTCCACCAACAATTGCAATGCTGCAAATGCTTCTTTAAAAACATCTTTCTGTAGTGCTGTGCTTTGGAAGCTCTGCTCTTCTGATTTGTCTTAGAAAACAAATTTCCCTTTCACAGTTGTTTGTGACCTTGGAAATGATAGGGTGACTTTTATTAATAAAGAACTAAGCATGGAGACTGTTAGTATTAGAATCAAATGTTCAGCTCCTTAAAATGTTAAATATTTCTCTCACATTTCTTTACTAACACGCTCTAACAAAACAAAGAAAAAAATTAGGATTATGTTGTGATTTCCTGGATAAGTCAAGAGGCTGTGCAACTTGGCATATGAGTCATAAAAACTAACCCTTTTTGCAAGATAATTGTAAAAAATGAGGGTTTTTGTAATGAATTATAGAACAAAGTCCTGCTGACTACATCACTGAATTCCAGTGTAAGGACTTCTCACACATAAATCCTGCTACACAGTAAATTGGAAAACTCACAAGTAATTCCCAAGTGTTCAAATGAAAACATGCACTCTGAATGCATGTGTAGTAATACATAATGTAGGAATTTAGAGCCCAGCTATTCAGAATCAAAACTGTAGGCAAGAGTCCAACAGCAGAAGTTGTTTTAGCTCTAGTTCTCTTTTTAAATCATCAACACCAATGAAGACCCCTTACCAGTGGGATTCTTGGAAATCATATTTTAAACACTGTATGGAAAACACTGTTTTCTTTCAGAGGTTTAAGCATTATCTACCATGATCAACTTGATGCTGTGGCATTTAACTCATAAATTAAAAAAAAAATCAGAGTATCAGAGTAAAAAAAAAGTAAAGTTCTGACCATTCACAGATACACCACTTCTGCACATCAATCCTCAGTGAAAGCCACAGATTTGGACCTGTGGGTATCTGTGCTGATCACTAGAACAGATCACCTCTGAAGGACCATGCCTGAACTGCCTGGCTTGAAGCAGGACAGATTAAATGCCAAACCCAGGGATGGAATACGCTGAATACCAAAGTGTGAAGGTCAGAGATGAAAAGCTTCCATCCATACCAGAGACTTTCTTTAGGAAAAGCAGACAACTGATATATTTGTTCACTGGAGGAAATATATCCCAATAAGGAAATGAAGGGCATGAAGTGCATCTCTGAGACAAAGTGCACATTTGTCTACCTGTTATCACTTCCACTGAAGCTAAAAGCCAGGTTAAAAGATGCACAGTTTATATTTTGGATCTTTATTGCTCTGTCTTTATATTTGCTTTGTATAATATACTTTGTTTTTGTGCTGTTCTCTGTGACCATCTTGCTTCCATCAGTATTTTAATCTAAACAAATATACTTCCATTTATCTCTGAAACAGTTAACTGTATAGGCTGCTCTTTCCTGTACCTTTTACTACTGATAATTTGTGATAGGCATTCAATCTTTAAACATAGTGAGCTCCTTATACTATGTCCTAATGCTGTATTCTTGATAATCAAAGGAATGTTCAAAGGACAAGCTTGTTTCATCCTGCAAGCCTATTACTGACAGCCACCCACAATGTGGGTTGGAATATCTTGTCACAAAACTAAATTTATTCCCTTTTTATGACAGACAATTTTGCCTGTGATTAGATCTAGGCAACACAAGAGCATTTAGGCACATTTCTTGTAGTGATATCAAATAATATACACAGCTCCACTTTAATGGTTTTTGGTTTTAACTTCAGCTCAGATTCAAGGGAAATTTTGAAGTCCAAAATCCAGGCTTATTTTAGATTGGGAGAAAAATGAGCCACTCAAAATACAAATTTATGTCAAACTCTAAGTTCTAGTAAGTACAAAATTCCTTTTTTTTAACATTGCTCATTTCACAAAAAAAAAGCACAATGCTTTATTTGCTAGTGTCCCTTGCAATTAAGTTACCTCAGCAGTTTGCTCTAGAAGCCATTTCTACACTAAAGTGATTCTTTTCTAGACAGCTGATATCATCATGATCCAAAAGCGCAGGGACTATTACAGACAAGTGACGTTATTTTAATAAAAGAAAATATTTAAATTTCTAATAAACGTACCCGGAGTTTTCTTTCAATGCTCCAGAACACCTTAAGTAGAAGTTTTACTTCTTTTGGCTCTCTTTAACTTTGAACAACCTTCTTCTTTCTGCTTACAAAAACAAGAAAAACAGAAAAGGGCAAAAGCTAATAAAGAAAATGAAGCAGCAATACTAAGCTAAAAGTTCAACTAAAAAAATTGTTTCTGAGTGAAATGCTTAGTTGAGTAAGAAGTAATTAATAAAAGTTTCTGTTTTCCAATATAAATAATTTGAAGTACGTTTATAAGTACAATGGCTAAATAGTTAGGACCATAGCTACTTTGAAAATACCCTGTACATGCTGGTAACCATGACTTTCAAAACCAGCTATCATTTCTGATGATCAGTAATGACAAAGGCTTATTCTTCAGAGATGTGTTTAGCAGTGTCCCCAATTAGCACCATCATATTGTAATCTGGGGACAGGAGGAATCAGCCTAATGAGCACCAGAGTCCATCCCAATGCCAATTAACAGGTAAGTCTCTTTCCTATCCCTGACACACCAATGAAACTCCTGAGAACTGTGCATCCCCCTCTCTTGAGTCCAGCAGAGGCAGCTCTGCAGTGGCAGTGAGAACTTGCTGTGTCCTGACACTTCCCAAAAGTAGCTTGCAGGGCTCAGGCAGATACCCATGCTACTCCCAGCCTGCCTGGAGAGTGAGGAATGCATGGGGCACTTGTGACTCCTGATTAGGACAGGGCAGTGCCCCTTCCCCATTCCAACAGTGCTGCCAGAGCAGTTACAAGCTTCCCATGCTCACAAGCCCTGGTGTGTCTGAGTCATTCCCAGCGGCAGGAAAAATACTTTATTTCATATTGTGGTGAAAGTCTCCCCTTAATACCCAGACCTCTGGGATTGTTATTCCTATAAACAGCTATTTTTAGTTGCTGGTTTTCTTCTCTTTGTGAGAGGAACTCTTCTGCTGTAGCACTGCAGTGCTGGGCCTGTAAGCACTGACTCGGTTGTGGCCCTGTGGAAGGGCCTTTCCCAGCTGCAGTAGGATGGGGCCAGCTCAGAGCAGCTGGGCTGGCGCTTCCCACACAGACTCCTCTTTTCCCTGCAGCAGCTCCAGCTCTGGGGTGTGAGTGTGTTCCTGCAGCAGGCCCCTGGGGTTGCTGCACTGGCCTTTTCTGATCTGCACGGAGAGCACAGACTGTGTTCCTTTAATTACAGCTAAAACGTCCAGAATTGCCTTGTACTTGGCTTTAAAAGCATAACAAAACAAACAGTCGTTTCTACAGAATGTTGCTCAATTCAGGTCCTTGAGATGAAAATCCAGAGCCACTGAGAATGCCCAGAGTTATATTAGGCAAGATAGGACTTTCCTGTAGAATCAGAAAATCTGCTTCAGAAACAGTAACATGATTAAACATTTCAGTAGCATCTTTTGCTGGAGACAAACATTTAAAATGAACCCTTCAAGTGATGGCATCACACCTGATGGTTACTGTTACTTTTATCCTACTTAAGGGTAATTTTATCCAGAGAGGTCAGCAAGATTTCTTAGCCTGCACATTTTGATTGGAACATACTAAAAAATTCTAAATATCTTTTTTGTCCCTTAATTCACATCCTTCTGGACAGGATTAAGGGGTCTATGTGTGTGTGGAGGGGTTACCTGTCTTCTTCTGGCACAACTTTTCTTTACAGATCCTTCCATGTTGCTCTCCTTGACTGGCAAAGTTGGTTTTGAGGTCAGGGTTTCACATGTCAGATACCTGTTCCCTGTAATCATCTAGAAGTACAAAGTTTATACTTTCATTATAAAAACACCCCACAACATTTTGAACAAGATCTCTAACTTTTAAAATTACCTGTCTTTTCAAAAGGTGCCCTCATCACACAAAGCTGAGATAACCCTCCAACTTACATTGTGATAAGCCCAAGACATTTCATCCATGTACCCAATATATGGAATATCATCCTCATAAAAATTGTACTGAAATCAGATCAACTATTTATTTAATTGAAATGCAGGGAGAAGCACAGAAAAATTAGGTGGTAAAGTACTTCTAGCTGTCACCCAATCATAACTTTTACTCAAACTAGAGCTAATGTCAAAGATAGATCACCTTGCTTTGGGTCCCATTCAGTCAAGTTCTGAGAATATGGAAGGCTAACAAACCCCAAAACCTCCCTCTGTAACTTGTTCTAGTAGCTGACTAGTTGCTCTCACACTGAGGATATTTTCCTCATGTCCAGTGGGATTTTTTTCCTGTTGCAACTTGTGCTTTTTGTGAAACTGTAATTAAACTTGTATTTACAAAACTTCCATGTTTGTCTAGTAGCACAATGCCTCACACACAACTGCTGTCAGCACTACACAATTGATGAGGTTTGAGATTCCTTCCAGAAAGAAGGAATTATTCCATTTATATGGTTTTATGTGGAGAGAGACTGAACACCAAAAAAATGTCACCATGTTAACCTCACACAGACCTGGATAAAGTGTCTAAAACAAAGGAAAACTAATTACCCCATCACAAAAGTCTCAAATTAAAGAAGTGTTTCTTTCACAAAACACAGTAAATCATCTTCCCTTTCAGAAAAAACAAAAGCAGCAGTGGCTGCCAACATTAAGTTATATGGTAGAATGTTAGAAAACTATATTGAGAATGATGGTAGAACATGAGGAAAGTCATGCTCTTTATTGCTTAATGTTGTTTTTGAATTTGTGAGAAGCAGTGAGAATGAGCCCTGCTCTTTACCTGTTCAAAGTTAGGTTTGGAATGGTGACTGGTTGTCTCAGCAGTACAGTCCTTAGAGTGGCATGCTGCTTTGTTTTCTTCACTTTTGGCCATGCACACTGCATCTTTGAAGACAGATTCATGAATATTTAACCCAGCTACTTTATTTGATCTCTTTGTTTGTTGCAGTGACAAACTGGAATTTGTCATTTCACTGTCTAATTTACAAATCTGCAAATGCACTTCCATTGACTGGTGTTGTTTCTCAAGAAATTGAGTGGTATTTTGACTTGTAAACTTTTTCCCCCTTCTTGCACTGGAAGTAGAAGATTCATGTGTATTCAGACATGGACTGATGTTTGATTTTTGAAGCACTGGCCCAACATTCTTAAGAAAGAATGGAGAATTTGTCTTTTTGTGATTGACTTCACTTGGACTCCTGCCTGAAGCTGAGTTTTCAGAAAAATCAGAGTTAGCCATTTGTCCACTAGGCTGGGTTTTCCATCGGAATATGGGTGCAGCATGTTTTGTGTGTGTCTTCATGTTCTTTACCTGAAGCATGCTGCTGTCAGTAGGAGTTTTGACTGGTATATTTTGAATATGTTTGAAAACCTGAGTTATGTTGGATTTGTGCACAGACAGCAGAGAAGACGAAACACCCACACTTTTCTTTGGTGAATGCCTTTCAGCACTTTCCTTTTTCTTCTTATCTGCTTGATTTGTGATCTTTCCATTCATTTGCATCAACTTTCCTTTGAAAATTGGTATAATTTTGCTGACCTTTGGGAGCGTGGATTCAAAGGCTGAGTTTACAGGGGTTCCTAAAGATTTTGCAGCAGGTAACTCTGATACGCCTGGTATTTGCTTATTGCACATCGATTTCTCTGTTGCTTCAATGCTAACCCCTCCTGGACTCTCGCTGCTACTCGAGAAGCTGTGTGCTCCTGGCTCTTTGGTCAAACGCTCCATCCAGTGGCTGTTTTCCGTACTGCACGATGAAGGAATTCCAGGCAAAGTAGGTTTTCTTGGAGGAGCCTGCGTCAGAGATACTACACAAACCATCTCACCGTCCAATTTTGTATGCTTAGGTTTTATTTCCTGCAACACATCAAGAGCTGCTAAACTGAATAAAATGGGTTTAACGATCTGAGAGTGCCACCTAATGCATTGCTATATGGTATCAACCTAATATACATCACAAAATATATAAGAATACAATTTTGTGGTTTGGATCAGAATGACTATATTTTAAAACAATATTTAGTCGTCACTATAAATTAAACGGTTTTTTATTCTCCCTGAGTTCTTTGTTTACGAACTATGCTAGAATATCATATTTCTCAGAAGGAAAGACTTAAATTACAGTAATTTTCTGGGTTTAGTGCTTTCCAGCTGGATAATGTCTACCCCTTTTGAGGGGTTCTGCAGAGGGTTTGACTGACAGGGCTCTTCATCTCTTAAGACTTCTAAGAGGGCCTGTATTCTGAGCAAAAGACAGTTTGGATGTCTATAAAAACTGCAGATGACACAGAGGACCCATTCTAGCTTTGATCACCGGAGAGACATAAACAGAAAGAGGATTATAGTATTTTAGAACCTCTGCAACTTCTGTCACTATTATTTGTCCAGAATTAATTACTTCATTTCTTCTTTAACACACTACTACCAAAGAAATTTGAGCCTTAGCCTTCATCACAACCTCAAATTATATAGGAGTTTTGATTACTTGCCTCCTTTCCATCACCAGACATGGAGTAAAGTTTACAGCTTGAGTATTTTAAAATGTTTATGTCCACAGTCCTCTTTTTATTTTTAAATAAATTTTAATATTACTACTACTGCTAGTAATAATAATAATAGAATCATGAGTAGTTTGGGTTGGAAGGGACCTGACAGACCATCTAGTTCCAGCCCCACTGCCATGGGCATAGACAACTTTGACCAGACCAGGTTGCTCAAAGCCCCATCCAGTCTGGCCTTGAACACTTCCAGAGATGGAGAATCCACGTCTTTGGCAACCTGTTCCAGCGCCTCACCCTCCTCATTGCAAAAATTTCTTCCTAATATCTAATCTAAATCTACCCTCTGTCAGTTTAAAGCCATTTCTCCTTGTCCTATCATTACATGCTCTTGTAACAGTAAGAATTGTAATAATGTTACTGTTACTATTTTTGTCATTACTCTTGTTTTTATTATTATGGAAGGGATTTGAGAAAGGTCTGGATACCGACATGAAAAAAAAATCTACAGAATTGCAAACACTGATAGCAACTAAATAACACCAAGTCCATTTTAAAAATGTATTTTTAATATTAGTAACAACTTTACAATGGCAAATACTGTAGCTTTTACTTACACCATAATTAAAAGTTACAGGATTGATAGTTTGTTGTGAAAAGCATAGTTATATGCTCTGACTGAGCTTTGAATATGATAAAAATCACTTCATACAATGAAAAAGTATGTGCCACTAATAAGTTCATAAAGAAAGCCTTACATGCACTGAAGCCCTGGAGAGCTCCTTTGTAGCATAAAGTGCTTTACTTGTCATCTTTACTGGAAATCCACACAGCTGTGAAAAATTGCTCTTCATGTCAGAAAGAAAAGAGTTTACTACACCTTCTGCATCTGTTCTGGGGAAATACTGCACTGGCTGACTTCGGATGCAACTTAAAGGGTACCTGAGTAAGTGTTCAGGGATACATAACAAGTTTCTTTGCATTTCTATAATTATTAATCATCTTTGTTGAGAAGAAAACATGAGTTTGTCCAAATGTTTTTTTAAATGGTGAACAAAAGCACTTAATTCCTTATGGGCCTGAAGTTTATAAAGTTACAGGACTTCAGCACAATTATACCACACTAACCTACAACAGCAAAATTACTCAATATAACTAACCCTTAGTCTAGTGTTTCCTGGCAGGAAAAATCTCTTTAAAAGCAATCTTTGTCAGCCACATTTTTACACAATTTGACTTTCTTTTACACAACTTCCTTTTACATCACATTTAAAGTGGCATTACCACATTTGTGGAAGCCGTGAAGCAAACTGTTCCATTTGACTTCCTATTATTCAATACTGGGACAGAGATATTTTGTTTCAATTTGTCTATTAAAACACTTCCCTACTGACTACTGTGAAATTATGAAAGAAGGAAATGTGGCACACTCAAAAATGAAAAGCAGAGCTTTGCTAGAAGTGTAGGAGAGGAAATGTGACAAATACATTCTGAAAGGATACGTGAAGAACCTTTCCCCTATTGGTTTGAAGTAAACACTCAAGTATGTTTTTGTCTCTTCAAGATCCTCAGGAAGAATATATCCATACTGAGACAAACCAAATAAAAACAGGTATTATAAGGATGAACTCAATAGGCAAACAAAAAAGGGAGGGGCAAATGAAAGGAGTGTATGTGTTTCTTACCAGACTCTTCCAGTGCATCTGAAAATCCTTATATGAACGGAAAGGAGATTCCTCAGGAATTATGTGGCTGATGTTTATGATCTGACCCATTTTCATGCTGTGCACAGGTAAAGAAGGGATGCTTAGAAAGGGTGTCATAAAATCCAGTTTAACATATACTGGCCTTTTTAGGGAAAAATCTTATTTTTGGCATTCAAAGTATTTAGAGATTATTCTTATATTTTGAGGACTAATACCTTTAGCTCATAAGTTTATCAGATAACAACAGCAATATTTCCTGAAGTATGGTAAAGAATAAAGTGACAACTACGAGTGACATTTCTCTTCAACACTCGCTAGCAGTGAATGCAGAACAAAAGCAAATATCATCTTTACTTCTCTTTTATTTAATGATGAAAAATCTTAGGTAAAAATAGAGGTACTTCATGGCAAAGATGGAAGTACTTTTTCTTTAAATTGACTTTCTGCTAAAATTGTATTTAAGAAAAATTGATGCTCTTGCATACCATATAAGTAGCACAAAGATTAGTAAAATTGAAATAGTATTTATATGTATAATTTATTATTTGTTGATTATTTTTTCTTATTTTTGTTAGCAATGAGACAATAAAAGCAACAAATGCCTGAATTTAAAACAGACTGTAAAACAGAAGTGTTCTTATCACTAGCATCAAATTCACAATTTGTAGGGCAAACATTCTGAGAAATGTTTATTTCTGCTGAAATATGAACAGATTCCTACCTTGGCAAAACATAGCACCAGTTACTTAATATGGAATGTTGCTGAATAACTGTGTTTTCATTGCTGTCAAACAGCTTTACAGTGTTTGCTGAAATATCAAAATCTGCCAGCTTAAAACAGAAAAGAAAGTTTTATTTGCAAATAATTCTACAGCAGTGCAAATTTAAAATTTTCTAAAATAGTTGTGTATCACGATACACTGAAACTTGATATATTATTATTCATCAGCTCTCACAGATTGATTATTTCAGAAGATATTCCCATCATCAAATTGCATGCTATCTTATGTTAGAGCCTACACTCCCACAAGCCATATAAGTACAAGGTTTAAAGTTTATTGAAATGAGTGAGATTTAAACTTCATTTGAAATGGTTTAATAAGAGTATAGAAGTAATTTCTCAAACTGAGAGCTGTCTCACTTCCACGCACATTTTAAAAAAGTTCAAATCAGATGCCTATGCTTGACATTCTAGTAACTGTGTGTGTCACTTTGCCTAAACATGGGCAAGTGCCCAAGGAACAGAATTAGTGGGACATGCTCAGAGTTTCATCCTCTGAGAAGTCAAAAAACACTTTTTCACAATGTCAGAATTTGAATGTAGGGAACAATCAAAGACAGAGATTTCAGAAACATTTAATCTTTCCATTGTCTATGAGGGTTTGCATTTATTCACTGAGAAGAAAATCTGGCCATTTCTGTTTTAGAAATGTATTGAAAGGATCAAACTGGTAATAAAGACATATCATGATCTTTTCCATTATTGGTCTATATAATTTAGGAACTGGCTTCTTATAGATAGGTTTAATATTTATGCTGTCCCAAGCAGGTCTCAGAAGAAATCTTTTTTTTCTATTTCAACAAAGAAGAGCTTGGATCAGAAATATTTATTTTAGAAGAAACCAGCAAGTCTGATAAATACGCCATACATGTATGGATATACTCACCACAGGTGAGTATGGATATGGCTGTCAAAAAGGATAATAAGTTTTCAACCTCAACCATGATTTCTTAAACAATGTATGAATTAAACTTACAAGCAGCATAGTCCTGGCTGCTCCAAAATTTTGGAAGCTGCATAGAAATTAAGCAGATTCCATAACAACCATATAAAGGGACCTTGAACATGGTGCTGACAACTCACCTGTAGTTACTCAAAACTGCCTGTGTACTACAGTGTGACTGAAAGATTTCTAGAAAACACTGCTAGAAGGAAATCTAGAGTCACAAAGACACTTCCCTGCTATATCCTGTTAGCTTTTTTGAAAGCCCTCTTAGGATCAAATCTCAGTTTTACAACTCTTGCTACAATGCATCAATACAGAAACAATATGGATGTTATGCTTTTATGACCTGTGCAGATAGTCAATGAATATGGTTAATGTCTCAGTGCAATCAGAAATAAGCACTTCTATCCCCATCATGCTAATTGGAAGTCACCTAACAGAAAAGAAGATTAAGATTAATAAAACAAACACAGTCATAGAAAATATAACTGGCTCATACCTTGGGGGGTGGCAGCCGAATTGAGCAAGGCTCCACACTGATGCAAAGCTGTCTCTCTGACACATTGAGGTCTATAACTAAATAAATAAAAAAAAAAAAGCACAATGCCCTGTTTTGAATTACAGCTCATCTCTTAGGCAGAAAGCTAAACCAAATATTTATTTAAGGTAATTGTTAGTCAAAGTGCTGTGTTTGAAAATCAAAAGGCTAGACTTTCTCAGCACAGAAATTAAATTAGGTGCATTTTAACTGTGAAAAATAAAAATAATAATGAATTAGTGTCAGACAGTAACTCAGAAACCCGAGGCTGGCTGTGCAACTGTGTGCTTGTG
Source organism: Setophaga petechia (assembly GCA_024362935.1). NCBI lineage: Eukaryota > Metazoa > Chordata > Aves > Passeriformes > Parulidae > Setophaga > Setophaga petechia. The sequence goes on from JANCRA010000008.1 coordinate 33,426,475, forward strand.
CTCTTATCCTTGACAAACAAACACCCATTTACAAAGAAAATGTAGTTCATATAATGATTTGCTGCACTGAGTCATTCAGCACAGGATTTTCCATCCAGGAGCTGTCAATAGCAAAGATTAAATGAGCAAGGCAAGCATTTATGGACACACCTCCAGAACTTTCACTCAGCTCTGAGCTCTTCAACACATATCTCTGCTACAAACTTAGGCTTCAATATCACCAAATGTAATCTTTAACTTTTATACTGGAATAAAAATACTACTTTGTAATTTTTGCAATAGCTAACCAGCATGCTTTGTGATTTCCCTTTTGTGAGCAGCAAACAGTACATACTGGACAGTCACCATAGCTCATTTTCCTATCTATTATTAGGGAACTTTCATACCGCTTGCAAGACTCATAATTTAAGGCAAGTGCATTTAACTGCAATAATTACAACTTCAAAATGGCAAATGTCAGTCTACGGCTGTAGATTAATAGTATGAAAATTATCTTTGTGAGTAATTTTTCAAAGATTCAGTTGAGCTGACAACTATTACAGACAGAACATTGCCTGCCACCAAGTGTGTTTTGACAGAAGTTATTTCAGAATGAAAACCAAAGACCCTGTGCTGGTAATACCAGCATTGTGGCAGTAGGAAAGTGCTTAACTTTACCTTGCTCTCTCAACTTTACCATTAATAGAATATTGTACTTACCAACAGCATTTTGCCTTCCTGAATGAGACAAAAAGTCTTTCCCTTAATAAATAGAATAGACAGACATTATTTTCTAAACCGTATGTTTAAAGTTTTTATGTGAAAAAAAAGAAAAGGAGAAATCACACACAGTTTAGTTTGTGTCTATCACAAATGCTGCAAGTGTGTTCCTTTTAAGGAGATAAAATCCCCTATATCAATTCACTTTTCACTGATTCATTAACATCTATATAAAGAGAGATATGTAAAGGTATATTAGTGGACAGCAATCTGTACACCACTTTTTCCTCCTAACCCTCTGCTTCCAACAATATTTGGTTTCATCTGGTACATTGCATTCAGTTGACATAATTATTTGATCTATTACAAAGATAAGGAAGAAAATGAAAAGGTGAATGGAACGTCCATTCAGAACATTAACTTTTGTCATTGAACTCGGATAACAAAACAATAAAAGTGCAAATAAAGAAAAAAAAGTAATAGGATAAAGGAATGAAACAATTTATTATAATGAATGAAATAATTCTAGAATTTAAATGATGGAAAATAAATGCTACAATAAGAACTGAAAACTAAATGCTCAATCCCTGACCCAAGTGAGTCAGATACCTTGCACCAAGAGATGACCAGCCTTGTTCCATCTGGGTGCAAGCCTGGCTGTAAGTGTGTAGGAGAGACAGGTTTGGAGAAGGGCTGGAGTAACTGTTTGTGGCGCTTCCAGCTAACAACAACAGTGACAAAAAGAAACAAACATTTTTAATAATTTAACAGATTTTTTTAAAGGCCTCAGTCAAAATTTAAGCAAATATACTGCTACTTCATCTTGGAGCCAAATCCTAGTAAGTGCCACACATGTTTATCTTTCATCTGCTTTGCTTCAAGAGGGAGGTAGCACAGTATTTGATGTATTGGATTTCATGCACCATTAACGTGAGGTGCACAACAGTTCCTAGAATGCTTTCACAGGGCTGACACTAGACCTGGGGAAAAGATTAACTGAACCCTCTGGAGTACTTTACTAGATATGCAACTCCTCCAGGCAATAGGCACAACATCCAAATCTGACATTACCTCTGCTGTCAGAGTCAAGACCAGGACATTTTCTGGCAATCACAGCAGATAAATGCAGCTTTGCTCACCCAACAGCTCTGCTTCCCTGCCTGTCCTGAAAAGCTTTCTCTTGACCATCAGCATTAGTCAAGAAACTAACTATAGAAGGCTAAAAAGAGTTAAGTAATACACCTCCAGAGGGATGTTTCTAAAGAATCCTGCAAGGAACTGCTTGGTGTTGGGAAACCTAACAATGACAGATCACCTGCACATATCAACATAAAGCAGTTCTGTAAGGTAAGCATATTTGAACAGCATATGTCTTACTAATCTGCATATGCATTTGCACTTCTTGGAACAAATGAAGATACACCCAGCTGGTTGTACAAATGAATTATGAGAGCTACTGGCTTTGATTACAATCAGTCTTCTGACTCACCAATTTTAGTGCATCCACATGTACATTCATAAACCCCATAGATGTCGCATACTAAAAGATTGTAAATCATATGCATAATGGTCTAAAAATACATCAGCTGTTAAGCTCAGGGGTTCCATTTGCTTTTGTTTTGTTTCTCTGAGACTGTCCTGTGCAGGCTGGGTAAACCCAAAGGTGAGTGGGGAGACAGTTCAGCTGCCTGAACATTCCCACTGGATGAAGGGCAGGATACCAGCAGGAGAGATGCGGTCTGTGGCCCAAAGGTTGTCTCGAGGTCAGTCCCCAGTGCCTCTGAGCAGGAGCAGGATGTCACTGCAGCAGAGAAATCTGGAGGTATTGCTCACAAACTTCTAAAAGCTTTTGAGTCTGACAAAGTATATTTACCATTCCCCATTTACCATGTCCCCATTCACAGGACACATTTTGTCTATGGGGCAGGCTTAGTAACCCTGAAACTCAGCTTCTGTAGTGCAAACTGCAGGGCCTATGTAAAATACTCATCTCTGGCAACAGCAATTGCAGACAAGTATAACAGCCTAGAGAACTGTGTCATATTTCAGCACTTACTGTAGCTCCGTGTCTCTCTACATAGGCTTGACATATTCCTGATTCGTAAAATGGTATCTAAAAGTAACAATTAAAAAAAATATCAAGGGTTTGGTAGTAAGCATAAATTAAATTCTGGCACAACAGTGACTTTGCCTTTGAAAATCGTGCAAGGGAATAGTTAAGCAGATACTTTATCCTGTGTTTTAAAGGAGAAAACTAAAATAAACTCAGGCATTTGTCATAATGTAATCTCATTTCTAGCTAAAGATACAGTCACAAGCAAGACAAGTGAGGCAAAGACTGCCCAAAACAAAGCTGCAGAACTCTGCACCTGCTTCTCTCGGTGTGAACTGGGTAGTACCTTACCAATTAATTGAGTCTATTTCAAGCCACAGATTGGTTTGCCATCTGAAAAGACCATTTCATCAAAAAAAGAAAGAACTTAAGTTGTCCTACACCACTAATGAACAAAGAAAGAAGTCTGTTTTAAATGAAATATTTTTACTTATCCTTGATCCTCAAACAAAACACTTCTTAGAGAAACATAACATGTATGTGTGACAAATACAATTGACCACTAGCTATACTTTGGTTCAGACTGACCAAGAAGCAGCAAGCCTCACATCCTTGGAATGAACTTACAAGCTGGAAAGTCCCTGGCTCATCTACAGGAGAGTGAAGGTGTCTTGAGAAATATTTCAAAAGGTGTTTTCGAAACCCAAAAGTACAAGATAACCAAAGTACAGAAAGAGCTATCAGCACTAAATCAAAGACACCTGCCTTGCCTAAACTACTGATTAGGAGCCAATTACTTCACCGTTTAAATATTAAAATCAGGATGGGTTCAATCTGAGCACTCCCTGAATGCCAGACTGCACAACAGCTGGCCTGCATGGCAGGTTTGAGCGGGGACTCCTCTCAAGTTCAGAGGTTCCACACTGGGAATTAAGACAACCTTCCTTACAAAAGGTCAAGAGATCTGCAGTAAGTGACTGAAAGCATGCTGAATTCATGCTACAAAGAATGAATCCATGCAGCTACTCAGATACTATAAACATTGTAGGAATGTGAAAAATGCATGTATTTTATGATTGGCTTTTCGCAAATATTAAAATGAATATTATATGTGTTGTGTTAGGAAGTAATGCTGTATTAATTCTCTTAAGTATTGTGTTAAATATAGTTTTAGGTTATAAAAATTGTTAAAATAGCAACTGTGCTATGTAGGATGCTTTGATTAACAGAAAGGACTTGCAGCAAGATAGCAGCCACAGGACACCTAAATCTTTCAGAGAAAGGGAATTTATTGCCTTCTTATCAGAAGAAATGAACTTCTTCCCGCCTTGAAGGCGCTGTTAGGATTAGAAGGAAGAAGTTGACACTGACCAGACAGAATCCTGTGTTTGAATGGAATTTATGTATCATGTATGAAGTGTATGAACATGCAATGGGCTATTGTTCTTAAGGGGTAATCTTTTGTTGGTAGGGGTCCTTTTCGGGCTCGTGCTGCCCAGAAAAAGGTACCCAGATGTCCATAACTCTTTGCTTTTATTGTCTCATATTGTCCTGATTTAAATTGTCCACATTATTATGACTCTAATTGTATTACTATTTTTATAACCATTTTATTACTATTAAGCTTTTAACAATTTCAAAAGCAAGTGACTGGCGTTTTTCACAAGGGATAATCCCATTAGGCATGAACTGCTGACCAAGTGTGAGACAAAGATTGGGTACAGCCACACATAGGCTCCAAAAATGAATTCCAAAAAGGAGCCCACTCTAAACCTCATGTCTCCACACGAGGGCCCTCTTTACCCTTTGCACCTCTGGTCTCTCTCTGAGTCATTCTAACTCAGTTTTCATTTTCATGGTTCTTCCATGTGTAATTATTAAGGTAAACCTTGGCATCAAACTTCCTGAACCTTGTCAGAACACTGTTAAAACTTTGCTAAATTCCACTACACCCATCAAACTCTGTCAAATTATTATTTTACCTCAATAAAACATAGTGCTGCTTTTCTCATTTGAGTGAGGTGCACTCTGCTCATCTGCAGAGCAGTCTGTAACTACAGATACTTATTTACACAGTATATAATCACATGATCACATGTAAATGTTATCATTTACACAGTGATACTGACCGCCATCACAACTGAAATTTGATTCAGGGTCCCCATGACAGGTGCAGAAAGGATCTCTTGATACAGAAATAATAATTGTCTATGAAAAAGATGAGAAAGAAATTTAAAATGTTATTTTCTCTGCTTAAATTTATTTTCCTTGCCTTTTGCAAACACAATATGTTTCACTTTTAATCAGTTTCCATTGGTACAATATAATAAATTGGATTAGTCCAAGTTACTTGCTCTAGATGACCCACAATGGTCTAAGACAAAGATTACAGGGCTTTGGCACACAAATGGAGCTCTCCAAAAGTGTTCCTTTTGGCAGAATCTCTCATTTCTCCCCTTTTCTTTTAAAGGGAATGACATAATGCTTGGTGAATGCTAAGGAGTCTACATCTGCTTTCCAAATAGTCTTTTCACTTAGTCTCAAGTACACGAAGCATTCCAGCTTTGCAGGTAAACACAGATTAATTTTATCAAGTCATTAATTTGAAGTATGTGTATTCTTTAGTTTTAGCCAGTGAAATTTAGAACATAATAGAAATTTTGGTTCTGTTCCCCAATAGCAAGCAAGTCCCCTGCCCAAGGAAAAAAAAAAGCTATTTTAAACAATTTTGTACTTCTTATCACTGATAAGAATTTTTCTGATTTTATTACAGTTAATTCTAGTACAGCCAATAAAACATTTGAATAACAACCACTAGCAGCTTCTGGAAATAATAGCCCTCAAAACTCTTTACCTGCAAGTCTTTATCTGTGTACTCCTTGTCTCAGCTTCTGGTATCTGAGAACTCAGTGTTACTGTAGCAGCACAGAGTTTTTGGAGTTCAGGCAGACTGACAAAGAACAGAGGCTGGTGTCTGGTGCTATTCATGGTATGTTGTTGATCGCTCCCAAGCAGCACCTGGGTCTTGAAATAAAATAAAATTAAAAAAAAAAATTGTAAGGCAAGGGTTTGTTTACAGAACTTTATATGTTATTAGGTAAATGAATAATCAATTCCTTTTTGATTAAGAATATAGAGAATATATAACATAATTTGGTCAACTAAAACAGCTGAATATCCTTTTCATATATACAATGCATTATACTTGAAAAAATAATTATTTTCAAGAGCCCAAATATTCAGAGTAAAGACAAGGAAAAAAGAATACAGAGTACATGTATGATGATTGCCATATTAACTGAGATCATGCAATGGAGCTCTGTCATTTTTGGGACTTCCTAAAAACCACTGAAAAGAACCCAAAGAACCAGAATTTCAGACTAAGAATATGATTCCTTGATGCAGTACTAACAAATTACATGTGGATGGGAATAACATGAATTCAGATTACCCACCTTGTTGCGTGCCTGTGGTGTGCTCCTTTGCCCTGCAGCACAGGCCAGGCTCAGTGTAATAAGGTAGATTATTCATGACAAAAAAAAAATCTAACATTTCATTACTTTAAGAAAAATGCATCTTTTAACTGTATCACCTTTTTCAATCAAAGTATTTCAAAGAAGCACAGGTAGTTAGAAAGCCAGGAACACTGCACACCAGTTTTTATATTAAAAGGTTTAATATTTCTCCCTTCTCCAAACCCTAAAACAATTTTAAGAAATGGTCTCACTGGTACAGTGAGGACAGCAAGAAATATTTTGATCCTAAATTTTATGAACTCACCAGGTATCCACCAGAAAAGCAATTTTGTAAATTCGGGTAAAACAATTATGAACTGGAATCATATTTTGAGGAACAATGTCAAAGATAACTTTGGTGTTCTGATTTTCCTTTGCTTTCCTTACAGTGTAATACTTTAAACAGATTAACCTCTGTCATATCCAAGAAAAATCACAAGGTGAGTGTTTTATAACTGTCATTTAAAAGAAAATAATGCTTTCTTATTTCTTACCCTTAAAGGAAAACACATTTCAATGCTTTTCAACTGTCACGAAAAGCAGGGATTTTTTTAAATGCCAGCCAAGACTACCACTTCATCAGAGAATTCCAAAAGGTACAGCTCAAGGGAAAGTTCAATTAAAAAAAAAAAAAAAGAGAAAAAAATCTTGTCTTTTTGCAACCATGGAAAAGAAAGCCTGAGTCCGAGGCTTTCATAATGTTTATTGGGGTTTTTTTTGTGGCAGAGATGTTGTAAAACACATGCTGCAATGCTCCAGTGCCCTGCTTGCTGCTTGAGGATGACTCCCCTGTGGGAACAATTTGATGCATTAAGCCTAAGTTAAATCTTCTCAGACATCTTAAAAGCTAATGGGACAGAGTACTTGCAAAAGAGTTCTCCCTCCAGGGGAGAAGGTAAAGAGAAAAGCAGCAGTTAACACAGAGCCGCCAGTTAAGAAAGAGCTCCTGGTTATAAATCATGGGAAATGAACACAACCGCCCTCTGTTCGAGGGGAATTTACGTGTGTGGGAGAAACGGGACCTTTACGTGCCAATAATCACAGCACGTGAACTTGAAACCTGAGCTCCTGCTAGGCTGAACGGAGCATCAGTCAGGGAATGGCTATCCCCGTGTGTTCTGTCTGAACAGGGAAAGGAACCCCAGAGCTCGGCAGCACTGTTTGCAATTTTCAGTAACAACCTGGAGTCGGAATGAAGAACCTCCTTATCAGAGCTGGGAACAACACCAATCTGAGGGAGAGTAGCTACTCTTACTGTCAGACTGACTGAAAATTGAGGCAGGATCTGAAGATGGTGGTGACATTCCATGAAATACACAGCTGTCCTGCACTCAGGCTCAGGGTGCAGAAGTTAAGCACCAGCTCTGAGGAAGGGTGACAGGTCACACTGGGTAAATTTCATGCTACAAACCCCCCACCCCCACACACACAAATCCAGCCTATAATCACTCCTGAGTGTGTCCATGGGGCTATTGCTGCGGAGGCGCCCAAGTTGTGCATGGATGTGACATGTGGATGTGGGGACCCATACTGGCCTGAAACACAGACAAAGCCATGGAACACACCTTAGATCAGAGCAAAGGAAACATATTTTACCTCAGCCAAAACTGCAGGGAAACAGGATGCTGGATTGGTGACAAAGCCTCCCGAGAGAAGGGGAAGGCACAGCTCCCTGTGCCCTCCGCCCGCCTGGCAGCGAAGCAGGGCAGTGCCACCGGGAAACCTCGCTCCAAGCCCCGCGGAGCGAGCTCTCCTAAGGCAGAGCGAGGGACTCGTGCAGCAGCCGGGTGGTTTTGAGGAGCTGTGTGGAAACGCCTGTGGCAGGGGCGCTCCCGCCGGGGTCCCCTCACGGGCTGCGCGGGAAAAGCGGCGCTTCCCGCCTTCGGGCACAGCCGCCTGCTGGGATCAGCGAGGATGCGTGACTTCCCTGTGTGGGACAGCCCCTGCCTGCTGGGACACCGGCAGGAGAGGGCAGGGGGTGCTCGGGCGGTCACAGCGCCGGCCAGAGCCCTGGCAGGGCCCCGGTGTGCCCGGGTGTAACTCAGCCTGCGCCCGGCGCTACGCGCGCCCATGGCAAAGGCGCTTTAGGCGGGCACAGGGAGCTCTCGGCCGAGCCGGGGCGCCAGCCTGCTTTACCACAGCGGAACCAGGATAATTCAGCTTAGATGTTAAGGAAAAAAAAAAAAATCTTTACTGCGAGAGTGCTGAGGCACTGGAACAGGCTGCCCGGGGAGCCTGAATCACAAAATCACAGATTGTTAGGGTTGGAGGGGACCTCTGGAGATGATCTAGTCCAACCCTCCTGTCAAGGCAAGGCCACCTGGAGCAGGCTTCACAGGAACACGTACAGGTCGGGGCAGCCCCGACCCGCCCATCTGTGCCACTTTCAATGTGAACGTCTTCATATTAAGGTGATACTTCTTGTTTTTCAGTTTATGGCCATTGCTCCTCGTCCTGTCTCATTGAAAAGAATCTGACATCTCCCTGAGTCTCTTCCCATAAGAAGTGCTCTAGACTCCTAAATATCTTTGTGGCCCTGTGCTGTACACTCTCCAGCTGTTCCTTATCTTTCTTGTACTGGAAGTGTTCAAGGCAAGGCTGGATCGGACTTGGAACAATCTTGTCGAGTGAATAGTGAATATCAGGGAATAGGAACTAGATGACCTAAAACGTCCCTTCCAACCTAAACCATTCCAATGCGGTTCTACATTGCAAGTCGGCGATTAGCTCGTCGCAGCGCACACCGGCAGCCCCGCAGCTCGCCGCAGCCAAAGGTGGGGAACGCTGGTGTGACCACGCCAGGCAGAGGCCAGTAGAGAAGCTGCAACGGCGGAGCCCGGCACCGACGGAGGCCCGACCGCAGCCAGCGGGGCTGTCCCGGCGCCGCCCCGCCCGCCCCCTCCCGGTCACGTGGGACGGCGAGGAGGCGGGAGAGGGCGGGGCATCACGTTAAAGTCCCGCCCCCGGCCTTCGCCAGGCTGCCGGTCTGCTTTGAGTGGCATTGCCCTCGGCCAATGAGAGGCCGGCAGGGCGGCAGGGGCGGGGTAGTGGCGGGTGGTGATAGGGCCTGCGGCGGGGCCCTGGCGTTGTGCGGGGTGCTGGCCTGCGGTGCGTGCGGTGCGCGACGGAACGGGAGATGGTGGGCTCCAGCGAGACCGGGAAGGAGTCGTGGCGGGGCCGCTACTACCGGCTGGAGGAGGTGCAGAAACACAACAACAGCCAGAGCACCTGGATCATCATCCACAACCGCATCTACGATGTCACCAAGTTCCTGGACGAGGTGGGTGCCCGCGTTGCCGGGACGCTGAGGGGACCTGAGCCCCGCGGGGCCGGATCGCTGGCGGCTCCTCAGCTCCCGTCCGCCTGCCCCGGCCCGCGGGAGCCGCCCTCGGAGCAGCGGTAGCGCCCTGGAGGAGGAGCCGCGGGGCGGGCCCGAGCTCCGGGCGCCTCTCGGGCCGGAGGAACCCCGAGTGCCGTGCCCCGGCCGCGCTGCCGTGTCGTCCGCTGTGCGCCCGCCGGAAACTATCGGGTTTGAATTTCTAGTAAATAAGGGCAAGAAGAAAAAACTGGAGTCAGTATGGAGGGCTGAGGTAGGCGGGCTGGCTGTGTGAATCTTGAGTACCAAGAGTGGGACTGAATCCATCTGGTTCTTGTTTTGGTGTGCTAGCCGAAAAAAGAATTAAAGGTGAAGACGCAGCTGGGACCCAAAGTTAGTTATCTTGTGAACTAAAAGTTCAGCAACTCTTCTCTTCACACTACTGTAGTGTGTGTTGTATTATGGAACAGGAAAGAAACTTCACAAAGTGGAAGTAAAGTACCACAGCATGCAGAATATCACAGATCTTGGGGTTACTCTAATAGTCACAGAATCACAAAATAGTCTGGATTGGAAGAGGTGTTAGAGCTCATCTCATTCCAGCTCCCTGCCAAGGGCAGTGACACCTTCCACTAGACCAGGTTGCTCGCAGCCCTGGTCCTTGAACAGGTCCAGGAATCGGGCATTCCCAGCTTCCCTGTGCAACTTATGCCAATGCCTTCTTCTTGTCAATGCAAAAAAAAAAAAAAATCGTCCTTATATGCAGTCCTTGGTAAAGCCTCTTGGTCACAGTAGCTTGTGCTATCTGCCAAATTCATACATCCTGGGTAGCCTTAAGCCTTGGGTGGTCTTTTTTTGCCAGACATGGCAGACGTGGCTTTATGTACAGGCAGTCAGGCTCAGAAAATTAGGGCGGCTCTCACTGCTGCCCTAATCCACTCGGTATGGGGATGCAGTCTGCAAAGCTGCACCAGTTCCAGCTCTGGTGTAGAGCATTAGAGGCAAGTTCAGTTCCTTTGGCTGTGTTTTGTTGGGCATTTTTCTTCCCAGTTAGTGGTTGATGTTTTTGATCTCTGGCAGATAGCAGTTGGTGTAATCATTGATAGTCATGGTTAATAAAGAAGCATTTTAGTTATTGGACTAAAACATTATTCAGTGGAAATGCAAAAATAAAACGAGCACTTTTTTTCTCCCGTAACTGGATGGCACTGGTATTTGGGTATTTTGAGTTTTCTTCCTTGCTCTGTATTCTCAGTTAGCAAAGGTAGAAAGACAGGATCAATTTAGTTGGAAAAGACCTCTGAGATCTGGTCCAGTCTTTGACCAAACACCACTCTGTCAATTAGACCATGGTAGTAAGTGCCACATCCAGTCTTTCTTTAAAACTATCAGGGGCAGTGACTGCCACTTCTTTTGGCAGCCCATTTCAATGTCTAGTCACCCTTTCTGTGAAGAAACTCTTCCTAAAAGCAACCAATTTAAAAGTGTATGCTAGACTCACATTAATTTCTTAAAGAATACGGTTTAGGTGGGTAGAGACGTGATGGGTTTTAAGCATCAGTAGCTCTGTAGCCCCATCTTGATTATTGTGCTTGTAAACACTTCCAATTCAAAGGAGAAACCGAGCATTTTGCAAAGGAGGGTTGACAAGCGATTTTTCAAAGGCAATGTTGACACAGGTAGTATTTCATTCTTGAGCTCTGTGTCAATGCAAATTGTTTGGCTTTTCAGCAAGGCAGATTATGGAACTGATCTACTGACTCTTCCTTCATTATTTCTCATCTAGCTCTGCCCCTGCTCATCTTCATCCATTAGTTATGGACATTGCTGCATGGTTATACAGTCAGGGCCAATTTAATTATAGAAGCTCTAGAGGAGAAAGCAGCTTTTTGTGTAGCCTGCAAAACTGAATTAGCTTTTGGGAACTTGATCAGTTTTGATTGATACATAATTGTATTATTTGTACATATTGTCCAGATTGAGGAAGCAGAATCAAAAAGACCCACACCTTAGAAAAACCCTAAACCTAGCCCTGACCAAGAAAAAAAAACATTGAACAAAAAATGGATCTAATGAGCATTTGAGTTTAAGTAGTTGTACAACCTCTTCCTTCAGTACATATGGTGAAATTGGTAAATGTTACAAGGCATCACCTTGTGTAAATTTCTGCAAGAAAACCTCATTTTCATCCTTCAGGCCAACATTGATAATTTGGTAGCATATCAAACGAATTCAGTTTGTAAATATTGAAATAGTTGGGTTTTGGACAATGTGGGGGATGTCTTGTGTTGCTCTGGTAAGCACAAGTCAGACTTCAACCTCACATTAAACAGCTTTCAATACAACATGACTGCTTTTGAGCTGAAGTTTCCAAGACCACCTGAGATAATCAATGAGGTTGTAGAAAATAGTTACCCAAAATATTTAAACTGAAGCTAGGGTCCTAGGGAAAGTTCTTTGACGTTTTACTATTCATTGTGTTGATGATTTTTTTTTATGGAACCCTTTGATTAAGATACTTCATAGGGCACTTTTTTAACCTTTTTTAAAATGTTTTTGGTGCTTAGTTAACTTACCAACTGTTATACTAATTCTTTTGATACTGTCAGACATTCTGTGGCATGTGGCAGCTGAGGAGAAATGGAAGCTACCCTCTTGCTAGTTCATTCCAGAATCCAGTAAACCCTACTCAAAGTGGGGATTGTGTTAGCTGTTTCAGTGGCATTATTGGTTAAACTCAGCTGTATTTCTTGCAGTTCCTTTTTGGAAGTAGAAAAACTTAACGTATTTTAAGACTTTGATATGGGCCACTGAAATTTAAGTCCAATAGTATTAAAAAGTGTAGATTGCTAAGGTGTCACCTCACTCATGCTTTTCCCAAGTAGTACCTAAGTATCAGTTTACTGAGAAGTGAAGAGGTAGGAGCAGCACCTAAGCTCACCTGTCCTGTTTCTTAAACCAGTAAGCCATCTTTTCAGCTACTGCATTAACCTGTGGAAATATTTTCTTAGTAGTGATAAAGTTGAAAGCTTTACTGTGCTTCAATCTTGAAGTCACTTTGTGTGCACTTGTGCTTAGTAAGTGAAAGTGTGGTGCTGTTTCTCACTCCATTGCAGTAGTTAAAGGGTGTACTCCCTCTGTCCAGCTGTTGTGTCTTCATGGAGCTTGTAGATGTTTAGTGGAACTTGTGTGGCTTTGGGGAACAATCAGCCTCTGTGAACACTTGACTGAAGTTAGATAGGAAATGGGCTGGGGATGGTGACATGTGTGTTGGGAGTGGAGGCATCACGTGGTGTGACCCACAGTAGCTTGGCTTCCTAAAGGACAAGGCTTAAAAAAGAGCATGTGAAGTACAGAAAAAGTGCTGAATAAGGAAACAATTGTGTGCTTTGATACATTATCTGTGGGGTTAATGAAGATGCCAGAAACTGCTTTTTTTTAGTCAGTTTGATTTTTTTCTTTGTTTTTTTTTTCTTTTTTTATTATTGTTGTTGAGGTTTTTGTTTGTTTTCTTTTAGGGTTTTTTGGGGAGCTTTTTGTTTTTAAGTGGCAGATTTGGGGAAAATTCATAGCTTGAATATTCATCTCTGAATTTTCTTTGATTTTTCCAAGTTTGGGAGAAGAAATAAAGAGACCTCAGCTTTTGGAATGCATTATTTAAAAGGTCTTGGCAAGAAAGAGTATTCTTGAAACCAGAAACTTTGGTGTTGTTTGTCATTAAAGGCTGTCAGACCTGTGTTGCAGAAGATTTGGGAAACCTTTTCCTTAGCTTCAGGTCTTGTGGTTTACCCCCACGGAGTACCCATGTACCACGCAGTGGCTCACTCACCCTCCTGCCCAGAGCATGGGGAGGAGAATCAGAAAAAGGTCAATTTTGTGAGTCAATATAAGAACAGTTTAATAATTGAAATAAAGTGAATGTAACAATAATGGTAATGATAAGGAGAGAGAGAAGTGGAAGACCCAACAGGAACAAATGGTGCAGCATGTATGGATTCTCCACTCACTGACTGATGCAGCCTCTTCCTGAGCAGAGATTGGTGGCTCACAGGCAGCTCCTCCCAGTTTATGGACGGAGCGTGTCATTCTGTGGTGTGGAATATCCCTTTGCCCATTTTGGGTCAGCTGTCCTGGCTGTGCTGCCTCACTGGCAGAGCATGGGACACTGAAAAGTCCTTGACTTAGGTGAGCATTACTTGGCTGCGACCAAAGTGTCAGTTCATTAACAATGTTATTCTCACGCTGAATCCAAAGCACAGTAGTGTACCAGCTACTGAGAAGAAAATGAACTGTATCCCAACTGAAACCAGGATAAGGTCCTATGTCATTTAAAGGAAAATAGCTACTAGAAATGCATGTGTACTCACAGCCAGATGTCATGGCTATATGTATTGTAGATAATTACAAATATGAGGAGTTTATTGTTCTGGTAACCAACTATGGCATTCATTTAATATTAATCTGATACGAATTTATTTAGGTTGATTCAATTGCTGGTGGTCTAAGAATTCAGCAAAAACAGTATTGGTAATTTTTTTTTTCCATAAGGTATGAACTTGTGCATCCATAGCACTTATCCTAAACTTCTCCTAGAATGGACGGCTGCCACCAAATGTGTTTTGTAATGCTGGTCAAATAAAGCGCAAAAAGCAAATATTGTTCTATTGTGTCAGGATGAAAAATGTTCTCTCCCCTCTGTGGCAATAAGTTTCATTCACATTCATGCAGTGTGATGATGTTGTGGGGAGTAGCATAATGCCTTCCATGTTTATAGTCATGATCAGCTTGCATTGAAAGATGCCTTTATTGGCACATTTGGAGTCTGCCAGTGCATGGGAACTGTTCCTGCAGAACCTTGCAGTCTGAGGATTAAATCCAATGTTAATGCTTCCTCAAGCTCTGATGAAGCTTGCAGGAGAATTTGAAAATGTTTCAAGAAATAGCACATCTTAGCACTTACAGCTTGCAGAGTTTCACATATAACTGTTTCATAAGTTGAGCAATGGGCATTGTTGGGGTTTAACCTCAGTGTAGCCCCCTTGCTCGCTGCTCCCCACAGCCTCTTGTTGGCGTGGGGAAGGGAATTAGGGAAAAAAGATAAAATGTGTGGGTTGAGATAAGAACAGTTTAATAACTGAGATAAAATAAAATATAATAATTACAATAAAAAGGGAGACAGACAAAAAAACCCATGCCCAGCCCATTGCCAAGTAGCAAACTGCAGCCCCCAGCCAACTCCTTGCAGCTGGTATACTGGGCATGATACTCTGTGGTGTGGAATACCCTTTTGGCCAGTTTGGATCAGCTGTCCTGGCTGTGCTCCTTCCTTGCTTCCTGTGAACCTTCTTGCTGGCAGAGCGTGGGATATTGAGAAGCCCTTGAATTAGGGTGAGTGGTACTTACCAACAACTGCAGGGTCAGTGTATTATCACTGATTGTTCTCATGTATCACTGAATCCAAAGCACAGCACTGTACCAGCCTCCAAGAAGAGAATGCAACTCTATCCCAGCTGAAATCAAGGCAGACACCAAGGTACTGGGTATGTCATGTGCACTTCATCTAAAAGCCTAATGATAGTTTTCAAAAATAAAATACACTTTCAGTGAGAGATCTTCTTTCCTAGGCTCCTGACATTTTACATGAGCTGTCTGTTTCTGTCCTGAAACTTAAATAGATGATAGAAATAATTTGGAGGACTGTTTTCAGCCTACATGAAAATGCCCTTGAAAAAAAGCAAGCATTTGTCTGTCTGTCCTGTGTAATAGAGCTGAGGTTCTCTGGGTGTTCCTGGGTCTGTCACTGGCCCCTTTCTGCTTTTCATTCCTGTACTGCAGAAAGGGAAATCTGAGTTTATGAGTCTGTCACTTATGGAGACCTTTGCTGATCTTCCTGAAAGTTAAATTGGACCCTAGATTTCATTCCCTTGGTATAGGAAGGGAGAGGGCACAGGAGTTGCAAATTAAGGTAGTTACGGTTTAATAGAGTCTTGAACTATGACACTGAGAAATCTGCATGACCGTGGCAAGGGGGAGAAAAGGTGGCATTCAGATGAGGTGAGTTGGACTTTTGACCCAGATGAGAGCAACAAGATTAACTACATATTTGCCTTATCTAAAACTTTCTAATGTGCTGCTGTTAGGAATTCATTTGTGCTCTGTACTAGTGCTGGCTCTGTATGGGTATTTGTTATGCATATAGCTTAGACTATTTATTATATGGGGAATGTCCTAGGAATGAGCTAGGCTGTCTTAATTGATCATCAAAAGCTTTTTAATTTCCCCTGAACTACAGTTTCACCTACAAGAACTCTTAGATTACTTTTATCAACAGGATTTTGGTTTAGGAATCACTGTCTCTATAGCCTTGTGGGCTTTGCAGTTCCAGGGTCTGTCCAGAGGATCTTCATTAAAGTAGCAGTTCTGGTAGCAGGCTTTGTTTACCAGGCAGAATCATGGACAAAAGCCTTGTATAAACAAGCTTTGGGAAACTCATCCAACCATGAAAGATGCTCATTTTTTGATAGAAGAGTCAGTTCTTGCCCTTTGTGTGAGACATTACAGTTGCTCTTTTTCATTAGGGGAGGCGAAATCTTTTAATTAATTGTGTGTATTATGTACTAGTTATTTACAAAGGGTTTGTAAGTTCATATCATTAAGCAGAGGTGGCATCTAAAGGCAAAGTGTTTAGTTTCAGAGTACTTCCATCAATGTCTAGTAGGTTATAATTAACATTACCTGGTAGATGGCTTAAGTTTGGAATTCTGTGTGTGGTTCTCCATACTTAGCCTTGCTCATTTCATAAAAAAAAAATTATCAGTTTTCCAGCTGTAGTGGCAGAGGTCAGGGTGAATTTGTCCTCTTCAACTGGCCTGTGATAGTCAGTCAGAGGGTTGGTTGAGAGATTGATTGCAGTTAGTGTCTTGATACTAGTATTGTGGTTTTGCAGACAGAGAGATCAGTTGCTAATTAGACAAAAAACTAGTTCTACAGAGAAAAGCTGGAGTGCCTCTGTGGTGCTGCCCATACTGCTACGTGATTGCTTTGTAGTGCGCCAGGGAGGGATTTGGGAGCACAAGTTAGTACATGATCATTCTGTAGCTGGCAACCTGCAAGTAGTTTGTTAAAGTAGTCCATGAAGTAATTGTAATGCAGATGCAGTTATGTTGGTAGGTAACCACTTGTTTGGCTGGATGGCAAATGTTTTTTGGTGAGGTAGTGTAAACCATGTGATCTTCATGACTTGCTGGAGTAACTTCTATTTTATGTGCTTGTATGGGCAGGGTTTGGGTTCACTGCAGTGCATGAGTAGGAGTTTACATACTGCTTGTGCTGCTGGTGCTTTAAAGGTGGTTTGACTTTGGGACCTTTTGCTACTTGTTGGTATCTTGTTTGTCAAGCATGTTTTCCAAGGAGTTATGCCACCTTTTCTGCTGAAGTTGGTACATATGCTTTTCTACCTGGGGGGGGCACAATTCTTTAGCATGGTATTAAAACCCCAAACCCACATTGCTGAAGAAATTCTGTGAATATTTAGTTGAGGTAATGTCCTGGAGTGCTGGTTAGACCCAAGTTCAGCTTCTTAAATGCTATTTCAAGGCATTGAACTTGAGTGCTCCCTCAACTTTTGTCCAGTCCTTTCCCTGAATACTTACCAGGATGGATCCAAGGACAGGATTTTGGTGAGCATGCCATATTTGCAGGTTGCTTGCATAATCTGTACTCTTCTGACTTGTTTTTGGCTCAGCTGCTGTGTCTAATCTCTCTATCAGTTGCTTAATCTTGCTTTTGCTTAGTCATGGTAGGGATCCTTTACCCTAATAACTGTGGTATCTTAGCTTTTTAAAAAGTGTTGTGATGAGGTTTATTTTCTCCTCAGCTTCCTTAATCTGTTAAAATAAATGTCTGCTTTTAATGTGAAGACTCAAGTTATAGAGTTCTGATACTACTGGAAATTCGTAGTAGTAGTTTAGTTCAACTGAATGAACAAATACTGGTTTTGTCAGAAGAGGAATTTTGATATGAGATTAATTTGGAGGATTTGAAGTTAAGTGCTAACCTGAATTGCCTAGACTAGTAGAAATGCCATTTCTTTAACCTGTGGGCTTTTTGGTGAGCTGCACTCCCCACAAGATAACCCTAAATTGTGGGAATTTTGCCTTTTTTCCATAATGTTATATCTTGTACTCAGAAGCATTAAAAACTGAACTGAGCTTCAAAAGCCTTGTGTCTTCTCTGCTACTGGTAAAGTGCTAATATCTATTCCATATTTGCCTTAATCCAAGGCAGCAGTAATAAGTGCTTTTAACTTGTTTACCTAATCATTCCCAATGTTTATGTAACACTTTCCTGCTTGAAAGTTGAGTGGTGAATTTTTGTGGTGTGTTGCCTGTTACATAATAAGTAACTGGGAACTGAGGAAATGCAGTGAACTAGAAGAGGTGATAGATCTTGCAGTATATTCAAGCACAGTTATTTGATAGATAAAAATGTACTTCATAAAACCCCCAAAGTGCATCCTGGGGAAGAATAAAAGTTAATGGAGAACAGGGGCTTATGTTAAGGGAATGGTGATGGATTGAGGTATTAGAAGATCCCGGGAGATGACTTCTCTGTATCTCAGGGGTTTTATCAACAGTGTGGTTTTGGGATTCCATAGTCTATGAAAACCAAATTGCTGTTCTCTGGTCTTGAGTGATCTTTCAGTTGTGCCTAATCAGTTCCAAAGGAGCTGTCTTGATATGTGTACCATAATTTGTTTTGGAAAGTACCCTTAAAATTATCTGGCCCACCTCCCTGCTGAAACCAGGATTAATTAGAAGGTCAGATTCCTTAGCACCTTGCCAGCTTGTTTTGCCAATGCTTGATTCCCATCTTGTCAACAGATTTTTTTTAACTTTCTGGAATGTTCTTGCTGCAGCTAATACCTCTTTGGCTTTTATCCTTCTGCCGTGTAAAGCATATATTGCTTGGATAAAAACACATATTTCCTAAAGAAGTGAAAGCACAGAATGTAACTTCAGATGATAGTTGTGCTGTTAATATACAGTCTGATTCCCACACAACTTTCTAAGTGCTTTAGTTGCAAGGGGTAATGCCTCTTACTGCTTCTCTGCCAATGACATAAAAACTTAGCTTCCTTTTTGCTTCAGAGAGTACACAAAGCTCTCTAGTTATTCAGAAAGGATTATGTTTGCTCCAGAAGGTCTAGCAGCTGATTTGGTTTTTTTTTTTAATTTTAGAAATGTAAAAATGCAGAATTTTGATTTCTAGAATTTGATATGTATTTCAGTAACAAATTCAAACTCATTAAAATTTGCAGCACCCAGGAGGTGAAGAAGTCCTTAGGGAGCAAGCTGGGGGAGATGCTACTGAGAACTTTGAAGATGTTGGCCATTCCACAGATGCAAGGACACTGTCAGAATCCTTTATTATTGGGGAACTTCATCCTGTGAGTATATGACTATCCTTACTTTTGTGTTTGCTATACTGCTTTTGCATCTAGTTACTTGTCTGGTAATTACTTCAAAATCAAGAACTACTAGTTTGGTTGGATGTCAGTCCTGCAGCTGTTTTGGATGGACCTAGGTTTGAGATAGTTCCCCCAATGTGAAGGGATTTGATTAGTGTAGCATAAGCATAGTCACGTCTTTTGGTGATTTAAACTGCCTTACAGCTTAGTTCTTGAATAAACTGAACATGGAATCATGCCATTTCTGGTATACACTGTCAGCTTTGTAATGAAACTCTGTAACCCTGAAGGTGGTATGTCAGAATGTCTAGACCTTTTCTTATGCCACTATGCAGAGTGACTATTGAACAACCACTTTCATCCCTTCACCATTGTAAATACCTATCTGCCAGGCTCCCACCTGCATCAAAAGGTGCAATCCTAGCTCTTTATATGTATGTCTAGAAAAGGGTTATTAAAAGCATTGTACTTCTAGTTTCTTGCTCTGTCTCCCCTCTTTGTCTCCTGCCATTTTTAGCTGTATCATGGTTCTCTACTTGTGGTTGTCAGGGTTGTTCCTCTCTTCTGTATGGTTCATCCCATTTCCTGTACTTTTGATGAGCACCTTTCTTCTGCTGTCTCAAGCTTTGAAGTATTTCTTTCTAGCTACAGAGCTGCTGCCTTGGCTTCCTTCAGCTAGGCCACAATTAAACTCTCCTGCATATTAATAGTTGAAGATCACTGTTTGGAGGTTTAGGCTGCTGGAGTGCCCATCTGCTGTACTTTACTGCCCACTCCTGCCTCTTCTCTTTTTCTCTTGTTTCATGTATGTTTTGGAGTAAAAATCACTATATTGAGTAGCCTATTTCACAGTAAGATTCCTGCTCTTGTTTTGTCTCTGGTCATCTCTTGATAAATATTATTAATGTAGCTTGTCCTAATAAGATGTGGTTTGGCTCTGATGCACATTTATGCATTTGTGGCTTTGCAGGCTTGCCATCTATTTGTGATGCCCCTAATGATGTTCTTAACATGGGTATCAGTCCAGTTCTTCCTTGTTTGGCAAATGCCTGTTTTCACTTGCTATGAAACAAATGGCTTGGTAGTGTAATGCACAAATACTGCACTGACAGGATTATATACTGTTGGGCTTTTTTGTAATGAATGTGACTGTGCCAAGCAGAACTTTGAGTTTATGAAAGATCCCTGGATTTTGGGACCTTTGGTCCAGTGGACATTGGCACAACCATTTAGTTGACTTTATCTGATAGTACAAGTACAGTAAGCAGAATCAATATGATTGCAGTCAATGTATAAGCTAAGGTTGTGTACTCTGCAGAAACACAGGAAAGGTGAAAACATGGGCACAAAGAATAATGAAATTTGTTGGAGCCTCAGGTTTCACTTCTTCATTGCATCCCAGGAAGTATTATTTAAGGAAGTGTTCTTGTTTATGTTAGCTCTAAATCAATCACTGACATCTGCTCTCTTGCCAGTCTGTTTTTACCTAGGGAAAAATATTTACCCATTAACAGAATGAATTGCAAACTGAATTTAGTGATAAATTGTGTGAGTTTGGTTTTGTTTTCAATGCTTAAGTTTTTGTCTAAATGTTTCTTGCTCTTTTCTCTTGCAGGATGATAGATCCAAGCTTCAGAAACCAACAGTAAGTGTGTTTCTTGAAATGCCACATTGTGTCTTTTGGGCATTACAGACAGTGACCTAGTGTCTGTGTATGAGTGGTATACCCCCAGAAAAAGAAATAATTCAGTTTAAGTCTAGTGTTTCAGGTTTTAAATCTCTTAGACCTGTTGATACTGCTTCAAATTGATCTTTCCCTTAACCATTATTTTCTTTGTGTGACTTCATACCTGGGGGTTACTAAGTGTGATGGCATTATACTATAGCAAAATCTTTCTTTCTTTAAAGTAATTGCAAATGTTCTGGTACCAAAGTAAGTGATTTTGTAGTGATGGATCATGCACCACTAAATTTAGGTAGGGTTTTAATGCTTGGATTTTTAAAATAAACTTAGGGTCATACACAAGTAGAGTTACTCAAATTAATAAGTCTTCATATAAATTGTGCACATGTACCCAGCTGGGATTTGGCCTTGTAGTACTGCTTTTTCTGTGGAAACAGAACAAGTACAAATCAGTATCAGACACAGCTATAAAAATTTGACTGATTCTTACACAATCTGAAATACCACACTAAAACCCCTGAGTTTAATAAGCCTTGTAGATGTAAATTAATACATTTCTTTATGTAGTTTTAATATAAAAAATATTTGTGAATTAATTCCAAGTTTGTTCAATTTGATTTTAGTCAAGGAAAGGATTTTTATCTTGAAGATGACTGAAACTTTTCAAATGTAACCCAAGGTTGAAGTCAACTTCATAGAAAACTTGTAGCAAAATATTTGTTGATAATGTTTTAGGAACTTGATGCAATGTTAGCTACAGGAACTGCTACCAGCTAGCTTGTAATACAACAAGGTTTAGAGCTGCTGTAGGAATTAGGAGAAAATGCTTCCCAAATGCATGCACTGAGTTGTTCCTGAATTAGTCTCATTTGATGAGTTTTGAGAAACTGTGGGGCTAGTTAAGGTGGAGAGGTTTGTCTTCCTGAAGTAAATATCTTCTTATGCTTTGCTTTCCAGGAAACTCTTATTACCACTGTTCAGTCTACTTCCAGGTACAGTATGACATCTGATGTCAAACTTGAAGTTTCTCATAATTTTCTGAAGGTTAAAAAGCTGAATAGTTTTATCTGCTGGAAGCTGAGATATCAGGGGGTGGTGCATGAAAATTTCTGTTCTTTGTGAGGTCCAAGTTGGCATCTATGTACCACTTTACAAGTGTGGCAGCTTGCTAGGTAGATACTTCTCTCATATTGGCTGGTGTCAGTATCTACCAAATGGTTTGTTTGACAAGGCCTTTATTTCTGGAGTCTGCCACATGAAGGGAAGACTCTCAGTGCCATTGCCAACTATTTTATGGACATGGAAGCCTTGCTTTTAAAATTTGCTTCTGCTGTTGTATGTAAGGGAAATAAGAGGATTCTGTGTGTAAGAAGGAAGATATGTCAGAATTGGGAGGGGGTTGCAAAAAATTGCAAAACACTTTGGAATACCACTGAATCAAAAACTTGGAACTTATATTCTGCTGACAATTGCCTACTGCTGAAACCTCAGAGGACTCTTTATGACCCTCTGGATGTGGAGTTTGGGCTTTTAGAAGTGTCATGTAATGCTGCTACTTAAGTAACCTTTGAATGAATGACATTCTGGGCAGCACACCATGACTTCAAATGTGCCTAGGGTTTTACTCTTCTCTAGTTAAGCAAACTTCTTTGTAAGCTTTAGTGCAAAGTCTTACTGTAGCAGCTTCTTCCCTTGTCTGGAGTATTACTGGCCAATCCAGGTGTTCTGTTGTCATTGAATTTGAAATATTTGTTGGAGTGGCTAGAAAGGACTTCTTTAAGCAATGACTTATTTTTTTTCTTTTTATAACTTGCTGGTTGTCACTTCCTAAACTGCTTTTTCAAAAACTTCCCTTTAGTTCATGGTCCAACTGGGTGATCCCAGCAATAGCAGCGATTATCGTGGCCCTGATGTATCGTTCCTACATGTCAGAGTAAGCGCCTTACTGAGGAGTGATGCAAGAAGAGAATACCTTCCCTGGAAGAAAATATAAGCAATCCTAACCCAATATTCCTGGAGAAAAGCCTGATGTCTGAAGAAAAATTCAAGTTTTTCAGAAAATGAAACAATTCTTTTTCTGCTGTGCACTTTTCTTAATGTTGCCTTCTTATATGCTGCTGTGAAGTGATAAAAAGGCACCATTTCTCTTTTTGTATAACACTTTTATTCTCTAATGAGTTACTTGATAACCGTATTGGTTTCTGTGGTAGAATATTATTTTGTATGTAACACTGATTCTGGTTATTTCTCTTTAATCTGTAATAGGGTCATTAGGACTCTCTTTACTTACACATTTTACAGCTTTAAAAAACTACCAAAACTGTGTACATGTACACAACTTAACTTAAAAAAAATCATGTTGTCTTTTTAAATGTAGTATGAATGAAATGCAAGTTAAATGTAATGAATAAAGCTGAGTGGAGTTACAGGTGCCTGGATGTGGGTTGGGCCCTACCAATCAGCTATAATGAGCTGGTGTTTTTTCCATTTTTTTTGACAACTGCTCTTATAGTTTTTGTAGGTACTCCTGCTAGCAAACTGTTCTTTGTCTCCCATTGAAAAGTTCAGGTGAAATGAAACTCAATGTTTGGCCTAATTATGTCTGTCTCATTTTTGTGAAAAAAGGCAGAAGAAAGTTACTGCTACTAAATAGTACTGTTCCTGCCAAACACTCAGGTGACTGTAGAATTTGTTCTGGAACTTTAGCCTTCCATAAAATCTTCAGCTTTGTCAAGTACATTGTGAGGGGAAAAACTGATAAATCCATTTCTGACTCTTCTGTTATGTGCTTTGGTGCTTTACTATGAAGAGGCAACTGTTTTTACTGCTGAATACAAGATAACTACAAGTTTGCATTTTGTGGTGAACATTTTTAGTCATATGTAAATGATCATGAATAAAAGTTTAATTGGTTACACCTGCTGGCTCAAACACCTTCATTTCCAAACTCTTTGAAGGCCTTGAAAGGGATGTTGTATTGGGGCACTTCTCAGAAGTGCACTTAAAATAGCTCCCATCAGCTTCATATCAAGCACTAACTTTTGTCCGTGTTTGTCCATGGCTTTCCCTCTGAATGTGGTGAAACAGAGTTTAAAATTTCAAGCTTTATTGGTAGTTTTCTAGATAACCTTTAAAAAGAATATAACTCAGAGTGAGTATTTTGAATCACAAATCAAGTTTAATTTTTAAAACAACACTTGAACCCATATATGTAGGCAAGGAAAAAAAAAAAGGGCAACTTTAGAAAGCTTAGCCTTCCCCCTCCAAGAATTTCAGACAGATAAGTATGTCTACATCAGCAAGATAGAGCAGTGCAATTAAAATGGATCTGTCATGTGAAACACTTGCTGTGAAATGCTTTTTTTCCCATGCTGTGTATGTTGGAGTTTCAATATGATGTAGCTCTATTTCAGTCCTGTATACTGGATATTTTATGTAATTCCCTGGAGTAGCTATGGAAGCTCAGTCCAATCTGAAAGTATTCAAGCTGGCTTGTGCAGGGAATTTCCACAATGTGAACCAGAAGCATGGTGAGTACAGATAAGTAGGCAGGCTTCAATAACTGGTACAAGTGAAAATACTAATGTAGATTTGCACTCCTCTCCAATGGTGTGGATACAAGTTGTTCCTCAGAAATACACTTTCCTTTTGGGTTTTAAAATGTGAATAGAGATAAATCTAAAGTAGAAAAATTATCAGGCTTATTTTCCTTTTTTAATACTCTTCAGGTTAGAGCTGCTTTCCATAGAGGTGTTATATAGATGACTATAGCTTTTGAGTATGAATAGAAGAGAAAATACATATAGGTGTGGTGAAGAATGAATGACTGTGCTATTGTAAAAGCAAGTGAATTAAGGGTAGTCAATGTTTTTACAGTCTGACAGCAAAAAGAAAAGAATTGACAGTCTGCTTTCTTCTCAGAACAAAATCCTTTATCCACAGATCCAATCTGAAAGTATTTGCTCTAATTGTCTGACAATAAATACTATTTTTTTAAAGAGGCTGGCTTTTAGTGATTGATGCTTTAAATCAGTTGTCTTATTGTCTACTTGTACAACCTTGTAATGTTTACACTGCTTTAAATTATTTGGGCATTGGATTTTTGGCCTTTATTTGCCTGTCCTCTGTTGTTCACAAGAATGCACAGTGATGGGGAGCTCCCCCTTAAATGGAGATGGCCTTGGCTGCTGCTTGGTGTCTGTGGAGTACAGCCAGCACAGCTTGTTCACTTGCTCCTCTGGGATGACAAGGAAAAACTGTGCTGTTCCTTTCTCCGGCCTCCTTGCTCCGTCTCGCTGGTCCGATGCCTTTCCCTGGCCATCGTGCTGCTGTCAGGATTTTACAGAATGGTCGAGGGAAGCTGGCAAGGGGGGTGAAAGCTAGGCTAATGGAAGCTGATGACAAATTTTCTTAAAAAAAATGTTTTCTGTATGTTTGACTACTGAGGGTAAAACTGTTTATAAATTCATGGCCATTTAAACCAAAACTGTGCCTATATTTTCTGCAAGGCTGGCAGTGACTTAACTGAAACTCGGTGGGAATGAATGAGTTATATCAGATGCACAAAACTTACAGATTATTGTTAACAGTATTACAGCTTTTTTTTTTTTTTAAATACAGAAAAGCATTTCAGAATTGGCATAGAAGAAGCAAGAAGCAGGAGGAAACTCATGCTCCTCTATACTTAGCTCTAATGCCTGTCCACATCCATGGTGAAGCTAGTAACTGATGGATGACATGTTTGAATTCCACTTTACTTTCATACTTCATTACATTCCTTCCTGTGATTTATTCATTATGTGTTGAAATATTTTGAGGTTTTAAGTAGGTAGGCAGACAAGCACATGAATTAATGAGAAAATGTTGGAACATTGGATCTTGGTAGATGATTAATGCTGGATTTTCTATTCTTTCTAAAAACTAGTTAGACTTGTTCTTAATCTTCTTACATATAGGAGTGTGCGTAAAGCAATCCTTGACGTTTTCTTTGCAAATTTTTTAAAAGTGGGGACATAAAATGTGACTTTCTAAAAGTGGGAACATGCAATGGTACATATTGATTCTGCTAAAACAAAGCTCAGAATAAACACAATTGCACTACAGTCTCATGTGTAAGGGAGTAAGGGAGTGTAAGAGATTTTTACTTTTATCCTGTGTAGTGTAATTCCTGTGCCTACGCTTAAACAGTTTGCTACACTTAGGCAGACACAGCCTAAGTACTGCCCATGGCTGTACTTAGTTGTGCTCACTCAAAGTAGCACTGTCAGGCTAGTAGAGTGATGCACAGGAAAGCCTCAGGGAAGGTTTTTTGGTGTTTCTGGACAGAACACCAGAGAGCTCCTGCAGACCTCCAGAGTCTGGGAACTGTGCTCAGTAGCACAACTGCCACAGAAATTTTTGCCTTTTCCACAGACCCTGGTGTGTGGATAGACCTGATTGATCCTATTGCAGGGTAAGAGCACTACTGTGTCTCTGTATTCCTACCTGTTTAGGTCTTGGATAAAAACAGCCATGTATTGTTTGAAACTAATAGGTGTTTTACCTCTCGGCAGTGGGAAATGTATTCTGGAAACTACTTCAAGGTTTAGGAGGGCACAAATAGAGAGAAAAAGGTAAGGCAAACAAGGGGTGTGCTTTCCTAAGTGACTTTTTTTCAAAAAGGAAACGTCGTTCTGTCACTGAATTCTGAAGGTAGTTGATGCTTTTAGTATCAGTCATCTTAACATGGCTTGCAGAGATATCCATAAAAGGTGGTAGGTGCTTGAGGGTAGACATGAAGGAAGAGTTTAATCTCCTGCTTTAGAAGCCTTAGAAGCAGGGTTCTAAGGTGGGCTGGTCCCTGAAAACAAAAAAATATATCCTTTCATTTGTAAGCAAGTGGATTCACAGCTTGTATTTATTTGGATCCATTTTCAGAGGAGTGCTGCAGTTGATAACATTCTCTGTATCAGTCTGAGGGAAACAAGCAATTCAAAAACACTCAAGGGAGGTTCGTATTTGAGCAGTCATGGCTTCCAGGATCAGAATGAGAAAACCTTGTTTTAATTTTAGGTGATTCTGTAGAACTACTTTTTGACCCTGTCACAAAGACATTTGAGAATGCTGATTTCTTTACATTTATTTGTCATGGTGAGATCTTCAGGCATGAGGATAAGGATGAACAAGTTACCAGAGTACAAGCTGAGGTGTGCAGACTTTGAGCTGACTGGCTGCTCTCAGGCAGCTCCTGGTGGTGGGCTGCTCTTAGTCTTGGTTGCATGCAAGATAATTTATTGCACCCTAGCTGAAGGCAGGACAATCACAGGCTGGAGAAGTATCTATTGGAGGTGCCAACCTGGGCTGACAAGATTATCCTGCCCCAAGGTCCCAGGAGAGTCTTGATCTGGGATTGTGTTGAGATCACATATAACACACACCTACAGGATCAAACTCTTCAAAACAAATTATGCTTTTTCATTTAGTAAATTGGTGTCTTCAAATAAGTGTCTGCAGGTGAGGAAGAGCAGGAAGGGTGGCTGAAGAAAAGAGCAAGAGCCTGTGGAACAAGGACTGTTGTCCACAATCTGCTTTCCGAGCTCTGTGCCCTAACTGCTAAATGCAGAGATTTTTCTCTCTCCTCTGCTATGAATCCAGCTTTGTTTCTATTGGGACAGATGGACTGATTGCATATTTATCCTGGTTCTTGGACAAAGTTTTACAGCCTGGGCAGACTCTGGCCTAGTTTAGAGTGAGTTTGGATATGTCTGCATCATTCCTGTAGGCGTAACCTCACTGGTTTCTGCTGGGCCTTCTGGCTTGCATGAAGCATGAGAATGCAGCTCCAGACTTGTCACACACTTTCATGTGGGAACCTTTCAGTTTGTTCTTGAAGCCGTCACAAGCTCATTTTGAATCCCTTAAAAATATATGGCCTTCCTATTTCCAACTGCTGTTATAAAATTTAAAAAAAAATAACAAAGCAGCATAGAGTTAAAAAAAACAAATCACCAAACTACATTCCTTTTATACTTTAAAAATCCATATATTTTAAATCCATTGTTGCAGGGACTTCACTCTTGTGTGAGAAAGAAAACCCTGGGCAAACGGATTCTGATTTTGTTTGGAATACTCAGGAGTTCCAGTAAAACTGTTGAAAAGGGTGTCAGCAATGCAGCTTGCAAGCAAACAGAGGAGTGTAAATTCCCTCATTAATACAAATCTGTATGTCTGTTAGATTGTCTTTTGTTTACTAAGTAAACTACCAGCACAATTAAAAATCGGAAGTATGGAATGAATTAAGACCACAAGCTTTGTCTTGGAGCTAAGCAGGGGCTGAGCCCCGGCATGTGAGTGCTGTGAGGCACTGCAGCTGTGTGCTGTGCAGTGTTATTGGAAAGCAAGCCAAGGGACTGTGTGTCAGCATCCTATTTCTTCTGGCACACAACACTCTGGTAATTCTGGGAAATGTCTTCTGGGAAAACTTCCCTAATACTCTCATTTTGAATTCACTAGTACAATGCTATTAAACACACGAAGGCTAAATTTACTTTAATACTTGTTTTATTAACACAATGAAAAAGGACTTACAGATTTTGAAAATGTCATACAAATAAAATGATTTCTATTATTCATTGGTTGTATCCTGGCTCAGATGTTAACTCTGGAGGTCAGTGACTAGGAATATCATGAAGGAAACAGGATTTCCACAAAAATATATCCAAAGTATATCATAAATATACTTTCTCTATTTTTAATTTAAAACTTCAAAGAAACTTTAAACTCAGGCAACAGTGTTCATCTTAGAGAGATCGACCCCATCCATGCAACAAAGTGCCATCACAATGCCCTGAAAAAGAACAGTCTTCTTCCAGAAACACATTTGCTTAGGTATATGTACTTTTAGCATCTTGTGGCATAAATCAGTCATGTGTAGGCCACAAACAGCTGCTCAGGATATGACAAATTTTGTCTCCTATGTGTACAACAAAATTAGCCTGTCTTTGTCAATGTGTTACACTATAAGCAGCATAAACAGAAAATAGTATCAAACCAAGTTTTGTTTAGGTGGCTCAGACCTTATTGGATATATATATATATATACACACACCATATACCCTGGTTATCATCCATTTCCCAGTTCCTCCATTTAATGAAATAGTGTGAGCCTTCTAATTACAATTTAATGTGCCCAAGTACAATTTAATGTACCCAAGTCAGAGTATATGCATTTTATATCTCTGCCCTAGTAATAAAAACTTCATGGGGTGCATTCTATGACTTTGCAAGGTGAGAATTCGATTTGATTTTCACTTTAAAGACTAAAGGAAGGTTTGACAACTCTTCAAATACTGAGGTTTGCATCCAAAAGGTCCTCTAGTTTAAAATTATATTATGAGTTAACATGTCAGCAAGCAGTTCAGCATTTAGAATTATGATAGCAAAACAGAAAAGTGCATGGGACTCACCAAGGCTCTTTAAATTGCTGGCAATAGAAAAAAAATAAGGAAGGTAAGTGCAATTTTAACAGTTTTTAATTGGTAAAATGAAAGTAAATTTTGCTCCAGGCAATGGGCATCAAAGACAAATATCATGGATTTGAAAACTCCAAGAAACTCTTCTCAATAAATAGAAGTTGCTTTTCTTATGCCACTTTCTGAGTATCCTCACTGGTGCTGATTTTCAGTTGCAGAGGGTCTCTGGAGTTACCTTTGGGCAGTGACAGTCTTCCTGTCTGATTCCTGCCTTCCATGTTCTCCTGTACTGAGCTAAGCCACCACGCTTGGGCTGCTGCAGCCTCCTCTGACATCAGAGCACCACCTCATGCTGAGCATTTTGGCAGTGCTTGGTTGCACTGAGCAGGCTGCTCCCTCTGAAATGGGCACCATTGGCCCAGTTTGAAGATATTTTGTACCAGTGAAGCTGCATTCAAGAGATGCCTTGTGCTGGTAAAACAAGAATGCCTTCACCCCCTTCTTCCATTAATACTCCAACCTTCTTGAAACCTAGTGCCAACGTAGCTGCACTTCTTGGCGGCACAGACATGAAAGAGAGGCAGTATTTATTAGAAACACTTGAGCAAAATAAACAGATTCATTGAGCTGAAGTCAGTCCAAAGGTTAATGCCAAAGGCTAGCTGGATTATTCTGTGATGCTGAAATTTGGACAATTGTTTATCTAGTTGCCTGTATGTTAACAACTGAAAAAGGTTCTCATTATAAATCAAATTCTCAGACTTAGCTGTTCATCTCTGGGTACTGAGAACTAAACAGTTCTTTTCTTTTTCAAAACTTCTGGTCACACTTTTACTTAAGAATGATTAGCTCTCTCCCACATTCTTTTGAGTCCTTAATGCCTTCTCATATGGAGCAAAACCTGTGTCTGGGTTTTGTAGCTGTGCCAAAATACAGTCAAGACAAAGGACTCAGCCCAAACATAGAGCTGGTTTGTTGCCAGACAATGTGAGCAGTACGGAACAAAAGGTTTTCTAAGAGGTTGAGCTGATTCATTAACTTTTTTCCTTCACATCTATACCATATGGGATTACATGGCTTTTGTGAGTTCTGCTGCAGTGTTTTCTTCTTTCAAAGCTTTTCTGTCCCCAGCAGGGTGATGCAGAGTATGCCATGGGCAGGGGCAGCTGGGGGATCTCTATAAACACCCCACTCAGTCCCACTTCCCCAGTTTTGCTGTGACTTTAATGTTAAGTTAGGCAGAGGCAAAAGGAAACTGCCATTAATAAATGCTGGTCCAATGCTTCTTGACCATAAATTCAGGCTAATTCCCTCTGACCTTGCTGAAATAACAGGGCTCTGAGCCATGGAGGGGCTTGGTCTGTGTCCAGGAGAGGTTTTGGAAGACGCTTACATTCCTAGAGTATTTTGTTGTTTTTAAGTAGTCACAGTTCAGAGGGGGAAAAAGTGCTGCACACCCACCACAGAAGATTCATATCGTGTATTGTGTGTTTTCACAATTCTTGCCAGCCCTAGTGTGTTGGCTGAAGGCATTCACTGACTCCTCCGTGGCCGAGGGTTTAAAAGCTACAGCTGAAGGTTTTTAAACACGCCTGGCTGTAGTGGGTTGTGTCACAAGGGTGATGGCTCAGGGCTGCCTCTGGTGTGTCTGTAACTCCTCCTTTCCTGCTAATGTGGTTTTATTTGCAGGACTTCTTCCACAGGCACCTCTGAAGGCTGCTAAGCTCTCAGAGCAAACAGTTCCCTGAGGGCTTTGAGGGGTTCTTGTGAAGATGAGCCAGGATCAGCCGTGTCACGCAAGTCGATGTTAATGAGGAGAAATTCAGCGACCTCAGAAGCAGGGCATCACCAACTTGTGCTAAGGGACCATACACTGGGATCCTTGCAGGAGTCTTGTTGAGTTGATTAACAGTCAGAAAGATTTTCTGTGGGAATGAGGAATATAGTTATGTCAGACTGTGGGCTTAACTGCAGAGACATAACGAAACTAACATTTTGAATCACAGTAGTGTTGTCTTTTCTTCTGTAAAAAATTACTATTTACTAAAACATTTAATGATTAAAAAAAAAAGTGAAAAAACCCCTTAAGATCTATTTTTTTTTTCCAGGGTAATGAGGGGTCAAAAAACGCTTTAATCTTAGAAAATTATTTTTAAACCTGTAGAGTATAAACAGAGAAGAATATAAGGCAACTGATCTTTTTTTTTAAGTAAGCATGGTCTTTACATTTGGTTTTGATTTCTTTTTAAAAAGAGAAATTATAAGAAATTTTTCCCTCCTACATGTTCAGTAAGTTTTTTAACTCAGTGTCTATGTGCTGAATGATTTTCATATAAATACAAGTGGAAAAGGCTTTGTTCTTGTTGTCTTTTCTATCTTTTGCCCCCACAAAACTTGGATAAACCTCTTATCCTTTCTCTATCCCTGCACTAGTAGCAACAATCAATCTTTTTATGGTTATCCAGGCAGTTTAATCTATCTTTCCTGTCCTTCCCAGTTGCCCAAGCAGAGCAATAATCTTTTGTTTACTTGAACTTTTTGTCCTTCTGGACTATGTGAAGGCAACAGCCTCGGGACAGAGTCCAAGGCAAAAGAGTTAAATTGACTCTGTTGCATGACAACCCCATTCAGAAGTTCACAGCTTAATTAACTATTTCTGTTGCCTAAGATACTGGAGCCATTGTCAAGCTCCAGTATCCAAACTGGAAGGAAAAATGTTCAGAGTTATGTATTCCTTCAGACCTAAGCCAAATTCAGAGACACAAGAGAGCAGGAAGCCTGAGGGAAAACAGACTGCTGTGGGGACAGTGAGCTGTTTTGGGGCCTCCACGGGAAGCCTCTCTCCATTTCCCTGCCTGTTGGCCCAGCATCAGCCTTTACTAAGCTCCAAGCCTCCAGATTTAGGCAGAAGCAGCAGAGCAGCTGGGAAGCTGTGGGAGTGCTGGTGGTACCAGTTGGACTCAGCTCCAACCTACTGCTACTCTCAGGTGTCTGCAGGCCTGAGCCATCATCCTCACCCACAACCTGGCCACAGTGGGAATTTAGGACATACCAAGGCAACTGACAAGTTAAAAAAGGTGGTGGTAGGTTATGTTGTCAGCTGATGCCTGCAAGGGTCTCTGAGCTTTGCCTCTGCACAGGATCATTGAACAGGGATCAATGCTTTTGTTGGAGTTGGGGATGCAAAAACAGAGCTACAGATGTGGAGGGATTACAGTGAATAGCATGGGTTTATCTCAGCCACACCTGACAGTCCTTTTGCAGCCCAAGCTCTTCTGGAACAACTCTCCAAACCTGAGCTATGAATCCAACCTTAAACCAAGTCTCTGACTCCAGCTTTAGCCAAGAATTTAGCATTAGTGTAACTGAAGTCTTATCAGACTAATAGAAAAGTTGTTATTCTGCAGGTTAATTTGTTTCTTTGTTTTTCAAAATTATTTATGGAAAGCCTCAGTAATAATAGTACAGTCAAAACTATTATGCACATATGGTGTAGGCTCTTCCCCTCTCCTCTGGTGTCCCACTCACTCTTCCACTGTTCCTCTGGGTCAATGGCTTCAGCTGGGGGCCAGTGGGTATGGCCAGGCAACAGTATTCAGAATTCTTCAATGGGATAAGTATGGTGAGGGTAGTGGTGGTGTCTTCCTTCTTCTCTAGGTTCCACTTAAGGTCGTACTCATATTTCCCAGCAACTTTTGTGCTTTTTAATTCCTCCATTGGTCTACAGTTCAATGTTACATATGAATGTACTGTATATGGTACATTTTAGCTATGTTAGAGACTTGTTCTTTTCTCCTCCTCCCCCCGCCTTTTTTTTTTTTCTTTATTTTCATTACTCCTAGGATGGGTGTTGTTCAGCTTCCAGGTCAGCACTTCTGTTGCTCACCAGTGGTGTGCTGGTTATAGCCCTGCAGTGCTCAGCATCAGCCCATGCCCTGTCTCCAACATCCTATGCCTGTATTCCTCTACAGCACCTCTTAGGATCCCACCTTTGCAGCCTTTCCCCTCATACCAGGCCTGCATTGCATCATTCTGCAAAGATTGTAAAAGTTTCACTCCCCACACAAGAGCTGCCTGTTGCTACTTTCTGTACAAAAGCCATGGTTATACCCTTGGAAGGCAAGCAATCCAAGTTCTCTGTAGCTACTGGGCCATTAGAAAAATGGCTGTAAAAGCAACAAACCAAACCGTGTAAAAGGAAAGCCTTGTGCAGGTCTAGGCAAATTCAGGCAAAGCAAAACTTCCATCCCAAAGCTCTACAGAGCCAAAACAAAGCCTTGTGTCCTGTAACCTGCAGGAGCTGTGCTGGCTTTAAGGGGCTGCAGCCTTCTGGTTATGCTGGACAACCCATTTTTTAAACCTGAATACTCATGCTGGTCTGAAAAAGTATCCCAAACCTGGTCTAGGCATCCTGTGTAGCCTGAAGTGCTGAAATGTTTTGATACTAATCACAGGGAGCAGGCCACAGTTCAGCCCCGTGAACCCTGGCCAGCTCAGTTACTTCCTGCACTGGGCTTTGCAGGGTCTGATGCCCAGCTTAAGCCCCTGGCTCCACATGCACATGTTCTCAGGTTCTTCTTGGAGCTCCCTTTTGGGATGAGTCCCTGACCCAGCAAACCATTCCCCATGGGATGGTTGGTGTGGGAACCCCCACAAGAAAGCGAGTCCAGGGTTGCCCAGAGACTCCAGTAGGTGCCAGCCTGATGGGCAGCCCCTGGTGTCTTCTCAACATCCTTGAGTTCTGGCTCTGTAAGCTCATTCCTTGTGCTGCCCTTGGCCCTGGGGCCACGCTCTCCCATTGTGGTGGAGGCCCTGCCTGAAGCCAGACCTTCACTGTAGCCTCAGGTCCATGCGTAAAGCCCCAACCCTTTTGGCTCTCCTGTGTCAGGAGCCACCAAATCATGGTGTCTTCAAAGAGAGG
The DNA here is from genome assembly GCA_024362935.1 of Setophaga petechia. Classification (NCBI taxonomy): domain Eukaryota; kingdom Metazoa; phylum Chordata; class Aves; order Passeriformes; family Parulidae; genus Setophaga; species Setophaga petechia. Next base: position 33,460,582 of record JANCRA010000008.1, read on the forward strand.
CAGAGAGGGCTGGAGCTGTTTTGAAAAATGTTGCCCTCTGTCAGAGGTAGAAAGATGAATTTTTCTCTGACAATACCAGATAATGCTATTTTCTCTCTGTTTTGGCCTAAGTTTAGCATGGGTCATGTGCCAGCATCCCCTTGCCGTGTCAACTTTGTAAAGAAGCATGGGATCCTTTCTGAGTTTGATGACCAAGTTTTTGCAGACAGAAAATTTTAATATGGTTGGGCAAGAGGGAAAAATTCATTAATTTCATAACAATCTTAGCTATTGTTTCAGTAACTTGTATTCTTAACTTTATCCCATTTCATGTCTTGATCAACCTAGTTTCTAAGAGGGGGATATTTTGGTAAGATTATGACTGACACTGCATTTTGTGGTTTTAGGTTTAGGAAGCTAGAGACTGACAGGACAAATGCTTTGATGGCTCATAGCTGAATTCTGATGTCCCAAGAAGAAAATGGAATGCAAGCAGCTTGAGGACAAGATGGCAGAGACTGAACTAAGGCTAGGGTTAGGTTCAGACGAAAGGCTGCCTTTATTCAGGTAAATAAGAAATGAGGCCTCGTTAAAGGACGGATTTAGGATCAGGCTTCTCAGTGTAGTGATTGTGTTGATGTGCTGATATTCTGCCTGGAAGGCAGAACAGGAGGAGCTGATTGCAATTCCAGTCCACAAGAGGCCCAGGCTAGCAGAGAGAAGCCAGCTGGGGTTACTGGAGTGACTTCCCTGGTTTGTGGTCATCTCATCATGAAGCTGTCTCACTTGACCACTGCTCCATGGAGTGAGCGTGGAGTGAGCACTCCATGGAGTGCTGTGTCAGTGGGCAGTGGTTTCCTTGGATATGCTCATTCTCTGCAGGTGGTCTGGCTGCTGCTGGGGGTGTAGTGCCATCCACACCCCCTGAGATGAACAGAGCTGCCTGGACTAGGTCTGTGCAGTGGGGGCCCAGGCCTTGATCCTATTTTATTTCCTGGTGCTGATGTGCTGTTGCTGAGGGTGTTGCCCAATGTCCAAAACTGAAGGTCCTAAAACCCATGCTGAAGTGCTGCCTCTAAGTATCCACAAAAAATCTTTCCCATCTGACTTCAGTTTTCTGAATGGCTGCAGTAGCATCTATATATGTTTCCAGAGAGTTCCCAGGAATTAACCAGGCTGAGCAGATTGACACCTTGGTTATAGGAACCATAAAATAGATGTTCTTCTGTGTAAAGTTCCTGTGGGCATGATCTGGAATGGCCTTGGTATAAACTCGGCTGAACTTGGTACAAACTTGGCTGAACTTTTTTTCTAAGAGATGAGAGGCAGGTAAAGGGAGGAGAAATCTAAGGAAATCCCTCATTTAGGGGAAAAATGCTCTAAAGCATACTGCTGATCTTAATAGCTCTGAAAGACAGGGACTGGTGGATTTAGGCCCATTCTGCTGGAGGTGTCAGCTTTGTGCCAGGTTGGTATCTAACCCAGTTTACTAATCAGCACATTAGTACAAGCCCATCTTCATAGGTGAGAATCTTGCAGTGGCTATGACTGTCATGGATGAAGAACGGAGACAGACAATGGGCTCAGCAATCTCCAGTGGTGAACAGAAAGACCTTTAGCAGGACAAAGAACATCTGAAATTACTTTGACATAAGTTACAGCAGCCTTTATTTTCTAGTCTCATCCTATATTTTACTTGGATCCTACCTATCTGAAAAAATTAACATAGCTATTCAATACTTTGTGCTTTTAAAACATTGTCTGTACTAGTTTTTTCTCAAAACAATTATATTTTTAAGTAATTGTATTTTTTAATGTAAAGTATCAACATTTTGCATAGCTTTCCAAAAGAAATGTGGAACTGATCAAATGCCACATTTTGAAACTTACCTTGAAACAAACATATATTTTCACCAACTGATTTTATTATTTTGCTTACTGATAACTCTGAGGTGGTGAAAAAGAACTTTTTCCCCAGGTAATTTATTAAAAAGCCTAACTAATTATTTTTATTGCTCTCTGAAAAGGTTCATCATTGAAAAAGTGCAAAAGAGTTCAGTCCTGCCAATAAAACTTTGGACTGTTTGATTGCCAGGACCTATTAATCAGTAAAAGAAGTGTTTTAGCGTCTGTGGGTGAGAGAGAACCTAAAAGGAAATGTCTTGATACAATTTTAAGTTTAACCCTTTAATTGCCTACAATGTAATTAATTTTCTCTCCTAAGGGGAAAGATACCTATGATTTTTGTGATATTAGGTGGAGAGTAAAACACTGGAATTGAAAAAGCGAACTTAATCATCAGAGCAGTAGGTCATAATTGGAGTCCAGGTCTGGGTCTCGTGAATGGAATGAAGTGTTTATGCTTTTACATGATCCCTTCCACTAGTGTCCTTAATTTATTTTGCAGATAAACCCCAAAAGGTTAAGTCCTTGAGCTGTCTTTGCTCTAGATCTAAGCCACTTGTTTGTTATGGAAAGAGCATATATCTGCATCCTTGGGGATAATCAGAACTTGACTAGACGTGACCCTGAGCGATCCGATCTAATTTTAACATTGACTCTAACTTCAAGGTTGGCCTTGTTTTGAGCAGGGATCAGACCAGATGAGATCAGGAGGATCCTTCTGACTGAGGTTTCTCTGTGAGTTTGTGTACATGTATGCATGTGTATGCAAACAATACTGGAAGAGCTTACTCCTTGGCTCCAGGCTCAGGATATAAGTTTCATACCTAGAGCATCACAATGAAATTTGTCAGAGGGCATTTTGGTTAAATCAGTGAGTAGAGAAAATTATTTATCTTGCTATTCTAGAGCATTTAAATTTTAAATTCTGAATTCAATTCCAAAGCATTGAAAGCAATTAAATCAGATACAGAGCAGCCAACCCATGTGAACAAAGGGCCACTATTCTAAGATTTCTGCAAGTTAAATTCATTTTTTCCCAAGATACTTATTTTTTGGAGAAAAAAAATCTAGAAACAGTCATGAAATTTATTTTTTTTTTGGTATTTCTCACTCCAAACCAGATAAATTTAGAAGTCCTGCCTGCCTGCACAACAAAAAGTGACCTGCAGCAACAAGACAGAGATGGTGGCCTCAGACAGTGTGGAGGCAGGTTGTTGGTGTCTCATACAGTGTGACTTGATCAACTGGTTACCTGATTACAATCTCCATAGTTTTTTATTTTTCTCCCTCTATTCCTATTCTCCTTCATCCTGTTCTTCTCTCTGCTAGTTGCTGTTATCGAGGAATACAACCTAAAACCCATCTAAGCCATTTTTAAATGGCCATAATATGTGTGCTGAAGTATTTCTTCATAGGAGATGAAACACCACTAGGAGACAAAGCCCCCTAGGACACATGATGTATTACTGCATGTTGGTTTTTCAACACACAGACACAGAGCTCCAGTTTTTTTTCTGTTCCAAAACTCCAGTTTTTTGGAACAGAATAAGAAACTTTGGAAATTGGATGGATTTTGACAGCTGTTTGAAACTAGAATTACAGCAAGTGTTTCTTCAGTGTGATCTCTGAGGGTTTAATGAGGCTTAGGTTCAGGCAGTCATCTGTGAAGCCTGAAAATTTTGCAATCTAATCCTCAACTGCATTCAAAGAAAGTTGTGTAAGGAGATGAAAATGACTTTGCAGTGGGTTAAAGGAACAATATAATTGGGAAATTATATAGAAGCCTGATCCGAACGTAGGGTGATCCCAGTATAAGTCAGTGTAACCCTGTGTCAATCCGAATATTTATTCCATCTTTCAGCATCTGTGAGTAGGCTGCCAGAGCAGCAAAGTAGTTACTGGTGTGTAACACTGCAACAGAGAGGAAAGCAAAGCAAATCAAAAACCCTGAAAGCATGGATGGAAAAGTAAGGATTCAAGAAATCACTCAGAAATCTCTTTATTATTTCCTTCACTCATAGCATCAAGATCAGAATTTGAAATATCTTGATAATTTGATTAAATATTTGAAGGTTAACGAACACAGAACTATTTAAAAAGGAAAAAAAACGTAAGAGTTGATTTGTGGCAACTCTCCCATTAAAAATGAATATTTGACTGAATATTTAATTAATGCCAGATACATATGCAATACTTATTTCTGTAGTGCTTCACCTCAGAAAATCACTGTAAAAACAGTGTAAATGGTGTTTCTGGAGACAGAAGTAAATATTATCTTGAAATTAAACATTTACACTAGAAATTCTCTCATTGACTCCCTTTGACTTCTACCAAATTAAGTCAAAGGTAAAATGCACAATAAATCCCAAAGAGACAGCACTGAAAATCAGGTTTGCTCCCTTGTTAACATTTCTCTTTCGTTTCTATCTTTGTCACAGGAATGTAGATCACCCTCAGGCATGTAAGGCTGGAACAGGGCCTGGGGCAGGTGCTGACTTTTTCATCCCAGCTGAAACCCGTTGCACATTTTGCAACTCTAGAGAACAGTGTGCCTACCAGCATTGCTGAGAAGAGCACTGCAATGATTTCCCTCTAGTGATGAAATACGTCAACTACAGATTATTTTACATATCTAAAGTGCTGGCACGGTACAAGTGGTCTTTTCTTCATTCTTTGGAACAGACACTTTGGGAGGGGAAGAAAAAAGAATCAGAAGCTTATTGTTGTCTGGAACTCTATGAAGTCAAAGTGAAAATAACAGCATTCTCTACCATGAAAAAAAAATCCCAGCAATCAAACAAGCCAAACCAACCAATAAAGCAAAAAAACCCCAAAACCACCCAAACAAAACAAAACAAACCAAAATCAAAACCAGAAAAAAACCCAACCCCAAAACAAAACAAACCCACACATCAAACATCAAAAAAAATCTACCCTCAAAGTAATTCTTTAAAATCAGAAACAAAGTTTTGTACTAAATACACCTCTACATTAAGTTTGGTATTCTGGATAGAAAATGGTTACCTCTTAAATTGAGTATCATACCTAGGAACAAAATGCCCTAACCAACCTTTTATTATTTTCTAAAGAACTGCCACTTTTGGCATCAGAAGTCTGTATTATTCCCCTTGAATAATTACTAAATTATTGGCTATTGTCAAATGAATTTGGCAGTGGGACAAAGGGTTTTGGAAATACTAAGTTTGATACTATTTGTAAAAACAACTAGATAGCTACAAAGGAAAATTAATTAAAGAATGCCCTGAAGGGCATCAGAGCACTGGTTGAATCTGTGTGGACACAGAATGCCTGTGGGAGGCTGACATGGAGAGAATGCAGCCACACTTTCACTGGTGTCTCACACCAGATTAGAGAGCAGCTAATTTACACCCAGCTCAAGGTGATTTTCTTGGCCACAAGAAGATGTGAGCAGAGGGGAACAAGGTTAGAACTAAAAAACGTTGAGAAATTTTAGATAGGAATGACTTTTATGACAGTGATAAAAGAAAAGTGGTACACTTGGGCAGGGGTCACTGTGTACTGTCACTGCACAGGGGAGGATCAGAGGACGTTTGGGGACTGCAGGTCCAACTGTGCAGCAGTGACGTCCCAAGGATATGAAACAGTGGAAGAGCCTGCATGGCTGGTTGTGGAGCTAAAATAGCCAGAGGTCTTCAGGTTAGGCAGTTTATTTTTACATGTAATTTTCCCTGACCTTGATGCAGGACCTAGACTCGTGGACCTCTTTAGTTCTTTTACTGCCTTATGGCTGCACAAATTATATTTCCAGGGGTTAAATCACAAAGCTTGCTGCCTGAGGATGAGGTGATGGCATTGGGATCACAGAGTTTTTTGTGTAAACAGTCAATCAAAAAAATTAAGGAAATGGGGCCTCTCTAGTCCTGGTTAATCAGACAAATGCAGAGAGCTGGGTGATTACATGAATAGGTACTAAAATTTTTAATGAGTTAAGTTTTGAATTGGTCACAATTTATTAAAGTTGAAACACTGGATTGACAACCTGGTTTGTGTAAATGGCTCATACCCTGGTTAAAACCACTTTCTTATATGTTATCCTTAGTTTTGCAGGAAAGGCTTCATTCAAAGTGCTAAAGTAAGGTGAACTGTGGCAAGTTTTTGGTTGATCCTGACTTGTATGGTCACTTACCTCTGACAACCCCTGCCCTGTGTCTGTGTCCATCAGATGACCTAAGATATGGGGACAAGGAGGGGCAGAAAGGATAAGATGCTTTCAAATAGTCATTGGTGACACAGTTTTGGAGGGTTGCATTGCCATAATGAGCAGCTTTGGTAAGGGAGGTTCATGCCCTTGTGTCCAGCTTCTTGGAGGGGGCAGCACCCCACTGCCTCCAGCCATCCGGGCTGTGGATGCATGGATGAAATTTGGTGTGTGTGAGATTACCAATAGCAGTTTAGGCATCCTGATATTGATGATTCCCAGTGTTTCAAGATTCAACTGGACAAAGCCAGCAGCAGCTAAGTCTGACCTCAGGGCTGTGGTCAGGAGGTTGGGCTGAGACATCCTGAATGATGCTGTGAGCCTGTGGCCAAGCACTGGGCTGCTCTGCAGCTACCTCCAGGTAACATTGTTTCTATACCTTATTTTCCTCTCTCTTTTCATTTCCTTTTTGCTTTCCTGATCACTTTTTTAACTTCCCTGTTACATCCCTTTCCCCACTTTCCCCTACCTCCACTCTGATAAACAGCCTGCACCAAATCTCTTTTTCCTCACTGTTCCCAGTTTTCTGCATCCCGCCTCAACTTTGCTATTGGTGACATCCTCAGCCTTGGAGAGCATTACCAAAGTGGATCCCCAGGTCCTGGGAGGTTCAGAGTGCCCAAAAGTCCCAGCACATCCTTCAGCTGTCATGTCTGCCCCTTGCTCACACACCTTCCCCTCAGTTCCCTGTGAAACTGAGTTTCTCCACTGTCACCTGTCACGACCGGCAATTTCTCCAGGTCCTGCTGAGAGAGATGGCACCAGCTCAGGCCAGGAACCAGCTGTCTACCTGCAGCCATTAGAAATCATCTCATTCCTTCCCTCCAGTTTACTCCCTAAGTCATCTGCCTCTCCCTCTGCCCCTGTCTTCCTCCCCCACATTTTACTCTTATTATTTAATGTGGTTTTCTTCACAGAATATTCAGCATGTGCAGAAAGACAGTGTTAACAAATATTTAAAGAGGTGGAGGAAGGAAGGACATTATAGTTGCCAGATACTCTGCATATCCTGTGTACTGAGGTCATCACAATTGGAAGAAACCCTGACCATCCTGTTAATTTTAAATTTCAGTCTCAGTGGTCATCCGATATCTATGTGGACATGTAACACTCACAGCAAAAATGTCTCCCAAAGCTGGAAGGCTGCAGAATCTGAAAAATAATCAGCATCACTTTAGCAAGACCTGCAAGTCACTAAATATTTGAACAAATTTCTCTGAGGATTTTAATTATATTTAAAGAGCAATTCTTCTTGCGCACATGACAACAAGAATGGTGTCTTCTGTGCCAGTAAATATGCATCTAGGCTATATTTTAAATAAATTATGCATATTTAGAAATTAAAATAAATTATTTCTTTGTTTTGGAGTTGTTAGCATCACAATACTGATGTAAAATAACCCACCTATAATTAGATCTTTTACCTTCCCTCGAATGAGATCACATCTCTAAATGGTAATTTTTGGATATATTGCCAATACAAAACTTAAGTGCACCTCACTTTTTTTCAACAGCACATTAACTATGTATCTTCTCAGTTTTACTTGAAGTGACTGGGGATTTTTGTCTTAAAAATTCCCTACTGTAGGCAAGACTCATAAACTAAGGTGCTCACAACAAATTATTTTTCTACTGCAAGTGCACTTGGGACAAGAATCGATGTTATTTGTAATCAGGAAGCCAGTCAGAAACACTTAAGCCACTTCACAGTTTTCAGTATAGTTTAAATGGCTTAATAAAAAGTAGGATACAATTGCTGGTGCAGAAAAATGGAAACCTTTTCTCCTATGGGAACTTAATTAGTGAAACAAAAAAAAAAAAAAAGAAAAAAAACCCAACAAAACCCCCCTAATTTGACAGCTCTCTGGCAGGCTTTGCAGGGCTGGCTATGTAAGAACTGTTTGACCTGCTGTAAACTCAGCAGATCCAAAATGCATCTGAGAGACAGGGAAGGTACCAAGGTTCATTCTCACACTTGCTTAAAACCTATCTGTTCAAACTTACATCTTCGAGAACACATAAACCCTCATTTAAGAAAATAAAAAGAATTTAAGTGGATTTTGGCCAAATTAACTTTCTTTTACTGAATGGTACCCAAAATACCTATTTTGGTATTTTGTAGTTACCTTTCTGTAACTACATCTATGCAACGCTGCATTATTTCAGTCTCTTTAAGGCAAGAATTGTTCTCCTGTAGACATTTTGACTTAAGGCTCCTTAAACCAGGAAAATTGGATCAACTCCTAAGTATTTTACAGCTTTACATTTCAGCAGCAAGATGTCAAAGCAGCTTTGCTTGGCACATTGATTAACTCCCATGTCAAGGAACAAGAACAGACCACAAAGGCTTTAGATAAATACAAGAAGAAAGCTGTTAAATGTGTTTAAGGATGTTTATTTACCTGTGTCAGAGTACTACAAGGCAAGGCATACACAACTGTAAAAACCAGCAGCTCCAACAGATGAGTAACATGTCACTGCATGTCACAAAATCAGAGATGTTTTGGAGACGGTGAACACATCACGTGTGTTTTGGAGGAGAGTCTAAAACACTACCATGCTGAAATTTCCCAAAAGCATTAATAATCAGCTAAGGTTTAGGAGCCAAAGTGCTTCTCATCTAAACTCATTCCTGCTAATTAAGCTGAGAAAGTGAGCAGAATCCATGAGGCAAGCACATAATGCTCTTATGGCAAAAGAAAGGGGCTATTAATTTTCTGCTAGTAATACACAAAGGAATATGTTTCCATGCTCCAAACTATCAAATCAATCGTGTACAAAAAGAGGCCAGCAATTCTTCTTCTTTGGGATTTATTCTCTTCTGAAACTGTCAACCCAGGCCTAGGCAGGAGCCCAGAGTGAACTAGGACAAGGGACACGGATGAGAAAAATAGCATCAAACTTTCTTTGCAGCATGGCAGCAGATACTGCAGCAGATCAGTCACACAAATGGTCTGTTTATAAGCTGCTGATCAATATGAGCTGATGGTGATTTTGGGAGAGTGTTTCCTCTAAAACCCAGGGGGAAAAAAGTCTGTACATGCAGGTGAAAAATGTTTACAGTAACAGCAATAAAAATACCTGTAGGGTTTTGAAGCAAGAATGAATTGCCTTTAATACTGGTACCTCATTTTTTTGTAAACTTTTTTTACCGTATCAGAAGTTGTTATCCTAACTGAAACCAAAGCAAACAGTGAGGTTGCTGACATTTGCAGAAGACAGATTCTGATGTCTGTTCCACACTGTGTATGTCCCAGAGAAGCTACAGAACAGCACTGTTGTTGTGCAGTTCCCTTCAGGTTTCTGCAGGAAATCTCTCTTGCAGTCTTGGAAAGTACTTATTTTACAACATTGCTGTGGCCTTTGCTATTGCAGCTGATGATCTACTGATTAATTTTAAATTAGTAGAATTTAAAAGCAAGATGTTCTTTCCCTATTAAACATGGCAGTTAATAATATGGTATGTGATGACAAATTTTGTAAGGGTAATTTTGGGTGAAAGATAATTTGCCTTCATTCAGAGGTTGTTTAACAGCTTTCCCTCTGATGATAAAAAATATTTATATTGATATATAAAATACATTTCAAGGGCATTTCTCTGCCCTTGTTTATTAGTTTCTTCAGGAAAAAGATGATTCTGTTTTACATCTCTGGAAAATCCCTAACTGTTGTTTATAAACAATCTGTAAATATTTCACTTACAACACACTTCCCTTTCATTTATTTTCATTTACCATTTGTTTGGTATTGGCAGTGGTGACTGTGGGTGTGGGATGTGTTAGCTTCAGATTACTTTCATAAGAGTAGTCTGTCTCTCCCATGACTTCTCAGGTCCAGAAGCAGTTTGCAATATCAGGATACAGGGGAAGCTGAAAGGGTGGGTGTGCACGCACTGGCTTTCCATAACAAACCTTCTGCTGTGCAAACACAGCAAAAGGTCTCTGGGTTTAAAATTCTTGGCAACCTGTGCAGCTAAATACACACTGAGAACAGATGCTCAGGAGAGACTGAGTAATTGCTGTGGCTGGTGCCTGCAAAGCAGAGGAGAACAGGGGTAGGGAGAGGAGTATGATAACCTGATGAGTGGTGTGGGCAAGTCCCACACATCTCCAGATTTTGTTGTGGGGCTATGTATCCTAGTGAGTGCACAGATGTGTTGGGGAGCTTTGCATATGTTTCTCTGTCACAGTTCTGTGGCACTGACCTTGTGGGTGCTTTACCTATAAATATGAGTTTAGCAAATGGAGGTTTGGCACTGAGGTCAAAGGCAGAATAAACAAGAGAGCAAAAGTCAGCAATGAAACCATGACAGGTTGCAGCAGGAAATTTGAATCACAGACATTCAGGTAGTCTGGTCTATGAATTTAGGAAACTGTAGCTTGTCCTCCCTGCACTGCACAAAAGTGACAGGTCCCACACAGGGTCAGCATGGGCTTTTGGGCAAAGATGAAACAAAGCTGTTAAACACACTTTCTGTGGGTGCTGGTCACTTAAACTGAAGTAAATTATTTTTTTAAACAGAGCTTTTTTCTATGCAGTAAGAGGAATTTGTGGGCTGAGGGAGCATGATATTTGGCCTGAGCCAGAACATGCTGCTTCAAAAGTCTCAGCTATTGCAGATACGTCCCCAGTGCCATGCTGTAAAGATACATCCTTAGTTTTTTATGCTGCCACAATAATCTGGAAGGGTTTGCCCTCAGCACATATGCATCTTGTGTTCTTTCTAACCCCCATTTGAGTGTACAGAAGTGGGGCTGACTAGTTTCAGTACCTGTTTGCTGCAACTTTCTGCATGAACATGTTTCAGTGAAACAACACTTGACATTTGCTAAACACTCTGCTCCTTCCTGTGCTCTAGTAGCAAAGCTAAGCAATTCTTACAAGTGTTTAATCATAGAGGGGTAGGATATTCCCAGGTATTACTTTTGAAAATAGACATTACACATCAGCCACAATTGTAAATAAAATATTGAAATGTATGTTATAAAACTACTTAGATGTCTGTTCAGTAATTGGTAGTGTAGAATTTTCATTTATTATAACTGCCAAGTGGAAGATTAAGTTAAAAAGTCAATCTGAGTGAGCCCCTTAGTAATGAATCCCATTACAATATTGTTTTTATAATGCTGTCACCTAGTAAACTTCAATCTCTGTGTAGTATACAATGCCTATTGAGATACTCAGAGGGTGAGAGGAGATTGAATTTAATCTTCTGGTGGCTTGCAAGGATCCTGGACCCAGGGGCACAAAGAACAGTAGCAGGAAAACAAACACTTCACTTACCTGCACACTCCCCTTTCCCTCTGCCTTGCAGAGGCACACAGCATCACAGATAAGGGCAAGTGACTGCTGGCTGTGTGGCTTCATTGTGGAAACCAATAGCAGTAAAAGTTGTGGGTGAAGAAAAGAAATGTGTTGGTGAAAATACTCCAGCTTTAGTAAAGTATTTACTAATTGAAAAGATGGATGACTGTATTTCAGGAAATTAGCAGGGGACTGTACAAGAGGTAAAATCTACTGTGATTTCCTTTAACAGTCTTAACATTTTCTCCTTACTGGTTAAGAATTACATTAAGAACTATTGCATAACTTGTATATTCAGTATATGGTCATTTAAACTAGTACACACTTTCATTTGAATTTTGTGATGATACACTAAAATATTTTGCAGCTACACTAGGAAAAAGTGAGTGTTTTGAGCTAATAGGCTACTTCTGCTTTACTGGCACAACGGAGAAGGATTCAAAGTTGTTAACCCTCAATAGTTACTATGGTTTCATGTGTATGTTCTTTAGGGTTATTGTGCAATGTAACACAATTTTATTATTATGCTTCCAGTACACAACACGTACTGCACAGCCAATGTATCTATCATAAATTTTTCTCTGTTATTCAGGATCAGTGCCTGCAGGCTGACCTGTCAGGATGAATTCCAAGCAAGTCAGCAATTAAATATCTGGGAACATCCATCCAATCAGCAATAGCTCAGTTAATTCAGTAGGATTTTTGCCATGACCTACTGATTCTGTGGGATTACCCATAGGCTCTGAAGGACATTTTTTTCGGTTCTCAGAAACCACAAGGCATAGCCAATCCAACAGCTCATTCCTCTGCCTGCTGCAGCCACTTCATTGCTATGTTAATCTAACAAAAATTTGTGTTGAATCTGTTTCCTGCTCACACACAAAAACTTTGAGTTATTTGGCTTCAGCCAGAGTTAATATTATCCTCTTAGGGGCTATGTGGATTTGGTATGAGTCATAGTTGTTTGACATATGGCACTGGAAAAAAAATCACTAGACATCTAGCCAAATTTGCTGGTTATCAAGGAAAGTTGGTAAACTTGTGAGCATTGTTTGGAAGTTTTTCTTCCCATTTTATAGTATGTCACTGAAGCTATGTAAAAAGTGATGCATGATGTACACAAGAGCACTATGAAAACTTATACTTGCTCTTTGTAAAGATCACCTGAACAACTTAGGTTATGAATACAGAAAAAACATGATATTGTTCAGGAAAAAAAACCAAAGAAACTGCATTTCCAGCTACTTTTCATCTATTTTTCATTCAGGGTAAAATATCTGTCATTGCAATGCTGCAACAATGTAGTGGGAAGCATTAGATAACCACAAAACAGTTTTGAAGCAAAGTCATAATTCACAGGACGGATTTTTATGTGGTGATCAATCCCTCTCAAAATGGAGCATCAGCAGATCTGAGGCAGCAGACATCACTGTGTAGGGTTATTATGATCCCTTCTGCTGTCATTAAACTCAAGCTCTCTTCTGAATGTTATAAATTCTAAACAAACTACAAAAGGGAAGAGACTTTTCCATTTCCAGTGAAGTGAGCTTAGGTTTTCTGTACTTCTATCTGAAGTAAGAAACCTTGTTATACTTTTTTTTAGGAATTACCATACAATTTTCCAGTGTCCTCCAAGACATGCATGTTTCATGGCCAACACATGTAACTACAAACTGTAAGTGGAACCACAACAATGAAGATTAACAATTAAATAATACTTTCAGATGTAAATAATCCTTATCTACCAAGAGTTCTGACAGAAAAAATACTTAAAGTATCTAATCAAGTTTTCCTCCTTTATTTTGTTGTCTACTCCTTGAGTTTGATTAGAAACAGGTAATAAAATTTTCTTTCCCTTTATTTTATAGGCTTTTACTTGCAGTGCTACTTTTTTTTTTAAACAGATGCATATAAATCTTCAATTTCTAGTCAAGTGATTTATCCAAGATTCTGAGTTTATGAGTTTGTAGGCTTTGTGACTGTGATAAAAATCAGAGCATATTGGCACGTAATTCAAAGCCTAAACAGATCAATAAGGAAAAGGATTAGAAATGTTTTTCAAGAGCCTTAAGCCATGATTAGTGAATAGGCAATGTTTGGTTGCAATACAACAAACAACCACTTCATAGAAGATGTGTCTGAAAAAGCCCCATTTTCCTAAAAGTATAATGCTTTTTCAAAGTCTTAAATTCTGTGGTTCTAAAATAAAGAAATATCCTTTGAAATGTAAGATTTATTCCTTACAAAGAATCTTCCTTGTTGGAGTTTTCATTGAAAACACTGAAGATGAAAAGAGTTCTTATATGCATCATGTCTAGAAGAGTCATCAGGGACCCAAGGAAGACAGAAAGACATAGGGACAGAAGGATTTTTGGAATAGGTAAGGCTGGACCTAAGAATTCTGCTAACACTTTCAAAGTCTCAGGAGAGCAGATAATGAGAAATCCATTTATATTTATTAAAAAGGTTACTGAATTACTGGTCTTCTAGAGTAGATAGAAAATAGAAACTTTTAGAAGTTTTATATTTCACAGTTCTTTACTAAGTTCTGAAGTGCAATCAGAGGTAATAACTTTAAAAATAATAATGTAAATATTAATAATTTAAATAGCTACTAAGAATATTATTTACAGAAGCCTGAAAATAAGTTTCACAGGCCACGGAAGTTCAGGTAGTAGCAGAAAGACAAAGAGTTGTATCACTGAAACAATTGAATGAACATATATTTTTATATATGAGTGAGCACATCAGGCACTGAGTACTGCCATTGGTTACCCAGGCAGGGAAGGCTGGCTCTTACCAGTTCTGCATGGAAGCAGTAACAGGGCAAGTAGTAACAGAGCAGAAGACAGAGAAAAGTGGGAAAACCAGTTGCTCAGGGTATGCGTTAGTCTATTTCAAATTTAGACTGAGAATGTTCACAGCCTTCAGCACTGGTGGATGAAGAATTCATTAACACATACAGCATACAACTGCAGCTGCTCATGAAGGATAAATGCTGAATATGGCAGGAGCTGTTTCCAGTAAAGCAATTAATTGTACTTTTGTTGATCACTCAATTGCAGACTGGCACCAGGAGGACCAAAAAGTAACATGGCAGAATATGATAAAAATTTTATGGGATAAAATCTCTTATTCTTTACTCTCAAGTAAATTCTCTCTAATACCTGTATTTGCTCATCTTGACCTAGCTTGAGTGGGGATCCTGGACATGGCGACCTCCAGAGGTCCCTTCCAACCTTAACTGTCATCTCAGAGCCTTTCCCTTCAGTGACAAGGGTCAGCAACTTCTACCCCCAGTGAAGCCCTTGGAAAAGCTGAGTTGAGGTGTGAATATTCTCAGTTCAGTTGAAAAAAGAAGAGACAATTTCTCCTGGGCTGAGCCTGGGAATTTTAGACAAAAGAATTCAAACAATTATTATCTCTCTCTCTGTAACCATTGTTAATAGTTATCATTCTTTACAGTGTGCTATTCATAGCCACTAATAATGTGAGATGTTTTCTACTTTGAGACTAATCCAGTCCCACTTAGCAAGTAGAAAACTTTGAGACTACTCCAGACTTTTATAGCAAGAGACTATAAAGCTCTCTGCTTCTTGCTAATAAAGATTCTTCTTGACTCTTCTGATCTACCTGAAGACAGAAGTCTTTCTGTTCCTGACTCAACAGCATCATTGGAGTGCTTCCTCCACTGGCACCCAGGAGCTCACCAGGGCTCCCCCACTGTAGTGTGGGGTTGCCTATTTTCCAGGTGTCCATCTTTAGTACACTGGTCCCATATCACACATTGACCCTGAGGTTCAAACCCACTTCCAGCACTTCCAGTTCCTCTACTCAGCTGTGCAGGGCTGTGTAGAATCCTTGGTGCCTACCCTGGGACCAGATATACCAGGAAGAGTGCCAAGGATTTCAGTAGCACTGAACATTGCCCAGATTTTCTGACACCTCCTGAAGGCATGTGCCTTGTGTTAATCCAGCCAGTGTCTGGTGAAGACCATGGTGCTTTGGGGGCTTGGAGGCTCCATGTCTCCTCTCAGGTGCCCCCTGGACAGCTCACCACAGTTTTCCCCTGGCATCTCACCCCAGGTGGCTTGAAAGCTGGGGAGTTGCTGAGGAGATCCATGTGGGCTTCCCCCACAGCTCTCTGGGCTTTTCTCTCCTCTTCTTTTCTCAGCACCAGAAAAGCTCCAGCACTCTGCATGGCTCTCTTGGCAGGACATGGCTTTGGGCACCATTAAGCCAGACCTGCAGGAGCAAGGAACAGCAGCATGAGCCACAGGCAGGCCTGCAGGAGCCATCAATGCCCTCTCTCCCTGGAAGATGTTGAGGACAGCCTGTGTGCCCTTCTGCCTCCATGGGTTCTGCTCTGCCTGCACCCAGCACTGGGCCAGACAGAGTGCCGTGTGCCTGCTCTGCGGGCAGCCATTCCAGCTGCTCCTGTGCTTGGTGCCAGCAGACAGCCACTGTAAAGAGTACATGGCCCCTCACAGCACCACTGCCACAGCACCAGGCCCAGAGGGAGGCACAGTGCCCAGCTGGAAGCTGCACTGGCAGAGCACATTGGCCAGCTTGGTGCTTTGCTGGCTCTTGCCCTCAATAAGCATTCAGATGCTTTCCAAGGGTTGTTTTTTTTTATTATTTTCAACACCAGAGACCCACCCACTCTAGGCAATGTTTTCCAACACTGTGTGGCAGTGAGCTGCCCCAAGCTGGGTATTTTTCAAACTGAGAATGAGCATTAGGAGCAGGGAGGTTGCTCCTCTGTCCACCACCAGTAGACACATAGAGGGGGAGAGAACACAGTGCATGTCACAGTGCATAGCTCTGACTGAACTTTTCTGGCTCCTTGAATTCCTTAAAGTTGTTATTCCCATAACTGTGGGTGCTTTGGGGCCTTCTGCATCCAAAAAGATAAAGCATTCCATTGGGTTCCTCACTTCTTTGCTTAGCTCCACTTTGGGGAATGGACTATTTTGTATCTTGCAGTATTTTTATGTTGTGTCTAATAGCTGCGGACACAGAATGCCACGGAGCTAAAACAGACCCTAAGACAAGAATCGGGTTTACTCAGATATCCTAGAAACACTATGTCATTTTAATTCTATCCCTAGAATCACTCTGAAATGAATGTGTAGTCCAAAGCAGTCATAGTATAACCCCTCTTTCTCCCACCACACACCGTAAGTCAGAAGATGACTATAATGCTTTTTACAGCTTGAAGGAACGACCAAAAGCCACATTTAAATTTTGTTGTGACAGACGAGGAGAGACAAAGAGCATGAATCCAGCATCTTACTGCACCTGGCTCTTCTCTGATGTAATTTTCTTACACTTGTTTTATAGCTGTTCAGCACTTTTATTGCCCTCCAGTTTACAGAAAAATTATTCCCTGCTCTGGCTCTAAATGCTGTAGGAAAGGGTGAGATGCTGGAGAAAGGCCATTTACAAAGCTCCAGGGGATCTCCTGCTGTCCAGCAGGACATCCACATGGATATGACCCAGCAGCATGGAGCATGGTCACCTTGAGGTATTTGGGCTTGAGTGCCCCAAGGCATTTGGTAGCTGCCCTGTCCCAGGTGCTGGGGAATAACCACAGGCAGGAGACCTTGGCCTTGGTCTGTGCAAAGCAGACAAGTGCAATTATCACTTTTTAATTTATTGGAAACCTTTGCCTGCATTTTCATGGGAATAAAAGTGCAGATTTCTGCTGCACAAAGTGTATGCAGGAAAATCCAAATCCCTACTTCAAATCTGAGTTTGCTGGAGCTGGTAGAAGGTCTTGGTACTTTACATGAGGCAGAAGAAAAACAGTGACACATTTTTTCCTCAGCCTTGGCCTCAGAAATGGGCAAACTATCTTGATTGAAGCTTTTGCAGTGTGGGGGAAAATGAACTGATAACAGATGCTCATTGTGTAAAATTTAATTCCAAGTTGTTAAAGAACTGTAAGCACAACTTTTTCTGCTTTTATAGCTGGTGCTCTCATTTTGTATTCATCAAACAATAATTGCTAATTCTGTGTGCCTTCTGTTCTCTCTGTATGCTTTTTGTTCTGTTCAAATTTCTAACAACACACAATGCCATCAAATTTGAAGCGCAGCAGCTGGAGACATAGAGAGTGTCGTTAGTGGAATGATTTTCACGCAAATACCAGGCTCAGGAGCTAATTGGGAAGTTCACTTACCTGAAAGATGGAAAACTGCTTGGCAAATAATTGTCTTCACCAGGCCAGTACATTTGAGGCAGACATATATCTCACTGCTCACAATAGTTTGACTTCCTTATCTGTCATTCATGAGAAGAGATGGACTACACTGGAGAAAAGCATTAAATCAAAGTGATTGAAGTCCATGACTCCTGCTCATGGGCAGCCTACAGATCTTTCTCCAGGTTCCTCTTTCACAATACCCCAGAGTCCCCAGGTGCTGCTATTGTGTGACCTCTGGCACTGCCAGCAATGCTATGTGTGAAGGAAGATGAGGGGGAAGAAGAAGTACTTACTATCAGCCCAGGATGGCTGCCTACTGCCCTGGCTGGGCTTGCCAGGACTGTGACTTTTGATGGACCACAGCTGTAAATGGCTTTTTCATCTAGTGCCAACACCTCTGAGATACCTGCTGGCTCACTTACAGAACTAATGTTTTACAAAGAGAAGCCAGAGCCTACCAAAATCAGCTTCAGGAACTGGAGATATAAATATTATGACTGGAAAATGCCATGATGCTCGAGTCGTCCCCATGGCTTTTTTGACTAAGTTACCTGTCCTACACTGTGGCTGGTCTGCATCTGATACTGGAGAGTCTCAGAGGGATTTTAGAGATAATGACTGCTGTCTGAGAAGGTCTGGACAGCCAGGGAATTACAACTAAATTACAACTAAAACCAGTTTCTCTGCTGAATAGGAGCTAATCTGTTTAAACTGGGCAAGTTTGCATAGAAATGAGTAGTTCCTGAAAAGGTAAATATCAGTTGAAAGAGTACTCTTATATAACACATTTTCTATGCAAACTCCAGGTGCAATTACAGTAAAATTCAAACTTTAACAGAAGCATCAAAAATATGGGCTATATGAGCACACAGTTGCATGTGTTGATGCAGTTGCCTCTATTGAGTAGCAATGTCTGTGGAAATATTTGTGGACTCCATTAACTGGGACAAAAACTAATATATATTTGTTTAGCATTGCAGACTATCCTGACATTCTTCTCAGTAATGCATTTGGTGTTTGGCTTCTGAGGGTTGCACTGGAAAAGCACCCCCAACAAATAAAGATGTGAATTTGAAAAGTCAAGAATAAAACTGCATTAAAAAGTATTACATGGACACTCCTAGCCAGAATTTCAGTTTCCTTAATTCAATCTGCTTTAGTTCTCCTTGGAAATTAAATAAATTAAATTAGGACTACTTTAGGATTTTTTTTTAATTCTGAATGAGAATATCCAGATAAAAGTATAAAGAAATTAAACTAATACACCTTAAAAGACTCATTCACGTGCATTTTCTTGAGTTAGCCTCCAGAAACCCTACCTGATTCAGATGTGGAATTCAGGGAAGATTTTTAAAGGCTGACACCTGCAGCTCCTTCTTTTATAATTTACTTATAATATCTGCTGACTGTGTTGTTGCCCACAGTCAGCAGATATTGAATGAGTGTCCATTTCTCAACACACTGCCTTAATTAAAACTGCCATCATTTGCCACTGAGGTACTGATTTTGGGAAAGTAAGGGTGTGATAGAAGGGTGGATACCTAGCAGGCAAAATGTTGCTTAATTTGCAATATTGTGGGGTTTTTCTTCCCTCAAAGACACCAAAATGAGGGGCTGTTTTATATTCACAGACAAATTACACTTCAGTGATTGCATAGGAAAGAAATGAAGGAACAAAATGCTGAAGACGTCTCCCCAGCATTAAAGTGTTTTCTAGCTGGTAAATAAAGTAGAGAGGGAAGCAAAGGCTTAAGGGGGATGGAGCTTCAGTATCCAACATGGCAGTGAGCAGCTCAGCCACCAGACTGTCCTGAGAAACATGGGGAGGATGGTGATGTGTCACCCAGAATTTTGTGACCACATCTTAGGGAGCACTCCTGGGGCTTCCTCATACAGTGCTGATGGGAAGCACCAAGCCAAGCACCAAGGACACAGACCTCTGGACTGTTTTCAGGGACCATATATGAGATTTTTCCAAAAGAGGTCATGTCATGGTGGGTATTTGCAGCTTCTGGGTCACAAGATAAGGAGATCAGCCTAGAAGGGGGTTTTGCAGGGGGTTACCGTAAGGTAATTTTGTGATTAAGCTTATTCTTGGGTAGCTGATCCTGGACACATCCCATGCAAGTGAGGGCATGCTGGGGAAGACACAAAAAGGGAAAATTGAAGAATGAATTAAAAAAAAAAAAAATCTACATGCTTTGCATGAATTTTCTCTGAGGTATGGATTTGTCTTTGACACCAGTGCAGGTCAGTTACCCACGTGTCGGTCACCTTGACCATTTTTCTTACCAACTCCTTGGATTATGTAAGATAATATTTATATTTTGGACTTTGAGGCTACAGACTACCGTTGTCAATTCTGTTTTTTTTCAATGAGACATCAAAACATTCTCCTTAACAACTATTTATCATGAAGTGCAGAAAAGGGGTTGAAATTTGTTGCCTATGAATGTTGAATGAAAGTACCGTGTTCATATCAAGCATTCACAATCTCATTTTTAAACATTAAAATACACTATATTCAGCATAAAATACAGTTAACATTAGAAACTTCAGTTATCATTACTTGGAAACAAAAGTGACAGGCCCTGAATTTTTGATAGCACAGAGCCACATCTAAAGGGCCATAAATGAAGCGCTACAGGGGGCATTAGTCTGTGGGATGGTTTCTGAAAACTGATGAGCTGCAAAAATTGCTGAGGACAGAGAATGCTATCTTGTTTAAAAAGGTCTAGTAATTAAAACAGATAGGGAAGTAACCACCTTTCTTCACACTTTCCTTTTTGTTCTAAGGCTTTCAAGCCTAATGTTCTGGCAGTGCAAAGCTGCCATTCTCTGGTGTCTAGGAAGGTGGTGCTAAACTACAAATTATGGAAAAAGCTGCGGGAGCTGCACGCCCTGCAGCTAAAGGATTTACTGATGGTTGCTGCTGTTTCTTAAAATCCAGAAAGACTGTAAAAGGAGTGCTGTAGGAAGGAAAAAAAAGTGAATAGGCTTAGGATACTATTATTTATCATCTTCTTATGGAGTTCCCAGTTCAGTGTTAGGAAAGCTCAATCCTTTCTGTAGCATCTCTTACTTTTGTCATGTGAGAATCAAGATCTGCTCTCAGCTTTTTGGCTTCTAGGCCAGTTATATTGTAGAGTGATGTATGTGCTCTCACCCACAACAGACAGAGTTTGCCTCATAAGAAAGCTGCATCCAGCTCAGAGAAATGTATTTTACTCTTCATATACATAAAGAATTTTACACTGTCCTCAAGTGATCGGCTTTGTTCTGCTGTGCACAAAATTCTTTGGTTTGCTGTTTTTTAACCTGAGTTTGATAGTGAGCTTCTGCTTCTGATCACGTTCTTTTTCAAGTCTGAAGACTTTTTCACTAAAACCAGAGATTAATTGCAGTGCAGGTATGTGGGATGTCAAGGAATACCAGGCTTGGGCTACTAGACACTTCGACTTTTTATTATCAGTGCTAGTAATTATCAGTTTCCTATGAAACTTTCTATAAAATAATGTAATTTTTTGAGGAATGGCCTGAGAGAAAGGTTATAGTGTTTGTTTCCTTAATGTTATCAAACAGTCTCTTTACTTATCACTTTAACAGACAGAAGTGATGAGATCTTCTTCCTGGAAAAATGGCTTCAAGTACTGACTTGAAATGTATTAAAAATCCTTGATAAAAATCAAGGATTTGTGAAAAAAGATTCCTCTGGTTTCCGCAAACTCATTGTTTTGTTCTGAGGGCTCCTACTCACCTGCCCAGGCTGTCTGAAGTTTCAGTTCCTTACCTGATTCTCACAACATTTGTAATAGGTGATTATTATAGCAGAGAGAAATACAAAAATGCTCACTCCTGGTCCACAGGAGAGGAGGGTGATAGAATCTATCATAGAATGAGTATTTTCTGAGTGCCAGCTCTGTGATCATACCTAGTTTTGTGATGAAAAAAAATCTATATCATTACTAACACATCCTTCTTTCTACTAAGTTAATTATTTCAGCGTCAAAGTGTGATTTGCACACAGCCCTGTATGAAGCAGTGGTAATGTAATGTACAGGCAGTTCCAAAATAAATTCTCATCTTTAAAATCCTAGTGAGATCTGCACGGAGGTGCTGCAGAAAGCATGGCCTGAGGGACATGTGTGGAATGCAGAGGTCTAAAAGACCAGCCTGCAGTTAGTTGGCCCCCAGCAAACGGCCTCCTATTCTCTGACAAGAGATGAATTAGAGACAAGAACCCTCCCTGGGGCTCCAAGGCTGAGAAGAATGTATTTTTAGAAAGCCATCAAGTGTCTGCCCTCTGAAAGCAGGAGACTCCCACGAGCAGGACACCAGCTGGCACAGCAGCAGAACCCTTTATAAAAGTCATCACAATGACCTCAACAGGGATATGTATGTGCTGGCTGCTCCTGAACTCTGTGGCAAGGGACAGCAATGTGACCACATCCAAATGGGCACATAGCAGTGTATTTAATGCTCTCCCACAGCAAGACTGGACACTGTTTACAGCTTTACCTGGCAATGTTCATAGTGTGCTAAATCTAAAAACATTGATTTCAGTCTGTGGAATACATATTGTTTTCTTGATGTTTCATTTTTAGAGTATTATTTTTCCCTTGATTTTGTGTATGCATTGATATTTATGCTGTGGTGGATAGTTATTTTGGAGATATTATGCAGGAACACTTTGTTTAGGAAGCAGAGAGCTTGTCCCCCATGAAAAGGAAGTCCCTATGTCACATCCCTTGCGTGAGTAGTACAGCATGATGGCCTAGTGGGTAGATGGAGCTGGCTGTGACATTGATGTTTGCTTTAGGATTAATACTTCCCATGTGAAAAATGCATGTTTTCACAAAAGCACAAAAGCCATGTTGTCGGAGACGAGGGGAGAACGACCACCCGGGTAATGCATCGAACTCGATTTATTGATCCATCAATCCCCTTAAATAACAGTGTTAACGAGCTTCATACATATTCTGTAATCCAAGTACATGACAGGCTAACAGAGAAACTCTAACCACTCCTTCTGTTTACAATACCAAGATTTCTTTTCTCACCCTGATATGAATGGTTCTCAAAACTTCCATGTCTGTTCCCAAAACAGCCAAAGATAGAATACCCACTTGTTATGAGAAAGCTGCCTGAGAACTTTGCTGTGAATAAGGATGTGCTTGAGAACTTTATTGTTTTCAAAAGAGAGTAATTGTTTATACAAATCAGAAGGCTGAGAACTGTTAGAAACTGCTTTACTTATCCCTTTACTTTTCTCTCAATTGTATGTCTCATGGCCTCTTTCTTTTAGCCATTCTTGAATTAATCTCTCCACATTTCCCCCTTTTTTTTCTTTGAGAGAAAAGAGGTTAGTTTGCCAGGTCTTTTCTATCATTCTACTAACCATCTTTTGGATACTGTTACAGAAGCAAGGTAAGATAAGTAGAAGCAATAAAAATACACCTAATATCCCTATAGCGTATATCACAAGGTTTCTTAACCATGGTCCCTGCTGAAACTGTTCTGAAACAAGCTGATGTGCGTGTTGTAGACTTTCCCCTTTCAGAGGCCATTGCTTAACCCAAACTGGAGTGTCAACAATCCAGGTGATGGGAATTGGGAAAGTCCAAGCAATGGCTTTTATTCCAAAGGGTGTTCATTTGTCAAAATCACCCCTAGCTGAGCCATAATGTCCCGACCTATAAGGCATTGAACAGTAGGTGGTAACTGCACCACTGAAAAGGTAGCTGTCAGCTGTTTCCCATCGATATAAACCTGAAGAGGGGGTGAACGGCTAGCCAGGGTAAATCCTCCTACTCCGGTTACTGTAGTGGCTGCTGGCTGCAACGGCCAGTGATGAGGCCAGCAGTGAGGAGTAATGATGCTGGAATCTGCTCCAGTATCCAGCAGACCTGAAAATGACCTTTTTTGTCCATTAAATTCCACTTCTACCTTTTTCTTGGGTCTCTCAGCAAGATTTAAAGTTAGTAAAGTAAGTCCTCCTGTGGAACCAAAAGCACTTTCTTTCCTCTCTTGACTTCTTATGGGTTGTATTCCTTTCGTCATTTGCTCAAGTGGCACTAGCTGAGCAATCCTTTGTCCTTTGTTGATTTGAAGGGGAGGAAAAGGTGTATAAGCCATTACCATAATCTGACCAGTATAATCAGCGTCAATAACGCCTGGTAAAACAAACAGTCCCAACATAGATGCAGAAGATCTTCCCAATAGCAACGCACCCACCGCTTTGTTCTGAATCATGATAGGTCCTTGGATCCCCGTAGGGATTTTTTGCGGGTGCGGAGTCATTAATGTTACGTCTACTGCGGCTGCCAGGTCCATGCCGAGGCTGCCTGCTGTGGCGGGCTGGAGGTTCCCGGCCGTGGAGGGCTGGAGGGGGGGTTGACGGCTCCCTGCTGTGGTATTGTTTCTGCAGCGGCAACTTGTGTCTTCGCGCGGCTGCTGCGGGAAAACGCGCTCCTGGAGAAGTTTCCCGATTTCCGTTTGCAGACGCTTGTATGATGACTGTCCGTACGGCATTTCTGGCACCAGACTCCGACAGCTTGGCAGTCCTGGCGCCCATGGCCCCTGCCTCCGCATCGGAAGCATTTTATATGGCCCCTTTTATTTGATGCGGCAAACACAGATGACGTTTGAAGAGGTGCAAGAGCGGCTAACACCTGGTTCTGAGAGGACTTTGCCTGTTCTTGTAAGCCTACTCCTAACTGTTTTATTGCGTCTATTACCAGAGCCTGCGGCCCGGTTGGTACAAGAGCCATCCTCTCCAATGCCTCCTCTATAGTCCAATTCGCACCTAAGGTATTAAGTACACTTCTAGTAGCTGAATTACAATTTTGAATAGCACACTGCCTAAGAAGGGCCCCGCGCATAAACTCAGCGACTCCTGCCCTTTCAATTGCAGCGGCAGCTCTATCAATAAAAGCACCAAATGATTCTTCTCTGCCTTGCTTAATTCCCATATATGATGGTATCCCTCCTGGTTCCTTTACCCTTTCTATTGCGAGTCTGACTAACCGCATTGCCTCCCGGCACTTCTCCTGACCTATTAACGCTTGTGCCTCTGTGCGAAGGAAAGGTCCCAGACCCATAAGCTCATCTACCGTGACGCCATGCAGGGGGTCACCTGGCTGTCTCTGAACCGCTATGCACTCATTCACGAGCGCCTGCCAATGGGCATTAAACAGCAATTGTTGATGTTGTGTAAGGATTAATTTAGCTATGCCACGACAATCATTAACAAGAAGGATACTAGTGTCAAAAATATAGTCGAGCATTTGCTTGGCTGGTTCGCTTTTAAAATCAAACTCACTAACAGTAGCTCGCAATTGAGATAACAGTTTCCAGTCAAGAGCACTGATTGTTGCCTGAATCCCGCCTCCGGCCTGAGGTGAAAAAACAACTGGACAAGCCAACTCGTTAGCCATACCCATTAATTCTTGATCTCCCTTTTCCATGGCATCTTTGGCCAGGGCAGCCCACGCATCTCTTCTATCCCTAGCAATCGTCACCGCCAAATCGTTTTCCGACTTAGGGACCGACTGACTGCTTTTTGGGAACGGAGTATACGTTTGTAGCCCCGACTGCTGTGAGATAGCAGATACGGGAGACTCTGAAGTGCTCCGTGTAGCCTGCGGCAAAGTAGGCAACATTAAAGCACCCTGCGGAGCTTGGCTCGTCAGGGGGGGCTGGTTTGTTAAAGGAGACGGCGAAACGGGCAATACAGTGCTCTGCGGAGCTTGGCTCGTCAGGGCCTGGCTGGAAACCTGGCTCGGAGCCTGGATCGGAGCCTGGCTCGCAGCCTGGCTTGCCAATGGAGGCGGCGAAGCCGGCAATAAAACTGTCGTCGATGCAGGGCCAAGAGGGGCCCCAGACTCCCTATCAAAGTCCCTGTGTTGATCGTAATCTTTATTACGATCATGAGCGGCAGTAGCCTGGTGCGCGGCTCGCTTTTCAGCTTGGAACTGTAACAGCTCGGTGTTAATGACCCGCCATAATTTACCCAACTTCCTGGCAGTTTTATCATCATCTAAAGTAGCATGCCATAATATCTCACCAAATTTACGCCATTCCGACAACTCGTGCACTGTATGGGGATTGACAAAAATTCCTTTTTCTAAACCATAAGCTAAAAGACCCGGTAACTCTTTTTGCAAATCTATGCCCTTAATTTGCCTTCTCTGCAAAAAGTTAATAAAAAGATCATATGCGGCTTGCCTTTCCATACCTATTTAAATGCGCGCGCTTTGCAGCTCCTCAAAAGGCTTCGGCCGCACGTACCAAGCCGAGACCCGTCTATACGGTCGCTCGGGGCCGGCGCGTATCGGCGGATTTCTTTCCGCTTTGTTTTCGCGCTTGTTGCCGTTCCGCGGCTGCTTCTCGGAACCTGGACAACTAATCCTCACCTCCCGTGGTGCTCGCGATCCCTGGGCACGGCGCGTATCGGCGAGTCTCCTTCCGCGTATCGGCGGGTTTACCTCGCTTTAGTTTCGCGCTTATTTGCCTCTTCTATCACGTCGGGGTCACCATTTGTCGGAGACGAGGGGAGAACGACCACCCGGGTAATGCATCGAACTCGATTTATTGATCCATCAATCCCCTTAAATAACAGTGTTAACGAGCTTCATACATATTCTGTAATCCAAGTACATGACAGGCTAACAGAGAAACTCTAACCACTCCTTCTGTTTACAATACCAAGATTTCTTTTCTCACCCTGATATGAATGGTTCTCAAAACTTCCATGTCTGTTCCCAAAACAGCCAAAGATAGAATACCCACTTGTTATGAGAAAGCTGCCTGAGAACTTTGCTGTGAATAAGGATGTGCTTGAGAACTTTATTGTTTTCAAAAGAGAGTAATTGTTTATAGAAATCAGAAGGCTGAGAACTGTTAGAAACTGCTTTACTTATCCCTTTACTTTTCTCTCAATTGTATGTCTCATGGCCTCTTTCTTTTAGCCATTCTTGAATTAATCTCTCCACACCATGTTCACATACTTCCACTTCTAATTCCATCCCAAAGGCTGACAACCACCAGCAAAGCAGGACTATTTTACTATTTTACATTGTAATGCAGGATGGCTTATCAAGAAGGAACTGCCATCATGATTCACTCAGTACAGAAGAGATTAGAATTGACTGGCTCTAATCTTGGCACAAGTTATATCCTTTTGCTTATCTGATTTGTTCATAATTCACCTTGAAGTATTTGGCACTGAGATGTCCGGAGCTTTTGTACCTGTCAGTCATCGAAGGTTTGGATGGGGTGGTGGGTATCAGTTAAAAATGGAGGTGTCAATCAGACCTACCACCCAGAATTCAAGACTTGTTTGTTCCATGTGGCTTACAAGGATCACAGTGCTCTCAGGAACAACCCTGGAGACCGGCTCTGCAACGTGACTTGGACAGCAATGGGAGGTGTCTGCTCTGGAATGGCCCTACAAGCTGATTTATTTTGATGTTACCTGAAAAGCTTTCAAGATGAAGTCAAGAACACAAATATATAAATATATGTAGATAGGCATTATTTTGTCTACATAATATATATTCTATAACATATATGCTCCACATTATATATTTATAGTGCTTTTTAGGGCTATATATGTATAAGGACAATACAGCTGGTGAAGGGTCTAGAAAATGTCTTATGATGAGAAGTTGAGGGAGATTAGCTTTTATTCTGCTAAATTAAGTATAGGTAAAGAAAAGACATGCAGACACAGAAGTTAAGCACAGTATTTTGAAAGAAAAGAGAAATACATGCAAAGGCTGGCAAGACTCCCCACACAAAAAAAAGGTGTTAAAAGAGAAATCCAAGGAAAATAAGGTGGGGAAAACAAACAAACAAACAAACAAACAAAAACAAACAAACAAACAAAAAAAAACCCAAAACCACAGCAGGACATTTTATGTATGTTTTCAGTTAAAAAGAGTTGTGGCTTTTTAGAAGGTTTTTATGCTCAAGGCAATTAATAGAAAGCTGCTGTTTTAAATCTTGAGATGTCTCAGTTATTTCTTTTCACCACTATTATCCTTACACCAGTATCAGACCCCTGAATGTGGTGGTATTGCAGCCACACAGAGGAGGGGAGGGCATCTGTACCTCACCATCTATCACACCAAAAAGCAACTGGTGGCATTTTGCAAACCTGCACTCCAACAGTAGGATTTGTCTCCATTTTTTTAAAACACGGGACAATGCATGGCCCCAGACAGCGCACAAAGTAGCAATTCACTTCCAGTTCCTCTACAGAGGTTGTAGCACTAATGAAGCAAATCACATCTCAGGGAATATAGCCATGATTTAGTACGTGTATAACTGTAATAAAGTACTGTTATGGCTGAAATTGTTATGTTTTTAATGGAAAAAAGAAGAATTAGGATTGAAATTGAAAAACAACCCAGTTCCCATAAAAAGTAAAAATGTGCTTGGATAAGAGGTTAATAGAGTTAATTGTGGGGAGTAATACAAGACAGCAACTCATGCTAGAGGAGATAATTGTGATTCTGATAAAGGGGAATTGTAATTAAATAGAGGCTGGATAAACACGATTATCCTGAAAAGGTTTCCCAGCAGAGTACTGGGAGGTTTTAAGATGCGGAGGCAGACGCCTGTACGTGCTCTGGAAGTAGAGACACCACTGCTGCCAGCCTTGCCGGGTGCTCACCACTGCAGCACGCTGCCCACACTGCTGCTCTGGCCGCCAAAAGGCAAGAAATTGAGCTCATTTTGAAGTTTAGTTCACCTGCAACACCAACTGGCAAGTGATCTTCCTGTCTTGCTCTTCTCATTTCTGCTGGTGCCCATTTCCACCCACATCCTTCTGTGGGGGGAGCAGCTTGGGTGCTGGCCAAGGCAGGATGGCTGTGGGTTGGAGCAGGTGAGGGCATCCCTCCCATATGATGCTTTTTCCAGAACTGATAAAAGTTTTTTACACAGGTATTAAAATGAAGTGCAGTATTTTGATACTGACCCCTGAGAGACAAACAGGGGCTTTCCACACTGATCTTACTGAAATGGGCATCTGTGCTGAATATTTTTATTTGTTGAGTTACCAATGTTCCACAATAACCTATATGAGATGAAGGGAATCAAATACAGCATATTCCTCCCAGGACAACCAGAAGAAGTCCAAAAAGCTATTTTGTTTATGTTTCCTTTAAATTGCGAAAAATTTTTGCTATATTTTCAACTTTTAATGATATATCATTAAAATATAAATATACTGAATTTGAAAACAGGATGGTATTAATTCACATTTGCTGTAATTCCTAATTATAGATTATTTTACATAACACATACAGAATAAAACCCCTGAGAATTTACTAAGAAAACCTATCAAATACTTCTGCTGTTCAATTATTTATAGCACTGTTTGGAATCACTGTATATCAAAACAATATACATTCCCACATGCCTAAGGAAAATTTCTACCGGAGTTCTATTATTCCCTATTCAGAGCAAGTGAACATCTCTCTAGGGACTAAGCAAATTTCCCCTCTCAAAAAACGGAGGGAAAAATCTTTTTGCTTTCTGGTTTTTGTTTTTCCAGTGCCAACTTCCATATCTTCAAGTAGACTTCACAACCCCATATACAGAGAGCAGTTATCAGCCCTTACTGTCACTTTAAGCTTGCTCTTTCAAACTTTTTTCCCCTGAAATTTTCTCCCCAATCTCTGTGCTTACCTTATGTACTTCTTCTGTCAGTTTACAAGCTGCAGTGAATCCTAAAAGCAGGCTTGGACTCAAAAAAGTGTTGCACACCTGCAACACTTTAGGTTGCTGACAATGTACTTATTGGAGTAATCCCACAAGTATTAGGGTGGATAGCATCTGTTGTGTGAATGAGACTGAGAGCAAAGCGAATTGCAATTGTGGGAACTCCCAGCATGGTTTCTTTGGCTTTTTATCTCTGCAGCCGGCATGTGATACAGTAATTGTCTTACTCACATTCCTGTCTTCTCTGCTTGTTAAGTGAGTTTGTTGAAGTTTCTTGCACCAGACATGCATTTGTTTGCAAGCATTTCTAAGATCATGACTCTACTGCCTAAATCAGTTGTTGAAACTTGAATCCTGTGCAGAAAATATTTAGGTATCGAGGCTATTTTTAAACTCAGTCATGCACAACACCTTTGCTTCCTTGTCTACAACTATTTTTTCTTTGCAAGAGCTTCTGTTTATTGAAGCTTACAGAAAGAGTAATGATTTCTTTTTTTTTATATATTTTTAAGTTTCCACTGAGTTCATTTCCTGGAGGGATATTTCTTTTTGTCTCTGTACAGCAAGTATACACAGGACCTAGAATCAAACACAGGAGATGACACAGTAATATTATTCCCACAAACCACCTCTAAGGATATTGGCTGCCTATGCTGCACACACAGGTTTTGCTATCCACAAAAATTAATGTAGAGATGGGAAAGTTAAGACCAAGACATACACATACCCAAAACATATTTTGAATAGTCTGCCACACAGTGTTTCTGGAAAAGCAACCTTTCACTGGAGAGTGACATATTTTAATTTCCTAAAGGAGAGAGGGGTTTTGAGAACATATATTTTTATTAATCCTCCAACAATCAAAACTGGACTCTGGAAAATGTGTTTAATTTCTATGAAAATGTCATTCCTCTGGCTCTGACTTGCTAGCAGTGATTTTTTCCCAACATTTTATTAACATGACACTTTTACTTGAAACAGTAGCTGGCATGTACTGTAAATTTTGTGTTCTCCCAGGAGAAAATGAAGCAAGAGCTTTAAAAAGGAAACAGTGAAATGGTTACTGCTTGTGTTTACCAACAACTGAAGGTGAACCTTTCAGTTATTTTGCTGTCCCCCAGCCACACATCCTCCAGTGAGGATGGAACACTGAGCTCCCTGCCATGGAAAAGGATCTCTGCACGACTTGCTGGTAGTGCAATGATTGAGTGAAACAGGGGCAGCCTCATAAGGAAAATTGAGGCTAACACACATCAGAATTACAAAAAGGCTGTTCTAAAACATGCTTTAACTCAGTGAATGCAGCTGTTCCCCTCCAGTGCAAACTACCATCAGGAAAGATGATACTGCACAAGAGATCAATGTTTTCTATTTCAGATGTCTTGCTCAACTAATCTTCACCTAATTTTGATTAAGGTATCTCCATATGTGTTTGCATAAAACAGAATTTAAGAAAATTTTTTAAGCATGGGTGCCAGCCCACTCCATAAAGACCAGGAGAACTTCAGCCTCAGGAGGACTATGGAAAGAAGTTATCAGTTCCCAAAGCTTGAATACTCCTGAAGTTTTGAGGGGTTTAAATAATCTTGCTGGTGATAGGTATCTAGCTAGTACAAAGTTGATAAACCAAGCTATGAAGTTCTTTTTTTTTTCTTCACTGATGAGATGTTCTAGAAAAATAATTCCATAAAGCTTTCTTCCACTGATATTGGAAAGCATTTGAGCCTTGTATTTATCATTTGTTCAAATTAAGAACACTAACACATCTAAGGTCAGGTAAAGGTGGATTTCTTCTGCTACCTTTTGTCTTCATTTTATCAAGCATATTCTCAGATTTTCACAACACAGAAGTGATGTCCTTTGCAGCTGTGTCCCCCTTTCATGAAATATACACAAGCATCCTGGTAAATCTTAGCTAGAAAGGTGATGCAGGCAGTAAAAAAAAAATGTGGAATACTTTAAGGACAAAAGACATGCCTTGATAAACACCACATGTGTGTTTATCACATGTAGATGCAGGCAAGGTGGGAAAGACAGAAATTTATATGGAATATTGTGGTTTTCAAAGTACTTTGAAGGTAATGTCCAATCCAAATCCCTCCTGACACAGCTTGAGGCCATGTCTTCTTGTCCTGTCACTAGCTGCCTGGGAGAAATGGCCAACCCCCATCTTGCTACAACCATGTGGAGCAGAATGGCAAACATCGGAAAGAGCAGATAGTAGTGATGTTCTGCTTGCTGGTAATTTATTTAAAAGACACCACTATTGAAGTCTTTATCTTCAGTTGCTTGTTACGGGTGTGTGCCCCCACCATTCCTACCCTTACATGCCCAGATCTCTTTTGCATCACTACCATTTTACCTTCTTACCTACAAAGGTATCCAAAATGAAAACAGTAGAGTTCTGTCTACAGTTAAACTAACCCTTTCTTTATTGAAGTGGTAGTGGGAATCCAAGCCAAGGAAGACAAAAAACTCCCCATCCAAACCTAAAACCTTGGAAAACTCAGGTTTCGGGTGTGCAGAGGTATTATCCAGCATTAAACTGTTTATTAGGAGACATTATTTTCCTATGTCAAGAATATCTACCATGATCCTTTGGCTATATTTCATTGGTTTCACTTTAAATCCCATATCTGTTATTATCAAAAGTCCTTAGTGAAGGCCCTGAGAGGCTACTTCCCTTAACACAGCCCTGAAGCTGCGAGACACAATTGGCAACACCACACAATCCATATGTAGGCTGGCTACAACACCACTTTCCAATGTGAGGTAAGGCAGCAGCTTTGATCGTTGGCTATCTGTTGTCCTCTATGACAATGGTTCTTCTTGGATAGGTCTCAACATCCACAAATATGTAGCGAACCTCAAATCTTCCCGTTTCAAGATTCTGGAAAGAAAAGAATTTCAGAGTGTTTTTTTCTCTTTGGTAGTTTAAATTCAAGATTAAGCTTGTCAGGAGTATCAAGCAATCGTACATACCTCTTTGACTTCCACATGGACTGTTCCCTGTTTCCCTGATTCAGTGCCCTCAATATAGAACTTCAAACGCATGTGTTTCAGGCCATCCTTTACGTATTCAATGTGACTAAAAACAGCAAGACAAAACAAAAACCCAACCACCCGGCAAGAATACAGATTATATGCTAGTTAAGACTTCAAATTTAAACTTACTTAGAGGAGTTGCTTACTTATTTTGTAAGAAAGTGTATTCCGGTGGTGTCCTTATGCTACCTTGGCTTCCTTCTCTACTGCTCCTCTCAAGCTTTACTGTGAGTGCCTAAGGACTAGTGGAGTTAGAAGAGCTAATTAGCTGCTGAGCATTAAGAGATTAAATGCTTAAATGTCCTCACCCCAGTCCTCCCCTCAAAACTGAAAAGCAATCCACTGCTGAAGACTATGGAAATTCCTTGTATTTATTCTTAAAACCCCTCGACTTGGAGGTTTGGACCCCACCATCTAGAAAGGGACCCCACATCACCAAGACTTCCAGAGTTTTTTTAGTCACTTAAACTAAGTCATCAAGCCAAAACACACAGAGCACGTTTTTCCAAATTAATTATCAGGTTGGTCAAACCACATCAAAACAAACAGTTCACTATGCGCTTTACATACTTTGGCAATAATTTTGTTCTGCTGAAATTGTGTAACTTTGGCACTGTTTGAGATCTCCAACACAAATGCTGGTATTTAGACTGGAGTTGGGTTATGCTCGTGTATTAAATAAATAGCTCATCACTTTCAAAGTGACTACTTTGGGAAACTAATGATCCCATGAGAGTTCTAGTGCCAGTTTATGTTTCCTACTGAAATTATTAACTGCTGTTTAGCACCAATCTTTATTTCTATAAAGTGCCCAGGTACACACTGTGAAATAAACTTCCAATACAATTTAAAGGGACATGATGGGGTAGAGAGAACAAATATGAACAAAAAGCCTTACTGCAGTAAATTTACATTCAAGGTGTTCATGCACAAAAAATGCTGTAAATTTTTGAGACAAATATTTAAAATCATTCTTATAATGCAGATACAAACTCTACAATCTTACCCAGTTCCCAGCTCAAAAATTTGTTTAAAATACAAGGCATTCAAAATTATGGAAATTAAATACTAGAAAAGCTGATTCATAGTAAATTCACTTATTTACAGTCACGTGCTCAGAATGTTTGTGCACATCCAATTTATTTAGCAGCTTCACTTTAAACATTATTTCACAGTCTGGTGAAAAGATAAAGCTTCAACGAGTAAAAGTCACTTTCATCAGAGAAAATAAAAAAATCTCAATTTCAAGGTTCAAGCTGTGTCTGGGCTTATGTATCTCATTCTTTATGAAACTTCATTGAATATATTCCTGCCAAATAACCCAATAAAGGCAGAGGACTTATGTTTTGTAAGAAATAACTGCGTTGTTTCTTTACAAAGGAACATAACAGACACACTCATGAAAGGTTTAGGTGACAGATGTTCTGTTAAACGCACAGTAGAGATGTTGCCTCAAGTACCAAAAAGCATTCTGTGTATCAGCTCAGTATATTTTCAGACTGTAAACTTCTGTCAGATTACTGCCCCTCCCATGCAAGCCTAAGCCTCTGTACTACTCTTTTCAGACTCGTCTTATTTTTTGGAGAGCTCTGTGTCTACCATGATGACATTGCTTGTTTTGAGGCACTCAGAATTGGCATTTTATATTCTATGTACACTGTACTTAGCGGTGCACGGAACACAAGAGCTACTGCAAAAAACTTCTATGTTCAATCAAAAGTGACAGGATGTGTCACAAACAGTTCATCACTCTAGAACTAACTTGTGATCCAAAAATATCTTTGCTGTGCAAAACCTGATGTCTTTATGGGGCAAATACCAAAGGGTACCTGACATGCTGTCGTCTTCCTCTTCTTGTTGCCTCTCCATAACCTTTGATAGAGTCACCAAAAACACCAATTATCTACAAGAGAAAAGAGGTTTGAGCTGTCAGAAAGAATCACATAAAAACAGGTATTCTAGTATCAGCTCCTGCCTCTGCTGTGAATGCATCTTCTTTTAACAAAATGCCCCTGGAGAATTTAACATGTCAAGAATAGAAGTGTTTATGAAAGAAAACAGTTTAAGGAAAACTCCTCTGTATTCCAGTCCTTTTTATTCTTTGCAGTCCCGTATTAAATGTCTAAAATAAATCCTATTGATATCCTCCATTTGTACTGTTCTCTGAGATGGAGACATGCAAACCGATATTTTGTGTAAAAAGAAAAAAAAAAGCAAAAAATATTTGCTCACATCCCGCCCAAGAAAATATCTTTTGAAGTTTAAAATGCAAATGCACTCCCCTTCATATTATCTAAATAAGAATACTACTGAATAAGAAATTTAGTAATCTTTTTTCAGATCTATAGAGTCAGAGTAGATCAACTTAAACTTACTTTAAATTTGGTTAGAAGGGGAGGTTAAGTTTTACTGTGCAAGTACTAGAAAGACATTTTAATTCTACAAACTCGTTCCCAAGCAGTCTTCATTTTTATTTGAGCAACAACTTGCCACTTAATTTCTAGGTTATCCTCAAAGGCATCTGTGGCAACCTTGTTTGAAGCATGTTTTGTCTGAAGAAGTTTTTTTTTTAAAAATCTAGTTTCATGTTGATTTTTGTTTACACCTAGCTATGACAACTGTGTGATTCCATGACTGTTCTCCACCTGTTTTTCAGTTAGCCAAAAGAATGCTAATTGTGCTCCAAATGAAAAATTTAAATTCCTGGGTATCAGTGCAGCGCCTCACAGAGTGACAGGACCATAGTGAAGTGCCACAATAGAGTAAGTGTACTGAGAAAAGGCAGCAGGTAAGATCTACAGAGCTTGGTGGGACCAGTTGCATCTCTGACCTGCAGAATTCAAGAGCTACACTTAGCAGGCAATCAGGAAAGTCCCCAAGACTTTCTGTATGGTGACACAAGCACATGCTCTGAAGGGCACACTGTATTTCCATCAGTTTTTATGCTGTGGCACACTGACTTGGCTTCTAGCAGGCTAGTTCAGACAAGCTCAATGCTTGCACTGACTTGTCCTAATGGAGGTCTGGCTCTGGAGCTGAGCCACCCCATGCCAGCTAAAAGCACTGGCAGAACTGCTCAAGCACCACGTGGGGCTTCACGCAGCTTGTGAGATTCCTTGCACAAAGTTTTGACTTGAAGAGAGACAGTAGCTACTGAGAAACAAAAACTTAGGACTAAAGTTCAAAAACCAACCTCAGGGTGAGATCTGCATTTCTCCAAGGCATCTCCATAGATTTTATTTGGACTAGAAGAAGAGAACAGCTCTTTAAAAATCACATAGAACAAACCACCTGTAACAGAAACAACATGAGATGGAATAAAAATTTTTCAAACCAGGTGGAATTAACGAAAAGTGTCTTCTGATAAAGAATGTAATTTAAAAAAATAACCTGTAACACCAATTCCAACAAGCACCACAATAAAATAGGTAAAGTCTCTTCCAGCTTCTTTCACTGAAATGAAACAGAAAACAACACATAAGTTACAACCTTGTATAATAACACTTGTATGACTTTCTTACATAAATGCTCTATTGTTAGTCTGTAGCGCAAATAACATTCTAGCAGAAGAAAAAATTCCAGTAACAGTTTCCTTAATGTCTCATTGATGTAAAAGAGACCATGGAACAGCTCTTATATTGTACAGGGCATGTTTCCATCTCTGTGTCAAGCCCTATTACTTTGTTTGCCAGATATTTTCAAGATCTAAAGTAGCAATTACTGCTACTTTTTGGGTGCATGACAACCAGATTTTTCAGGAACTCATGAGGGATTTAGCACTGCAGTATTTATGCCACCACCTAAACCCACAACCACTGAAATCCCTATGCAAAGAAAAGAAGTAAAAATAAAAAGGTAAAAGCTTCTAAGTTGCACACACTGAAAATAACTGATTTTATGAATTTGCAATCAATAGAAAAATAAAAAGGGGAATATTACACCAAAATAACTTTTTAACATTAACTGCTGTTTGTCTGATTAGTTTTTATCTTTCAATTTTGATCTAAAGTACAAGTGTCAGTATATACCACAAAATAAGTCATAGGAGATTCTCTGTTTCAAAATATTTGAGTACTTGGAAAGAGACTACAATCTTTTAGTGATAAAGTGTGCATTTCAGTGGAGTACAAGTTATGGAGGAAACATTAATAACTATTTCTCCTGCAGTCTTCCAATCAGTTGAAAGTGTTTTTCATAAATCATTTCAAAGTACTTAAATTTTCTGAGGCTAATTATGTAGTAACCACTTTTCACTGAAGTGAATGAGACCAACTACAGTGAAGGCAATCCATAAAGAAACTACCATCACATGTAGGGCTTTGACAATTTTGTTGAACTTATTTCAACATCTGTACATACAGGCCGCATATGATAGGTTTTCCCTCTGAAAAGAAAAACGAGAGGCTATTATATCCTGTGCCTGATAATTACTTAGATCAACAGGCTGTTCAGAAGTCATATAATTTGGTCAGACTGTGCAATGCATACACATCTGCTCCAAACAATACGATGGGAAAAGAAACCGGCTTGGTGTGCTGAGATAGTTTTTTTTTCTAGATGCTTGATGTTTGGAACTACAAAACTTCAGCTGCCCAAGGAACAGTCTCCAGTCCTTCTGAGCAGCACACAGCATCCTCCGCCTTACCTTTCTGAGCCGCCGACACCAGCGTTTCCTCGTTCAGCGCCCTTTGCACGGACACATCCTTGCTACTATCTCCAGGTTTTGCAGCTTTCAGCCCTCCCGCCCGCGTCCCGAAGCTCTGACGGCCGGCCCCGAGCAGCAGCGGGGGCTGGTGCCGCCACCGCGGGCAGGAGCAGGACGGGGTGCGAGCCCCCAGGAGCGCCCACCCGCGAGTGGCGAGCAGCCAGCGGCCCAGGCAGCCCCGCCCGAGGGCGGCGGGCAGCGTCCGGGGCAGCACGCCGGGCATGGTCCCCACCGCCCTCACAGGGGCACGGCAGCGCGGGCCAGCCGAACGGAGAGTTTGTGCCGCTCGCCACCGGGGAGCCCTCGGGGAAGTGCCCGGGCACCCTCCCGCCCCGATGGCCGCTGCACCAGCTCAGGAGCCCACCCGAACCTTTACCGCCGCCGGCCGCCGCTGGCCGCTGCCCCGGCGGAAATGTTTGGGACGGCGGAGCAGCGAGCGGCGGCGGCGGGCTCTGGGAGCGGTAGTTTGAGCGGGCTCCCTCTCCCGCCCGCCGCCGGGAGCGGCTCCCAGCGTGGTCACTACAGCGCCCGCCATGCCGAGCGCCACCACCGTCGCGGCCATCGGCACAGCCCACCCTCCGCGGGCGGGGACCCCCGGCTCCATTCAGGGGTGGGAAGGCGGGGGGCTGCTCGCCGCGCATGCGGTGACGGTCACCCTTGTAAAGCTGTGTTTTCGTACATGTTTTTCTTGGTTTTGCACACATTTATATGTGTTAAAACGATGCAGTTGAGGTTTTCGTGGATGGAGACGGTTAGAGGGATCTGGGCAGGCTAAATGGATGGGCTGAGATGGACGGCATGAGGTTCAACAAGGCCAAATGTCGGGTCCTGCTCGCAACCACCCCAGGCAGCGCTGGGGACAGAGTGGCTGGAATGGTGCTGGTGGAAAAGGATGTGAGCCAGTGTGTGCCCAGGTGGCCAAAGCCAATGGCTTCCTGGCCTGTATCAAAACTTGTGTTGTAAGCAGGACTAGGAAGGAGATTCTCCCACTGTAGCTGGCACTGTTGAGGCCACACCTTGAGTACTCTTGAGTTTTAAAGCCCTCGATTTAAGGACATTGAGCTGCTGGAGCAGGTCCAGAGAAGGGCAATGGAACTGGTGAAGCTGGAGCACAAGTTTTATGAGGAGGGGCAGAGGGACCTGGGGATGTTTAACTTGGAGAAAAGGAGGCTCAGGGCGACTTTATCATTCTACAAATCCCTGGAATGAGGCTGTGGCCAGGTGGGAGACGGCCTGCTCTCCGAGAAGAGGAAATGGTCTCAAGTTGTTCCAGGGGAGGTTTAGGTTGGACATTAAAAAGAATTTCTTCACAGAAAAGACGATTAGGCATTGGGATGGGCTGCTCAGGGAGGTGGTGGAACCACCAACCCGGGACATGTTTAAGGAAAAACTGGTACTGGCGCATAGTGGAATTGACATGGTGGTGCTCGGGCATAGGTTGGACTAAGTAATCTCAGAGGTATTTTCCAAACTAATCAGTTCTGTAATTGTGAGACCCTAGAACACAGCCCGCGAGAGCTCCGAGCTCCCTGTGGGGCGGGGGAGGCACCAGGAAGCTCATGGCGGCAGCAGAGCCGTTCCCCGCGCGTTAACGCTCCCCGACTCCCCGCACGGCCGGGCTCCGGCCCCGCCTTCCCCAGCCCGCGCTCCGGGCACCGCCTCCCTCGGGCTGCCGCCGTCCCACCCCGCCCCAGGGTGTACCACGGCAGGTGGCGGCGCTTGTTCCTCCCCTGCCCTCCCCGCTGGGGGTGCGAGGCCGTCGCTGTCCCGCGGCGCAGCGGCAATGGCGACGGGCCGTGGCAGGTAACGGCGGGCGCGCCGAGCGGGGCTCTGCCGGCCCGGGACTGCCTGCTCCGTCTTCTTCACCATTTCCGGGGAGGGTGGTTTGCTGTTGTCCCTCAGCTCCCATTGCTTCTCCAGGAAAGTTAGTTCACCTGCTCCACGGCTCTGGTTTCTAGCTCTTTACTCTTCACGGCCAGGGCTGTGGGCGTAGTGCTCTCCTCTCCCTTCCCCTGGCCCTATGGACACGCTGGTATTGCAGGTGCATGGAGGCCTGGGTTTAACACTTTTTTTCCTGCCTGGGAAGGGGAGTTTAAACTTCGGTATGTCCTTCAGCTTGGAGGAGGTGTTATAATGAGAATACACAAAGTTAGTTTAATGTCTGCTTTATGTGGTTAGGCCTCTGTAATAAATAGGAGGATTTCATTGTGGAAAGTGTGATTACCTTAATTCTTACAGTACAGGTTTAGCTTTCAAAATTTTAAAGCGTCAGTCTGAGAGGCAAAGTTGAGAAAGCAGATTTTTCTGCTAACCCATTTCTTCAACCTTGAGTTTCAGAGCAGTTTCGTTCTCCCTGCTGTTTTTTGTTTGTGTTTGGTGCTTTTTTTTTTAACCTGCAAATGGATTGGGATAATACCCACCTTTAAAAAGACTGAAATTGTTAGCTGAGGGAACGAAACCCAACCAACCCATGTCAAAACATTGTTATTTTTGTTTATACCCAGGTACACTTTACAGGTAGAGGTGTTATAACTACTTAAAACTTTATGTTATTTGAAATGTTACTCGAAAGA
The DNA here is from genome assembly GCA_024362935.1 of Setophaga petechia. Taxonomy (NCBI): domain Eukaryota; kingdom Metazoa; phylum Chordata; class Aves; order Passeriformes; family Parulidae; genus Setophaga; species Setophaga petechia. The sequence goes on from JANCRA010000008.1 coordinate 33,500,271, forward strand.
GAATTGTTTGCTGACCATCAAAAAACCAAGGCACACTGCAAATATTACAGGGTGTGAAAGTGAAAATACTGGTAAAAAACTGAGCCACACAGGTTAAAAGCTAATAAAAAAGCAATTGAAGTTGTTGTACTTCTTACATAAGATCATCTCAGTGGTTCTAGAAGTTTCTAAAGAGGGGGTGTAGCAGCTGTCATTGATTTTATCTTAGGCTTATCTGCCCAAGCTGTGTCAATGCAATGTAAAAGCATTCTGTTAGTGCTAATTTAAAATCTTAGCACACACAGTACTTGATAAGTAATTTATGGATTGGGTTTGCTGTTTGTTTCTTCCCACCTTGAGAATATTTTTGTTTTGGAAGATGCAGAAGTTCTGCAGGTTTTTTTTTAATTGAAGTTTACAAAAACAATAGCTATTACATTAAACTTTTCAAGGCATGTGTGGGTAAAATATTTCTTTCCTCAGATATTTCTCCCTAGGGTCAAGAAAGGGGGAGGTGGTTTAAATGAGCAAGAAGGACTGAATACAGGCTATGCTGGTTATGCTTGTCCAAGTTAGTGTGTTTTAAAATCCAGAATCCAACTTCTTATCTGAATTAGTCTCATGGCTGGAGTCTGTGAAGTTGTGTCCCTATAGAGTATGCCCAAATTCTCTGCTTTCAGCATGGATTCAGGGCAGAATAGCCTGGGATGTGCTGCCCTGAAGCATACGGAAGTGATAGCTCTGCTGCTGTTGAACACAACTTGCGTTTCTAAATCCCTTTAATGGCAGTTTGTTAGTGCCTCATCGTCTAGGAGTTCTTGATAATGGTACATGAGTAAAACCCTTGTTTGATCTCCAGGTTCCATTATCTTTATTATAAGACTACTTTTTTGTAGTTGTCAATTTAGTTGGTCTATCAGTGATTGGCACCCAGGCTGAAATGTGCATGTCTTTTTGTTAAGCTTATAACAATTCTCAGTAAATTGTCTTGGATTGTTTTTTTTTTTTTTACGTAGTGCAGTTGACAATGTAGACCAGAGTTGTTAATTTCTTTTTAATTTATTTTTCTTTGAGCATAAATCAATCTTAAAATCAGTAGGTATTAAATGTATATGGTAGCCATATAGTTTAAAAATAGCTATTCCTCCCCCCCCATATGGATTGGTTTCCTAGAAACCCAGAGCTGGTTTGGCCAGGTGTTGGAAATCTGCTGGCAATTTAAAACATCAATAATGCAGTGAATGGGGAGCTGTACCTGCTTGGTGTATTTGGTTTAAGATTGAAACTCTGTCTCCATATTTCTTTGTGGGTTAATGATAGTATTTGTTTGCAATTACAGCTTATGAAGTCCTTCTTATCAGAAAACTTGGACAAATGTATGAGCGGTTGGATTGTAAGAATTTGTGTTAGAAATATGCAAAGTTCCTTTCTTTTCTATCCAAATTGTGATCTGGAAGTGTTGCCAAAATAGGTTCTTTCACTGTGATGTGCAAGTGGCCAATCCAGATACAGGGTTGAGGTTTTTGATATATTTACAGTTCTGGACAGGAGGGGATGCTGGGTGGCGAATTCACAAAGCTGACACACCAACTATCAAAACGTTTTACTATTTTATACATTTTAGCTAAGGAAGGAATTAGTTTTCATTGTTTACAAGATACACAATTCTCTTATTAATTAGTTTTCTATCTTCTATTGATTGGATAATGATTCTCTTGCTTCTCATGCTAATTTGCATGCTCAGTCCTTATCTTTTTTGAGCCAGTGAGTTTCTTGGGTCAGTGATCGTGATCTCACATTTCTGGAAGCTGGAGCTAATTTCTGCACAATTGCTGAGTTGGCTTTAATAGTTTCTTCGTTATCTTGGGAGTTGTTCCAGGTATCCTTGTGGCCTGTAAATTCTGCATTATTTGTGTCCACTAGCAGTGGCCATCCTTCTTCCCAAGCTTTGTTAACCTCCCCCTAGGTCTGAAATCAGTGAAGCATGTCAAGCTCAAAACCTTAACAAAGCAATTCCACCAACAAGTAATTTGTCTGTCTAACATCTGGACATCCCTTAGAGCTTGTTAGCTGCTCTCTCCTTCATGGATTAAATCTCCTTTCTTGCTGTTCATGCAAGTAAAGAGCATGGTACAGTATAAAAGTATACAAATTCTTTTTGAACCACAACAGTTTCTGAGGAAGTTTCAAGGTATTGTTTTTATATCTGGTATCTTTTAATAACTTAGAAGAGTTGGGTGGCTCAAAAATGTCTCTGGAGTAATGTTGTGAAACAGAAGATTAATCAGTGAGTTTGACTTGCTGCAAGGGCCTCAGTGGGTGCCCAATCCGGCTGTTATCTCTGCTTGGGCACGCGCAGGATGGTTTGGGGCAGCCCGTGGACCAAAGGACGGGTCTGGACTCTTCAATGCTTCGGTCTTCAGAATGTTTATTAATTTTTATCTCACAGAGATTTTCCTTTCTGCCAGCCGGGGTCTGACCAGCAAGGCAGCCAAGGGCACTCTGACCACCCACGGGGCGGTCGTGTCCTTTTATAACAAAAACTACGTATATCATATTTACTTTTTATTCCCAATACCTTTTACCCTTATTGACAAGTGTACCCTCACCATAAACCAATCTCCAAGTGCCAGCATCACCACGAAAGATGGAAGACAAGAAGAAGAAGGAAGAAGCATGAGGCACGCCCCGATTCCTCCATCTTGTCTCCATAACCCCCCTGTACAGAGATATAACCCCCCTGTACAGTAATCCTAAAATACATATTTCACCTTAAAAAATATATAATCTCTCCACCACTTAAACAGTGGTCGTTCTCACATCCTCATACACATCCTCTAAAGGGTCAAAGTCCAGCCACCAAGAATTCTTAGCAACATTCCAGGACCTCTGAGCCCCCCATGGGTTCTCTCGGTGATTCTGGACATCAGGAGCGATATTCTGAGCTCCCACAAGTGGGAGCTTGGTTGTGGTGGCCAAGCAGTGGTGCTGCTGTCTAAGGATAATAGATCTCCACTGGATTCAAACTGATTTGGGGGAACACTATTATTCCCTTCGCCTGCTGTGAAAGATCTATCACAGGATTGACAGCTGTGAGTTTAAATCTGAATCTTCCTCATGCCAGGTATTTTAACTTGGGTGTAATGGTTCAAGTAATAATGGTTGTCATGTGATGTATTCCCTGCATCCTGCATTGGTTGAAATATTGTGTCTAAGTGTGCACAGTATGTGTATTTCTTCATTTTGTGAATATGTGACTCTTAACAGCTTCTCCTTCTTGCAAGTAGGTTAAGGACCTTTGCTGCAAGGCCTGGGGTATGTTCTGAAACTGTAAATGCTGGAATTAAAAGTCTGCACTTGACACCTCCCATAAAACTGAGACCAAATGTGTGCATTGAGAGGTGAGTATGTCTTTATGTTAGGAGTAAGAGTGGAAGTCCCCCTGTAAGCTGTCTTTTGACTGCTTGCAGTAATTATTTTCATATCTTAGAGATTTCTAGGTCAGATACTCTGAGTTGAAAAGATTTGCTTTCCTGGCCTACTTTAGGATCCTATGTCCACCTTCTAATGTTTTCTGGTGTGGTTTTCATTTGTGTTCTTCTCTAAGTTCATAAGGAATATGTTCATTTTCCAAGCCTTGTGAAGCCTTTAGCAACTCCTTCGCAAGTCATGGGCAATATTGTTCCTTGAGAATAAAAATTGTTATTTTATTCCTTCAAGGAAAGCCAGTTCAGAATTAAACTGCTTCTGTTTCTCTTGGTTATTGGTAGTCATCAAGTGGATCTTAGTGTATAGAGAGGCTGAGAATGGTGGATTGGGATGAGGGGGAAGGAATAAGTAGCTCCTGCATATTTGCTACAAGGTAAATGTTTCTCTTCCTGTTTGACGGTGAAAAGGCACTTTCAGTATAATTGTGAGTTTCTTTTTGAAAATTAGTTACATTTTTCTCAGAAAAATTCTAATAATATGTTACCTAAAAAAGTACTTAGTTTTTCTTGTTTTATACATTTGATATTGTGAGGGTGTTCACAGGGATCCGAGGAAGAGGGAAGAGATGAGGATCTGATTCCATGTTTCAGAAGGCTTGATTTAGTATTTTATGATATATATTATATTAAAACTATACTAAAATAATAGAAGAAAGGATTTCATCAGAAGGCTAAGAATAGAAAAAGAAGGAATGAATAACAAGGGCTTGTGTCTCGGACAGAGAGTCTGAGCCAGCTGACTGTGATTGGCCATTAATTAGAAACAACTCTATGAGACCAATCACAGATCCACCTGTTGCATTCCACAGCAGCAGATAAGCATTGGTTACATTTTGTTCTTGAGGCCTCTCAGCTTCTCAGGAGAAAAAATCCTAAGGAAAGGATTTTTCAGAAAATATAATGACTACATGATAGCTTCCTGTGTGTTGATTTCTCTGTTTTGCATTGAATGGCCCGTTTAGTATTTCAGTGCTGTCAGATGGGTGTAATGGTGAGAGAAAAAAGAAAAAAAATCCTTTCAGCTTCCTCCAAAAGAAAAAGAATATGGTTGAAAATTCTGGATCAACTGTGTTGTTTTAGCTAATCTGCAGCCTTTTAAGGTATCACTTCTAAATTATCTCTGGAATGAGTGCACTAACTGCTTTGGGCTTACAGTGTGTAAGTTATTTCACATAATAACAGTGCCAGTTGTGGCATGTTACTTCTATGTCAATGCAGCTAAGATTCTGAGTTTAATACACTGACATGTTGGCATTATCATGCTACCCTTTAAAGCTCTCTGCTTCTGAAATAGTGTTATAAATCAAAAAGTGTTGCAAATAACCCAGTAGTAAAAGGACAAGAGGAACAGCTGGAGTATTGGCTTTCAAAGCACCTTTTATTTTCGGTGGTGATTGTGATGTGACCATGCTCAAGGAAATTAGAGTATAAAATGCATGTATTTTAAACTCTGTGCAGTTATGAGGTACTGCTGAAATGGTATGAGGTTCTTGTCTGTTAATGCAGAAATCACATTGGCTCATCTCCAGGGTATGTTCTGCTTGCCATGCTTAGACTGGCACCTGCATTTCAGGCAGCCTTCCAGATGCACAGAGACATTGGCATTTTCAAGATACACTTGGCTCTTACTTTGAAGTTCACATCTTTCTGTTGATGTAAATAAAAACTGCACAAGACACCTGAGCATGTACAGTTCGAAGATTATGATGAGGTAGAGCATGATCTTGCTGTTAGACCAGGACATTTCTGTCCTGGTGCTTCCTGACACCTGACACAGCAGTCAAAAGGGAGCATCTGCAATTTTGCAAATGCTGGTTATGGAATAAATATTAAAATCATGGCACAAGCAGTAAGAAACTGCTTGTGAAGCAAAACAAGGTAATTTCATGTCAAACATAGTTAAAGTTAACAAAGTTTGATGAAAGTGCAAATCCATAACTTTTCAGGTAATTGTGCTGTGCCACTTGAATAAGTTGTCATGAATTATTTTAGGCAAATGCCACATACCAGAGAATGAAATTAGAACTCAAACTCCACAGTTTAACTCTTCAGGTGATTTTTGATTCATCTGTTTACAAGCTGCTGGTTTTCAACTCTTTTGTTTTTGTCTGGTTTAAATTAAAATTCTCTGCCATTGTCATTTATGGAGCTTGCAGGCTTGTCTAACAGTATTCATTTCTCTTTTCTTTTCCAGCATGCCATCAGAAATACTGCTAAAGATATTTTCCTGTTTGGATGCTGTGTCCCTATTGGCTGTTGGTTGTGTGAATAAGCGCTTCCATGAGCTGGCCAATGATAAGTAAGGAAGAAGGAACATCTCAGCTGTGCAGTAGATGTGTTTGCCTGAATTATGAGTCCTTCTAATTTAGTTTCTCTGATGCCAGAGCACTGATGCATGCACCTATGGGCAGTTACCCTGCTGAAATTACCCTGCACAGCCCACAGCATGTGTTGCATGGAATTCTAGCTGTGTAGGGCCTGTTGTTTAGTGGGAGTTATGACGCAAAACCTAACAAAACCTAGTGTTGCTGCTATCACTTTTTTTTTGTTTTCAAATTTCTGTTTGTATTCACATGGACCTGCACAAACTTCTCAGTTCAGGTGATCCTTAATGGTGTGTCTCCAGCAGCTTTATGAAATTGTCACAGCTGTCACAATTTTGAAGTCCTACTTACTTAATTCTTTGATCAGGTTTTTGCAGAGGGATTGATTCAATCAAGTGATCCACCAGTGGTTGTTATCTGTTGCTCTGTTTGTGAAATTTTGGTGATTTCTAATGCGAACAAAAGAGACGAAGATAAATACCACCACAATTTTTTTATAAGGATTGCTTATTCAGAGTTCATAAATTGCTCCAATATGGTGATAATTTTGTCAGAGGGTAAAGAGCAGACACCCTGGTCAGTATGTGGTAACTAGGATGCGGGCATCCCTTTCTTTCTAGGATTCTACTGCATTAGTGTTGTTTGAATGAGAGAATATCTTCCTCTATAGGAAGTTGCTGTACCTGGTGTTAATCTATTTCTCCCTTATTTACTGAAACTTGTACGGTGAATCTGTTGGTTTACCTTGGCATTGATACCTTTAGAACTGATGAATTCAAAGGGAAGATCTGTAATCCACATTTAGGTTTTGAGGCTGTCAGCAGGTAAGGGTAGATAAAAATTGCATAGTTGACACAAATTAGCATTCTTGACATGTGTTTCCCACTTCAGGGTGGTAAGGCAGGATAAAATCACTGTGGCTGTCCAGGGGAAGATGATTCATCTGTCTCCATCTCCACGATCTCTGTTTCCATTTTCTAATCTCAGCAGAGATTAGTCCAAGTGCACAAATGGGACTTGGGGAAGAGTTGCTTTCCCTTATCTAGGAGCCTGACTTGTTCAGTGGGACCAGGTCATTTCTTCCTGATGGATTTTAATGGACCTTCTTAAGACCCTCAGTCTTGCAGTGTACGAACAGAAGTTTTAATTGAAGTCCTTGCATACTTCTGTGACAAATCTGACCTTGGTTTTTAGACTGAGTATCTTTTTTAGGATATTTCTGCTGTCCTTGATGTACAGGGTGCTGTCCTTGATGCAACAGGACCATCGGTCTTTCATTGTGGTATATCTGTGCTGCCTAATGCAGTGATTTGTCTTTTGGCTGTTCATATGAGTGTGCTTGAGCAGTTCTTGGCACTGATGTCTCCAATATAGCTGTTGAAGACAAGAAGATGCTTATGACACCCCCCCTACCCCCCACCCCCGTTTCTGCACCTTCTGTGCCCCAGCATGGGGCATTCCAGCCTCCCTGTCATGCTGTGTGGGAGGTCCACAGATATGGTCTGCCTGCAAAAACTTGAGGATTCTGATCACCAGAAGAACATGCCTGTGTGAGAGGAAGTGAGAGCACAGGGTCTTTTGGGCATTGTGGTCAAGTGATGGCTGATGATGATGTGCCTGATTCTGGCATTTGAGTTAGAGTAAAAGGCTTGTTGTAGGAATGTCCAGTAAAAGGCCTTGAGATGAGTATTAATAATTTGAAGCAAAAAGAGCATATATTCTGTGGTGAAAGAGGCAAACTTGTGCTTCCCTGTTGCCTTTTTGATTCATCTGTCCTGAATTCTTCAGAAGTTGAGGATAAAGGGGCAGTGATACTTTCCTAAACACTCATGTTCCAAGTCTTCCTTCATCTTCTTCTCTGTCACCCTGCCCTAGCTAAATTTTTGCATTTCTTGAACTAATTTCTTTGCTTGTACAACACTGTTTTGGGAAAGGAAGAAGCAGTATTTTACTGAGAGTGAGGATGAGGATGGTAGGTGTTTGTCATTAGTCCATCTTCAGTCAACTAAAGAGCTTGAGTCTGCAACTTCAAAATGCAGGAAATGCCTATTACTAGACAGGGCTCTGTCTTTTCAGCATCATACAGTAAGATGCAGAGTATCTCCCTCCATCAAAGGATGTCTCTCTTGGGAAGGGGTTTCTAGTTAACAGGAGAGTTCTATAGGAGGTTATTTTTTCCTGGACTTTTCAGGCTGATGAAGACCAGTTGGATGATACACAGCTCAAATTCCCCTGGTGATGTGTTAAGGACATCTCTCCTTTTTTTCATCACTGGACAATTCTAAACAGCTTTGTTGTTAAAAAAGAGTTTTCCTTCTCCATCAGAAATGTTTTATACTATCTGGTAACTTGGTTACCTTTTATGGTCTTAAAATAGAAGTATCTTAAAAATCTGTTTCAGTTATGGGATTGTCCTTTATGTTACCCTTCCCACCCTGCTTTTGGTGAAAGGAAGGTTGAAAACTCATGTTGACTGTGACCCCACTTTTACAAGTCACAGTAGCTTATTGGTCTGTGTGTTTTAGACACTTTTGTCTCAAAAAATGGCAGTGGGGAATTCTGTATATATCTGCAGAGCAGCAGGCTGGAAGATTTTTGCAAAATCCCTGAATAGGTTTGCATCAATAAGCAGAGCCTGGCTCTCAGCATGTGGGGGCTTATTCTCAGTGGCTGATGAATTGAGAATAGTTTTGATGGGTAGGAGGCAGTGTGGGATGGATCTAGTCCTTGAATGCTTTGAGGAGAGGGGAAGATGCCATACAATACTCACCAGTGTAAGTTTGCCTGAGGATAAGTGAGAACTGGTAAAGGTAATCTTGCTGATAAGTGGTAGAAAATGTCTCTTAAGAATTTGTTGCCCTTGCTATTCATTTTTTTAGTGCAGTTATGTACACTATATGTCTAGCACTTCGGAATGAGAAAACTTACTGGCAACCTGTATTCACAAGATTATTGTTTGAGTTCTTGTAGTTTCCTGTACTCAATATTCTGTGAACTGTCCTAGAGGTACTGGGGTGTGAGAGGCTGAAATGTGACCTCATAGTTTCCCTGGTGTGAAAGAGATGAACCCATCATTACAGTCACATTTCTTCGACTTCAGAAAGTCATGTCTTCTCTGGGCTTTCCCAAAGAGAGTGCAGAAGGGATCAACATGACATTGATACCACCAAACAAAGGTGATTCTTAATTGTCCTCCTCCACATCACTTTCAGCTGGATCTGTGAAACTTGAAGTGTACAGATTATCTTCGTTGAATAGGAGGTATTAAACCACTTTTCCCACTAGCTGATTTTCTATGAGGAGGATGAATCATTGTTTTGGGGTAGAATTTTCAAAATTTTCTGCTTTACCTTTATCAGTTTTCACTTACTTTGCTGACTATGACTGTGCTATCACAGAGCTTCATCCTGGCTCCCATGTCTTTGGGAAGACAGACAAGACTTGTTTAGTGCTAACACTATGCTCAGTGGTAGCTGAGATGTGCATATAAAAAATGAAGTGACTATTCTTGAAATTTAATCCTCTTTATCCTGTTTTTATTTTCAGTGGAATTTGGCTGAAACTCTATTCCAGCTCTTTGCACCCAAAACGGACAATTTGGAAAATGAAGTCGAAACAAACAGAAACTGTTTCTTTGGGCTGTGCTGCTTTACACGATAAAGAGGCTGGGTACTGGAAGAAAGAATACATCTTTAAAAAAACATCTGCCTTCAAAACTAGAGTAATGCGGCTTGTTAAATTTCTAGATCCTTATACAGGTCTTCCATGTAAAAACAAAGAAGCTATGAAGTAAGCAATGTCATGTCACAAAGATTTACTTGAGAACAATGTACAAAATATTAATGACTTGGGGGGGTGTAGAATTAGAGCTAAAAAATGTATATCATAATGTGAAGATACAATGATAATTATAAATTACTGAAACTGGGAGCATAAGTAGCAACTAGTCGAAATTTAAAAATTGTGTTGAAAGCATAGTTTAAGTTTTATCACTTCGGGAATTTGTTTTTAAACACCTCTCTCCCCTCTCAATTCCTAAATAACAGAGTCTCTGGGTTGAGTTGGATAATTGTCTTAAAGGACAAAAATGGAAAAGAACATGTAGTAGAGAAGCCAAACCTATCATTTAAGGACACATCTCTTACTGTACTTTGGCATGGTACAGACTGGCCATGCTTAGACATCCTGTTAACCCTGAAACTATTTGGAGTTACACCGTTGCTTCCTGACCAAAGCATACCTCCCAACAAGAATGGGTGAGTTTTGACATAGGATTTTTGAGGATTTTTTTGGGTGCTACTGGTTGATAATATGTCTGTATGAGCTATCTGACATTTGTTTGACTCAAGAAGTTAACTCTTCATTCAAAAGCCTCCCTGCATTTTTCTTTCTATGTTCTTCTCTTCTTTGGTAGAGCTTTTCAGCAAGAAATAGTATAATCCAGTAAGCTATGAAATTAATTCATAGGTTAATGTAGCTATTGGCATCTGATATGCAGACTGATATGTCCTGACTTGGAAAACTGAATCTAAGGTATAGACAGAAATAAGCATGAAAGAAAAACGTAAATCTAGGAGAATTTATTGTGAGAAATTTAGCTTGGAAAAGTTCATCAATATTTATGTGGCTACAATCAGGTAATCTATGTTGTTACAATTTATTTTCTGTCTGGTAGGAGTGTGAACTTAGAGAACTTGGTGTTTAACTATGCATGCAATCTTTAGCATGTGCATATAAAGTTACACAGTCCACAGCCTGTCCCTTGTTTTTTAACTTAAATGTGTACAATGGTTTTTCTCATTATAGTCTAAGAATATATTTAAATGAAAAGTGTCTATTTGAGGTATTTGTTTGCTGTCAAGGAGCTTAGCACTCATCTGGGCCTATGTGTATAGTAGGTGCAGTGTAAGCTACATGCTTCTTACACAAAGCCCCTAGCCATAGAGCTCTGAAAAGAGAGAGAATTATTCAGCTCTGAAAAGAGAGAGAATTGTTCACCTACAAAACACTGGGTTCCTCAACCGGAAAAAAAGTATTTACTTAAAAAAGAAATAAATCAAGAGAAGCTTTTGTATAAAGTTAGCTGACCAAGTCTTGCAGTCAAATTATATAGGAAATGTAGTTGTTTTACCAAGATGATGATTCATAAGTAGAAAAATAAAAAAAGAAAGCTTACAGGCGATTGATGAAGTTATTTCACAGAGTTACAGGTTTTGACAAATTGTGACTATAGATGAAGGCAGTGGATTCACCAGTTTCAGTATTGGTCATTGTTAAAACTGTAAGTGCAGGGACAGGCCTGATGACTGTTCAGACTAAGTGCAGGGAAAGGGTTGATGTTGATTAGGATGAAATTTTTTACTGTGGGGTTGGTGGGACACTGGAGCAGGTTGCCCAGGAAGGTTGTGGATGCCCTATCCCAGGCAGTGTTCAGTGTGTAGTTGTAGGTAATACTACAGTGATACCAGTGGAAATCTAGAACTGTTTTGAATATAATTAGAGCCTAAGTCTGAAAAGGATTTCAGAAAGACTTCTTTCTTCATTCTGAACAGGTAATGCAAACTCTAGTTTCTGCTTTTTTTTAAATGTGTCATTAGTTAATAAGAGTGTCCATGAACTTATATTTAACCGTGTTTTGGAGCTAAATGGCTTTAATTATAGGTAAGATATTAAAAAAAAAAAAAAAAAAGTAAAGCTTCCAGTAACACAAACTTTTAATTCATTATAGATACAATTTGATCCTTTCCTTTGAATTTTGCTTTGCAGTGATAAATGTTCAGTGGTTCCATATAGTATCAATAAAGTATCAAAAACAAATTGTAAAGTAATTCTGTATTTTGGAAAGTTGGGCAAGCACATAAGTTCTTTTTTAAAAGAGTATTTTCGAAGATCTCATAGAATTTTTTGTTTCTTATCTTGTTAAGGGTTCAGATCCTGCTAGTACACTGTAGTTGTTCAAATGTATTGTTTATGACTCTGCATGCTAAATGCTTTCAAAACCATTTTCATCACGTGCTGCTGGTCAGACTTCAGAGTTAAAAATGTAATTAGGCTGAACTTTTACATGAATAAGGAGACATAAACTTTTGCTACATTCTGTATGTTCTTTTCAAAGACCTCGTCGGTTTTCCTTGATTGCTGAATATCATCTTGCTAACCTGACTGAAAATAGTGTAGTGGTTGGTGCTGATGAGCTTGTCCAGCTCTTCAGTCTGAGTCCAGGACTGTTAGTAGGAATGTGGAAGGTAAGATAACATTTTGTTTAGGTATTTTATTATTATTTGAAGGAAAAGAGTTGGGGGTTTTTTTGGCTTGTAGTTTGGGTTTGGGGAGGGTTTTTTAAAAAAATCTTTCTTTTTTTTCCCTTTGGATTTTGAAAGATGTTGTCTAAACTAGTAACCATGAAACACTTGTAGGGACAGTAACTGGATGATTTATTGTATCCTAAAGAGCTGTCGCTGGAGTATATATACATTAAAGAAAACCACTTCTAATTAGAAGATCAGTTATGTATCATTCTGTGTTCGATACTGTGTTCAATTGTATTTATTTTGCAGTCTTCACACTCCCAAGTTTGATATCCTAGAGTAATTTTCAGTAGAATGGTTTGAGAAGTGCTTCTTCCTGTGATTCACACCATTGCCTGTCCATATCACTCAAAGTGATGAGTTCCTACATAGCAACTTAACTTTAATTTACATGACCAGATAGCTGTATCCTGCTCCAGCAGTAAGAATGCTGTAAATCATGCCCTTTTGGTGGTATTAAATTCTTGGTATTAAGAGTCTAAGTTAAGCAGTTAGCTTCTGTAGGATGGGTGTTGAGATGAGTGTCTTTAGAGGGCAGTGCAGAACATCTGAAGTAGACTTCTACACAAAAGGAGTCTGCATCTTTGCATGGAGTGCACTGGGACCTCTGTGTCTGCCTGTTGCTATGCAGGGCTGGGTACTGTGGAAGCCTATCTCAGGTGTTCTGCTCTTGATCTCAATTCAGAGGTGGCAGCTGTTTTTTCCTCCCCTCAGTCATGCTGTTGACATCGACTTAGGTTATTTGGCACTGGCAAGGAACTTTCCTCAGGGAGGCTATGAGCAGTTCCTTGATGTCTAATGTGTATTTTCCAGCTGCAAATGTGCTGCCTCAAAAGTGCAAAATCACCAGAGGCAATGTTTGAAACTGCAGAAGGACTATTTCTTTCACTCTTACTTAAAGATAAGAGTGAAAGTCCACTTCCTAGTTCATAGAAAACTTCACACTGCCTGACCAGCATAAACCTGTTACAGGTTGTTTCAGTCTGTGAAAAGCTCTGCTAAATGAGCAACCATTTCTCTTGTATCTTCAGAAGTTTTGTAAACTGGTGTCCCTGTATTGCTGGCTCTGTGGTCTTGCTTATGCATTGGCCCCATCCATGCTTGGAAAGAGAGCTCTTTCAGCACCTGGAAATGGTTCAATCATAACCAAGTTCCACATAGTTGTTAAAAATCGAGTTCCTCAATCTAGTATATTGTCCCTGCTTGTTTTTCTGAACAGCAGTTCTTACTCTCTGTGTAGGCAGAGTAATATGAAGTAGTTAAGTGTCAGTGGGTGTAATAATTGTAAATGCCACACATATTGTTTTTTAGCACATAGCTGCATAGCAGAAATCAAGGGCAGGTTATGAGGGCCTCCTGGTATTTGGATAGAGAAAGACTGAGAAATTATGTGATTGATAGATCTCCCTAGTTAAATCCTTTATAGCAGTAATTTTGTACTATGAAAATACAGGAGTAGTTAAAAGCCAAAAGCTTGAATAGAGGATGTAATTTTCTGGTAACCCAGGGAGATGAAAACAGTAGTTGCCTATATTTCAGGAAAGTATGGCAGTGAATAATTTTCCTATTGACTTAGGTGTTTGTAAATGTAGGATTTAAATAATGCATTTAAAGAAAAAAACCTGAGATCCTAGCATTCTGTGTTCTTGAAGTATATATGTACCTCTGTCTCTATTTAGTTTTCACATAGGTGTTTTTTTTGACTATAGAAGGTTATGTTTTTAATGTTTTCCCAAGAATAAATAATCTGGTGAAGACATGAGCTTTACTTTGAAATTCACAATTTCTATTGAATAATTCTGTAGTTCTCACTGATGTTAGCCTTCTTTGGAAATAGTTCCTTACACATGAAAATAAACTTGATGCTTCAGTAGTTGGGAATAAGTGCTGTTTGATTCTTTTTTAAAGTGGTAAGTATACGCTAGGGAAGTACAATTCTTGGATTGCTCTCATAATTTTTGCCTTGGCATAGCTGACTTCTCTCTTTTTCCCCATAATACAAAAGTGTTGCAGTCTTTCATAACTATTCTGTACTCTTGTGAAAAGACAGTAAAGGTTTTAGGAGTCCAAGTGTTAAAGCAAGCCATTACTAACATTATTATAGTAATTGACAGAGTAATAAGCAGCAGCATTTATCTATGAATTTTAATGCTCAGAAAGACCTTGTGAAAAAAAGAATTTCCAGATGAAAATACCTCTACTTTAATTAACTTTACAGGGGAAAAATGAAATTGCTTTTGTTATGGCGAATCTTCATTATAATCAACTTCTTGAGAGAAGCATTTTGGGTTCTGCTACTGTGTAAGTTTGGTTTTCCTTTGTGGGTAATAAAGATAACCTTTTGAATAAAGCTTTGAATTTTACAGTTAAAATTGGCTGCTGGTAAGAGGTTTATATTTAGGCAGTAATTAACTATTCTTGTTTAATATAAACAACAGTTATAGTAATTAACTAAAAACTGTAGAAGCATTTTCATGCTAAAATATGGCCATTGTTATACTATTAAGAAGATAATTTAGTTATACAAGTGTACTGGTACTTGCCATATTGAGAAAGATAGAAATACACTGCACACACTTTCTCCCTTTCCACAAGCAGTCTTCTTATTTCCTCTTTCTATCTGAAACAGAAAGAAAAGAGAGAGACATTTCAGGAAGTAGGGAATATTCTTTGGCTGTGTAAGAGGGGGGAAACTCTGGTGAACTGGTGAGGTGCCTGCATTAATCTTTTAATCCTTTTGAGAAAGTAGCTGGGTTTCCTATGAAATGTTTGTATGATTTTTTAAGTTTAGAATAGTATTTGGGGAATTTATTTCCCACTCAGTTTTCTGGTCAGATACTGTTGTATCTACCAGTAGTCTTAAATGCCCACTATAACTTAGTGTGGCTCTTTGCACGCAGAATGTAAGATTTAACACCATCTCCCTTAGTACCAAATTGAATCCTATGTAGAAGTTGCTCAGTTGCCTCTGGCATGTGGTCTCTTTAGGTCTCTTGTGTGCAGTAGTTATTTAGTTAGCCACAGACAAAATTATTTCAGTATTAGCTATTTCAGAGAAGTCTCTAGAGCTAGTGGACTTTTGTATTTGTAGTTGAGCTGATGCTTTTTTCTTTTTTGTAGACAAGTCCATGTTTTGAAGTTTAACAGATGTACCTTTTAAAGTTGACTGCTGTATTTTCTGCCTTTGGGTAGGCTGAACAGCTGATGAACAATATTAGACACTGTAGTATCTTAAAAGGAACATAATGAACTAGAGGTGTTTGATTTTGAAACTGTCTTAAGACGACAGTCTCAATGTTGGCCTATGTGTTATATCTTTACTAAGTCTCCCCTTGCTAAAGTCTATCTTTTTTTTTTTTCAAGTCAATATTCTCCTCCACCTAATAAACCTTTACTGGATGATATTGACTCAGAATATGGACTGCATGACTACAGGCTGCATCTTGATCTGCATGGCAGAAACTGCATGTACCTGTGTGGATCCTTCAAGTGCCTCTTCTGCAGAAAACGTAAAGTTGATGGAGCAATAATGTCTGTTTTAAAAATGATCCTTGCTGTTGCATCTTTCCTTCTTATATCCAGTTTCTCTGTTTTAAGGGGTGAAACTGAAATGGAATTTTAAGAGTAAGCTATCTTTCTGTTTGTGGTGTGGTTTCTTTATATCTGCATGGTGCTTTGTGTGGCATCCTAAGCCTGCTCTGTAAGAAGTCTGCCTGCTGTTAGTTGACACTGTGTCAGGCCTGGCACACAAATTCTGCAGATTTTCCAGGTCTTTTCTTTTAGTCCTGTGCTACATTGATAATACATTGGCACTGTTCTTGGTGCAGGTTGATGTTTCTTTCACATGTATTTTATAAATGAGAGAGAGATACATATTGGAATCTTGTTTCTGTAGAATTCTCCTCAAGTATACTTTGGGTGCACAGACAGATTAAATGTATAGATACATTTGTACAAGCTACTGTGAACTTTAAGATTTAAATTTTCTATTCTGGTGAGCTTAAGGTTGCCTGTTTTGACATCCTTTCATTGTGTGGAAAACAGTTTCAGTCTTCTTCTGCTGCTTCATTCTGTTTTCAGCACTTCTTTCCATGGGACATGATTGCCCATCCCTGTTCTTCTCATACAGCCCAAATTCATAATTGTACTGGGGTTTTGAAAAATACATGGGTGATCTCTCTTTTGACTTAACTTCAGCATAACTTCCAAGCTACACAGCTGTCTTTCTGTAATAAGAGATAGATTAAAATATTAAAATTGAACACTGTCATTAATTTGGTTTAGAATTAAGTATTGTAAATTAATTATTGCTCCCCAGTATTTTTATTTGATACAGGCACTCCTGAGCGCTGGGATTTCAGAACATATTGCTTTTCTGTCAGTAGAGGGCGCTGTTGTCAGGCGTAAGTTCTTTTACAGGGCTGCGGAATTTCCCCCTGATTTGGTTTGGTTTTTCTCATTTGTGTTTGGTGATTCCAAGAATTGTGCTTTAGATTGCAGCCTTATGCGGTGTGGAGTGTTGTTGTCCTTGAACCTGAAATATACATGTTTTCAGATTTTAGAAAAGCGCCAAGCTTGAATTAAAGGAAGACTTCAAAGGATAAAATTACAGTGAAAGTCTATGCATGTAGCAAGAAATCTTACCTGAAGTGTTATGTAGTGCAAGAGTCCTCTTTATGTTCTCAAAAAAAAAATCTTCTCAAAATTGGCCAGAGGCGTGGGTTTTTGGGATTGTGTTGGTTTTTCTTGTTTAGCTGAATATCACGTTTTTCTGAAATGAAAATGTTATACTTCTCGCAATACAGTTGCACAAGGAAAAGTATTATGTGGCATACTTCCTTTCTTGTTATCACTTTCTTGCTGCTTAGAAGCTAATTCCACAAAAGATTAAGCTGATGTTTGTGCAAATTGAAGCAAATGTCCATGAGCTACAGTTGTGATGCCATCTCACTTTGCAAGTTACAGAATCTGTTTTATGTTCACAAGTGTTTTCTGAATTGCTTTGGTTTTGTGACCTTCAGCAGTGTGACAGCCATCAGATTCTGGTCTCAAAGGACATCAGACAGCTGAAGCCATGGTTCTGCAGACAATAAGTTCATTTGTCATCTAATCAATCCATGGGCTTGCACAATAATTCCTTTTGGAAAATGCTTGATTTCCTCCAAAAAAGTGTAATGAGGCAGCATATGGCTGTCTGCTGCCACATTTTTCTTTGTGATTTGTTATTAATTTTTCTCATTCTGGTGAACCTGGTGTTGCTGAATGTGGCCAGGTTTATCCAAACTAGTTGTGTTGGATGGTTTGTGTTTTGTTTTTAGGGTCCATTTTAATAATGCACTCTGTACCATCCTCTGGGAGGACTCTGAAGCATGGAAGTCCTGCAACATACTGGGAAGTCTTGCTATTTCTGAAAATTCTCTACCCAGTCCAGTTTTATTTTAAATTATAGATACAACATACCCATGACAGTTTCCACAACTTGAGGCACATACCAGTTGTGAGCTAGTTCTGTTGTTTTATTTATTTATTGGTTTTCACTAGAAGCTTTAGGCATTCCTAGGTTACCAGAGAATGCCCATTTGTATTTTTCAGAATAAGTGATTTGTTCAAGATTAATTTTTTTCTGCTTTTTTTTTAGTAAATATTAATATTGTGCTGCTCTTTGTTACTCCATTTTCAATTAGTTTTGCTGAATTCCTAATATTAAATTAAAAAAGGTTATGTCACACTTCATTGGACCAAGCAGATGGAATGTATATGTCTACAGATTTTTTTTCCTGTTATTATACTTGCTTTGCAGTAACTAGCTGTTTTTTCACTGTTTTTGTTGGGGTTTAGCATTTTATTTTATGCTCCTTTTCATGTAAACAGAATTCGTATTGTGGTCTCTTTGACAGGTACTGTGGGGTGAATATGTTAAATATGTTGTAACTGAATTGAAAATATTTAGAAAACTTTCCTTGTTTTCAGGAAGTTATGACAGGCTTTTCATATGACTCCCAGAAGCCATGGATCCGACTTCTTCATAAATATTTTTGAAATGTATTTACCTAGGTTTTCAACTTTTTAAGCACAGCTTTGTAGCCATGTGGTAGTTTAAGCTTTTGCTTTTCAATGTCATTTCTTGTTGATGTAAACTGATGTGTTGTGCTTGCAAATTGTAAGGATTGATTTTGTTCTATTTAGAGAACTTTTAAGCTTTGTTTGTAAAATTTCATGTCAGACATTTGAAATGTTTTGCTTGACCTTGAAGATTGATTTTCAAGTTTAAATAATGATTTTAGTGTGATAAGGCTGGTTGTTGGCACCCAAATTAGTGTAAAGCGTAGCTTTTCCTCTGAAAAACCAATCAAATGACAACTTGCAACAAAGGCTTGGTTAGCAAAACAAACTTCTTGGCTTTTAGCTAAAATAAGTGCTTTGGAGCTATTGGTCTATTTGTTTCTTTCCCCTGAGGTTTGTCTACATGGTAGATGTTCTCTTTGTTGGTATTGCCTTTATTTGGAAATATTTGTTCCCTATAATTTACTCTGCTGCTTTGCTTGCAGTTGCTATGTGTGTCATGCATGAATCAAGGACTAGAGATTTTATAACGGGACAATGAAACAAAGTCTGGTTCAGCCTGGAGAAAGCCCTGTCCAATTTGCTTCCTCTCTGTTTCTCTTTGTATGTTTAGCACAGCTTAATCTGCCCTTTAATTTCATTTTCTCATCTGACTGGGGTGAGGAAGGGGAGATTTCATTACTTAGCCTTCAGTTTCTGGCTTGTTTCTAGGCAGGCTTTCCCTTCCTCCTGAATGTGAGAACTGAAATAGAGCTTTTATATTTAAAAAAAACCATACATAAAGTCTGGATTAACCAACCCATTAAATTACCCTTCAGATTCCTGATCTGTTACCTATTTCCATACTGGCTAAAGTTAAGAAGTAACTGCAATACATCATAGCCAGATGGTCTATCTAGCAATGTGTATTAATGCCATGCAATAGTAGTGATGTCCTGGGCTTCATGAATTTATTAGCAGAAGAATGCTTTTTTCAATACTTTTTTACTCCATTCAGACTTCATTTGATTTGAATGAGTAAGAGGAGTAGACACTTCCATTCAGATTGGAATTGTGCATAACCAAGTAGTCCTTTTGGAAAAAAAGCTTGTTGACTGATGTTTTCAAGCTTCTTGTATAAAAGCTCAACTTTAAATGTGGACTGACTTTCAGTAGTTAGTCAGTAAACTATTTCAATAAGATATTTTTACCTTGAATGAAATTTTGTCATTGAATTTGATTTACTGATGTTTTGGAACTGGACCATTTGGACACGTGGCAACTTATGGCCTTTTTCTACTTTGAGCTGGATCCTGGAAATGAATTCTGCTTACATTTTCCTCACTGAATTCTTTGCACTTCACTGAAAGTGGGTATCACAGTTTGGAGGATTGCATTTTCCTTCAACTGTAACAAAGTATTTCCTACAAAATATTTCCTGGGCATAGTCGTGTTGGTTTCACTGTATTCACACTCCTGTTCCAAACTGTGTCTGTACTGAAAAACCTGCAGCTGTTGCTCTCTGTTATGTGCTGGCTGCTTCCTTTCCATAAGTGTTCTTTGGACTCCCCACTGGTGAGTGATGCCTTTCCAGCATTGGTTTGTGGCCAGCTGTATCTTGGGAATTGCTTGGCTCTACAGTACCAGTTCAGAGAAGTTTTTGGCCTCTGTGTTAAAGTGTGGGCTTTCTTTCTCCATCACTGCCTCCAGCTATCTGCTTCAAGTAGCCACCAAGCAGAGGTTTTGCTGCCACTGCATGCTGGATGCAGCCACTGGACTCACAACCAGCCTTCCTGATGTTGCTGCTTCTGTCTGTAGCCTTATTCTGCTACTTGGGCCTGATTGAAGGAGAATCACAGGCAAAACACTTCTGCCTTTTTTTACTTCTGTCACTTGCATCTTAAATCTCCCCAAGTCCCTTCACTTGTTACCTTACCATTCAGGACCTACTACTGGATTCTGACAGGCATTATGTTCCTGGGAATTCTTCTCTCCCTTTCTATCTGTCTCCTGCATGTGCTAGATACTTTATTTTTTCTACTGAGGTCTCTAGTGCTTTTGTTTTGCTCTTTTGAGAGAGTATCTTTTGTTCAAGGAAACTTGCTTAAGGGATGTCCTACCAAGAAATCTGCTTGTGTCATGATGTGATGCTTTTATTTTCACTTTTCTTTGTAGTCAGATCATGTTCACTATGATGTACCCCAAGTTATAATCAGACTGTTGGATTCCCTGGTCAACATATCTTCTCTGATAGCAAAGGAAAAAAAAAAAAAGCCAATCTCTTTTGAGAGGAGAGGAAGAGATTCCAAAGAAATATGGTTATATGTAGTAATAAAAAAACCACAAATCATAGTAATTCTGCCAAAAAAACCCCAGGGGCCTTGGAAAACTATTTAAAAAATGAAGAAATCCATAATTTAAACCTTGATTCAAATCAAATCATACTATATGTCAATTTAAATGATGCATTATTCTTTCTAAGGAGGAATAGTTATCTATGTACCCTTTGTATTGGGTTATTTAAGTTTCCAGTCAGAGATGAGCGATTTAAATAACTTGAAAAAAAAAAGGTTGAGGAGGTATCTCATTGTTTTATTTTGTGTGTTAGTGTTGAGCTTGACTTCTGAGAAATGGGAAGTTATGGAGGCACTGGTGGCATGAAATTGAAATGCTGAGTGTGAAATTTACTCCTTGCATCCTTGTGTAAGTTCTTTGGGTGGCATTCCTATTTTTGTACTAAAAAATACAAAAGGTTTTTTTATCTGCAGTTTCTACTGTGGATCACAGAATCAGAGCTCCAAACTGCAACTTAATTCCTCTATAAAGTGCTTGATATTTAGCTGTTGGTGTATGCCAGGATTTCTTATTGGTGAGTGGGAAGAAAAAGACATGGAAAGGAGATAAGGAGATAAGAGAACATTTACAGTGTACTTGGGCTCAATTTGATTTATACTGCTGTAATGTTTTATATTGTTTATATTTTCAGGTGACATTGAAAATGGATATGTGAGGCTCATAGTTGTGAACGTAAAGGATAATAGGAAGCACTT
This sequence comes from Setophaga petechia, assembly GCA_024362935.1. Taxonomy (NCBI): domain Eukaryota; kingdom Metazoa; phylum Chordata; class Aves; order Passeriformes; family Parulidae; genus Setophaga; species Setophaga petechia. Next base: position 33,521,462 of record JANCRA010000008.1, read on the forward strand.
GCCTGTTATTGGGACACTTGGCATATGCTGGGAAACAGATGTGTTTAAAGGCAATGTTAAGGTCAGAAATATTCTTTGTTTCTGGAAATACTTACCTCAAAACAGAATTATGTTTGTGCATCCTAAATAGGCTAATTTTTAAACAACCTTTTGATTTGTAGAAGCTGTCTGTAACTGGACAAAACTCTATTCCAATATTCAAAAAAACCCGTGAATTTTGAGGAAAAGAGTTCGCTCCTTTCTCTCATAGAGTCTGGATTACATGATAGGCCCATTATCCATGTGTAGTTGATCTAGTGCTTTCCTCTCAGCAAAGATGCTGTGACTGACCAGCCCACTTGGAAATTCTGGACAAAAAAATGTACTGCAGATGTACTTTTTGTGAGGATTTTTTTTAATTTGGTGTGAGAGTGTTATTTTTTGGTTTGTGTTTTTTATTTCTTTTGGTTTGGTTTTTTTGGTTGGTTGATTGGGGTTTTTTTGTGAGCAATAAGCCTTGAACCTCTGGGGAAATATTCTGCAGTTCTGTGCTGTATGTGCAGTGAAAGTTAGGAACTGCTGGGGAATATTAAAATGCCAGTGGACACAGGAAACTACAGTCCACATCCACACAGTCAGCACCTAGCTCCAGTCAGGTACATCAGTCAGCTAGATTAACTCTATTTTAGAGGAGTGCTCACACATTCTATTGGATAAAATTCCTAAAAGAATTATTTCAAACAAAGTTTCGGAGTGGTTCTGTAGCTTTTGCAATAGTGGTGAGGGCACATATTTTTAAATATACTTTACCAGCATGAATATTTCAGAAGTTGTGAAGATTCTGATAAATATAATTTAAGCACTACTGGAAAATCATCTAGTTCAGCATTTGATTTCAAGTTCGGCACTTCTTTTGGAAAAAACCCTCAGAAGTAATGAAACGGTTGTTTCTGCCAATCCTGTATAAATTTGGAATGGAATACTCTTTGATGAGACTTTTTTTACCAAGGCATGTAGTGACAAAACAAGGAACAATGTTTTTAAACTGAAAGAGGGTAGATTTAAACTGGACACTCCATGCTGAGCATGGTGAGGCAGGAGAGTTGGAATTAGATGACTTATAAAGGTCGTTTCTAACCCAGATCATTCTATGATTTTATAGGGTGAACAGATGCTTGGCAGAGTATTTTTTTTTTAATGAAAAAAATCCAGTAGTACATAAGAATTTATGAAGTTATCTCTCAGAGGAAACAGAGAGCTATGGCTGTAGTCTTTAGTTTTTTCAGTTTTAATCATTGTCCTATGTACTAACAGCATAAATTATATTTAATATTTGTTTCTAGGACAAAATAAAGAGTACAGTATTTTTTTTAAACCTCATTTTGTGATAAGAGATGGAACATGTCAGCATATAGCTGTGGGTTGAATTCAGTGTGGTTTTTACCATAAATCTCTAAAATTCTTAAAGCATGTGAAGGCCAGATAACATCAGCCACAGAAGTAGAACATTCCAATACTTGGAATTTATTTGAATTTTAGCTAATACTTTAAAGAAACAAAAAAAAACCCCTAAAAACTTCCTTGGCACTTCTGGGTTTTTTAATAAAAAATTAATTGCTGAAGTTGGAAATTGTCATGGCTTAGGAATGGTATTCTCCAATTTAGTATTCTTACTGTAACCACTCCAAATCACACTCCACTGGCTTGCTTTCCCCTTCCTCTCCCCTGTATTGGGCTGGAGAGGAGAGATGGAGGTGCAAAAGGTAAAGATTAAGATTGAGGTAAGAGCAGCAATGGAAGCAGCAATGATTTAAGAAAACGGAGAGTGGCAGTAATAATATTAACAACAAGAATGTACAAGAGAGGGGAGTGATGCGCGTGCAAATGCTCACCATGGAGCAAAACCTGACCTTGGCACAATACCCCTAAGGAGAAGAAAGCCCTTTCCTTGGCCCTGGAAATGAGGTGAGGTAGTGTAGAAAACCAGCATCTTAGCCATGCTCCCTCCTGGCTACTGCAGAAATTAACCTGATCCTGACCAGAACCAGGACAGAAATGCATGGGAAGACCCCACCATCCCAACGCCACCCCACTTCACTATTCATAATTGGCTTTTTATATGCAAGCTGTCAGACCAGAAAATAGTGATTCTTTCTTGTTTCCAGTGATTCTGTAGCTCATATAAGTTTATTACACCATCATTAGGTTCAGTTTGAATTTTGTATTTTCAGCATAGTCTACAGTAAAAAGCTTAGGGAAACTGTGTATATCATATTGCCTCATGTTTGTGCCATCTGCCCTTGTGTTGTTTGATTGAAGTAAAGTAGTAGTGAAAGCAATGTTAGAGCAACAGAAGCACAACTATGTAGTACAGAGAAATAAAGCATTCCAAATGAATTTTTTTGGCATGGAATATGTGGTGTTGGTTTGTTTACGCTTTTGGAGCACAGATACAACATAATTAAGATAATTTGATTCATTTAATGATTCAGAATTCATGAGAATAAGGAACAGCTGATACTAAAAATGACACATTACTCCTATGCTTCCAAGGGATATGTGAAACTATCAGTTTGCCAAGACCAAGAAATTGGCATTAACATTTTTAAATTATCTAGTTGTGTAATCTTGTAAAGAAGTATTTTCAAGAATTTGTAAGCGGAGGAATTACATCAAGATTCTTAATATTACCTTTTTGGGAACTGAAGCTGTGAGCCTTTCAGAGAGTACTGTATACAGCTGGCTAGGAAGGGTAATTGTGTGTGCACTGCCTTGGGTGGTCCCTGAGTATCTTTGCAAACATTGCTGCATTCACACAAGTTTAGCAGCTGACTTTAAACTGAGGTTGCTTTCTCATATTGAAGGGACCATTATTATTTGAATGGTGAAGTAACTAATAGTTGAGAAAAACAGATGTTAAAGGCTTAAAAATGTTCAAGAAGTAATGTCTGATTTGGTTTGGCAGTGGTACCTTCTGTAGCACAGCTTTTTATGTGTATAGGCTGCAGTTTTGATTTCTGCAGGAAGCCTCTAAGTATTTGTTGCAGTAGGTCAGTGAAGCACTATCAATTGTATTTTGAGGTTTTAGCCTTTGTACAAAACTCTCTGAACCTCTACTTACTTTGCCATGACATAGGGAAATAATCTCTTCTGCTTGTGTTTGTAGGACTGCTTTGTGATGGATCTGACTCTGTTGGATGAAACTGGAATGCCCTTCTGGTGTTTTAGTGCTCCAGTCCACATGGAATTGTCTACCAAGTCATCCGGCCTTTATGACTACATGGGTCATATCTATACTGCAGACTATGCAGATTCAGAGGGTAAAGTCTGTGTTGAGTTTGTATGGTTGGAAGAAACCAAGGAATATATTATAGTCAGTTTGGTGCTTTATGTAAGCACCAAAAAGGTAAATAGCTGGTATGGAACAAACTACTGACTTAATTAGGTCACTAATTTCCTTGTTTTGAGAACCCAACAAACAACCCTGCTACAACAAAAACCACAATAAACTAGTGATGCTTAAGATTGACACCAACAAGCAAGACTGTTCCTGCAAGGTTTCCAGTAACAATTTTTTTAATAGGCAATTGAGGAATCAAAGAGACGTATTGATAGAAGTGAGAGGTTTTCTTCTCTGTTGAACATTATTACATGGTTAGTGTGTTTCTCACTGGCTATATTGAAGTTATTTTTAGGAAGACTTTTCTTTATAGACACTTGTTAATATGGTTAAGGAATTGCTTCTTTTGAGAGCCATGCTGTGAAGATGCCTTACCTTACATAAGCTGCACTGGTTTTGAGAACATTGACTTTTATGCTTAGTAATAAAACAGCATGTGTGCTTTTCCCTTCAGGTTTGTTGTAGTGTAATTGGTAAATGAGAAGTTTTGTTAAACACATTTTGTTAAATGTTTTTTCCAGAAAAATTTCACTGAAATGCATTTGAGTAAAAGATTGAAAGGCTAGATGGGAAGCCAGATCTGAAAAATGTGTCAGTCAAGACATTTGTTAAGGAAGTCGTGTAAAATCTGTTTATGATGTTTCTTTAAATTCTTGTTTGTTCTGTTTTCCCATGTTCTAACCTTGTCTGATTGAGACTAGATACTTGCCTTACATACTGGCCTATGAGTAAGTGTCCCAATTATCAGCCAACCTGAACTGATGTCTGCTCTTACAGAATGTATGGAACATTCAGTTGTTTTGGGAACAATGCATATCTGATGCTGTTTATCTAACAACATGAATCCATATAAAAATTGAATATATGTGTTCAATTTTTCCAGTTCCATGGAGTAACTTTAGAATCAAATTTTCTACTTTCTGTATTAAAATATTCTTTTAAAATTACAAGATATCGTGAGTCCAGTGTCATTACCTAGCAAGGACAATTATATTGTTGCCTGCTCTGACTTTGTTATGGTAGTGATTTCCTTAAAAATAAATTCTCTCTTTATTTGTTTATATACATTAATTGGTTTGTGCAAACAATGTTCATATGCAAGCACTTGTCTTCTGTGCTACAGAGGTAGATAGATGTTGCAGCCATAGAGTTGTTTCTTAACTTAAGTTTCTGTCATGGTTTGGCATTGGCACAATACCAGTGCCCCCATGAGAACATCCTCTCCCTGGTGTCTGCTGTGAGGTGGTACCTGGAATAAGCAAAGCAGGCTCCTACTTAGGGGAAAAAGAAAAAAACTTTATTAACTAAACTACAAAAACTAAACTACAAAGAAAGGAAAAAAGCACAAGGAAAATGAAAACTGCACAGAAACACTCCCCCTCCTCCTCCCACCAAATTCCCAACACATTTACATTTCCCAAAATTATCAACACTCGGTCTGGTACCACCCTTTGGATAATCAAATCCTCAGTTCATCAAGAGTAGAAGGAGTCCTTCCTTGTGCCATGGACTTCTTGTCACACGCAGCACCGCCCGGAGATCCTTTTGCCATTGTGACATCTTCCTTCCATGCCCGGTGCTCTCACCACCATGCATGGGGCAGGGGCCTGCTTTGAGGGTGGGCTTTTTAAGGATGCCTCGTCCCATTCCAAACAGAGCACAGTCTCATCTCTGGGACCTTTGTCCCCCCCATTTCTTTTACACCCTCTGGGGCCGAGGGGTCTCAGCACTGAACTCTCTTGCTCTGAGCCCTTGCTTCCCCCTGGATGCAGTCTCTGTATCACAAGGAAACAGTCCATGGCTATACAAAAAAAGAGTCCAGCAAAAATGCCACTCCATCTTCTCCATTCCTCCAACATCTTTCACTTGCCAGACCCCACCACTGGCCCATTTCCTTCTTCATCCTCTACTCTTATCTCTCTTCTAGGAAGGGTTAATGTTCCGTAAAGTTTTCATTGTCTACAAAGGGCTAAAAGCTCTCACAAGCGCCTGGGCTCCTTGCCGTGCCACAGCAGCACATTCCAAGGTAACAGTCCCAGGCACGGCTCTCTCTCTCTCTGGTGGGGGGGCTGTCCGATGGCTCCCGGGGTCTCTCTCTCTCCCACCCTTCCACCCTCCGGGGGGTCAGGCCTACCTCTCCCGGGCCGCGTGGCTTTTCCCCTCCCCCCGCCCAGCTAGCAGGTGGACGTGAGGGAGAGATCCAGCGCTTCCTGCCAGAAATTCAAAGAGAGCTCTGAGGCGGGAGAGCCCTGCTTTTAACCCCTGTGTGAGTGTTGTCAGAGGTGTGTCCAAACATCCCCAGCATATCCCAGAAATCCCAAAAAACATATTTCCTGTGAAACCACCACAGTTTCAAAGACAATAAGCTGAGACTGACATAGTTCTAGTTCACCTTGTTAACCTTACCTAAAGAAGCAGTGGAAATGTGTCTGCATTTGGTCGTTAGGCAGACTAACAAGAGTGATCAGCTGCATTTTGTCTCTTTTCTTAGTGACTCCTGATGGTGACAGGGGTCCCTAGAAGTGATATAAAGGTTTTAACACGTGGACTGGGTGTGGTGAATGCCAGAACGACAGACACCAAAAGTGATCTGTGCAGACAAGTGGCCAGTCTAGATTTTTGTTTTTGCCCAGATTTAGTTTTTGAGTTACTAGCTTTAGCAAGGAAATAGTAGCTCAGTCCCAAAGTTTTCTTAGTCATTTGCCTTATTGCTAAGCTTGTAAATAAAAATGTAGAATTATTTGGGATACATTGTTCCTTTGAAATGTGCAAGTATGTTCTCTTCCCTGCTGTGAAGCTGCCAAAGACAATGGGCACCTAGCAGCCTTCAAATGGTGAAAGGTCTGTCACTGTTCATTCCAGCTTAATTTTTATTGTATTTCAAATATTTCTGGGTTTAGTGTTTTTTAATAAAAGTAAAATACTTCCTTTAATAAGCAATTCCAATTTCTAATCAATTTGATTATTTTATACATTTATTTGATTAATTTGATTATTTTCTACAATTGAATACTTTATAGAAAATGCTGGCATCACTGTTGGAAGTGGAACAAGAGAGTATGCTGTCCCTACCCCTGACAAGCTAATCTGGTAGCCTGAAAGTTTACTAACTGAATTGATTAGGATGGGAGTGAGTCTTTAGCAGCACTGTCAACCTAAAAGGTGATACAAAGCAGAGCAGTTTTGTCAGGTTATTGCTGGCTTCTGCTGTGCATAAATATGTGTATTCAGTGAACCCAAGCAGACTGTTCCAAGATCTTAAAAAATGGACCCAACTGTTGCAGAGCTGTTCTCCTGTATCTTCACTGGCTATAATTGTGTCCTTTCTGAAGATGTGAAGGATTTGTCCTAAAAGAGGCCTCAGATGGACCTAAATTTGATCTCATATTATGCCACTCCTTTGATTTCAGCTGATAGTTGCTTTTAACTTGCACAACAGAAGTAAATTCAGTAGATACCAGCTGTATGGTCCAACCTGGTAAGTTACACATACCTTAACTCCAGCTTCCATTTCTTCAGTTCCATCTTCTTTTCTTTATATAAGTAAGGACATAGACTGAACTTCCAGGAAAGAAAGGGTTTACACTAGGTAAACTGCGGTGGTCTATTTCATGAAAGAACCCACCTGTTCCAAAACCTGATGCTTTGATAAAATCATCTCCTAGTCTTCTAAGTCCCCTTTTATATACCTGGTGCAAAAGGTGGTAGAGTGAGTTGCATGTACCATTCTACAGTAAAAGATTTGTGTTATATAAAAGACAATTATTAGAACAAACTGGAAAGATGGAGGTACCAGTTGAAATCTTGTCATGTCACAACTGGTTGTGACAATAAGCCTTACCAGCACATTTTTCTTTTATTGCCTCAAGATTTTTCTTGCAGCTGTTTTTAATAATTTTGTGTTACATACTGAAGATAGAACAATGTGTTTGTTGTAATTTTATGCTTTATACAAGTTGTAAGACAGTTTCTGTGAGAAGTATAAACACTTGTAAGTTAAAGATTTTACTTGTGCACTTCAGGTACCAACTCACCCAATTAAAAATAGAGCAGCCCCTATCAACTTCTAAATGTGTATGTTTAAGTACTCTGCAACAGACAGAACTGTGGTATTTTTAGAGGGTGATTTACGTGGTAGGCAAGCATAAAAACAGTACTTATGTTTATTTTAGTGCAGATATAATAGTGCTCATTTAACATAATGAGTTTAAATTGCATTGAAAAGGAATCAGTGTGAAAGTGATTTAGTGAAAGGGCTTTCATGAAATTGTTGTAGCAGTAGAGGAGTTGTCATCTAATAGAACTACATCTAAATGTTAATCCTGCCATTTATCCTTGTTTTGCTAGATGTCTGCTGTGTACCTAAACGTTTGTGTATTCTGTCTTCTTTATTTTTAAAAAAAATATTTTTAGGAGGTATTTCTAAAGGGAAAATATCTTCAATGAGCAATTCATTAATATTTCTGGGTATTTAATGTGATCTTCCATTGATACAATCTGGAACTGTTGGTTTATATAATCTGAACAATTGTCTTTAATTTTAACAGTGCCACTATGGAATCATAGCTCTTTACTGCAATTGGCTTACTATAGCAGGAAGATAATAGCAGCTATAGATTCTGAAATCTTTGTAGCACAGGCAAGTAATCGCAGTATTTTTCTTCCAGCTGGCCTGTCAGTTGCTTTGGTTTTTCTTCCTTTCTTTTTGCAATTGCTTTTATAATACGTTTCAGTTCCAATGTGCTTTTTGGTATCTCTGATTTAATATGGAAAGCAATTGTATGCTTTCCATATGTATGTGAATGACTCATTGACTTTGCTCTTCTCTGTCTGGCCTCTTTCCCTGTTTAGCAAATATGTTTTGATTTGTATTCATCCACTAGGTGTTTAGGTATGGGTTTGGTTTTGTTGAAACTGTTCTCATTGTCATGTGCTTGCTTTTAGAAACAAGGACTATCTTCCTTTTTTTTTTTTCCTTATTTCCCACCCCTCCAGGTACACGGCTACCTGATACTAGGGATTGAGTGCTTAGCAGAAGTATTTGAATAGGATACTGTCAGCTAAAATGGGTTAATTCTGTTTCAGATTAAGAATCTAGGCAAGTAGTTAAGTTTTATATGTTAGGTATATCTGAATGAGTTACTGCCTGGAAACAGTTACATTGTAATCTGTGTTGAATTTACCAGACTGTGCAACGTATTCAAACAATTAGAAGGAGATTTAGGTAAAAGCGTTTGCTTTTCTGCCTTTGTTGTGTGCCACTATGGCTCAGCTGATCTGCTGTGTCTAAGTTAGTTGTGATAACTGAAATTGAGCTCAAACATAATTGCTTTAGAAACTGTACAGAAAAAAAGGTGTTTCAAGAAGTTAAAATGAGAACAAGTGATGGGTTTTATACTCTGTTTGTGTGTAGTGAGTTGGAAGGACATTAATATGAAAAGTTAAAGCCTGTCTCTTGCAAGTATCATAAATCAGAGGGGGAAATGGTGGCAACAGGGATAACTAGAGTGTGGTGAGGAATTTATCATTCTGAATGTCAAAGCAGTGCTTATTCTATTCTTTCTGACTCTTAAATGGTTTAAAATATTTTCTCATGCTGTGCCTCTAAAAATGTTGGTGAAAAAGGAGTAATGATACTTTGTGTTAATGCACTTCAGTTGTGGAAGGTTTGTAATGAAGTTGAAAACTAAGGCTTTTAAATGTATTGAAAAAACTAAAATGGGAGTTATTCTTTCTGGGTTTAAGTTACTGATCTCCTTTTGAAGAATGATGAACCTTCTGAGTCAGACACTGATCATCTTTTGGTAGGTAGAAGTACTTCTGTTCTGCATATAGGCCACTTAAAATGTATGTTAACAGTTATTTCTGTCCTGAATCAGTCATAAAGGTAAATTCAGCTGTCTTGATGAAATGTTATCCAAAAAAATGTAAGGTAGAGAAAAATGTATAATAGCTCTGTTATGCCCTGTTTAATCACTGAAATACTACAAAGCAGTTTAATCTGCAGGGGTTAGAAACTATTTAACCATTGAACAAAAAGTACCACCACCAAACCCCTCAAGCTAATGCAAATGCTTAGCATATCAGAGCTCAGAATCATCATTATCCCTTCTGTATCAAACAAACAATTTACTTAGAAATAGGACAGAAAAACCCTTGTTTAGAAGAATCTGAAAATAAAGATTATAGATTTTAAAAAAACCCTGACAAAACCCTAAAACCTTAGAAAGTATACTGAACACTCTCCAGGTTTGGAAAAATCTGGAAAGAATGAATGAGGCTATTCTTACATGTGATTATCAGCGGTTCTTTGTTCATTGTTTTCTCATTTGTTTTTAACACCTTGATTTGCAACTTCGCCTTTTCGGACAGCACTGTGCAAAGACAGGTACACTTGTGTACCTAGTGAAAACATTTAACAAAAACCTTGAAAGAGAAGTAAGGTACTTTGTAACTAAATAATTCTATTCTGGGTTTGCTATCTGGATGAGGTAGTAAATAAAACAATATTTTTGAGAAAAAACCCTCATCATAGTAACTATACCACATATCCACCATGTTTTGTTCTAATGACACATATATATAAGGATCTTAAAATTTCAGTTTTAATTCTACTGTAGAGTAATGAATGGAATATTTGTGTGTGAAGAAAGACAAAACTTTGTAAGACTAGTGTTCATCCATCCTGGAGAGACATTTAATGAACAAGTAATGGTGTAATAGAATTACTTAGTAATTTTTTAATTTCAAGGTTTGCACCTGCTTTCCCATATTGTAGGACACATTGTAAAGAATGAACTGGAAATAACACTGTCTTTAAGAAGTAGTAGAAGTAATTGTTAGCATGTTCTTTTTTAGAAACTCAGCATTTCATGTTTACTACTTATATATTCAAAACATGAGCCGAAGGCAGTTATTTTGGCCATCAGGTTTCCCTATTTTTTTGTAACTATGTAAGAATTTGTGGAGCACGAGGATTCTTGCTCATATTCTTCAGCTTTTCTGTAGGATCATAACAGGAGTCTCAGTTGTAAGGACTGGTGCTCTACTTTGCTGCAGCTGGAGACCTCTGTCTGTGGGTTTAGGGTATTCTTTTGGATGGAAGTTGTAGTTAAACTGTTTGTTGAACAGTAAATGAAAAAGTTTGCATTGTTTTATGCAGCTCTGTTCTGTTAAGAGCCAACCTGCAGTGAATTCTTTCTAAAAAACATGATTTCCAAATGTATCCATTACTGATAAATACACTGTCTAATTCTCCTTAGCCAGCAAGCAGAACTGGTAAAAAACTGCCACAGAGTTAATACTTTTGAGAGACAGAGGCTTTTTTCCGGCATCTCCCCACAATCACTGTTTGCAAGTACAGCATAATTGCTAATGTACATGGGGCCTTCCATTTCAGCTGCTTGGTGCACTTATATGTGGAATTTAAATTTACTGTCACAGATCTTTCCTTTATTTCTTTCTGCTATGCCTTGGTCCCTCATTTTGCACCTGCGGTAATTTTGTGGAAATCATGTACTATAATATTACAGTGCAAAGAGGAAAATGTCTGCAAATTTTGAAATCCAAAGAGAGCCCCATCTGCAAATCAGACTGCACATCCCTATTTGTGTTACATGGGACATTTATTCCAGGATTTATTAAAACTGGAATTGTGATTGGATCTTTAGCTCAGCTCTTTATGTTTATTCCTCCTAATCCAGCAGTAAGGATTTCCATGTAGATGTCCTTTATAAAGTCCTATCTCTGTGAGAGCTCAAATAAATTGTCTTGCAGTGAAACTGGACAGAATTACATTCAGTAAAAAGAAGAAGCTTTAAATTTTTGATTTGTGTTGATAGTTTTGTCTTGACTGTTGAAAATTCTATTTAAGCAAATGGCTTGTTTCCAACTAATACTTGGATAGTCACATAAAAACAGTCTTGGTTCTTGCATTTTTTGGCCAAAATTTCTATAGAAACTTACCAGACTACTTCAAATTTATGACTTTCAGTCAACTGAAAGCATTGCATACCATCCAAATGTTGTAGCAGCCACTATGGCTTTCTCTCAGATTTCTGTTTTAAAGAAAAGAATAAAAGAAGTTGATTTACCCCTAATTTTTAATCAGGCTCTAGTTAAACTTATATTGTCATAGTGTAGACATTCTTACCTAGGTAGAGCATATGTGTGTATCTGTTTTTGAAAACTGATGAACAGGTAATTATAGCATTTTCTATCTCTAAATAATTTGCTGCCTCCTTTAAATCTGCAATTCAAATATTTTTCCAAGGACTGAGTTTTTGGAAGTAGTTTTTTTCAAGACCCCAGTGTGATTTTAAACTACAAGATGTCTATGTCTTCTACCTACCAACCTCCCCCTCCCCCCCCTTTTTTCTCTCTTTTTTTTTTGGTTTTGTTTGCTTGTTTGGGCTTTGTTTTGTTTTGTTTTGGTCTCTCTCTAGAGGCCTATGCCACATCATTGTAGCAAATAATTCTTGTTTTATTACCTTAATGATTTTTTCCTCTAGTCCTGCAGAAGCACCAAGCATTAGACATTCCCAGCATGTCTTGTGTAGAGCAGTCTAATCCTTTCATTCCCTTTTTCTTGTTTCAGTGTTATGTGTAACATACACTAATGTGCACACCAAGCCTTGCTCATCGAGAATGGCCCTTGACATTCACTCTGTTTCTGTGCAAGGTCACCTACAGTGTAATCATTCATTTTTTCTACTGTTAGGGTGCTTTGTAAGACTCCCAAATAACTGGTCTAAGATAAGATGGTCTGGCCATCTTTCAATTTAATAACTTTGTCTTGCAGATGCTTGCCTGCTACTTTAATTTCTTGCTATTTCCTGTAAAGATGTTGGTATGAGAAAGCAAAGACCTTTGTTATTACTAAGGGGTTATAGTGTAGGCAAAACCTAATAACTTTTAGGTACAGGTCGCTACCAGTGTTTCCCATGTGGAATGCTAAGGCTTCGTCTGAAGAGCTCAAGTTCCAAGGTTCTCTTGGAGGAAAATGAACGCTTCGCCCTCCTTGGCTTCCTTCAGGTACCTCTTTCTTTCCCATGAAGGTAGCAAACAACTGTAGTAACAGGGAATTCACTAAGGTTCGTGGAAACAAGGTGAGATAAATCTAAGGCCTTTGAGCCTTAGACATGAACTTACTTGGACCAAGGTAGAGTAAAGACCTTGTCATGGGACAAGTCCCAAAAGAGTGATGGAGTTCCAGTAGAAGCAGAAAATCATTTTGGATAACCCATGGAACCCATTGGTCTGTTGTAATCCTTATGGAGAGGTGAATTTCTTTTATTTCCAGCATATCTCTCAGAATGCAAAGTTTGCCCATGAACAGTTTACTGAGCAGTAATTTGCTGGAGTTTTTTGACAGGCCGTTCTATGATTTGTGTTACTACAGATCTGCCTCCTTTGCTGTGGGCCACTGTTAAAAATTCAGGGAACGTGGTATAGCACTGGTACAACACATATAGCCAACATGTTACTCTTTGCAGCTTGGGAACTGCAGCAGGAGTCTGCAAGATACAGGTCACCATGTGTAACAACATGGATAACGGCTGCAGCTGAAAGTGGAAAAAAGTTTTTTACCTCAATCTTTACCTCTTTTTTATTCTACTGCTTTTGCTTCTTTACCTGTTTATTCCTACACTTACGTCAACTTCTGCCTTGGTCATATCATAATCCTAGTGATATTCATAGAGGGATCATAGAAGGATTCATTTTTCTGCTGAATTATTTGACAGGTTTGCTGCTGGGAGCTGCCTTATCTTTTTAGCCTCATCAATGTCAGGCAAATTGTCTTGCCACATAGTGACTACCCCATAAATCTTGTTTGATCTCTTCCCACAAGCATGGAACAGTCTTAAGCAGTCATGGGGGCAATTCCTGATGTCCTTGATGAAAACAATGGTAGCTGCCCAGTGGATTGCAGCAACTGAGATACAGAAGATTGCAGTGTAATATAAACTTATAAAACAGTAAAGTTTATACAGAGTATGTCACTTGGGTAACGTATTTTTACTACTGGCAGAATTGGACAGGTTATAGAACAGATTTCAGCCATTTGTAAGGAATATGTGAACTGAAGCATTAATTTAATATGTAGCTGCAATCTGGCAACAGGGACATAGTGCACTTTCTAGTCATCTATTCTCTAAAGAACATAAATCACAAGTCAGAACTTCCCCACTGAAACTTTCACTAATGCTCATTTTCACATTGTACTCCCTCACTTTGAGAAGCACCAAGAGAAGTCACCCAGGCATGTGAGATTTGTCTAGAAGAACAGGATATAAAATAGGGAGCGAAGAAAAGATGGGGTGCCTTTGTGAAGAAGTTCAATTTAACTTCTGTGGCACTGATTGCCATGGAGGTACACAAAAGCAGCAACACCCCCCTTCACCAAGCCCCTCTCACTCGGGGGTCCCTGGGTTTGCTTTGCCCAAAGGGTCACTAAAGGGTATCCAGTAGAAAAATCACTCCTACAAGAGAAGTGTTGAAGGCACTCAGTCCCATGAAGTGTCCTTGCCTGGCATCCCAGTGCCAGGGGTAGGGCTTCCCCTCAGAGACCCACTACTCCCAGGAAAACCCCATTGCAGGAAGGTTTCTGGCAGGGTGTGTATGACTTGGTCAGGTTGGGGCTTGTGGTCATGCATGGTGGCAGTCAATAAACTTCTCTTCTTAAACTTCTTAAGCCTCAGAGTGTCTGTGTGTGTGTCTGTGTTCTGTCACTAAAGAACATTAGCATGAAGGGGAATTAAATGAAAGCATGTAAATTAGTTTAATGAGTTAGGTTAAAAGGAATTTTGTAATTGACACTGAAATTGGTTAATTTTATGCATTAGATTTAGAAAACTCCTGTTGATGTTATAGGTGGTGCTTTTCCTAGTTTGCATTTTAAGAGAGTGTAAGGCTGTGGAAAGTGCTTCCTTTAGGCAGAGATATTCCTAGTGGGTCAAGAATGGTGCAGGGTGCATCAGCAACTTCACCCTGGGAATGTCACTTTCAGACATAGGCAAGTAGCTCCCCAGTCGTGTCCTTTCAGCTTTGCTTCTTCTAGAGATAGTAAGGATGATACAGCAAGTTAACATCATCATTGTCATCCAGAAATTCCACTCCACAGTAGTAGAAACCTGCAATTTCATTACTTTCACATTTCTTCAGGTAACTGTGGGGAGAAATAGGTTCTGACAGGCAAGTAGTTCATGCCTGTGTTGCCTGCTTTTCAGTTACATGGCCTGTCTTACTCTGCTGCCTTGAAGTTTATAAGGTAGCATATCTAATCTGATAATCAAAGAAATCTGTTGAATTTCTTTGACTGAACCAATGACTTGAAAGGTGCTTTCCACAAAATATCTTTGAGTATCTATGCATATGTCTCGTGTAGATTTTTACGAATGAATTCACCATCTGCTTTTCCCCAGGTCCTGGTTTTTTTTTTTTTTCAGTGAGAATATTGACAAAAGAATATCTGTGGAAAGGAGTTTGATCCTAGCAGGACTTAAGTGATAAGCATAGTTAAACATGTAAGCATACATTTGAAATGTCTGAAGTTCACTCAATACATAATTTACGTTCTGTGTTCACATTTCCCTCATTGACTTTTTGAGACCGTGTATCGTGTTCATAGGAAATTTCTTTATCTTTGTAGCATTACTTAGGAAGCAGTGCAGTCATGTAATATAATGAACGGTAAAATGCATCTCCTTGTAACAGTTCACAAGATTATTGTGAGAGGGTAATTTTATGAGGTCTCTCTCAAAAGCACTTTTTTTTTCCTGAGAAGTGAAGTTTAATGATTGGAAATGGATGCTGAGAGGAATTCTAGAAGTAGCTGAACTGCTGCTCCAATTTTGCTGGGTTAGCTGAGCAAAGCGAAGCATTGATGTCCTTTTCCATTTTCCTTTTTCCAGTCAATGTATCCTGAAACTGCAGCAGTAAACCCAGGGTTAGTCAGGCAAATGTCCTTTTTGGGTATCTGCTCTCCCCATGTGGTTACATAACTGCTCTCCCCATGGGGTTGCACTGATGAACAGTCTTTAGTTTGTAGGTAGGATTATTTGGTGATGTGTGCTTGGTTATCACTGCCCTAGAGTCACTCATTGAAGAGCCAGTTACTGAATGTGCAGTTCTAGTTCAGTCATTGTTGACCCTGGGGATTCTGCATTTTTGTCTTAAATAATGTGCTCACAGGTTTCACAGAATATTCTGAGTTAGAAGGGACTCACATGGATCATCAAGTCCAACTTATAAGTGAATGGCCTGTACAGGGATTGAACCGTGACCTTGGTGTTACTTAGTACCATGCTCTAAACAGCTTTTTCAACAGCAATCCATCTACCCTCTAGCAGCTCCTATCTCCTCAGTGAATTCTATTCCAGGCTTCTTATTTTCATTATACCTGAGCCAATCCTGGTGTTTCTATAACCTGCTGCATTAATTTTTACAGGATATATAAAGAAACTTTGGGTGGAAGAGTCGGGGTGGTTCCACTGTAAAATGTTTAAGTGGGGTCAGAGTTGAACTTTGCTTCTAAGGATTACATAGAAAGTGGTTTGTATTTCACTTCCTGTTGTTTCCTTACTATGGTTGTAACAATTGCTCAGCTAATTTGAAGCAAGAGATGGCTTTGAAGTGTTTCTTTTGCCAGCAGACGTTCATCAGTCAACCAACAATTTGTATAGATTTTAAAACTCTTCATTTTCCCTGCTCTGCAAATGACTTAGATATTTGTCTTTGGTATCATAACAATGTTTTTGTCTAGCTCTCCCTTAGAACTGCTCCCTTTTCTGTACCACATGAAGCTGGATAGATTCAGAAAATGTTCTGCTTCACTTAAAAACCTCAAAAAGGCAAAGTTTTGGGGGAGTAATCCTAAATATTATTTTTATTACAGGGTTTAGAAAATCTCATCATTTGTATTAAGATTTTGGCACTGCAACCTTTGGCAAAGAGGTTCCTTAGTGTAGATTTGTAGAATTGTGTGTAGGCTCCAGGAAAAGAATAGCTATGGCAACCCAGAGCTAATGTGTTTGTATAGGACTCTATTGATACAATTTAGGAACTGGAAGCAAAGTGTTATCTTGGGTCTGCTTCTAACTATTCTGCACAGCACACAAAGAAATGTTAAGTAATTTGATTAAAAAAGCAGCCCCAAGGCTGAAAAATTGCAAGCATTCTGAGTTATTAGAAGGTCCTCCTCCAGAATTAAAAAAAAAGGAATTAAATTTACAGGCTACACTGATTCTGAAATTGATGTGCTGCATCTGAAGGTAGCCAAGGGACAATCTGTTATGTATGTGATGAGGTTAAATGAGGCACAACTGTAATATGACAGAATTATACAATATTTCTTATACATGATAGACAAGAATAGTCCAGTTTATGTTGAAGCCCAGTAATGTGGCATAATGGATGTAACCTGCAGTAAGTAGATTAACCTTAAGTAGTATGCAATGCCAGTGATAGCTTAAAGATGATTCTAGCAGGTAGTAGGAAATAAATGATTTTCTGAAAGAAAAAGCAAGATGCGCATTTCAGCAGCAAATTTCTGATAAGATAGAAACATGATAAATCAGTATGGTGCTAGAGAAAGTGCTCTGAAGAATAGATTATAAATATTATTGTAAATATTATTATTAGTAGTAGTGTTACTAAATTACAATAGTTTTTTGGCTGCACTGCTTCTGAAAAATGGCACACTCAGTGTTCCAGTGTTAGGGAGTCATTGCATGCTGTATACTTCACTCAATCAGGCATTTGCATGGCTTGATTTGTTTCAGATGTTCTCTGTTGTGCATATGAGAGTAATTTATTTTGGCAGCTGGAAAATACACTTAAATCTGTGGTATACATTGATTTGTAATTTTCTATTTTCTTGCATGCTGATGGCATTTAAAGACTTTGAATTGTTCACAGCAGTAGGTGTTTATTCTAGGGGAGGTATAATAGCATTCTTACACACTCGGTTGGATCTTGTTAGTGCACCCTACTGGTTTTGGTATGTGTTGGAATAAATGGATAGATATGGGCAACAGAGACTCGTGCAAAAGCATAATCATCTGCACTACATGAAATGTTTTAAACAATATTGTCTCAAAACCCCATTGTCAGGCACTGCAGGGAATGAAGATAAAACTGCAGCACAAAACAGACTGCCTTTGGCCAGCGGGGAAGAGGTGTATTTGTAGAGAACAAAAAACTGCATCAGAGTTAGGGGGATGACTCAATGAAAATACAGTCATCTGTCAGCCAAAAATTACTGCTCTAAAGGAGATAATCTAATAATGTAAGTCTCTTATGCAGTCATCACGTTTTAGAATGTGACTGCATAGTGTGCCTTTCTCAGTGTACTTTGTTGTCTTTTTCCTACCTGGAAAAATCTAGAGAGGGGAAGAGGAACTGCCTTCTCATTTTACACTAGTAATATCCCATTACCACTTTCTGGAAAGCTTTATTTGCCTAAGTAGCTGTGTTTAGTAATGTTTACCTCTAAAAGCATAGTGAATGTGCTGTTATGTCATGCATTAAGTACAGATAATTATTTTGCCACTTCCTGAGGTATATTTGTTCTGGGATCCACGGGAGGAAATCATCCCTTTAAGAGGAATGATGAAACTGTTAGTGACTGGAAATTTTTTGAATTTGTTCAAACAATTTGAATTGTTTGAATTGGTTGAAATTTATAAAAGCTAATCTGAAGTTAACTCCTAAGAAAGTTGTTACCCATGGTTGTAGATGGCAACTGATTCAGGGCTGTGATTGCTGCAGTGCTTACATCCAGTTAATCTATCAAGTGGCCAGGCTCTATTGTAAGCTAACTTTTCCTTTGTCACTGCTTCTGATGCTGATGCCTTCAAGATGTTATGATGTCCTCACAGGAAATACTTGAGTTATACCGAGTCATTCAAATAGGTATCTGTGTAAGGAGTAGTTGGGGGTGATGGTTGTCACTTAAAATTTGCTGTTTTCTGAAATGTCAAGACAGAATTTTATATTACTTAGTTTCATTTAAACTTTTTCAACCTTGTCTTTTTGTTTTTGCAAGGTACTGCTTTACAATAACGTGACTAACGTAATTGCTCCTTTGCCCATCCAAAAATAAAAAGCCATTATCATGCAGGTTCTTCTTGACATTTAAAAAATATGAGTGGTCAGAATGAAAAAATACTTCAATGTATGTAGATCAACTTAATTAAACCTGTTCAGCTATTAAAATCTGCCTTGTTACGATAAATAGATTCTAAGGAGTCTGACTTGGAGGAGAAAAA
Source organism: Setophaga petechia (assembly GCA_024362935.1). Taxonomy (NCBI): domain Eukaryota; kingdom Metazoa; phylum Chordata; class Aves; order Passeriformes; family Parulidae; genus Setophaga; species Setophaga petechia. The sequence continues at coordinate 33,540,110 of JANCRA010000008.1, forward strand.
AAAAAGATATTGATGTCTAGTACAATGTACATGACATCAGTGCAGGTGATCTTTTCCTAGTGCTTGTATTTGTGACCCTCTATTTGTATTGCCAACGGTTCTCTTCAATTAAAAAAGAGTATTTTAGCATGGGCAAGGAATAAAATCTTTGTATTGAGGTTGATTCTTGTAATGCTTAATACCTTGTGGTTTTAGAACCTAATTGCAGGAGTGGTGCATTGACAGGCAGGTGACAGATGTATTCTTCTGTTTGTCATTCCTGTGTTATAATAGTTGAGGAAAAAGAGGGAACTTGGGGAAATGCTCAATGATAAGAGGTACATATTTTAGTCCAGTATTTTGTGCGGAGCCTTTTAGAATGCAAATATATTAAAAGAAGTTGCAATAATTAAAAATAGTTGCGCCAATCTTCCTCTTTATGGCAATTACTCACATTTTCAGAATGACTTCCATGACTTTCACCTCAGCATTAATACTTTAGCTGGGGGATATTTTATACTACATTTCCCAGAACACTTACATGGCTCCCATCTGAATATTCTCCAAATAAATCATAATCTCTCATTTTGATGCCAGATTGATGGCTTATGACTTTCTCATGTAGTGTCATGATCAATTCTTCTACAAAGTGCCTTATTGTACAAAGCTGCATAATAATGTATAAAACTGTGTATTATTTATTATTTCCATCCTGAGGCCCTGTTATTTCATTAACTCTCTGACCTTTCCTGTCAGATCTTATTGTTTCAGCAGAATATTTCTGCAGAATTAGAATTTTGATCTCAATATTGATGTGTGTTCCTGCATTATCTTATTTATATGGAAATAGAGTTTCTTTAATGTTTTTATTAGGAACTACTTTTTTTTCCCAATTCTTTCAATTTTTGATAGTATTCCCTTGCTCACACCACCAAGACTGACAGAATGTTTGATGTTTAACCAACAAAAGTTCTTGCTAAGTATGAGCAAGAAGTGAAGGTCTGCTTAAAGTTTGTCTTGAAAAAGACAAGCAAAATAAAATTTTTGTAGTTTAGGACTCAAAATCTTCCAGTGCAAACCAGGATTTTAGTCTCAAAAAATACTGTGCTAATTCTAGAAGTTGTGATTTCTGAGAAGGTTCATCATTTAGGCATCATGACCTTTTCCTTCAAAACTTCTTAGTTTATACTAAAAATACAGTAATTAGTTCATAAATGTTTTAAGGTGACACAGATATATTCAATTAAAACTTTGAGTGTTGAAACCAGTCCTGTTTCCCAATATCCCCTTCTTCCCTCCTCTCCTTCCCAACTAAAACACTGCATTAGAAAAGAAGATTGCTGCCCTTTCTAATTTGGTGTTTATTACTTCTTCTAATCTGTGGTTATAGCACATTTCAAAGGTCTCCTGTGGGGAGAGCTGCTGCTTCCACATTCTTGCTTTTTCACTTGGTTGCTAATACAACATATTTGATCTCACTTGAAGGATGATTTTGCAGTTTACAGAAGAGCTGATGTGAAATCTCACAAGTAAGACTTACCTGGGATTTAACAAGAAAAGCTATACTGCAAGAAGGCTCTGCAGTGCCATGGTATTTGCAACATTCCTACTGCATCAGGTTCTATACACAACAGTTTATATAATAAGTTCTATCAGTCACAGCTGATAATAGAGAAGCTACAGTTGCTTACTTTGGCCTTATTAGATATGGTTCATTGACAAAGTTGGGCTGGGAAATAAACACCAAATATCCTCAGGAAAATACTAAACTTTACTCTGAGGAAAGTGGAAAGAACTTTTATTTTTAAATGAGAACATTATCAGAGCTAGGCTTTCTTACAGACTTCCTGGTTTATATAAAGTTTTGCTCAAAACAATATACTATGGCTACCATTTAACTATTTGTTACTTTGATTATAATCTCTCATAGTTTATAATGGGAGGATGACAAGCTTTGTCTTTTCCTTGGCGATCACAGAACGAACTAGGTTGCAAAACACCTTTGAGATCTTCAAATCCAACCTATGACCTGGCACCTACTCGTGAACTAAACCATGTGCTATGACACCAAGTGCTATGTCCAGTCTGTTTCTAAACATGTCCAGGGATGGTGACTCCACCACCTCCCTGGGTAGATGATTCCAGGGCCCAATCACTCTTTCAGTGAGGAATTTTTTCCTAATGTCTAATCTAAACTTTCCCTGGCGCAGCTTATGACTGCATCCTCTCATTGTGTCAGTGGTTGCCTGGGAGAAGAGACCAACCCCCCGTGACTACATCCACCTTTCAGGAAGTTGTAGAGAGTGATAAGGTCACCTCTGAATCTCCTGTTCTCCAGGCTAAACACCCCCAGCAGCTCCCTCAGCCGTTCCTCACAGGGCTTGTGTTCCAAGCCCCTCCGCAACCTAGCTGCCCTCCTCTGGATGTGCTCAAGTGTCTCAGTGTCCTTCCCAAACTGAGGGATCCAGAACTGGACACAGCACTCAAGGTGTGGCCTCACCAGTGCCAAGTACAGGGGAAGAATGACCTCCCTGCTCCTGCTGGTCACACTATTCCTGACACAGGCCGGGATGCTTTTGGCCTTGGCCACCAGGGCACACTGCTGGCTGGTGTTCAGCTGGCTATGGACCAGCACCCCCAGGTCCCTTTCTGCCTGAGCACTGTCCAGCCACACAGTCCCACTGCAGGGGGTTGTTGTGGCCAAAGTGGAGGAATTGGCACTTGGACTTGTTAAACTTTGTGGTGTTGGACTCTGCCCATCCATCCAACAATTCCAAGTCCCTTTGCAGAGCCCTCCTACCTTCTAACAGATCAACACATGCTCCCAGCTTAGTGTCATCTGCAAATTTACTGATGGTGAACTCAATCCTCTCATCCATGTCATCAATAAAAATATTGAACAGAACTGGCCCCAGCACAGAGCCCTGAGGGACACCCCTGGTGACTGGCCACCAGCTGGATGCAGAACTATCCTCTCTGGGCCCAGCCATCTAGCCAGTTCTAACCAAGCAAAGAGTGCTCCTGGCCAAAGGCTGCCAGCTTTTCCAGGAGTATGCTGTGGTAGACAGTGTCAAAGGTTTTGCTGGAGTCCAAGTGGAATTTCCCACATGCACCAGGAGGATCGCCTGGTCATAAAAGGAGATCAGGTTGGTTCAAGCACAACCTGGCCCTCCTAAACCCATGCTGGCTGGGTATGATCCCCTGGTGTAAGAGACTGAAATTGTTAATGCCTTTGATAAACATTGATACAAAATTTAGCTCATTATAGAAAAAACTGTATAAAGAAGCTACATCCACAGCAACCTCCTTGAAGAACTTTGAGCTGTAAGTCAAACTGCTCAGTTTAGATAAAGAGAAACCCATTCATCAATGACCTCAGGCCTGGGGAGAAACCAAGAAGGCTGAGGGAAAGGAATGCATCCACAAGAGAGCCAAACACTACAGAAACTCTCTCCACTTTGGGGTGGGGGAGACCACAGCCCACAGAATGCAGGTCTACACAGCCTCCCCCTGAAACAGTGATGGAGGAGGAGGTTTCAGGTGTAATCTCTGGTTAGAGGCAGTGGTTCATCCTCCCTTACACAAACTGGCCCAGCTGTGAATCCCCAGGAAGGCCACATCCACAGGACATTAACGTGAGAGGCAGCTGAGGGGGTGTCACAATCCATCAAAGGCCCCTAAAATGCACCCCCCCCCCCCCCCCCACACCCCCAGAGTCATTCCTGAAGCCTTGCACCACAGGACTGCACGTGATGCAGCAAACCCAGAGTCTGTTGTAAGAGACAAGGGCAAACTCCCCCTGCCCAGGGTGGTGCCTGGATTTTCCTACCTAGCCTGAGCATATATTAACCCATCGGATTCTCCGCTTTCTGGGGATCTTCACCACCAAGAAGCCCAGCTGGAGAGGGTCAACAGAACATTGTTGGGATCCATGGAGTGGCGATATTTTCCTTGCTCTGTGTCACCCTCTTTCTGTCTTCCTGATCCCTTTTCTATTTCTTCCTCTTGCTTTTTCTCTCTTTCTCTCGTGTTTGCTATCAAATAAAAACCCATACTATTGCCATTGGTGTATGGTTTTACTTGCACCTTAATTCAGGCAGAGGCATTTCTAATAACTAGATCATGACACCTGGCCATCCTGTAGGTGCTGTGTGATGCCACTCAAGATGATGTCTTCCATAATCTTGCTGGGCACTGAGGTCAGGCTGACAGGCCTGTAGTTTCCTGGATCCTCCTTCATGTGGTGGTATTCACAGGGGTCCCAGGAGGAGGGAAGAGATGAGGATATGACTCCATGTTTCAGAAGGCTTGATTTATTATTTTATGATATGTATTATACTAAAATGACATATTAAAACTATACTAAAAGAATAGAAGAAGGATTTCATCAGAAGGCTAGCAAGCAAGAAGAAAATGGAATGATAACAAAGGCTTGTGTCTGACCCAGAGTCCAAGACAGCTGACTGTGATGGCCATTAATTAGAAACAACTGACACGGACCAATCAAAGATGCACCTGTTGCATTCCACAGCAGCAGATAACCATTGTTTACATTTTGTTCCTGAGGCCTCTCAGCTTCTCAGGAGAAAAAAATCCTAAGAAAAGGATTTTTCATAAAATATGTCTGTGACACCTTCTCACTCTTCTTATGGCTGGGTGTAACAGTGGCCAACCTGACAGTCATCTGGGACCTCCCTGCTAAGCCAGGACTGTTGGTAAATGATGAGAGTGGCTTCACAAGCTCATCTACCAGCTCCCTCATCACACTGGGATCTTGTCTGGTCCCATAGATTTGTGAGCAAGTAAGTGGCTCAGCATATCTCTGACTACTTCCTATTGGATAACAGGGGGACTGTTCTGCTCCCTGACACTATCTACTGGCCCAGGAGGACAGTTGTTCTGAGGACAACCTGTCTTTCTGATGAATATTGAGGCAAAGAAAGTGTTAAGTACCTCTGCCTTTTCCTCATCTTTAGTTAGTAAATTCCCTCCTGCAAATGATAAAGGATGGAGGTTGTCCTTGCCCTTTGCCATTAATGTATTTAGAAAAATATTTTTTTATTGTCCTTCACAGAAGTGGCTAGATTGAGTTCTAACTGGGCTTTTGTGTCTCTAATTTTTTTCCAACATGCCCTAGCAACTCCCTTAAGCATTTCTTGATATACCTGACCCTCCTTCCAAAGGTGATACACCCTCTTTCTTTTCCTTAGCTCCTTCAGAAGCTCCTTGCCCATCCAGGCCAGTCGTTTTCCTCATCAGCTCATCTTTCAGCACATGGGGACAGTCTCTTGCTGTGCTGAAAGACTTCTGTTTTGAAGTACACCCATCCTTCCTGCACTGCTTTGTTTTTGAGGACTGCTTTCCAAAAACTCTCCAAGTAAGTCTCCTGAATAGGCCAGATTCTGTCCTCTGGAAGGCCAGATGACCTCCAACCACCACATTTCCCACCAGCCCAACTCTGTTTGCAAACAGCAGGTCTGGTGTAGTCCCTCCCCTGGTGGACACACTCACCAGCTGTGACAAGAAGCTCTCCTCCATTTACTCTAACAAGCTCCTAGAGTGTCTCTTTTCTGCTGTGTTGAGTTGCCATCATATATTTGGCAAGTTAAAGTCACCTACAAGAACAAGGGCTGGTGATCCTGACACATCCTCCAGCTGCTATTGGAATAAGTTATCCAACTCTTCCTCCTGCCTGGGTGGTCTATAAGAGACTCCAACCAGGATGTCAGCCTTGTTGGCCTTCCACCCGATTCTTACCCATAGAAACTCGACTTAATCATCATTAATCACAATTTCCGTGGCATCGAGAGCTTCCCTTATATAAAGGGCCACCTCTCCACCTTTTCTCCCTTGCCTGTCTCCTCTGAAAGGCTTTTAGCCATCCATTGCAGCATTCCAGTTATGTGAGTTTTCATGATGGTGACTATGTCATAGTTTCTTGCTGTACCACAGCTTCCATCTCCTCTTATTACCCATGCTGCATGCACTAGTGTACATGCACTTCATCTGGGCTGCTGATTTCACCCCTGACTCTGCCTTATCACCCTTGGGCTTGTTTATGGAGAGCCTAGTTGCATCCCCTTCCCTCTTTGAACTTAGTTTAAAGCCCTCTCAATCAGTCCCACCAACTCATGGGCTAGAATCCTTTTGCCCTCAATAGATAGATGGAGCCCATCTGGCTCCACCAGGCCAGGTGCCATAAAATGATCAAAGAACCCACAATTCTGCTGATGCCACAGATCCTTGAGCCACTTGTTGATAATGCAGGGTCTCTTGTTCTTGTCATCATTAGTCCCTGCCACTGAAGGGACTGAGCAGAGCACCACCTGTGCTCCTGTCCCTTTTAATTGACCTGGTGCTCTTCTTTTCAATCTCATCACTGCCAGCCTGGAGTATCAGCAGTGGGTAATAATCAGAGAGCTGAATCAGATCAGGGAGCCTCCTGGTGACATGCCACATCTGGGCCCCAGGGAGGCAGCAGACCTCCCTGTGGGATGGGTCTGGTTGACACATGGGGCCCTCTGTTTCCCTCAGAAGGGAGCCACCTGCTGACAACCCTTCTTGTTAATGCTAGAGGCAGTGATCTGTCTGGCAGACCAAGTCTAACTGGGAGGCTCTCTGGGCAGATTATTTTATGTCTTCTGGCTGACCCTCTGGATCCCAGGCCTCATACCTATTCTGAAGTGGCACCTAGGTAGGTGATAAGGATCAGGAGGAATTTTCATTAGCTTCCTCGGTAGGGACCCATTTCCACTCCCATTCATCTACTAGGTCTCCTACTTCTGCCTCATGGTAGGAGGTATGGGAGTCCTCTGGCTCCTGGTAGGCTTGTCTCAGGTATTGGAAGGGCAAAACTTCACCAGTCTACTTCCCTTTCACTTTCCCTAATACTCCTTAGTCTTTTTACTTCCTTCTTAAGCTCAGGAGGTCATTCACCTGCTTGCACCACAGGCAGGTGCCCCTTGCATCATCCCATGGTACTACTGACAGGCTCAAACACTCTTTACAGGAAGGGGTCTGGACAGATATGTCCTTCTTTGGGGATTCTGTTTGGGTTGGTGTTGCTATCATGTTTCTAGAGTCCCATACCTTCTTGGTGGTTTCTTGGGGGCAGCTCTTCACAGCACTGCAGATTGTTCCTTCTTCATCAGGGCTCCTTCAGGGCTCTCCCTGACTGGCCACCCCACCCCCTTTTACCTCAGTTATCTTCATTAGCCACAGCTGCAGCACAATTAGAACAACTGGGACTTATCGGGGCAAGACCACTTATACAATACATATATTTTACTATGACTCACAGGTCACCTATATTTCCCCCTTTTAACAGGATTGACAATTATACAACTTTTAACAGGATTATCACAATACATATATCCCACCATGACTCAAAGGCCATGTATACAATACATATATTTTAGTACGACTCACAGGCCACGTTCCCCCACAGCTCCTTGACTCAAAGGCCACGTTCCTCATAACTCCTGGCTGTCACAGCTCAACTCAAAGGCCATGTTCCTCCACAGCTCTTGGCTGTCTTATCTTCCACAGCTCTCAGCTGTCTTATCCTATAATCTCATCAGTCACGTCATGGTCACCAATTGCTGTTATCACTGTTATCTTCACATTTCTAGAGTCCCATACCTTCTTGATGATTTTCCTATAGGCAGCTCTTCACAGCACTGCAGAATGTTCCTTCTTCATCAGAGCTCCTTCAAGGCTCTCCCTGACTGGCCAGCCCACCCCCTTTTTATCCCAGTTATCTTTACTAGCCACAGCTGCAGCCCACTGAAGGACATCGCAGCTGCAGCCCATCAAGAGCAACTGGGACCTACCAGGGCAAGGCCACTTATACAATACATATCTTTTACAATGACTCAAAGGCCACCTATAGGTTGGTACTTTTACTAGGTATGGCTTTTGATTGTTTGGGGACCATTGCTGTTAAAAAAAGAAACCTAAAAAGAAACAAACAAACAAAAAAAAACCCAACCCAAAATAAATATCCCAGTAGCAGGAGGATGACTGCAACCCTGCCTGCTTGCCCTGCCTATTTGGGGGAAAACTGATGTGCCAGGCCCCTATTTGCCTACTCCTGTTTGCCTGCTCCCTAGGGCCTTCTTTTTATTCCCATCTCCGATAGCTGGAGGAACCCCCCCCCCCAGCACCTGAATGGGTAACGAGAGGAGAAGATCCCCATTTTTCATCATTAGGACATGACAGAACTTTAAAAATCTCTCTCTGACAAAATTCCCTGGTTTAATTCCATTAAACATCTGTATTCTATTATTTTCTTTATTAGATGGAAGCCCATGTTACAGGAGTTCATTTGAAACTTCTGAAACTCAGAAATATTCTGCGTGCCCAACAATATGGTGGCATTTTTAGAAATGCAGGTATTTTTCTTCTGTGAACTTGACCAGTTGAGTTTCTGTTGGCTTTGCTTGCTTTTTGTCAGAGTAAAATTAATTAGAAGTGAAAGCATTCTGAGTGACAAGTTGGGCATGCCAGGATGCTGCAGATGTAGAGGTGATAGGAATCTACTATTTATATCCGCTGTTAATTCCAACGTCACAACATGCAAATTTCTCACAGGCTTTCATGAGAGGTCAGTTGTGGAAGGCTTTGGGGAGATATTTCTAAAATTATCAAGATTGGAATAAAAAAATTAAAGTCAAAATAATAGCTTCCAGGATCTGGGATTTTTTTGGGACAAACACTTGGTCTGTATTGATCTACTAAGATTTTTATCATTGGAATGGAATATTACACTTTAGATAAGTTAAAAGGAATTAGAAATACCCTGGCCCACTGCAATGAGCCCTTACAGAGCTGCAAAGAGAAGGCTCTACTTTGACTTACATGCAAGGTGAAGTTTTTTCCATAGCACAAAATATCTGTCTTGTGAATTTGGTTTAGTTATGGGAAACAGGAGAGCAGGGAGTAAGTTGGAAGGTACCTACAGAGAAGCTGGTGATGCATTTTCAAACAAGAAGGGAAAGAATATATATGGGCTGGTTTGTGTGCTATAGCTACCCTAGTGAATTTTTAATTCATGACACATCCTCACAGTTGGAAGTAGTTTTTGAAAAAGAAACCTCTTTTTCTTTCACGACATTATTTAAAAAAGAGATTATTACTTTTGAAAGTGTAGGAATGTTAAGAAAGTACTTGCTTGGAAAGTAACTGCTGTGACTCAGCATGTAGCTACAATGGCCTACTGGAGCTAAATGTAAAACAATCAATCGATGGCCTTGCATATCCTAAATTGTTACCTCCTGCTGCCCTTGTAAAGTAGTCACTGTGGTGGCAGCACTTCTGCTGAGTTTAGAATCCTCCAATGCTGCTCAAATGCAGGAGAACCATTGGAGTGAAAGGGATATGTGAGCAGACACACATGTAGCTCTGAAGTTTCTTTGACATTGTGGCAGAACTGCCTTTTGAGGTGGAAAAGGACTGCAGAATTGCCACTTTTTCAGTTTTAGATGAGACTCTCAGCTGTTCTCAATAACAAAAGTGGAAGCGCAGGACTTGCCTGCAAGACCTTGTTTGGACTGGATTTTAGTCAGAGTCTGACCATAGAGCCCACAAATTTTTATTTTAGAGCCTGTAATACTTGGAGCTTATAAATACTTACTTTCTCCTTATTTCTCTCAGATCTTCATAAACTTCATTGCTGCTGCTTGATTTTATTCCTTTCCTGTTTGGTTTGAGTTTTTTCCATCAACTTATGTAGACTTGAGCTAAAGAGTGTAGTGTGGGTTTTGTGTTTTATTAAACAGCTTAAGGCAAAACCCCTTTTGATATCTAGACTTCCTGATCTTATTAGCAGTATCTTGTTCATACATCACAATATTTTATCATGCATTACTAATGTACCCTGTACTAATGTTGCTGTTTATTTAACTTGTACTATAATACCTGTAAAATTGTAATGAACTCTTTGAGTTAAGTTACTATTTTAATAAATCTGTGTCATGATATTTAAGGCAAAAGTCTACGCCTTAGAATGCATCAGCCAAAGGCAAAATTTGTATTCCTGCACAGCATTTATTCCAAAAGTAATAATTTCTGGTAATAAGAAAATGAAAATGAGATGATGTGCATTTAGACATTAGGGTCATGGTTATGGAATGAATTGTTTGACTATAGTCCAAGTATTTTTCAGCAGGCTGTCTTTGAGAAGTCTTTTTTTCTTCTACTTTTCTCCCTTGACAGTGGCTGAAAGAATGAGTTTTAGGGAGAGCAGAAGGCTAGAGCAAGCCTGTAATGATTATTTGACAGAATATTCTCCCTCCCGCTAACCATTTTCACTGTAGGACTTCTAAAGCTGGATTTGGTTTCTATTCATTTAATAGCTCGTTTTGTTGTCAGGGAGCTGTCTGTGGAGGATCTACTGTCACTGTGCCTTCTGTTGCAGATTTCTTTTTGTGTCTCTCAAGCAATACTTCTCAACACTTCTGATTTCAGGGCTGCCCTGAGGAGAAAGACACTGACCTGATTTCCTCTGATATTTAAAGCCTCCCCTGTAAGTCCTCTGATACCAATTCATACACCACTGAATGGATGAAAAGAGACAAGAATAAACATCCTCAAAAGCATCATTACAGTGGATGAACAGTGAAACAATGTATTATTCAGTGTTTGCGCACAGTAGAATATTCTGCTTGTGTTCTGTCATTCTCATTGTAGTAGATAATTGTGTACCATATGCAAGTAGAGCAAGGTTGAAATACAAATGTAACCAATGTCTGCAGTTTCAAGAAGAATGAACACTTGTTGAGTTAGTGAATTTAATTCTGTTTCTGGAAGAAAAAGAATTGCAAAAATACTTTAATTTAGGAAAGTGAATAGGAACCTGAATTGCTTGGGAACTGAAGTCTTCAAAACTTGCCTACTCTAATTAATAAGTACCATGAATGTATTACTGCTGCAGTGAATTTTTGTCTTTGCCCTGTGAGGAGGCTATATGCATATATATCAAAGTAGTTTGCTACTTTTAAATGATAGTAGTAAACTGATGATCTGATTTTGCAACATGTACCCACCATGCCTAAGCACACAAGCTATTTGTTAAAGTGTTGATGCACTACTCATTTTCTGAAGTTACATACATGTTCTTCACTGAAGATCTGGCTGGGAACCTAAATCTTTGTGCTCAGTGGCTCCAGGAAGGTGCTGTGGATACAGTCTGGCATCTTTATAGTGCCAGACGCAGGCCCTGTGCATCATTAGGAATAAACAATGAACTGGAAATCTTCCTTGCAAAAGGCAGACACTTTATTTAGCATCTTTTAAAAGCAGTTGTAGATAGCCTCACTTACAGGTTAGCAATGATTTACAAGTTTTCTGTCTTCTCTGAGTGTAGGGTTTTCTTAGCCTTACAAAATAAGCTGTGAGAGATGGAGGAAGGAAGAATGAGAAGTACAGGTAGATTGTTTCAAAGCATTGTGTTTTTAAGCTTACTTAAACTCAGAATTTCAGGTTGTTGTTCTGCTAGAAATAAGAATGACTAACATATGTTCCTCTTTATTGGGATTTTCTTTGAAAGTGTTTTTTGCAAAAGCTTAAGAAAACTATGCATTTGCTAGTCAATTAATAAATGAAACCTTTTTTCCCTTGGATTCATTATTCTGCAGATCACTGCAGTTGGTAGGGAAGATACAAGGTAACAAAGCACTCTCTAACTACCCCAAGCCCCGCTGAAGGAATTTTCTAGACCGTACTTTTTTATTTTCTTGTGATTAGTGTCATTCTAGGGTACTATGTCTATTTACTTGAAGTAATATGCAAATTTTACCTCAAGCAGTTTGAGTTCAGATATTTCCAAGAACAACGCTGATTGCAGTAAATTCTGGCCACCCTTTGCTTAGGCTTATCTATAAAGAAACCTCTTACTTGAGAGGAATTAATGGTTAATCTTTTTTGTTTAAGACAAATAAAAACTTTATCTCAAAGGCTACACAGCTTTGTGTAGCCTACACTTGCTCACTGATTTGGGGCAAGTAATGCCATTGGAAGGAGTATTAAAATATGTGTTGAAACTGTTGCAGCAATTTACACAGTTTTTTAAAAACTTTCTATTTCTCTTTTGGACATGGTTTAAATGTTTCAAAAAATATTTTAGTTCAGACAGATCTGATATTTACCTTGTTTCTTCCCCTGACTGCCACTAACAGAAACATACTGACCTGGTTTTTTCCTTGCAAATTAATTGCAATTAAATACAAATTCAAAAGACTTTTTGGCCTTTATCTACCTGGATATGCTCCTCATCAGGAGGTGAATTACAAACTTGCAGCTAATATTTTTCTTGCCTTCTAAGGAAAAAGGATTTTGCTAAAGTATTTGAAACTAGTAAATGAAGCACAGGCATTGGTGGTGATGGCAGACATATATTTCTCCACAATGACTGTTCTCTGCCTCTGGCCTTACCACTGTTTGGAGGAGAAGTTGTCTCTTTGGCCTTTACATCCATGGCTTCTTTATCAGGTTTTCTAGCTGATTTGACAATTGCTTCCAAGTTTGATATTTGAACTTTGTAAGAAGTTCATAATTCTTGTTTCATATCGACGTTCAAGCTCTCCTGCTATCTCATAGATGCCTGGCATGGGCTCAGTTTAAACTCTTCATTTATATATTCCCCCAGGGTTTGGAGGAAAACACAGAACCAGCACACCCTGTGTGATTGAATTACAGTTTCTAGGATAGCTAGGCACTGCCAATGAACAGCCATTTCTACTGAGCACGATGGTCACCGTAACACATATTACAGAACCAAACAGGCCATTTGCAATCAATGGGAAAAAGTAGGATGCTAAGCTTCAGTGAGCACTCAGATGATTGTGGATCAATTGTGCAAACAATTTGAGGAAAGTTAAAACAGCCTTTAGTACACTGGCTGTTTACATGAGCTTAATGCAGTGGATAAGCTGTTGATGCCTTTTGCAATTGCATTATGCCCTGTCTCCATTCCAATCTCCTTGGCCTTAGTGCAAGGATCAGCACAATGGTGTTTGTCTTCTGTAGCACTCCTCTCAAAACTGGCAGGGTGTGTGTGATGGACAGAGGGGGACAGCTGCTGCCTCCCACAGGATGGGGCAAACCTTAATTGGGAACGCAGGTCAGGTGCAACTGGGTGTAGCTCTGGGGGTATTTATTCTGTGAGATAGCCAGCAGACCGGTTTTCTGGGAGACTGGGAAGAAAGGTAAGTGTTACTGCTGTTAAAATTGATTTTTTTTTTTTCTTTTCTATCTATTGGCCTTGGATTTAAGACAGCAGTGACCTAGGCCTTGCATTGGAAATACCTAATCATTTAAGCAGTAAAGCTTAATTTGTACCTTATAATTTAATTAGTGGGTGATTATAAACTCACCTAATCAGGAGCTTATTTCTTCACAAGATGTATGAGAAACCAAAACCCCTTCCTGAAACCTTATGGAGGATTAATTTTCTAAATTGCATATTCCTGCTGATCCTTTTCCGTGAGAATTCTTTGCTACCTATAGCAGTATCAGGTCTCTTGGGAGAGAGCTTTTTTTTTTGTTTGTTTGGGTTTTTTTTAGTTTTTTTTAAAGCAGCTGCTGGGTTATTGCTGTTTACTTTTTACAGTATTCTTATGCTGTGGCAGCCTTGTTCAAATATGTTATACCTGTCTTATGTCAAGCTGCAGGAGTTTTTTGGTCAAAATGCTGGAATACCAGAATATATCTATCTATAGTTGTGTTTATAGGGGTTTTGGCTTATCATGAACCCACAACTCTGTGCTATTTGAAATGATGCTATACATAACTGGCCAATAGCATCTTCTGAAAAAGGAAAGACAAACCATACTGTCACTGAAAGTTGAAAATGAGACTTTCTAACACTGTAATCTCAGTATTAGAGAGCAGCATCACTTTTATTTTCAGCATTGGGTGTGAGGGGAATATTTGCCCCTAATCCCCATTGAGCAGCTACCTAACAGATAGTTGAAATCTATATAACTTACATATAAGTCTTTTTAACTTATACATATTCATTACATTTTCCCAAACTTGTGCATATATACTAAACATTGCTGCAATTTTTTGGCATATTTAAAACACTTCTCAAAGCTTATTAACATTAGAGTAGGGGTCTTTTGTGAGTTTTTGGTGGTTGTTTGGCAAACATGCTATTCCTCAAATTACTCTTTATTGGTTGTAGGCTTCCAAAAAAACTTTCTTCTCTTTGGGTCCATCCCAGGGATGTGCTCTGGCCAATAAATACCTTCTTGGAAGTGTTTCTTAGGCCCACAGTCTTAAAGGCTAAGATAACCACTTGAACATATTAATACAGGACTAAGCATTGTCATTTAAAGCTGAAGGCATTTACAAGACTTAAGCACTATTTGCTACAATAAAGATTCCCCAACAATAATAAATGTGTTTCTTATAAGAAAAAACAAAGCATTTCTTGGTTGCCTATTTAATTTACATAGATTTACTCTAGAATTTTGGCTTTTTCTGCTCAGATGGTCTATAAAGGTCTGTGTTTATATCATTAAATAGTATGTAGCTTCATGTTGGTGATTGTAGTGATGATGGTCAAGATGTGTTTCTGAAGAGAAATTTAGTCCTGCTGTGGTTATAGTACCCTATGACACACAAAAGACTTATATGTTCACCTGCTGTTCCTCCTGAGTGTTCCTGTAGCACAGCCAGTTTTGCCTTTCATTAAAAAGTTCCTGCCTGCATGTTTGACTTTTATTACCATTATAATGTAAAACAACATGGGTGCACTTAGAGAGCAGTGAAATATAATAATTGAGAGAAGTCCTTATCCAGTACCCCAGGACTTAAACTGATTTCAGCTGTCAATATTTCTCCCCTCCACCTGTCAAGTTCATTTTCTTCTTATTGTCATAGAGGAGGGATTGTCACTGTTCATTTAAAGCAGATAAATTTCCAAGTATGTTTCAGGCTTGTTTGTAGTATCTGAAAAGCCACTTGCCTAAATTACAGTAGTAGTCACTTGGACAAATTGTGTTTGTGAATATATATAGATACTTACACACGCATATATGTACTTGGTGCTTTCTCAGGGAGAGTTTATTTATTTGCCTGGATTATATTGGTGGGTTTCTTTTTTTTAGTTCATGGAAGTTAATGAACAGGACTGCTCTTAAAGAGAGTGAATATCCTATAGGATTCCACATGTCCTAAGATGAAGTACTTGCTTCTCCACTGCCTTGCCCCTTACACTGTTTTATGCTTGCATAGGAGTGGGTATCAAATAGCATCAGTGCAAACCAGTACAGGCAATGGTAGAAGAGTAGACAAAAGCAATGCTCAAGACAAGCATGGTCCTAATTGTTTCTTGAAGTAGTATCATGCTCATGAATAAATATAATAAATCTATTTTGTCTGCTAAACAAAGCAGAGGGGTTAATTTATTTCTTGGGATGCAGACATGATGGATCACATCTTGAGCCTTCTGATGTTGCAACAAGCTGGTGATTTATAGTTTGTCATCTATAATTAAGAGTTCCCAGCAGATGTGTTTATTACTCTTACATAGCACCGTGGCAGTAAAGCAACACCTGCATGCAATGGTTGCACAATTATATATGACTGAGAGTCTCAGCTCAAATGAGTTTAATCTCTAGCTCATAACTGACTCTTTTATTGCCTTCAAATGGAACTAATTTTCTTTGACAGCAGCATGTCAACTTTGAATTAGCATCCTTATCTTATGTGGTTCTAAAACTGATTGACATCAACTTGCATTTTTGCTTTATTTTCTATTAAATTGGAAAAATACTTTAGGAATTCAGGTCTTGAGAAGATCACGTTTTCCTGACTCTTATCTGTAGTCTGTATCATCAGATATGTGTATGATTTTCTCACTTATTTTGACAGCCTTTCCACTAAGACCTGTGTGGAATGGGCATAGGTGATTTGTGTTTATATGCTACTCTGGTCCTACAAAGCTGAGCTGAGTGTATAAATTTAAGAAAACATTGTATTATTGGTTTTTGATTTTTTAAAAATAAATTAACTCCTGTGGATTTTTTTATTCTTTTTAAGCAAGTGATGATGTTTGATGGAAGGGAAGTTAATTTCCAGACTAGTAGGATGGCATGCTGTTCCTTTAATTATGTATTCACAGCTTCTGTCTACTATGCTTTGTATCAGAGTAAATATTTAAAAATTCACTCTCTCAAAATCTTTACATTTGCCTTTGCATCCAGCATAAAATTAAATACTTTCCATATCTAACAATGGATTGACTTTTTTTTATTATATAAGCGTTTAGTGGTGGACTCGGGTGCAAATATGAATTTAATACTAGGAAAAAATCTCATGTGATTTCTGGAAGTACCAAATTTTCACTTTCTAGAAAGAATCAGTTATTACTTGGTAAATATATTGTTTTGACACCCACCCATGTTTATTCAGATTGGTTCCTGCACTTGCAAACTGCCAGCTTGTTTTCTGCTGTTGAGAGAGCAGCAGGAACTCAATATTCAAGAACAGAATTAAATAATACTTAGAATTGAGGGAGACTTCCTATGTTCTGACTACCTTTTTAGACTTTTCAAAATGTTATTGCTATAATGAATACCTGGTACTTTGTAAAATTTTTCTGTGGCAATCAGTAACTCATGTTACTGTGCAGCACAGGAGAGATCAGTTCTTGCTGGAGCGGTAAAAGTCAGTGCAGAAAAAAGGGGAAGGATCTTGTCCCTCAGTAGGCTGGCAGGACTCTTCAAATGTCTTTTATTATTCTGCTCACTCACAGCAGAAGCCTCCCTTCTCACATAGTATGTTGCCTTAAACCACATAAAATTCTCCAAATAATCACAAATAATTTTGATTAATTCAGTTATGTCTTTGAAGACTTCAAGGGTCTGATTTCATACCAAAGCCATATAAGCTTGGTTTTTCTTTGGAATTTTTGAGGAGAGAAACTCAAGGAATAATTCAACCACTGAAGTCCCATTGAGCACAGGCCCCTACCCTGGATTTCCAACTTCCCAGGGAATCTCAAGGGCAGCTCAGAGAGAGCCTCTACTTTGCATCATGGAGAGACTCTTCAACAAGATTTATCACCCAAAGGATTTACCTAGAAAAGAAACTCCTTTGAAGTAAAGTAAGGCTGCAGCTTATTTTCCATTGCATTGACAACTGCAGAATGCTGGCAGTTTTTTTGTTACAAGTTCTGCCCAATACTGATACTTTGGATGGTCTTTGGTAGGGTTTGAGAGCAGTGCAGGAATGACAATAACCAGAGTGTCTGCAAGTGAACTGAGCCAAGTCAGGTAGCAGGGAAAATCAGTTTGTTATGAGAGGAATTTAATTCAGAGTTGCTTTTAGAGTCCCAGTAGAGCACTTTTCTGCTGAGAAGTGCTTATTCAAGTTCAATTTGAAGTATTTTGCAGGAAGCCATTTCTAAAAAAAGCCCCTTTTGATAGCTAACATAATTATATTAACATTGATATATAATAACAGTTTGTGTCTAAGATAATTGAGAGAGTGACTGTTAGAGTCAATATATGAAAAATGCCTTCCAGTAGGATTTGAGAAAGAACCAACTGTCAGCATTTTGAAGTGATTTAAAAGTGCATCTATACATTTGCCATCTCTTGAGAGCTGTTACAACTCAAACCAGCACTGACTGTCACCACAGGGGGTGACAAACCTCTCTTTATAAGAAGTCTATTTTTTGCTTGATACTCTTGAGTAATTTTGTGCAATAATTACTCCAAGTGGCTATGACATCTGTACCTGTTCTGTGCCCATGGCGTGTTTGTGTCCCTCCTCTCATGGTGCTGTTCTGAACCTCCTGCAAGTTGTTTGCCCTTCCCTTTCTATTTGTTATTATTGAACTGAAAAACTGAGAAATTATGAGGCCTGTGTTACAGCTAAAAGTAGAGAAGAAACTGGTTAGTGACAGTTTCTTGAAGAGACAAGTATATAATGGGAAGAGACCTTCCTGATTTATTTACTAGCCCTCCTACAAGCAAAATGCCACTTGAGGATTGCTCTGTTGGATCAGGATCTGTCCCATTTCTTCCTAGGGCTGTTTAATGAGGGGATAAATACTGGTCATTTTTGGAGGAGGAATCTGTGTTAAAAAATAGTGTTAATCTTGAAGCAACTAGAAATCAGCCAAATTCATCTTAGGATGCAAGAGATGGTAACTGTTGGGTGGTGCTGCTCTGCAGAGTAGGGTCTCTCCTCCAGAAGCTTCCCTGGTACATCACAGACCTGCAGCAGAATGCTGGAGCTTGGGCTGGAGAGGAGGATGCAGTAAGCTACCTGTAGGAGGGGAATCATCTGTGTAGAATCAGGAAAGAAGGAAAATAGATTGATATTTCTTTGTATAGATCTGGCTACAGCCGGTGTTTTAGGTGGAAAACTGGCTTTTACATCTACAACACCTACTTTTTAAAAATGAAGGATTGCTGTGGAGAGGAGGATCTACCTGACCAAATGGGACAACAGCGCCTTTGCCAACAGGCTGGCCAGCCTGATGAGGAGAGCTTTAAAAAGGGACAACTTGGGAAGTAAGGACACCATATGTGAAGGTGCAAATTGGCAGTTACAAGAGACAGCTCAGAAACAATAAACCAGCAAAATACACCTGTATAAAACGTATGTTTTATACATGGGGTGTTGCAGTGTGTTGCAATACCTGGTCTTAGACTTCCCTGTCCCACAGGTTGCCAAGCCCACCTCCCCCTTGTCTCCTGCTAAGTGCTGTCAGTCAATCTTAACATTCCAGCAAGGCTGTCATGTGATTGGTAGATGTTAAAAAATGCCCCTCACCCTGGGTGTCATTGAGTTAGCCAAGTGTCATTATCCCCTGAGAACACACCTCCTCCCACCTGGTTGGTGCCTTACCCGTCCTTCCCTCCCCCTGTCCCTGGGCTTAAAAGGACCTGGCCAGCATGTGCTTGTGGTTCTGTTGGAGCTGTTACTGCAATTCAGATGTCCGTGCCCTTGGAATAAAGCTCTGGATTTTAACCCTCCATCAGAAACTGTCTCCTTTCCCTTCACCTCACCTAAGGACCTTCACCAGAGGTAAAACTGAGCTTCTCACAAGCCTGGACTTGGTTTCTAGTGCCTGGCTGCGATTTCCAGCCAGCCAGAGGTATCCCTGTGGTGGATGCCACAGCTGCTGCCTCCGGCCAAGAAGCTAAGGCCCAGAACAGCCCAGGCACATTCCACCTAGAAATATTGGGATCATATTCCAATAATGGGGTGTATTTTGCATGGGACCTGGAAAACAAATGGGAGGAACAACACTCTGGCTATGCTTGAAAAATCTACAGTTGAGCTGCATCACTTGCAAGGAAGGGGACTGATTAACTCTCTTGACCTGTCACTTGTTAGGCCATACCTAGGCTGCTGCATGCAGCTTTGGACCAGCCCCCTTTTCAGTGCCAGACACACATTCAGCAGAGGCCATCAGGATGGGAGCCATTGTCCTGTAGGACGAGGCTGATGGACCAGGGAGCAATACCCCAGTACTTTGGGGTTCTTGGCAGCAGCCCTGTATGCTGATGGAGAGGTTACTGGGGAACAGGATCAGCCATGCATGGGAAGAATGTGAAAGGCAATTTGGAGAAGCTGAAATAGAGGGTCCAGACTGTATGTGAGGAACAAAGGCTTCCCCATGAGGACAGCCCAGCAGGGAAGCAGGCTGCACTTGCTTTGGTGTATTCTACTTAGAAATTGGAGTAGCTGCACTTTATCACAGTTCTGCCTTGCTAATCTCAGGAGAGTCAGGAGTGATTGACATGTACCCAGCTGATCTTATCTCCATGCATGGATCAGATGCGCCATGTCATCTCATGGGCTTTGGGGAATAATGCCACCACATGCTCTATGCTCCGTTGTTACGTTCTTAGTCCTATGCAAAATTGTCAGGGAAAGCAATGCTGATCTTTCTGAGGTCGGGTCTTTTCTGTTCACAAATTCACAAACTCGGTGGATATGCTGGCCTCTTTTAATACCTTACAAGTGTTCTAGTTTTCTGTTTTAAAAGGAGGATTGTAGGAGGACTATGCTTGTAGAAGTCTAGGGAAGCTAGTTCAGCATACAGATCTCTGCAGTTATAATTTGGTTGCTAATCTGGTCTTTCTCATTTTTTAACCATAAGTGTAGAACATACAAATTAATTTTGCTCAAATAATATCTGAATCGGCAGATGCAGGGGTTTCACCATCCCAAATACAATATTTTGATTTTTCAGTAAGTGAAATCTATATTCCTGGTTCTGGGAAGAGTGCCTTGAATACACACTTCACATGCTTAGCATGTCATAAATTATTTAGACAATTCCATTTAAATATTAGAGATGTGACAGTTTTATCCAAAATAAAACTTCAGTACAGGCAGATTCTGCCAGTCTGGCTTTAGGCCTCTGCCTAAAACTCTAATTTAAGAGCTTGTGATGTTTCAGCTCAATTTGTAGAAGCTATGTAGGGCATTCAAAGTAAGAGATTATAGGATGGGCATATCAGACTCCTTCAATCATATCCCATCCTCCCACAGTACTTTATGCTCTTCTCAAGTATAAATTCAAATTCAATTCAGAAGAATAGAGGTTTCAGAAAGAATTTAAACTTGCCTTCTATATTGCAAATAAAATTTGCTGCTGTTCTGCACATACTGATGAATTCACCTTGGATTTTTTGGGTTACACCAGCCAATGAGCCAGGGGATTTAATAAAAGTTCATCTGTTTCCTCACAGGAAAGTTAACTGAATCAGCATTCTATTACACTATCTCCAAAAGATGGGACCTCATTTCAGTGGTGAATAATTTTCTATATATTCCAATCTATTTCTCAACAGTACAGCATCAGTTTTTGCAGACCTGTTTCTTGACATCCTCACTAGTTTGATTTGGCCTTGTGATGTGTTCTTGAGCTCATCTTGCAGAGATTTAGTTGCTAATTGCTTGTTTGACAATAGAGTAAGATATTTGATACTAGGGAAAAATCTGAAGCAAACTTATAGCTTGCACCATATCTTTGTTTTGTCAAAAAAAAAAATTCTGTATTTTTCTACTCCTTGTGGCAGTCTCTAAGTCATGTCTTCTAAGTGGTAACTGTTTTTGTACTCTGTCTAGAGTATTGCATAGAGGTGAGTATTGTTTCCAAAGGGATTCACAGGGCAGTTCACACATAATTTCTTTTTATTAATCGATTTGGGTTTTAGACTGAGTTTGTATTTTTAGTCTTGGTATGAAATCTGCACTCTCCCACATAGGCAGTTGCATGTATCCTGTGCTTATTTTGGGGTGACCAGATTATGATACTTTGGTTTTTATGTACTGGAACATGGAAAAATTCACATGCAGTAAGGTCACTGATTTACCATTGACATAGTCTCTTCATTAAGCTATAACATATTGCTAAAGAATTCAAAACTGGAGCATCCATGAGACTGAACATCTGAAGGTCCAAACACTGTTGGCAAAATGCTGAAGACCTGTTCTGGGCCACTTCTGCTCTGTGTAGACTACCCTGAAAATGAAAGAGTTTGGTCACATATTCAATAATTTTAGCTTTAATATTTGAGACTTGTATCTAGTAATTGTAACAAAAAGGCTTTGGAGGACAAAAAGAGCCAATGATATAATGAGATTGTTAAAAAGTCAATGAAAAGTGAACCCAATCTTTGTGTAATCAATGTGCTTTACAGACTTAATCCCCCAAAGGAATTTGGAACTCTGAGTGTATTTTGGCTTCATGGTTTAAGTGTGAGCCCTGTTCAGATTTGAATGTGCAAAGAGTCATGCATAATAGATATTTTTCCCCTTGGCTAAAGCCTGATGGGACTGTAGTTTAAATGTTAAACTCAAGATCTAAAATCAGTATTTTGCAGGAGTTTGCTATCACACTGATTGCTCAGCTACCTTGATATTTTAATTAGATGGCTGAAGATATTTTTGGTCGGAACATAAACATGAGTATGAGCCTTGCTGAATTTGGCAGGCATATGAGCTTCTTCACTTTCTTAGGACTGGTGACAGGTTAAGCATGTCCTTGAATAACTTCTGTAATTGTGGAAAAATGTGGAGCAGCTTTTGGTCCTTGATGAATGTTTTTTGGTTTTTTTACCTGCACAGTTGGACAGGGCAAAGATGACCTTCAACTTCTAAGGTGATAGCAGTTAGTTTGCTTGATAAATAAGGTGAGGGAAATCTTAATCTCTCATACTGGAGCTTACAAAGACCTCTAGATAACCAGCTTGGGATGGTAAAATGCTGTATTTCTTGTTTGGTGGTAGCCTGGTGGCTTTGGTGTAGGTTACATAACATTCTCCTTTCCACATTTGCAGATATTGCTCAGAGAGCTTGAGTACTGCCCTGACTTCAACTGTTCCCAAAGCACTGCCCTGACAAAATAAATCTTGTGCCATGTTTTGAATCATCTGGAATGTTTATGTATGAGTAAGACCAACTGGGTTAGTTGTATTGATTTATGACTAAGTCATTCAGCTATCAATTCAACACACTGCATTGCAAAACTACATGCCTGCTAATCAGCTCTGTTGTTCACCACTGAACTATTTGGTTTTTCTTTCTGATGGGAGCAAAACCCTTAGCTGGAAAAGACTGAAAACATATTTCTGTTGCTGCCTCTCAGTTTCTAACCCTAACACTTGCTGTTGGCCTGGTTCTTGCCATGCAGCTGCATGCCAGGGACAGTGCAGTTGGTGTTGGAAGTTTCACTGGGCAGACCAAGTTTTGAGTACTTCATAATCTTCACAATTTCCTTCTGGGAAATGGGTCACTTTTCTGATCAGCTGTGTACTGCTGGGGCACTTGGTCCTCATGGCCCTCATCTAGTAAAGCACAATGTTTTTGGATGTGCAGGGAGACAGAGCATGAGCCTTAGTGCCTGCAGTTTGTGTCTGGGGTGGGTGCTTCAGGGACTCTGCAGCTGGGCTGTGCAGCAGCTTTGCTTCTGATCTGTACTGTTGGATAATAAATTCATGCAGAAGGCAGAGTGGATATGCTATATTAAACCAGCATTGTTCTTCATTTGTCTGGCTGCTCCCATGGGATTTCACTTGTACTTGGGTTTTGAGCAGGAAGCTGAAGGAGCAGCCCCTAACATGAGTGCCTGCAATTGGCACTGAGGGTTCAAGGAACAGTGTGCTTGTAATACTTTTTCATGTCACTTAAGAGGGATCAGAAACAGAAGATGAATGATCTTTTTTCCTTTTTTGTTTTTTTTTTTTTTTGAAGCTGTCCCCTTCCTCATTTCTTGCAATAAATTTTAGATTCTGTAAAAATAGTTCCAAGTTATTCACTATAGAGTTCAAAGGCCCTCTTGGAGAAAGGGTGAGATACCACGCTTCTGCTGGCTCTTGTATCAGTGTTTTTATGAAAGTTCTCTGAATGCTAAAAAAAGCTGTATTTGGAGGGAGAGACTTGCCCTCAATCAGGGTATTTGACTTTCCCAAAGGCTATTAAGCTGCTAGTACCTCAGTGAGAGACCAGGGGACAAATCGTGGTACATTACTGCAGGAATTCTGCTTTTCTTTGGGATGTGGGAGGGCTGCTGCGTCAAACTAAAGTATTTTAAATCAAAGAGTTTGTTAGAGGAGAGATACTAAGCCTGTCCTTGTTAAAGTCTCAGTGTTTCTATACTGAATTATAGTTGTAACAATTACCCTTGTATATTTCAAAACACCACACAATGGTCATATAATAAGAGATTTTTAAAGTTACCTTTAAAAATACCTTTTCTAGTTACCTTTTGTTTTAAGGGAGCATAATGTCTTAGGAAACTACAGTGTTTTGGACTAGAGGCTTTTTTTTTTTTCCTGGTGAAGGCTTTATACAACACAGGTATGTGTCCTAAAGTACAAGGTTGGCTTTTAATTTGCAGTTTCAGAAATTTAAGATAGATATTTGAAAGCTGAACTTTTTCTAGAAATGGAGCAAAAAGGATTTTTTTATTATGATAAATATTTTAAAAGTGTGGGGTTGTCATATTTTGAAAATATATGTATGTATGGATTGGTTGCAAACCTAAAGTTTAGTTCAAGGTATATGTTCTAACTAAAGTGCAGTTGAATTAATAACTCTTGTACATGTGAGAGAAATCTGAGGTTTTGATTGTTTAATGTGAATATTTAATTTTTAATTTGCTCTACTCCAGCTGTAATGAAGATATGAGGAGCTGAGCAGCAATAACCGTGGTTGTCACAAAATTAATCATTAATGTAGGACAGGCAAAAGGAAAATTACACTTCAGCACTTTCTCTCTGGCCTGACAGATACCCTTCAATTTCTGCTGCTGTTGGTTAAATATGTTCCCCTTTGCAGTGATGGATTTTCCCTGAGCTTCAAACAACAGGAACAAGCCATGAGTTGCTGCTGAAGAATGCAGAGCTTGCAGAGAATTCAGCTCGACTTTTAGAGCAGGACTCTGAAGTTCTTTCTTTTGCCTCTGGCAGAGAGTAAAAAGAATGAGTGTAGTTTTCTCCTCATGAAAATAAAACAGATTTAGTGATTATTTGTAATAACCACTATCTAGGACAGTTGGTTTTGACCTTACTGATTTATGGAAGGAGGAAGAATGAATTCTCCAGTACAGCATTTCAAATATATTGAAATAATTTGGTTTTTAAACCCATGTTTTTTCATGGTAACGTTTTTGAGTCACTATTTTTAATTTAAGCCAAGTGCTGATTTCAGAAGGAAAAAAGTGACCTTTAAATTGATTTGTTGGGAAAAATGACTGAAAACCTGAAGTCTTTGCATGAATATGAAAATTATGTCAAAGGGCTGTTTTGGTTTACAATTTTTTGGAAAAAAAGATGCTAGGAAGAGGAAGTGTCCAGAGCAAGATTTCTTCTAATCCTCCTCTTTCAAAGTCCCCAACCCCTTCTAAAAAAAGATATCTGGTGTCTTACTGTGCTGGGTGTTCTAGGGTCTGCCTGACAGGCAGCAAGAAGCCTTTTGATGATCAGCAAGTTGCTTTTGAAGTGGGAAAATCTGGATGACTAATAGCTGGGACCATTTTCAGTGATGTGTAGCCTCACTGAGGTCTGACAGGAATAAATATTTGATAACTGAGTGATGTCTCATATTTGTGCTGGTTTTGAGTGAGGATGGCATTCCATCCACCATGTAATCATTTTAATTCATATTCTGTGAGAATGGCTTGCTGAGAAATCTTTGTGTGAGTGTTTGCTTTTAATCTATTCTACCAGAAACAGCTTGGAAGAAGCAGCAGATGCTTACTGTATTCCTTTCCTTTTTGCCTGGTGTTAAAAGTGGGAAGAGAGCTAGCTTAGATGTGCTGCTTTCTAAATGAAGAGTTTATGGAATTCATGAGAGCTAGGAGAAGAGATACATATTGAAAAGTAGAAGGGAAAATAAGGGACAATGATAACTGTGGAACTGTAATCTGCTACTCCTACTTTACCTAATCTTAAAGCCATTAGCTGTCTGCATGACACTGCAAACTTTCATAATATTGCATACTTTCATGATATTGCAGGGGGTTAGTGATGATCTCTCACACTAGAAAAGGAATTGATGAAAAAACTGCAAGTCTTGACTCTTTCTGAAAAGCAGTCCAGGCTTTCCTCCCTCCCAGCTTCTTTTGCAACAGCTTGATGTCAGAGCTTTGGAAACTGAGTAGACATTGATTTAAGGTAAGTCCTAGTTATCAACAAACAAAACATCAGTGTGTTGTCATTGTGATTTTCATACCAAATCCAAAGCGCGGCACTGCACCAGTGACTAAGAAGAAAAGCAACTCTATTCCAGCCCAAAAAGGAAAGCAATGTTGGTGGACTAGACAGCTCCTTGCTTCACATTTGTGTTTGGGCAGAGATTTCTGAGATGTGAGACATAAGGCACTTTATGTATGTACGCTGAAGTACAAACAACCTTGCCTTTGCTGGTATATTTACCCCCTCTTCACACACTTAATGTGTCACTTGGAAACAAAAAGAAATCCTTCAGGTCATTCAGCTGCTCAGCCTGCAGAAGCTGTGCTGCATCAGTGTTCCTGAGGGAGGTTAATGTGTAGGTAAAGCAGTTTGAAAATTCCAACAAACTGATTTGGTGCTGATTATAAACAGTTTACAGACTTGTGAGTCCTCCCTTGACAGCACTTGCTGACATTGCGCCTAGGTCATGTTGTACCTGCTTCACAGAACTTCCTGCTTGTGTCTCATCTGAACTTTCCATTTTGCTTATATAAGAGCTGAAAACAGACTAACTTCATTGTTCCATTTAAATCTGGCCCTTTATAAACCATTTTAAATAGAAAATTATTCTTTACTCAAAGAGTATTTTTGTGGTCCAGCAAGTTTCTAAGTTTTCATTCATTTTCTCAACTGACTTTGCGAGGGTGAGCTTTGGTAGAATGTGTACCACCAGTAAATCCTTGCATTGCAAATGCTTTTGTAAGATTTGCAGATGCATGCCTAAATTTTTTTTCCCTCTCTCCCTTGGCTGTAAGCTGAATGAGAAGTTTGGGCTGTCTTTTGACCAGTCATTCCTTAGGATTGTTGACTCATCTTTTATGAGATCAAGCTATTATTCCTCTCAATTTGTAATATGAATGGGTGTAAGGAAGAGGAAGTCTTCTAAGTATATACTTTCAAGAGTCCATAAGAATTTATAGCTAGCTTATTTGAGGTTAGTGACTCAAGATTTTTGGTATTCAGTCCATCAGTTCTGCATATTTCTACATGTAGAGGATAAACAAAGTAATTTTATATTCCTTGAAATCATAATGCTTTTAGAAAAAAAAGTGTTTTTGTTTTTGTGTTTTCTTTTAAACTGAACTGTACATGTTTGAGCCACAACATTGTTTTTCCTGTTGGAAGGCATAATTTATATATGAACCTTTATCCTTTTCTCATTCTAAAGTAAGTACTAAACAATTATATATACAAGGATTTTTTTTTTTATTCCACACAGCAGCATGCTGGTCTGCAAGCAGATCTTCTGATTTAAATGGTGCTGTTTCTGAATACTGTTAGAAGAGTTAGAACAAATTTAGAAGGTCATGTTTGATGCTGATGAGGCTTCAGCTGCGGAAAATGTTTGAGGCATGTACAGGTTGCAGAACACAGCCTTATTACAAATAGGCAATTATGCAGATGTGAGTGTGGTCTTCCATGTGTGATGTCTTCCTTCAGTAGAGAAATTACACATTTTAGTGCTACACCACCTTAGAGCAAGATGGTGTGCAGAAGGTTTCACCTATTTTTCATTTCAGAAATTGATTATTCTTGCATTTGTTTCACAATTGTATTTGATGGATTTGTACATAAAATTTCAGAACAAAGATTCTTTTTCTTGGTTATCTGTTATAGGCCATTCACAAGTACCTCATGGAAATGAGGATTGGAAGTAATTAGGAATAACATCTTTGTTCTCTGTCCTATTACTGGGTAATGAACTGTTTGTTGAACAGCAGTGGTAAGCACCCAATGGCCACCAGCAGCTGATTCTCCGTAGAAATGATAATACTTTCACAGATGTAAGTATTGATTTCATTTTCCCTCTGCCTTAGGGAATTATATGATGCTTATTGTTTATTATCTCTTTGGCTAACAGAAGTTGGTAGTGGAAATACTGATAACATAAATTTCTGAGTCTGTCAGAAGCTGGTGAAGCATTCTGTTGGATAAGCTTTTCCAAATCCAAACACCTCTAGATGAGGGAAATGGTGCTGTGTTCAGAGTTCTGGCAGATGATTTTTTTTTTCTCCTCCTTTCCTATCTGTGGAGAAATATAGCAGACTTGAATGATGAAATATCTTAATCCTGACTGGATAAGGAATGCCCCTCTTGCTACCATAAATTTTTTCTTGAGAAGTCTTTGCCATGGTGGTCTGTAATATTACTGGTTCTGCAGCTATGTGTGGAAAAAGGGATCAGGCATCCAAATTATGGGGGTTTTTGATGGTTAAGTAGGGGTGAGACAATCCTTTCCTTCACCTCCTCTCCAGTATTGAACCCAAAATGTCATAGGCCTATTGCTTTTCTCTGCATTTTGACTTTTTCAGACTTGAACTTGGTTTTTTATAAGAAGTCTACCCTTTTTTTTTTCCTAACTCTTCATGTCAGGGTCTGCCTTAAACAGAAGATCTTACTTGCCTCTGTTTTTTCTGGGAGCTCAATTATATCCTATGTAAAATGTCTTGTTTCCACAAAAGTTCAGTCTCATATTATACCTGTTGTGTCTAGATAGATTGAGGTTTACATCTCAAGAATGGTTGGGAAAATTGCAGGGGGATAGAATATAAGAAAATAAAGACAGTGTAGAGTGTAATCTTACCCCTAAGGAGTTTCAGCTGGGCCAATTATCAAAGATCAGGAACAGGCCTGACTTTAACAAGCCACAGCTGTAACCAATGAGAAGATGAGTGCTATAAAAGAGTGGGGTGGGCCCATGAGAAGGGGCCTGGAGTCAGTTGGCTCCTTTGAGAAGAAGAAAGAGTCAGTGCTCTGAGGAGAAGCCCGTGAGAAACACCAAGAAGGTATGAAACTTTTGTGATAAGGAAAACAGTATGGAACTCCTGCAATAAGATGACAACAAAAATAGTCTGTAATACTATTCTTTGTTTGCCTCACACAGGAGAAGGTGTGCTTCTTGTCAACAGAAGAGGGAGTTAAATATCAGCTTTCATCATTTACTCATTTAAAGAAATTAATTATTGTGTAGAGGCAAGGGATAATTGTTTCTTCTTTATTTGGACCTTCTGCATGTTGCTGTGAATGTGGGCACAGGGCAAGATAAGTGTCACCTGATTTTTAGTTAGCCCTTCAAAATGCAGCAAGGGCCAGGGAGCAGGGGAGCAGTACCCTCTTAAGAATGTGGTCTGGAGCTCTGGCTTCTCCTTTTATGGTCACTTGTTCTTGAGGCTGAAAACTGGTCTCCCGCTTGTTCATGACTTTCTTGATAATGATATTTCTTTATACAGAGGCCTGGCAAGTCTCTCTTTTCTTCCAGCAGAGTGCTGTCAGAACACTTTCTTAAAAAGTAGAAGGACAGGAAGAAAGCCCTGAAACAGTCATGGGAGTTTTTGTGGGAGAAGAGGGCTTGCTGTGACTACTAGGTGTGCATTACTTTCTAATGAGACAAGAAATGTATTGAAGTGTCTAGACTTTCACAAGAAGTAAGTTGGTCTAGGGGTAGGATGAGAGACAGAGATACATTTTTAGAAATAGGTTTTTATCAGTAAACAGTTTTCTTCATTGAAATGAAGAGGAAGTGTGAACCAATACTATGTTAAATAGGATAAATGTTATCTGGATGCAAATGCAAACTCAAGGGGTTTTTTTTATACTTCACTGAAACACTGGATTAATGTTTAATTCTGATTACTAAATCCATTAATAGATATATTTCTTACTAACTTAGATAAAGGAGCTTTTCAGGCAATTTTGTTATTCCCTCAGGACATGGTTTCCAGTTGCCTGAATATTGCTCTAATTAGATGATGACACAGTATCCCAATAGCTCTTTTTAAGATATAGGACCTTGGCTACTAGACAATAAGTTTAGTTCAGCTTCTTTGTTTTTAATTAATGAAAATGAGGTCTTTTGTTTGCCAAAATCAGAGGATACTCTGAGGATATGAAGTATTTAGTATCGTCCCAGGTAGGATAGAACAAATAGATTGAATTTAGAAGACATGGAACATCTTTGCTGCAAAAGGCAGTTCCATAATTTCTTCTATGTTTTCCACTTTTGAGTCTCTCGAAATAATTAAATTCTTATTTTACCAAATTAAGAATGACCCTCCTCTCTAACTGGCTTTCAAACAAAAGCTATTTTTTGAAGTCTATTACAAAAATCAAGAGGCACTGAGGAAGTTGAACTTTTTCAAAACAGTTTGGTAGGTGCAGTTAACCTATACAAAAGTGGAGTAGATAGTGCAGGCTGTTGTTCATATTCTGTGTGATAACTCATGACTGAATGTGAGCTACTCATGTGTGGCTGACATGGGAGGGAACAGCCTGGCTTTAGACAATGGATCTGCAGAGGAAGAAAAAAATCCTTTTGATATCAACTACAAAGCTGAGGCTCCAGTGACAGGATGCATTTTCCAACAACTGTTTACATAAAGGGCTTTTGCTTGACATAAGGCATTGCTCTGTTTCTTCCACCTGTTTGTGTGACAGCTGTCACTACTCTCATTGCCCTGGTTCATGAGCACACCAGAATGTGAGTCCCTGGTTGGGAATTGCCTTGGTTTTCTTCCTACCTGCTAGATGTAGAGTCATTCTCAGCACATGTCAGCACAAAATAACAACTTGTCTAGCTTTATCTAGAGAATAATATTGGGCAGCTGTATTTAAAAGTAAAGACTATAAATCTTGAATTATGGAGTGATAAGAAGCCAATGAAGGTCATCTAGTCCCTGCTTGAAATAGGGGCTGAACTAGCTTCAGAGTTAAGTCAGGGTACTCAGGCCTTGTCCTGCTGAATTTTAAATAGCTCCAAGAATGTAGATCCCCAGGCCTCCCAGGGAAATCTGCTCCAGTGCTTATCCATGCTCACTGTGAACCTTTATTCCCTTTTATAGCTAGCAGTAATTTGCAGTGTCTCAAAGAATGACTGTTGTCCTTCTCCTTTCACTGTGCTCATCCGAGAAAATGGTGACATCTTCTTTATAACCACCCATAAGGTAGAAGACAATATATTTGTTCCTGGGATCTTGAGGTTAGACTTGATCTGAGTAGAATAACAGGTTATATTGAGAAGGCATGAAGAATAGAGATTTCAAGCAGCTGAGATGGAAACAGAAGTCTGGTGTTTGGCTATTGGTATTTGGGATACACAGGCTCAAGTTCTTCCTCAGCTTCAGTCAAAGTGTAGATCTTTCTGCCTCTGGCAAAGACACAATGTTAGAACTTTGGTGTGTCAGGCACTATGGCAAGATTTCAGCATCATGTGAGTTTACAGCCTCTCCAGTGCCAGTGTAGGGTACAATCTAACTTTAAGGACTACCTTTGGTGACAAATGGCTTTTTATCTGTTTTCATGGGCAGTGATAGTGTAATATTAAGTAACTATTTGCTTTCATAAAATATGTGACTTGACAGGAATGTTGATACAGGTCTTGACTTAGTCTTAGGGGAAATTTATAAGCCAAGGAGTTTAAAAGCAGTTAAGTAGTCTTGAAATTTTGAGAATAAGCTTTCCACTTTTTTTTTTTTTCATCTGGAGTCGGCTGCATGTATTTTTTTAATTCCATTTTCCCCAAATAAAAAAAAAAAAAAAAGCCCTTTACAGTCTCATTTTGAAAGAATGCAAACAGTGAGTTCAGCAAATGAGGTGTATAAATGTGTGAATAGGACACAAAATGTCAGCACAGATTTGGCCTTTTTTGCATTTGCAATTGTCACTGCCAAGGGAGTAAGTGACATTCAGCATTGGCTTCAGTATTAAAACATGTCATTCCCCTATGGCAGGATCCCAATGAGGCAGGCAGAGTTTCAGAGTGAGAAGAGCAGAAGCAAATATCTTTTTTTTCCCCCTGTTTCTTTTTAATGAGCAGTTTTGCGATGTTTTCCTTTGTGTGAAGAAAATACTTTGACAGCACAAAATCCAAGGCAAGTAAATTAACTGCTAGTGAAAGACATTCTTCTAGGGCAGGAGTTTTCAGCAGATGGGAACACAGGGCATGCTTCAGTGGCTACAGTGCTGGTCTTGGAGAATGGGGCTCATTCTACTTTCTCTGAGAGATTTGTCATTAAATGGTTCTTTCCTCACTACCTCTGCAGTTTGAAGGGTGCTGAAAACAGAAAGCTTCAAGGCTGAGAAGGGTACAGATTGTTAGTTATTGAGCTTTGTTGATATTTGTATGATAGAAATTCTGATTTCTAGTCCCAGCATTCTGGTGGAGTGGTGCAGCAGAATTGTCCAGGTTCCATGGGCAATGATCATCCACAAGCCTTTATGTATAGGAATGGTACCACCTATCAGTCTCTGAATACAGAAGAACCTTGAAATCAGGCTAAAGAAGGGGAGGTCATACCATTTTGGCAATTTCAAGGTGCACAGCCTGAGCAGTGATCTGGATCATGACATCTTGCCAGTCTTTAGAATCACTAGTAGGGGCTAAAGTGAAATGTTCCCCTGAGCAGTGCTAAATTCTTCCAAACCTGTAAATGCTGACTTGTGTTCAGTCTTGTACAAGACCCAGATACACCACGCTGCCTTACTTTGAACTTCAAAACATTAAACCAAAAATTGTGGTTGTTTTCTGAAAGTTGATCTTGTGATTCAAAAGATAAAAGATACAAGGTTTGGGAGGGCTGGCATTTATGAGTCTCTGTGGGAAAATTTTTATTGTGTCTCAGTTGAAAGACCTGCAGGAAACTGCTTTTCTATCAGAGCTGGCATGGTACTATGGAATTTATTGCTTGGAATACCTGTGATTCCATCTGAGATACCTATTAAGTACATGTTCTCTTTATTTCCTGGCAAGCAAGGGAATCATCTTTCATATAAGCCATGCTGATGAATTGTCTGGAGAGCATTGGAAGAATAGGAAATGTACTCTAAAGAGCAGTTAGGTAGTGCACTGATTCTGACCTTGGGGTTTCCCAAGTGTAGGTTGCATTGGTCATGTTGATGGCAGAGTAAGCCAGGAGTGTTATTTTCCCACTGTTGACTCGCTGCACAGAGTGGGGGTGTGCTTTCATATGCTGGATCACCCAGCCCCTTCTCATGAGTACATGCAGAGTTTGACTCACTTGCTTAATGTAATCCTCTTTTTTTTTTTTTTTTTTTTTCCCCAGAAAGTAATAAAGGTATTCAACTGTTTAGGAAAGAGTACTGTATTTGTATCTCAACAGTATGTTTGATTACTTTTTTTAAAGCTCTTGTGCCTGGTCTCAATAAGTTACAGAGGGTTTGCTCAGTTGAATGTAAAACTATCTGATTTTGTCCCTAAGTTTATGCCTTATCTATTTTTATGTATTTTCAGTCCTCATAGGTGCCAAAGTTGATACTTCTGTACACCTTGAGCTTGGATTTCAATAACTTTTATGTATTGATTTACAGGAATGAAGGTCTTTTATTTTTGTCAGCTAGTCCTTTCTTAAGATTTTTCTGGAAAAATTAGATATTTTCTTCAGTGATATTCTGTCATAAAAGAAAGAGAAGAACATAACTGGAATTAAGTGAGTTCAGGAGAGCTTTTTGGTTGCTACCTTTGGTTTATTCTGATTGCTCAGAGAGCAAAAGTCTGACAACAGCACTTTGATTAGGTTTTACACTTGATAAATGTTTTCAATATATCTATTTCTGTTTCAAAACCGAGAAAACTTGCAAGTCTTTTTCTTCACCCTAGTATGCAGTCTTGTGTCTTGAATTGGACTTTCTTCAGGGGAGAGCTTATTTACAGTTACTTATTTGTAGGTGATTTCATCCATTAATTGACCTGTAAGAATCTGCTTTTGAAAATATTTCTTTTCAGTACCATGTTGACTGACTTCCATTTCAGTGTTCACTCTGGTAGGTTGAGTTTTCAAATGTCACATGTTCTTTTCTTGCCCAAGTACCTAAATAGACTCACAAGCTTTTAAATAGTGAATAAAAATAAAAAAATAATAAAAATCAAGTGCTCTGACATGTGACCTCATTGGATTTATTCAAAGTCAGGTGGGAGACTTTTAAAGTGTTAAAATGCTGCATTTGTGATACTTCTATGAGGCAAGAAAGTAACTGCATCTAACTTAGTTAAAAGTGCTGAAAAATCTTGAATGTAGCCATGTTCTAGATGGGTAAGATTAAATCAGACCTTTACAGTTGAAATAATATGGTAAATATGCTCCTTATTTTACAGATTTTCAGAGCCATCTGTATCTAATAAGATACCAGGGCATTCCTGAAGTTGGAGAGAATGTTGCTGCTGGGTGGAACTGTGTCTCCTTGGTTTGCTCTGTCTGTCCCTGCAGCTGGAACAAAATGAAATGGATATGATAAATACCAATTAGTTATGGCTTTTTGATGCAAATGAGACTTGGAAGACACCTGGTCCATCTCTTGCTGAAATGTTTGGGAATGAGCCTGGTGCTATATTTGGAGCATAACTGTAACTGGACAGATTATTTTCTGACTCACTCTAAGCCATTTAAACAGCAAAGCTCTCATCCTGCTGGGTGAACGTGGGGTGAATTTGGCTGCTGCTGAAGAAAGTCTGTGGATTCACTATGCAGGAAAAGAGTGCCATTAATGCTTAATGCTATTAAGCAATTGCTATGCTTGTGACTTTTTCAGCAGTTGTAATTTAATGGAAGGGTCTGCACATATGCACATGTGATTTGTGTGTATAATTTGATCCAGAGGTCTGGATTACAGTTTGCATGCAGCTGACTGAAGATCCTTTGGATGAAAGATGACTTGCTGATGTGCTGCTAAGTTTATTAATATCCAGCAGAGCAGCTATTATCCATTTTATCAACAGATCACTGTGCTTGGTTTATGGCTCCTTTTTTGCCTTCTCATGACTTGTCAAATTGCTTCCAACTGAGTATCAATGTTTCAAAGGTACAATACCTGCAGAAAGCACTGCAAGTATATAAAATTAATCTTTCATGGTACAGCTAATTTTCTTTGAATGCAGAACACCAGTGCTTTCTTGGTGGGAGGCATGAATGTCTGTCTGCATTTTTTTTTTGAGGAACTCATAGACTTTTACTGAAAACTTGATTGAGCATCCCTCTGACATGTAGAACTTGCTGTATTGTGTGACCTAAGTGCTCTACTTGTCACCCAGCAATCCAAACACATAGAGCATGCAGATCAAAACCAAGCACAGAGTTTTGCTGTGGTGTTTTCCTGCTGGAGAATTTTTTTTCTTGAGGCAGCTCCTGAATTCTGAGTAATTGAATAGGAATGATTGAGCATAGATAAATTTCCCATGTAATAACGATTTTGGAACTTGTTTCAAAGCTTACTGAAAGCTTATTTGTGAAAATCTTTTGCTTTCTTAATAGCTTATGAAACACTCAGATGTCTAGTGATTAATTCAATGTTCTGCATTGTTCTAAGATCATTGGTATTTCAAATATGTTATTTGAAATTTCACAACTTCTAGCAGAAAAGAGCTTTGTATGTTGTTCATACTGTTTCTGCTCCTTGAGCAAAGATATCTGAATTAATGACTTAATGAGTGAAGAGGAAAGGATATTGCTCACCATGGTTAATTACTACCATATGTCCCATGCTTGCTTTGGTACCATTAATCTTCCTAAATCTTGGGGAATTTTTTGTTGGTTGGTGTGTCTCAGGATTAACTGGGAGAGGACATCAGCTTGTGGTGTAGTGGCCAAACTGCACCTACTGTGAGATCCCTTTCCAAGAAGGTTTACTGTTGTCAGGAAAGCTGCTCTCCATCTGCTCTTCCTTACTGCAGAAGAGTCTGTCCGTCCATTGCCACACCATATTCTTCTTCCTTTCTCTGGCATGATGTGAAAAGATATCTGTATGGAAATAATATTGCTCCAAAACATAATGCACATTCAGAGCTGCTGCAATAGACTGCTGCAGTTCTGTACTGGCCCTGGCATGCAGTGTCCTGGGGACACTCCAAGAGGACTCTGAGCACTGTGCTGGCTGCTAATTGCAGCAGTTTGTACTGTCACTCATGATGGATGCTGGTTAGTAGGTCACCTCCCTTCCAGAGCTGTATCTGCTTTTGGCACTACTTTACTGCAAATAGAGCTGTAGACTGGTTTTACAGAGGCTTAACACTTGACTGGTGGTGCACAAGCAATAAAAATGTCCCAGAAATTTTTATTTTATTTTTTAGTTTCCATGAAGTGACACGGATTCAGGGCATTTTAAGTTGCTGAGGTACCCAGACAGGACAGCTACTTCCTGCAGACAGAGTACTTCAACCTCAAAAGAAAAGCACTGTGCTAAATAAGCTTCTCAGCCTGTAATGTGAATTTTTGAGAGTCTTAAAGCTACTATTAACTGCTGTTCCAGTCTGGTTTTGTAGGCTGGATATGGATCACTTGTATTGCCACATTTGTGGATCGTAACTCAAGTGAGTTACTACTTTATTCTTCTGGATTTAAAACAGGCTAAGATGGCAAAGAGCAAACAGGCTTTGGGATGGGAGGAAGAGGAGGACCTAAGACTACATGCTAGAAGTGGCAAAGCTTGCACTTGATGAGATTAATTCTGTTTCTGCTGTAAAATCACTTAACAGGGCAGAGGAGATCTTTTCCTTTGGAGATTTTTGAGCTCAAGGCTTTTCACTGGTTATCACTGAAAACATGTATCATCTATGGCTGTTTGAAATTTCTGTACAAACTGAGAATTGAAGAAACTGTTACTATAATATTCCCAGTGGAAAGTGCTTTTCTGCTAGTGTGTTTACAGAGCTGAAGAGGATGGTAGAATGCATGGACAGCCATGGGTGGGATAGGAGCAATGTTAAATTAGATTGCTGACTTTGAAAACTTCTGTATTTAAGTAGTGTTTTTGTAATTGTATTATCCACTTTTTATAGAAACTCTAGCTGGTTGCTAGTATCTCTGTGAGTTGTAGGTGTTAGAAGACATTGAATCTTCTCTAGAGTGCTCACAAAAATTGGGCTGTTCCACCTCTATGGGAAAATACACACATGTAAATATATACATATGTATTCAAAGAAAGTTAGAGATGCATGCAAATGGCAATCTAATAGAATTCCATGACCCCACCTGTACCCTCCAGCTAGTTTAGCCTTAAGTTAACTCTGTTGATTTACATTAGTAGGGAAAGGAAAAAGAGCCAGGGACGAAGGTTTCAAAACTTAGGCACTCCCTCAAAAACCAATAAAGTTAAGGATTTTATTTTGTGAACAGGCTTCTGTATTGCCAAGTAGACCCTACAGTACAGGAAATATCTGAAGTAAAGCTACCCTACTGCCTTTTGTGCTTTCATATGCTCCACAATATATCTATGCAAGTCATTCCAGTTGGAACATTTCCTCTTTTTGATGGACTGGCAAGTCAAAGAGGCAGCTGTTAATGTTTATTGTCATCCTTTACAGAAGCATAGAATGGTTTGGGTTGGAAAGGACCTTAAAGATCATCTAGTTCCAATCCCCCTGCCATGGGCAGGGACACCCTCCAATAG
Source organism: Setophaga petechia (assembly GCA_024362935.1). NCBI lineage: Eukaryota > Metazoa > Chordata > Aves > Passeriformes > Parulidae > Setophaga > Setophaga petechia. The sequence goes on from JANCRA010000008.1 coordinate 33,577,195, forward strand.
GCAAGAATGCTTGCTCAGAATAGGAGCACATCCAGGATGGATGTTGTTCTAGGGAAACCATGATGGCAGGGACACTGGCAGAAGGCTTGTTATGCTGTAATAATCTGAATATCTATATAAAATAACGAGTGACAGCTAATGTTTTAGTGTAACTTCAATCTATCTAGACCTACTATTTTTTTTCTATAAGTTTTCTTATTTCTTGATTTTTATGAAGAAGAAAACTGAGTATCTTCTTTGTAAGACCAGTGGAGGTTAGGTGAGGCCGTGCCTTGTACTTAGACATGAACTTTACAAAATTGTTTTCTTCTTTCAAGACTGTAGGGAAAAATACATTCTTCTTGTTTCTAATTTCTAGATGTGTGCAGAATTGCATTTGGAACTAATTAAAAAGGTTTGAAGGTGTTATCTTGTGTAGCAATATTGAGTCAAGGTGCATGGAGATAAAAGTTCTTGTCTGCTCCAGCCTATAAAGCAAAGCCTGTGAATTTCTAGTGAAGCCTTTCCTACTCTGTGGCATAATTGCATCGTGACAGCAGTAGTTTTTTAAACTGTTTAATGAAATACTTCTGTATTACAGGAACCGCCACTAATATTTTCCCTTTTTCTGCTATTCCTGCTTTCATTCCATTTATCTTTTATTCTTGCATCATCTTTGATGTGTACTTTCTGCATTTTTTTGGTGGTCATATTTACCAGTCTTACTGCAGTGTCAATGATAAACTTTTTTTACAATGTTCAAGATGCAATAACAATAGAAAGAGGTATAAAAGCTTTTTAAAATTTCTTTTTTTTTTTTCTTTAAAATCCTGCACAATTCATTAAAAAACAAGCAGATTAACCATTTTAAATGCAATTTTGCATTACTGTATTTGCCTGCCTTCCAACCTGGATTGTTTGAGAATGTCTGAGAGAGAAAATTTCCACTTCCCGTAATCCTCAACTTTTGATTTACCCTCTTATTTTGACTTTACAGCTAGCTATGATGCACACTAGGCAGGCCTACTTTGAAGGAAGGAAGAGTACTGGCTGCATAAAAGGCTGGAGGAATAAGAAATACCTGGACAACACGATGGTGAATAAGCAGAGATGGAAACAGGGAGATTCATACCTCAGCCTGTTAGATAATTGTTTCCAAATCTGGAAAGTTGAAGAGCTGTGTGTCACTCTGCTCTGAAGGTTTGCTGCTCCTTACAGCATGGGGAACATTTTCAGGACAGTAGGAGCTCCAGGGCTGTGACTGTGGCAGAGCAGTCTCTTTGATTTTAGTAGGGATAATTTTGGAAAGTTTGGAAAAGGTGTCAGTGGGTAGAAGCTGTGAAGACAAACAGTGAGCTGCACTCTAGGGGCACATCAACTAGTGAATGTGTAGTTTGTCATGTATTATTTTGAGAATCCTTAAGACAGAATTACTTTTTGCAGGGAATCAAATTACTGGGCTGCACAGATAGGAGGGGCAAGGACATGTATTCATTCATTGAGTATTTCAAACTAGGGAAGCATCAGAAATAATCACTAATAGTCAAAATGGAGAGGTATGTTGTGCCTCCTCTCCTGCTTCCCTGGAGCCTTTTACATCCATAGGGCAGCATCTTTGTGATACTGATTCCTGTCTCTTTACAGGTCAGCAGGAAGTTCTTCAGGCATGATGGTAGGGTACAGCCTTTACTTATGATTATCTGTCTGCATTTACCTGCCTTTTAAAACTGTTTCAAACAAGAGATCATCACTTTACCTTCACCTAACAAATGGTCAGGTAATGTTTTGAAGCTGCTAAATTTGAATAAAAGCCTTTTGGAGTGAGTAGCTAGCATGGGTGGCACCAGAAGGCCACTGCAGGTATTGGACTTCTTGTATTCTCTGGTATATTGCTGCAAACTACAAGAAAAACAGAGATAAAAGGGAAGAGATGATTCCCCTAGAACATAATAGAACAGCAAAATGTTCTAATATGGCTGGCAGGTTTGCTTATCTAGTGCTATTTTAAGCTAATGAAAGCAGTATTTCATCCTTGGATCAAGGTTTATACATATTCTTACAGTTGTGAGGGTTGTCAAAGTAATTGATGTACTGCCAAAACTGCAGTGAGGATACAAATAGATTTTTGTGTGGGTTGGAGTAGATCTCATGGTAATTTAGTGGCAATTGGTGTGTGTAGGAAGACTATTTAGTCCCTTGTTCTGAGGTAAAAACAGTCCATTTGTAATGTTGATCTTGAGGAATATGGATGTTGCCTTCCTGAAGAGGGCTAGAAATGTATCTAACTTTGTATTTGGCTTGAACCAGTGGCTGAAACAAAAGAGGAAGATGCAACCTTTAAAATTTGAGCTCTTATGGATGGCCTGGACTAGTTTCTCTTTGCATCTGTATATCAGTGTTATGTTTTGTACCTTTACCATGAGCAAGGTTCTGGTCCCTGTGATCAGCTGCTGGTATGGGTGGTTTGTAGAGAGGGAGGAAAGTATTCACAAAGCTTTCTCTGGGTACCTAACAAGAAAGCAATGCAGCACACTGACCTTCAGAATCCAGCATTTCCTGTGTTCCAGCAAAAAGCTGTGTGATCTTTCTGGGTCGTGTGACTGTTCTCCTCCCTTGACACTGTTGTGCTACAGTGCAGCTTTTCAATGTCTTGTCTTGTTCTGACCCAGGCTATTCCAGATCAAGGGCTGGGCCAGAGCTTATGGTACCTCTTCTCATCCCAAGAAAAATGAGGCTCAAAGGTGAGGGAGAATTGAACCCTTTCACCCCAAACTGTTCTGCTACAGTGTGGGTTGCTACTGTTAGTTCAAAAGCATTTCTAGGTCCCTCATTTTAGATACAGAAAGTATCTTTGTGCACTTGACAGAGCCATTTTTTGTTAATTTATTCTGCCTAGTTAGGAGTCGGAGAAGACTACCAAAGGTGTTGACTGTGACCATGTGTTTCACTGAATCAACAGATCCTTGTATTTCTTCCTAGTGTCAAAAAATATAACGGTTCTGTTGATGCTATCCAGTTGAACCACATCTTTTGCTCTCTTGAAGTTCGAAACCAAGCTCTTAGATACATGCAAGATGTATGATTGCTTTCTAAATTATTATGTTAAATTCTATATGAGCTTCTTTATTTTGAGAAGCTTCACTTTGTTTCTGAAGCTGTCCCTTTTGAGCTAATGTCCCTTCCAAGTAGAAGTGATGAGATCTTGTGATGTGTCAGAGAGAACCAGGCAGAGAACTGGTCTAGTGTTTTGCTTTCTTTCTTCCCAATGAGGAATGACAGGGACATTACAGACAAGAGTGTGGGAGGACTTTGAGCCCAGGAAAATATAGGCAAGGACAGATATGGGTGTAAATGACCTGATAAAGATAAAAGATGCTTACTGTGTTCAGTGACTTTTCCTGAAGATCAACTGCATATTTTTTGCTGTTTTTGTGGCTATACACTTTAAGACAGATGGAGTTTAAACTTTTTTTATTTAAAATCAGCAAGGTAGAGGGGAAATATGTAGTGTTTACTTTGGGGAAAGCCTACCAGTGATCTGTTTCTGCTATGGACCTCCAGTCATTACTGGTGCTGCTGATACCATGTATGTACAGGCTGATCTTTATCAGCTTGATGGTGCAGTGAGGACTTATTTACTTGCTTTTATTTTGTCTGATTTGGTATGAATATGAGTTATAATGCAAGAAAAAGCAAAATAAGAATGATATTTTCCACGAACCATGTACTATTCTTTTTATTACTTCATTTTTTTCTTTCTTTGTTTGTTTGTTCGTTGGGGATGAGGACAGGGGCTAGGGTTAGGAAGCACTACTATCTTAATAGTTGAACTAAGTGGTTTCAATTTCCTTTCATTTAGGTACCCTTTTGCAGTTGAGGTGAAAACACACTAACAGCTGATTTAAGCCTGAAAATAGATTTCCTTTTTCCTATTGCTTTTTATGATCTTCACAGAAACTGTCTGTGATCTTTCAAGGGTTGTTTTATGGCTGAGAACCACTGAAGCGTGGCAATCGGTGCGTCGGGGGAAATCGATTGGGATTTTAACATAACAATAACAGTTGTGGGATTGGGCCGGCAGATGGCGCAGGCAGAAAAACTATCCCGCCGAGACCTCGGTTTGAACAGAGGGATTTTGGGGTTTGGGACTCCTAGCCAGGTCTTGGGCTCCCGAGACAAATTACCTGCTTCGTGTGATTTAATATTTCCTTCTGTGAAAGTGGATGTTGCAGCCTGGTAGTCTCAGCCGTGAAATTTAGAGCCAACCGTAGCTGCTCTAATGCTCAAAACGACGAGTTTGGGAGTACATAGGCAGCTATTGAGCTCAATGGTTGGATATGCTCCTAGATTAAATCCTGTCTACCCTATAGAGTGCAGATAATACTGTGACAAACATAGTCTTTCGTGCTTGGCCAAAATATTTTGGAGCTTTTTAAGGTGACCTGCAGCTGGACCTTTTGAGACATCAGTGTGCTCCAACTTGGCTGTCTTATAAACTCAGGTCTTCATACTTTATGGACTAAGAGTCTCTGGTTAATCCAAATTTAGTCTGAGAAATGCTATTTTCCTTGGGGTACTGTGAATAATTGCTCTGAAAACATTCTTCAGCATGGCTAAATTGATAAGTTGCTGATTTTTAATGCAGCTTTTAGGTGCTGTGCTTGGAAACATTTGGTGTGAAGGATCAGCTACTGCAATATGTTTCAAAAATATTAGGGGGGTACTATGAAAATCTTGGTTAGTTTTCCAGAATCTGAGCTTGATACTGATGATAAAGAACATTATTAATCTGAAGTTGTTGGAAGGATTTGATTTGTAGTTTTAAGTTGACATTCATATAGGCAGAATGTATAACTCTGAATTGGTATAAAACTGAAAGTATAGTTCTTTGCTGTGAACTGACTATTTATTCCATTGGTTATGTAAATAAATGTTTTTGTGATTAAAAAGTAAAAAAATTACGTAGTATTTAAAAAATTGAAGGAAATATTTTATGATGACCTGCCTCAGTCCTTTAGCCTATAGGGTGCTATTGGCCATGGAACAATCAAAGGAAAACCATTTCTCGGTCCTTGAGCACAATCTAAAAATTAGAAAGATGGGATCAATAGCTGTCAAAGTACTGTGATTTTGTTTGTTTGAATAAGTGTGTGGGTAATGTTGACTATATGCTTTAGAAGGGCAGTTGACAAGGCAAGAGAAGACAGTGAGCAGAAGGGAATGGTAGAATATAAAGTGAGATGAATTTTTGTAAGTTTGGCTAAAATCATGTGTTCAACTGTCTTGATGGTTGCCTAAATTTCTCAACACTAAGGACAATATTTTCAAAAGTAATTATAACAGTTGCATACATCAATTTTATGCATCAGGGCACCTGTATTGCGTTTTTTTTGCTCTCTATAAATGCTCAATAACTGCTTTGCCTATTATAAAAAATGTATTCTTTCAAGATAACACTAATTAAACATCTGCAAATTAAGCCACTCACTATCACTAGTAGAATCTGGTGAATTAGGCCAAGCTTGAGGAATAAGCTGGTATTGATCATTTTGGCACAAAATGGATAGGAGTAAAGTGCTTGTAAAACTACTGATCCAGGGTTTGCTTTTTTTGTTGTTTTATTTTTTAGAAAATTCAACTGCTTTAGAAGGATCAACCCACTTTTTGACCCAGTCACACTGCCAGAGATTTGTTCAAACTAGAAAGCTTTTCATGCTTCCTCTGCATGGAATTGTCTCATGCAGATCTCTAGTTAATGAGTGTCATGTTTAAAGTCCAAGCAGTGCACCAAGTTCTGATGTTTTACAGCTGTGAAATAACCTTGCTTCCAGGATTCCTGGTCCCCTGCTACCAGCAGAGAACACTATATACTCCCCAGCACTTTCCTAGATGTAGTTTGTGAGCTGCTAACTAAGAGCTTGCCCTGGTGTGCTGACACTGTGAACTGTGGCATGCAAAATGACGAACTGGCAATTCCCCCTGAAGTGTTGCCTCTTCTCTTCTTCTTACACTTTGTGCTTCACTATAAATGCCATTTGTTTGGTGTTGTGAGGCTGGGGATAAATTATTGATGCTCTGTTTGTCAGTGGGTTATGAACTTGATGTTCTTGGAGAATTTAGGGACTTTTTAAACAAAGTGCGTGTTATTTCTTTTGCAAATGTTGCTTTGTCATTGCTCCAAAGATGGCAAGAATTTTTGTTTTTAATCTTCAGCCTTCTCAGCTCTTCACAAGAAGTAGATGTGCTGTTAATATCACATAGCTCCTTTAATTAGGTAATTAGCACTGGAAAGACAATGCTAAGAAATCAGGAGTGGAAAAAATAATAGACTTTCCAGGCCTTAACAGTCTCTCTGTTACTACAGTAATCTTTTAGCCTCATTCCCTTATGAACTAATATCCTCAGTGGTACTGTCATGTCTATAACTTTATTCCCATCAATGAAGCTGCACAGCCTAATAGATCTGTCCCAGGTAAGCAGTTTTCACTCTGCAGAACATAGATGCTTTGCCTACTCAATGGTCCGTGTCAGCTATTAAGTACTGACAATGGTCTTCCCTGAACAGCCTTTTAGCAAACAGCTTATTTCAGTGAGCTTCCCTGATGCAACAGGAGTGATGAAGGGTGAGGTTTTTTTTGGTTGCTGGTTGGAGTTCTTGGTAATTTAATATTCAGTATCAATTCAAGCAATAGTTGTATCTTTATGTAAGTGTATTGGGTCAAAAATACCTCCTTACTCAACATGACTTTTTAAAAAACTGGTGCACAAAATGTGAGCTGCTTTTAGCAGTTCATCCTTCTGGTCACAGAACACATTTATTAATCATTCAGTACATTTCTGCTATTTTGATAGCTGAGAAAACCTTTGATGATGCATTGTTTGAGTTCATTGGTTTGGCTTGGGTTTTGATTTTTCAGCTTTTTGTCCTTTGTTTTCCAAAGAGAGAAGTGATAAAATATAGGATTTTCCTTTATGCAGTGTATTCTTTGACTTTCTCCAGCATCCTGTTACTAAGATGATTAATTGCTCAGGCTGGAAGATAGGACTCTGCAAGAGTCCCCTTTATCTGATAGAGACTAAATTTATTGGGGGTGTGGAGAGAAAAATATATTGGTTTTGGCTTGCAACATAGTTTGTGCATTTTAGAAGTAAAGTTTGAAGGACCCCCAGCATTTCTGAGAGAGGCATGAGAGAAAAAGAAAGGCAGCTCCATGAAGTAAATCATATTGGTTGTTTAGGAGGTATTGGGCTACTTGGCAATGGGAAGCATCAATTCTATATGTATACAGGAGACTTAATTATGCATTTATAGTGGTGCATTCATCTGCAAACTAAGGCTCCAGACTGCTTGCATGACACCTCGTTCAAAGTCATTCTTTGTAGTGTGAGGTCATGTCTTCAGAATCACCATCTCCAGGGAAAACCGTCTCGGTTTGTCTCACTGGAGAAGTGTGCTTGATGTCACCCTGCTGGGAGAGAGGTTGGACTGTCATCCTGTGGACCCAGCTGGCTCCTTGGAGTGTCCTGAGAATGGGATCACTCTGTGTGGATGTTTGCTACATATCTCAGGAGAGATGCTGGATGGTGGCAGAGCCTGAAGGAGGAGCTGGGGAGAGGCTGCTCAGGATCCAGAGGTCTGGGTGGATTTTCTCAAATAGTGCTTACCCTAGATGAAGGTCCCTGCTGATCCTGGTGAGAGGTAGAGATCACTTTGGGAAGGTGATAGCTGAAAAACATGTTTTCATGGGCTGTGCTCACTCCTGAGCTCAGATGCTACCTTGTATAACAAGAGCTATTTGCTGAAAGTGTCCCTTAGTCTGGGGTTGCATGGACGGCAAAATCTCTGAAAGAACATAATGACTTGTATGGCAATAGTCATATTACCATAAAGGATCTGCAGTGATTTCTGACCTGCTTTGTGCCCTAGCGACAAGAGTCTCTATTGTAACCTCTGCTGTGCAAGGGATGGCCTGTGTGGATCCCCTGGTTTCCCTCTCTGTATTTCACTGTGTGTGCCCTTCTGCAGGGAGTGTTGAGCAGATGGGCTGGCCTGGCATAGGCTGAATTTCAACAGCTGCTTCTTCTGTGACACAAAATGAGGAGAGATCCATTTTCTTTAGCAGCTGTGAGAGTGCCCCTCTGGTGGTGCTGACAAAAGTTCATCTGCAGCCCCATCTATGTAGGATGGTTTGGTTCTTCTCCAAAGCCAGTCCCACTTTGTGTTTAGCTGCCATGATATCTATATGCCACTGAGGAAAGATAGTATCCTAATGTGCATCTCTAAACTCTTAAGACAATCCAAGCCTCTTGCTTTGTTGCATTTAGCAGTGTTAGATCTGAACTAAATCCAGATGACTTGTCTGGCTGTAGATTTTTGACAGGGATGGGGAAAATGAGGGAAAATTTTGTGAGAAGGGAAAATCTATTTCCCTTTGTCTCTTTCTGTCTCTTTCCCTAACAGCTTTATGAATAAAAGTTGAAACTTTCTGATCTGTGTGTTTTCAAATCATATTGCCTTCTATGATTGTTTCCTGTAAATGAAAAATAAAACCAAGAATTTCAAGTCCTTCTAGAGCAAGTAGATTTTCTGCTTTTCCTTGAACAAAGTTTTGTGCATAGACTTTGGTATTTTAGCAGAACATTTAGTTTTCTATACCTAATTTGCTACTCCTGCTTGTCTTCCTTATCACCATCCCAAGCTGGTCCTCCCACTCCAGATAGAACTTAAGAGGAGGCTGGAGTGCCAGAAGTATCAGACTGATCTCTTAGTCACCTCAGAAAGTTCTGTTTTTTCAATGAGTAAGTTAGAGAATAAAGGAGCAGCACTGAAGGAGAAAAAAAATAGGGGGCTGTTTTAGAATGGAAAATACCTGTCACCTCTATCAGCTCTTCTCTTCAGCCTCCAGAAATGCAAGCATTAATCCTGTCCCAGAATATCACCTGCTAGTCTAACTCTGAAGCCCCATTTCTGTTAGGGCTTTGCTGCCTTCCTCTCAGTATCACTCATATACTGTGTAATTATATTCTGAGTTATGTGAAATGATTACTTTCTGTAAGTGGGTTGAACTAGCCATTTGGTACATACTGTTCTAGATAGAAATAATCCATCTTTAAAACAGGCTGGATGGTCTCTTGGAACTTCTCTAGCACTTTGCTGCCGTTGTGGGCATGAGAAAATACTTTCAGGGTTTTGTTTACACAATGTAAAGTTCATAGGTTTTTCTTTAGAAGAAAAAGACAGCTTTTTTTTGATATCAATTTCTTCTGCCCAAAACTTGCTGACTGCTGCTACCTTACTTTGTCCATGTAAGATGAAAGACTTTTGCTACCTGTTATGACTGACTGATGCATGATGTGCTGAAGAAAAGTAAAAATCCCGTGTGAAAGTTATGGGAGGGTAATGTATATCCAGGGAAGCTTTTGGAAGGGTTATTGGTCAGGCATTGGAATGGTGGGATCACCATCCCTGGAAGTATTTCAGTAATATTTGTGTGTGGTACTTGGGGACATTGTTTAGTGGTGGGCTTGGTAGTGCTGAGTTAAGTTAGACTCAATGAACATAAAGGTCTTTTCCAGCTGTCATGATTCTATGGTTTTATGAATGTTTTACATGCTGTATTGGGATGTTTACAGCAACTTCTGAGTAAGGGGCTGTGTTTTGTCCCCTACAGTAAGGCAGGAGTTTCTGTGACTGGGCCATTTGTTATAGTTACAGAACTGATTTATCAGAACAACAGTTACATCTGGGGATGCACAAGAAACATGAATAGCATGAATAACATACTGTTATTGAAGCATATTGAAATGCTTCAATGATAACCTGTATAACAGAAAAGCTGAAATACTCCATCAGCTTTTCTACTTAGATTGAGCAATTAGATCAGAGAAGTCAATGGCACCTTGTACAAAGAGAAATTCTGGGAGCATCACTGTCTGAGGAGCCCAGCTGGAAAGTGACATGATGGCACATTTCTTCCTGCCAGTGATGTCTCCTTGTCATCTGAATTGTCATCATTACTGCTCTTTTTTCAGGTTGCTATACTTGGCTATTCATCAGATTTTGTCCTGCTTACTTACAAAATGTATCCAAACAGCTTTGGGTTTTGGCTCAAAAAGTTGCTGCTCCTTTGTGTTGGGAGCAGTAATGTGGTGACGTAAACAGCAAGGGATCCTTCCAGAGTGATAGAAGATCTGCAATTAGCCCATAAGTGGTTTTTTTATCAGTTTTATTTTCAATATTTACCTTTTTTCTTTAACATGTACAAAACTGAGTTGGGTGTTTCATGCAGAGTGCCTAAATCAAAATTCCTTCTAGTATTTCTTATTTCAGTTGGACCAGAAAAATAGAGCCTCTATAAAATCAAAATTTTAGAAGGAATGTAAAATACTGGGTTACTATCTATTTTTCTTTTTCCCTTGTGGGTTGGGTTTTTTTTGTGACTGAGTGTGTTTTTTGTTGCATCTTCAGCACTGGGAAAAGTATTTGAGTAATGTTTCACTCTGTCTAGGACTTTTTCCATTACAAAAGACTCTCACTTTTGCTGGTTGTTGGGGTTTTTCTGTTTTGTCTATTTGTGTAGCTTTTTTAGTGCTAAAGTACCTGGATTTTCTTTCCCTCTCAATGGAAAATTTTAATTATTAAAAAAAATATTTTTATCTCAAGTGCCCTCTAGGTATTGTTTAAATTTATTCTGGGAAAAAGTTATTTCATTATGGTGAAGATTCAAGTTTTGGGATCCTTTGCTTCTTGTCTAGAACTGTTTGTGGAAGACCACCCTTCTTATTAGCTGGATTGGAAGGATTCTGAATTTGCAGTGTGGCTGCACTTGGATTCATTGGCACTGTTGTAAAAATGAGTTAGATGGTGCCCAGAGTGTATTTAGGAGTTTAACTGCATAATATTTTAACCTACAGTGAAGGTAGGAAAATAAGAAAAGTTGGACTATTATGTTTATACTGAGTACAGAACATGTTAACTTTTAGTGAGTTGTCTGGAGCATAAAAGGGAACAAGCAGAGAGTCAAAGAAGTAAGATTTTATCATTGTTGCAGAGAATAAGAGCAATATTATGTTATTTTATCTTAAAGGATGGCAGGATGTTGTTTTAATATTATTGGAAGGTGAAACATGTTGGAAAATGTAGTAATGTTTGAGTTTTTGTAGTAAATGCTGGTCTCAAAAATACTTCTCTTGGGAAAGATGAGTGTGCCTGAGCAAATGTGGTCAAAGATATGGGATCTTAGGCTTGCAAAATCATGATGAAAGCCCGGGCCTTGGCTACTTTGTGCTTATAGCATCATTAAGCATATGTTTCACTTTTTATTTAAGATTTGTTTAATCTTTGTTGTTGTGCAAGGCATGTAGCAATTTATAATTAGCTGGTATTCATTATTATTTGGAAAAGGTGGGGCAAAATAGAAGCTATGGACTCAGAATTGATAAAACTTGTCTAACCAGCAATGCAGTTAAAATGATTATTTTGAGGAGACTGCAGTTTTTCAGCAATGCTCACTTCACAGGTTATGCTTCTCTGCCTCATATCAACAGGTCGAAGGACATAGTCAAGATACAGCTTGAAGAATAATAGAGTAGAAACATCTTGTCTCTTTTTCTGAGATACCTCTTTAAGTGTGGCATTTGCTTCCCATTTAAGTAAAATCTAAACCAAACAGCAGATTTGAAGAATGTGCAGCCGAGTCTCTCTTGACAGGAAACTTTAGGGAAGTGATAAACTGTCAGATAACAAAAAAAAGTTAGCTTTGGCAGTAATGTACTTCTTACTTATTTCCACAGGAAGATCCTGACTTTTGTTTCCCCCACTAATTCCTATCTCCTACCTGCTAATATGTATTTAACATCTGTCAGAATTCTGCCAATCAGCTGACATGGTTAGACATCATTCTGTCTCTGCTTCAGAAATGTCTTTTTCCCTCTGGCTCATGAAAGCCTGAAAAGGAAATGTCTGATGACAAAAAGAGAAAAGTTGGTAACTCATTAAAAGGCCATATAGAAAGAAATTGATTCCTTTTTACAGCATTTAAAGCTGTGATTTGATTCAGAAATACAGGCTCCCCTTAAGCTGTTTTCTTTAATTTTTTATTAAAAAATTAAAGAAAATTAAAATTAAAAGCTGTTTTTATTTTTTTTCTTGGTGTTTGTTTTGTTTGTTTTATAAAAATAAATGCAGTACAGAAAGGCCCCAGATATAATGACGAGTACTTAGTATTGTAATTTTAACAGTTATTAAGGGAATGAACTACAGGTTTTAGACCATATCTGTAACCAAGCTGGCTTTTCTCCTAGATGGGCACACCTGATGAGGGGTCTGACATCAGAATCATAATGAATTCTTGATTTGTCACATCTCTCAGGCCTGTTCTAAGGTCTTGCTTGTCCCTTAAGGAACCTGAGGGTGCCCTTTCCCATCATTCTCAAGGAATTTACTCTGAAGCAAAGACTGAAATCTTAAAAAGCTGTGCTGTTGGGGTTTTTTTAAATATATTTTCTTTCTCCCCCTTATAACAGACTGGTGAACCTTGATCTTTACAGATTTTATTCTCCAGAGTTTTGAGAAGCTTCTTTACCTCAAGCTCATTGCAAACATTGCACATCCAGTGAACACAAAAAGCACTACTTGACCAATTGTAAATAAGCAATACAGTCCACTTGGTCATGGGTAAATATTTCACAGGAAGATCTGTGTGAGTAAAGATTTGAAAAGGATGTTGTTTAAATAGTTTCCAATGAGATATGAAAAGACATCAAGACCATCTCTATCACTGAAGAGGCTGAACTGGCTCTGTTCAATCATTGGTTCAAGTCTGGTTTTGTTTGTGCCTTGATATTTGTTTTAGTGATGCTCTGTCTCAGTGAATACATATTTGGTATCCTGCAGAAAGCAGCTTAAATTGTGTGCAGAGAGGTGCAGTCCAAGACTCCTGATGGAACACTTAAAGATTCAAGAGATTTGCATTCTGAATAAGAATTTTCTGTGTATTAACTGATATCCTGGTACGCTTGGCTACTGCATAGATTACCAGTGTTGGTTGGCATAGGTTGTTTCTTTTTTTTTTTCCCTTTGCTTTGATGGGTCCAGTGGTAGAATAAAATACTTTGGTAGCTGAATAGATAACTACATTTAAACTAGCAAATACTTAGCAATGGAGTGTTTCAAAAAGCAAAACACCAGCATTGGTGTCTTGACAATACAGCCCTTGGCAATAATGGACAAAATGCTACAATCCAGAAGTAAAATTCTATCATTGATTAGAAAAAATTGTAGTTAAGCTAACATTGTGCTGTTTGATGCAAGAATAGAAATGTGGTAGTTCTTTGCTAACCCTGGTGTGTAGGGGGGGCCTGAGTGTCTTGTCATGGTTTAGGAATGGTATCCCTCAATTAAGTGCTCTCATCACAACCACACTGCTGCTTGTTCCCCCCACTTTTGCCCTCCCCTTCCCCACTTTTTGATGGAGAGCAGATTTGGAGGCCCAAAGGCAAAGATCACTGGTTGAGAAGAGAACAATTTACTGGAAACAGCAATGGGCAAGAAAATAAACAGCAACAATGCTAATGACAGAGAGTGCAAGGAAAGAAACAATTCACATAGAAAACTCAACCAATAATCGACAATACTGGACAGCTCCCTGTGCCAGGGAAGGAACCACTTCTCCCTGGAAGAGTGTTTTTTCTGTGCCCTGGCAGTGATGAGAGGTGGTACAGAATAACCTCTGTGTCCTGGCCATGTCCCCTGCTGGACACTGGAAAAAATTAACCTCTTCCTGCCTGGAACCAGGAGATCTGCCCGTAGAAAATATGTTTTAATTAAGTTGTTGCAGAAAACTGTGCAAGTCTTACACCAGATTTAAGATGAGCTATTTTCTACCTTTCTTTTTCTGTGTTGTCTTTGATGCAGAGACTGCAGAAGGTGCTTTGGACCCTTTCCAGAAAGTTATTGAAATCAGTCTTCAGTAACTATATTGGTTTTTACTGTGCATCAAGGTCGCTGAGCTGCATGAGCAGACAGCTGTGTTAAAAACAGGATTTGAGGATTTTAGAAGATCTCTTTTTACAGTTGGAATAAATAAGGCATATAAAAGCATGATGACATATAGAATTTACTACTTTTGTCCTGATCTTCTACCTCTTTTTTTCTTCAGCTGTCGTCCTGCTGGTCAGTTTTGGTATCAGTAGCAGCTCTCCAGGATTTATCATGTCAAACCTCTGAAAAGAAGAGAGGTATTGGCTACCCAACAGCTGCTGACACTGTTAATTAGAAATACAAGTATGTATCTTTTGAGCAGGGTTGTGATTTGTTCTTCTATACAAAGAAGGTGGTAATTTTTGATGAAGTTGCTTGGTATTTTCCTGGTGAAGTATTGTTCTCAGCAGAAACAAAATCAGTATGTCAAAAATTGACTTCTTTCTGTCTAAAGCTTCAAGACACTCATGTTGAAACTAATTTTTTTTCAGCTTTTCAGTAAAGTAGAATTTTAAAAGGACATGCAGATGCCAAGGTTGTTTTTACTATACCCACCACTGCATTCTTTCCCCCATAGTGTGAGACCTGGATTCAAGCCTATCCCCTACCTACATTAGACCAGTCACCTGAGCCAGGTGAGTGTTAAAGAGACCAAGGATTTGCTTTGGGGTGGATCTTTTATTTCTTCTCTTGAAGCATATTTCATGTTCACACAGACATAGACATTCAGTAATTTAGCCTAGGTGGAGGTGGGAAGGGAGAGGTAGAATTAATTTTATCATACCTGTCTTTGCTTTCTGTTTTAGGGGTAGGTCTGGGATGTCTAGAACAATAGTGTCAGGATAGCTTTATGAATATAAGGTAGCTCTAGGAAAGCTACCTCTTGCAGAGTTCTTTAGACTGACCAAGATATGCTTTTAATTTACTTACATTAGAATATATAATGGAGAAGGACAGTATTTCAGAAAAAAGAGCTTGTAACTAGGGTGAGCTTTTATAAAAAATGAATTATTGTAGTAAACACCTGGAGAAGGACTTGGGAACTTGCAGCCTATGGAGAACATATGACCTACATTTCATTTGTTATGATAAAAGGTTAAATATTTATTATTTCCCTTGTTTTTTTTTTTTTTTTTAATCATGCTATTATTGGCTATTGTTAAAGTCAGAATAGCTGGCCAAAGAAGCTTCAAAGCTGTAGTTCCTTCAGCAAGGGTAAAGACATAAAACCATTATTGTAGGACTTCTGTGAACTCCATATGATTTTGTGTGGTTTTATTCCCAGAATTCCCCAGAGGTGACCCCTGCCTTCCTCACAGTATCTTTTTATAAGGGAAACTTTTCTGATTGTACATAACTGGCTGGGTGCCTTCAGCATTAACAAGCTTATTAACCACTAATCCAGCAAAACAATTGTTAGTGCAGCTGCTGCAGAAATGCACTGTGAGGAAGCACAAAAACTGTGCCCAAAGACAGAAAAATAAATAACAGTGTAGTGATAATTGCCTCCTGTAGGTACTGCAATGTGGCAGTCATCAGAAACTTGTTCACTGCGTCTGCCTTTCCCTCTCTCCCTGATGAGTTTGCTTCAACCCCCCATGCTAGCCTGCCTGCAACCTTTTAGAGAAGTTCTCTGGATTCTGGCTGAAATGCTAGCAGTAATTAGATAAAACATTGCTGTCAATTTCCTTGAAGAGAAATAAATTTATTACCTCAGTTGAATTCAGGCCAAACTTAGCCTCTTCCATATATAAGTAGTTGGATGAACAGATAAACAGCTGGGTAGAGTAATTTTGCTTTATCTCCCTTCAAAAGGTAACACTGAATTGACTAAGGAATCGGAAATCTGTCACTCCAATGCTGGCTTGTTTAATCATGGTCCAATACCTCACCCTCTGCATAAACTGCTGAGCACTTGCTTCTTGTGCCTTACCTTGTCGGGCTGAGGAGCCCTCCCAGAGAAAGGTCACACTTTTAGCTGATGGTAGGTTCTTGCTGGCATGAGTCAAGGAAAGATGAAATCCTGCTGCATGTATCTTCTGCTGTCAGCTGGAATTCTTTGTAGGTGTGCAAGGAGTGGGAGATCAGCACTTCCAAATTAATCCAATGTGCGCTGTGGCGCATTGGCCGCTTGGATTTGATAAGTGACACACCTTGTGTCTGAAGCCCAGGATCTGATTCAGGGTTAGTGATGGCTTGCAACAATTCTGCTTTAAGAATTGTATGAGAGTTATACAATGGAATATATATTGCAAGGAAAAAAACAAGAAATTAGAAATCAGAGTTTTGAAATTGAGTGAATCATAGGAATTAGGACAAGCTCAAATGACTAAGCAAAGCTATTGAATTTGATGCTCCATCAAGATGTAAGACTGTATTTGGTGTGATTGTGACTCAGCACTTGCTGGTGAGTCATTCCTCATCACTGGGACCTCAGTGCTGTTGGTTTTTGGGCTGAAAAACAAAAGTCAAGTGGGAAGCGATTTAAACCTATAGAGCAAGTTTAAACTTCATGAATACAAAGGAGAGGGGGAACTTGTACCCCCAGTTAGATTATTTTTCTTGGAAAACTTTATTTTTTTAGCTTTTGACTCTGTTATTTTCAGTGGAATGAGATGAATTTTCCCAGCATTACTGAAAGGGGATTTTTTTTTTTTTATAATTAATTTGTGACTACATAAAACAATCCAAGCTTTAAGGCAATATATTTTGCTTTTCCACGGCTCTTTCACACAGATAAGTTTAAAATACTTTATACCAATAACTCAGTTTTGAGACGACAATAATAGTAGAGAAGAGTGGAAATCAATAAGTGAAAACAGGAGAATAAAGGTCTGAGAATATACAAGTATTTAATAAACTTTGTATATCTAGTAGAAAGTGCAGAACGAAGTCTTGTCAGCATTTATAATGTCCTGAGAGGATGAGGACTTGAGGGGAAATGAGAGGTGAAAAGCAGTGAAATCCTCACCTGAACTCTGACAGTCTGTGTGTATCGTATCACAAGTCAGTAATGGAAAAAGTGTAAGGGTTCTATCACCTGTATCCAGCCTGAGTGAGGGTGTCCCCCTTCACCCACAGTGAGGTCAGGATGATTGTGTTCATCTTTTTGTGAAGCTTCAAACTTAGCTATTCATAGAGATGGTTTTGTTTGTGGGCATGCTTGGGTGTATTGCTGTGTTAACATCTTTTACCAGATATGGAGATGAGGAGGGAAAACCCTTTTTGCTTACATGTTCTATTTGCCAGGTCTGGCAGAGACCATGGGGGAGCTGTAGCTTGTGTTGTAATGTGCAGCTTGGGCAGCTGCTTGGGAGCACCTGGGAATTCCAATTAGCAAGTTCTTAGCAGTCCTGCAGTGCCAAGGCACTGGCAGTGCTATGGATTTTTTTTTCTTTTTCCTGTGTCAAATTGAAGTTGTGTCTTTGGTGTTTTAATTGCAAGCTCAGTATATTATGATCCATTCCTACCCATGTCTATGGTACTAGCTGTATGTATAGATTATAAAGAATTTCTAAATGCAGCATTAATTCAAAAATGTTGCAAAATCTGGGGTGTTTTTCTAAAGGTAGCTTTTTAAACCATGTTCTGCAGGTGATGTGCTGCAAAATAGCTGCAGAGTCAGATCTCACTATTCTTTTTAAATCAAAGGATTAAATCACTTAATGTGGCAAAGACACTGTCATATATGCTCATTACTTGTTTTGATCTCCAGCCTCTGAGTTTGGTTTTCAAATGTAAGTGCCTCCATGGGATTTGTGAATCTCTGAGGGCATGTGGTTTGGTACATTAGGTACAAAAGCATGCCAGTCTTCCCACTGGAAACCTTGACTATCTTAGCAGAGTTACATTAAGGAATATGAAAGAAGATGATTAGGGACAGACAAGGTCTGGGAAACCCATCTGGAGGATTTAATAAATGAGGACAGTAATTTTTAAGGGATTAATTTTAAGGGGTTCCTTACACATACCCTTTCAGCACTATGAAGAATTATCACTAGTGTTTGATTTATGTTTAGAAGTAATATTTCTTATGCTCATGCTTTTATTGCATATAGTTGGTGCTTTTCCAGATTGTTAAGTAATTATGTTTAAGTGGTGACTGAGCTAATGTGGAGCCTGGCTTAGAGTCTGAAGAAATGGATATATGGCAAAGCCCATAAGACCTGATTCGAAAAGATCTTCTACTTCAAAAAGCCCATAATTAGTTTTATGCAAATTATAGAGGAAGATATCTTGGTAAAGCAGGAAGAAACAAAGGAAGGTCCCAAGTTAGTTTTTCCTTTCATCCTTATTTTGTTACAGCACATGAGCCTGGTGATGTCTGTGGCATAAGGACATCTGTGTGCTGGTGTGAGCCCACCTCTGCTGCCTCCTCACAACATCCTGGTGCCGTGCTTTCAGATGAGATCAGGTCATGTGGTCCTGGAGGTTCTACTTCAAAATGCTATCCAAGGATTTAGAATTTAATAGCTGTTGAAAGTAACTTTCAATTTCTGTACTTGCAGTGCAAAACAAGTGTCTAAGTAGTGATTTAGTGGGTTCCTTCATTTTTCCCCCCCTCTCAGAATTATAATAACAAAGCAGTTGAATTTCATACACCACATACACTTGGGTATTGAGCATCTTGAGTATTTTACAATAAATGAACAGAGAGAACGGTTCTGATTCTCAGCAGTTTTTTTTTTGGGATTACAGATTTTGTCCCTTTTTTTTTCCACATTAGAAAAAATCTGGAGTGTTTGGATGATACTGCAAAACAAAATTGCACAGAAGTTGCCCATTTTCTATTTCAAAGGGCCAAGATTTTAATTTCAGCTACTTTGGCTAGAAACTAATCCCACTGCATCTTGGATATCTTCCAGGTGAAAACTTTGACCTGTTTCACTGCAAATGTTGCAATTATTGCTTGTTCCAGCTTCAGAGTCTTTTCAGACCAGAACAAAGCAGCAAACTGCTACCAAATCTGAGCCACAAAGATAAAGTGTGCAAAGGATTAGACCTGAGGACCCTGAGAAGAAGGGCTGTAGTCAGAGCTTGACCAGATGTAACTCAGCCTAGAAATCCTGCTGGTTAGAGCAAGGTAGTTCTCGGTTCTTGGCAGTTGCTTGTCTCAGAACACCCTACAATCAAAGCGTTGTGGTATTATTTATTACTCAAAACTTGCTCAATAAATGACTATTCTGCATGGCTTCTTCACTTTTGATGTGTTTCTGTTGAGCTGAAACCAATCTGAAAACACTTCAGCTGTGTTAGAAAACAAATGTGAAGCTCATTTGCTTAATATGTTTTTATTCAGATTTTAATGAGATGGAAGATTTTTCACTATTAGATACAAAATATTAAGAAATGTGAATGAGACACTGAGTTTCTGCTCAAGTTATGGTTTTGTTCTTACAAAAGGGACCAGCTTCCAAAGTAACCTTTTCAATATGTGTCTCTGCTTGCAAAATGATGACTCTTCCTTCGTAAGGAGTGCCTGTTCCTGTTTGGGAGACAGACATTAAGAAAACAAATGAAGCCACATTTACACTCTCCACCTCTTACTTTGGAGCAAATGCTTATAATTTAATTAGTATTGGCTTTTAACTATTCTCCACATGAAAGACAAAGGGAGAGTCAGGCTGATATTTGATAAATACGCAATTTGAGATTTTTTTGTCTAGGCCCTCCTGGTTTATTGCCTTCCTATCTCTGCTGCAGATTGTAGGACTAGGGTGGGAGATGTGAGATGTTATTTAGACTGCAGAAATTTCAGTTTGAAACTCTTTTCTCTATACAGGCAGGAGTAGATATGCTGGAACAGAATGGATTATTTTTAGAATTTTTCAAAGGATAAGCAATCTTTATCACTGGGAAAAGGCCATATAGGTGTTTTTCCCCCTTTGCACCACTCACCAGGTGACTCAGAGTCCAGTTGTGCACTTCTGCATGTACCTGAACTAGTGGTATTTGGGGGCTCTAAGAATAACTGTGATGTAAACAATATACTGTGAATGCGTTTTCCTAGGGCATTATGCATTTTTCCTGGAGGACATCTTGCAACTTTATGGCTTCTGTGATGTCATCTATTCCCTTAGTGCAGCAGTAAATGGATGCAGAAGACAAGTGTCTGTTACTTATCTCTATTCTATATTTAAGGTGTTAGGCCACCACTTCTCTTCTTGTCTCTGGGATGCATTGAAAATATGGTAAAGGTGGAAGCTATTGCTATCAAGTGTAATACAGCTTGGTTATGTAAATATCTTCACAATTTTATTTACCTGTGTTCTTTGCTAGTAAAGATACACATAATCTTTTCTTTGCTCTTGAAATGTTAGTGCTTTTAGTTGCTCCTTTATAATCTCCACGTAGCCAGACACTGTTGCTTTTATTGTTATTAGTCACTAAAACAAATATTCACAAGATTAATGGAAGTATTTTGTATGCCTGATTTTGAAGAGTACATGTTTGTGTCAGCAGTTAAATCTCTGCATACAATCAAATAACCCTGTTTTTCACTGATTCTTGCTCCACTCCATCCCATACAGTTTGCAGTCAGTATAATGAATTGGGATTTTTTGCATGGAAATTGACTCTACTCCATTGTCCACATGCATTGGATTTAGCATGGCATGCTACATACTGATAGAGAACAATAATGGGCAAGGCTATTCACAAGTATTTCTGTAGCTCTTATATTGCCTTTCTCTGATGGGAGCCCACCAAATAGATCTTTTATATTCTTTGTGTAGGCTTTGAGACCTGAAGTATAGAGAAGAAAAACTGAGCCACAATGGCAAAGACTGATCCAACCCTTTGTTTTGCACAACTCATTTTTCTGTACCTCACTTCAATTTCAAAGAAACATTTCCTGTGCTGTCAGTTGTCCTCAATGATAATTGCATGTTTGGTGGTTAAATAGTTTCAGACCCACTTACTTGCTTTGCACAACGACTTTTATTATAATACTACTTCTTTCTGTGAGTATTTGGTTATTGAAACATGCATATTGATTTTTCACTGGTGTTTGTTTTGTTGTGGAACTGGGAGAAAATGGCTTACTTGCAGCTGTTAAGGGGGAAGGTTTGGCATTTGGAAACATTTGAAGATTTGCCTTCAATTAAGGATAGCTCAAAATTTGTCACAGTCTGTTTAGTTATGAACATTCTGCTCTCTTCAACTTGTTTTCTTATGTACAAATGGAGATTGGTTGCTCTCTCCATAGTCTGCCTATCAAAATTGTAAGACTGGGCACTGGGATTCAAGCTCTTGCATAGTGACTTGGGTGCCTTGTCAATAAAGAAAGCTGTTGTTCCTGTGCCAGAGGGATGTAGGGCAGTAGCAGACTATTATCATGTGAGAGGCTTTGTTTCCAAATGTATTGTGCTCTGATGGAGCAAGGTCCTCACTTATGTAAATGTTTAAACAGAATTATCACTGCATGGGTATTTCTGGAATATTCAACAGTTGTACTGTGAAAGCCTTGTCTATGTAGGATAACATTCTTCAGTAGTCTTTCAAATTGTTTAATACCACTGAAATTGTTCAGTAATTCTTCATACTCTTCTAGTAAATGTTAATCAATTGGTGATCAGCGGGAGAATTTAATCAGTTTATGCCAAAGTTGCTGGGTGATATTGGTACCCTCAATAGAAATGCATGATTTTTCTCATGTAATTTTTGTTTAAAAATAAAACCACTCAAAGGTCAATATTTGAAAAACACTTTTTCTATAGTATATAGATTAAGTGGTCTACAGATCCCTCATGGGGGATGCAGAGGGACAGGACTGATGATCTCTCTGTGGTGACCAGAGATGGGAACTGAAGGAATTGCCTGAAGCTATGTCAGGGGACATTTAGGTTGGATATTACGAATTTTTTTTTTACCCAGAGGGTGACTGGGCATTGGAACAGGCTCCTCAGGGAAGTGGTCATATCACCAAGCCTGACAGAGCTCAAGAAAAGTTTGGACAATACTCTCAGGCATGATTTTTGGGGCTGTCCTGTGTGGGTCAGGAGTTGAGTTTGATAATCCTTGTGGATCACCCTTCCAACACAGAATATTCTATGACTCTATATCACCTTGTTCCAGATTATTTGTTAGAGATTTTGATGACTTTGCTTGATGACCAAGGTCAATTTGGAAGAAGAGCTGGCCTGTTTTTACTGAGGAAGATATGCAGGGTATTGCTCTAGCTGGATCACTTCAGTTGTAATTTGAATGCAGTTAGTGAAATTCACAGAAGGCAAGATAAATAATAGCTCCAGAAAATATTCAGAAAGAATGACGTGGGGGGCTGACCCCAGCCTACAGCAAACCTCCTGCTCTAATCATCTCTCCCTCTCCTATCAAGCAAGTGTAATGATTTCCTGGGAAGACAAATGCCATCGTGAACATCCCCACACCTCGTCCATTTCCTTGAGATTTTATTGCTAAGCATGGCATGGTATGGAATGGAATGTCTGTTGAGTCAGTGGAGGCAGCTGCCCCAGCTGTGTCCCCTTCCAGCCTTTTGCCCACCTCTGACCTGCTGGCCTCTGAGTGTCTGGGAGCTTGGTGTGGTACAAACACTGTTTCACCTTCAAATGCTGAGAACAAACTTGCACAGGTTGCTATGAAGAAATCTGACTTTGTCTCAAGAAAACTCAGTGAAAATAAATAGGTTTTAGGGAACTTTAATTGCATGGATCTGTATTTGTATCTTAGCAGCATTAAAGATATCCATCAGAGATAAGTGAAGAAGCAAAAAATCTACTAGGTGACCTCCCAATTCCATGCTGACTTCAATTAGTATACTGCTGTCTGCAAATAAATGAAATTATGCCCTAATGACTGAAATATTTCTTAGAATGCATGGATTTTTACATGACAGAAAGTGTTTGAACTTTAATTACAAGATTAAAAGATAGCTTGACAGGTTTCTCAGGACAATATGTCTCTTGAGTTATTAATTTTTAATTATTAACTGTAGTTCTGACAAAAATATTACCCAAATTACAGTAGAATGCCATCTGGGATTACAGTTCTGTATAAGAAGTACTCAGTGAGGCTTCTCACAAAGTGGCAAAGTGGAAGAAAGGCTTGAAGTACAGGGAGAAAAAAATCTATTCCTGACTCTGGAAAAGCTTTTCTCTGTTCTGGAAGCAGCAGGTTCTGAGACAGTTGCAGAGTTAAACTTGGATGAAGAATACTGTACTTAGTTGGTTGTTTATTTATTTGGTTTATTGTGCCTGGTCACAGATTTCCATGTTACTTGTAATAGCGTATGTTCTGCCAGTGCTCAACTGCCCAAATTCTTAGTCTCTGAGAGAAGCAGAGAAAAACGGAAAGAACAAAAGATATTTTGGATGTTCTTGTATTTGTCCTCTTTGTAGTTATTTGTTGCTAAAAACATAAAGCTTTGCTTGGAAACGAAAAGTGTTAATCAGTACATGGGGGGGAACTTACCATTCTGCACTTGCTGAAATGAATGATCCTTTGCAGACTCTGCAGCACTGAAAGTTGCTGCAATACCTCTTTATTTGACCCTGATCTCTTGTGAAAACAGTCCAGAAATGTTGTTTTCATTTAAATACACACTGATTGTGGGCACACACTATTGTTACTCTGAGGTTGGGTGCTTAGTTAGATGTTTTTAAACAGTTACAAGCAAACCAAACACAAGATGCAGTCTTTCTCTTCCACTTGGGCAAAAAGATGGCTATTTATTTTGGTGTTTCCTGTCTAGAAATGTTCCTTTTGACTGATCCTTATGCAGTGATTTTCCTAACGTTCTGTGTGACTCTGATAAAGACCTCTCCTTGTCGGTCTTTTTGTTGAGACTTTTTTACAAATGGAAATGCTTTGTTTACAGACAAATATCTCTGGAGCACAGTGAGGATTTCTTATTCTGCAGTGATGCCTAATTATCCAAGGGGCACAGGGAAGATGCAAGTAGCTCTGAGTGTTTGGGAAATTAAGGCTATTTGCCTTTTGTTCCCGGTTAGCAGCTGATGAACGACCCTTCCTCCAGCTTGGGCTGTTGCAGCAGAGACTGCTGGTGTGTTCATGTTAAAAATTGGACCAAATATTTATATGCACATTTTGATAAGCCCTTGACATATTTTTGCATTGTCAATTCTCTACAGCACAGAGACACATAATGCAATATTAATGAAGATGGTGCAATTAGTAATGTGTCACTTTGCTTGCATGCATCCTCCCTGTTTATGTGTCAATCCATATCAATGAAGGGAGAAGAGACAGAGGGGTGAAGTGGTTGAATGGATTTTGGCTCGGCCATCTCTGCATGAGATGCAGACTAGCTCTGTTTAGGCTCTGGAGTTTCGTAGATATGGATTAATAAATGTAAAGGAGCAGTAAAATATATTAATGTAATTTCTTTATGAGTAGGTTGTGCACTGAGTTGACATTTACTGCATGGACATGTTCTGTGTGTACATGCACACACACATATGCACAAAACATGAGTTGCATGTATATGATGTCTAAATGTGTAAATTTAATGTGTGTTAAGAAGCAGCTCCTTCCAATTCAAGTAGTAGGATATTGGCTAATTAAAGTGTCCAAGGATTTCTGTCTAGTTTCCTAGGCAGGAAACTAAAATATGCATAGTCAGCTTAATTTTGAATCTGTAGAGTATGAGCTGGGGACTAGAAAATCTAATTTAATGTAAATGCCCCTATATTGATGTTTTGTGTAGAAGTTCAGGAGTTTGGAAAATAAGGTTTTGGAAAATATGTTAAAACATGTGAGAAGCAATCACCCAGAAGTTAGAAGGAGCTGAAATACAGTCATAGATTTGGCGGAGTTTTACAAGTTAGCAAAAGCAATGTCCATTTGTGCTGCATCTCATGAATTAACTCATGCCTTATTTCAGATAGAAAATCTTTCTGGCAGTGACAGTGCCTTCATCAAGTTCCTCAGTGTTCCATAGGCATAATGTATTGATAGGAGGCTGATAGATTTATCAGTGTTACCGTTGTTGCTGTTTTGTTTCTTTATTTTTATAGAATTTGCTACGGTAACTCTCCTGCTGTCAGCAGACTGGCAGCTGCTTTGTGATCAGCTCACTGTAGACAACTGTCAAGAGATGTGACCCAGAATGGTTCCTCTGAGTTCTTATTGTGTTGTTTTTTTCTTTTTTTTGTTTTGTTTTGTTTTTCTGTTTTACTTTCCCCAACCTAAAATGATCTCTGTGGCTGCATAGGTATTTCCTGCCTTTCATATGGGGAAATCTGAGGCTTAACATGGAATAAACAACACGCTGTTCAGTGCTGAAAATGCAGATGGATACAACAATGCTTTGCAGTCCTTCTCTGTGCCAGAAATAGCAGAAGGCATTTAAATTTCCCTCAAATGGCTTTTTCTTGGCAGAGATTTAGAAAGCACTAGATGCACAGAGCAATACAGCGTGGAGCTCTCAGGGCCAGCTGTAGCTCAGCTCCGTGGCCCAGCTGTGCCTGGGTGGATCAGCAGAGGCAGAGTCACAGTACCTTTCTCAGGTAGGCCTTAGTAAATGATAAGCAGACTTTGAGAAGGCTGTGGATCAAAGTGTCTTGGATGGCAAAAGGACTGGATGAAATGGTGTAGGAACACAGGGTGAAATGTGATAATAGCCCACTGATTTTTTTTTTTTTTTTCCATGGCTCCTAATTTTCTCTAGTGAAGGCCAGGCTCGAAATGAGATCCCAGTGTCTGGTGCCAGTTGAACAAAGCAAATCCTCCACTCTCCAAGTGAGGCTGTTGAGTAACTTAATCTGTGTGTGGGTGGTTTGGGTAACACTCAACTTTTACAAAATGTATGATGCGTGTATTGAACACCACAAAAGGGATGTACTCTACATTTAAAAAGACAAAACATCAAATGAGCATTTAAATAAGACTTTTTTATTGTGGAACAACTTTTTTTTTCTGCGTAGAAAAAGACCTGTATTTCATCATTGCAGAAGTGTTATGTTCTTTTTCACTCAGACTAAAACTTACAGTATGAATGATTTCAATAAAAGGGAATGTTGGTTTTAAATGCAGTTCTGTAAAACATATCCTGGGGTAAACCCAAACCCTTCTGTGTGCTATATCTGAATTACAAAACAGCAGGACCTAAGCTGAACTATAAAACAGCAGGATTTGAAGTGAGAACCTTTTAAAGAAAAGCTAACAGGTGATGTACAGTGGGGCAATCAATGCTAATTCCCACTGAGACAGCACTGGGCTGTGCCCCTAGAGTGGTGCAATTGATAAGTGATTGTAAGGCTGCATAGAGAGAAAAAGAATATAAAAATTCTTGTAATGGCATATTAATAAAGTGGGTCTGTTCTTGGAATTGTCACCATAGGGTTTTCAGGCATTCAAAACATCAGTTGGTGAAATCATTTTCTGCAACCTGGGCTCCTTGTTACAAAGGAGGATGGGGCTTGCTGCAGTGTTGGTGCCCAGGTGCTGATGCTGCCTGCCTACCTTTTATTGAGGTAGCGACATTATGCTGGGGTAGGCTTTTATCTAAGTGCTTCTTCTGAAATGCCTCAGAGCAAAGAAGCTCAAAGAATGAGATGGGTGATAGATCTACAAGATGAAACACTGGCATGCTTCCAGATAGAGTGATTTTTTTTATTGTTGAAAAGGAGAGTGTTAATCAGTGTTTTGAATAGAAGTGCTTTGTTTGGAAAGGAAAAAAGAGGAATATGTGAAAATCTCAGCTTTACTCGCCATGGTGGAAGGAAGCTGGGATGCATATATCTTCCCAAAACCTGGAACCCACTGCATAGAGTGTCAGGCATACTGGCAATACTCCATGTTCTAAACTTTTTTATAGTTTTCAGATTTTTTTACCACAGTGTAGTTAGAAAAGTTTTTTCAGAAGTTCTAAGAGTTGTCAGAAAGTTTAGTTTTCAAGTCGGCTTTCCTTCACGTTAGTACAGAGCCAGTGCACAGTGATTCTCTTCCCATAAACTGGAATCAGTGCACCCCTGAATAAGACCCAGCTCTGAAAAGGATGCATTTCCAAGCATAAACAGTGGACTTCATCAGGCCATTGTTACTTTTCCAGAATTCCTAACAAGCCAAATTGTACTTAATTACAGTGAAGATAAATCTGAATCCCTTTGCCTTGTTGAAAATGACATTGAATTCTACACAACCTGTTATCCTCTCAATTCATAGGATTGCATCAGGAGTGAGAATAGATTGTCCTCTTTGCCCTGGAAAAATGTGAAGAGAAATAAGACTTCACCAACTCAGGTCATCTCTGCTTTTTTCTTTTCCAGTGAGTGAGTTTTTTCCCATCAAAAATCAGGCTGAGACTTTGCCACCAGCTGTGCAGTTTCATTACAGCATCTGTATTGCAGTCCTGCCTTGCTCTGATGGCATGCAGCTCCTGAGTCTCCCCATGAATGTTGAGGAAGTCAGGCTGGTTTTTATCCATTTTCTCTCTTTCATGCCTCACTCTAAAACATTTTGAGTTCAATGATCACAGGAGAAGGCTGCCTGTGGCATGTGAGCCCTGATCTCCCTTTGTGCTCAGAGGAGGGCAGTGGTTATATTGATGAACAGGTCCCTGGGGTGATGCTCAAAGGTGGGAGGTTACAGTACAAGCTCAGACACAACTTGTTTGTAATCCTTCTTGTGTGAGAGAGACCAGAAGCTGTCTTATGTAATTTATTTCTTACATTTAATCAAAATCTTTTGTTTGTGAAGCCAAATAGAGAGAAATGTGTTAAGATTTATTTAAAGATTTAATACTTTAGTAAAACTCTGTCAACTGTAGTTCAATCAGTCAGTAGAAGAATCCAAGGAAATAGCTGCCTAATTTCTTATAAGACCTATATTTTCATCTGAGTTTCGTTAAAGAGTATTGCTATGTAATTCTGCCTATAGCAAGGTCTGTGCATCACCACAATGTGCCTTTAAACAGGATGTGAAAGTGGTTGTGCTTCATTAGATGAAGACAGTAATTCACTGGGTGCTCAGACCTGCACTGCACTCTCTTTTGGAATGCAGGCTGGTTGCTGTTGATGTTCCAGTCAGGGGAAGCAGAAGGCATTTGGTACTCAAACAAGTATATAAAAAAAAAAAAAAAAAGGAGAATCTAGCAGCAGTACATACTAACTTGTTTAAGTGGATGTGGCTTCTCTCCACATGTTGCGTTCTGGGGTACTTTTATTTTCATCATGGTCTTTGTAAGCTGCTTGTGCTCAGCAGATGCTCTGTCCTCCTGGAAAGGATAAACTTCTGTGGTTAACTAGCTGTTAAAGGTTTATTTCTGAGAATTTCTGTAGTATGCTGCAGTCTTGCAAAATGTATATAACCTTTAAAAAAAAGGTGATTCACTTCACATCCAAAGCTATTTTAACTTCTCAAGCTTTGTATCCTAGTCTAACTTTGCTTCAGGCTGGACATGGCTAATAAGGGATACAAATTTGGCTGGCAGGGGTCTGAACACTCAGTTTTTCTTGAAGTAACCTTTCTCATCTTTAAAAAAAGATGTTGTGATTATTTCATCCTGTTTCCAGTAGTCTTCGTATTTCAACCTGCCATCTCTGCCCTTTGTGTCTCAGGGGGAGGGGAGGGGCGTGGCTTGTTGTTTTCTTTCTGGTGGAAGTACTAAATTGAGGGATACCATTCCTAAACCATGACAGGTGATTGTAAAAAACCCACACAATATTTCCTGAACTCTTAGAACTTCAAAATCTTGTTTAATACACAGAAAAACTGTTCACTAATACTTCACAAAGGTAGAATGGAGTCTTAGGTTTTAACAGAGAAGGATTTATTTTCAAAATGAGAATGCTGTAGTACTTAGATTAATTTTAAAACTCTCTCCATGCCACTGAAATAATTATTTTTGGAAATTAAAGAGAGACTTTTAGTGTTGTTAGCACACATTCTAATTAGCATATTTCTATGCTTAAAAGAGTTATGATGCTGTTGTAACAGGGTTTTTTCCCGTGAATAAAAACCGACCATGTACTTCTTCTGGCAGGACTGATTCTCCTTGTAGGAAGAACCTGAAATAATGATGTAATGAACAACACTCAGTGGGTTGTGGGGTTTTTTTCGTTGCTGTTCTTGCATTTGCGTGGTCTACCTATTGTCTAATTTTTCATACCCTTTTATAATCCAAAACTTAATCCTATTCTATTTACGCTTTTTTTTTTTTTTTTTTTTTTTTTTTTTTTACAAAATGAAATGTGTAACTTTGTTTGTTTTAGGGTGAATCACACTATGTGCTTTTGATGTCACAATACATCACATAGCATAGGAGTATTTTAAGTCAAGAGGGAAAAGATAATTACCATCTTAACTTTAATAACAGAGATGATAATTAGTTATAGTAATTTCCTATTTTGCATGAAAAGCAAAGTCCAGAGTCTATTACGGTTTTGATTGCATCAGTGTGAAAAACTTGAAAGTAACTTTAAGTGGAGGGAGAGGTTGTCATCTTGCCTGGAGTGTATCTGTTATTTCTCTGTCCTTCATGTAACAGACATCAGCAGTGACTTTTTGGTGAGACTGTAAGCAAAGGTCACTGTGTGGGTCAGTGGCCATCGTTTCATTGGGTCCTACTCCCTGATGTCAAACTGCAGTTCACTGCATGGCATTTTCTCTTTCATGTGAATTTATGAATTTTTCTAAAAGAGAATGTGTAAATTTGCACACAACCTATAGTTTAACTCTCTATAAATTATCAACCCTAGATTAAAGATCTTCTCTTTATTTCTGTCAGATGTAGAGAATTAAAGGTAGCCATTTAAAAAATAGTATTGATCAGAAATCTGCTGTTTTGTGTGGAACACTTGAGTACCTTGCATCTTCAAGTTGAAAGAATATTGCTAACTTTATTTAAATACCATTCATCATTAGTGTGTACAGGTTTTAACCTCTATCTGAAAAAAGACCTTTATCTTGAAAAGGGCTTTCCCTTTCTCCAGAGCATGTTCTGAACATACACAAATGTGACTAGACTCCCTTGAAGTCAAAAGCAATACTTTTAATTGACATAGATGAGACCAGATTGACAAATGTATATACAAGGATTTTGTCCCGCTAGTGAACTGAAACCCCTTCAGGGGGTGAGGGCCACTCTCTGTTTCACCAATTTTCTGCCTGTATAACTTCATTGATTTCCACTGCACAGCCATGACATGTGAAATGGAGTGGACAATCAGGCCCTGGGGATGCTGGTTGCACAGTCAGCTCTGCCTCGCGCTTTGGGGCGAGAAGCATAAAAGGAGGGATGTGCTCTCCTCACAAACACCTCTGCAAGCTGGGCACCACTGTGCCTGTGCCTCCTCTCTTCCTGTGTGCTCCATTCAGGCAGCTGGTATTCACTTTGTAAAGGGTGCAGCAGAGATTTGGGCACCTGGCACACAAATCCAACAGAAGTGTGTGTGGGGGTTAGATCTAGGTAGTCTTATATAGCATTCATGTGCTCAAGAAACCCAACTTGCTTCTGTAGTTGGAAAAATCCAAAATTTTCAATAAAACTTCACTCAGCTAGGAGTGTATCATCTCACAGAGGGTGTTTTGTGCATCCTACCTTATGTTCATAGATGCATCCCATAAGTAATGATGAAAATGTCTTAATTAACATAGCTTAGGAGGTACCAGTCAAGTAAATTTGTAAATTTTTGTCTTTGTAGCTAAGTTAAATCAGCATAGAATAATGCCTTTTGAAAAAAAATTCATTTTAGAAAAGAGCCATCTATATTTCACTTTTATTTAATTTTCTACATCATGTATTTAATCAATATGCTCTATAATATAGACAGAAAATTTCTGCCAAGAAAAATTTCGTTTTACTGATGGCAGCAACAAGGAGTGATGAGAAACATCCTCAGTATATTTTGAAATACATGGTAGCATGTAGCAGGAAATCCTACTTGAAAAATTCAAATTTACTTGAATGCCACAGTAGCATCATGTGGGTTGCAATCCATGTCACTTCTTCTATAAAAAGATACTGAAATGCAGGAAAGCTTTCTAGGTGGAAAGGAGAAGTCTCTTCTGCAGATGTGTGCCAGAATTAATGCTAACTGCAGTCTTCCTGGTTCTTCCCTTTGGCAAGAGGTGAAAGAGGGCTTATTATTTATGGAGATAGAATTCACTTGTAGATCTAATCCAGACATAACTTGCTCAGGAATGACAAGCAAACAGCAGATCTGTGCCATGCTCGTCTGTGGCTGGCTGCAGCCATGGGACAATCCCACTGTAAATAATTGTGTCACAGGCTGGAGTGCCTTTCCCTCTGGTATTAAAAACCCCTTAGGGCTGGTGGAGCAAGCAGAGATCAGCTGAGACCCGGGGGTGTGACAATGCTCCCTCCTCCGGGAAGGAGGGCTGTCCCTGTTCCCATTGGGTTGTGATGATCCCATGCAAGGCTTCCTTATGTGCTACAAAGCACCAGCCAGAGGAGCTGTCAGCCTGGTGGCAGTGCCAAAATGCCACTGAAGGAACTGAGCCGGGGTGAGCATTTGCTCTGCAGCCTGTGCTGACAGATTTGAGTCACTGCTGTTAAGCTGCAACTGTTCAACATTTTGTAATGGTGTAAATGACTTGTAATGTTTTACAGCTGTAGGATCCACTTGCCAAGGTCTTGGGGCGCCCTACAAATAAGTTGGATGTTGAGAGGTGCAGTGTTTGTCTTCAACTGTAAATAGTCAAAGTTTAGAGATGAGTGATTTTTCTATAGGTATTCATTTAGATCAGAATGAGACCTTTCCTTGTCCCTCCTATAAGTCTAGCTTTCCTACAACATATTTATCTTCTGTTTAGAGATAGTACTTTTTTTTTTTACCCCCAATGGACTATTTATACCCACACCAAAGTGAAGAATTGAGTTCATTTGCTCTCCATGTGCTGCAGTGATAGCAGCAGATGTGTTAATGCACTTTAAGCTTTTCCATGTTTGTATTTCTCATCTCACAGCATCCCTGTGCTCCCATGGGTGACTGGCTGAATAACAGGGGAAATGACTAAAAGGAAATCTTGATTTATAGCAGCTGGATGCAGCATCTCAAGCCAGCTCCTAAACATCCAAGTGTTCATGAGTGGAAGAGACAAATCTGTTTCCTGAGCTGAGGATGCTAAGGTGTTTCTGCATGTTTGCACATTTAGTTCTGTGAAAGAAGATAATTGTAGGGCCTGGAGATTAGAAGGAGCGTGAAGACAGTTGGAACTGATTCAGCATGTTCTGGGTTTGGGTGAGCGTGGAAAATTTGGCTGATTTTCTTAATCAGAAAAGAGAAATGAAGAAGAAAAACTGTCCACACAGTGCTCTATTCTAGGCTGGTGACCAAACCAATGTTTTTAACACACCAATGTTTTTGTTATTGATGAACAGTCCTTGCACATCATCAAGGCTTTCTCTCTTTCTCATTTTGCCACTTCAGTGAGAACTCTGGGAAGGATGCTAGGAGGGGATGTAGCTGGATAGCTGACCCCAACTGACCAAATGGATGTCACATGGCATATGGTGTTATGCTTAGCAATAAAATGTGTATGTTTGGGTGGGGGGTGTGGGAAGAGGGGGAGAGATTTTTCCAGGATAGCTGTTACTGGGGCATCACTCTGGCTGGGCATGAGTCCACTGGTGATGAGAGGCTGTTTTTCTTCCTTTCTTTTTCATCACTCACTGAACTGTCTGTATCTTGATCTGTTATGTACTTTTTGCCCTTCCAGTTCTCTCCCCTGTTTTGCTTGGGGGGGTGATTTACCTGCTAGCTGTGGTCAGTCTACCACAAGCACTGTAATTTGAGAATGAGACTAGTGAGGATTCTTTTACATTTAATGCTCAGTATCACCTTATGAATACTTTATTTTTCTTTCTTGTAACTGTCTTATTATCTGTGGCATCACAGACTCAGCTTATATTTTTGATTGATAAAATCAAGCCTAGTTAGCTCTTAGCCTAAGTAAGATCAAGTATATGTTGACAGCAGACTGTCGTATGCTCATTCATTTGAATGAGATTGTGCAGAAAGCCTGGGTGAAGAGGTTGAGGTATTCTCCCAAGAGAACATCTTTATCCCTAGGGGAGAGGGTCAGATTCATGCAATGAATCAATCCTCTTTCTGGTCCAGCAAGTCGCAAATCATGGTTTGCTCGGTGGTGTGGCTTTAGTGGGAAGGTGAATTATGTCACACCAGACACCCTGTTGTATGCCAGAGATGTACTTTCTGCAGGGAAATACACATATTTCAGCCTCCTCAGGCTGAGGAGACAACATTGTTCAGTGCTTTCCTGAAAAAGTGATTTAGCCACTGGGCTATTGGATAGAAGTACTCCAGCTACTGGGAAACAAAAGTGTTTGTGTCTGTATTGTTTTAAATGCTTAATTCTTGAAGTGTGCATGAAACATACATTGTGCATGCTTCTCAGATTAAATTGTTTATTTAGATTTAATCCTCAGATTAAATCTAGAGAGCTGTGAAGAGCATTTAGTCCTGTGTGACCACTGGAACAGTGTTGCTCCAAACTCCAGGGCCCAAATTCCTGTTTCTCAGTTGATAAGGATTAAGCTCAGGATGATATATATTAATTTACATGGCAACATAATTTACAGGGTTCTTCTAAAAGATTTCTATAAAGTGTGGGATTATCTCTCCTAATGAGTTACTATTGCTTAATTCACCTATTAGTTAGGAAGTTTTTACAAAGTAAGTAAGGATCCAACTTCCCGTTCCAGACCACTGGCTTAGAAGATTGGACAGGACCTAACCAGTAAGGCCAAGGATGTTGGTTTATATATGGGGGTGAAAAATGAAATAATAAGCTGATGGACAGAGCTTTGTGCAGAAAGTTTGTTTTAAATTGAAGTAGAAAATGGGAAACATGTGTCAACTTTTCACAGATACGTACTTGTATTTTGCTTGTAGTTCTCCAGCTGGTGAAATGTAAAATTCTCCTTATTTTGTCCCGCAAATTTGTAACAATGAATTTTTATGTCCCTATGTTAAAAAAAAAATAAATATTTTTTTTAGTGTCTCAAGTTATCGTACTTTTTTTAAAAAAACATATTTTTTAACATCTCAGGTTATTGTACTTTTTTATTGAAAAAAGTACATCTCAAATTGGGATTTTTAAATTTCCATTTTTATGACATTTGGCTGTAGTGGAACAAATTTCTATTTGGAATAAATAATTTTGGTAACAGGTTTGCATTCTGGACTTTGTGCAATATTAAGAGTTTGAAATTCTGCAATTGTCTAAGAAAAAAGAATGACTGCTGTTAGTAATGTTGTTCTTTATGTCAACACTCTTTTTCCCCCCCATCAGGAAATAATTTATTTATTAGCAAATAAATGCATTTGGTGTTTCCTTCACATAGCTGTAAAAAAAAAAAGGCCAATTTTTGCTATGTCTTTTTCAACTTCCCAAATTGCTATCTTGTGTTACTCATAACTCATAATGTGCAAGATACAGTTCTACTGTTACCAGGTATGCCATGATTGAATAAAAGATAAATATGTATATGCACAGTTAGCCAGTTCTCCTGTTTGTGCTTAAATGTGGAAACCTAGCCATATTTTGCATTGTTAGTTTTTTAAATGGCTTTTTATGTGATTCAGACAAGGCAATTTTGTATATTAGTCAACATTTAACTTTGCTTACTAAACAATTTGTCTTTGCCTATGTAAGCATGCTTTTTTTTCCCCATTGCTGTCACCAAGGATCAATGTGCAGGTATGGAAAAGAAGGAGCATTTTTTTCTCAAGATTGCATTTACTAGGAATGAGTTGGATGTATTAAATGTTATGTTTTTGTGTTGATGGTCGCTAAAAGCATGAGATCTTTCTTCACTGACAAGTTTAAGAGAAACAAAGGGAGATTCAAATACCCATGATGATTTTTCCTTTGAGACTCTGATGGTAAATATCAAAGAATGTTTACCAAACTGGCTAATCCATATCATTGCAGGGTCAACAACTTCAAAAGTTGGCTTGTTTTTTATGGCAGTTTAGGTAGCAATGATTTTATCCTTTCTTCCCCTCTCAAACCCTCCTTTTTGTCTTAAATTTTTGGTTTTGGCTGTTTTTTCTCCCGTGTTTACTCTATCTCATCTCTCTGTTTCAAGAACTTAAGCCAAAATATTTACTTTTGCCTTGTAAGTGTGTAATGAGTGGTTATTAATACAGTTTTCTCAATTAGAAATCTTGCTGTTATGTTTAACTGGGAAACTGCCTGTTTATGTTGTAACTGGGAAATACTGATGAATGATAAAAGATGGCAGAAATAGCTGCTTTTTCCTCTACTGAACAGGAATTCTGTTATGCAAAAGAACATGTTATACCACTCCTAAATGTTTTTACAGATTGTACAGTGCTGCTTCTTTACCTTTCACAATGTTATTGCCTTTTGCAATAGGACTTTAAAGTATTTGTTTCCTCAATAAAACAGGCATTATCATATTAGTTATGGAAATAGATGTCACTGTTTTAACCAGTTATCACACTAAACAAGTTATCTGAATCCTTGAAGACACTTTTGTATACCTATTGTATTTTGAAAATGTGAAAAACACAGACTTAGTGAGTGAAAGAAGAATTGCAAGTGCGTCATGGGCCAGTGAGGTATTAGTCCATTCATACCTAATAAAAATAGTCTTTTTATTCTAGAAAAATATTTAGGAATCTGGATGCAAGTGCAAATGCATATGAATCATTGAACCAGAAGCTTTTTCTGCAGCACATTGGTCTCTTTCATGTGGAAGCCCTGGGTAACAAGAAGAAGAATAAATATTTTAAGAGCAATGGCTGAAAGACTTGGAACCAAGCTGATGGAGCAAAAAGCAAAACCCACCTTCAAACCTCTCAAGGAGGCTGGAAGAGGAGTGGTGGTGGAAGGTACAGTTGATGAATCTGGGGGAGAGGAGGAGACGCAGTGAAAGGATTGTCAAACAGACCTGCAATGTTATTGCATTTCTCAAGATTTGGTGACATATTTAAAATGCATTTCTAGCAAAAAGAAAAATAAAAAATTGTAGGCCACTTATCTAAACATGGAAAGGAAACAGTCTAGAAAAGAAAGAAGAAATTCACATGTGTGAGGTTTGGAGAAGCTTTGGATGCAAGGCATAACTGGTGGAAGCTGCTAAAGGCAGTGGTGGCATGAGTGTGGCTTGCAGACTGATGGGCAAATGGCTGAGGCAAGTTGTATCAACAGATCAGTGCTGATGAAATCAGGCCTTGCTACCTCTAGAACACTTTTGTGTCAAATTCTGAATGGTGGTTACTGCAGTGAAGGCAAAGCAACCAGCTGGATGAACATTTGCTTCTCCAGAGGGAAAGACTCTGAAATTTTATGGGTTTAGTCATACTCTAGTAATTAATTATCATTCAGTTCTCTTGCCTTGTTTTCTCCTTTTTTTTATTAAAAATTAAAATGTTTGACTGTTTTACTTAAAGCTGTAGATGGGCAGAAGTAGTTGCTCTGAGTGCAATTAGTATAATTTCCCCAGCTCTCTGCATAGGTCTTCAAGCAAGTGTTTACCTCAAAAGTCCCTTAAATTTAAATGCATCTGTGTTCTTGTCAGCTGAATCATGGCAGGAAGGTGGCACTGGAAACTGATTTGGATGTTTGGTTGGCTGAAGGAGTGACATATTGATTCCCAGGAATAGCAAGTATAAATAATGCATAGAAATGCCTCAAATCCAATGCTGAATTAAGGCTTGGTTTCTGCTTGTGATGTTCAAGAAAGGAGAGGCAATCTGGATTTCAAAGACATGCATATTTCCATGCACATTTGTAAACACAAGATTAGTTGGGACTCTCACATGTTTATATTCTGTTCTAGGGAAAGGTAACAGTACTTAAACGTGTTATGGAAGACTTTTTTCCATTTTTTCTTTTATTAATATTGGCAGATATATTTGTGAGCCTTTCTGCCTTGAGACAACAAATGACTGCAACACTTCCAAAAGAAGGTATCTAAAAAACCATGTGCTTCAGCATCTACAGCCATTACCCTCATATGCGAGCAAATACTGCCTGTGGTAACAAAGCTGTCATGCTAGCTCAGAGTTTAGGAGATGTTTTATGCATTACTGCACTCAGAGAAGCTCCTTTCAGTAGAGTGGATTATAAAACCAGTTGCTGAGGAACATTGTTTGTGACACGTTTTAGGTGATGGCATTTTGACTGTTGTTTTAACATACATAACTTTGCCTTTAGCAATGAGTAACTGTTCCAGTTCTGCTGTCATCTCAGTTTTATTAAGCCTCAACCCAAAGAGCCATAGGGATGAAGCTTTTTTTATTTGTGTTTTTCTGTTTATGTTTATTATTGCCCTCTGGTTATTGGCTAAGTGGATTTAAATCTGTCATGTTAAAGATTTTACTTCTAAATTTGTTTTTTACTTTTCTAATCCCGAAATGCTACTTGTGCTGCTCTTAGTATTGCTTGGTCTTGAGGAACTCCACTCATTTTCTTTATCAAGGTTTTAGAAATTTTTGAAATTTGGCTGACAAAAGTAGTATTTCTCAGGAAGACTGCTGAAGTTGTCAGTTTGGTTCTCTTAGAGTTGTGAATCATTTAGCAGCAGTGTCTACAGATCTGTCAAATCTCATGCCTTATACATAGCACTCATTCATTTGGTCCCTGTCTCTGGCTCATGTATTTTCAACAGTTCTACAGCTTCTCTTCTGCTCTTTGAGACTGACATTAAAGCAATCACTGACCATACACAGAGTCAGAGGAAAATTTGCTTTCTGCAGAGGCAATGACAA
Organism: Setophaga petechia; assembly: GCA_024362935.1. Classification (NCBI taxonomy): domain Eukaryota; kingdom Metazoa; phylum Chordata; class Aves; order Passeriformes; family Parulidae; genus Setophaga; species Setophaga petechia. The sequence goes on from JANCRA010000008.1 coordinate 33,614,863, forward strand.
AAATATTGCCTTCCTTCAAGCTGATGGTGCCATCTATACTGGGGAGAAGTGATTGTTTTTCCCTTATTGTTTGACTGATCTTCCCTAGGGCTGGTGGAGTTATTATTCTTTCACAACAGAGAGGATCATACACCATGTATAGACAGACAAATACATACATATGGACACAGACCATTCTTAAGCATTATTGAACTGACTTTATTAGGTACTTTCTTTCCACCCTGTCCGTTTCATTCACCTTGTTGTGCCTTGCTACTTGGAACCTTAGCAATCAGGGCAACCTATACTTGTGCTCCTCTCTGAAGGCGTTCTGGGTAGAGATTTCCATGGTTGTCTTTACTCTCTCCAATTCTGCTCGGCGGGAGAATTGCTTGGCACAAATGGCTCAGTTCTCTGCTGGTGTTATTTTGAGATAAAGTGTAATACGTTGCTCTGTAAATATGGTGCTTGGTAGCAAGACAAATATCAGCTCATTCCTAATTCCCTATGATGTCATCTTGTTCTTTGGGATTTCTTGGCTAGAAATAAACACACATTCATATTTTTACAGTGAACAGTGATAATGTCGTGTTTCAGATACATGAGATGTGTCGAACACATGTAATGTATGGAGTAAAAATATCCAAGTGGGAAGACAAAATACACCCAGGAAATTCCAAATATGTGTCAACCTCTTCTGAGATGTAAAGAAGAAGAAAGCTTTAAGAATGCTGAATAAATCAGTAAAAAATAGGGGACAAAGGCAACTCCATCCATAACTTGTATTTTTTATTACAATAAAAAATTGTATCAGTTTTTGATAAACAGAACATGAACTAACATAACAGAACATGAACTAACTTAACCCTCTGTACTGATTCTACAGAAAATTTAAGGTGGTTGTTGGAGTGTTATTTTGCGTTAGGGTTTGGGCTTGGTTGTTTGCTTTTTGGGGAAGAGGGAGCTTGATGTTAGTGGTTTTAATTTTGTTTTTGCAGATCAGTAGCTGAAAAACTAGAGAACTTCAGGATTTGATGTAGTGAATAAAGGCTAAAATACACATTATCCATCTTGGAGCACTAATATAATTTCTGTTACTTTTTCATTGTTAGTGACATCTGTATTCTTCCTGCAATACATTCCTTGAGCAAGGAGGTATCCTTGCTGTCCTGAATAGCTCATTATTAGGTGGCATGCAAAAGTAAGAAGCTGTGTAAAAAGGAGTCAGAATGACATTTTGAGTAATTTGGGTCATTGCTGGATGGAAAGGAAGCCTGATATTTTACATCTGAGTCATGGGTATAGTAGAGTTTGTCAGGTGTTTCTTTTAATCTTAAGGTAGCATTTTTTAACTGTTATTTGGATTAATATTGCATGCCACAAAATTTTTCATGGTATCAGAATTCCATTATCATGTTAACAAAACAACATAATCAGATTCTTTTCTTCCTGAAACTTCTAATTGGGTCACAGCTGTGATACAACTTCCCCAAACATGAAAACAGGATTCAACTGTGCTGTTAGAGCAGTGGTTATAAATCCAGCCAATGGCCAAACTATGCAGTGATTAACTACATCCTGCAACTGCATAGATCTCTACAGATAGCTGTAGCCTGCAAGGTGAAGTGATTGCTCATAACTACTGAGCATATAACCCCATACATCACTGCATGAAGACATCAATCCTTTTCAAGGTTAAAAGGATATTTCTCAAAAGCAGCCGTGGCTGCAATTCACAGAGGCAATAGTACAAGCAAGCTTTCACTCTTGAACTCCTTTGTTGCTGTTAGAACTTCAGGATTATAGGCATTTTAAACATGCAAGCCAGCACAAAAAATATGGGACATAGTTGCAGAGTACATCACCTTCAGGGCTCATCTTCTCAGTTTCCCCAGTTTTCAACAGCAGAAACCTACCTTTGATAGAACATGCAAATGTGGCTGCTACTTCCATCTTCTTCCCTCTTTTGAGCTAAGCTTCTTTTTCAAATAACAGCAAAATATATTGTTTTTGCTGTATATATTCCTTAGCTTTTTTTTTTTTTTTGGTGAGTTTTTTTGTGGTTTTTTTTGGGGGGGGGGGTGGTCAGGTAATTCCAAAAAATGCATAAATGCAGCAATCTTGTAAACACCTTTGCATATCATAAATGCAAATTCTCATGGAGTTTGTTTCCAGTTCTGGTGGTGATTCAAGTGCCTGGCTGGAAATAGGTTTGGCCATTTCTGAGGCCATTCCTTGCTTATTACTGAGACTTAATCCGTGTAAAGTGTTGATTATTACATGGCTGCTGCCACATCCATCGTTGCTAGAAGAAAACATCACTTGATAAATGAAGTGTGTACGTATGAATGTAGGTTCAGTTTCCAGTGTTGCCCAAAGTGGTTTTGAGTGATTTTGGATGAAGAAAATATTATTTTTATCATCTGGTAAAGTGGTAGTTTTCTATTCCTGTCTTGGACCAATTTGGGGGGAACAAATCCATTATTATATGTAAGAAATTCAGAAATGGCACTGACAAAGATCTCAAAAATCTGGACAAATAGCAGAAATCTTTCTGGATGAAAAAAGCTTTGAAGTTTACATGATTTTATTCCTTTTATTCTATCTTGTCCTTTTGTTTCTGTAATTCTCTATTGTCTACATAAATTCTGTAATTTCAAAGCACAATCTGGCATAACCATAATATTGAGGAGAAAAGGATGTAAACCCAAAGTAAATAATTTGGTTCAGAGCGTTTTAATAATGATCTCCAGTTCCCTTTAAGCTCAAATTCAATTCTTTCATGTTCCAAGAATGTATAGTTTCCTACTTAAGATCACATAATGCCCTCTTAGATCCACTAGTCTTCTTAGAATGTACAAGAAAAGTAATTTATTATTTTGACTTAAAATCAATTTAAACACTATCCCTTTTAGAACATTAGTATTTGTCAGACCATTTTTATGTTCCTAGTGATCTTAATGGAGCATCAGAAACTCTTTAAACATGCTAGGTCTTTGTTCAGCTTCATTTGCAGATAATTATTTTTTATTTTGGAATAATCCTATCCTTTGTATTTAAATTATAACCTATAAACTGGCCTTGATAGAGGAAGAGAAGGTACTCTTTCATGGAAAATTTCAGTGGCAAGTAACACAATTGTAGAGGCACAGTAGCAACACATTTTCATAACTAACACGTCTAAAATCCAGCAAGCTTTTCTCTTATTTAAACAGATGTAATTGAGATGCTAAAAGTTATTTAATTATTTTCAAATTAATAATTTATTTTCAATTTAATGTGTCCAGTTGATATCAAATTTAGTATAATTTTAATTTGGAGGTGTATTTAGATTTTAGATGCATAGTTTTGATAGTGTTAGTGAGTCAGTTCTGTCAATTTTTAGAAAATCTGTAAAAGGTGTGTGAAAAATGTCATGTCTGCCATGTGGTAGTTATGTAAGGGCTTAATGTAGACCTTCCAAACTCAAAGGAAGCATTCTTTGGAGGGATGTAGGTCCAGTGCTAAACCACCAAGTTAAATCAGAGGTATCAAACTCTGTGTTGTGTGGTGGTGTGGACACTGTACAGCCAGAAGAGCATTGGTGCCATTGTTTGCACACTGCCAGCGAATCCACAAAAATGTTCAGCACAATCTGGCATGGAATCAGTGTTTCCAGCCTCCCCTACCCCCTGCAACTGGCTGTCTACAACATTTCATGTGGTTCCCCCATAAACTGTTCTTTGATGTCACCTTTAGGCATTTTGATATATTCTGTAATGAGGGCATTTTCATCCTTTATGAGCACTGAGCATTAGGTACAAGTGTCCTTCTGGCTCTCTACACACAAAATATTTTGTGACATGTTGATGTTGTCACTTTGTGGAAGCAAAAATACATTTGAGAATGCAATCACAGTTTTTGACACTACTGATTTATTTTTGGTATTTTGTTCACATTAAATCTTTTCCTATTAATCTGTCACCACACTTGATGGATAGAATAAGGCACCCTTCTTGTTGTTTGCAGGTGTTACGTGAATTTGAGACATAAATCTATAAATAAATATCTATTTTCTCTTAGACTTTGGGGCTAAAGGCTCAAGAATCAGCAACTAAAGTCTTTCTTGACTTGAAACAATTAATTATAAGTTTTTAGCGTCATAAATGAGAAAACTTGAGTTGTTGTATAGTGTGTTTCTGGAAACCAAGACCAGATCATCTCTCTAATAACTCTCTTCCCCTGAAGAACCAACTTAAGATATCAATGTGAATAACTTCAGCCTAACATAACCTGTCTAAAACTGCTAATGCTAATGTTGAAGACATTTGCATGAATTTGTTTTCTTCTAACAAAAATGACTGTAAGAATTGTATGAAAATAACAAATGGAAGAGCTGGCTGCAGCATGAAAGTTAATTTATCTTAAGAGCAGGAAAATAGAATCTGTTTTTTTAATCTGGAAGCAAGAAGAGATGCTCAATGTGAAATGCCTTCTGTGTTAATTTTAAACTTCTATTTCCCTTCTACAGCAGAAAGGAAGAAATGTCCTGTAATGAAATTTGCTCTTCAAGGTTAGGTTCCTGCTCTGTGCTCCCCTGAGAATTACACTGCACTCAGACTTTCTGAGGTGTACTGTGGCTAACCCCTGGCTAAATCCTTTGAAATATCTGTATCTCTTGGTCTTATTGAAACAGAGCCCTGTATGAGCAGGCTGATTTTGGGAGAAAGGTGAGTATTGCACAGTGGATATGAAAAAAAACAGGCGACACTTGGCATGTCTTTCATCCCTTTGCTGGAATTAGCATTAGTAGAATAATGAGGTAGAGCTGGTGGAATAATAGATTAGAATAACAGCATCCATAAAGAGGCTCCTTAAGGTCACTAGTGTTTCTTCATAGTCTTGTTATTTTAAAATTTATTAAAGTATTAAACTGTTGCTTAGATTTAACAAGACATTTTTTTTTCTCATTGGTTTAGATGTTGTTTACACTATGGTGACTTACATAACTTTGTGCAAATGGAAATATTTATTTGGATTGATTTAAAGAAAATGTTTGTAATTAAAAGCTCCAGATCATTTAAATTATCATTAGATAAATAATTTGCTTTCATTTCAAGCAAGTCTGTGCATCTCTGATCTAGAATTTTTCCTAGCTTTCAATAATGCTCATATACTCACTGCTGTCACTCAATAAGCTGATTTAGAGCTGCCTGAAGAGGCAGCACAATTTGGTTGTGCTGGAGTTTTGCTGACTCTTGGAACTCAAACTCTACACTCTCTTCCCAGAGCTACTGTTGAGAAACTGTTCAGTAACATCTGAAGTATTAGATTTGAGGATATTCTTTCTGCTCTCTTTTGTCTTTTCAACTTAATAGTCTCATTTTCTCCTCTTTATTTTCCTGCATTTTTCAAATCGTATTTAAAATAGCCTTGAACTACCATCAACACAAAAAAAGTTTGCTGAGTAATTTGTTGCACCTTCAGTCGACCTTATCACATTGCTGGTCATATTGCTCTTGTCCAGCAGAGTCAGCTGTACAGCTCTGCTTTGGCTGTTTCAGGAAATGTGGTGGCAAGATTGGCTGCTTTAGGCAGAAACACACTGAGGATCTCATGTGGGACAGCAGATTAAGTAACATCCAGTGCGTTATAAGGGTAGTTTATATTTTGAATGAACATAGTTGGTAGGTTAACTTTGCCATTCATACTGTACTAATTAGTTTTGGGACTCAGTCAGTGGAAGGGGAGGCAGTGGACTGATACATTATGTATTTATAAAAGCCAAATTTTACTTTAAAAAGATTAGGCATAATCTTAGTCTTTTTTTTTTGTAAGCAAAGCAATACAGATTTTTATGAACACATGTTAGCAAAGTTAATACTAATATATTGATGGAAACAAAATGCAAATATTACAAGCCATATAATTATGAGACTGGTTGTTCAGAAAATATTTTTCTTCTCTATGTGGAGTCCTAATTTGGATACTACTGCAGAGACTAAATCAAGTATACCCCAAAGTCCTTGGCATGTGGTCACATTGCCACTTAAGGAGAAACTGAGAATTATGACTAAAGTAAAAGTTTTTAGTCACAATTTTTGTTATACCATGGGAAGCCTGCTTTGTAGAGAGGGAGATAGATGGAAAATTAGGAGTGAAAAATTCCTATGCAGTATTCTGTGCCAGCTTCTACCTAATAAGATATGCAGGAACATCGATAGCCTTAATTTTGCTTTTCTTGTTGCTGATTATAACCTGGCATGGGATTACGCTGCAGACATATGGCAGAATGGCTAAGATGAAGACACCTTTCAATATTTTGACAGGAGAAATTATTTTGGGGCTTCAGGATTGCATTAAGGAAATCAATTACAAGAGCAGAAAATGTAGCATTAACTTCAAAAAGGGCAAAAGTTTGTGTTAAAGTTCTGAGTTTTGAATGCATAAAACATTCATAACATATGCCTAATTTTACTATATAAATAACAATATGGTTTCAATTAAGGCACTCTGATAAAAGCAATCTGAGATAAGGTTAAGATGGATTTGAAAATGAATTGCCTTTCTCTTTTAAGGATGTGATTTGAGGTGGATGGAGAAGTATTTTTTCTTGCTTGTTAACTCTACTTGGCACGTACTCTGGTGAGGAACTGACTGAGATTGAGAATGTCTTCCAAGAAAAACCAGAAAGCAATCAAACCATATCTGGTCCATATCTGTCTTTCACACTTTGTGTGTGTGTGATGTTCTCCTGTTACCAGTGGCTGGATGTGGAATCTGGATTGGCCCTCTGGTTCATACTGATGGTCCAGAGCCTCTTTTCAGTTGGTGGTATAGGCTGCTGTTTGGAATTTTGGAGGCTCCAGCTCTGCACTCTGTCACTGCCTATCACTATTATTTTCATCAGGATGATTAATCCATTTTTCCCAAAAAAATCAAGATGCAAGTTTTGCTTCTTTCTTTTATTAATTCACCTTGATAATAGCCTGTATAACCATATGCAAAATTATTCATCGCTAATTTAATAATTGTATTATTTATCATTAGTATAATAACTGTAGAGCCTTACATCAGGGAGCTAATACACTACAGGTGGGAAGCAAGCCAAATTAACTGCATGTCACCTGAATAATTTCCACAATAATTATTGTTAATGTTGAGTCAGCCAAGTAACTCATCAAATGCTGTTGTGGTTTCTTTTCTAACACTTTGAATTTTGGAGGTTTCAAGCTTATAATTTGGCATCTGCCCCTTCAGTTGCTTTTGCCTGAAGTTTGTTCCTGTTGCAATGCACTGTGAAAAACTGTTTTAACTTCTGATCTACACATATGGTTGCAGGCTCATTGGATACTCTGTTGGTTATTAGGTGTGTTGGGATGCTAATAGGTTAAACTATAATTCACTATTGACCTGATTTTCCATTCTGAGGCTAAGACATGTTTGCACATCAGGTGCCCTGTATAAAGATGATTTTAGAGATTGGGGCTTGCTTATTCTTTAATCTGTTCTGTGCATTGGTAGCTAAAATCCAAAAGGTTGAACCAGGTTATGAAGAGATGTAGCAAAACGTATAATATATTTTCAGTGAAACTTACAACAGAGTGTTGATTAAAAAAACCCCAAACCCTCATAGCATAGAAAGTTCATTATGAGGATTTTGTGGGAGGGGTATGGCAGGGGGCTTAAAACACTGGATTTTTGTCATTATCTCTGTCTCCTTGTAAGCTCTCTAATACTTCCCAATCCCTGCCACTGATGACCTTTGCTTAGAGAGTTGGATGGCAGCCCTTGACAGAGCCTTACAGCCAGAACACAGTAATGACAGATGAAAAATCAACCATATATCAGAAAAAATGAAATGGGGAAGGATGAGGGACAAGAAACCTGATATTTCTTTATTTCTGCTCCCTTTTGTCTGCTTTCAGGTGTCAATTTGAAATACAGTTTTTAGCTCTGTTAAAATATAGAGGTAGGGGATATGTACCTAATTTTTAAAAGATAAATCTGATCTCCACATGATTTCAAATAAAGTTTTCTCAGTATTTTGTAAATCTGTTCCAAGTACATATGGGCAGCATACAGGTAATGGCATTTGTGTTCCTCATAAAATGAAAAAGAATCCTCATTTAGGCCTTTACTTAGTCAATTTTTTTAACTTGAGAAAGTACTTCAAAAGTAGACAACAGCTGTTTTCATTTCATGAAGGCTGTTCATTTTTCCTGAAAGCTGAGTGCCTTTGTAGGGGACCTCACATTTGGCTTTTTCAAAGGGTGGGAAAAAGGTTCCCAAATTCAGTGACAAGTAGACATGACATTTACTTTAGTATTTTTAAAAATTTTTCTATAGGACTGAAAGCATTTTAACTTTGCTTTTTCATCTTAACTTTTTGAAGGCTTTAGAAATAAATTTTCCTACCTTATTTTTGTGCTTATTTAAATAAAATTATTCCAAACAAATTGAATAGTCCCACAGTAGATATCTGATAAACATTAGATTTTGCTGTATAGAACTAGAAAAACAGGAGCAATAGCAAGTATTTACTGGATGTTGTTGATGGTATATCACACCTTGTGTTGGTTTTGTGTAAATTTTAGTTTTCACAGCTCCAAAACTGAAAAGCAAAGGAAAAGAACTTTGACACTGCTTTTATTAAACAGGGTCAGTTATAACTATTCAGCCTAGTATCTCATGCATGTAAAATTCACAAAGCCTTAAATAAGCTTTTGGGAGAATTGGACTAAAGAACACATGCAAAAATTATCTGTTGTATGTAGGCATATGTATTCATCCGAATACTAAGAAACTAGATATATTTATTAAATGAATATATCATTCCTGGCTTTACACTTCTATGTTGTTAAGTAGGGTAAGTATAGATGAATGTTGAAATGCTCTGTAGTCAAGGCTTTGGTCTATAAGTGAAAACACTTTTTCTATGGAAACAAAGGACCATTTAGTGATTTTTTGCTTCTATTTAATAACAGTAACTCAAAGACTAATATGAGGCTGTCATGCTGTTGAAAAATAGTAGGAGATGATTTAGATGAAAATCAGATATTTGCAGTAGGATTTAACTCTTTCAGACATCAGGGAAAACTAATCTACCTTAAAACCCTCATGGAGCATTTTCATTAATGGGCTCTGCTGGGATTGTAGTATGGTATAGGAATGTTTGTTGCTGGTGAGAGAGACGGTGTCCAATTTCTGTCCCAACACTATTTCAGGCAATTACTGCCTTGCAGGTCTTCCCTCTAGGGAGGCCCAGAGAATATGTGATCTTTTAATGCTATCTGAGAAGATCTAGTCATCTGGGTTTCCTCTTCAGCAACCTCTGGCAGCTCTTGAATAAGTACCTCTTTATAAGAGGGGGAATCATCATTTTGGGTAGTTGGGAAAAGTCCCCTGACTAGGAAAGTGGAAAGTGTCTGATTTATACCCTTGAAGGGTCTGATTTACACCCTTGATTCGGTTGTTCAAAAACAAGGGAAAACAATTTACCGTTAAAATTGGTACAAGTTGCTTAAATTCAAATAGCCTCTGAAGGTACTTACTCTATCTTAAACTAGAGTTCAGGGTATTAAAAATTCAAAACACAGCAGAGAAGTCAGGTTTGGTTGTTTCCCAATGCTGTCTGAAAAAACCATTATTAGAGTTAGAAATCTATTGCCTATGAGTAACTGTTGCCCTGCTGGGAAATTTACAGTTCCAGATTCTTGTAATGAGGATTTTTGCCATTTTAGCCAAATAGGCAACTAGTCAGAATTCACAGAAAATATCAATACTAGTAAGACCATGTTTAGAAGCCAGATTTGAGACTATAGCAGTAGGATAAAAATTATTTCCCCCTCTTGGAACCTGCCACAGGTGTGCAGGGACACTCATATACATCCCCAGAATTAAAAATAGATGTATTTGGAAAATTATGACATTGTTTTGTTTTTCTCCCCTGGAACTTAAATGTAACTGTGAAGTTTTCATTAAATGAGATTTTTTTTTTGGGTCCTCTAACTGTTTTATTAGAAGGAAAACATCTTGTAGGTGTGTAGAAGAACATGGCTGAAACTAAAATGCCGACTTTGGAAAATACCTGAAAAATTACTAAATGACATCAAAAGTAGAATGGTCATGCACCCAGATGTGTTTGACACAAATTAACTAACTTGATTTTTTCCCCCACTACAATATAATTACTATTTTTAACCAAAGCTTCCTACCTGCATTCTTATGTCAGATTTCATTCGTATGTATAAGACTGCAGAGTGATTTGATTTTAGAGACTTCCTTAGTATTCATAGGATAATTTAAGTTGGAAAGCACCAGACAGGGTTGAATTCTATAGGGCCATTTGATGCTCTCTCTAGCTGAATGGTGAACATCTCCAAGGATGGAAATCACACTGCTGCTTTGGGTTCTTGTTCAATTTTTGAGTAGTCTTATAGTTAAAAAGTTTTTACCTGAATCCTGATTGGAATTTTCCATGTCACAGTTTGTGTTTTGCCTCTCATTCCGTCACTGTGCACTTCTGAGAGGAGGCTGACTCCATGCATCTTCATGGATGCTTTCCACTAGGGTGTGCCCTGGACCTGCTACAGAACACCAAAGATTTCCTTGACTGAAACTCCATGTATTGGCACAGTGCTCCAAATGCAATCTGAATGGGGAGGAATTCCATTGACTGGATAGGTTCTTCCTAAGGGAGTTGAATATGACTGTCCTTGCTGCAAGGCCATGTATAGACCCATGCTCAACTTTTTGTCCACCAAGTCTTCAAGGTCCTTTTCTATAGTGCTACTCTTCAGCCTGTTCTGCTGCTTCCAGATGTAGGATTCTGTATTTGTCTGACTTCAGGAGATTTCTGTAGGGACATTTTTTTAGCATCTGGGTATTTTCAGGGTCTCTGAAAAACATCTCTGCCTTCTTGTATGCCAACTACTGTCCTTCATTTATTATAGTTTACAAAGTTGATCTTGAATGAGGTTATTTTGCTAAAAACTACAGTTAGATTTAGCACCACTCTGAGGAAGTGAAAGGCTCTAGATAGCTCAGGATGTACTTTTTTTTTTTCCTTCAAGGGTTTAATCTGGAAAGAATGACATTGATTGTCAGTAGAGTTGTATGGTTGAAGCAGAAATTACATTAGACTAAGTTTCAGGTGAAAGGACAATACAAATATGCAATAGAAATGTTACTGATGGTGTAAAGAAAGAACAAATAGAAATGTTTCAGTATGAAAACATCAGTGAAAATGGTGAAAGAAGAGATAACAGATGTGTTGGTGGCATCTAGATCAAAAGATTACATATGTAATGATGTATAAAAAAAGATTACAGTAACAACTGTACATAGGCACTTGAAAGTTGGAGTTGTAAGCCTTTTGTTTATTTTTAAACCTCTCAACTGTGAAATAATGTCCAAAGAGAACTGTAAAAATATATCACACTCGCCTACCCATTACGAAAATTTTTTGACAATATCAAAAAGTCAGAATGTATTGTTACAGCTAAATGAGGGAGGACACCCATCTACAAATGTAATTGCTGTTAAAATTACTTCATTATATATATAATAAAATCTTCATTGTGAGTGAATTTGCTACATCATTTGTTGCAAGTTATTTGGCTTTGTTGTTTGTCAGGTTTTGTACCTTGAAACAGTCATTAATTCCCATCATGGGAAAAGAGAAACAGGAGAGATTTTACATAGTTGGATAGGGACTCTGTGAAATAACAGTGTGGGTGATGATTTTTTTTCCCTGATTCCAGATCATCCTGAAGTTTAGTTAGAATTTATTGATGGCCTTGGTCTAGACTATTTTTGCCAAATCTTGAGACTGCTCTCCAGCAGCGCCTACCTTCAGTACACCATGTGGGTTGTAATAACAAGTACTTTTGTGGTTACCTTTGTGTAGTTTAGTGGTAAGGAGAGGAAGAAGTGCTTCACCAGAATTTTTTCCCCTAATCTTTTTGTTCTTTGAGTACTGTAGCTCCATTTACCTTCCTGCTGTTCTATTTAGTATGCCATGGATGTCCCAGCTGCTCTACTTCTCCTGTCCTTAAGATATGAGACAGGGAAAAAAGGGAATATATGACAGCCACACAGTGACCTTCCTGTCAATGGAAAGGGGCAGAGGGCTGGGGCAACCAGAAGTGAATGCCTGGTAGAAATAATTAGCAGATCTGTAAAATCTGTCTGATCCCTGCAGAGACAGGCATGGTGCTTTGGTGCTTCAGAGAGTGTTTATTTTAGACACCAACAAACATGTCTTGCCACTCTTGACATGTGTTTTGTCTTATTCCATAAATACCCTGAGAAAGGGGCACTCTGAATTACTAGACTAGAAAATAGGACAGCAAAATTTGTATTTATGTAGTTTGGAGTACTCCTGGTAGTTCCCAAGCTAAGAAAAATCAATTGTTGAGAAACTCACAAAATTTTTTTTTTGTTATTGTTTTAATTGTTGTTTGTAAAGACCTTATTAGAAGCTAGCGAAACCCAAAGTTTGCACTTGTTTGTCTGAGGGATGCATATTCTAATTTGTTTGGCAGCTCTGTTAATTGCTGTCTAAAACAAGCAATATGACAGAAAAATTTTCTGAAATCTGTGCTTTGAACAGCTATCACCTTAACAAAAACTCCTACTGTGATTCCAAGACATGTGGATGTAATAATTTGCACTGAGGTTTCTGCACCTGCTTAGCTGTCACTGTGTTGACAAAAGAATGGGAGTGAAGGCTGCTCCTGTGCATTCCTGTGGCTGCTTATTTATTCTGTTTTTATAACATGAGGGCTAACAGCAAACAACCCATGGTAAATATTTTTAAGTAGTGTGGATAAACATAGATGATGGTGATTGTGGCAGAAAGCATATCTGTGGAAAATGTGCCTCATTACTTAATTAGGAAGATTGTTTTCTTTTTCTAGGATGCTGTGCTGAATTCTGCTGTTACAAGGAGCAATGCCTTTATATTAAAATGTCCCTGCACCCTTGTTGTCTGCTTTGAAGATCCATTCAAAAATTTATGCATGCTTCAATAACACTTGATTTTTATTTCTGTGAAGAAAGCATAAACTTGCGAAGCACTGTAAGTCTATGCTTTTAATTCAAAAACCCCTTGACCAGTTTTTTTTAACCTTTCCAAAAGCATGCTTTGATTGTTGAAAGAATAAATCTGGCAGTTTCAGCCAAAGCTGTAAATGTGTTCCAACAAAAGGTTCTGTAAAAGAAAGCAGTTATAAAGCACAGCATTGCATCTGCTTCTACACGGTAAAATTATAGTGAAACAACAGTGGATCCTTGCCCACTCTTCTGCTCAGCTTGGTAAGAATCTTGGCCAGATGGAGAGTTCTCAGACAGAAAGAGGAAGGCTTGCATTAAATTATGCTTGACTGACACAATAGGTAATATGTGATAAAAATTTCTGGTATGATGCTAATAGAGAGGGAAAATAAGCTTATACCAAGAATAAGGAAACCTTGCCTAGTAACTGTGTCTATTGCTTTTACAAGAAAAACGATGTTACTGCATTAAGTTCAGGACCTAATGATTCTGGAGTTTTCCTCCAAGCTATTTGGTGAACCAAGTTAGTGAGTTCACGTTTAGTTCATCTGAATCAAGCATCAAGTTAAAGCATCTGAATCTTATACTTATGTTGATTTTTTTTTTCTGATTGAGAATCCACATTTACGCTTTGGAGTGAGGTGGATTTATTTTTCCTTACAGTGAGGATTCCCAAGACCTCTCTGTGATCCTTCCAACCTGGATTGTATGACTCTGTCTATAAATTCTAGGAAAGGTTTTACTGGGAGGAACAATTTGATAGTTAATTTTAAAACAGAAGGTTAGGAACAAACCCAAAAAGTTTTATATATAATGTTATCTGTCCTGTCTCCTGTGCCTGGACTTGCCTGCAAGGTTTAATGTCTCTTGTATTCCAGCAAAGTCTGTGTGTGTCCCTACGGTGTGTAGTCCACCAGGAAGGACTGGGTTGTGTTTTCTTCCTGTTCCTCTCAGAAATGCCTTGGTTTCTTTACAGTGCTATAGACTTTTTCCATCCTTAGGCTCATACTCTACCTTTTCCCATCTCAAACTCAGTGTGCCTCATCCTGATCTAAAAAGCTTTTATCTCTTAGCATCCTCTGTAGAGTAGAAGTAATTTATTATTCCGTCATGAGGGTTTTCTGTGATTCTATCTCTCCCATTTTGAGTGGATAATAGTTTCAAGCTAAGAAACAAAACAGATTATGTTCGTTGTATTGACTCCTCATGCAATTTCTATACTCTAAAGATAGAGGTCTTAATTAAATTTTACACTTTTTCCATATGTAGGAAGCCTTAATTGGCCTTTGTAACGTATTTTAGAATGCATGAAATGCAGCTCATTATATATCATAAATGTATTAAAAGATCTTAAAATGTCACAAGAGAGGCAGAGGAAGGACTTGATATTGAGGGAAGTACTGCAATACAGATGGTCTCATTCCTAAAAGGATATCACATGTATTAGGCTGTTTCATCCTGTCTTTTTTCTTTTGCCTTATGTACATTAAGGTTTCTTTTTCAAGTCTCTTCAGAATATTCTCTCTATCTCAGCTGGTGAGTGCACATGGTCTTCATTGCAAGGGATAGGGCAGTAGGGAAAAGCATATATTTGCAAAACATCCTTTCATTTTAATGACCTGTGGTGTCTGCTCCTGATCCAGATGATCCCAGTATGATCCAGATGATCACACTTTTGGTCTCAGACCAGATTTCTGCACCTGATATTTGCTGTAAAGCCAAACTTACTTTTAACAATAGATGCACAGTTGAGTGTCTGTAATAGTGATGCATGTGTAATAGTGATGAGGTTGTTTGAAATTACATTTAATGCAGTTGAGATATTTAACCTTGCATCACTGACAAATTTTAAAGGATCTAGGGTAATGGTGCTTGCAAAATCTTCTGGACAATAATGGACACACTGGGCAAGAACATAACTAACTATAGGAAAGTAATGTAATTGCATCTCCTGCCTTGCTCTTGTATTTGCTTAAATGGGTAATTTTCGCCAAAGGCTTTAACTGTTGGCAGCTGAAATCAAGTACATTGTGGGGAATCCTGCACCACCTTATAAATGAATATTTGAAGTCAGTGACAAGCAAGCCTGCAAGGTTAAAAGAAGCAGAGATTGCTACAGAGCCAGCCTCAGATTAAATATTCTCTAGGTTTAATATTTTGTTTGCTCCTGAATAATCAACTCATAAGTAACCACATTGTGGTGCTCTGTTAGGAGTCCTTTTAGTTGGCACTGGTTTTCATATCATAATATAATTGATAGCTTCTTTTGTCAGAAATCACTAGGCAGCCAAATAAACAATATGTCCTTCTGTCTGTTCAGGAGTAGTGTAATGTTCAGAAATATTGATCCCTCATGCCAGATAAAGCTTTAATGAGGATAATAGCAAATGAACCAAAAGCTGCTTCAACATGTCTCATCTATTACACGAAGAATTATAAAGTTAGTACCATATTGACCTTCTTGTGACATGCTAAAAGTTACTGCTGCTAGTGCTGTTTAGTATTTTCAAATAGCTGCTCTTCATGGGGAGAAGAAAAGGAAAATATTTAGCTTTTTCATTACTGGTTTACTTTTTATTGATCTATGCAGATTTAAATGTGAATACTCAGCGATAAGACATCAAAGTTGTCTCAACAGAGGATGGCAAAAGCATCTTGTTGGCCAAAATTTTCTGATTATGGAGATTTTGGCAGCTTTTGGTTTGTCACCTGCCTTCTTGCTTCCTTTCCCTCCTTTAATTCCTAATTAAGTAAATGCTTGACCTATAGCAGTGTTCTAGACTTAGTGCAGGAGACTGTCAGAAATCCTCTGAGTTCACTGCTCATTCTTAAAACTCCTCTCACTGAACTTCAATTTCCACTTAAATTCTATTCAGTTATGGAGAGCTTATTTCATGCTAATTATGAATTTTAAAAATTCCATCTGGAGCGAATAATATAGAATGACTGATTAAAAGTGAAAAGATTAAAAGACCCTCCATGAATTAACTGCATTTAAAAATTAAAATATATCATCATCTGGGTTTTGACTGTGCCAAAAGAACATCTAATAAAAACTAGTAAAATGTAATTTGGTACATTTTTTAAACATAAGTAGCTTTGAAACAGTAAGTAGATGAATAAGCTGCTAATGGACATTATTCTCAACTCATTGCATGGTTTGTATTAGTGTTATCTAGAGTCCTGCACTGATACTGAATGCAGCAAAGAATCTTTAATTGTGCCTTTGCTGCTAAAGAAAGGAATGGCCTTGGAGGATCAGTGCTTACACTGCTCATCAGCATGTTGGTTCCTGCCAACTAGCACTCTTCCAGCTGCTGCCTGGGCACAGTCCTTGTGAGTTGTTTCCAGCATGAAGCTGGGCTGTGGCTATTTTGGGATGTTTTGAGCAGAGGACAGTGAGCCATGTAGGTATACACTAAGCTGTTCTGTTCTGCTTGGCTCCTAAGGGGAGTCCAGTGTCTCTTATATTCAGCAGAGTGGCAGTAACCTTTGTGTTACAGGGTCTTCTTCACAGCCTTTAAAAAGACTTATTGGAATTAACTGGTAAACTAAAAATCTTTGTGCACATCTCTTTTTTTTATTTTATTTGAACACTTAATAAGTCACTTGAAGGAAGATAATGCAGAACAACAAGTTGTCAGATTTTAGAAACTTCCTTATATATTTTTATGTTTTTGAATTTGGCTTAGATTCATATCTGGTTTTATCAAAAATTCCAAATTCAATTCAATAAGGCTCTTGATTCTTTGCTGTCATTAATCCTTTTCTCCTCACGTATCCCCACATCTATCAAAATCCTCCAGTGGCAGTATACCTTAAATTACATATGCAGGGCCCTGCAAAACAATCTGGATTCTGAAAAGACTAAAGCCAGTGAGATGGACAACATAAATCAAAGTTTAGGGTCAGATTACAAAACTGTTTATGAAAATTTTTTTCTTTTTGACTCAGTATTTACACTGAGATATGAGTCATTATTAATTTTAAATGTGTCTGATTTCTTTTCTCCCTTAAACTGAGTCTTTTGTGCTGGCCAAGGCCATGGGCTGTTACTAAAATGAGAGTTCAGAAAACTGCTTCTGAAGTTTCACAGATAAAGACAGTTTTTCATATATCAATACTGTCAGTAGAAACCCATGGAGCCAAGCTTGCACAAAGCATTACCTTTGAACTTGAAATAGCTAATTGGTAAAGTCTGAAAATAAACCTTGGCTCTGCAGTTTACTTGACTTCCCAGTAAAGATCGTTCTGCTGCAAATGCTGAACAAACATCTAGGAAATGGAACGTGTTAAAATCTTCCTAGCTCTTCGAGTCTGTGTTTAGGTTTATTTATTTATTTCTAATTCTGCTTAGCACCTTGCTCCTTGCAATTTCTGGCTTATTTTCAGTGGTAGCTTTTCAACTGGGTGTGTTTGCATGGGAATTTTACTAGGATTAGTTCTGAATGATATAGATATACTGTCTGGAATTTAGTTTCAAGTAGATCTGAGACAACAGCATGGATTTGGCCATTATTGATGTCAGAATTTTAGCTGGGATGTTTAAGGATACACACAAGCGCATAGTTACCTCTGAAATTTATATTTTTAAATTTTTTTTTGTTTTAAACAGCAGTGAAACTTTTTGTGTCTAAGTGGCATAAGTGATTTTGTTTTTGTAATGGTATCTCTAAAGAGTCTAACTATATGATACCAAAAGCAGTAAACCCCAGAGAGTGATTGTTTGATTGTAGCCAATTTTGCTCTCCAATTTGAGAAAAACCAATCTATACTGTGCTTTGTAGATAAATATTGGCATAAAAGTTCTTACAATACTTTCTTGATAAAATTCTCATTGGTGTATGCATTATTCTGGTTGGTTTTTTTTTTATGAAGGAAAAAATGCATCAAACTGAGCTTCGCACATTAAGCTTTTGAACAGTCTTTTGTGCAGTTTGTATCTTAACATAAAAATCTGAATGAAATAACATGCTTGTGTGGACTGTAGAGGTGTAAAAGCACAACTATTACATTATTGCTTTAAATGAAACATAAACCTCTCAGCTACAGTGATATAGGATTTAATCCTGCATAGGTACTATGTGCAGGCTTAGTTTTATTAAAATCTACTGATAAGGCTTTTTGTTACACATTTTTTTTGGTGAATATACAGTTGGTAAAATGTTTCACAAAAATAAAGTCCGTTTCTTTGAAACAGGAGCTTTATTTGTGACTTTAGTTTGGAATTAATGGATTGTTCTAGCTGGAGACTTCTCTGAAGTAATGCCCCTCTAAAAATCAGTAATATTTACTTCAGTTGAACCAACAAGACACTTCTGGACAACTTCCTACTAAGTTGAGCTTCTTTATGATAACTTTCCTGTGTTAATCTCAGACATCTCATGTTGATTTTCCAGTTATAACTTAGCAAAAAAACATGTAATACCAGTAGCAAGTGACAGTCCTCTGCTGCACTGATGGAGAAACACGTCTTGATATACCCAAGGCAATCCCCATGGAAATTTGAGATTGTAATAGAACAGAAGGGAGCAACAAAAAATGTATTATATTAAATGAAATTATTTAGAATATCCTTAAGGCTATTTACAGCATTTGAGAGAGAGATAAATCTCAAAGGCAACAGTTTCTGAAGGATAACAGTCAGACTAATTTTTTTCTGTATTGAAATTTCATATTATGAAATGCAATCCAAGTTTGTGGAGAAAAGCCGTGGTGTTCTGAGAAATCTTCAAGAATGTAGAAAATGTTAAATTAAACCGTTTTTTCTTGTGTTATTACCCAATGGGAACTGAGTATTCACGGTACTGTAGGAGTTGAAGTCATTTTTAGAAAAGAATATAATCTCTTCTGAAACTAAAACACTCTCTCAAGTGATGCCACGAGAAAAGAACTGTGAAACTTGAAGGTTGCTTTTTTTTCCCCCTCTGATTTTATGAACTTTATTTTAAAGATGAAGGATGTATTTAGTAGACTCTGAAGTGAGAGGAAGCCAAGTTTGATAACATATTGTGAAGGGACACCACTTCTCCTGCTCCATGACACTTTAAACTGGGTCTTCAGTGACAGATGTATATTTTTAATAATTCTGAGAACCAGATCATAACAATTTGAGTTCTAAATTGAAAGATGCTTTCGTCCCAGTTGCCAGATTACTAGATGAAAACCTAAGCAAGCCACTTTTCATAGCATTTAGACCATTTGATCTTCATAGTTATCCAAATATAGGCACAGGCAGTCTTTCAGAAATCACGTCTGAGACACCCAGAAGTGATGAGAGGTTAAGGGATGAGACTTCCTTTTCAGTTGAGAAAATCATATCTGTAATACTTCAAAACATTTTGGAATCTATTGAAAAGCTGGTGAAAATTAGGTGCCATTCCTTACATCCTACTTACTTTCCTCTGTGGGGAGTTATGTTGCTGTTTTGCAAGGTTATTCTTTACTGGATTGTACTTTGTGTAAAGCACAGAAATAAGGTTTACATCTTAAATACTTAAATGTTACATGTTAAATACTTGATCATCATTCTTTCCACAAAGAAAAGCAGTCATGGTATTATGGTCTTGTCATATTTTAATTTCTGTTGATGGTGCCAAAGAGATGGCATTTTTCAGGATGAAAAGTCCCATGTAAGTGGTATTTCTTTAACCATTGTCCCAGCTGTGTGTTTGCAGCTTATCTTAATTCTAATGATATTCAAATAGCTAAATTTCTGTTGACATAAAGAGCGTCTATATTTCTTTTGTTTATTGCAGAGATATTGATTTTTATTGGTCTAGGTACCTATCAACCTTTTTTGTAGTTGGAGACAGTAGATACATTCTCCCATCACCCACAGAAGCCTATTTCAAAACTTCTTATTTCAGTCTGTGAAAGAAGGAAATAATGTGTGTATGAAGGGAAAGAATCTTGCTTCAAAACCAGGAGGCATTTGTCAGTCCTTGAATATTGGGCTTTGACATTGTCAGTGTCACTAAAACTATGAGAAATGTTTTTATTAAGTATTGACCTCACTCATAGTGAAGCCTGTACTCAAACTCACCTTTTGCTATCAGCAGTTGTACTAGTGCAAGAGAACTTCTGGACAAACATTCCCATCAACCAGGCATGAGATGAAGAAGTGCCACTGAGGGGCTGGAGATAAGAAGATTCCACTGGTGCCTCCTCATATCCTTAGAAAGTCAGCTGTAAAATTGGGGTCTCAGAGCTTTGGAGTTGTGATGATAAGGTAGGCAAAGGTAGGTAAAAAAGGCAGTGAGACCTGAGAAGCAGTGGAAACAAGTAAGAACAGGGACACACGTGAGGACATGAGCAACTTGGGGTCTCTAGGAGAGCAGATGATGTTGGGGGCAGGGGAGCTGCAGAAGTTGGCTGGGATCCCTGAAGCCAGCCTTGGTGGTCAGCTGCTGGTGCAGTCATTGCCATGGACACCACTTCTCTGCAGGCACAGGAAAGGGCAGGGGAGAAATTGGCTACCTGGGAAAAGCAGTAAACATCTTCCTAGCTCTGAGATCAAAGGATTTCCAGCTTCTGGATAAGAGGAGGAAGGGAAAATTGGCTTTGCTGCTAGGAGGTTTGATAGATCAGACTACCTCTTATCAGCAATAGCAGCTTTGTGACTTGTTTACTGAGAAAAGAGCCTTTCCAAAGAAAGTGGCTGCCACTGGAGCATTTCTCTGCAGGTCCCTAGCAGTTCTGAAAATTCATGGATTATGAAAACTGCTAAGGTCTGAACACACAATACAAAACATAAATTTAACGTATTTTAAAAAGCCTGTCATGATTTATTTTCTTCTGTGTTTTCTTACAGTGAAGTGACACTGCATTAAATCTTATTTTAATGTTCTGGAATGCAAAAAGTACTTGTCAGCATTATTTTTTTCTTTTGCTGTGTGCACAATATGTTTTAGAAATACATTGTCTCGAAATGTGGGGGATTTGCAAATATTAAAAGCTTAAGCTTTTATTTATTTTAGTTTTAGAAAAGATTGTTAGCACCTCATAGCAATGTCTGAGCATAAGTGTAGCAGGGCAGAAAAGGGAAAGTACCTGCTATAGTAAATTAGTAGAAGAGGAAAGTCTCTGCTTATCCATTTGTCAGTTTAAAGGCTGTAAAAGAGGAATTACAGCAACACTGTGGCTGGGCCAAGTTCATGTGGTGTGACCTCAAACTGTGCAAATGGGTCGGAATATAAAATTCAGAGGTTTTAATAAACAATGCCATTACCATATACATATTAATTTGTGTGCAAAGACACAACCAATTTATAGAAATTTGTATGTGCAGTTGGCAAAAACCAGATGAATATATGGCTGTATTCTCATGTCCTATGAACAGCTGATATTTCTCTTCTATCAAATGCTTTTCTTCTATTGTTTTTATAGAGGTTTGTTTTTTCAACCTATTTGCATATGAATGTGTTTTGTAGGATTCCTGCTCTTATGAAACTAATATATAAAACTTTAGAAGTTTTTGTTCTACTTTTATGGAAAAGTAAAAAAAAAAAAAAAAGGTATTAATTATGTGGGTGAAATTGTGTTTAAGAGTTAACCCTGGCCATGCAATGTATTCAGTCCCTTTTCTAATCACCAAAAGGCAGTTTCCTGCAATTTTTTGCAGCAGGAGCAATTTTAAAACTGACTGTGCTCTCCCAGCATGGAATGGTGGTATCTGCTAAGGGGATGGGGGTGTAACATACAGAGGGTTTTTTTTTCCCATGAAACTAAAAACAGAACCAAAATGCTTTTCTTTGTCTTTAGAGGAGATGAAGTATCAGAATAATCAACAGGTAACATAATGAAAATGTTTAAGATGACATGCAGTTAGCAGCAAGGATTCAGTTCTTGATATTGGCAAAAGTGCGAAGCATTTGGTACAAATATTAACTTATGTAAACTTGCTCCCTTATGTGTGTTTAATATGTAAATATGGGGTTGGGTTTGGTTTGGTTTTTTTGCTATTGGAATACTAAGAAACAGCAGGAATGAGCCATAACTGGGACAATGTATGGGGCCATGACCAGTGCAGGATATCTACTACAGCAGAGGCAACTGGAAGCAGGAGAGGTTCAGTTTCTATCATGAAGTAATTTAAGGAATTCTAAAAGCAAGTAAGAATTGCAAGATGGGGTCCATATCTTAGTTCTGTTTGTACAGTGTAATGTGTAGAGCTGCTTTAAAGATGGCCATACAGATTTATGAGAAAGCATTAAGAAAAAAAATATTTTGACATGTTTTTGAAAAATTTCTATCACTCCAATTTGGGAGTTGTGGAAATATGACCATTGTATTGCAGAATCTAACGATTTACAGCTGCAAGAATGCAAGAGCAAACTTTTCATCTTTAAAACTGTTCTGCAAAAATATGTAGTCTTATTCTGTTGTGTGCTTGGTAATGATGAGAACGACCCCCCTGTTAGTAAGTCAGACTCTTGTCAGAACAACTTTTTACAGAAGCAAAATGAAATCCCTAAAGTAGAAATTCAAGTCCCGTATTATTGTCAAGGATTTGCTGATGGTTCTGGTGAATTGTGCTTTCCTGCAGCCTGCATGTCCTTATCCGTCCTCTGAAGTGAGGAACCTGGTGTGCCACTGGTTCTTGAGGATACATTCAGAAGGCCTCCCCTTTATACATTGCACCTTGGCCAAATGCTCTGTGCTACTTTACTCAATAAGAGGACAGAAACAGATTTGCAGAAGGCACTGTGCTTGGTTATAGAGTAAGCAATAAAAATAGCTTTATCCTAAATTCAGACCCTTTTAGTTATTCAGTTATAGACAATAGCATGAATTTTCCTGAGGAGAAGGTTAATGGGATAAAGATATGACTTGCATGCCTGATTTTGAAGGAGTGCTTTGTATCCAAGGAATAATTTATTGCCATATAAAATTTGTTACCTTATGGCTGCTGAGGCCAACATGTTTTCCCAAACATGGGAAAAAACCTTTACAGAATTGCGAAGTTTAAAAGTTTTTGTTGTCTGTTTTTATCTATATTATACAATTGAATTCTGACATGCAGGCATGGTGCATTTTTTCTGTAGAAAGCTTGGAAAATATCTGGTAGAGAGAGAACAAAATCTCTTTGTGTTTTCTCCAAGTGGCCATGATAAGGACACCTCTGAAGATTTGCTTAATTGTGCTCCTGCTCCTTCCTGGCAGAGTGAGTGTAACAGATCCTTGAATGATTGCTGTTGTGTTGCTATCTCGGAGCCCTTCAGCTTCTCACTGACATTCTTTTGCATTTGCTGCACCTAGGCTGTTTCTTCAGCTGTCATGCTTGTCAGTAATAACACAGGGCAAAGATATATGCGAGGGAAAACATGGGCAAATGACACTGCTGTAGAGCTGCTGAACAAATTGTCTTGTCATTCACTTGGATGTGTATGAACATACATATGCACTGCCTTCCCATTTACTTTAAGGTATGACGCCCTTATAGCAGAGCTTAAGTTGTTCTGCATACATCAGACCATTATTCTTGTAGTATCCCTGCACTCTAGTATCATCCTGACTTTGCAGATGGATGTAACCTGAATTTTCAGAATGTGTGTTGTCCTAGGGTATGTATAAAATTTGTAACTGAAAGGGGAGGTTAAAAAAGTAGCTGCCTGCATGCTGCTTTTGTACTTCAACCATTTAGTATGAATAGCTGGATTTTCCCCAGTATTCTTAGTGTATGCATGGTGCTACTGTTTGCTTCAAAGAATTTTGCAGACAGGAAAGGTCAATGAAAAAAACCACTAACAAAAAATAGTAGTCTATGGATAACTCACTCTGCCAACTGCCTTACCCACGCTGGAGCAGAGGATAGACTCCTCCCTCTGAGGAGGAAGCTGTGGCAGAAACAAAAGGTGATGAACTGACTGCAACCCCCATTCCCTGTCTCCTTGAGCTGCTGAGGGGAAAGAGGCAGAGAATCAGAAATACGGCTAAGCCTGGGAAGGGGGAATATTTGTTATACTTCTAATTATCCTACTCTGAGCTTGGTTGCTAATAAATTCAGTTAATTTCCCCACGCTGGGTCTGTTTTGCCCGTGAGGGTTCCTGGTGAGTGATCTCTCCTTGCCCTTGTCTCAACACTTGAGTTCCAATATAGTCTCTCTCTCCTGTCCAGTAATAAGGAGGGGAGTGATAGAGTGACTTTAGTGGGCACCTCACAACCAGACAGGGTCAAAGCACCATGCAGGTCCTTTCAACACTTGTCCTTCTTCTGAGTTTTGTCCCATGGGTGCACTGCTTATTTTGATGCAGGGTTTCTGTTATTTGGTACCATCACAACCTTAGCGGAAAACTGTCCCGGAAGCAGCCCAAAGATATCAGCTGGCAACCTTCTGCATGCTTCCCAAGAGCACATATTTGCTGTCAAACGTGACAACTCAAATGAACCATGCTGGTCAGCCCTGTTTCCTCACTCCCTGGTTCAACTGAAAGCTTTCACAGAGCAGGATGCCCTGTTCCCAGCACTTAGAGCTAAGGCATAATATTATCTCTGCTTGTTTGTCCCTGTCCCAGAATTTCTTTGTGTTGACAGTCTGCATTTCTGCTTTATGAGGAGAGGTTCAAGACTTTCTGGCAAAGATCACTAGTTTCTACTTACATGAAGCACCTAGAAGAGAGTATGGACCCATCCTGAGGGTGGTGGATATATCTGGAAATGTGTGGGCTTAGGCTGCTTCTCAGGGCACAGTGTGGCACATGGGTCAGAGAGTACAGTCAGCTGTGCTTACTTGCCTCTTCAACAGCTGGCCTCTGTCTGAACTGAGAGATTTAGGCAGAAAGATGAGGTCATCTTGGTTCACAGCCTGGAGAAAGAAGACAGGCAGATCTCTCCAGAGGGACTGTTTAATAAGGAGAGAGATGTTACAGCTGACTTGGAGGAAAAGGCTATGTGGAGCGCCAAAAGGGAAGCCTCAAAGAAACAGATCTGTACCCAGACTCCTTGTGGATTCATGATCCTGGTAACTGTTTTCAGGTCTGGGCCTCTTAGATTGTCTCTGTGGATGAAGTTGTCTTGGAATGTGGTCCCAGGCAGGTGTGACCATGCGTTGGCTCTGATGTATGTCTGTGCTTGGTACAACAGTCACTTTGGACATGTCCAAACCTGCCAGACTTCACTGCCTTCTAGCAAAATTTGTCTAGTATCAGATTCAGCTGCTGAGTGACAAGTAGGTGAGATGCTGGTGAAGTAGCAGCTGTCTATATGCAGGGTGGCAGTTGCTACTGTCTTTGGATGGGAGTCACATATAAAACAGATTTGAATCCACTGTTGATTCTTTGTCTCTTAGAATGCCTAGTGAAAGTTGAAAAGAAATATTTTTATATGAAAGCCGGAGGAAATGTTGGTGCAGGAATAGACTGCACCTGTCCTTTCCAAATTCTGTTTTCTTTGTTTAGTGTGGGGTGATATTTTTTTAAGGTAGTTCAGAGAGCTCCTAAAAATTAGGAACTGCATGGATGGACAGAGACCTTAGCTTGAAAGAAACTGGTGGGAATATTATATCAAGATATGATGGTTTCAGGTCAGAGGGTTCTTGATCTGCTTTCAAGGTGGATTTTTAGAAATTTCTTGCTTTTTCTGTTGTGCTGTTGTGGTGTATGGCCATCCATCCATGTGTCATCTCTATTTTCTTTCCTCAAGTCCTGCAAATCTGGTCACTCTGTTTGTGCCTTGAAGCAGTTTTGAATCTTTCCACCAAAACTCTTTTGTAAGAATGCTAAACTGAAGTGTCTGAAGAGAAACATGATTGTAAAAGCCATTTGTTATTTTCTATGTCTCATTCTTACTATTGTTATGCTAACCTTGTAGTAGATTATTCCCCTCCTGTGTTAAGAATATGCAACATTAAATGGAAACTAAGATAATTTCCTTAGTGGTTTGAGACTACGTTTGGGGTTTTTTTTTTAGTGCTGATATATTCTCCACTGGTATTTTTTTCAGAAGTTGGAATAGCATGAAAAATATACTGCAAAGAAAATATCCTTGAGGGGTGTGCCTTTTAGGGAAAAAATGAGAGAAACTGTCAGGGGTGAATACAACTCCTGACTATCCTCTGACAGTGGAATTTCTTAATTTGGCTGGTGGAACACCCCTTGGATAGGGTTCTGCCTTTAAGCAGTGTGTCATTTATCCCAATAATAGCTTTAGTTTGGTAACTGTAGCCTCAATAAATATAGGTAATAATTTTGTGTGTACATAATAAAGTGCATTCCATAGGAAGAATAGAAACGATGTCATGCTAGTGCAACAACCATGTGGGTAGCTTTATTGGGTTTTTCAAAACGTGTAGAAGATGTAGAAATTTAATGATAAATTGAAAATCAAGAACTATAATAGCGTGCATCTGTGAACAAGAGTTTGGTCAAAAAAGCAAGTAAAGGTGTATCAAAAAATTTAGGTAGCTCAGTGCAATATGATTTTGAAAGAGGAAAAGACAAGGTCATGTCTTGAAACTATACATAGGGGATTTTTGAAAAAATCAGTCATGGCACAGGTGTGGAAAGGAAAAAGTGAGATGTCTAGTAGAAGAAGGTAGATGTACAAAAATGCATTGAAGTGATATAGGCTGAGATAGCTGATCCTTTGTAATGAGAAGTCAGAAGTATAAAATATCACCTCCCAGACATTATATGACAAATGTATTTTCTGAAATGTATTTTCTGACTAGGGCAGTTCCTTGTTAATCTTAACCTGACACAGCTGAGCCCAAACTTGAGAAATCCTTCTTATGTGGCCATACAGACAGGTTTATGTGACTTATTCCATTTTCTGTCATTACTTTTCCTATCTGGATTCCTGCTAAGCTTAAAAGCATGCACAATAAGGACTGAACAATTGCTTCAGATTTGCCCACTGACTTTGAGTTTATAAAGCCTGAGTCTACAAAGAAATGACTGCCTTAAAATCTACCTATTTCATTCCTGAACTTCATTGGAAACAAGAAAATAGGATCCAATATATATCTGTCTAATCTAATGAAAATTTACAGAGATGTGTCTGAACTCAAGCTGCCTCATCTCTTTGATTTTAACATAACTCTAAGAATAAAGCAGTTGGAGCTTGGCCTTGAAATAATTACCTCTTTTTGAGGTAATAAGAACTAGTAGCAGTATGAAGGTGACAGATGCAGGTACTAACACTGGAAGTCTCTCATATCCCACAGCTTTCCCACTTGTGATTCCTGTACTTGTGGACTTCCCTTCTGAGCACTGTGAAAATGACAACATACATATGGAACACTCCGTGATCTGTTTTCCATCTTGCATTCCATAATGATGTGGAATGCAAGATGGAAAACATACTCCAAATGTGGAGTTTAAATTGAGAAATGGTTGCATGCCCTTACATTAATTAATCATGGTTTTGGCAGAAAGTCACACAATGTAGATAGAGAGGAACCATAGTGATAGATGGTGATGGAAGGCAACAGCATAATACATTTAATATTTCAGCACAGAGTATTTTGATTGTTAGCTTCTTGGGGGATTGGTTAATTGTGTGTTTATCTGCTGTATAATTTGTTACTAAATAAGCTTTTAAAAGCATAATTCTGGGAAGGAGCCAGTCTGAATCTGATCCATGTTGACAGCATAAAGCCTACTGCAGTTATGCATTAGTGCCTAGCCTTGTTGCTGTGCTTTAATGGAATTGTGTAAAATGGCTTGGCTGGAGTCCAAAGAGAAACTAATTTTTCCAAGAGTTGTTAAGTCTTTTTCTGGAGTTTCAAATAGCTTATAGTGGGGAAAGGGATGGGAAGCAGTCTTATCCATACTGACTAATCAGTAAAATTAATATAATTACTCTGCATACACATAATGATGCTAAAAGGAGCTTTGTGGATCAGAGAGCAGGTTTTTTAAGTTAGGCATATTCCTTCCAGTTCCAAGACTATTGATTAATACTTCTCCCAGTGAAGTGGTCTGACCTGTATTGAAGGAGTTGAATGGTGATGGTGAGACTGTGGCTTGACCATGAAGTGACTTAGTCGGGCTTTAAATCTTCTCTGAGCTGGTCAAACCCCCCATGACTCTATGATATCGAGGTTTGAAAAACTGATAAGCTTACTATGATAGCTCACATTTGTTGCAAACACTTAGATAGGCTATTTATGCATTGAAGGCATTACAATGGATCTGCTATCATTTTTCCATGTGTCTCTGCCTTTATGGCAAGTCAAATATCATAATATTTTCTGTAGATGACATAGGAAAGCATGAAGATTCCATGGACCATAACATGGGTTATAGTAATCTAATCAGATAAAATGCAGGAATACTGTATTTAATTTTTTAGTATGTTGTCTGAACTCTTGTTTTACAGTATATTCCTACTTGAGTACATGGAATATAGGCTGTTATGTAATCAAAGTTGTATACATGTTGCTTTAACTAGGTCTCAATCATTCCAAACTTCAAAAACTCAATTATTTTTGCAATTTGTTTTTCTATTTTGTAGCTGATAGCCCAATAAGAGTGTTTTTTTTTTTTCCAGCTAACACTTGCACAATTCCAAGAGAAAAAGATAATTAGAATGATGCTTTAAAGTACAATGTATAAAAGTATGCAGCTGAGTTTTTCCCATTTTTACTTCAAAGTATATAATTTTCTGCATTTTGTAACATAAATTTTTCTCTGTTTCTGGAATCGCTTTTTAAGCTTTCTCTTAGACAGAGTGAAAATATTTCTTTTATGGGGGATTCATATACTTTAGAAGGAAAAACCAAGAACAACTATAATAGATTCCTTGCAGCATCTCTGAGTGCATACCAGCTCCCAAGTGGTAAAGTTTGGCAGGCAGGGGAATGGTGAAAGCAGCAACAATAATCTTGAAATATTCTGAGTAACATTTTTTTCTATATTTAAAAAAAGATGTCCTAGCCAGCTGACAAAATTTACAGTTTGGTTGATGTTCTAGGGCGTGCATCTTGGTGTAAAATGTTAAATTGCATATATTTTATTTCCATGAAATCTTGTCTACTCCACTTGGTCTCCTTCCTCCTCCCTCTGCCCTCATATTGTGGGTGGTGTGAGGGAAAGGGACACTTGCTGAGGCAGAGGATGGTGTTGGCATGTTCTTGCCACAGCCAGCATTGGCTGGATGAAACTCTTGGAGCTCTGTAGCTGGCTGCTGCTCTGTTTTCTGCCTTCTGATGTTTCCTCTAAAGCTGGTGAGCATAAAGACATCTGCAAAAGTGTGTAAGCAGCTTTACTTTCCAAACTATATTAGTTTCTCCCAGCTTTATGCCTTATCAAGTTTCTCTCGATTTGAATCTACTTGTACAGGCTGAAAATGGAGATTGTTGTCAAATACCTTCCACGAAAGGATGCTAGTAGTGGGATAAGGAAGGAAATGTGATGAACAGAACATTCTTTAGTCAAACTTTGCATTGACCTGTGTGAAGTTCTACGTTGGTCTCATTTGGTCTGTTTCTGGTTTTGTTCTGTTCATTGCAGGTATTGGATATTTACAGGGCACAGTTATGGGCTGTGGGACACTGGTACAGTCATCAGAATCCAGCTCACACAGCCACTTGTTAATGCTATTTATTACTGTGTGGGGATACTGATCTGGGATCTTCATTGGCTATTTCTAGAAAGGATGGGCACAAATGGTACAGATATTTTTTGGCTTGTTAAATTGACCCTGTCCAATTTAGAACTGCAATTTTTGAACTGTAATAAGATAATAAAAATAATATTTCATTTTTTAAGCCAGGATCTGTAATGCATGGCTAGGATGAGGAAACTGGTAGATGGGCAAAAACCTTCCCAGACATTTCAGGTTTGCAGATATTTCAAAATTATCTGTTTCAGTGGAGATTCAAGTTACCAGTCTGGTTACTAGTGATCTGTGAAATTGAGTAGCGTTTAGTACTTGTGAGTTGGACAGGCTGTCAAGCACCTCATCTCAAAGTCATTATCACTATTTTGTTCTTTTATGGCATTTTCCAATGTTCTGTTCTAGTCTCTAAATTAGATCAGGTAGGTTTTCTTTGTTTATTTTTTTGAGAGTTTTTTTAAACTGCAGGCGTAGAGTATTTGTCTAAGCTCCAGAATTTCATAAATAGGCCTTATGAGTCAATGCTAATCTTTACTGAAAAGAATTGGTTGGAAATATTTCAAGAATATTCCTTACATGAGACCCCTCTAAGTAGCTTTTTCACAAGAAGAGTTTAGGTTTAGTAGTATAACAAGTGGAAAAAATAAATTTTGAGGGGTAGATGATTTTTAAAATACCTGTGTTGTACATCTGTTGCCAAAAATCTTGATTTCTGTCGAAGTGTTTCTTTTGGTAAGTCTTTGGTGTGGTAGAGCATTTTGATTGCAACATCAGTTTACTTGGGGCTGACGCGATTGATAAGTTTAAATTTTTCTATGTTAAACAAGTTTTCCCTTTTATTAGCATAATGAGATATGGTACAAAATTGCTCATGAAATTGAGAGCAGAAGAATGAGATTAGTGGATTTTAGGATAATAGAGAGGACATTTGAGTTAAATGAATCTGCTGGGTTCTATGTACTTAAAGAAATTACTATGAGGAGCTGCCTGAAGAAATCTTTGACTTGATTTTCCCCAGTGCAGTTGAGATTAAGACCAGGAAAAATGTGAAAATTGGAAGTAAATTCAAGAATACTCCAAGGATTAAATCTGAGAATGTAATTTTTCTACACAAAGCAGGGATTTATTTTACTGGGTTGTGTTTCTCCTTGTGTGGTGGTAAACAATCTCACTTGTAAATAGCAAAGTAGTGGAATGTGCCTTTAATTTCAAGCCAGTACCTGCTTTTGTTAGATTAAATGGTCAACTCAAGTGCTTTTCTGAATCAAGGCTTATATGATGTCTTGTTCATCACTGACAGTGCACAGAAAAAATATTAAAGGTGCTGTGAAATTCACTGCATGGCTGATCTGTCACCTTGAAAAGGTCACTCACTTTAAATTGCGACCCACTCAGTTGCAATTGAGACAGGAGCAGAGCCTGTGTGGTGCTGTGAAAAGCTCAAGAAAGGAAGTCCCTACTGTCATTATTTAAAACTGATGCTAATAATTCTTAATGCAATTAAAATGAGTTGAACTCTTTCAGTGATGTCCAGGCTGGAGTCCCTGTGCATGCCACACTCCTTGCTTCTGTGCATTGCCCAGCTGCAGCGGAGTTAGCGTGGTGAGCAGCCCCAGCCTGAGTTGGTTCTGAGGAGATGTGCTTCAACCTGGGGGCTGGTGCATCCCAATAAGGAGCACTGTAGCCAGGAACAGGCACCTGCAGCTCTGGGCAATTGATACTGAAAGACTTACAAAGTTCTCCATGTTTTTTCTTTGTACTGAGATTAGAAGAGTCATGCTCACATTCCTAAAATGGGAATAAATGTGACGTTGTTTAATACTTTTCAGTAACTCTGAACCAGAATTCCAGCTCTCTTCTACTTAGGGCTTTAAATTGGATGTAAAAACCCCAATTTTCCTGCCTCAGGCTTGCTTAACATTATTTAGGTTTCCCATTAAAAAGGCAATACAGCACAGAGTGGAAGAGCTACTTGGGGAGAGAAGCTCAAGTCCACAAACGGACTTATTGCAAATCGTGGTTTTCAGGAGAACTAAATTTCTTTGGCATTGCTTGATAGGAGATCTCTGCATTACTTAGCTAGCTCAAAAGTGCAGGAAAAAAAAAAAAGTGGGATGTGAGAAAAATCTAACCCCCTTAACATCTCTGTTTTGGAAATCTTTACTGGATTATTTTGATATAAGGCCTCCCGACACAAAGACTTCACTATTTGCATTATGGAATTATTATTTTTATTAGTCATGGAATGATTTTTAATCTAACCAAATAGGTACATTCTGAGCCATCTATTTGTCTAATTTTAAAATCTGAATAGAATAAAACTAATTAAAGCTGCTCTCTTTTAAGGTTTTCTGCTTAGTCCATGAAAGAGAAAATACTGAAACAAGAGTTTGAACATCAAATATTTACCTGTTAATTTTATTTAAATTTCATTAAATTATGTAAAGCAATTTTAAAACCTGGCAATGAATGTGCTGAATCATTTCCTTGTGTGCACATTTTTCTGCAGACTTAAGAGTGTGAGGACTGTTTCTATAT
This sequence comes from Setophaga petechia, assembly GCA_024362935.1. Lineage (NCBI taxonomy): Eukaryota > Metazoa > Chordata > Aves > Passeriformes > Parulidae > Setophaga > Setophaga petechia. The sequence goes on from JANCRA010000008.1 coordinate 33,646,979, forward strand.
AAACATTTATTTTGTTGTCTTTATGACCAAGATATATCAAAGTAACCTGACATCTGCTAAAAGGCTGCAGCCTTCATTTTCCCACAAATGATTTTCTTGTTTGGACAACAAACCCTTGTGTTTCTGTTTGGTAAGCAGTGGGAAATTCAAAAGCAGAAAATAAATGAACTCATATGCTGACCAACGGTATTTTCCTTTAGAATTGCTATTTCTTTTCTGCCCATTTTCTTTGACTTCTTGAAGCCTAAAACTTCGCCCAGCGTGTTAGAGGACTATAATGTTGTGCTTCCAATCTATGCTGCAAACATATTTTTCCTTGCTGTGAAATTTACTGGTCAGTGCAAGAAGGGATTTGGCAAAGAGATTGCTGCTGCATGGAAAATAAAATTATGCAGTATATGAGCCCAACACACATCTTGGGCAAGATATGTATGTTATAGAAAAGCATCTGACCCCATGACTTTTTACCAAATTGAACTCCTGGGATGTTTGATGTGAGGCTAACTACCAGGGTTTAAACTCCCTTTGGGAGGAAGGTGAATGGAGTACTGAGTCTGGAAAGCTTTCTGTCTTTCCCTCTCTTTTTTATCTATTTAATTCTTTCTCTTTTCCCTTTCCTTTCTATAATCAAGAATAATCTATAATAATTTCCCTCTCCTCTTTTCTTTTTTGAAGCTGTCTACAGCGTCCAAATTTTCCTTTCCTCTCATTTTTCTCTGGGAGAGGGGGAAGAAAGTCAGTTTGTCCTAATGCAAGACATGGTGTCACTTCCTTCAGATATGCAAATTTGTTATTTTAGTGTTAATAGGAAGCAAAGAACATATGCTATATACCACAAAACTCTCTAATTGTGGATCAAAAATGTAGTGATAAAATTTAGCCCTTATCTCTTCAGTACCAGATGTTTTACTGGTTGTGGTTATCTGGGCAAAATCTTTGTCCTTGAAAGACATTTAGAAATGCTCCATAATTATTATTTTTTTAAACATGTATCTTTTTCCCCCCATAAATGCTAAAGCTGTTTTAATGCGGATCAATCAAAAACTGGGATTTTTCAAAGAATATTTTTGACCGTATAAAGAAGCAATGAACAATATGGCTATTAGAACCACACTGGAAAGTGTCTTGAGAATACTCTGAGTCAGTCACTGAATCTACAATTTTCTAGTTTTAGGGTGAGGGTGATTTTTATAATTTTAAAAAATGTGGATGGATCTGCACAAAAATTTTTCACCAAAGTAAACCATCCCACAAAATCAAAATTGAAGTTACTAATGGGAGAACGTTTCACAGAACAGATGTGGTCTATTGCTCTTGATCCTCAAAGGAAGAGCAGAATCCATAACCAAGCATGGAAAGTCAAATTAATGGTTCTACTGGATCCAAAAGTTTGTATCACAGTATGCTCTCCTTCACCTACTGCCTTTTATGTGTTCTATGATTTCAAGAGTTAACTGACCATGGCATGGCCTCTCTATGTCCACTGTGTCCAGCTTGCTTTTCTTTAAAGTGGTTTGACTGTGACTCTGGAGAATTGATGGAATTATGCTTAAAATGTATTTTGTTTTGGACTTTGCTGCTTCCCTTCAGACATAAAGAGTTCATGAGTCCAAAATATTGTCTTCCCCTTTTTCATATGCTACCTAAACAAACAAATATTAACCAGGTGCAAGCCAACCACACTCACAATACTACTTTGCTTACAAAACTAGTCTTTCAGAAAAAGTAAACATTTCAGTGGATTAATTTGTAATGCTTGTTTTTTACTTTGTGTCTTTTTAGGTTTGGAAGAAAAGAGTGAATATTTTTGTTGCATTTGTTGAAACAATTATGCTCTGACCCTGGACCAGTGACTGAATTATGTGTTAAAATTTCAAACTGAGCCTTCATTCACTTTGTTGTCAATGCTGAGTATACTTAAGAAGAAAAATATGTCTGGTATTTAATAGTGTTTGGAAGAAATATACCTGTCATAAATGACAAATTTCAAAAAGTTCTACCCTATTATTAGGGCTATTTTAAACACCAGTTACTCAAAATTAACTTTGGTATCCAAGTGCTGAATGACTTTGTCAAAACTAGGAGTAAGAGATATTTTTAAGTCATACAGGTTATGAAGGCACTGACAGTTGTGTTACTAAATGTTTTAGGAAATTTTGTGTAAATGAGGAGTTGAAATGCAAAACCTGAGGAAAGCCTGTGGCTCACCACACACTTGTCATAGGTGAAAGGAATTTCAAGCCTGTGGAAAAAGAAATTAATGAATTGGACTGGTTTAAAATATTTAATCTGCAAATACTCACTTTGTTTTACATGTAAGTTTGTGCTAATGGCTACTTTGCATGCATTATCTGAAATTAGTTTAAAAATGTTATGAGAATAAATGAAAAAAACTGACACAAGAATTTAGTGGAAGTAAATTTGGAAGATGAGACTGTTTGTATAACCACAGAATAAGAGATGTGGTAGATGGAATACCTTTTGAGTCTGGATAAACATTTTCCAACAGCACTTGCACTTCATGATCTAAGAGGTCTTTTTAAACATTAAAGATTCTATGATTTTTGTCTTCCTTTTGAAGACAAAATCTTGCAAAATCAAAATCCATCCAAGTATCATTCCTTTTATGGAAATATTTATAAAACAACCTGGACAGTATGTTCTGATAAGAAAAGAGTTGTTTTTGTTTTATTTTCTAATGCTGTTTTTTTTTTTTTTTTTCAAAATGGTTGTAAAGGCTTTCTATCTCCCTGATATAGGGAAGGAAAAAACCCAGTGGTCTTCCTCCTGTGTAGCATATCTGATATTTGTTTCTTACTAACAATATGGAAGTTATGTCCCTTTGAGTAAACTGCTGTGTTGTTTGAGGACATATTATCCTGATGCCAGCTCATTTTTCACCAAATTGAGCCAACCATTAGCAGTGTGTATATTGTCATAACTTTTTTTTTTTTTTTTTTTTTGTGCAGCTAAAAATGAGTAGTGTGATGTTCACAGTTTGCATGTGGGACAGATTTTCAAATGTCTGTGTGCACAATTATGTGAATTCATAACAATGGAGGAATCTTAGAACGCAACTCAACATCTAATCTATAACAATAGGTTAGACAGTAAAAACTAATTTTATGGTCATTTTCAATCAAAATTTTATCAAAAATATTAAGTGTTTGTTGGGCTGTTTTACTTGCATTTATGTTGTTTTTACCTTTCCTTTTAGAAGCACTTTCTAGTGACAATCATGATAAGCTAAGAAATTTAGAGTCTATGTATTATAAAACTGTAGTTTTTGTAAGGGAGCTGTTTGAAACTGCTGATGGTGACAGCTGATGGCACTTAACATGTGAAAGAGGATGCACAGGTACAATGGGATTGACAGGAGCTGAATATGCAATCCCTGTGTGGAGGAAAGTGGTTCCTTTGGAGACTGGCTTGCAAAACAAAATTACTTAAATGATGGTACTGAACACAAGACAAATGGGATAAACATCTTTTTCCCTAACAACACTGCTTTGTGATCAGATATTTTGTTGCTGACCTTGCATTAAGTCTGTGAACTGTTCTGCTGAGCCTTCCTGTGCCTTGCTTCGAGGTGAATTGTTGAACACAAAAAAACCTATGGAGTTTAAGTAGTTCTCTGACAGAGAAAGAAAGAAAAGTACACAGGAAACAAATTAGGTCTGCAGTCAGTTGTCTGTTGCCATCACTGATGGGTATGGAAAAAAAATCCGAGCAAACCTGGCTGTATTTTCTTCAGAAACTTACAATGTTATTGATACTTTAAGGATCAGTAATTCACATGAGCTGCTTTGGACCCAAACATTGTGAGAGCCTGTCCTTGGAAGTCCAGACTTGGTGTATAGAATCCATAGCAAAGATGTTATTGAGATCTCCTCTCTTGAAAGGTCTATAAAAATCAAAACGTATAAAACAATTATAGTTGCCTGACAAGGAAAAAAGACTGGTTAAAATTACTGGAAGAACAATAAAATTGAAAGAAAGAAATCAAGCTTTCATGATCTTTTTACTGTCATTACAGGAGGATGTGTTCACACTTCTTGACAATTACCCCAGGCTTGGTCTGCCTGCACACAGGTGTGCATCCTGGCATCTGCCCTGCAGGTTTTACAGGAAAAGCAGTATGGCTGCATGCTGGCTTGATTTTCAGCTGGAGAAATACCCAAGTCATATAGTTGTCTTTATGTTGGTTGAAGTATCTAGCTGGAGACAAGGGCTGCTTGGATAGTGTGGTACATCATAATGTGTATCCCATATTATACCTCGATATAAAGAAGGCACAGGTATGGGGGTTGGGGGTGAATTCTGATTTTGGGATCTGTATCTAGAAAGCTTTTTTCTTTTTTTCCCCTCTTTCCTCTCTTCTCCAGCACTAGAAGGTAAAATCTATTGATATTTATTACCTTGTGTTCTTAAAGTCCTAGTTTGTGTTTTGTACACAGAATTCACAAATGCTCTCCACAAAGAAATTAGTATTTTTTCCTGTAGGGATTCCACAGAATAATCTTGAGGTCCTTTGTTACACCATATGTTACTTTACTTTACAATGATGCCTATGATTTTATTCACATTTATTTCAACATGGTAAAGAATGGTTTGTCAGTTACATATGATTTTCAAGATTGGATCTGACTAAAGGGGGATGTGGTGTCATGGGGTAGGTAATGCTTGAGGGTAGAAGGAGATTCAAATACCCAATAGCAATGCCAAAAAGTTTATAAATATAATAGAAATAAGATGTCGGAAATAAGAAACAGAGTATTTGTGTTCATTCTATTTACTTAGCCCCAACATTTGGATAAAGATGTTATCCAGTGGTTTTGATTTTAGGAAAATAAACCCCTTCATCTCTGAAATTCTCTGTGGGTTGTTAAAGGACATCAGGTATCAATGCAGCTCATTCTCTAGGATAAAGGCCATCATTGAGGAGCTTGTATTTTTGCCTCATCAACTTAATTTTAAATACATGCTGCCTGACTTTTTAACTTGGTCCTGTGAACTTTGATTTGGCTTCTTGATTAGATGGCAGCTTTAGAATCAAAGTAAATGTAGGCTTGAAAGCTACTGTCCTTTAAAAAGTTAACCTTGACATTGTAACATCATAAACAATTATAAAATGCCATGTGATAAGTGTATAGTGGTATAACCCTATTTTAAAATGTTTGGTTTACATTTTTGCTGAGTAAAAGCAGGATTTTAGCACCGTAATGAATAGATTTATGGTTTGTGGTGACAGCAAGATAGTATTGTTTTTTAATGCCAAGGTGTCTACATCACCTTTTGTAAATTAAACATTTGTTGAAAAACAGAAAATAATATAGATAAACTAGAAATTTGCCTAAATGACCTCAGATTTCACTTGACATATTCTGCTTGTGTATTGGTGAAAACATCTATGTGACACTTATTCAAAGTGTGTGTTAAGCATGGATAAGTAATTTAAATGTACTCTACTAGTCCTGAGTCATTTTCAAGAAATTGAACATAAACAAAGCTTCTTTAAATGTGAACATAAAAATCAAATATTTTTGGAAGTCAAGCAATGGAAACTCAAATGAAGGAAGAGACTGTGCTTGGAATATTTACGGTACAAACAAACTGGAGTATATGGAATAAATTTCAGATGATGCCACAGTTTTCTTAGATATCCAGGTGTGTCTACTCAGGAGGTTTTGTAGGTTACAGGATGTTTTATGTTCAAGTTGTCTTTGCCATGACATCTCACTATGAGCAATCATAACTTTTAATATTAATGTTTTCTGTATTACTTCTGTGTGGGAAATGAACTTGAAAAACCTGAATGGATGAAATGGCTCAGCAATCAGGTTTTCTTGTACTACTGCACAGAAACTGAAGCACAGGTGGTTTGGCTTGTCTCAAACAAGATTAACAGCCGATGTGTTAGGAAGAGAACTCAAGATTTCCATTTTCAGGGATGCATTGTTCAAATTGATCATGGGATTACTAAAAAATTCATGTGTTCCTGATAGATGGTTTTATTTTTTTTACTGCTGCAGTTATTCACTGAAATGGACAGTCTTCTACACAGAACTATAAATCTCTGCTTGAAATGCAGAATTAATATTTTCAACAGCTGACCTCTACTGTGTTTTTCAAGTGGAGAAACCTCTAATCTGTAAAAACCTTTATGCTAATAGGCCTGGATCCTTAAAACAAAGCATCGCTGTGAGTTAAAAACATTGGTCAAGCTTTTGCATCCCAAATAATGCTCTGGGTTTGGTTCCCATGGTTACTGAAGAAAATGCATTTGTAGCATCCAGCAGAGAGCCCCAGGAAGAGGCAACAAGGGAATCATGGTTTTGGAAAGACCAGGCTGTAACAAGCATGGCTGCAGTTAGGAAGATCCCTTACAATCTATCTTCCAATAGTGCTGCTTCTTACTGGTGCTGAACCAATTAATAGACAGTGTCATAATGATACAGGTTAAAATGCCTCTCAGGACAGAGGAGAGTTGATTTAGGAACTGTTTGAAGCACCTTGTCATTTGCTATGGTTCAGGCAATGTGAATTAGTTTTCAGCCATTACTCACTGTAATAACTTCTCTGTTTTACTTAATGTAGCAGATTGATGTTGCTGTAACTAAAATGAGGATTTAACTGCAAAGAACAAATAGGGCTTCCTTACTCCCTTTCTGTTGCTGTCCTAGAACAAAATTTATAGAATAAAATTACCAAAGGCAGCGAGATTAAATGCTGAAAATGCAAACCAGATGGATGAATATTAAGTCATATGGCCAGAGGCTTTTTTTTTTGTTGACAGCTGAATATTGGTATTAAAGGGCAGCAGAGGAAAGGTGAAGTCCACCAAGATGATGATGACTAGGCTCTTCTGAGAATACAGCTGATATAGCTGAGCTTGACCTGATGGAACATGAGAACAACCTTACCTTAAACTCAGACTTACCCCCCCCTTAATTCAATAAGCAAAGGAAAACTTCCCTCAGCTCAGAAGCCATGGAAGCACACACCTAAGAGTACAAGTGCTTGATAGCTTCATTCACAGGAGAAGGAAGGCTTTCATTTTGCCTCAACTCACATTCTAAAAATAATTCCAAAAATCCAAAGAGCCTGAGATGCATGGCCCTGATGCAAACTTTCTCCTGGAACAGGTGCCTTTGCAGCCAGCTCTTTTCCTCAGCTGCTGCTTCCCAGGCCCAATGCACTTGCAGATCCATACTTTTTCTTCTTTTCTACCTTGATAGTATCCACAAATTTTTCTGGAGAAAAAGTTTTTGAAGTTTTCACTAAGATTTGACAGGCCTGTGCTGGGGCTTTCTCTTGCTGTCTATATTGACCCTCTCCCTAATATTTCTAATAAATCCCCCAAAGGCACCAAAACATTTGCCTGCTGCAAAATTTCTCTCATGTTTACCAAGCCATGTTTACCAAGCCATGTTTACCAGTGGATATCTTAAAAATGTAAATGTATTCCACTTCCTAAAAAGTATGTTTTGTTTTGTTTTTTTTTTAAATTAGATCTTCTGGTTGTAATAGTAAGCCTTACATAAAATGACATGGGCAGAGTTACTTTTATAGCTGAAGTTGCCAGGATAATCCTTTAGAACACTCAGGTAAATGTTATCATATCAATTCAATTTTTCAATCCTGTTTTTTTAATCATGGTTCTTTTTTTGAGAAGCCATAATGAACACCTTTTTATTTTAAATTAGAAATGAGCATCTCTGGAAACAAAATGAGTTATGATGTGGATAAAAATATATTTAAAGTTATGCTGGCTGTAACATTGAACATGAGTTCTGTGAGCTATAAAACTGAAGTTTTCATTTTTTTTCCTAGTGCACAAGTATTATCTTCATGATGTTTGAATCTAGCACTAAATTGACCTACTAACAAAGCATTTTGTCCCCCTACCCCTCCTGCCAGTGACAAATATAGTGTGATCTTCATTTCAAGATGAAAATGCTCCCATTTTTACAGTTGCATGTTATTCTAACTTCAGTTCTGGATTTTAGCTAGTATGATATTTGGGCTTTTAATATAATGAAGATTCCTTAGACTTAGACTATGTATGCTGCTATCTTAATTACTTTTTTGAAGTAGGGGAACTTTAATACTTTTTAAGAGTAGACAAAATCTTGCTGGTATGATAGTATTTTTAACTTACCCTCCACAAATACTTTTATGTAGAATAAAATCTCTATCAAGATTCTCATGTGTATGAGAGCTTTAATTATCCCTATGTGGTGTGTCAAGCTATTTATTTTATACAATTTGAGTACCACTATGGGAGGGAAAGAAGTTGGTTGCAAAATGAAATTAAAATTAGCAATGAACCTCTTGGAATGACACAGACTTAATTCAAATGAGTGCTAATACATAACTGCAAACTTTTATACTGAAATTGACCTTATTCACAGTAGGTCAGGATAAGGAGTGGTTTTCAAGTAATCACCAATGACTGAACTTCTAGGAAGCAGAAAAAGATGAATGTTGTCCTAGATGGAAGTCTTCAGCAAATGTACTCATGAGGTGAGTATGGAGTATCTGTCTTCCTGAGGGGTGTGTATGGTTAGGGTTTCAGGTTTATTATGAAAAGTGGAAGAACCTCCTCTAAAATTGTGGCTTTTCTTCATGTCTGTGCTTACCAGCTCCCAGGAGTTAATGCCTATGTCCACAAAGGCATTTGGTACCCTTGTAGTTGCAGGTGGTTGTAGGCTGACAGCAAAATGTGCTCACAACAAATGGGCAGTCCCCTGCACTGCTGAGTCCCTTTAAATCCCTGATGATGGCTGTGCTAGGAAATTATACAAGTTGATTTCTGAACCAAAAAGTAGATATGAATGAAAAATAAACCACTCAGATTTTTCACTCTTGCTTACATCTTACTGAGTCTAATTCTTGTAGTTAGTCCTATGGTGCTTTCAAGTTTCATATATTTTCATTGTTTATATATTCTGGTTACAGTCTCTCACTTCTAGATGTAAACACATGACAAAAACCTAACCCAAAAATTAAAGTGAAAATGCAATTTCTGAGAGGTGTGATGCTGTGTTTTGTCTTATGAAGTTCTCTGAGAGCTGACTTCTGTAAACATCTTTGGATGTTGGCATTCTAATAAATTTCAAACAAATGAGCATTCACACTCACAAGATTTAAAAAATGTTATATGAGGCTTTAGTGACTTGAGGCTTGTAAAACTGATCCTATCCCAAAACACTGGTGAAGTAGGATTGACAGCTTCTTTCCAAATTAGAATTTATATATCCTGCTTTAGTTCTGTGTTTATCAGCAAAATAGCGTGTTTAAAATGTCTATTTATTGTTCATCAATTTTCAGATTTTTGAGCTTTCTTTTTTTTTTTCCTATCAACCAGTCAGGTGATATAAACCATAATTTAAGAGATCTCTAATAGCAAGGAGAGTGATATCTCAGAGGACATGCTGAAGCTTATTTGGCAGCCTGACTATACCAGCACAGGAAAATCCCTGTTCTTTACAGGTAGCTCTTTACACGTCGCCTGAACTTAACACTTTGGGTTCTTTTTCATTTGAGTGGACTGAACAGAAGTTGTGCTCCTCTCAGATGATAATGGTAGTCATGAGAAATGGGCATGAAATGGAAAAAAACTTGACTCAAGCTCCAAAAGTCATAAAACATTGGCATCTAGATTGTTATAAAGAAGAATCTTACCATGTAAATTTCTTTTTCCAATCAGAATTTATTCGATTATAAAACAAGCAGTGACAAGAAAAATTCTCAGCGCTGGGGGGACTGAGAGAACTCTGCTCTTGGAAGTCCGCGCCGCCCCCCTTTTTGTGGCTCTGTCTTTTATTTCTTCTCCTCTCGGGATGATGCATCCTGTTCTGGTGGTCTTGAGGGAGAGGGGGGGCTCCGCTTTGTTCACTGGGTGGGCTTTTCCTTGTAGGGCATTACCATAACCATATGTTTCCAAAAGCACTACACATTTTCTGCAAGTTAAGCAATTCTTGCCAAGTCGGCTATTGTTACAGTCACAAGCAGTTTTAACTATTTAGCTATTGCCTTTATATTGTAAGAATTATCCAGCTATTAATTTAATTAATGAACAAACATATTGCTACTTATTACATAGATGATAGGCAGATGTGGGTATAATATCTGTATTACACATTGTTGCAGGCAGAAGTAGCTCAGCAAGGAATTTTATTTAGTTTTCCTAACTATTTCTAGTTAACACAAACATTTCATCACTGATTCATGTTATGAGAGACAGAAAATAAACAATCAAGCACCTTGGGAAAGAACTCCCCCTGTTCTGAGCTAATATCAGCCCAACACCATCATGGTCTCACCTCTCCTTTTGCTGGGTGTTGCACTGGGTGCCTCACAAAACCTTGGTGCAGGAGGCTGGGGACCCTGTGTTATTTATCTCTGTTGCTCCTCTGCTTTTCCTACTGTTTTCCTCTGCCCCACCTGTGCATCACCTATGACTGCAGTCCCTTAGTCCTTGGGTCCCTGCCCCAGTGGGAGTTTCTCAAGGCCATAGCCCCTTAGGAGTTGGAAAAAATTATTTTTTTATATCTGTTATCTGTCATTATTGTTTATGTTTATCACTGATGTGCTGCAGCTTTTTGTTCTCCATTGATACATTTTTTATTAATAAAATAATTAAAACCCCCAAAACACTGTTGAGACAAAGGTTTAAACTGAGTTTTCTGCAGCATCTTGACTGATTTTGGTAGCCAGTATTTCTATCAGTAAACATTTATTTTGCTGGATGCATACTTTTAGCTACACTTGGGAAACAGATGTAATATTCCCCTGAGAGGCAAAATTTGCACTGAAGGTGGCAGGCAAATTACTAATTCTTCAATTCTGTCTCCACCAGAAGCTGAGTTATGGAAAAGCTAATTATTTAGCTACAGGCAGCAATGGATGAAATTGCTACCTGGGGCTGGGAGACTGGAAAAAAACAACACATGTTGTAATCAAACACCCTTTTCCATCAGTGCCAATGGCAAATATACTACTCTATAATCTTATCTCATGTTAAAAAAACCAAAAAGAAATAAAAATGGGTGAGAGTTAAAAAACCTCACCCAACAAATCAAGTATTTCTTATGATTCCCTTAGGAACAAATGTGATAGTGAGCCTGGGAACTAATTATACTCTGTTTTGAATGTCTGAATGTAAATCTATAGATAGAAGGTGATAACAGGTGTTCATGGCAGGAACCTTTATTTGTTTTGATACAAAGCTCTTTACCATTACTAAAAGACTTTCCACTGACTGATGCAAGCTTGTTTAATGTTTAGTGAGTGCTAAAGTATTTAGAAATCTAGGGGAGGAAGAGCATTTTTGTTGTAGTTGTTATTTATTGCAAAAAGAGAGATGTTTTTTAACAAGTTATCACTAAGACAAATGGAAGGGTATTACGGAAACCCTTGAGCTCAGTGTCATTGCATAGACTTGTAGTGAGCTTGTTTTCATCTGTAAAATCTTCCTCTTCTCCCAGAGGCCTCTTTCCTTGCTCGGGATATTTTCTGCTGTGCAGATGCAGCTGCACGTGGATTCCATTAAATATTAGGATCACTGATAGGAACCTGAGTTACAGAAAACACCAAACCTCTTCCTAGAGGAAACCTGTGTACTAGTCCTTTTCTATCAGGATTCTAAATAGCTATATTATTATTTCAGTTTCCAGAAATGGCATTGGAACATCTCATTCAGCTGCCTGATTGCCAAACCTGTCTGCCATTAACAAAACCTAGCATAAATACAGGTGGTTTTCAGTAAGCTGTTCACAAGCTGAGAGAAAAAGTACAAGTGCTGTGCTCCAATTTCAGTTTCATTGTAGCTGGGGATCAAAATGTTATTTGGAAAAATAAAAAAGGTAACTACAGTCAAGTTAGAAAACTCCTGAACACGTCCCTCTGGAAATATCCACCATCTCTTGTTTATGTTTGTGGCATTTTTGGCCCTTCTTTGATTAAAACCAAGAGTTCTGTGACACTGTCTGGCTATGTTCTGCTGAAGCTCCACTGAGGGGCAAGTAGTAGCAGTCCTTTGACCTGGTTTTGGATTACCCGGCTTATTTCATATAAAATGCCACTTGATCCAAGTACTCTAAAAAGTATAAATAAACTTGAGCTATAGGGGGGGAAATATGTGTATGTAGGAAGAATTGGACATTTTGAAATGTTGATCTTCAGAGCAAACAAATTAAGATTAATCACTTAAGGATGCAGAATTAAAATTTGTTATTATTTTAAGACTGGTGTTTGATCTTTAAGGATCAAAAGGTACTTTAAATTTATTACCTAGGAAGGACATTGGACACTGGACTGTATCACTCTGAAACACTACCTTGTATAAATAAAGTAAAAAAATGTATCAAGGGCCTACTAATGACAGTTTTACTTTAACAGCCAGTTTAGTTGAGAGTATAAAAGAATTAACCAATATAAAACAATTAACCAGCATAAAAGCAACCTAATCCCTGTTCAGCTGGCTTCAAGAATTGGCATAGTCTTGAAATAATTGAATAATTGAAACAAACCAGAAAATTGGCAAGCTTTGTTCCTTTTCACCGTGCCACATTTCATCTGAGTACATTTTTTCTAGTTGCTCCATTTCTAAATTTCCTTTTTTAATTTTTTTTATTTTCACAATTCCCTTTGATTTGATTGTATCTCATTGCCAGATTGTTTGTTCCACTTTCTTATTTCAAGATTTCATTCCCTTTCCTGAAAGGGAATGAAATCTTGTCATTTCAATTAGGATCCATTGGGCAAGTTATGGTCCATTTCCCTGCAGTTAATGTCATCCCAGTCCCTTTTATTGTTTTCCCTTTACTTTGGAATTTTCTCCTTTTTTTTTTAGCACTTTTTCTTTAATTTCTTCTCCTGTCTCTTTGTTTCATTTCTTCCATGATTTTGAGATTTTGATTGGAGTAATTTTGGCAAGCTTTGTGCTTTTCACTGCATCTCATTTCATCTCAGTACACTTGGTTTTCTTCAGTCCATTTGCAATTTTTCTGCTTTTTTTCAATTTCATTTTATTTGCTCTTATCTCCTTGCCAGAATGCTTGTTCAACTTTCTTCTCAGATTTCAAGATTTTTTCCTTTCAGGAAATGGAATGAAATAATGAAAACAGAAAAGAATTTGAACAAATGCTCTGGATTGGAGATATGATTAAATGAAATACAATTGTAAGAAAGAAAGTAAATTTGTTGTTGGATGGACTTCAACCCAATGGACTGAATTGAAATATGATGCTGTGAAATGGACTGAAGCTTGCAAATATTTTTGCCATTGCAATTCTAAAATCCAGGAAGATAGTTAAACAAAGAGACAGGAGAAGGAGTTGAAGAAAGAAAATGCTAAATAGATTAAAGGGTAAGTGCTGAAACAAAGTGACAACTTTTAAAAGCAACTCAGATGACATGAAGATGTAGGGAAATGGACCAAAGCTTGCCCAACTGGTCCTCATTGAAATCTGAAGATATCATTCCCTTCCTTGATAGGAAATTTTTCCTTTCAAAAAAGGGAATGAAATCTTGGAACCAGAGAAGAATGTGGAACAAGCACTCTAGCTAGGATTTATGATAATATCAAGTGCAATTGGAAAAAAAGAGTATATTTGGCAATACATTGACTTGAATATTGACTGAGATTAAATGTTGTGCAGGGAAAAGGACTTAAATTTGTTAAAATTGGCATTGAAATCCCAAAATCAATGAAGAAATGTAAACAAAGAGACAGGAGGAGCAATTAAAAACAAATTAAAGAGAACAACTTCCTTTCTGGAAAGGGAATGAAAACTTGAAATCATAGAAGAAAATGAAACAAAACTACCTGGGGTGGACTTGAAAGGAATTTAAATGTGAGGGAAGGAAATAAAAAATTTTCAGAAAATAAGTGGTCATAATCAAATGTATTGAGATGACCTTAAGTACTCCACTTTTGCGTGCCTTTTGTAGTTTTGATATCTTTTACGGTCTAGTGTTTTTTCTTTGTTCATCTTTAGGATTACCTAACTCTAATCATGGCCTTAAAAACAGCCTTTTGCTGCAGTGCAAAACACAAGGGTGCTTCCTAGGAGAAATGTGTGGAGGGAGCAATGTTGGGGCAGTGCCATGCTCCTCTTGGCATGCCTTTTGTAGTGCCAGTGTCCCTGAAACTCTAGGCTTTCTGGATTATTTAAGCCTAACCCGAAGCTTACCAGTAAAACCAGCCTTTTGCTGACAGGCCCAGCACATGAGTGATGCTAAGAGGAAAGATGTGCAGGGAGCAATCTTTGGGCAGTGGGGTGTTCCTTTTTAAAGTGAAATGCACTAAACCTTTCCAAAATTATTCTACTTGAAATCCTGAAATCAGGGAAGAAAGTGAAAGCTAGAGACAGGCGAAGAAATTCAGTACTAAAATAGAAAGGGAATATTCTGGAGTGAAATGAAAACAATAAAATTGCATGGGATTACATGAAGTGCAGGGAAATTGACCAATCCTTGCCGAATTGATCCTCATTGCAATCCAAGATTTCATTTCTTTTCATGAAATGGAACTGCCTAATTCACAGGTCCATCTCAATTTCCCACAGCCTCTCTTCATACCTGTGAATGATTACACCTCCTCTGATTGTATTCACTCTGGAATTCACATTTCAAGCTTACTCACATTGAGTGCTCTTTACTGTTTAATTCACCGATTATCTTGGAAAACACAGGTGTTGTACTAAGTCAAAGCAATTTCAGTGATTGTGAAGATTGAGTTTTTGATTAAATTACTAGTAAACACTCCTAGATTTAATTAGTTCAGGGTATGTGAAAGACAGGGAGGAGGAAGACAGAGGTAGTTACTATGAACTGTTTAGATGTCAATCGCTTTTAACAGAATGCACCTTGCGAAACATCTGTGCTCACTGAGGTCAGTACAAAATCATTAATTAACATCAGGTGATGACAAAAACTTTAATTGGTTTCGACTATAAAGAAAATCTCTCCAGATTTGGAAAGTAAACTAGAACCTTTGGCTGTATTTTAAATGCAATTATCCTCAGGGTTTCAAGCTTCTTTTTGTGTACGTATTGTTCTCACTGTTGAATAGAAATATGACTAAACTAAATTTCTTTTAACATTTTGCTGATCTTTTCTGTTATGATTTGTGGATAGATACTTTAAGGCAACCATTAACATTGAATTTTTTGTCCTCTTGCTCATAAATTGTGTTTTCAGTCTGTTTTGCATTCAGCAAGAGTTGGATTTTTCAAATGCATTTAATCAAAACTATTTTCATTACAAAAATATGACCTTACTACAGGTGAAGAATAGATAATGGTAAAGCTGGGTGGGAAGAATCCCAATGAAGAATCAGTTTTCAGATGTTTTGAGTAAAGATATGGAAGAAGTAAGATTTTATATATTTCACATTTTCTGCAGCCTTCCTAGTAGCTTTTTTTCAGAAAATGGGTTTGAGATATTGGATCATTCTCTGGACTCTTTGTCATCAATTGTGCCCTTCCTGAGCTGTGGATCCTGACTGGGTAAGATCTTATTATTAAAGACTGACTAGTATGGACTGGAGAAGATGCATTACTTGTCTGTTAGACTCCTTTTAACGCACACTGCATTGTGTTTGCAGTTGTTTTACACCTCCCTGTTGACTGTTTTCAGGCCAGAAATCACTAGGGACAAAATTTCAACATCAGTTTTGCCATTCTCTATTTATAAGCCAGTTGGTTTATTCCCACAAGCTTGCATCATTAGGTCATTTTCAGGTCATTGTTCTAATTTTTCTGGAGTTAAAATCTTTTCCTCAGCCCATTTGCAGTCTGTTCCAGCTTCACTTCTTTCAAACTCTTAAGCCCATTACCTTTACCATTGTCTGTAGTGAACAGCACCAGAAACCACTGTGAGCTAACACACACAGTTCATTATGGCTTCGCTGTGAACTGCTGATATTCTGCAAGCGATTTTGTTCCTTTATTTTGCACCCACCTAGCATTAATTTTAGCTTGACTGGTTTTCTGTAGCTTGCTTTGAAAATGCCACATGAAACTATGGCAGAGTCTGAGCTGCATGGCACCTACTGCAGGTCCTCTCTTTGTAAGGCCTGCTACCCTGCTCTGAAGGCATTTATGTGTGTTTAACAAGCTTAGTTCTTGCCAAAGCCACGTTAGTTGCTGTTCTAGCCTTTTTAATTTTCAAAAATTGGGTTTTTTTGTTTGCTTTTGTGTGTTCTTACCAAAGTCAGGCTTGGATTTGTCCCAGGTAGAATAGTACCCTCTTCCCCTAAAAGAATAAAGAATTTAAAAAACAAAAACCCTTCCAAAACAACCCTCCCCCCACAATATGTTCTAAGGAAGGTTAAGAAAGAGAGAATCAACATTTAAAAAGTAAGAAACAAAGCTTCAATTCAATCCCATGCATTGGAACCCAAGCTATGTTCAAATATATATTATTTTTCTAGATGTTTTCAAAGTTCATAATTAGAAGATGTGAATCTGTATTAAGAAAAAAAATAAAGATTTTGATTGGTAACCTAATAACCTGGAGGTGGTTTAGAAGTTATTATGGTCATCAGTAGCTGTTTCAAAAAAAAATGTTTATTTCCCTGAAAAATTACTATGAAGTATTTTCCTAAACATCTTTCTAAATAAACATCCCTTCACAAATCATGATGCCGCTGTATGGAGATGTAGCCACAGCTAAACCAGAGATGGAAGCTTACTGATCAATTTCTAAAATTTAGTATTTTCTAACATTTCTTTCAAAAAAGAAAAGCCAAAGGAAAGCAAGGCTGGTGTTATCCACTGGATCCTCCTGCACAGAACTCAAGGGCAGTCTCATACACTTCTCCTAATAGCTTTGCAAACATTTCATCTCCTTCTAGCATTTCGGTTTCCACAAGTGGAAGAGCTGTCAGAAGACATAACATAGCTCAATTTTGCCATGACACTACATATTTATAAGAAAAAATATTTAGTGTCCTTCAGCCACAGGGATTTGCAAAAGTCCCCTTCAGGGTTCTGCAAGGGTAATCTGCTGAGTGTAAATTTCAATGAACACTGGCAGAAATTGCTGGGGCCTTCCAGTGGCTTCATATGTATAGGCTGTGTGGAAATGAGTGGCTGTAAGTACATTAGAAAACTGCAGGGGAAGAATCACTGTTGTGTTTCCTGCCTTTTGAGTATTACATTATGTAACATTTTTCTGTCTTCCCACTTTTAATTTCTTCCTACAGAGGCTTTTAAAAATTTCAGCTTCTTGGTGTTTCCTTTGTCTTCCAGCTTCTGCATCAGACTTTTTAAAAGTTCTTCCTCTTTTGTTATTTTCTTTGACTGTATGTTTCTGATTTTTGTTTTCTCTCTATCTGCCAAATGGAGTGGCTCATTTAGAGCTATATTTAACAACACTTTTCACCAGCTCTGTCGTCATTCCTGGGAATAAGGTACCATTTATGTAATCAAGTCATGCTCTAGTCACTACCTTCCGGTACTTGCAAGGTAAAATGTAAATTCTATTTGTGATTCATCAGGATAATTATAGCACTTGCCAGAGTACATGTGGGCAGGTACGTACACACACAAGTTAGATAATTGGGTCAATAGTGAACGATTTGTCCTTAAAAGAACTTGATTTAATAAAGATAGGTTTAGTCTAAAATGAGATGGCCTTTGGTGGAGAAGTTCTCACAGAACTTAGTGTTTCAAAAACATCTTGACTATATTAGAGAAAAAAAGAGATATATATGACCTGTATCTTGGACATACACATTTAAATGACATTTTTTTCTGATCAAGTCAGATATTTTAACATCTTCCTAACTGAAAAGTGCTAATTATAGCTTGTGACCCTAATTTGGAGATCAGAAATTTTATCTCATAATTTGAGGGGGTTTCGTTTGATTGGGTTTTTTTTCCTTTTTATTGACATATATATATGTTTAACTATTTTTGAACATTTTCCCTTGATGTAAACATACTGTCAAAGTGAAAAATGAGGGAGAATTGGAAATACACATGTGTTTATATTATTTTTCCCCCACAAAAGCAAGACCTTCTGCCTCTTTGTTAGGTAAGTGGAGCAGCAAGCCTGACACTCTGGGGGCTGTCACAGACTAATGAGAGAGCCCATGGTACTCAGCTGCCTTCTGTAGTGCCCTGCCTTGGGCAGCTTGTGACTTCATCTGTGCCCAGAGCTGTCCTTGACAGCAGTCAAATACTCAGAGCAAGGCTGCAAGAGGCATGGCTGTGCATGTCCAGAACAACTTGCTGGGTTCCTTTGAGGTTTTCTCAGCAGTGTTTGCTTTAACACAATGCTGAATCTCAAACATCACAAGAGGATTTTCTGGAGTATCACAATAAATAAAGAAGTCCACTGCTTCTTAATTTAAGGTAAAGATCACTTCATCAGTACTAAGATGTTTTCTTTTCTGTAAATAGGAATTTCCTTATCTACTGACCACCTGCAATCCTTGCATGATTTTTAAAGTCAAATTCTTAAAATCTACTGAGCTGGAATTATCAGAATTATTTGTTATACTACTGAAATAATTGGTGCCAATCACAAGTCTTCATTTCCAACCTTTAAAATGGAAACTGTACAGACAGAACATATATCTCCACACATCTGTACCCCAAATTTGAATGAGACTGTTTTCAGATCTGCTGCACGTTTTGTAAGCGTTGTAAGGAGAAAGGCATTTTCTGAACAGAGCTCTTTATTTGTGGGTTATTGTGCTGGATACAGAACTCCACCTCACTTTGTGCTGGTGTACAAATCTACATGTTTTATATGTCATTAAGTGGATGTAAGAGATCACATGTGAAATTACACAAAATAATTGGACTCCACATCGATTCAATAACTATTCTCCAATTTCTTACACAGGCCAAGCATGTTCCTAAAATTACTCATATCAGCAAGATCTTATTAGGAAAAGCTAGACTGACTTTCAGGGTGTTACAATTTTGCTCTTCATAGAATTTTATGGACATTTGCACCACTGACTTGTTTTAATATATGTAAGGTTCCCCAAATGAAAATAAAACAAAATAAATTTATTAATTTTAGAATATAAATATTATTTATATTTAATAAATTTATTTAAATAAATTTATTTTATCTAAGTTCATTTTTTATGAAAAGGATTTTGCATTACAAAATTTAACAGTACTTTCTCCTTTCCATAATTATAAGTTTAGAATGCTGCATGACTTAGACAGTAAAAAGTTGTTAATATTTTAATGGAAATTATTCTCAATGTAGTAATGATTCAAAATGTGTTAAAGGGAAAATAAGCTACCTTTAAAAAGTTAATCTATTTCCTTCCAGTTCTTCTGCAAAGGTTTTTGTCCAATTTCACTGTTTCTCATTTCTAGATGTGCTCATTTTCTTCCCTTATGCTTTTGCACTAATTTTAACTTTGTCAGCTAGATTAAACAGCACTAAAATGATTTTTATTTAGAAAGAAATATAAAATTAAATTTAAAAAATTTCTAGTTATTTTGATTGCAATTCCCTCTCTCCTGTCACACTGTTAGAAGAAGTAGGGACAGGTGTACTTTGAGTTAGAAGTAGAGGTCACATAACAAGAAACATTCAGAGAGATAATACTGCCAAATAATTTGTAGCCAATTGCTTCCACTTCTGGTGCTTATTATTACCAATTTTATATAGAATGTAAAATTATTTTAATGTAAAGTACTGAAAAACTGTGAGGCTTAAACAGGATTCCATTGTACTACTGTTTTTCAATAAGTAAGAAATCACAGAATCACAGAATGGTTTGGATTTGAGGAGATCTTAAAGATCATCTAGTTCCAGCCCCCTGACCATGGGCATGGACACTTTCCACAGACCAGACTGTCCAGAGCTCCATCTAACTTGGCCTTGAATGAGGCATCCACGACTCCTCTGGGCAATGTGATGTACCAAAATCACAGCCAGGAGGTGCATTATTTGGGGGCTCTGTAGGGATGGGGAGGGACAGGGACTCCCCAGAGAGCAGCAGGGCACTGTGCTGGACCTGGGCTTTTTTTGGTAACAGAGGGGTGCCATAATCCCAGTGGATCAGGATTCCCTTTGCTGTAGGCATTGTTAAAACACAGGACAAAGATAGAATATCTGCTTTAAAAAGGAAGAGGAAAGTGGGAAAGTAAAACAAAACACAAGATGATCCTGGTTGGTGTAACACTGGTTTCTGAGCACGCCACCTCTGGATGTTATTGTGTTTATTGGTAAGCATCTGGAGGGAAAAAGATTTGGGGAGAAGAATAATCAATTTGCTTTGCAGATGTTCACTGGGGTCTTCTCTCAGGCATGAGTAATGGGGAAGGCAGAAAGGTCATACAACCTCATTATTCATTTTCCAGGTAGGAGTGGCCATTGAGAAGGCCTGTGAGCTACATGCAGAATTCATACACATAAACCTGTGCTTCTTTCCCCAGAGAGATCTGAATAAACTTTATATAGCCTGAATAAGCTGTAGACAAAATATATGTATGGAGAGATTCAATTAGATTGTTTTAAAAATACATGAAAAATTCTACAGTGAACATGGTTGAACTGCATGTCCTGAATTCTAGTTTGGTGACTTAAAAACTAAATCATCTTTTCTGACTCCTACTCTGAATCACAGAAGCTACTTTTTTTTCCCCAGTATTCCCTTTAAACTTTTAAAATTAAACAGCTGGCAACAGAGAGGATATTCATAATTTGACTGTACATACCAAAGTGGTAGTTCTATTGTGAGTTTTTAATGGTGTCAATGTGATTTTTCAAAATCTACCTTACATTACATATCTATTAGCTGCCAGGCAAACAGCCTGACAGAACTGTTTTTGGCTTGGGTGTGTAATCATATTTTACCTCTTCACCACTCACTCTTTTTTGATGGCAAAGCTGGGAAAAGAATGGAGGGAAGAAAGACAGCTCTACAGCTGATATATGTTAATTAAAAGTGCGTGTATGTGAGAGAGGTAACAGTATATGCAGTCCATGACATCCTCTCAACCTGTAAAATCTTCATTACCTGCCTGATTTGTGGCACAGAACTAGCAAAGCAATAGTGCTACAAGGTCACTTGTTTACGAGCTTTGTGAGCTGCATGTATGATAAAGTAATTTATAGTTACAGTTTTGATTGACACTTCCATTTGTAAATGCAGGGAAGGGACATAAAATTCAAGACGGGTTCTCCTTTTTAGTACATTCCCTTTTTATTTAATTTCTGTGTATAGCCATTTTTTTATATTCTACAGGCTTGCACCTATCTCATAATACTATATTTAACCATTTCATGATGAACTAATTTCATTTAAAAAATATGCAAATTATAGGAACAAGCTTTTAAAATGGTCTTTATCTAATAAAATGAGTCATTTTTCACTTATCAAGTTCAGAAATAAAATTGCATACAGCTATTCTTGCTATACTAAATGAGAAGAGGAACAATATTTCTTTTATTGCCTGTCAGCTCTGAATCACTTTAAGTGCGCTGTGGGTGGACTGTGCTCCAATACTTTCTTTTCAGCACAGCACGCGGAAATCAATCGAGGTCTAAAACTCACCCCTTTTATTAGGGTCTAACTGGTGACTCAAAACAGTAATGCAGCTATAACCTATGATTTTTCTTTGAGCAAAGTAATATTTTGTTCCAATTATGCCTCAGTGCCTCAGTTAAAGAGGAGCATGTCTCTTTGTTCCTCAGCTGATGCTTGCAAATTTGCTGCTAACTAAGAATAGTTCACTGTATTGACTGTTCTCACTGTTAATGCACCAGAATGTGAGGTCACCCAAGAGCATTTTCTTTCTCCTCTGTAGTCTTGTGTTTTTAAAAGATTGTAAGCTGTAGAGATGAATTTTTGCCTTCTGGAGTATGGCATGTTTCTTAAATGAAAAGAAATAAACCCCAATTTCTAAAGCACTCAGTATTCAGAACACAATTTCACGGGAGGGAAATTCAGCTCCAACTTTTTTATTAGTAGAGCTTCTTATGAGCTATACTCTAGAAAAAAAAGTATATTGTATGACTCTGAAAAACATACACTCGTCTTCTATTATCAACATTGGAAGGTGAGTAGTGTCATGAACTATTCATGGACTAACAAATCTGGTTGGTAAACTGATGAGATATTTATTTTCTTGTTTCTTCCCTTGTAGACCTGTTATATGTGGAATTTTTATTTTACAAAATGCCATCTGAGTGAAAAGAACAGTGATAGAACCTGTATAGTATGTGCTGAGTGGTTTGATATTAGAAATTGCCGTATGTGTAAATCTAACAAAATGAAAGTGGTAATGTTTTACATCATTAGGGATGCACTGTCTTTGTCTTTCTAGGTCTTTTGCTAGGTCTTTCTTATACCTGTTTTAGAAGAAAGATCTTTGTAGAATATCTGACCGATCTTCATAAAAATACCTCTCATAATACAAAACCAATATAGGCTAAATAACCCATCACTGCTCAGGTTGCAGGGTTTGGCTGGAGGCCATATAGGTGTATCTTGGTTTACTTTACATGAGATATATTGGTACTGTAGATGTTGTGGAGCAGCATGGGTTGTGGGAACCATTTTGACTAAGGCCTCTTGGCAAATTTTTCTGGCTTTTGAAACTCAAGAAAACTTTTTAAACAGCTACCAAGGTAATATGTGTCTGTATTACCAAGTTTTATACCTGTGAAATAAAGAACCAGTTGATAGACATGAAGACAGTCCAACATGTCTGCCACCATATCTTGGGCACTGACTGTGAGTCTGGAAATATGGCTAATGCACAGCAATTTTGCCACCCTTAAAATTAGGTATTGTGGTTTAGATTTTCCAACAGCAGATCATTGTACAAGAGCTTCATCCATCCATCATCTCTTCAGCCAACAGAAAACTTGCTCAAGTCATGACCTAAAAGCCCTTTTATTTTGAGTTAGAAAGTAATTGCTGAAGAACTGTGGAAATGTAAATGAGCAAATTGTTTGACGGATTTCATTCCTGTTTATACTTTCTGAGAAGAAATAATTCAGTTTTCCGTAAGAGCTGGAGACCCTGAATAACTTTGATAAGCTTTAAGAGTAAACAAGTACTAGGATCCTGTTATCAGCGTTTCATACTGAAGCCTCTTGTTTGCATCCTCTCTGTTCAAGGTGATTTATTATGCAACAGATTATCTCTAAAGTTGGTCTGTTACATTTCACCCATTCCTCAGTGAAATACATGGGGAAGAGTTAAGGATTTTTATTTGTTTGCTTATGACAGGAGATGAGGGAAAAAAAGAGAAACATTGAAATTATTTTCTAGTTCTGCCTGTTCTTAAAACCCCCATGAACTTCAGTTTCTTCATTACAGATAACTCACTATCCTGGCCCTGTCTGAAACCCTTAAATGCTATGAGTCTATCCTCTGTCTCTCCACTTGCAAGTGAATGTATATCCTCATTTATGCAGGGTGCTCTTATATAGTCAGGCAGATGATATGTCACCAATGATTAGTAAGTATTTTGCTTTTTAGAATAGAAAATTAAACATCCTTCTGTCCAACTAAGCCATGTACACTCACAAGAGTAGCCTTGTTATGTGGCTATTCACACAAACCCCACAACTGCTTTGCTTTTTCTGGGTTTGTGTATATCATCAACACTTTGTATGGTCAGTATTCAGGGCATCTGCGTTTGGTGCCTTCTTTCTCTGTTGAGTGGCTGTTGATGCAGTCTGTTTAATTTTAATGATTAGTGATCCTGAAGGGCCCTGGGGCATAGTTAACATGCCTGCAGGCATCCTTACACTGCAATATGACTGTGGTTGTGGAGCAAGGATCTAAGCATCAAGACGAGGCAAAGCCTTGGTTTGCACACTTCAAGGGTTTGTTTTGCTTTGTTTCATTTTTTTCCTGACTAGTTGATGTTGTTACCTCATGTCTTGCTTATAGTGGGCAGTGGAGTATAGTATAAGAGTGCTTGATCTCATTGTGGTGGTATTTTCAGACACTCTGTGGAAAATAGTTCAGACTAATTTATCCTGCAGAGTGTATTTTTGAATATTTGTGCAGGTGTCATACTCTTACAGTCTGGTGCCTTTGTGTACTGAGATTATGTGCAACAATATGACCTTTGTAGACACTTCCTGATTATTAAATTGGTCTAAAGATTTGTATAATATTACAATTGGGCATTTCGTGTAGATACATTTACAGACATATTTGATGTCGCGGTATTTTGCTGAATCAGTCCCTGAAATCCTCAGTACCTTGCAGAATTAAGTCCCTGACTAAGTGAGGCAGCACAGCAATCCTGGGAAGATAATTCACCCAGAGTGCTATCACTTTGTAGTATCATTCCTGTTTCCTGATCCACTCCCTGCCAAACAACTTCTCTCAATTTTACCACAGGCACATGGCGTTGTCTGCTTAGCTGTCACTCTACAGCAGCAATAAAAAAAAGAGCTGTTGCCTTTCCAAAACTTAAGAAAAGAACTGACCTGTAGCAGTTCCTATGTAATCTGGAGATCCCTTTCTTAAAAAGCAACAATAAGTAATTTTTCCCTCCCATGTGCTATGTACTCTTCCTATGTACTATATACTATTGTTATGAAATAGAAGCTTTTTTTCTACACTTATTAGGAATATTTAGAATTTCACAAAAAAAGTTGTAGTGGTTTTAATAATTTTCAAAGACAAATGTTAGGAAAATGAACTGATACTGTACCATCCCCTTCCCCAAGTTATGGAGCTGATACAAGCCAATAAACAACTGCAGTTCCAAAGGAGTTTATTTGACAAAAAGACACTCCACATAAATTGCTAAAATTGGTGCTTTAATCATGAAAGGTCTTCCAACATTTATTCTCAAGACACTCAAACTAGATCGATTTAGAACAGACTCACTATAAATCTAGCAAATTATTATCTCTGAAATAGGTTTAGCAGACAGCTCAGTTTTATAGTAAGGAGAATTAAGCTGATTTTAGTGGGTTTTGTAGGTGCAGTAAGTATAAAAAACCACAATGGAATCTATGAAAAAAGTTAACTTTTATAATGGCAAAACATTAGGTAAATGACTAAATACTTGATTATTAAATTCTGAGAAGTTGGTTAGGAGATAATCTGAAGGTATTTTTATGCTAAATAATCTGTTGAACTGTGGGGGGATAGAATGCAAGAGAATAGAGATAGTGCAGAAGGCAGTCTCACCCCTGAGGAGCTGCCAGCTGTACTAATCACCAAAGATTAGGAACAGGCCTGCCCTTAATAGGCCACAGCTCTGTCCAGTAAGGGTGAGGGTATAAAAGAGTGGGTCGAGAAGAGAGCTGGAGTTTATTGGCTGTGAAGGAGTCAGTGCTGTGAGGAGATACCTGTGAGAAATCACCAAGAAAGTATGGAACTTTTATGATAAGATGACAACACTGAACCTTTTCAAGTCAGAGCTTAATAGGAAAATATGGGTAGAACTGAATTTTTCAGAAGGAATTCAATCTCAGTGGAAGTTAGAGCTTAAAATGAGAAGTTTGCTCCTGCTACATCTCAGCTTTTAGAACCTGTTCTTTTTTGCTGACTTCAGATACTGCAGCAATGGAAGAACAGTTCTTATTGTTTTAGTTAGAAAAGAAAATACTATGTTTTCATTTTATGTTTCTCACGTGGTGTTAGCTGTAGTTATCATACCCCAAAATGATAATGGATGACATTAAAAACATTTGACAATGGAAATTAGCTCTTCTAAGTCTAGTGAAGAGTAGTGTAGAGTACTAGAAGTTTGCTTTTAGCACATACATTTCTTAATGTTGATCTCTCCTCTGCTATTTTAAGTCTTTTTCATCAGGATCACAAGTGATCTCTTCAGGGGTATTGCCATCTGCTTTTCTGCTGTGATGATAGATGATGATCAATGAAAAAGAAAATGAACAATTTTTATCAAAAACATTTTTTTAGCAATAATATGTTGGTACTGACCTGTTGACTTGCTGATACTGAGATCACTTTCTCATAATCATTAAGTTCTGTTGTTCCCAGCAGCTATAGCCACCAATGACTTTTTGATGTGTTATAGAATCATAGAAAGGCTTGGGCTGGAAGTGCCCTTAAAGGTCATCTAGTTGCAACCCTGCTACCTTTGGCACAGATGGGTCATTCACCACTTCTCTGGGCCTCCATGGCCTCACCACTATCCCAGTAAAGAATTTCTTCTTTACTGGATTGCTTGTGTCCTGCTGTGTTGTCCTTCCAGTAAATGTTGAGGTGGCTGAAGTCCCTCATGAAGACCAGGGATTGTGAGTGTGAGGCTGTTCTTATCTGCCACAGCAACATCACCTGTTCAGTCTCCATGTGCAGTCAATCTGTAGCAGACCCCCCGCTCTTTGCAGTCCTTCCTTAAATCCTGACCCATAAGCTCTTGGTTGGCTTCTCTTCCTATCTTCCTTGTAACCAGGGACTTAAAAAAAAAAAAAAAGTGATTTCTTTTAAAGATATAAAAATAAAAATGGGGAAAATCTAAGGGTAATAGGAATGTATTCTAGACAATCTAATCACAATCCCTGAAGTATTTTCCATTGCTACCTGAGTACCTTAGATGGTCTAACTCTTTGATTATCAAATAATTTATTAGCAAAGATTCTTATGGCATTTCTGGTTTAACCTATTTATAACCAAGTGAAAAAAAGGAAGGGCAACACTGCTTTTGTTTACCTAAGTATCAAAAAGCTGAATTAGAACAAAAGTCCTGAGAATTAGTAATTGTGGAAAGGGGATACCATCACCACGAATTCAGAAATTCGTTACATGCACTTTAATGCTAGAAATACTCTTGAAATCTGTGGATTTTTTTTTGTGATTTTTTTTTTTTTTGTGATAAGTATTTTATAAGCACTGCGCATTCTGTATAAATCAGAGCTTATAGAGTTGCATTTTTTTCAGATTGAAGCATGACAAACCAGAAAAAAAAGCACTTCAAATTCTCTTAATGTGGAGGGTTTTCACATATGCATGTCTTTGTTTGGCTTGTTTGTCACCAGCTCAGTTAGAGACATTTTGGTGTCTGTCTTCTCTTTCAACAAGCAATTAATGGTATATCTGGAGAGTTATTGCCCTGGGGATTCTTCTTCAGATCTAGCAATTGATCAGAACCAGTGTCATACTTAAGACTGAGACCTTGGGTCACATTTTCTTCCTGTAAGTTTTGCTGCTACTTCAATTAGGCATTCAGTCCTTGGAGAAAAAGAGGGACCTTTAGGCTAGAGCCTGGAATTAACAGAACAAACTATTCTCAAGGTATATGTTTAAATATTGTTACAGGAGTATATTGTGGCATGTTCTGATGTTTCTACATTATTAAAACATTCTTAGGAGACCCTGGTTTTGCCTGTAATTGACACTTTGTTAAGCAGAGATGGAAATATTCAGTCATCTCTGAAGGAATTATAACTTTATCTTTTCAAAAATACCTTCACTTTCAATTGGCCTGAACGCATGGACTTCTCTCGATGCTGATAAACTCTGCCATGCAGCCTCTTCAAGAGCAAAGTTACAAGTACCTTAAGTAAGCACAAATCACAAAAGTGTTCTGGCCTCCCTGGGTTCACAGACTCTCTTTTGCCCCTTCAGGAGTGGTAGTGCCATGAAAGAAATATGCAGGGAGGGAATCTGCTCTGTGGGTTAAAGAGTAATAAGCATTCTGCCTTTGACTTCTTAAACTATTCTCCTGTGGTGTATTGAAGTGTTTTTTCAGCTATGAAGGCAGAGACTTTAGAAATAACTGAGTGTTGATGTTCTCATATAGTTCCTTAACTCCTAATAGGCTGGGTGTCAGGTGAGGAAGTGTAAAAGCACACTGTGGAATATTTAAAAGACAAGGCAGGGACAATGACAGGCTTTTTGAATTTTCATGACCTTGATTTCATGACGGTGTACAAGTGTCTTGTGTATACAGCAACAATTTTATTTCCTCCCTTTTCTTACTTTTTCTGTGGGAGTGAACTCATTCTTTGTCACAGGTGACTGCATTTAGATGTTGTGGGAGGAAAGCAATGAAACCTTGTTGCAATTAAATTCAAGAAACATGTAGTCCAAAGGCTGACCTAGTCTACTGTGTGACATACACTTTATTCACATTCTTCCCACTTGTTACATATTGCAGAAGTTTTAATTGTACATTCTCCTCCTGTGAGTGATTTTGGCGCAGCAGACAAGTGACAAAATTAAAAACTGATGCTATAGTATCTAAAATCATACAGTAATCAGTCAGCTGCAGTCAGGAATTTTGACATATGCCCAAATAATGCTATGTGTAGCGAGTCTCAATATTTTATTAATATGTAAGAAGTGGTAGCCTTGTTAAGGCCTATGATAATTACTTGTGCAACCTTAGTACAAAATTCAAGCCAAGTTCCTAAGATGCATGTGACTTAGTATCAGGGAGTCATTTCTCTGCCTGGAGAGTGTTCACTTTTAAAGTTGTACCAAATAATTAAATATCTAATCTATTCCTAATTGCAGAGTGTTTTATTTTAATGGTGTATTCTTTTCAAGGAAAAAACTCCCATATTTTGATGTGTTTTTAAAAATTTTTAGCCTTAGTCAGATGCAATAAAACGTATATTTTCTTCCACTGAATTGGACAGATAAATAAAACAATCAGTTATTACAATGGATATGCAATTCTGTTGGGTTCCTGATTTTATGTAAACATGAGCTATGGAGATCCAGAAGCTGTGTGACTGATGGTAAAAATGGTTAGAGACTGTACAATACAGGTGGTACATTGACCATTACCTTTTGTTACCTCAGCAACACAGTTATTATTTCTGGCCAGTACAATTCAGTCTCCCTTGGTTTGTTTTTTTTGGTTTGGTTTCTTTTAAAGAAGGGATTGGAATACACTCTCTCACTGGACAGAACTAGAATTTCCTTCAGAAGTTAAGGGCTGTGAGAATATTCAGGAAATGTATTTTTATGTTTGCTCAATGTTTGTACTTCGGTGCTTACTGTTGATAATCACCAAGGACAGGAACAGGTGGCCAAAGTGGAGCTTGTTCTGGTCAAGCATAGCTTGTCTGAAATAGTGGTATTTTATTCAAGTCTGTGTTTTAGAGAGTATGGGGACACAAGTAGTGGATATCACCTGGATGTTTTCCAAAGTGTAAGGACCTTTTCTGTTTACAATTGATTCACACCCTTTGCAACATGACTAAGAAGTAGAATTAGCTGAGAGAGTAAAGGAAACTTTGCCTCATAGTCCCTCACTCCTCTGCCAGACTAGTGCCAATATGTTGAAGCTTGTGTCCATTTTCTGGGGCAAGTTGCATTGGGAACAGTACAAGAAAGAGACAGATAAGTTTGGCAGACCTAGCATCCCACCATGTTTGGGAAAACGACTGAGGTGAAAAGGTAATATTCGCCACTTGCTATTTTATTGGGTGAAAAGAGATCGGTAATATTCTTTGCTTCATAAAAAATGGGTCAAGTCCTACCCCTTTAATGAATAAAAAAACCCTTTTTTGAATGTAGGTTAGCAGGAGATGATGTCTTTTTCTATGTGGTTTTGAAAATTTTAAGATCCAGAATTGAAAAGTGTAAAATAGTTCCAGTTGGAAGGGATTTGCCATATCATCTACTCCATCTGCCTGACCACTTCAGGGCTGACCAAAAGCTGAAGTATTTTAAGGGTATTGTCTAAATATTTCTCTAACATTAACAGGCTTGAGGCATTGACCATCTTGCTAAAAGCCCGCTCCACAGTTTGACCACACTCTCAGTGAAGAAATGTTTCAT
Organism: Setophaga petechia; assembly: GCA_024362935.1. NCBI lineage: Eukaryota > Metazoa > Chordata > Aves > Passeriformes > Parulidae > Setophaga > Setophaga petechia. Next base: position 33,676,710 of record JANCRA010000008.1, read on the forward strand.
AATGTCAAGTCTGAACCCTCAGGACCCTCCTGTCCACTCCGTTTCCTCAGTAACCAGAAGAGAGAACAGAGGTCACCCCTCACCCTCCTTTTCTCCAAAGTCAGCAAAGCCACTGTCTTCAGTCTGCTTGGTCATTCCTTCTCACTCTTGGATTAACTTTGTTGCTCTTCTCTGCATGAGTTCAGGTACCTTGATGTAGTTTTTAAATTGTGGGCCCCAGTACTGTATGCAATATTAAAAGTGAGGCTGGACCAACATTAGGGAGAATATTTCAAAACAAATTTCTTCCTTATTTGGGATAAACCATCTGTCTTTCAAGATGAAAACCATTCCAAAAAGATACATAATTTTGACTCTATCATGCTAGACCTTCCTTTGGTTTTAATACTTGTCCTCTTATTTATATATTCTGTCAGAGAATATTGTCTTATATCTGTTTACAATTTGTGTGATTATCATCTCCTTGTTGGTTCATTGAAATACTAAATGTATTAGGGATCAAAATATGGTGGATGTTATGAGACTACATACATACCCCTTCTAATTCAAGTGGAGTGGCATGGTTCGTTTTTTGACATTACATAAAATGTCAAAACTTTTTTTGGCAATTGGTATTATATTTGTATTATATTCAGCTATTGGTATTATATTTGATATAACACTCACAGAACTTTAGCTGTTTCTTTATTCTTGAGACTAATGCAATCCCCTAGTATAGACAGAGACAGATTAAGACACAGAGAAAACCTCCAAACCATAAAATATTAAATTACAATTGGAATAGCTACTGTCCTCTGTATTCCGATGTCAAAAAAATTAAGCAACACAAGGCAAAATGAAAGGTAATGGAGAAAGGACATTATGCTTAAGAGAAAAATAAGAATTACTAGTTTAAATTTTGGTAAAATAATACTTGTAAACTTTTCTATGCTCTCTAAACTACAGTTTAGAGTAGGTAACTAACTGCAGTTTAGGTAAGTAACCAAATACAAGTCCTACTTAGTACTGGAGACCTAGACCTATTATTAGTTTATTAAATCCACTCAGGAAGTCTTTGCTATGACATTTTCACTTCAGATACGTAAAAGATAATTGTGTCTTGGAAAGTTGAGAAGCTATTGTATGGCTAATACTATAAGTAAACCATTACTGTCTTGAGACAGTACCCAGTGGTACATTAAAATTTTTCATGAGAATTTTTTTGAAACAAGTTATTCTTTGGATCGCCTTCAATAAATACTGAAGAGTTCATCTCAAAAAACTGTGATCTGAGTTCACCCTTGATGAAAATGAGTTTGCTTTAGAGGAGTTGCAGTGGGGAACAATCTGTTCCAGAATGTGTTTTTACCTTAACCGTGTCATAGGGTGATGTAATGCCATAGCTGCAGAGGACAACCATTGCATGGGGAGCAGGAATAAAACTGGTTATTAAAAAGAAGTTAATTTTGGGGGGGGGGGGGGGGGGGTTTAGAATTATCAAAGATGCAGGTATGTGGGCAATGTGTAATTCTATCACATGATTCAGAAATCACTCAGGATGACACTTTGCAAAGACCTAAAACTTAAGAAAAATATACATTAAGAAATGTTGTTCTAAAAAGCTTACATGTGTATTTGAACTGAATCTTTGCTTATTATAAGAACCTGTGACTGAATTTCAAGGTTGCATATAGCAAATGAGTGACACATTTGGCTATCTTGTTTTATGTCCATACTTGAGACTAAAGCAGAACTTAGGTATCAGGCTGTGACCTATGGAAAGTAAATACTCTTGGTAGACAAGGACTGTGTTACCCCAGGTCAATTACTCAGATTTAGCCTGGCTTGGTAGCTTAAACAAGCACATTTTGAGTAAAATAATACTGAAAAAGAGATCACGCATCTTTGCCAAGGTGTGTTATTTTTATGATACAATGTCAGATGGTTTCTTCTCTCTTGATTAAAATTTTTGGGGAAAAAAATTGACGACAAAATTAGAAACCATGGATAACTAGCTAGCTACCTAAAAACCTTTGAATATTTTGATTAAAGCTTTGAGGTACTTTTAAATTTTGTTCCTTTAATTTAATTTTCTGGTATTCATCATGGCCATCCTCCCCCTCTGTTCTCTATGCTCCCCTTCACATCCCTTGTGTATTTTTTCTGAATTTCCTTAGGAAAATATAAAGAAGTATTGAAAGAGCAGGAGAAGCTGTTGTACCATTTCAATCCTTGTTAAAAACAAGTTACTGGAAATGTCAACAGAGACCTGATTCTTATGAGCTACTGAGCTTATTAGGCTGGGAAGGATATTAGGCCCTTCAGATGTTTCTCTGAATTAAACCTTGAAACCTTTTGAGATTGACTTGTTATTTATTATCCTGAGCTTGGATACAGCAAACTATTAAGCAAAAAACCTTGAATTATGTGTAACTGAGAGAGAAAGGAGGGCTTGTCAGTCTCATGAGATGGCTCAAGACTGAGATACTAGGGCAGGCAAAGTGCCTCAAACTTCTGAAAGGTTAGAGACTATCAGGATTTGATCCTACTCTTCGGCTTTTTTAGCTATTCAGGCGAACCCTTACGCTCTGTCCCTGATCTGAGTTTGATGCTGGGAATCTAGGGGAGTGAAGTTGGATTGAGAAAGCTCATCCCCATACAGAAATGTATATGCATCCAATGTAAGTACTTCCAATGATCTCTTTCACTGATGGATGAAAAATTTGATCTTTCCTCCTTTTTTTCTGCAGGAATAGGATCCCTCTCTATGTATACCTGTACCTATAGGGGTGTATGTGTGTATATATGTAAATATACACATGCACACACATGTATACACATATGTATGTGTGTGTATATATATATGAATACACATGTGTATATATATAAGCACTTACACTTCAGGTATGAGGAATCCTGAGCAAATTTTGCAGGAAAGGCCAGCCTCCATGTAAAGGCTTTTAAGAGTCTGTCTTATATTGATGATTCTCCTGGGGCAGAGGGAAGATACGGACTTCTGCCACGCAGCATTGCTTCCTGCCTGATACTGCAACCTTGTTTGCTACAAGAACGTTACAAACACTTCTTTAAGGTTTCCCTTGCCTTTGTCTCCCTTCAATCTCACTTCCCACTGCCACTGTCTGTCCCTGTGTACTCTGTCTGGCCCGGGGAGGTGGGCTGCCACTGTCGAAGGGGATGAAATGGAGGAGGCAGCGGTGGCAGCTCCTGCTGCCAAGTCACTGCTGTGCCATGGGCTGGTGGTCTGGGCTGTGTGGCAGCCCCTTTCTCCTGGGCTGGCTTCTCAGGCAGTGTCCTCTAGGGAGCTGGCAGCTGGGAGCATCCTGTGGGCTCTGGTCCAGCTCCTGTGTCACCAGCTGGCCAGCACTGTGCCAGTCTAGCAAAGGACTCAGTGCCAACAATGGGGGAATTCAGTCCCTGGAGCTACAGCTGTGGCACTGTGCAGGAATCAGCTGCATTAAGATGTCAGACTGCAGTATTCTGTGTGTGAGTTCTTGTATTTTCCTAATGTAATGAAGGCTGGGCCATCATTTTGGATAGCATTGGGGGCCATTCTGAATCAGACAGGGTCGCTTTATTAAAAAGCTTTTCTTGCCTGAAGTACAAAACTCCAGCTATGAACAAAAGTGCCTGGCTATTTAGTATTCATGTGTTGATGGTGATGGGCATCTTGGGACTGCTTTAAGCAATGGTTTTCAGATTAGCTAGGTATAAATGCATTTTGTCAAATGCATCTATAACGTATTTTCCAAATTCTTCATCCACAGATTGTAAAATTGTTCATTTTTGAAGCAAGTATTTCAGAATTCTTTTTTATGTATTATACCTCTTCACACAAGTAAAATACAACACTATAATTCTTTGATTTTCTTCAATAACATTTCATTACACAGTTCTGGTCTGTTAGTGTTATGTATAATTACTAACTAAAGAAGTCTAAAGTTTTAGGCCAAACAAAAAAAAAAATATACTCTTCATAGACTAATATAAAATTTCTAGTCCTGCCAAGGCAAGTTGTGTAATTAATATATGCTCTTCATGAGTTCACTTTTTTTTTTAAAATAGATTTTCAGGCATGTGATTTTGACTTTATGGTTTCTAATAACATCTGTAAGCAGTTGAGTGGGGGTAGTGTTTCACTCTGAATGATGGGTTTTATACATTTTTGTCTTCTCACCAAAGAGAAAAATAACTCACTCAATTATTCCTGTCATGCTTTAAGTGATACAAAATAAATCTGTCCTTGACTTTTTTCTCTTTTAAATGTGTAGTTCCATTTTCTTTTTTGCTGAAGTTTATGCTAGATTGACAGGAAAAGCAGCCTGTTCCAGGGCAAAAAGTAGCAATACAGCTTTCACCTTTCTGATAGAGCAAGGAAAAAAGAAAATATATTTCCTATTTTGCCACAGTGCACTTGACCCAAATAGTTTCAGCCAAATTGACAGAAAAGGCCATTTTACAGTCTAATAGATATATTAGGGTCATAGGTAGTCTATATTTATTATGTGAGTATTTTTGCTGGATAGGGCACTTTGCATTATCATGAGAAGGACAATAATAGTCAGGAAGTGGAACAAAAAGGTTAACTCAAATGCATTCCAAAAATAGTTGAAAACCTTCTTTTCCAGTTGCAGTATGCATTCAAAATAACCCATTAGGTCTGCTTGAAGACCACATATGTCCATAATGTATTTTTTGTTGTCCCAGTTAGGTGCAGCTGTCAATGAAACTTCAACCAAATTTCACTGACTGCGGAAACACACTTTTAACAGACTGTAATAATTTGATCTGTCATGAAAAAGAAGTATTTTTTGAGTCTTATATATTATTCTTGTTGTATATTTGTGGGAGCGTTAATTCTGTTTCAGGTACTCATTAGGCTGAGATACTCAGAGTTCAAATGATTTGCCTGGAGTTTGACTCGAGTCTAGTGCATTTTCCCTCTTGGCCCCTGAGGGCTCATCTCACCTGTCATCCCTAGGCAAGAGACACAGTGGCAGCACAAATTCTAATCCACATGCTCAATATGAAATTTTGCATTTGATTATCAGTCGAAAAGAAATAAAATATACACTATTTTTGATAACTGTTTTATAGAGGAGTGGACTTCAAAGTATAAAAATTTGAAGTCTGATAGTGAAATTTGTTTATTTTAAACTAGAAAATTGAGCATGTGTTTTAAAGATTTTTGATTTTTTAATTTTTTGCCTTGTTACCAGGCATTTGGACAGAGAGAGTCAAATCAGAAGACTCTCCAAAATAACTTTTATTCAGAAACTAAGAAGCTGCATGGTCAGGCTGGTATTCTCCATTTCTTCTACAACTTTAGCCACATGGCACTCTGCTGCTGTGATGTAGATGCTGAAGCAGGGCTGGGTCTTGTTTCACCTGGAGGAGAGTGTGTAGGAAGGTGATGTGTGCCTCAGTGCAAGCACACTCCTGGACATAGCCTAAAGCTTAGCTCAAGAGATTCAAAAGGGTTTCTGGTCTTTCTGTGCATGAGAGGAGCTTGTCCCAGCTGTAGTCCAGGGTTCAGAGGGGACAAAAAAGTGTCTGTATTAAAAAATACATGTTGTCTACTTTGTTAATATTTTCAATATTTTGGCTTAATATTGATATGAGAATTATACATTTCTTAAGAGGGGGAACTATAAGTAGATTTAAAGATTTTATACGATTAAGAGGAAAGTCTTAAAAACTATAGCTTTGAAACAATCTTTCATTAAGTTTGTACTATTTTCTGATCAAGATTTGAGCATGTAGAATTGATATGAAAGAATCTGAGACTAAAATCAACATTTTTTTCTTTAAAATGAACAAATTTTTCTTATCTCTTGTAATATTTCAACAGTTTGGGTGAATGGCTATGGTGAATATATACTGGGAATGATTTTCAGAGGAAATTGATAAATATATCTAAAAACAAATTTGCAGTTAATAGTAATGCATAGCTTTCTGTTGTGCTTAGAAATGTATTGGGTTTTTTTGTTTTGTCTTTTTTTCTTTTTAAATGAACTTACTGGTAGTTATACAAATACGTTTGTGTAATAACTTCACAGAGAAATAATGATAGAACTAAATAAGGTATTGCAAGGAGGGAGACTATAAAACAGATTTCCTCAATCGGTGATTAAATATTCTGGGTTTTGTTCCTGCAGTTTTTAAGCAAGTAAAATATGATAAATATACCACATATTAGAGTTTGTGTAGAAGTAGTCCTTCTTGACAAAGTATTGTACTTTTTGTGTTGTTTTTAAAGAAGAAATGAGGAGAAAAAGTGAGTTAGGGTTCCTTTCCACATTTGTGATCAAAATGTCAAAGTGAATAGCAAAAGAGAAGTGTTTTCTAGATTAGTGTTTTTGCTCTTTACAGGTTAATGATATGCACTGTATTTTAATGAGTTCTCTTCAGTTGTGAAGGTAGAGAATAACTGTCTTTTGAAGACCTAATTAAGCCAATGTAAAATAGATACATGTATAATAAAATATGCAACTCAATAATAACTCAGTCCGATGACATTGTGTCATTGTTTATGAAAGTTTGCCACTGTAATTTCTAAGGTGAGACTGAAACACATAAAAAGCTACGCTTCCCATATTCTGTTTTCTTCAGACTCAATGTAGAGTAAATTGAGGCATGCAAAAGAACTGTTCCTATTTAAAAAATGAAGAGGTCTTAAAAGAGGTCTTAAAAAAGAAGAACCTCAGTAAAGCATGGTCGTAAACTGCCAGATCTGTCTGCAGTAAAGATTATATTGTCCAATCAGGGATTTTCCAGGCAGTACTCTCCTGGCAGTAATAAATAATGCAAGCCAAGATGTTCACCTAATTATATAGTTTCTACTTTATTTAGTATATTAGTATTAGGCATTGAGGTATTTTTTTGTGTGTTTGGTTTTCTTGCTTTCACCATAACTTTCAGGAATAGGGAGAAGCTCACTTACTGATTTCTGTGGAATTGTTTTTTTTTACTGGGTACAGGCATGTGGATTCTTTTTTTGCTTTTCCTGTTTGACTGACAGCAAGGATGATCTGAATTGAATTCATATTAAAAGTCATCTAGGCGATATAGAAAAGGAGCTACCATATACTGTCACTGTTTCAATTTTTCAGGAGATAAGCAAAAACCTTTTTGAGCTGTCAGCTATTAAAGTGAATTAAGTGACTATTTTCTATTAAAACCACATGCAGTATTTTAAGCAGCTATAAGATTTAGGATTAGCCCTAGGGCAATACTATAGAGATGCAAAATCTCATTCTAAACTCCATTATTTTCATTTACTAAGGCACCAGTTTAGAGTACACAAACATGTATTTGCAAGACTTATTAACCCATTGAAAGAAAATTGCTATTGTAATACCATGAAGATTACTCTTTTTTCATGTTTTAAAACTCTCAGTTAACATGTAATGCATGCTCCTCACATCTGTTTTGAGATACTTTTCAATTTAAAGGTGAGACTATATTTTAAAACTATTTAAACTTACTATAAATTTATCTCAGTACAAATATCTTGAGTACAAGGTGCATATGTAAAATGGCTTGATCTGGGTGAAGCACATTTTGGTGACATATTTCAGTGATTTTTTCTGCACTTAAAGCAACACAAAACACATTGAAAAATTTGCACGTGCTTGGTACTTTCCCAGAACCTTCTTATCCTCCTGCAATTCTCTTGAACTTTAGTTTGAACACTAAATAAATTTTGTACAATAAGGTAATGATTGCTGTTATTCCACTGTCTAAGCTTACTTCTGTGTTGTTTCTATAAATTTTGGGTTAGAATTTAAATGACATGTATTGCATCATATACTATAATAATATAACATATACGGGCTAGAAATACAATAATAATTTTCAGTAATTTTTTTCTCCTTTTCATTTTCATCTTTTAGGGGTATTAGACTAAGTACAAAACAGGTATAATAAACAGTCTATTTACTGTATATGCCCAAATATTTCTGTAACTGATATGGTACTAAACATTCATTTGTCTTTCAGTAAGTTGGGAATCTCAAAATTTTCCTCACCTTTACCTCTTAATTTCCTTCTGTGCCTTATGTTGCCCTTCTGCAATATTATTCATTACATTAAACTGATGGTTCCGGTGAAAACTGATTTTACAATTATGATGCCTGACTGACACACATTAAGAACATAGATTTTTTAAATTAGAATTGCTTAAATTACTGACAAAATATTACTTCCTACTGACAGGTGAGTGAAAGATACTGAAATTCAGTATCACTATTTCTAAGGAAGAAGACTGGTGACATTTAGACTTTTGAAACTACGTTCATGGCAGAATAAAATTATTTTTCAAACTGTGAGTGGGAAATAAATGTAAAATGGCAACAATTTCTTGCTGTTATATTTCTCATAGCTGTTTTTAGTCAGATAATATGCACACAGGCTACATGAAGTAATGTCACAGTGAACATTTGGGATTGAGAAGTCTATACCCTAATGAGCTGTGTTGGGTTGACCTTGGCTTGTTGTCAGATACCCACCCAGCCTCTCTCTCATTCCGTGTCCTCAATCACACAGAGGAAGAAAATAAGATGGAAAAGCTTGTGGGTTGAGATTAAGACAGGAAGATCCCTTACCATTACCATCATGGGCAAAACACTCTTGATTTGGGGAAAATATTCTTCTTCTTCAGGATGGAGTCCTTCCTGGGGTATTCAGTTCTTCACTAACTGTTCCTGTGTGGGTCATTCCACAGGCTGTTGTCCTTCAGAATAGATCCATGTGGTCTCATCTTCGGCTGGGGAGGAATTTCTGCTCCTGAACCTGAAGCACCTCCTCCTACTTCTTCACTGACCTTGGTATCTGCAGAGTTGTTTCTCCCATGTTTCTCCTCACTCCTGTCTCCCACGCCTCCTGTGCCTTTTTAAAAGTACGGTTTCCCAGATGTGCCCCCCCCCTACCTCACCTGCATCCAGTTCATTCTACTCCCCATCTCTTAGAAACACACATTTATGAATAATCAACAATATTTAAGTTAATTACATACTTTTCATGAATTTTGTTTGCAGCAACAGCAAGAATTTCCTTCCACCAATATCAACGTAACATCAGCAGCAAACACACTATAGATACGCTCCCAGCTTCCTGGATTTGAAAGGTATGGGGCTAGAGGGAGAGCCCTGATGGTGTGTGAGCATTGCTAAACAGCAGTCAAAATGCTGGTGTAGCACCAGCACTTCTATAGCTGCAAAGCATAGCACTGTACAAGCTGCCATGAAGAATCATTATTCCAACCCAGGCAGACTCTCTGCAATATCATTCTTATATCAACAGAGATAAATTTGTGAATTCATGGTGTACCTTGCTTGCTCATCTCTGATTTGAGCTAAGAGCTAAGTAAGAAATACTGTAGGAATGGCTATGAAAAGAGTAATAAATGGGGCCATGTGAATGCACTGACAGGAGCAGCCATTCCATCTGTACTCTTTGATGTACTTTATGAAGCTGATAACAATGTCAAATTTTATTTTCCCTGTAGTATTCTTGCTGCCTTGTTAGTGTGTTAATGTCTTCTGTTTGAGCATTATGGCAAGCTCTTTGGGGGTTGTGAATTTAAAGTATGGGTATGCTATAATATTTTAATGGTGCCATATCAACAAATATCAAGCATTTGTCTACCAAAAGCAAAGTGCTGATAGCTATCAATTAGTCCCTAGCTGATGTTCAGAGGGTCTTATTTGCTTCTTAGGCCAAGTGAGAGACAGTTGATATGAATGATATCTAGGTTTTATTTGGTGTTTGTGCATTACTCTTATTTCTCCACTTTGAGATCATTTGCCAGACAGAATGCAGCAGAGCTCCTGGAGGCAGAGTTTGGTGATTCTTCAAAGAGTGTTTTTACTGGTTCTTGTTGAGAACTGTTCTATGTCCATGAAAAATCAGCGATACTTTTGAGATATTCATCAGAGAAATAAAAACATGATAGATGACTGTAAATTATTTGTAAGCCAGTATTTCTAATACAAAACCACCTGAAATAATATTTTATCTTGAAATTTTTTTAACTAGCTTTTTGCTTTCTGCAGCTTTCACTGCTCCTTCATTCAAGAACTGGAAATCACCTCTCTCTTTTGGCCAGTTTAAGATATTTCCTTCAGAATTCAATTCCTGGGAGTTTTGTATTTTCTTGATGTCTTTGGAGTCTCAAGGTAAAAGGAGGTAAAAAAGATTGCAGGTAGAATGAGCTACAAAATAGAAGATTTTTTTTTTTAAGCTGCCAGTGAAATCATTAGGTGGCCAAACAGAAAGTATTGTAGGTAAGATAGATCATGCTAAGGTCAAAGCAAATACAAATTACTAGACATTTCCATTTTTTTATTAGAATCTCATTTGATTGGTAGCTTAGCTATGTAAAATAAAAAAATATGTCTCTTATTTGAATAAAGAATCATAGATAGTAGTGATTCTGTACAGAAAGGTAGTAAAATATGGCTTCTGTATGCTGTAAGAAACCCTTAAAGATATCAGTATTTATTGCATAAACACTCTGGCAGAGCAAATAGTCGGGAGACTTTATAGCAACAAAGGTTTCAAAGACTGCAGATCATCTTCATTAAAAAAGTTTCTTGGAGTGGCTGTGTGGATTCCCTTCCTGAGAATTTTCCACTTCAGAGGGTGTGAGACCTTGCACTTGTTGTCCTTTTGTTCCTGAAGACTTCAGCTTTCTCCACAGTATTGGCAGTTCTCCACATGATTTAGGGAGATGGTAACTGCCGAGTGGGTCAAGTCTTCCATTATTAAATTGTGTTAATACTTCTAATTGATCCAGGATTCCTGTTTCTTATCTAGAAGAAAAAAAAAATCTTACAAATCAGATGAAAAACCCAATAAAGCCTCACACTTACTGATGCCAAATGTGAAGAAATATGTATAGTTGAATTTCTTTGCTATTCACATTGTTGATAATCATGAGAGTATATCCTCCCTGAGGTGTCTGGAACAAACCAACGGAATTGGGATATAAAGTGTTTTCTTCAAATTTTGTGTTTTTCTTTTCTCATTTTAACAGTACTTCTAGTTCTTTGTGCTGGCTGAAAAACAAAATCTACAAGCCAGGTAAGCCTGCAGCTATTATCATATTAGTTTTCAGACACTGGTAAAATGTGTTGTGAAGACAGAAAATTCAAATCCTGATTATTTCTTGTGTGAGAGAAATGTCATGAAATAATTTTGTTGATATTTATTACTGAGAAAACATAGCATATTAGATTTAGACTTCTAAGATCTTTTGGAAAAGGATTAAAAGGTGTTGAGATTGGGTATAATTTCCTGTTTGTATCATCAAGAACTATGCAGGACATTGGATAATGGTCGAAATGATCTCCTTTGAGTGGTAGGAGACATAATGGGTTTTAAAGAAGGAAGAATATGGTGAGAGAAATAAAATTTATTAGTCGGGAGACCCCCTGTCCTCTTAGAGAAATGTTTTCCTTTTGGCATGGCACTGAAATCTCCTTTGTGGACTTATTATGTGCACAACTGCAATAGATTGGTGCATTAATAGACAAGAGGATTTAAAGGCTTAAGAGACATGAAAACATTCCTACAAATACTGATATCTGATAAGCATGCAAGGTTGGGGAAGAGCAGTAAAGTGGTTAAGGATGGTGAGCTAGAAGACGAAAAAATCATCTTGAGAAAAATGGGAGAAGAAATTTTCTTGGTGTGAAAATTATTTATAGAATATAATTTTTTGAAGCCTCATGCTACAGGAAATTAATATACTGAAGATTTCAGCTCTAAGTTACTTTCTAATAGTAACTCCCCAAAAATTTATGTACCAAGATACGAAAATTAAAATGATGCCATTTATCTAGGGATATCATAAGAAATAAAATGCATGCATTTGAAACTTTTGCCTAAAAGTCTTTTGATATTATTTCTATTCCTTTGAGAAGTTTTAAAGATCCTGTCCAAACACTGTTGATAGTCAAGGTCTATATGAGACTTTAAAAGGGCATATACTTTTCTAGAATTGCTGAGATGGTACAGTTCAAATAAAGATATTTTAGACCCTGAAATTATTATTTCTCTAGATGGACACAACTAAGTTTTTTACTTTTGAGGATTTAGAACCTTGGCTGAAACTTGGAATTTTTTTATTTTAAATTCATTTTCTTGTATATTAAGTCTGCTGCAATGAACTGTGGCTGTTGTGATTGAACTTAGACAGTTTGGTAAATGTGGTTTTCCTTAAGTTTATAATTTGATCTTTATCACATTTGTTTTTAAGAATCTCTAATCACTAATTATAATGATACTTTACCTAAAAACGTGGCACCTCTTGGGCTTTTGAATTGCAAGCAGACAGTTTCTTAGAAGTCATCATTAAAGCTGTGTAAAAAAAATAGTTGGTCTGTGGTCCTGACAAAGAAGAAAATAGATAAATGCTCAATTTGAAATTATTAATGAAAAATAAATAGAAAAATATTTGTTATCTTGACTGGTGTTAAGATAAAGAGGGACTTCTTTATCAGTTCAGATTAAGAAGGCATAAATGTATGTGACTTGATCAAGCTAGAATGATTTAAAATTCCTTTTGTACATATAAACCTGCTCATTGTCATCTCCCTTGATACTAAGGTTGCTGATTTGAATCATCAGTCCTTCAGCAAAGGGGCTTGTGGAAGCATCAATGAGATCAATGATTCCTCTAAGCAGTCCATGGGTGTACCATGTTTTACCCCAGCTGGGTTTGAATTACCCACTATTATTGTGTTTGTGACTTCTGCAGTGAGAAGCATATGTTTTGCTTAGAGGCTGTAAAGGCCTCTTCAGCAAGCTTTTCTAGGCACTGTGTTTCCTTCTGGGGTGTCCTCTACCTAAGACAGGTCCTTGTCTAATTAAGAGAGGTCCTGTTTTCTTCTATAGTAATGTTTGCCCAACTTTGGGCCTCTGTGTTCCATTCTCTGTTCTCACCATTTGATTGCACAGTGGAGCAGAGCAGCAAAGAAAACAGAGATTTCGTATAAATCTCATAAATGCCACTGTTTTAAAGAGAAATCTGGTGGCCACTGATGTAGCTGAGGAAAAACCCAGTCAGAGATCTAACTTGGGTGAGACAGCAATGGTTTATAAATTGTGCTGGGATAAACCCTGGAGTTGAAGCACTAGTTCTACATTTAATTTAGAAACATATCCAAGAACAGTTTAAAACTTATTAGTAGTGATACTGACAATAGTTTTGCTTTAATCATCAGGGAAGTAATTGGATAATTTCAGACTTTAAAGGTAATTCACTTGATTAAAGTAAACGGCTTATCTTTTCCCTTCCCCTCTACCTAGAGGAAAACAAATAAACAATTAAATAAAGTATAATGAGAAATAATTCTTCTTGATTCTCCTTCTTTCCATTGACTTTGCTAAAAATTCCCCAAACTGTAATTCAGTTTGTGTCCATTGCCTGTCCATTCTCAGTGGGCTCCACTGAGAAAAGCCTGGCTCCATCTCCTTTGCAACCTCCTTTTGGGTCTCTGTATGCACTAATAAGGTCTGTCACAGGAGTTCATGCCTCTGATCATCATCCTCTGGGCCTGGCCATTTCTACCCACCTCCCTGTCTATTTGTCCAGTCCGTACTCCAACAGCTTCTCTGTGAGCATCTTACAGGAGACCTTTCTGAGGTCCAGATAGTCAATATCTACTGCTCTCTTCTCATCTACAAACCCAGACATTTTATGACATATTAGAAGTCAATCAAATTGGTAAAGCATGGTTTCCCCTTGGGGGACATTGTCCTGCTGACTAGTCCTGATGACCTTGATGTCTTTCATATATCTAGAAATATTTTCCAGGATTAGCAGCTCCATCACCTTTCCAGGGACTTAGGTGAGGCTGGCTGGCCTGTAGTTCCCTTAATTGTCCTTCTTGCCCTCCTTAGCAATATGACAACTGGCTTTCCTCCAGTCTTTAGATATTTCTTTCAGTCAGCATAATCAATAAGATTATTGAAAATGGCCTTTCAATGACATCTGCCAGTTTTTTCAGCACATGTGGTTATCCCATTAGGACCCATGGACTTATGTATGTATACTGGAAAACATCTTTGAAAGGAACTGCTAAAGCTGAACTCTCACTTTCCCACTCTCAGCAGGCTCTGTACCCAGCCAGGGACACAAAGCTGTCATTTAATACCTTTCCAAGGTCATCTCTTTCCAACTCCTTGCAGTGAGCAGCGAGGGTCATTTTTGACTAGATCAAGTTGCTCTTTTCAACCTGACCTGGAATTTTTCTAGTGATGGGGCATTTACCACCTGTCTAGGCAACCTGCTCCAGTTTTCACCACCACCCTCACTGTAAAAAATTGCCTTCTTATATATAATCTAAATAGACACTCCTTCACTTTGAAACCATTACCCCTTTTCCTATTGCAACAGGCCGTAATAAGTTTTCCCCCTAATTCACATTCTTAATAGAAAGTTAAAAAGCTGCAAAAAATCAAAGCAATAAATATAATTCGGTGAAAGATACTACCCCAAAACTTGACTTCAGTAATTACATATAATTTTTGGTTTTTTGCAGATACAGAAGTTTATTGTCTGAAACAGAAATTCAGGGGGCACAACAGCAGCAGCCAGACTTTATCTTGTAAGTTTGGAGACGTTGTAAGAAAAAGCAGTATTGGAGGAATGCCACAGTGCAAGACCCATTTTAGCATGAAGCAGAACTAGAGACAGTGAGACAAGAATTTTAACACATTCCCCTGTGAAGTAACTTAGGGGATTTAAATGACAGTGTCGTGGAAATGCTATTACAAGGAGGCAATAGCTCTGTGTTCAGACTGACCTCACAAAGCCTCCATGCTTCAAGCACCTGAACCAAAAATAGCTATTGTTTGAAAATAGCAGCAGCAACTGGAAAGGTCACTCCAAATTATTAACATCATTGCCCCCCTCTGCCCTGTGTTGAAAAATATTATAAAGAAATTTTGAAAATTACCTTTTTTCTCTTCACTATGGTTAACAATAAATAGATTTTAAAATTTTTATTTATGTATTTTGGTGGAAAAAGGGAAGACATTTTAACTTAATTTATTCTTCCCTGACTTTCCAAGACTTAATTAAAGTCTTGTCATTTTGAGATGATAGGGCAAAAACGATGGAGTTTTGTAGTCAAAATCCGTGTTATGCAATCTGAGAGGTGCTGTGAGCTAAAAATGTCTTCCTTGGAAGCTGGGCCACTTGGGCACTAGTCCTGCCACTGAACTTGTAGCTTTTACAGAATGGATTAGCTTTCACAGCAGGAGCTTGAGATCATCCTCTTTTAGCCAGTGGTCAAGACACTTGGGCAGTGAAAAGTATGAGCTGTGAATTCTCCATCCCTCAGGCTGAGCAGTAAATAGGATCTTTGTCTCCCATAACCTGATGTAAAACTATTATTTCCAAACTGTTAATTGCTTATTCATTGGGCAAAATAATTTCAAAAGATAGCTTTGGTTTTTTAATTACTTGAATCTTATGATATGTCTGGGTTGAAACAATGAGCCATTTCAAGTCAACTGTACTTTTGACAAATACACCACCCTGCCCCATAATATTTTATTTTTTTGAGGGAGGGCAGGGAGTGGTTTGGGGTTTTGTTTTGACAGCTTCTGGTACTAATATCTTTCTGTCTTGATGCTAGACAAAAAAAAAAAAAAAAAAGAGACATACCATTTTTCTTTTTAAGGGACTGGCAGAAGTCCAGATCCATGAGTAATACAGTCAGTGAGTCATGAGTTGAACCATTTCTATGGTTCCTTACCAAATACCTGTAATTCATGTGAATTCACAAGTGAGGAAAAGGCTATAGATTTTATTCTACTGCATTAAAATAAGAAGACAAGTTCAAGACATTTTGTATACTTGGATGTTAGCATTTGTAAAATGGCTGATGCAAAAAGCCAGCACAGAATCTGTATTTCTAGCAAAGTTACTTCACTTTTCACTGTCATGGTACTGAGATTGAAGAGACCTGTAGGCTAAGAGGAGCTCAGCCTCTGGTCACCTGGGTTGCTCTCTGCTGCCCATCATGGGCTTTATCTCTGTCTCTCCATTGTTCTTCATAAAAAAATTAGTGAATCTTCAGAGATTTAGTTAAATGTTTTAAGTGGGTGCTTTGAGACTTTTTTTTTTGGTTAAAAAAAATAATTACAGCATCTGATTTAGTGAAATGTTCATCTCTTTCTAAAAATATGCTCTTATAAGGAAAGATTGTCTATATTTCCATATTCATGGAAATCAGATGCAGAACTCCTGTCATACTGATGAAACTTCAGCTTCAATATTTTTCCTAGCTCAACTCTGAAAATATATCTCTATGTCTCTCTCTGCTACTGATTCTTCTTCCTCCCACAAGTAGATCCAATTAGAAAAGCCATCATATTGATGTAGTATGGGCAGACATAGATTTGCAATGACAACAAAAGTATAAAAGAGATGCCACTATTTTCAGCCCTTTTAAGAAGAAAAAATTGAAGTGAGTGAATGCTGTTTGTAGGGCTAAAAATGTAGCCCTCTGACAATAATTGGGATCCTTGGGATTCTACAAGAAGATAGGGGGATTATCTGCTACTTAAGCCATTGCAGGTATGCTGCTGAGTACACAACTGAAAACCAGAATAAAAGCATTATCATTAGTTCACAGCTCTTAGCAATCACCTCTTATCCAGCTTTTGTTTACTGCTCCTCTTATTTATTTGTCTGTGTTCTGTGTATGCAGCAGTCAAATTGCTGCAACAGATACTTAAAAAAATGCAGGGCTACACTAGAAGTTTGACCTTGCTATGCCTCATGATGGAAAATTCTGGTCACATATACAGAATATTTATGTAATTAGCAAACGCAGGATATGATTTACCAGGTAAAAATTACCTATAGTTAATTTTAGTATTTTTTCTGGAGTCCAGTGCTGGCTTTAGCTCCTCTCTCTCTCTCTCTCTCTTTAATTTATTTCTCTTCATTCACCCTAGAGCTTATTCAAAATCCACCACCATATGTTTATACCAGAAGACAAGGAGCTAGCTTATTCCAATTTCCATTCTGTATGTATCATTTACTAATAGAACTTTCTAAATTTTTTCAGACCCTTTGAGGTTATGACATTCCTTTTCAACTGTGAGCATCTAGGAATCCTCAGTACTCCCTTCCCCTTTGAGGTGGGACACCACAAGAACTCTGAAAGATTTTTTATCTGGTGTTATTACTGGAGTCAACATTAAAATGACATGTACAGAAAGAGATTTATGACTCCTTATATATAAGTTGCTGTAGAGGTTATGAAACTTATTCTGTAAACTGAACTGCTTAATAAAACAGCCATATCTTCACTGCTAAAGACAGCTTCCTTTGAGAAAGCCAACTGAAAACAGTTATCAAAATTTAAAATTTTAATTGAAGAAAACATGGGGGTGACTTGTCATCTTAGTCTTGCTTTTTATGATTGGCATAGGTCTCCTGCCTGTTTTACCTTTACTAAAAAAAACCTCCATAAACACCCAAAACCTGTTATACTCTTTCTGTTAAAAATTTTGGGAAAATTCAGTTAAATGCTTATAAAAGTAACGTACAGAAAAATCTCTTACAAATTAGTCAGTCAATATTTAATTGCTGACAAAATTTGAACCAACAATTGATACTTTCATGTCACTTAAACCAAGGTGTTTCTCAAGCTTTCTATTTATGAACTAGGTCTAAGCTCCCATAGTTTATATTTCGGGGTTTCATCTTTGTCCAGAAATACCATCTATAAACATCCTGGGCTGGTTTGGACTCGAGTAAAATTAAATTTTTCATAATACCTACTTTGGGATTAGGTTTTGGATTTGTGGTAGAAACCAATGAGTCTTCTCACTTCTGTGTTTCCAATTCTGTTCTCCCATCCTGCTGGAGGGAGTGAGCGAGCAGCTGAGTGGTGCTTAGTTGACAGCTGGGGTTATACTCTGACAGATCATTAAATAGAACCTGCCTAAGAAATAAAATCTGGTAAAGCTGATAGAGCATGACTTCTGTCCATAATACTTTTTACACCTTGCCTTGATTGTCTACGTGTGTTTTTTGGGTTTGTAGTGTACATTGTCCATAATGGGTCATAGAAAAGCTACTTGGGAATGGAAAGAGGGCTGAATGGAGTGATTTTGTTTTATCACTTCCCTGTATGAAGAGAATTATGGCGTGCCTCTCTGGTTTGGAGATCAAAAACATAAAAAGGCTGAGAATATGGTATTTTCTGTGCGAATAGGGCTTGAGGATAAAGGATGACTATTGTGTTGGTAGACTTCAGAGTGGCCTGAGATGTAGAAATGCTTTCCTTCATACGACATAATACTGAGATGTTATTCCTCTAAAATAGTTTTACACTGCTATTACTTTTGAAATTCTATTTTCTGTATTCCCCGATAATGTTTCCCTTTGATCAACTTTTACATTACTGACAAACTCTTTGCTTGCTATTTTGAAATAATATCTTCTAGAATAAAGGAATTGATTCTGGAAGAGGGGTGATGAGGGATAGAAAGGTGGAGATTCAAGGTTTTTATGTTTAAATGTTAATATTCTTTCTAGTTTATACATCTATATTTGTTTATAGCTAGCTCAGTTACTGAAATAACATACACAATATTTAATCTAAATAAATTAATATGTTATTGAAATAAAGTAGCTCATGTCAATGTGTCTTAGGTTGAGCTATTATTTTAGTTGAATTACTCTTCCTTTGACCCAGTTGATACTTCTTAGACACAATAAAGCCAGTTCATTCTACCTATTTAATCTCCTTTTTTTGTCCAGCTCCTTTTATGGTTTTTTTTTGTCTCAG
This sequence comes from Setophaga petechia, assembly GCA_024362935.1. Classification (NCBI taxonomy): domain Eukaryota; kingdom Metazoa; phylum Chordata; class Aves; order Passeriformes; family Parulidae; genus Setophaga; species Setophaga petechia. The sequence goes on from JANCRA010000008.1 coordinate 33,695,528, forward strand.
TTTGCTGGCAGGTTTTTTCTTCTTTAGACATTCTGCCCAGTTCAGGGATTAAGTTTCTTTTATTATTGTTATATCATTCACATTATTGCTAAATTGATGCACATTTTGCAACTCTGTAGTTAGTGCTAATGAGGAGGAGGATGAAGCTCTTCTTCAAGAGCACGTGGTTCTCATTTATTCAGCCAAGACCTCCATTGCCCCATATCCTCAGTAGACCATCCAGACATGAGAAGTCTGGTCTTGAAGTTTTTCTGCATTATTCATAGCATCAAGTGGTTGGTTGTTCAGATTGCAATTTACTATAATCAGTTCTCTGGGTCCTACATATCAAAAAGACTTTTAATTATTAAATACAAGGTTATACACAGGCTCATCTCCCAGAAGAATTTTAAAACTCACTAACTTATTTAAATTCCCTTAGAAGCTATGAGACCTATGAGCAGGATTAAGCAGTTCTTCAATTACCAGCATATATTACAAACACTTTTTTATTGTTTTCTCTTGAGTGGTAACCCCTTCTCTATCTGTGCTTTTCCTAAAAAAGCAAGAGGTTCTCTCTGCTTTGCCTTCCTCCATTAAAGTTTGTAAAATGCCAGGGTGCTGCCACTTATCAGTCCAAAGCTGTGTGAGGGCCCCCATATTTCCTTTGCAGCTCTAACTGTATACTCTAAAGTATGTCAGTTGTAGAGCATTTAAGTTTTACTGTTGAACTCCTAAACTCAAGACAGACACCAATTTTTTTTTCCTTGTGAAAGGAGGTGGCTGGAATAGGAATGCAATGCTTAGCCTGAGGGTGAGTTTGCTTTCTTTGCTGTAGCACTGGTCTGGATTTCTGAACTTAGGTGACAAAACCTGAGAGAGAACCATTCTTGCTGACCATTTATGACTCATTGTGGTGAAACTAGTGGAAACAAAAGCATCCACAAAAAAACCCCAAATCAAAACAATCCTTTGACAGCTTGTTCTTCCTTGTTGACTTGCACTTTCCCATTGATGCTTTCTCATTTTTTCCTTGGTCATTTGCTTTTTACTTTACAGACCGCATCTGTTCCTTCTGTTCCTTTCCAACTTGTCTTTGGTAACCCCAAATTCAGCCCTGATACCTGCATGCAAGACTCAGCTCAATTCTGCTGAAGTGTAATGCACACAGAAGAGGGATATGTAAAGCATTAAAGAAAGTGTGATCCTATTTGACCCTTGAGCTCTTCTGCCAGAGGAGTGTTTTCCATATTTGATTTCAAAATGCAAAATATCCTCAAATACAGCACAGCTACTGTATACGTTATCTTTAAAATCTTATGTGACATTTGACAGGCCTGAGTATCACCAGTCACCCACTGTAAAGTAACACCACCAAAAACTGCTGTCACTTTTCCTGCAGCTGGAGAAATCCAGCTGTGGTAGTTTAAGGCAAACAGCTCTCAGCTTAAAGGTACCATCTCCCTGGCAGGAGCAGCTGAAGTAATATGTATTCATTTTTCAACTGCTCCAATTTAGAGCTGGCAGTGTTTGTGTGGCTGTGCTGGCCTTGTATCAGGTGGCAGTGCCCTACATGCTGGAGGCAACTGAGGCACTGGTGTGATCCCTTCTGCAAGGGACTGCTGGCAATTTGAAGAGAGGGAGCCATACATTTGTAACTGCTGCTGTAGCTGGAGCCTCCAGAGCTTCCAGTGTGCAGTTTATAATTGGGATTTATGAAAGTAGGAGTCAGAGGTCAGTATTCATTCAAACCACTAATGTCATTCTTGTGATTTTAGCATTATTACAGATATTGTATGTATGATTACACATATTGTATTGTATGATTATTGCACATACTGTGTATGTGACATACTGAAGAAAGCTTAAATATTTTCAAAATTTCACCTTCCCATTATATATTATTGCATGCCTTGGCAATTTTAATAGCTTTTTTAAAGCTTCTGAATTTATCACCATAGTTTTTAAACAAGTTGTCTTTTCAGGCACATAAAAATGCATATGTATATATATGCACATAAAAATGTATAAATACATAGAGCTTTATCTGTACATAAATGCAGATGAAAATACTTGGTTAAAACATAAGTAACATTGTAACTTGATTGCAGAAGTAGAGCAAAGGCTTTTTGGAATATTTGTAATTCCTTTTGCCCAGTGCAGATTATGTAAAATTGCGTTTCAAGGACTGATGGCAGTGTGATTAGCAGCAAAGTACACTGTAGTGGGAGGTCATAGAGGTTGAGTTCCCTCCCTGAAATCACTCAGTCTTGAAGGAAGTCTAAATGAGTTGAGCACTAATGCTTTAAAATCTCTTGGCTGGCCACCTGTCTGGGAAAGGGTAAAAACTGGTACTTGTCTGAGATTGGCTTGAAAATGGAATTGAGAGCCCAGAGTGATGCCCTTAAAAGAACGAAAAATAAATGTTGAATCAGGGGCAAGGCAGAATTAAATTTATTTGCTTATAATTCTACTTCCTTTAAAATACATTTTGGTTATGGAGAAAGTAAGATAGCAGTGGGTGTTGATAAAAACAACAACAACAAAGAGCCAGAAAACACCCACACATCTTTAAAGCAGAGGAATCAAAAGGAAAGCAATGCTCACAGCAGATAAGAGTCATGCAGTCTGCAGCATGTAGCAGTGGCTGGTTGTAGCACCTACTTTGGCTTGGCTCCCAGTGCAATCCCTCATGGTTTGGCTTCATCAGAAGTGTAGCACCAGAGAAAATCCCTTGAAGTGCTTCTAGCGAGGTCATTCAAAGAGCAGTGAGCTTAGATGTAGAAATGTGTGCTAGAGGAAAATAACCTCAAGAGTCATACAGTAGGGTTTTTGAACTAGACCTGTGAGATTTAGGGGGACAAGTCTCATGATCTCTAATCTCTCATTTGCAGTTGTCTTTGCAGCATCAGTAAATGTCTGTTTGTCCTGCTAGAGAAGAGTTCCTAAGGCAGAGCAAAATATAAATGCTTCTGACAGCACACATTCAGAGAGACACACAATGAACTATCTCCCTGAACCTGCTCAGCTAGTTTATTTGAAACAGAGGAAAAATACAAAATTAAAACTAATGTAGTAACATTCCATAAGGGTTGGATCAGAGAGAATAGGATGAATATGTGTGTAGTTGAACTTAAGTAATGCCTTGCTGCCTGAGGAAGGAGGAATCTTGCTTGTGTTTTATCGCTCCCGGTTTTGGAGTCCTACCCTTACAAGATGCAGGAACCACAGAGGTTCCTTTTGGGATGTGGTCTGACTCACTAAGATGATAAAAAACACTAGTGGGTTTTTAAAAGTTGTTTTTATGTATTGCAATATGCCAAATCAGCTCGGAGGGAGGAGGGGAGAGAGATTTATTGGCTGGACCAGATGACCACCAAAGGTCCCTTCCAAGTTTTCTGATTCTGGCAAAAGAGAATTTGATGCAGGAGGGGTGATTGGTTGTAAGGATGTGAGCTAAAAATTGTGGAGGGGAGGAGGTAGAGAAGGACTTTTCCATTCTGCAGCAGTTAACGGATATTTGGGCTTCTACTGTTTTTTGAAATTATACTTAATGTGTATCCTCACACCTCTTTGTTCTTCCATCTCCTTGTCCTGGTTTGTATAACTATCAGCTGAGACTGGAGGCTCAGACCTTGTTACTCAGTCTCTCTGTAAACTACCATGGTAGCAGGATTTTCTGTGTTTGGTGGGTTTTTTTTTGGTTTGTTTGTTTGGCTGTTTTTTTTTTTTTTTTTTTGTAGGGTGTTATTCAAACTTGCCTATTTTGGCCAACAGATGCCTTTTGAAAGAGTTAATATTTAGTTACAATATTATTTTATTCCCTATTTATAACTATTAAATATTTCCTCATAGCTTCTGCATCTCAGCAGACAAAGAATAATTTGGTCTCTGAGCCTTTTCCAGTTTGCAGTGGTTGGCACAGAGCTGACCTCTATACGTTGTCCATGTTCTCTTGGGTATTTGAATTGAACAAGATTGAATTTCAAAGGGAATATTTTCACTTCCTTTTCCTCTCCCACCTTCAAAATTGTTCTGCTTCACCATAAATACCTTCAGATTGGCAAGGTGACCTGCCTCACTTTCATCTAGTCACTTGAACCAAATGCCCTTTGTTAGAGTTGACAATTGTATAGTACTTGAGGAGAAGGCACACTGCATAATGCATAGCATACTCTTATGATCTGTTATCCCTTGCATGCCCTAAAAATATTGCTGATTTTTGAGACTCTCTGTGATATCTTTACTGCAGTGAGCAGTGAGGTTCTTTGCTTTTTGCATTTTCCTGCTCCTCAGTGAGATATTTTAAGTACAGAATTAATGACTACTCTAAAAGCCTGCCTGTCCAATATCTGCCCAGCACTACTTTGAGGAATGAAAACCATTGTAGTGCAAATCATGGCTCATTTCTCTTGCCAACCTCCCCAGTCCTCCTCCCCGCCTCCCCTTTTTTAAAGGTTAGAGAGAAGATATTCAGAAAGAATTGATGGCTTCATCCTCTCCTTACGTACTTAAGGAATAAGGACTGTGGGATATGAAGAGGAACATCAACTGAGTTTGGCATCCTATCTGTGAACACAGGGCTATGTCTACATTTTGGGTGTATCTTTTTCCTACAAATGTACATTTCCTATATTCATAGAGGCAAGAGCAAAGCAGCAGGAGTGCACCAATTTTCCCCAGAGATGATAACAGTGGTGATGTGTGTTGTATCCGAACTCCTTGCCTTTCTTTATGCCCCTCCTTTGGTGCTGGTATGCTAAAACCAGAGAAAATTGTGATTAATTGATTTTAACTGCTCCTTCCTACAGAAACAAAGAATAAAAGAAAAGTCCCCTGGAGTACAAGTTAGATAACTGGTGACCGGAGACAGCATGCACAGCATGAAATACTTTTTTCAAGTATGCATACAGCTTTTCTTATTTTACCTTTTATAGCAATGATGTCTCTAAAGGCTTGCAAAAACATTAAGAACTGACTAGAAGAAAAGGAAGTTTTCACTTCTCCTGTCTTCTCAGTGATCTACAGGACTGTATGGGTAGTGTTGAAACCTTTCTGATCATAACAAAATGGGACAATGTATAAACCAAAATACAATTGCTGCTGAAAGCAGCAATTAACCTTTTTAACAGAATAAAAAGCATCTATTTGTACATTTACTTGCATATCGTCACTTAACACTGTGGTGCATTTCGTTAATGGAACTTTTTACACAAAGTTCCCACACAAAACTATGATCACATCACAAACTCAGGAGCTGAACTGTGCATCAAGGCAGCAAAGAGTGATATGGAACAGATGGATTCTCAGATGTTCCCTGAGCCACAAGTCCTGCCTGAGTGTGTTTGTACCAAAGAGTTCATTAGAGCTAAGTGATAGGTGCAAGATGCAGAAAGCTGGGGTGGCGTGAGAGGAAAGTTAAATATCTGTTGGGGAAGAGAGAGGTGAGAAAGCACTCTCCATAGGGGTGCTTCCAAAACATCCTTGTTAAATATTTATACTGCCTAAAGGTGAATCTATAAAACAGTGGAGAAGCAACTGCTGTATGCCTGGCTTTGCAGCCAACAGCTCTTTCTGGTTAAAGCAGCTGATGATTGCAGTGGGAGCAGTGTGGGCTTCTAAATATAAGCCTGTGGAAATGTTTGGATAATATCAGGCAAGAGTCAGGAGGAAGCCCATGAGATTGAATCCTCACTGAAGTTTTTATCTGAAAAACCAGTTCAAAATGAGCCTGGTTACACCCCCAGGTAGGAGCCAGGGCTTCCAGTAGCTGCAATGTCTGATTACATAAGGATGAGTGGCTAGAGAAACTGTTCACAGGAGTGCAGTCCACACTTGTGGGGGAAATTTTGATTCAAACAGACAAATAATCTTTCAACAAAAGATTAATAAAGGTGGATTATTGAAGGGGAAAAAAATTCATGTACAAAATGGAACAAGAAACGACCAACATATATAAGTGTTGAAATAGCTCTTATATGTGCTCATTTGTTGCTATAGGAATGGCTATATATCAGAGCATGCTGATAGCAGGCAGGTAATTGTCTCCTGCCATAAGCTGATGCATATACAATAAGTAAAACTTGGAGATTTTGTAGTTGTTTGTTTTTTAATGACTTTGTTCTGTTCCAGTCAGTCAATGAATAATGTGTGCTGTTTGAGGGAAGATGTACTGAATACGATGGAATAAAGGTAAGCCACAAATTACTTTTACCAAAAGCAGCAGCTCAGATTGCAGTGTAATTTCCACTTCTGTTCCTAGGCCTGGGAATTTTGTTGGGTAGGCATGTCCCAACACCTCTGCCTACCCATAGGAATCCCAAGGACACAGAAAAAGGGGAATGGACTATGTGGGCTCCCAGCTAGTTCTAGCAGATTCCATACTTTCAGAATATTAGGCAGATTCAGTTATGTTATGGTGTATTAAAAATTTGCTAGTGACTATTTAGATGAGGAGTAACTTACAGCACTAACAAGTGTATTTCTGTAATGAAAAAAAAAGCAACTGAAAGGATTTTTAGATCTGGCATAACTAGATTTTACACCCAATTTTCAGGTATAATGCTGATTTGATCTAAAAAAAGCTTGCTGGTAACAGGATAAAGGTGTTTTGAGCAGCTCAGAGCACTTCCTAGAAATCCTTGTAAAAACAGCTTCAGGAGGCATGCAGCCTTCTTAGAAACTGCATGAGAGCTCTGATGAATTAACATTGTCTTTTGCTGTGACAGAAAGACTTGTAAATGGTATTCAGAAGAATGATAAGGGTAATAGAAGTAGGTCAGTTTGGCAAATAAATAGCCTGACTTACCCACAGGCCTTGATTTGCTGGCACTTTGAGATTCCAGGCCAGCTATGTTCCAAATCTGCTCATCCCATATCATATTTAATCCATACCATTTTTTTGTGGCTTGTCAAAGATTTGTTTGATATACTGTGTGTATAAAAACTAATATTCCAGTGCTGAATTTTTTAGTGGCTACTTTAACTTGATTCAATGTGACATTCCCATGTGTAATGACATCTTAGCTACCAGTTTCACATCATTAATTATGATATTGCGCTGTACTGTGACAAGGGGCCTAAATTAAACTTGTTTCAAAACATATAAAACGACAGTTTTGCAGGGTCATTTGTTTCATGAAGTAATAGATATTGCAGGGATGAAGGAAATATCACTCCAAATTCTGTGTTTTCCTAACAATCTTTATGGAGCAATAGCTATTGGAAAAGCAGAAACAAAAATTGATGTGAAGACCTTTTTTCTTTTTCCTGTTCACCCCAAGACAATGTTTCAAAAGCTTCAGAGTTGTAAAAAGATTTTATACCTTTCATTGAAGATTTCTACTGAATGTGACCTTATATTATCCATTTAAGCATATGGCTATAAAGGGTGTTCCAAGAGTTTTTCAGCAGGAATTTAAGCAGATGCAGGCTTAGGAATTTAATCTAAATTGTTTAGGATTAACTAAAAAATAATCATGATCATTTTATCCAGTGAATAATGGATTTCCTTAATCTGATTAGAAAACTGGATGCAGCAGCAGTACTTCCTGTGTTTTGGCATAAAGCAAAAAGGGACTGTAAGAAAAAGTGCTCTGATTGTGTGATTTTACCTTTTCTGTGTTGGTTTTGCAGTTAACCGTATTATTCTGGGCACACAGTTGTTTGAGAGAAATGACAATTTCTTGCTTCTTTTGCATTTCAGCACTGCAGGTATCTAATAGCTCTTTGCTCCATTTCTGCAGTGGGACATGCATTTGGTTTGTTAGCAGATGGTCTTTTTTCTCTACAGTGCTAATCAAACTTTGATACATTTGGATTTGCACAAGGGAAAAGCTGACAGGGCTGACTGAGCGCATCTGCTTGGCTGTTTCTTACAGTTCCTGAGACATGACTCAATATTCACTTAAGACTGAAGTAGTGCAATTGGAGCATCAATGTGGTGGCAAAAGCTTCCTTTTTTGTAATCAACTAGGGCAGAGCTGCTGCTCACGCATCTCCAAGTAACACTCAGGCTGACGGCACCAGCTCCTTTTAATTGATGAATTGCAGCATTACTCTTTAGCAGCATCTGAGCAACATCCTGTTCGTGAAAAACCTGAGTAATCAGGGAATTCCACTTGGCTGTTTTAAAGTGGGCTGTTTTATAAACAAGGCAGTCTCAAGCCATGTTCTTCAAACCATGTTTTGACATGTACAGAGGTTCCGCATATATAGAGAGCTTTCAGAATTGAGGGTTGAATCAAACTCCTGGTATTGAAATTGATACAGCAAGAATGGGCAGAAAGGGTGATCCAGTAGTGTTTCCATGTGAATAAATACTCTTTTTGTTGTTTCTTGTTTTGTTTGTTGCTTTTGATTTTGTTTGGTTTTGTTTTGTTTTTTAAACTTCTTGGTGCCTGTGTCAGCAACATATATGATACATGAGCTGCAGCCAGTATCTCTATTTTTTTGCTAGTTAGACTCCTCTCTGCATCCTAATGTTGTGATTTTTGGATGCTTGCACTGTGAAAGTCAAGCTTTTATCTTTTCACGTTTTTCCTTTCTTCCCTGTGTATCAACACATGAGCGACAATGAGTTCCAAGTATTTATGCTGAGCATACACAAAATTGTTATGCAAGTCTATCTTTTCACTTGCAGAAATAGAAATTCAGACTCATCTGTGGCAAAATAACATGAATGATTTCTCTGGTGACCATCTACTTTGGTAGCACTACTTGACAGAAATGCACATCCTACCACAGAGGAAGGTGAAAACTCTGATAGGGAAGTTCAGTTCTGTGTAGCTTTGAAAAACAGTTTAAGAACACAGTGATGAAACTGTTCCCTTAGTCCCTGCAGTGCATCCATCATTTGGGGCTTCCTTAGCATATCTTTTGTGACTGTTCCAGAAAAGAGGCTTGTAGGAGGACATATGTTAATAAATACCACCTATTCTTTTGTTAACTGAAGTGTCTCATATGATTTCCAACCATGTTTCTGGCTCATTTAAATCTCTAGATTCTGCCCTACAAGTGAGTAGCTCTGCTTACAAAGTTGTTGATGACTAGGAAATGTTTTAATACTCAAATGGTTAGAGAGAGCATAGAAATAATCTGAGAAGAAGATGTAAAAAATGAAGAGAATGAAGTATATGATAAGAAAAGAAAACATCAGAGTGTGCAATGAATGAAAAGGCTCTCCTATTTCCAGTGAAAGGAACTCCAAGTAAATAGTTTGCTTTGTAATGGGCCCATTAATATTTCAGTGTATTTAAACTGATATCTCTAAATCAGCAATTTAAAAATTGATTTTTATGGGCTACACCAGATAATAAAATTTTTATTTTTCAGTGAGAGAATTTAACTTGATAATGATGGATTGCCTGTTAGTTGGATTTAAGAAAGTGGAGTTTGGCTTGTTTGCTTGGTCTGCTTTCTTCCTTCTCAATTTATGTTCCCTGTGAATGGATAACTCCAAACAACTATGTGAAAATGATGTATTTTGCGAGGCAGAAATAATTCGATGAGTATCATCAGAATATTGCAAAACATTCTTGAAATGACAAAAGAAGGATGGTTTCGTGCTTCTCTGTAGACCATTTACATATGTCTTGAAACTGCAGTTTTACCTGAAGTTTCTAGAATATAAGAGAAGGCAAATACTGATTTTGGAGACAATTTTTGGTTTTGTTGTTTAACTGAATTTTCAGAGTGAGATAAGAGGAACATTTAGTTACTTTGAGTTGTGGTTAAGTTAAAAACAAAAGACAGCATTGGCAGAACTCACAATGGCTAGATGCCATTAGCTTGGGCATCTGGCTGCATTCTGGGGTTATTTTCTCAAGTGAGCTGTGCCACAATGTTTTCCTCTATCCTAGAAAATACTTCATATGCAATATACTAACAATAGATGAAGTTCTTTTGTTTGCTTGAAGTGGTTCATTTTGTCTTTTTAATTTCAGTGCAACATTCAAAACTCCAGTCATTACTTGAATAATTTTGGTCGACTTTTATTTATACCAATTCTGATTTGTGTGCAGTCATCTTACTGGTAAGTATTGTTGGAATATTCTCTATATATTAATTCATCAAGATGGCTGTATTTGTACTGATAAGTGAAAATAAAAATTGATAAATCTTTAATAAGGCATTTTCTTTCTCTTTTAATACTAAGCCCTCCTATCAATCCAAAATTAATTTATGGTACTTTAAATTTATCTATTTATTTATTTATTTATTTATTTATAGTTTATATTTTGTTTTGGTTTTGTTTGGTTGTTTTGTGTTTTTTGTATAGAAAATGATTCTGCAACCTCTTAGAACAGGGAAGATGTTCTTCACTTCTTAGTGTATACACACTTCAAAATGTATATGTACTTTATATCTTATATAATCTTATATAAATTTATCTTATATTCCAATATTTAACTTCTACTTGAAGTGGTATAAAGAAGAACACTTAAACAGAGAAACTATTACTCTTTCAGACAATGTATTTTCCCTGTTGCACAGGAATACCATTACTTAAGATGAGGTCTTTTAGAAGACAGTGTAGTTTAATCCCTCACCACTCATCAGAGATTCAGGAATTCTGTATCTGCAAGGGAGAATAATCCTTTCTGTATATCCTAATTGTGATGTTTCCCTGTTTCAACTTACGACACATAACTTTGGTTGTCATATAATGATATGATAAAATAAAATTTTCCTTATAGTGATTGTACACACTGCTGGATTCAAAGCTGCAGCATTTGGGTTATAGGATAGCCCAATAGTATCAGTGGAATAATAAAAGGAAAGAATTTTGCTTTTTTTTGCTAGCATGGAATATAAAAAATGAAGTTAAAAGACAGCAGTGAAGCAGCTGTGTTATCTAGAGCCTATGGCAAGCATTCCCTTGGGACTTGAGTTCAAGCATTTCATCATTTGGCTGTTATACATCAATGGTGATGTGTAATTTTCCATGTTAAACTATTTCTTAATATAAGTAATAATATCTGAGTTGGATTGTCAGATATAAGGTAATTTTAGGATGTACCAATATCTCTCTTTTCTTATAAATGTCCAGATTTATCCATATTTCCACAGCTGATAAAATTGGAAAGTTCTCAGATCAAAAAACAATTAGCATTTCAGCCAAGTTTATTTTTTATGTTTGAAGTAGAGCTGACAATGACAAGTTTTTTCACATCACTTAGAATTGTGCTATACAGTGAGATTCCCATAGATGACCACAGAATCATAGAATGGTTTGTGTCAGAAGGGATTTTAAAAATGAAGTAAAGCTGATGTTACTTCTCAGGACATTAATTATAGATAATAATGTTATACATAACTTGTTCTCCCTATGATTGTAGTTTGTTCTAGAGATCTTCTTTAATCAGAATAAATTCATGTGCAAGGATGTACTTTGTGTTGTCTCAACAGTTATTGTTTGGCCTCAGAGGTGATTGCCCATCAGGACCTGGGAAATGTTTTAGATTTCTTTTAATCTTTTCCTCACTTCCTACACACAAGTGCAGGAAGAAAAATGAGAGTTCAAATCTGCAGGTGAATTTCTTATGAGTAATACTGAAATATGCAGTAACTTTGACCGAATACTGAAAAAAAGATGTCTGACATCTAAGGAGTGTGATTTTTGAGCAGTGAAGGAGAAATGAGATGGAAGAAGGAAGTGCATCCAGCCTCCTCCTTCGCAGCAGCTTTACTTGGATACTTTGTACTGCACAGACTTAGGCAGTAAGTACGGGGTGTGACTGCAAAGCCAATCCGTTTTTGAGACATAATTGATTTTATTATGGGTTGATAGAGTCTTCGTTGGTTAACTTGATATTTGGACCATAATTTCCCATATCTGTAAAGGCTTATGAAAACTTATTAGGAGCTGACTAGAAGAAAAGAGTATAGAAAATTCTTCTTCCTCCTTTTTCTCAGTAGTCTACGGGAGCATGAGTAGTGTCTAGGTTGATGTCCTTATGCTCTGCTGCAGGGGTAGAAAACACAAAATTACCTGTGATCTTTCATGGCATATTCCTGTAGTAAATGTCTATTTGTCATCTATTATAAATTTTATGCTATTTTTTGAATGATGGAAAGAGTTATGGAGATGAAAGAGGTTCTCCATAGCCTCTAAATACTAAATATCAATGTCATGCCTGTGATTTGGAGCCTTGAGTTTAATATCTCAGGTTTTCTTTCATGTTCCCTTGCTTTGGATTAATGGACATAATAACAAATAGAAGAAGTACACATAGAAATACATAGGTAGATATAGCTCAGATACAAATCTGCAACAGAAACTGTTGGTTTATTATGTTCCTGTTCAAAGAAAGACTTGGGATGTACATTTCTGAGTGCTTATCTTTAAATAATCTTGCTGGGACTTTGGAAATGTTAAATTAAACCTATGATATGCTAGGTGGTCATATTTTAGTAGCTGAAAACCTCCTCAGCTTACAATTAGTATGTAAGCTGGAAAGGAATGGACTCAGAATCACCTGCACTATCACAGATTTTCCTCAGAACTCCAGCTGATGCCAATATCTGAAAAAAAATTTACCTACTTTCTTCTCACTCACTGGGACAATTTTGGATGATAACATGGTTTGTGTCTGTCCATTATTCAGACACATGCATTGGCCATATCTATAAACTCTGTGTACCAGTATATGGGAGCCCATATTCGTATATGGCAAAGGTGGTAGTTAAAATGCAGTTCAGATTCATACCTATTGTAAGAACCTATCACATCCAAGCATTTCAGTTCTAAAATACTTCTGCACAGTCCAACAGAATATTAGGATTTTGAAAACTTTAGAGGATGTTCTGAGATAGGATTAGAAGAATAAGTGAGCCTTACTTACTTTTAGCTTTTCAAAGACCCTGGCCTGCCAGTGTGAAGATGCATGTTCCTTGTGGAAATGGAAACCATATTCTTTATTTATGAAGAAATTATGAGACCCTATTTGTTAGAATCCCATTATCTGTACAACAATAGTTTCCTGAATTGCAAGGTGCAGCACTCTTAAGGTGCAGATTACATGTATACCCTCAGGTTAGCTGAAGAAACATAATGACTGTATGAAAAGAACTAGCCTTGAAAAATTGCCTTTGTAAGTCTCTGTAATGAAATTACATTGCCTCCATTTGACAGACAAGGGGAACTGACATGAAGGAAATGTTAAAGCAAGTACCTATCTTTAAGCAGCTTTCTGAGCTTATCTTTCAAGAGCTTGGAATGTAATTGACTGAAAATCTCTAGCACTGATGCCTGTTGAAGCACATTTCCTGATCACGTTCCTATTTCCTATCTTAGTAGAAAGTCAGTTGTCTCCATATCTGCAATTTCTTAACACAGCCTGACTTATCCTGAGGCATCTGGAGCCAAAAGTTAAGTGGTTTTGAAGATCAACAAAGAAAACATTTGTGAAGTGTAATTCAGCAACATGTGCTGCTGGATCTGTAACCCCTCTGGTATTTGAATAAAACCTTAGATCAGAATTTTGGAGATTGTGTGAGAAAGATCCAGGAAGATAAAGATGTGTTGTCCATTCAGTTCTTTTTGTCAATATATTTTTAAGTTTTCATGAAGAAAAAAAATCTTTGAAACCTATCAGCTTATCAATCAAACCATGACTTTGAGGATTAGGAAAACATTGCCTTATGTGGATTCTGGAAGCAGTATATCTGTGTTAGTATTTCTGATATTAAGTTAGACACTGTGTGGAAGGATCAGGGAGAGGGACTGCTCAATGAGCTTGTTTTTCACAGTAACACCTCTCATAAATTTGGAAAAAGGAAAATTATCTTAATTATCTCTAGTGTAATATAAGTAGATTGTTACTATAGGATATGAAATAAGACGATGTGTACGTGCAGCTTTCTCAAGGGTAAAAGAGTTTTTAAATTTCTGACTTTAACATTTACAGATTTCCAGAAGTGACAGTGGGTTGGAGGGTGACAGCGCCACCTCCCCAATGACACTGGACAAACCAACTGTCCACCAAATTTCTTCTGTTCCATAAAAGAATGCAAACCAATAATTAATTTACATAAAGTGTGTGAGAAAGTTCATTACAAGAATGAAAACATTAGAAGGCTTAGAAAAACTAAAAAAATCAGAACAACAGCGGATTTATTAAAAAAGAACTAAAACTTTGAGGAACATACTACAATCACAATGAATATATTTATCATAATGAATATGCAATCAACAGCTAAAATGGGACTTCAGGAGTACTGTTTGGAATGTTTTAAAGCATTAGTGTCACTTAAAAATATATGTATCTTTCCATAATAATCTTTTGTTCCGATATGCTGCTGTGAAGTGCTGGAACACTGGGAGAAGGCAACAATTGCATATGACTGGCAAGAAAGTCTGCTATTGCCCAGAGGCATAGTGTGAAGAAAGACTAGAGCGGAAAAACAACAACTAAGAACTCAATAGCAATAAGGATCAGCTCCCTAAAGCACTTTCTCTTACTTCCCTTCATATAAGTGATTGGGGCAGTGGGATGGCTTCCCTCTGGTAACTAGAGGTTGTCAAGATCCTATGTCCTAGAAACTTCGCAGCTCTTAAAGTGGTGAAGCTGGGATTCAAACAAAATTCTTATCTAGGCTTATGCACACAAAAACACAATGGGAACACGGAACATCTGAAGCCCAGGTTGGATATCCACCACTTTTAATTTTTTATCCTAATTTTACTCAGTTCATACTTTGGGATATCAAGCAATTAATCACATTTTAATGCCTCAAGCTGAACATTGATAAAATAATGTGCTGTTACCAACCATGTGGGAAAAACCCAGAATAAGTGACCTCCTTATCTGGTCTGTTAAAATGTAACAATGGAATCCACATCTTCTTCATCCTGTCTTATGTTGGGATTGCTGCTGTTACTTGCAACACTTTTCTTTATGTCTTCATACTTCTGTGTAATGGTAGGGTAAAAATCCTGTAGATAAGAGTCTCAAACAATCTGTGGTATTGATCATATGCAAAACTGAGGAGAAAGAGCACTCCTGTTGTCACATGTTTAAAGGCTGATAAGTTAGTACAGGATGGATTTTCAGCCAAAGAAAAGTGTGGCTGGGGGATGTGTTAGCTTAGTGTGGGAGAGGAATCTGGGAGCACTTCTAAACTCCAGATTTGGAAGGTGTTTCAACGGCAGTAAACTACTAAAAGGTGCCTGAAGTGCTCCAGCATGTGTTTTTCCTCATCCACTGGCAAAACTTTTATCTTGTCCTTCAAGTGGATGTCTTTTGTCCATGACCCACTCTGCCCTTGGCAGTGATAGTGCTGCATGAGGGGGAATAGAGAGGAGATGCATTTGAATACTGCAGGATCTAAAGTCCCTGCTGTCTGGGCCATTTTCGCCATAATGATGTGGAACTCTGCTTGTACTTTCCAAGGCCATTCTGGATTTTATGTTCCATTCCCATATACACCTTTTCATAAAAAGAGTTTCTCACTGTAGAGGACCAACTTATTTTAGATTGAACAATTTGATTACCTCTCTGCAGCTGTTACAAGCTACTCAGAGCATGACTTTTAAGAAGAGCAATGGCAGAATGATTCTTATGGCTGCAATTTTGGGTCATTCCACTCACTAGTCTTCTGGTTTGGATTTGGGCCTTCTCCATTCGGCTGCATGTGCATATGACTTCGAGTACCCATAGGGTGTTACTTCAGTGAGATTTGTGGAGTTTTTAAATGAATGAAGTGTTTGTGTTTATATATATTTTGTGCTGAAACCCTCTATAATTCTCTGTAATGATCTTTACAGGATGACAGGAAAGTGATTCCAGCTTTCAAGTAATTAGATAGGCTCTGTGTACATGCATAAGTGCTGGCATTAACAGGAATGAAAGGAAGTGGTTTCATGGAATAAAGACATGCAAGCAAATGGCACCAGTGTGACTGGTGCTACATGTGGTTATTTTGCTACACATGGCCAATTTTGTCTGCTTTGATGTTGCTACAGAAGGAAATGCTGCCTCGCTGATGTATGTGAAGCTGTAAACATATTGGGGTCTAGGTTTTAACTGATCCAGATGAGTTACTTGAAAAGATGTTTTTTATCTTCAAAATCTACATTTATGTGTTTCTTCTTCATAATACCATTTATAGCCTTTTACCTTCTGGTTTCTTTCCCAGTTTTTATGAAAAATCTTTTCTTGGTAATAAGATTTTTGCATAGCAATAACATTGACTATCTGTACTTTAAATATTTTTATTGATGTGATGTTATCTAAGAGATTTTAGCATGATTATCTTCAAGAAGAGCTTTGAGGAAAAACTAGCATTTTTTTTTTGTTCATATAATTTCTCCTGGTTTGAATCTGAACAGTTTTGAGGCATTTTACTTAAAAATATCTAGAGCTTAATATATAGGACACACCTCTGCCGCTCTATTACTGCAGAGTTTACTAAACGGAGAGGTGGGCACACCAGAGGCTGGTGACTTCATTGATTGTTAAGAAGAAACTTAACAGTTTAAGCTACTTTTTAGTCCTTATTTCCGTAACTGTGGTCCACCAAGATTCTGGAGTGTTGTTCTAAACTAAAATTTCCTTTTTTACAGACCAAGAACAAGGACCCGAGTTGCAGGCTGTCATGTCTGGGGTCAGCAGCAGCAAAGATTGCCTTTGTAAGTCTTTTGGTTAGAGTTTCTGGAAGCTATTTGGGCTTGGTTTGATTTACTGTTTTTTCTCTATTTCTCCGAGTAAAGGTTCTTTAAGGTGAATGAAAAGGCCCTTAAATTGCCTTCTCTGCAACAGGCATTGCTGCTGAGTTCACTACCAGCTGAAGGTATGTACAGCTGAGCTAAGCTCATGATTCCTCGCAGCCAAAAGGAACAATCTCACTCCCTTCCAGTGACAGCTCACCGACAGCTCTTCTTTGAAGCAGTTCAGTTTGTTGTCTCTGTAGGACAGGGTTTCCCTTTCCATAGGGAAAATGAGTTTCCTGAGTTTAATTGAATTAACTTGGCAATGGGCAGTGTGTTCAATGTGCACCTGAAGTGTCATGAGAGGCAGCAGCACATGATATAGGGTAATGTGTCAGGTAATGTGCAAGATTATGACTTGGAAAGATGGCTGGGAAGCTATTGGTTTACAGAAGGAGCATACCAAGTCCTGAACAGGCTTACCAAATGTAGTACAGAGCTGACTAAATGCTCTTCTACTCCTTTCCTTACTCAACCTCCAGTGTAGTGGTAGATCATAAGAGAATCAATTGTATGAAGCTATTTTTTTCAGGGCTGATTTAGAAAAACACATCACCTTTAATTTCCTCTCTTCCACAGGAGGGTCCACCTTTGCTTTTTACACTCTCCTTCTCATAAAAACCCGTCACTTTTAATCTCTTCTGTGGATTAGAGCTTTGGCCATGGGTGTGTGATAAGGGTCACAGTTTGCATATCCTTTGGGTCACAGAAGCAGCAGTATTTTGGCTTTTTAAAACTGGAATTCTAGGTTTTTCTTTCCTGTTTTTCAATGTTCATTATTGGGCTTTATTAGTGTGACTTCTGTTCCCACAGTGGGTATTACAAAACTCAACCTGAATCCCTGAAAGTGCCTTTAGAAATTGCTTTTCTTATTGCACCATATACTGCCTTATAAAGGAAAATTCTCTGATTTGGGGACTGCCTCTGGGCAGAGAAACAACATTGTCTAATTTTCCTTCTCTGCTTTCCCTATTTGTAGATATTTGAGAGAAGTAAGGACTTTGAAAGAACTAGTTGAATTTGAACTCTCCCTGTCATTTTGTGTCTTCTTGGCTTTATTGCACTTCACCGAGCAAGTAAACAATATAAAGTCAAAACAAGAAATCCAGTATTATCTATGTATCCTATTACATTTTTCATTGCAGCAAAAGCTGTCATGACTAGTGAGAGCTGATAGGAGGTTACACTGCTGCCTGTATTTTCCCATCTTTGTTATTAGCGTCTGCCTTCCGGTGGTACACAGACATCCTGATTGAAGTTGCTCAACAGATAATTTGCCGAAGAGAAAAAAACTTTCAAAGTGGAGTCCTTTATTTTCCTTAGAATCAAAAAGTCACAGGGCCATTCTTATTATCAACCACTCATTAAATAGAAAAGGATCTAATTAACGAAGTTGTCTATTAACCATTTAATTGTGCACAGTACTCATATCCCCTCTAAAGATAAACAATGATGTCGGCCTTTATACTGCAAAACATCAGAGAAAGAATATCATTAAACCACTATTTGTACAATTGTGAACCATATGATTTAGAAACAGAAAATCTTTTTGAACTACATCTCTTAGATTTGTCTAAGATTGAATTTTCCAATTCGATTTTTTTCCCTCAGGGAGCATATTATGAACTGCTGAAATTTATACTGTGCACATATTGTATCAATTTTGTTCTCTAACTGAGCTACTTTTAATTACCTATAATCTAGGAAATTTACTTGATTCTCTAACTTCTGTTCCTGTAATTGTAAGCAAGTGTTTTTCTCTTTGATCATTATACCTTAAAAACAAGCACTTATCTTAATGTTGTCTCGTAATCAGAATCTTTTTAGTGGTTTCTTTTTGTTTGTCTTTAGTTCAAAGTATTTACATAATGCATGGTAATGAATATCTAAGGACTCTTCTCACTGCTGGAATATTAACTGGCCAACCTGGGGCTTCCTGGCTGGTGTCCCTGATGCCAAATGTGAACAGGAGCTTTTTGTAATGAGACCAGGACTTCTGCTTCAAGAAGTAGTGTTAAACACAATTGCAACAGGTAGTCAGCAGGTTTTCTGGGCGGTAGAGGGGGAAAAAGTAACAGGTTAACAACAGGAGATCATCCTGTCTCAGTAATAACATGTTTCTCTTTTCTTACCTGGTTTGATTGTGGTTGCTTTGTTGGCAGTGTTTACTCCTAGCCACTACAAAGAATTTCCTTCCTCTGGTTTTCTCATTCTGTCAAGTCCTACACGTGTATAAATTACTGTCAATACTATTTCTCCCCAGCATTTCTTCTCCTTTCACTATACAAATAATTTTGCATAAGAAATATAAAATTGAATTTCATTTTCCACTGACATTTTACTTGACAATCTCCTCAGTATATTTCCAGCATTCTAACTTTTCCAGCTTCCTTCATAGTAATATTTCTCTTCTTTATGTTAACATCAGTGTTCTATTTAGCAGGAAATAAATGCATACTGTTAAGGGGGTCGTTTCACACCTGTCATAACTGGTTGATTTAGTTTTGCTTAGAAATAGAAATTCACTTGATTCTGATTTCATAAATGTGTCTTGACTGCAGTTTGTCTGTTGCTGAGGCTTATCTATCAACTGTATTAAAATAAATTTATTTTCTTTTAAACAAAATTAACATTAATGTTTCTCTCCCTCCATTTTTTAAAAAAATGCATTTTCTTACCCCTTTTACATTCCTTTCTAGGAAGACAAAGTAATTTATAGCTTACTGATGTAATTTTCTTTTATATGCCCAGGAGTCCTTTGTAGCTGAAAAAACCAGCCATATCAGGTATAAGTTGCTCTGCAGTTAAAGGGATATTGTGAGAATGGGTCAGAGCTGTTTGCTGTACCAATCTGCTTTTCTCATGCAGCTGTAAAATATCCTCTTGGCCTGCAAAAGCCCCTAGGAGTGTCTGAGCAGGCAGGCAACTGGAGTGGCTCAGCTTCACAGGATCCTGGGGGCTGCTTAGCACATCAGAGTTGAGTGTAAGTTCTGACAGAGGGAGGGCACACTAGAGCCACACACTAGAACCTCTGTTTTTTCACAATCAGTGCTTCTGTGTCCCAAAGCTGGCAAAGTTTCTTTTGCTGGTAGTTTGATGGCACTTTGTGAGCTGTGATAGTTTCAGTAGTTGTAAATCTGGTTAATTTCATAAACACATGAAGGAAAGAATGGATACAGATGACAGTCTAATGATAAACTGTACAGGCAACAGTTCAATTTATATGCTAAACTAAGTTAAGTTAAACTGGATTCATTATTCTCCTCTATGTTATGCTTGTCATGGAATTAAAACCACAATTTTCTTGATGTCTCTAGTTATCTTACAAATTAGACATTAGAGCTAAAACAGAACAAAGAAGGGGAAAATGGAAAATATTGTTTATAAATATATGAACAGCTTTTTTGCAAGCAGAAAATGCTGCAGATTTCCACCATTAGTTCCCTCTTCTCTTGCAGAGTGAATGCTTAACAATTGCCTTCACCTAGCATGCAGTCATCAGTATGATTCTCTTCCTGATGAGAGTATAGCTCAGTTTATTGATACTGGAGACTGTTTTGGCAGGATAACATATCTCAGGCAGAACAGATTTGATAAAGTTTGAAAAGCTAAATTTAATCAAGGTAACACCAGCTGTTTACAAACTAAACTAAATTGGAGAATTCTTTTTTTTCACTTTCAGACAGATATTGCATGGTGAATACTGTATAAATGATGAATTCAGATATTTTGGCAAATTCGCTTGGACTTGATAGAAAAAGACACCAAAATCTTCAGAGAGGAGAATTTATTATGGATATTATTTGGAGTGTATTGGTTGTCCAGTTCTGTTAGTTTTTACTTTTGTTTTGCTACTGATGAACATTTCAATCCTTTGCATCGTGAAGAGCTAATGTACTTCATTGCACCAGAAAAATGTGACTGACTTTTGCCTACGGAGTGTCTTCAAATCTTGCTAAAGCTCATGGGAACGCAAAATAAAAAATTAATAAGATACCTGCAGACAATAGAAGCTATTCTTTGCTATGCTAGGAACTAGAACTTTAAAAATGGCCTAAAATGCTAATGTATTAGACATTACCCACACTTAAGGTATTGTTTGAAAGGCAAAGAAAGGACAACATCCAAAGTGAGGGAGCTGGGCCTTTTCAGTCTTGAGAAGAAATGACTGAGGAGGGATCTCATCAATGTATACAGGTATATGAAAGGAGAGTACCAAAAGGATGGAGCCAGGCTCTTGGTGGTGCCAAGCAATAGGACAAGGGACAATGGGAAAGAAATTGATGCAGATGAATTTCCACCTGAATATGAGGAAGAACTTCTTTACTGTGTGGGTGACTGAGCACTGGACCAGATTTTAAGGAGATTTTGTGGGGTTTCCCTCACTGGAGATATTCAGGAGCCATCTGGATGCAATCCTGTGCTCTAAGATGACCCTGCTTAAGCAGGGAAGTTAGACCAGATGACCGACTGTGGTCCACTCCAACCTTACCCATTCTGTGATCCTGTGAACGCAGATTCACAAACAGCACTGCGGTATTTGAAAGGCTCAGAAAAACAACCAGAAAATCCTGAATGCTGGGCAAAAAGCCAGAGAAAATGCAAAGTGCAAGAGTATGTCTCAAAGCTCCTTTCCCTCCAGATGTCACAAACTTATCTGCTTTGATGTATGGAGACTAAAATCCATCCTAAGACACAATTTGGCATTAGTTTTGAAAGAATGGAGCAGAACTTCCTTCTATCCATCAAGACAGACTTAGCCAATACAACCATTTTGACAACTGGTATGTTTTACAGTGTTTAATGCACTGTAGGAAGTGTAGAAGGAAGGAGAGTAGGACAGGCTGTGTACTCCAGCAGTTAGGACCCTTACTTTGTGGGGAGTGAGGATGGGGGATCTTGTCTATCAGTTCTGCTTTCACAATCATTTTTGGAGATTGTTCTGTAAGCATGAATCTGAATCTGAGTTTCCTCATCCTACGTTGATTTTCAGTTGGTGTCCCTGCTATGACAACTTGGACTGGGTTTACTCATTCTAGGTTCTTAGTTCTAAGCCTATTTCTCTTCCTTTTTTCCTCTGTTTTTTTTTTGTTTGTTTGTTAGTTTGTTTATTTTGGGGTGGGTTTTTGTTTTGTTTTTGGTTGTTTTTTTGTTTTCTTTTGTTTTGTTTGATTTTTTAAGTTTTTTTTTGTTTCATTTTTTTTTGTTTTGTTTTCTTCTCTGTGAGAGACCCAGTTCAAAATGGAAAGTGAATTCACCAAACTTAAACTGATGGCCTGGTAGGTGGTGACTTTTTTCTAAGAGATAGAAGATGAGCAAGACATGAAACCAAAATTCACCATTCTGGGTAAATATTTGACTAAAAAAGTATTATCTATTATCTAAAAGCATTAAAAATAAATATAAAAATTAAGCATTTTCCGAGGGGCTTGTTTGTTTTTATCTGTGTAAGGGTCATATAAGATCAGTCACCACATTCCACTCTGCCTGACTCTTACTGCTGGCCATTTCCTGGCCCATGGCCACCATTGCCCTGATCCTCTGGCAGCACGTTCCCACAGCTCCCCAGTCAGACCCTCCAAATTCGTCGCCACAGGGGTTCAACTCCTGACACAACTGGTGGGTATCTGAGCAGAAATCCCACCTGCAAGGTTTCAGGCCAGAAAAGAACAGTTGTGAGTTATTCAGAGAGTTGTGTTGGCTGAAAGGCATCTTTGAAACTGAAGGTTTGAAGTAGGGTTATTTTCTAAGTCTTTCGTTACTTAAGGAAACAAGGCTTCCTCTTTTTTCTTTGAAAAGAAGATGTTTTTGGTAAAATCCTACTTGTATCAGCAAGTTATTTCACTGGCTTCAGGAGGGTCCTGAGTACAGATCAGGCTTGGAGGCAAAAGGGCCTCTGTGAGATGTACAATGTGTTATTTAATTTTTTAATAAACAATTGATTGTTTGCAGAATAGGCAATTTTTTATGTTATGTTTGATGTATACAGCTATATAGTCATGACAGTAGAGTTTCCATGCCAGACCATGAAAACAGGAATGACCTGATGTCCTTCTGCTCACTCTGTTTCCAGAAAGACACCAGTGTGTGTATTTAAAAATACACAACTGACTTGCTGGGGCATGTACTCTTCTGTGTGCAACATGTTTTTCTGTAAATTGTCACCTTGTCAGATATGACGTCTTTTTGTCTTCATTTTGTCCAGTCACTTGCTCTGCCTGCACCAATCAACTCAGTCTGATTTCCCTAGAACTTCAAAAGAATTTTTGCTGATAGGATGACCCTTAGGGACATTTAAGCACTTTACTCAGTCTAGAGCCTGACCCTTTTACTAGTGTGTACTCAGATTTGGATTGATTTTACTATCTCTTAGTCTTTTTGCATTATAATGGTACTGGAAAGAACTGTGCTCTGATTATCAGAGTTCCTCAAGAGTTCAAAAAGGTGTTAATTTGATTTCTTTTTAAAACCTTGTGCTTTTACTCATGAAAGGAAAACTAAGGGTGAGCAAGAAGTTTTAAGCTGATATGGTAATTGTTAGAATTTTTCTCTGGGCATAACGCTTCAAATAAAAGCATCTGAATGGTAAAAAGAGAAAAATAACATGTAGGTCAATATAAAAACAGCAAACACACATCCCAAACCAAGATTTTGTCTTTTCAATCAAGCTCAGACTGATGCAAAGGGTGAAATTTTCCATCTTGAAGTTTCTTTTGCTTCTGAAACCCACTATTCTAAATGGCAAAATATGTTTTTTTTTCTTATTCTGAAAGATAATGTCTCCATAGCTGCAGTGTTTCCAAGTGGGAATTTCAGTCCAAGTCAACATTCTTACATGCCACATGCTTGTTTTCTGTAAAAAAAAAAAAAAAAAAAAAAAAGATTTCTGGCATGGTATTGACATAGAATGTAATGGGTTTAATATTCTTAGTTCCCTAAGGAGTTTTTATATCTTGCCAACATTTCCTTTGCTAGGACAATATAAAATAGCATTTGATATAGGGTTAATTTTTTTTGTAATTGGTTCTACCACTTTTTTCTCTAGTTCAACATTCTTTTTCAATTAAAATTTTATTTGTTATATGTTCCTGTGGGGTAAAAATTCTCTTGATTTGTCTTTATTGGTACATTTAGAACCAGAATACTTAATCTGTTTTTAATGGCACCTAGTAGAATTTCTATAGTCGGGGAAATAGTTTTTTATCTTTTTATTCCCAAAATGTAAATGGAATGTAAATTTCTTACTCTTGTGCAAATTAGCATAGACCTGCAGAAACTTATGACTTCTAGTTTTTGGTAAACAGGAAAAATAAGAATTTATTGGTGAGGTTGCCAAGGAAAAAAAGAGAAAGACCAAACAGTATATTGTCACAAATATACATCCAGAAACAAAGGTATTTCCAGACCCTACAGATGAAAAACCTGAGGATTGAGAAGATTTTCTTCAGCCACATCCTTGCCAGGACACTTTGTTATCTGTCATTGCAGATTTTCTTTCTGTAGAACCTGTCAGATTCTAACATCCTTGTTGCAGTGGGATCACATATCAAACTACTTTAACCATCACTTGCTGAATATTTTTGGATTTAACAACTGCCTTTCTCTTTGTTTAAATTTTGGTTTTGCCAACCAGCTACCCAGACTCAACCTTGCTGATGGAGGAAGCAAAACACCAACAGTAACTAATAAGTCTGGGTCAGTCTTCTGTTCTGATAGCCCTCACAGATGATGAACAGGAACCTTATGGCTGGGAACACCAGTTTCTTTGGCAGAGGTGGGAGGGCTCAGCTGCAGAAGCTCATACAGTCTTTTGCTGGCGTGGAGTTCCCAAGAAATTTACTCATTGCTGCTGAGAAGCACCAGGTCAGTAATACATGGTTCTTATGCAATGTCATCTCCCTGCTCTGTGCCATCCTCTGCAGTGTCATCTGCTTGCTGTGTTTCCCTCGTTTGAACACCACAACCTCATATTTAGCCTCTTAGCTACAGCCTTAGTCCCCACTGAGGACTAGTTTTCTGTTGGTTATGTGGCATTATTATCAATCTGGTTTCATTATCCACCACTCCATTATATTACATCTGTACTGTAGGTCTCTACCACAGGACTCTATTCCTGTAATGTATTGTTCATTTCACACTGCCTAGTTTTGTGTTTTGGAATTTTCAAGGGCTTATTTTTCAGCTAAGCCCCACCTGATAGAGTTTCTAGGCTGGTCAGTTTGAGCATCACCAGCTAGTGTTCTCAGCATTATTAACTTTAGAGTGAGCCTTGGCACCACTTGCAGAATTTATCTACTGTTGTCTTTTCATATTTTCCTTAGAAAAACAGTGAGTACAATTGGGTTTTAATATAAGTTTTAATTAAATAGTCTTATCTGGGTTTTGTTTTTTGGTTTGTTAGCTTAATAGGACCGGTGAATTGTTTAGCATACAGGATGAATGGGGATCACCATTCATGACCATCTATTTAATTTTTCACTTTTATCTTCTTCATTCAGTATTTGGCCTTATATTTTATTTATTTCAAATTATAAGAACATGCACTGAAGGTGGAATTGTTAATTTCCTCATGGATTTTGCTTCAGTACTCAGTATAGTGCATCATACTTTTCTTAGTGCTTCTGAGGCATGTGTTTGAATACATTTCCAACAAGCTCCTCTGAGGTACCATGTTATGAATATTCCTGTTGTACTGAGAAGAAACTGAGATATAAGGAAGCTTAGACTGCATTTTCACTTGAAACTAAGCTGATGCTTTTTTTTTTTTAAACTTGTGAGTCATTTCAGTTTGTGATATAGAAAACTATTTTTATTTCTTTCTCCCTGGGTAAACTTCCTACTATGTTGGAGTGTTGTGCAGTGCTGTGGAGTGGTTCAAGAGAAGTGATTGATGGGATTGGACTGCTCTACCTTTCAAGAAAGGTGGGTAGTTGGATTTGTCTACCTGTATCTCTTCCAATTTCACCCCAAGTTTACATACAACTTAGAAGGAACTGCATTTATAGCCATCACTGAGCTTAAAGGCTTGTTATTTCCACAAGATGTTGCTTATTCCAACAATAAATAGTTCATACAAGTGCATGGTGCTGTTTAGACATCTTGGTACATCCTCATGAAGTCTGAGTGCTGTTACAAATCTGTCTGCATTGTTGTGTTTTGAATTCGTTTTTTTTGAACTGTCATATTTCAAACTTTTGAATGCTGCTTTTGAATTGGTGTTGTTTTTCTTCATAAGCATCTGCTGCAGCTGAGGGTAGTGAGATGAACAGGCAGCAGTACATGTTCTAAGGAGCAAATTGACTCTTCATTATCAGGCAGAACACATATTACAGTTAAGAAAGACTAATTCTCAGCAGTTTGAATCTTCCCTAGCTACCAGATAAGAGATTTGTTTTCAGCTGCCTCATCCAAAATTCTAAGCACAGAAGTTTTTAACACAGGCCAGGTAATGACCATTGTGGGTGCCTTCCAACTCAGGTATCCTGTGAACCCTTGTGACAAATACACAAGATTTTGCAGAGTATCTAGACGATACATTTAGTCATAATTTTTATTCAGCTGGCTGATATTGATGATGAAGGGGTGAAGCTGAGTCTCCTGTGACAGATTTTTTTGAGGACTACAGTTTACTTCTGTTCCCATCAGGTGGGAGAATTAGTTCAGGTGTCTCTTGCAGGAGACTGAGCACAGTAGCACGGCTAATAACATTGCCAAAGCGCTCTAAGGAGCCCTGCTGTGCTGTTGAAAGTCACCAGCTAGAACAGTCTGATCTCTCTTACAAATCACAGGAGCTCTTCACAGTGAGTTCACAAAATCAATTGGCAGTATGCTCTAGCTGTGGATGACTTTCTAGAGACTGGTCAGCTGTGAAGACTGCACTGTTAATTACCCATGTTGAAAAGTGAAATCATCTTAAGTGTTTTGCTTAGCACCACCCAGGAACGTGCTAGAATGGGATCTGCTTTTCCAGAGGGCTCAACAAAGTTACAGCAACTGAATGGAAATTCTTCCAGTTTCCCTTTATTCACTTTTGCTTTTTAATTCTTACAAAGAAACAGGACCTCTAAAAATGGAAGCTTTTTTCGATCTTTACTTATTCTTACAATGTACTTATCTTACGCTCTGAGAGAGGGCCCTTCAAAGAAAAATAGCCTGCAATCATAACAAAAGCTGCATTTGTTATTGTCCCTATCCTGCTGAAGTAGGTAGATGTTATCCTGAGTGCTTGGTTTATTGCATCTCATTTTGCACAGTGTAGAAGTACAGTTTCTAAGGGAGTTGCCAGCCAACCAGAAAAATCTCTTTATAAAAGAGCCTGACCAAGCCAATGGATTTCTATATGCTGAAAGTCTGGTTATTTATTTCCTACATGAATAAAACTTGATGAAAGTGAAAATTTTTTAGATAATATCTATATTTCTAAATGGTTGTAAGGTCTAGCCTTATATAAAATATGCTTGCACTGCTTCAAAAAAGATTGTGATAGTTGCTCTCAGATGGGAAGGGCAAATTTTTAGCTTTGTGCAAATGGTATGTATAATTTTTGCATCTTCTGTTTCTTTAGTGTTCAAGCACCAAATGCAAACTTTCCAAAACATGTAGCAGGAAAATATGTTTAATTCACAGAACAAAAAATGCATAAACATGGCTGCTTTGACAAATGCTTCATTTTCCTGCTGTATACTTTCTTTTTAGTGTGAGTTTCCCAGCACAGTGTTTGGCAATACCAAGTTCCCTCTATTGTGCTCAACACAGGAGACATGACAAAGAAATTACCTATCCCCTGTTAAGTGAAATTTGACTAACTAGTGAAGGGAAATGAAGCAGAGATATTAAGTCCCTATAGCCCTACATCCTCCCTTATAATGAAGGATCCTTTTAACCAGTGTTGCCTGTAATGCCTTTAGCTGGTGCATGTCTCCAGAGAAAATTTTGTAGTAGTCTTGTAAAACAGAGTTTTAAGAGTACAACATTCATTGCATAAGATCAATATAAGCTATTAATTGTAAAAATAATAAGAACGAGCCACAAACACTTATTTGGTACCCACTGGAAGCGGCAGCACATTGGGATCCTTCCCTAATGCAAGAGGGGAAAAAATCCTCAAACATTTTACCGAGGGCTATTGACTCTTGGTAGGGTAGGATCTTCCCAAGGGAAGAGCTGCCACTGATTTTAGAGTTAGAGCCTTAGCTGCATTAGGTACTGTAAAACTTTCTGTTGAGACTATCGCCAGCTAAAGGTCACCAGAGAGCTGACACTGACTAAAAGGATACATGTTGGAGAGGATATTTGGGTTTTGTTTATTTATTTATTGTGTGTATCTTTGTATACACCAAGTGTATCCCCCTTATCCCTCTGGGTTATTACCTTCTCCTCCCCTCCCAAGATATACTTATATTTTTCTCTGGAATATGCCATAGTCTCCCAGAAGTATATTACTAATGCAGCTCCTATCTTTAATATGTTGTTTACTCTTTTCTTATCTTCTTCATGTAAGGAGTGGTTTTTTTGTAGTAGGTTTCATTTTGACACAAGTCCTTTAGAAAACAAATATCCTGCTGTGTCTTTCAGGTAGGCTACTTCAAAGAGGACACTTTGCATTTAAAAGGCAGTAAAGTTTGCAAAAGTTCTTAGTTCTTTTCAGATTTAATGCCAGAGATTTAAACCTGCCCTGGAAAAAGCTCAAAAAAGCAAAAGTTATTTAGTTTTGTGGTAGAATATGCCTTTTTCAACTGGCGAGCGTAAAATTAAAAAAAAATCATGCATTAAAATATCAGCTTTTCCTTCTGGCTATTTATGGTGTTCCATATTTCTATCTAGTTATTACTAAGTACCCTTTAAGAGTGCACTTTTCAGGAAGTTGGGAAGATGTGAATGGTGGTCTGAAAAAACTGAAAAATTACAAG
The DNA here is from genome assembly GCA_024362935.1 of Setophaga petechia. Lineage (NCBI taxonomy): Eukaryota > Metazoa > Chordata > Aves > Passeriformes > Parulidae > Setophaga > Setophaga petechia. The sequence continues at coordinate 33,724,127 of JANCRA010000008.1, forward strand.
TGAAACACACAGGACCCTTGCTAGGAAGCTTTACAAGTACCTGTAGAAGGCTCAGGTCAATCCTTAAAAGAGCGAATCTTCTGTAAAGATTCCTGTTACATAGATAGCTAAATCAAATCAGCCAATTTGATTTATGCAAAGCAATTGTGGAGTTTGAGGCCTGTAAATTGACAGAGTTGAGGAAAAAAAAAAGAGACTAGAGAACTGATAAGCAGGAACCATATGCTTTAGTTTAAGAGTGTAGTTTTTATCTTGTAAATAAATTTAGATCCAACTGTAAAATTGGCCTATGGACTGAAATTTTTTTGGCTACAGTACGTGTGAGGAGTCCACAAAAGACAAAATTAAACATATACTGAAGTCATATGCATGCACAAAAAGAGAGACTACATTTTAATTTATAAAACACTAAGGACTAGCTTGTGCACATTATCAGTATTGGATGGAGAGGAAGAAAGTAAAACTGAAAATTGTCTTTTGGTCGACCTGGCCATTAAGATTATGCATCTGCTGTTTTTCTGCTGAAACCAGTAATTTAGTGGGATTATTACAAAAAGGAAATGCATATTCCTGCATATTATTGTATAGTTAGTCTTTTTTTTCTATTGCAAGTGAAGTGACTTCTTGTACTCCCTATATGTTTTATTCTAATAAGCAATGACGTGGCTGTGTTGCTCTGGTGAACAGAAGACTTGCTGTCTGTTAGAAGACTGTAGTGACTGCTGCTAATATTTATCCACTCCCTGTATTTACAGTATTGAGAAAACTGGAGTGTTGGTGGGCATTCTCCATAGCCACTAGCATACTTTTGGTTTTCAGTTCCAGTTAACAAGGACATGACTTCTTTTCTTTCTTCTTAGTTTGGAAGACAACTAAAAAATAATGGAGAAATTTTTCCTGAAAATTAATTTTTGCAATTATCCCAAAAGAACATCACTAGCCTTCTGCATCAAACCTAGGATAACTTATGTTATCAATACAGGGTGGACCTGGAATGTACTAATCAAACTTTCCTATTCATAATTCATTCAGCAGATGAGCATGGTAAAAGATAATGATCTGAAAAAGCTCTTAACTCTATTTAACCTCCTTTGCCACACAGGATATGGGTTTTTGTTCTGCAGCATTTAGCAGAGCATGTGCTCAGAATTAAACAAGTGTTTAGGTTCCTAGTTCAGTGAAAATTGGTTTCAGGTATTTTTTAGATATTTTTGGTATAATGGGAGGTTTAATGAGAGGCAGAATATGATCAGTTCAGTCATATAATTAGGTTATAGCTCAGCACTGTCAGTGGTCATTGCAAGTTCTGAGAGGTCTCTTTCACAGAGCTATGAATTACCAACTTGTGCTTTCCATCTCTTTTCTACTTTCTTTTAAACTAATGATCTGTGTTGGAACATTAATGGCATTGCTAGTAAAGTATAATACAAAGAACTCTTGTCTTCTTGGGATCTGCATAGATTCTGGGGGCTAATAACAGAGGGCTGATTTTTTTTTTTTTCTGGATATTTCTGAGGAATGGATGCTGGTCTGTTCTCCCGTGGAAACCTCTAGAAGAATATTCACCTAGGTATAATGCAGCTAAATACCTGGAATTTAAATTTCCTTTTAATTTTTTTTTGTGTGTGTGTGTGTGGTTGTTTTTGTTTGTTTTGGTTTGTTTTTTTCCCCACATTCCCTCCACATCTGTTTTCCCAGTTTCATATATTAGGTTTGTATTTTCTTCTCTTTTTACTTGAATTCAGTTTAGGTTTGAGTTTTCCTATTCTTCCTTGTTTCCAAATGTATGGGTTTTGTTTGTTTGTTTGTTTGCTTTTGAAAGAAAATGCTGGAAGGTAATCAAAAGGGCATTTTCTTTGCCACCACCTCTGAATATGTACATGCCTTTGACAAGTAGGAAAGAAAACCTCCAGAATGTCCATGGTATGTAAAATGTACCATGGAATGAATCATTTTCAGCAGCCTTGATGAAGTGGGAGATGTTCTGATTGGAACTGGAACCATCCACCTACTTCTGTTCATTACATTGACACTGCTCTGTTCTCATCTCTGAACTCTGAGAGTTACTTATCCACCCACATGGTTAATCTACAGAAACCATTCTGAAAGGTTTGTTCCTTACCCTATAATCTTTATACTTTCTACACTTTTTGTCATCAGCTAATTTAGACTATTTTTTAAATTAAGTAATATATGTTAAACTATATAAATATAGGGTTTGATTTGAAGCCATAAAATTGAAAAATTCATATTTAAGTAAATAAATATAGATATTGCAACAGGCATTTTATAAATAAAATATGGATTGTATATATGTATATATGGATTGTATATTGCTGTGAGAGATTATAATTAGGTTTTTAATCTTGCATTTAGAATTTCACATATTTCACATTAATATTTCAGTTATTTAAAAACTGTTTTCTTATTGTATTTTTATTATAAAATCATTTAATTAATTTTAGAAAAAAATAGCTAATATTCTTTAATCTTATTTCCTCTAGAATGTTTCTTTCCATTTGGTAAAGGCAATGAAACGAAGTATTAACAATTTCAGAGCAGAAGAATATTAGATGTGCTTTTGAGAAACAAAAGTGTGAAATCTCCTGCATGTGACATGTTTTGTATTGGCTTTTTGGTGGGTCTCTCTTCTTCTTTGCCCTGTTCTTGCTTCATTTTTAAAATAACTTTCCACCTAAAAAGTATTGCAGTATATAAGATGTTCACACACTCTTACTTGCAACAAATCTGATGGCTGAAGTTTTCACAGCTGCTGGGAATTACATGTGTTGCCCATCTCCCCTGCACTCTGCAGCTGAGCCTGCTCACCAATTGTGCTTCTGTCCCTGCTTTCCATCTACAAAATGCTTCCAGTCCCAAGGGCTGGCTCATTCTACCTGGAGCTGGTTCATCACAGCAGGCAGTCCAATGTATTTTAAACCAAATTCCTTATCCCAAAAAGACTTAGTAAAACAAACTTGCCCTAATAGTAAGAGAAGCAAATTATTCCTGAACTTAACGCTATGATGGTTGTGTGTTTATATTCCTTATTTAGTAAATAGGGTGTTTCTGCATGTCATACACGAGCAATTACTGATGAGGTGTAAAAGCAAAAGGTGGGATGGAGGTTATAAGCCTCTGGCATAATTTAGTGATTGATAATTTGTGCATATTTTGTGCAAAGGGCCCCTTTGACATTCCCTTTCCCAGGTGCCTCGACTGATGGATGTAATTTACTGAGATGGATGCAGATTTGTTAAAGCACACTTTTACTTTTTCAGCCCTTTCATGTGGTGTAAAAGGTTGAGAGACTAGATTAATATATCCTCTGCTTTCTGATTCACTGTTTTTTTTCAGAGAGAAAATGTACCCAGATGAGTTTGCCCCTGACATCTAAATAAGCAGTTTGACAACAAAAGGTGTGGACAGCTAAGCACATCTGGAAGATATAGTGCAGAAATTATAAACCTGGTGCTATAACTGCATTCAAACTATCCTACATATGTGCCTCTTCCCTTGCTCATGCTTTCATAATTCATGGCTGTAATTCACCTGGGGGTCGCTGGTACTCTGTCAGCGTTTAATTGTTCTAATTACTTAATTATCTGCTCTGGTGAAGTGGTAAAGCCTTGACATTTCACATTTTCCCTAGGAATATGCATCCGTGGGATATATGAGTCTCTGTATTTGGTAAATACAAGGAAAAATAACTCAGTTAATCCAGTTTTTCAGTTGCAAAGTCTGCACTGTTATTGATTCTTTACACTGGGCTACGGAGCCCCTTGTTTTCTTAGCCTATAAATATTTGTGAGAGGTTTCCTCTTTAAAATTAATCTACTTAGTTATTAATTTTCTGGTGGGAAGGCTAAAAAGGATGTGTCAAGTGATATTTTTGCAGGCTAATTCAATTAAATTGTAAGTCACTTTACGCTGTGAATGGCAAGGGAGAAGCGTGGCCTCATGACGAAAGAAAGTTATCTTGCTTACAGATACTGACGTTCAGAGATCATAGTGGCAACTGCTGAGTGACACTTCAGGAAGAACTGTAATAGGTTATGTAATAGATTGTAATAGTTGTAATAGATTACAACTTTGACATTAGGAAAAAATGACAAAAAACCATTTTTCTGCAATAAGAAAGCTTTTTTCTCTATATTGTGGATTTTCCTTGCAGAAGAAGGAGATTCAGTCAAGTTAAACTTTTGTGCAGTAAATGTTTCTGTAGTAAAGAAAAATGGAAGAGCTGAGGATCCTAAATGCCATTTACTGTTAAGAATTATGTCTTTAATGTATCTTTTGTTTTTCTTTAACTTCTCTGAGAGTGGGAAAGAAAATGTTCAATGCTTGCGTAAATGTTTTTTCATTGCTGGGTGATGCCTGCTATGATAAATGGAAGGTACTAAAGAAAAATGCTTTATGAGGTATCTAGTCCTTCAGTTTTTGAAATAAAATTACTCCTGAAAGTCTAGAGAGGCTTTGTGTTAGCTTTGACTGTAGAAATGAAAAGACAGGTAGAATATAGTACAGTGCTATTAGTTCTACTAATAGCAGTTAAATAATGCCTGTGCTCTTAGTGTAATGGGACAAGTCCTGCCAATTTTCTGTTTTCTTTCACTGGATGAAAAGGAAGAGCATAATTTTATTTAATCAGGTGGATTTATTTGGATTAATGCATTAAGGGAATAGGGTGCAAAAAGCACCGCTTTTTGAGAAGAAGGATCATGTATAAGCTCTGTTCAGCTCCCTGGAGAATTTCAGTAGGTGTAACTACCAGGATTCATGGAAGTCAATAAACTCCTGAAGATCAATGTCTCTCTCTCCCTCCTCCCCTCTTTACCTCCATATGTAAAGAGGCAGCATGCCCATTGTAAAAATAATCACACACTTTTGCCTCATGTCAGCGCCCTGAGTCATTCAGAGAAAAGTTGTTCTTGTACTGATGATCACAGGAACAAAGCTACAGGAGCAGGAACAAAGCTGCCCCTTGTGAGGCCTTGGTGTTAGAAGGTCTGCTAGTTGTTTGGACAAGAGAATTCAAATATCAGGAGAACAGGAAATGCCAGAGAAGAAGCTGGAAAACATTATATCTATCAGCCTTCATCAATATTGTTGTGATTTAGGCCCAAGGAGCATTTTTTTTGGTGCCAGTATAATTTTCAGTCTTACTGAGCAAGTGTGCTGTCTTGATAAAGCTCTGGGTTGGGATTGGCAAATGTGCACCTGAAGCTTATCTGAGGCATTGGGAGATTTGCTGAAAGTCACTTATCACAAATCTATGCCACATTTTTTCTAAGTTGTTAAGGCTTTAGGTATTGATATGTGAATTACTGTCTAAAGATAGTATTTACATATGAAAAGTCTATTTTGAGATATTTCTATTTCCACAATTTCGAGATGTAGATATTGCTATTTCCACAATTTATTACATTTAAACAAGTACCTTTAAAAAATAAAACAAACTAATCCTACAGTTATGTTCCTGCTGTAAATCTGGGATTTGTTGGGAGACACAAAGAGGATAAAGACATAATTTGGTATTTTTACTTCTAGACTGGTGAACCTGGAAGTGCTGGTAAGTTCTCTGCTAGATCAGGGCAAGTTTTACTGGATGCCAGTCCTCATCTTCTCTGAGCTTTTATTTTTTGTGGATAAATGGCTCATGTGCTTCCTTTCCAGCTTTTTTTCTGCCAAATTGGTTGGGGAAGGGGCTGCTGACATTTGCTTCTAGAGGAGACGTGTTTGGGAAGTTCCCTCCCAAATCTGTCCCAAGCCCAGGACACATACATAGCTGGAGTTTGTGGTTTTGTGACACTGTCAGGCCAATGAGACTCTTTGTGACTTCTGAAGGTGGTGGTCTTACCTTAGTGCCCTCCTACTACCAGCCACTGCAAATATTCAGATTCTTTACTGATCCCATATGAAAACAATTACAGGAAGTTAACATCAGCACAAAACTGTTCAAGCTCTCTTGCAGTTATTCTTTCTTCTGGTTCATTGTGTGAAATTGACTTATCCTTGGAATTCATTTGAAGCTGTAGCCCACCAAGAGATAAAAAAATTGCAGGGAAAGGCAGTGAGCTCCATTTCTACATTCATTTTGTGGCAAGATATGTGAAGGAAAATATAATAATAATAATAATGAAGTTATTGGGTACTGTTTCATATTTTTAAAGCAACAAAAAGAAAATTTGTACAATTTTGTATTTTTCTGTGTGTATGCACTTGCTCTTTGAAGTGAAACCTATTTTAGAATATGTTTTTAAATAATCTAGAAGGAAACTGGAGATCAGAAAATTTGAGAGTGTAGTAGGCTATGTACAAGTTTAGAAGGCATTTTTTTCAAAAAGGTTTGCTAAGGCACTTTTTCCTTTGACCTTCCCTTATTCAGTCTTCTCATTTGACTGTCTGGAAATGGTTTGTAAGGATGCAGTTATTGGTTCTTTCTGATGCTGTGTTGCTGTAGGAAACGTGCATATTACAGACACGTGTATCTGCATCTGATGGAGCAGTGGCATTAATGATATCAACAGCAGCACTGTGTTCTCTGCATCATTCCCTTCTGCCAGGTGTGGAAGAGGAGGAGGAGGAGGAGAAGACAGTCTGTCACAGGCGGGTTTCTGCAAAAGAAGAGACTGTGAGGAAAAGTGCTGGGGCTTCCTACACAACCTGCTCCGTTTTCTCATGGGGCCGACTCCCACACTGCCTGGTGTGCTCCTATTAGGAGCTGTCTGCTCATTTCCAGTATCTGTCTAATTCCTTAGAGGACTCTGTTAAGATGCATGGGTCATGCAGAAGCAAAATTTAGTAACACTCGGAAAACAGGAGGAGTTTTATAATGTAGGATCCTTCTCACATACTCTATACCAGGTAAACTCAAACTGTGACATAGCAAACTACTTTTTTTTCAAATAATGAGAAACAGATTTCTCTGAACCCAGTAACCCTATACATTCTGAGAGGATCGACAGAAGTATTTTTTTTGGAAAAAATATTAAGTCTTTAATCCCTACTTACTATCACAGTTTAATAGACTCCATCTTCTCCCTTGACCCAGCTTTAATTTGGCCTTACCTTAAAAATAATTCCCAGAATTTTCTTGACATTTTTTTTCCTCATAAACTAACCAAGTATTAGACATTACATGATAACAGGATTAACTTTAGAAAAAATACTAAAAATATTTTGATTTATGGGGGATGTGCAAATAGTTGCCAATGGGTATATAATTTATCTTCTGTTGTGCTGAGTGCAGTAATAGTGAATTTCACTATTGGTTGAAAGTCCATTTTATGCATCTCTATGACACTTATTTATAAATTGACAGGAGTCAATTTAAAATTTTGGAAATTTTCCTTTTTTTTTTTTTTTTACAAATTATGAAATGTTCAGCCTTCACTTGCATGCCTCAGCAAGGCCAATGTAGCAAATATGTTTAAGGGGAAAATTCTGCTTTAGGGTAGCCCTTATATGTGCCTTCTGTCTCTGCTTTTTTCTCTCCCTAGTCTCTTATAAATGCACTCATATGTGTGTACTGGAAATGGACTTACTTTTTAAAAAGATGAAGAAAAACAAACTGAAGCCCAAAATAAGTAGTATGCTTTTATACTACTACTTTTAACTTCCATAATTTAAAATTCCATAATATTTGTATTAATATTGTGAGACCAGCTGGTGGAAGAAAAAAATTATTTATAAGATGAAGTTTAAGGAGACACCAAAAAGATCATAAGCATAATCTGCACTGACCTTTGCAGCTAGCAGTGCTGTCACTTATGTTGTGCTAGTGAATTTCATAGTAGTGCTGGGTTTTATTATGTCTGTAGTTGGGGCTTAGTAGACTAGAAGGAAATAATTTCAATGATCAGGCTGTTATGAGTTTCCCTGCTTTCCTTTGACATGCCTTGTTATTGTTGGTTATTTTTTTTTAAGGACAGGAATTTTTTAGTTTTTATCCAAATTGATAATCTTTCCAGTTCCTTTGAATATGAAAGCAAAATTTTGGATTTTCATTATTGATGCAAACAAATCCTGGAGAAAGAAAATACTTTGGAATAAAGTATTTGGCTAACTATTATGGCTTCATCTTGCAAATAAAAGATGTGACTTAAACTCTTCTTTCAATGATGGCACAGAATCTGCACTCTGAGCAAATGTTTAGATTTCTGGACTTTTGGGGAAGAAGGCTCCCCTTTCTTTTGGTTTTATGGATAAACTGACTGGTACTAATTTTAAAACACAGAGCTGTTGAGCCCACCCTTACAATCACAGAATTCTAGAATAGTTTTGTGTTGGAAGAGGTCTTTTTAAAATGCGTGTGCAGATAGGGAATTTTGCAATGTTGTCATGCAGTTTCTGTATTCCTCGTGGCAGTGGCTGGGAGATACCTGAGATGTGTGTCCCTCTGGCAAGGTGGCACACCTCCAGGAAGAGACACTAGTGGCTCTGATGCTTTACCAGGAAAAGAAGAAGCATCCAAAGATCTCTTAGACACATGGGACAAAAATTATATTCTCAGATCATACAGACAAAGTCTGATTTAGCTTCATTTTTGGTACTTTGTGTAGTTTTCTTAAGTGTTGATATGATATGGTAGTTTATAATTTGCAGCTAGAAATCTGTTCCTGATGAGAAAGCATGAAAAATTTGTTGGAAGGCAGTGTTTTTCTGGTACTCCGCTTCTGATACTCAATCAGACTAGTTAAATCAATTCAGCTTTGCAGCTTCTGATAATGTTTAAAAGGAATTAATTTGCTTCTCTCCTATTTGTTTTGAAGTCATGTTGTCACCACTGATGACTTCTTCAATTGGTTTCAATTATAGAACTTAATATTTAGCTAAGATCTTGAACACATGGTGAAGATCTTAATGAATAATTACACTATTCTACCCAGCTTTTAAAATGATGTATTTGTTTTGAGAATCATTCATTTTCTTTGGTAAGAAAAGCAAAGCAGATTCTTGCTTTTCCTTTAACTTGATGTCCTTTTCTGTTCCATTTTAATGGATCACCTCTGCTATATTTCTTTAACTGACCCAAATGAAAGATTGCAATATGGTACCGAAAGCAAGGAGGAAGGTGTGAGAGGGAATTAAAAGATTATTAGCATACAGCAAGTCACTGGAACTGAAGATACTTTGCAACCATTTCCTTGATTGTCCCTTTGGGAAAGAATCATATCTGTTTACCTAGCATGTTGTTAGCTCAGACCTCTCAGGATTTAGAGGATATTGAAAACAGCAATGTGTGGAGGCCAGATATATGCTAGAAGGATAAGGATGTCTGTGTTTTGCCATGGGAAGTGGAATTATATCTCAATCCTGTGCACAACAACCTATTTATCATGCTCAGAAAACAGTAGTAGGTAACAAACTTGAAACCTTTGCAGCTGGGAGACTGTTTATTTATCTCAAACCCTTTTTTCTTGTGAAGAAAGGATTCTCACCTTCATGGCATGTTGCATTGCGGTTTACTGTGGAGTGCTGCAGTGATTTCTTATTTTAACTTGTTGCATTTTATCTAAGGTTAACTGTTGTACATTAATTTGATGTGTCAAATTATACAATACGGGTCTGAACTCATAAGTTTCTCTTTCCTTTAGGCTGTTTAAGGTGATTTCACATTTGTTATTAAATTGCTGGTCCTTTTAGGGAAAAAAACCATCTAGCCTTATTGGGCATTCAGCGATTTCTTTTTTAAAGACTTCAAAATAGGTCAGCTAAATGGAGTGTGAATGGGGGACAGGGCTGAGGCTTCTGGTCAGTCAGATATGAGGAAGATAATGGACTCCATTCTAAATCTGAGTGAAGGCATTCTGATTTTTAATACCTGTGAAGAAACTCTGACTTAAGGTAAGTCTCTCAGACAAAGATGTTTAGAGGTAATGTTTCTGTGGGGATACCTGGGCTCTTGAAGAAGATCCCAGGCTCGCTAGGCATGCACTAGTTTAGTCTAGTGTGATAGAATTCAAACTTCTGGGGTACGGGCTCAAATCCAGCTCAGTGTATGATGCCACAATAAGTTCAGGACTGCTAAAAAAGGCCAGATACTACAGCACTTAAAACAATGTTGCCAATATGTTTAAAGTCAAAGTATTTTATTCCACTGAAAAGTTTGATTCTAAATAAAACAATAATAATAATAATAATAATAATCATTATTACTAATATTAATCTTTGCTAATGATGTGGAAGATGACATGAAATAAGTAATAAATTCACTTTCTGTATAAGCTGAAAATTGTTTCCATTACCTTGTATCTTTTGTGCTACAAAGGAACTGGCTTTGTGCATGTAAAGGTTTTAGCTGTTTTTAGTAGTAGTAGACATTCAGTACAACACAGTCATTGCATGTTTTTTATTAATAATTTTCCTGAAGGGGACTCTAGCTACATGTCCATTATTAGAATTAAATTTTACTGTCTCCATCCCCAGAACTGGTTATAGCTGTGTTAATAGAGAATCATCTTCTAGCAGCTGGTAGCTCTATTGGAGGTGAGTAGAAGAAAGAGTGATGGATCCATTTTTCTCCTGATACTTCTCTTGGCCAACCCAAGAGACAGGAAGACTTAGTAGACAATACAAAATAAAATTCTGGCACATACATAAAACTGCCTTTGGTTTTGATTCATCCTTTGTTATTCTCTTCATCATTCTTTTAATCATTGATTTTTTTATAATAGGGATTTCATCAAAACTCCTAATGTTTTTCTTGGAGATGGTAATTTACAGTTTTACATAATGATTTTGTGAACAGTTTAAATTTCTGTGTCTGTGTGTGGGTATGTTTTTATGGTTTTTTGTGGGTTTTTTTCCTCTCCTTTTTTAAAAAAGTGTGCTTTTGTACTCCACTAACTTCATTCTTTCCATATAACTTAACTTTTGACAACTGCAGAAATGACATTCCAAGAATGAAGGGAAAAGGAAAGCTAGCTGGATTTTGACAAGAATGGACCAACCAATAGCAAAAATAATTTACTTTCTTTTGACATAAATGTGTCAAGTTTTGAAAAGTATTTGAAGACTGCCAAAGCTAGACTGATATTAAAAGCTTACACATTAACCTGACTTTCAGAGAGAATTGAAGTGAACTTTTATTTTAGGTTTGTCCAAACAGTATTTTCTTTCTAGCTCTTATCTTAATGAAAGATTTTACACTATTTTTACAGTTGGTTGTAATTTTTCATTTGAAAACAGTTTTCTGTTCAATCTAAGAGGTTTCCCTGTGGGAGTTAATTTTTTTTTAACCTTTCCTTTTCCATTTCCTTCCTGGGGAATTTTTCACAATCAGAAAAAATTACCAAATGCACATTTTCACGTCAAAGTTTGATAAATTTGCTGTAATGAGAACAATTCCCTTTTAGCTCTGCTTTTGAAATCTGTGACTGAAAAAACAGACTTCTTAGCTCTTCCAAATTTGGTTTATAAATGCATTGGAAGATTAAGATCTGTGGTGTGTTTAGCATGTTTTCTGCTTTCACCTAAATTGTTTGGAGAGAGAATGCTGCTGTGGATTCTCCACAGAAATATTTATACAGATATTGCACTGTCTAAAATCCTTCAACTGCATATTTCTCCATATTCCTTCCTGCTGTTTTGAGCTGTAATTTCTCATATAATTATAAAGAATGTAAATTAGTTAAATCATGGGCCAAATTATATTTTATTTACTTGAACTAATGTAATTATAATGATTTTTAAATATGTAGAAGGCTGCAAGATATTTTGAAATATATCTGCAATGCATATGTTAACATAGATTCAGTACACATACATAAACAATTCTAAAATAAAGTCAGATGTTAAAATTCCACTAACATTTCTAAGATTTATATTGCAATGCTGAAGCTTTCTGATTGCTTTAAGGAGATGTAAGTGTGATTAAGTTCCAAAAAGGTAGTTCTGCCATTTCTGCCAATTTTCTTCTTCATAAGGTTGCATAGAATTAGATCAAGAAATACAATAATCAGTTTTATCAGCATAGAAAGAAATGTTAGATTTTAGTGAGTTGAATGTGTTATTTTGCTTAATTTTTAAACTGGGAAAGCTACAGAGAGAAGAAAAGCAGAGGTGAGTCAGTGTGAATTTCATATTTATCAACATCCAGATAGGTTTAAAGTGATGCTGAATCTCTGGCCTTACCATTGAGTGCATTTTACTGCTGTGTGGCTTTAACCTCAGCCATTCACCAAGCCCTACACAGCTGTTCACTCACTCACTCCCACACCAGCAGGACCAAGGAGAGAATCAGAAGGGTAAAATCTGGAAAACCTGTGGGTTGAGATAAAGACAATTCAATTGGGAAAGTAAAACCACACATACAAAACAATTCATTCATTCACTGCTGACCATGAGCAGGCAGGTGTTCAATCTCCAGGAGAACACAGCCCCATCAAGTGTAATGGTGACTGGGGAAGACAAATGCCATCACTCCAAATGTCACTCCACTTTGTTCTTTCTTCCCCACTTTATACACTGACATGATGCCAGGTGGTCTGGAGAATCCCTGTGGTCAGTTTGGGTCACCTGTCCTGGCTCTGTCTCCTCCCAACCTCCCATGCACTCCCAACTTCCCTGAGAGTGTGGCAGTAGAAAAATCCAGAACAGATCTTGGATTTCTGTAAACCCTTCTCAGAAATAACAAAAACATCTCTACATTATTACTATTGTGATCAGCACAAATCCAAAAACACAGCCCCGTATTAGCCGCTGGGAAGAAGATTAAGTCTACTCCTGCCAAAAAACAGCATAACAACATATGTTACTTATATCCTGGAATTGTGTTTTTATTTGATCACTTATGCTGGAATCATGATGCAATAGGGAATGTGCCTTCATTACCCTGAATATTTATGTTTCTTGAAAAATATAGCCGTATATAGATTGTATCAACAGAGAGAATATTGGAGAGTGATTTAGAGTGATATGGGTAATGATGATATGATCTTCTATGGTAAATGAATGCAGATTTTTCTTACTGTTTTTGAAGGAAAGTTTCCTCTCTTTGTTTGTTTGTTTGGGTTTTACTTGTTTTTATTTTTGTTGTTGTTATAATGCTATTTGTCTGAGGTGTCCTACCATTTGCTGAAATTCTGCCAGGAATCCACACAGTCATGACAGACCACCACCACCAGAAGTGTTAAGTGCTGGCAATATACACCAGCAGTGAGTGGAAATCTTGGAAATCTATTGATATGACTGCCCAGCATGTTTGATTACACTCCACAGTCAACTTCAGCTTTCTTCTTCTTTTTTTTTTTTTCTTTATTAGTAGTAGTTTATACTAAAATTTCCCCTTTAATAAATGCCCTGAAAGCCTCTGGAGAAAATTCCAGTCTCTCCTGAAGTAGAATCACTCTCCTGACATGTTGTAAGGCCAAGAGGCCGAGTAGGGGCTCTCCACAGGCAGGCACCATGGCTGGTGCACAGGCTGCTCTACCAGCTGTCGAGTTACAGTTCTAACTTCCAAATTGAAGGCACTGTGTCCCTACTTGCAGCCCTTTCTTCAACACTTCATTCTCTTGGGAGAGGTTTTCCAGCTTTCTCAAAATGGCATGATCATTGGACCTTGACAGCTGCTCCTTTAACACCCGCTATGCATCTGACCACTGACCTTCTGCCTTCCTGTGCATCTGTTGTTGGTCAAAAAGATCAATCTAAGCATGTGGAGCACCTTACTGGATGTACTTTATCTGGCACTAATTAGCTCCTTCCAGTACAACTAATCAAATACACACACATAGACAGGTCCTCTGTTACTACTAATTTTAATTAACATTTTTATGAGTGATAGGCGAAGGAATTTCTGTTATTAATTAGTGGAAGAGCATCTCTTGTAAATGCTGTTATGTGTCTGGCAAAAGAAAGGAAATTGTAAAAAGAGAGAGGGACATTCATTAATAAAATCTAGGTAAACAGTGCATCAAGACACCAAATCAAGCTTTTTTCAAGTTTAGTCTTTGATGAATTTACCTTATATACAGAAAAATATCCTTCTGATTATGGACTATGTGTAATAGTAAAATATATTTTTTTCTTTATGATGAATACATAGGTGAAGGAAAGCTCTTTTCATAAAAACGCACCTGAAATTACAGTGACTAAGCTGAATGGACAAAGGATTGTGGAGTTCTGGTTGGTAAAACCCTTCTCCAAACTGTTCCTCTTTTCTCAGCTTTTAACTACTGCCATCATCTTTCTTTTGGCATTAAAAAAAAAAAAAAAAAGAAGCTGGTACATCAGGATGTCTCACTATGTTTTATATTGAGGATGGCAGGAAAGTGTGATAAGAAGCAAATACTGTCCTTTAGGTTTCCTAAATTGCCCTCAACAGTCTGTGACATTTTCTGTGACTATCAATTGCAATGTGCAGTAGCATATCAAAGGGCGCATGGTGCCTTGAGTAATTTACTTGTGTTTCTGTGCTGTGAAATCTATATTCAAAATATTTTCTTATCCCTAGGGAAAAAGGGGAGAGGATGGGGACGAAGCCCTGCAAGGAATTATTAGTACCTCTACTTGCAGTTGACTAGAGATTTTCTGTTTGGTTGGGTTTTCAATGAACTAATCTGCCCTTGATCCTAAGACTATATTAATAGACTATTATAATTTTTGTACATAACCTACTGTGTATTTAAATCCCTTATTTAATCTTTTATCCAGCTTCTTTTTTTCTTAGTTTTAGATCTCTCAATGTAAATGTACGAATTTGAGCCTTAATATAATAGTGCTTGTATGCTTAGTTTGTTTCTTTCCATTTTTTAACAATCTTGAAGACTTTCCTCTGTGCTTCTGACTGATTCTCATATGAAAAGATTAAATATTCAGAGAAAGATGTAGAAAATATGTCCATGTGTGGGCTTTTTTGTTTGTTTGGTTGGTTTTTTTCCCCATGGGATTGATTTTTGTTGAGAAATAATCCTTCTGTTTTTCTTCCATATATATCAGGGCTTACCTCTAATCTTAGAATCCAAAGCCTCTAAAATTGCTTTAGATTTATTTTTTAATTTTCTTTTGCAGATTGGCATGGATTTCTAACATCTGATTCAATACTACTTATACTGTAGTTTTAACCTTAAACATCTGAGAAAAATGAGTTATGCTTAGAGTAAAATTTATTCCTAAAAAAATTTATTGACATTACTTTCATCCCCTGAATTGATTCCTTTGACCTTTTTCGTAAATTTTTTTACTATTGCTGGGTAATGTGGAAGGCAGGAGAAGCTGTATTAGGTGAAAAGGTAGATAACCAATATTTTTGTAATGTTCAATTTGTACTGTATTAATGTGAGAATGAACCTAGTTAAAACCACAGAATTTTAATGGATACAAGTTAAGAAGAGAACTTTGAATGAAATCCAAGTTTGTGGTCCTAAGATCTATAGCAGCAGACATGGACATAGGTTTCCTGCTCTCTTAGATGCATCAAACTTGCTTTGCTCCCTTGCATTTCCCTTCCTTGTTCTGCCTCAGCCAAAAAACAGAAACACCTTTCTGCTTCTCATTCAGAATGTGCACTAACTCACCTGTTCAAACTAAAGATTTTTCTCTTGTTTCCACTTTTGTGGGTTATTTCCCTTTTCTCTCATGAAATACATGAATATCCCTGAATACTGAGTATCAGCCCAGAGCCAGAGTTTACATACCATAATTTTTTACAACTTGTGGGTAGAGCTTCAGCAACCCTGTATCCAGTGCTGACCAGGTGTGTTGTGTCCCGTATTGAGAAAGGCAATGCATTGTCTGCACACCTTTGGCAAGGCTTTCCAATATAAAGGATTCTATGACTATGAAATAGCTCTAAACTCCACTAAATGTGCTGCTGCATGTTTTTGATATCTTTTCCTTTAATGTAGTCATTTGCAATTATGAGTTAAATCATATCTGCTTGGTATTTACTGAGAATAACTCCTTTTTTTTCTGGTTTGGTTTTGGTTTTGGAGTTTTTTGACAGGTTAATTTCGAGGGATGGTCCCAGTGATGTTAAATGCCAGAACAACTGGTTAGATCCTGAATGTCCCTAACTTCAAACACAAGGAAGCCTATTAAGAAAAGCACTGAAAAAAAAGAAGGCTTTGAATCTTTAATTCAGCTTCATCTTAGTAAACTTTGTAAAAAAAATCTCAGATGTTTCTTCACCTCTTCAAGAAGCTTCTAAGTAATCTCAAACTCTTCTTGATTTCTGGAACTACTTTGCAAAACTGATATTTCTTCTTGAAATCTTAGCTGCTGTATATTTCCCCAGCATCATGAAAAATCAAGATAAGCAAACAAAAATGTGTCAATCTTAGTGTCCCACTTTGTGTTGTTTCCTGAATCAGTACAGAAATTAGCTAGTTCTTTGAATGGCTATAAAGCTGGGGAAAAAAATCAAATTATACACTCATAGGATATTACACTGAGTAATCTTTGAGTAACAAAGCTTTTTTAAGATGTCATTAAGTTTTTGGAGGATTGTCTCTTCCATTCTGTCTACATTCTTGTTCCATTCATGTCAGTGTTTTTAAAACTTTCGTATAATGATGTAGATTTTACCTCTAGGAGAGATTATAAAGATAATCTAATCAATAACACGATCAATATGCTGTGCTTCCTCTGTCAGAAGGAATAGACAACCAACTTGTCTAGTTAAAGCTTGTGGCCAGGGTTAGCCAACATCAATTTCTGACTTGTTTTTATTAGGGATTTCTCTGCTAATTAGAGGGAAGGGAGGAAAAAAGTCTAAAAATCCTTTTCTGTGTCTTTGAAAAATGGTCTTTATGGATCTTTGCACTGGGATTTTTTCCATGAGGTCAAATCAATTCTAATATTTATTTAAAAAACAATAAAATCTCAGTTAATTCTGATTTTCTTCACATATAGTTTCTGATATATAAACAACCTCTGCAATTTCTTGCCAAGATTTCCTTACCTATCTTTAGTGACATGCCAGAGAGAGCTAAAAGTGCTTCCCTTGAAAACCTGGGATCAATAGGTCGTTCGGAGCTGATGAGGTGAATCTGCCAGCCTGATAAATTCCCTTATGAAATTTGGCTTGCAGAAAAATATAGAAGTACTAATGATGGGGAAGATATGTTACTGGGAGCCTCTTGTGTAGTTTTCATGCTTTCTTAGCAGTTTGTTACCTGCATTTTGGCAAAGGGCTTCCATCCTCTCTAGCTCTTCTTGCCAGCCCTTTTTCTGGCTCGTGTAGTCAAACCTGTGAGCTCAGGCAGGGCTCCTCTCTCTCTCCTCTAATTGTTCTGCTTTGAAACCATCTGTCTAATGAATTATTGTAGTGCTTTTGTACCATGAGGAAAATGAGTGTGAAGCTGTTAACTTGCTATCCTTGGATGTTGTCCAATAACTTCCTCAGGATAGGTCTAGCCCTTGCCGAATGGATTTTTCTCACCTTGTCA
This sequence comes from Setophaga petechia, assembly GCA_024362935.1. Taxonomy (NCBI): domain Eukaryota; kingdom Metazoa; phylum Chordata; class Aves; order Passeriformes; family Parulidae; genus Setophaga; species Setophaga petechia. Next base: position 33,741,520 of record JANCRA010000008.1, read on the forward strand.
CACATGCTATTACTGTTGTTTTGCTTAGGTTGAGCAGATGCTGTGTCTACATGGTTATATCATGTGCAACTTTCAAAATTACTCGCTGTCTTTCAGATCACTAAATTAATATCTCTTCTATTCAGCTTTGTAATGTCTGCCACTCTGCAAGCAGCATTTTTCTCTAGCTGGTGATAGTTAAATACCTAGTTAATATGCTCTGTGTATTTACTCATTATTAGGGCTTAATCCCAAAGTGACAATACTGTCTCTGCTGATAAGCAGGATGAAATCCCCATACGTATTCTACTCCATTAGCTTTTCTAATAATTTTAAAGCAACAAAGATCTTCTTGTTCTGAAGATTTCTGAGTGTGATTCCCACAAAATATATCATTCCTTGACCTCATTCTCCCTTTAAAAGGTGACAATTTTAACTTTCTTTTGCAGTCTTGGGCATGGCTGACTTGTCCACTCTGTATCCAGTTTACACTGTGGGATGCTATCTGGAAAGTTTCAAGTTTCCTTGGTCAACCACAGGGTATGTGTGTGCCAGAGCAGCGAGAATGAATGTGCTGCTGGTCCCCAGAGACACTGTAGCACCATCTGTGAAGAAATGTTATGGAAGAGGCTAATTTAAATTCTACTTTGGTTGGATAGACAAGAAAAAGTACCTGCCAATATTTGTAAAGGTAGAGAAGATCAAAGACATAGAGCAGACTTCTGGAAATTCTTTAGAAGCAAAGGTAAGAATTTGGACAAGTTTCATGTTAGAGAAAGTACACAGGGAGTTCTGGAAATTAATTGTAATGCAACTTTACTGTTAACCAGCATGTGAATGCAGGAGATCACAATCACAGAATCATTGTGGTTGGAAAAGACCATCAACTGATCACCACATTATCAAACAGAGCATAGCACAGCATGCCACATCCACTGGTTTCTTGAACAGCTCCAGAGATTGTGTCTCCACCACCTCCCTGGGCAGCTATTCCAAAGTTTAACAAACCTTTCCACCCTTACTTACATCTGCAATTATCACTTTTAAATGTCTGTCTGTTCATCCATCCATCCATCCATCCATCCATCCATCCATCCATCCATCCGTAAATGTACCAAGACACTGAAGTTTTGTATTAGCTCTGGTTTTCTGGAGTTCAAAAAAGCACTTTGAGACATTTCAGTGTTTAATAATAGGATTTTTGAGAGGGCTTCACAAAGGAAGATTTATATGGATACTATCTAAATTACTTTCATGTCTTTCTAAAATTTACACTTTAAATACATAATACTGCACATCACTGGGCTGCTAATAGGCTTGTTTCTTTCAAAACTTGATTCCAATTTATTTTTAGCTACATGCAGTTTTTGTGGCTTAATGTTCTTTTGCATCTAAATAGAATTTTTCTAAAAATTTCAGAGAGTAAAATTTCAAATAAATGAAATTTAAATTGTACAAAAATATTAAAATCAAATAAAAAAGTTAAAGCTGAAAGTATACCACCTGGAAATTCTATTCAAAATTTGCTATGCAGGTTTTCAGAACTTAAAGAACTAATAAGCACTTACTTCTCAGTGTCCCTTATATGTGAATGTTTTCAGAACATTTATTCATTTGCTCTCTAAATCATGCCTGTTTTCTTTCTGTAAACAGAGCCTTGTGGTAAGATGTTTGGCTTCTCTTTATGATAGCACTGCATATCCTGAATTTTGTTCAATTTTGTGATAAAAAGTACTAATACGAAGTGATGATTTTTGGAACTCTGGACAAAAGTGCTTAGTTTGGAAATATCTTTACTGTCATAAAATGCTGTGAGATGCATGCACTCACATCTTCACTTTTGAAAATAGAGTTTATCAAAAAAATGTTGCTCCATACAGGGAATGCTTTGTGTGAGTGTCTTTTTACTATAAAGCTTACAAAAGTCTTACCAACTGCTGTAAATGCAGTGCTGTTTTCTTTGTTTGTTTTTAGTGATCAATACCAAATATACCAAGGATTTCTGTGTGAAAACTTTAGTGTTGTTTATAAAAAAACAACCGTATTTCTACCCAAAGCCATTTAAGGTTAACTAACTGATGTGTCATCACATGCGTTATGGTTTTCTGTAAGGTCTTCTTCCTCTTTTCATATTTTAACTTAATACTGTGAGGGAGTACAAGCAGAATTGTCTCATTAAAATATGAATTTTGCAGCTATGAAAAGCATAATAATTTTTAAACCTTGCATCATGAGTGTTAAATTACTTCAAAGGCTTGTAGAACATCATCCATCTGAAAGAAACAATTAATGTGAAGAGATTCACAATTATGGAGTACCAGGGTTTAATGAATTTAACAGATATTTCCTCTAAATGCTTTTAAGGTGTTTAAGAAGGTTCATGACACAAAAAATCTTGATAGAAAGGAAAACTTGATAATGTGAGGTAGCTGCAAATTAACCATTAAAGTGATTTTAATTTTTTTTATTAATGTACTGAGTTAAGTAAAAAGGCACATTAAGATTTTTCTTTATCCAAGAATCAAATTTGAGTCTGTCTCTGGTACTGTCAGGGAAAAAACAATTAATAGATTTTTGCTGTAGCAACACTTTCTCTTAACTTCACATTCATTTTAAGCCAGCACGGAATCCTCAGCGTTTCTTCTAAGAGGTGATTGCACAGGACAGGGAGATGATAAAAGTAGTAAAGGATAGCAAAGCCCTCTCTACACTGTATTGGGAATTTTCAGATAGGTTTTCCTAGGAAGAATTGCTGTTTTCAAGTTGGACCACTGAGCATTAGAGCATTTTATATTTGAGTTTGTATTGTATAAGATAGGAAATATTAGGATTGATTTGACATCAATTATTTCTTTGTCTGATATAGATATACATTTTTTGGATGAAAGAATGAAGCAATAGAAGCTTGTAATGTAGGCATGAAATTTCTCCTGTTATACCCAGGAGAATCTTGCTTATGGCAGGTTTCTTCTGCCTAAAAGTTCAAGTTCCTCTGTTTGACCCATTTTCCTCAAATATTTTTTCAATTCAAGGTGCAAAAAAGCTAATTGCCAAGGCTGTTTAAAACATTCTCTTCATATGGGTGATAAACTATGTTCAACCAAAGTCTGGAATGCTCTCTCACAATGCACACTGGAATGCTCTTCTGCCTTACTTAATTGGTTTAATTTTATATTTTTTTTAATGCTACAATAAATATTTTGGTTTTGTAAGCCAGGATACCAGAAGAAGTAGGAAATATGCAAGATTCACTCCTGAAATCACACTCTGAGATTACTCAAATAATGATGAACAACCATTTACCTTCTTGTCTTGCTATGAAGTTCAAGGTCAAGATATGCTGATATTACACTTTCTAGGGAACTTGGAGGACTGGAAAGTCATAGGCAATTAATGACTTTGAGAACATGAAAGAACTGCAGATATTGCTGGAAATTCTTCCAACAGAAGCTCTTACAAGGATACTTAGAGTGACACGTAGTATATCATTTTTAGTAAAAGAACATTTCGTCCTGGCTGCCTGAGGAAACCATGAGAAAATGCTGAAGAGAATCATGCTGATGAGACAGAAGCCAACCTCAAATCTATATGCTGCAGATCTACTTCATTTTCAACCCCAAAACATTTTGAGTGTCAAATAACAAACCTATCCCTAAATTAGTTTCCAGTGTTCCTATGGTTACACAAAGTTTGTTATGGTTTCTCCAGAGGAAAATTTCAAAGTAAAATTTCGACCACAGATTCGCTGCTGTGCAGGAGGTGAGTACTGTTATTCAGTGCTAAATTAAAAGTTTAGCAAATATTCTCTGCTAAATTACAAGAGTGACAGATTCACTCACTTGCTCTATATGAAACCCATGCTATTCAGAAAAAGCATCATTTTGGTAAGGTGATTGATCTTCCTATGACATGGTTTTGGAGAAGGAGGCAGGATTTGTCAGTACGATATTGTCACTATGCCTGCTTGAACTCTATGATTTCTGTTGGCTGCTGACTCAGTAAAATGTTTGTCACAATCAAGAACAGGATCTCTTCCAACAAATATACACAATGCATAATCTTGCAACATACTAAAATAAGATTATTTTCATGTGACACCTTTGAGATATATATGCATATAAATATATATATATATACACATGCATAATTAAAAATCAGTTGCATATCTTTAACTAATGCGAAAGGCTTGCTTATATTCTTGGAGACTAACTGGTAGGTTAAAAGGGTTTTATTTTCTTTCTTTCGTTACTTTCTCCCATTTGCAATGGATAAAGGAAAAAGTGAAGAATAGTGGAAAAGTTAAAAGGAGTCAGACAGGAATAAGAAAAATTTCATCCCTCACACATTCACTTAACAGTTTGCTAATCAAAAATATGCAAAGATTAATACTGTCAGTGTTAATTTCAGAAAGCAGCATTTTGAAACAGGGTATGTGCTTTATCTCAGTGAAACTGTGAAGCTTTGGGCTGATGGACAGCTCAAACCTCTATAATTACAACTTCCTGACCTTTGGATCTATCTGTGGGTTTTAAGCTCAGCAAAGAATCCTGTGCTCATGCTCAGTTTTGAGAAGCACTGCCGTGATTCAGAGATCTTGCATAAATGGGGCTGGGTGTGGGATGAAAATTGAATTTTTACCACTCTTACCACACACAGTTTACTGATATGAAGTCTTTTTTTTTTCCCTCCAGCATAGAAAGAGCAAGAGAATTCATCTAGTCTTTAGTCAGTAAAACTAGGGGTTTCTTAGAAAGCAACCTTCATGACCAAGTGGAGCTGGCAAGACATTTTACTATGCACCTCTTGGACAGCACTGACTCACAGAGACTAAAACTTATTACAAAACCCTTTGCCTTTGAGAAATCCTTAGTTTGGAAAAAATATTTGTTTTAGAAAAAAAAGGTTTCATATTTTTGCTTTGAAAATGGAAAATCATTCTAGTAATTCCTTCATAATAAAATTTTATAAAATTTGAAATTAAACATGAAAATAGTGAAAGAAGAATTATTGAATTTAATTGAAATTGAAATTTTAGTTTAAAAATAAGTTTGGCCTATAGCAGAATAAGAGTGTTTAAGCTCCAGACTTTTTCAGTTTTCTGGAGGAGAATTTCCTTCTCTAACCCCTCTGTGTCATCCTTTATGCCTCTAGTTTTTTATTATTTTTATTGTTTTTAAATTTAAAAGTATACTGGTTTCCAAGTTTGCTCTAGGAGCGTCTCACTGATCTGACACTTTTTTACTGACAAAGGCCTTGGAGTAACTCATGAGGGAGAAACCCACCCACAACAGGATAGTCCCATTTCTGAGTCTCCAAGTTCACACTGTGAAGTTGCATGGGATTTTCCTCATCTTTTACCTTTTTGTTAACTAGACCAGACAAAGTAAGGAACTTAGGTAAATGGAAAACTTTTACTGAGATGTTGACTCTGCTAAAGACTTGAAAATCAGAAATTAGTGGAACTCAGAGAATACTGTCAATAACATTACCTGCAATTGCTATAGGCAATGCCCTAATTCCACACTGCTAATATACCATCTGTTTTTCTGATTGTTCTCTGGCTTTTTTATTTATTTTGTTTACAATTGCTGTTAGCATTCTCATCTGCTCTAGGAAAACGTTCTTCCTCCATAAGTTCCCTGGAAAAAATCCTGACTAAAAAGAAATCAGTAGTTTCACTGATGTCACGCCTGAACTTTTCCAGGAAGTCTTGAAATTTCGTAACACTTTTGGCTTCAGTTTATTTGTCTATCGGAATGATTTGATTCTCATGATGTCTATTTCAGAATGATTGTCTCCTGTTTGGGTTCAGATTCCAGTCTTGGGGTCATTTACTGTGTAATGGAAAGCATTCCATATTTCATTATAGTTTTTCAAAATATCTGCACATTTTTATTTTTCAGCCACTGAAATACTGTCTCTAGCTTTCTGAAAAATCAAATGTATATGAGTATTTCTTTAACATTTTTCTGAAATTTTACTGCTAATATCTTTGCCTATGTCTGACTGAGAACTCCAAGAAGTCCATGTTGCTAACAAGAGTTTTTCTCTCACAACACTGCAATGTTGCAGTCCTTTCTCTGCTCCTAAGCTGTGGTACTGAGGAGTTGCACTGCGGTGAGTAGGGCTGTGCAGCTACTAAGCCTAAGTGCTTAGGTGTAACTCCTGGCCCAAGTACAGGAAATTCCACCAGACCATCAGGCTATTTATATCAAACCACCATGTGCATATATTACCTGTGCACCCAGCCTTTACTAGACACTTTTAATTCCACTGCATCATACTGTCATATAAAGTATTAAGTGGTGTAGGTCATTTTACACCCTGAAGAGGAAGGAGAAGGACTGATGATAGCCACAGCAGTGCCTGTCCTTCACATTTCTGCCACTCTGCAGAAGTGGACTGCTGACCACAGCAGCTGAGTCATGAGGACCTGCTGTGTGCAGAGCACTGCATTTTGTTGGATCTTAGAGTGTCCCAAGGGATGAGATGTCTAAGTGGTTATCAGGGCCAGTGGTGGAGTCCAACACACCAAAGTTCCCTCCTTCATGCTGTTTTGGAGGAGGTCTCACAAGGAATGGATAAAGGAGCTGGGGTTTTTGTTTTTTAGCCTGGAGAGAAGGAGGATCAGGGAAGACCTAATCATCCTCTATAACCACATAAAGGGAGGTTATAGCCAGGTGGGTCCTGGTCCCCTACCTTAACCTAGGTAACAAATGACAGGCCAGGAGGAGGTAGCTTGGGTATTAGGAAAAACTCCTGAACAAAGAGATTGGCCAGGCACTGGAGCAAGCTGCTCAGGGTAGACTCATCATGCCTGGAAGTGTTTAAAAAACATGTGGATGTAGCACTTAGAGACATGGTTTAGTGGTGAATACAGCAGTGTTAGATTAAAGGGTGTGCTGAATGGTCTTGGATATCTTTTCCAACCGAAACAATACTATGATTCTAAGAGGATCTCTGTTCTTTCCTCTTTTTAAAGCAGCCACAGGAGGTTTAACTGTAGCTTGGGACACTGGTAGGAAGAGAAAGGGGACATTGATGAAGGAGAAGGTTATTTGTATAAAATCTTTGGCTTCTAATCAACTTTAACTTTTATACCTAGAGTTTTGTTTATGGATCCTGGCTATATTCAGGATCACAAAGCTGAAAGCAAAGCTGGTTTATTTAGCCTTAGGGGCTTTTGTGCTCTCATGCTACTTACAAGCCAGTCACGATTTGGCCCATAAATTGCTCAGTGCTTTGCACTTTCAGAGGAATGATTAAGAGCACTCTGTCTACGAATAGGCTATTTGTACTTCACAGTCATCAGCAAAACACTCCTAATAGATGCTGTAGTGTTTGGCTTTGACTTGCCCTTTGCAAAGTTCATACAGTCTGCCATCTGAATCATAGACAGCAGATGCACTGAGGTCTGATCTCGCTGCTATTTGCCAAAACTGAAAAGATATTAAACATAGGGCAAAAACACAGACATACCTGACACTGCTGAGAGCAGGCCATGTCGTTTAGATTTTCTTCTCAACTATTATATTTTTGTACGTGACATTTGAGGATGAGTTATTATATGGCTCTTTTTTTAAGAAAAAAATGGATCAAGGAATGAGTGTTCATGAACCTCTTCTGTACTTTCTATCACATGCTTTTTGTCAAACTGATAAATATCAAATATTGATTTGTGTTGTTTTCTTGGCACTCCTCTTGAATTTGTCAAGTTTAATGGATCTTCCCCATGATGCTTTATTTATCATGGAATCCATAGTAATTTTCAAGTGAAATGACAGCTCTTATGATTGAATGGGAACTTCAGCATTAGTCTGGATGAAATTTGCCTGCTATTGATTAAAGTCAGGTGTCTCTATAATTATGGAAGTGATCTATCATCCCTTTTTTTGGAAATACTGTGTCAATAGTAATCTCAAAGAATAGTCTTTTCATCCTGTGTATTAGAAGGGTTTTATAACTCAGCACTGGAGATTGACTTCATACAGCTTGGTACTGGTGCATGTTGCCACTTAGCTCTTTGATACTGGCACCTCTTGACACAAGATTAATAAATACTTTTAAGGAAATTACAGGAAAGGATAGTGTATTGTATTGTATTCAATGGAAGTCCTCCAGAAGCAAAAGACTGCATTTGGCGCTGCTTAGCAGCCAGATCACAGCATTCATGGTCAGACTAAATAAGCAGGAGGAGCTCCTTCCCATACTAAGAAGTAAACACCAGTCATTCTTAGTTTATAATTCACAATATCAGGACTCAAATATTTTTCTAAAAATTCACTTGTTAAAATGAAAGTCTTTTTTTCTGATAACTGTCTCATAAAAGGTACACTTAACAAACTCCAATGTCAAGGCAAATACTTTAAGCATACTTACCTAATTTAATTCTGAAATGAGCCAAAATGGTATTTTTGGGAAGGGTTGCAAGGAATGATCTATTTCTTGTATGGAAATGTTATGTTCTTTAGGAGTGCATTCCCTGAGGGGGTAGTTCCCCCTCAAACTGTGTGTGTATGTTTGTGAAGGTAAGTTTACGTGGTTTCATTCCTTTCTGCAGATTTTTTTAATTGTTGGGAATATTTAGTATAACTTACTACGTTTGAATTTTTGAGATATGTATTTATACAAGTTTTATTTTTAGAGGGAGCACCATTATTTACTTTAAATAGACACCCAAAGTACACAGTGAAGTTATATAATGTCTAAGTAAATACTTTTGGATTTCTTATATACGTTGATATTCTGAAAGAGTCAACATTAATGCGACTCAGATAAATTCAGAAAAGCTTGCTCATGTACGCACCCTAAAATGATAAACTTTTATTTTATTGTTCTGTGGTTGGAAATGCCCTTTTAGAACAGTCATGGTATAGTCATCTTGTGAGCATTCAGAACAATCATCTGATTCTTTGTGGCAGCTAGTGGAAAAGTAAAACATTTTCTGTTAAAAGGTCTGTGTTAGGGACTTGTCCTGACTTTACAATAGCAGTGACAATTGAGCACTAGACAAAGAAGGCTTTTGATACAGTTTGACTAGTTCAGTGCTTTCTTCTTACTATGTGATGTGCTAACAGCTGAATGATTTATGATGCCTCATATATGAGGCAATATTGCTACTTTTTTAAAAAATTCGTTTTTATTTTTAAGATAAATAAATCTTTGAGTGAGAAACAAATCGTGTCCAGAAAGAGGCGGGAAGTACAATTCAGAAATTATTCAAATTTCATTCACAGTCCAGCTTCCTTCTAGGTCCTTGCATACCTTTTGCACTGACACTCAAACCCTAACTGGGTCTGGAGATGTTAAAATGTAGGCTCATTAACTTTGGCTAGCATGCTGATAAATCTGGGCTAAGATTTGAGCTGGTAATGAAGCTTGCACTGAAGAATTGCTTGGTGCAGCAGTAAGAACAATGTCTTTCTGTTTCACATGGAGGTACGAGGTCCATGGAGGAACGAGAATGATGCAGAAAATCCTCTAGGGAGGAAGAGAAGGGGAAAGAAAATGGGAATATGGAGAGAATAACAGTTGAAATCCATGGAGGAAATCTTAGCAGCTCATCCATGAATGTGTCTTTCATAGCCTCAGGGAAAACGTATTGAATCCTGTCTTGTTAAAGTTTTCCAATATTTCAGTAATTTTTGTGTTAGACTAAGACTGCTTGCTAATCGTGTGTAATTAACTCTTCTACACACTTTACCTGGCCGGCTCTCTCAGCTTACTTGTATGATCAAAATATGCTACAAAATAGACACAGTTCTCTTTTGGGTGTAGTCTAAGCTTCTTTTGTCATTTGAGTTGAGAGGTTTTTGGCGTGGGCGGCAGATTTTTTTTGTTTTATTGTTGCTTTTGGTTTTGTTTTGTGTTTTTTTTTTTTTTTTTGTGGAGGGAAAAGAAGAAAAAACATGGCTGTATATCTGTGTATTTCACTGTATACTCACTAATCATAGTGATTTAGAGAAACAATAAAATAATAGATTTAGATATTCTCTGCCTATTTAAGAGTGTTCAGAGAAGGAATGAAAATGAGTTATATGTTTGGGGTGTTTTTGCCAAACTCATCATTCTTTATCTATTTCTTGGTATATCAGAAACCCATATTAAATTATGCTGCAGTGATCGTGAAGATTTCACCTTAATTTTAAACCAGGGCTTATAGTTTCCTCTCCAATGAACTTCTTGGAGTATAAAATATAGGTTTTGTATGATTAACTGTGTCTGCTTCACCTTGTCATTTGCAAGAAACACTCAAATGACTCTTTAGGGCTTTTTCCTATTCTTTTTCTTTGCAGATGAATATGACCTAAAAATAAAATTGATCAATTGCAGCCTAAACATCAATGACTTCTTAAAAAGGTAATAATGTCGTTACAATATCAGCAGCACAGGAACAGTCTGAGGTGCACACATTTTCAATGCCTTTTTGCGTCAAACCCAGAAGCACTTCTAATAATCCATGAATGCTGTGGGGACCATGAAGCCAGACTTGACTGACAAGATTCAAAAGTTAATAAAAAGAAATATTGGAAAAGAAGGAAGTTTTTAAAGAATGTCAAAAGATGTGCATTTAGCTAAGAGATTCATCTTTTCTAACAAGAGCAAAACGTTCCTTTGGCATTTCTATCTAATTAATATTTTAAGAGAGGTTTGTCACTCTGAGATACCACACTTAACTCCTAGTAAGTGTAAGCATGGCAGAGGAACAATTTTCCATTCAATTCTACTCTATTTCAGCAAGTCTGGGAAAGAGCTGTTTAGGGACACAGACACTGATAAATGGCTTCACTATTAATCTCAGTAACATTTTGGAACTGATTTGGACGCTATCATAAATTTATTTTTAGAAATGTCTTTTACAATAACACTTTAAAAAATGAAGTCAGAATTTTATTTTAATATTTTATATTTCAATGAACATTCAGCATATTTACATTAATATTTCTTGGTTCATTTAAATTAATATTCTTCAGCAGGAAATACAAAAAGTTAAATGTATTTATATCCATTAGAAATTATTTAACTGAGTAATTTATCTTTCAACTATCTTCACTGACACTTTAGGAGAGGAAGGTGGATTTAACAAAATTCTCCAGTCCTTCTGTCACTAAATAAAACTTCTGGGATAATTTACATTAATGGAGTTAGAGCTGGATGTTGAACACAGAATGACACGTTAAGAAGGTAGAGTCACAGAAGGTAGGCATGTACATTTTAAGTATCTAAAAATTTCTGTCTAAAAGATGGACCTAAGGCAATATGGTACACACTTTTTGCTATGGCTGAAAAGTTATAATATAGAAATACCAAGTAATATTACATATTTTAATTACCTTGCAAAGTGTGTTACAAGGAGCTAATTATTATACTCATATTTACTAGATTTGCTAAGCATACAAAGGTCTCCTTTGTTTTTTCCTGTTAATAATATGTAATCTACAAACTGACCTATTCAGGTTTAATATGTTAAACTGTTGGTCTATCACTGTAGCACATCCAAACTGCTCCAGAACATACACAAACTTGTGTTAGACCTGAAATACAGGATTGTCTACAACTTTATTGTGTCTTGACAAATTTTTTTCAAATTTCATGGAACAATGTCTTTTTTTTTTTTTTACCATTTGATAGTGTTATGAGTAAAATAGAAATTTAGCTGTGAATCTGTGTCTGAGAAATGAATAGCTTTCAGAAAAAGAACAAAACAAAATGTGTTCCTGCTGTTGCTACCATTGTGGTCTTTCTCAAATGCTAGGCAATTCATGAGGAGACCACAGAGGGAGGAAAACAAACAAATTGCATTTCTGTACTGCAAAGCTCATTGTAGATTTTGTAATTGTAATGTTTTTAACTAACAACTAAGGCTTTGAAGTATGTTTTTTGTTAGAGAAGTGTGATGTCTGATTGAAGGTTTATAAATGTTTTTGGTAGGTAGCAATTTTACTAATGAGTACATACTCCCATTAAACTCAGACATACCCAGCAGCAAAGGACAACACTTTTGAACATCTCTGGAGGATGCTAAATGAGAAATTTGATGTATGAATATTTTCATAGGTAGCAAACTCTGAAAAATATAAATGATACCCTTATGTTGACTTATAGCCTGCAATCAAAAATATGGTTTAAGAATAGTATGGTCTATGTGTGAACAGCCAAATGCACAAAAACCTTTTTAGGTAAACAGGGCATGGTGACTGCTTTTGCTGCAGAGTCTGGCACATCCATTCACACCGGTGGAAACCTAGGAAGAGTAGTGACACAAAGAGTCACTGAGTCACTGAGCCCAACAGGATCATTAGCTAAGTTGCTGTTGTACCTTGCTCTGGAGTGTTGAAGTAACACCTCAGAGGCAACGGAAATGGTACAGAATTTTTCTTTATTTGGTTACTGAAGTAGTGTAGGCACTAATGTATGTATTTCAGGTTTTTTGTACTGCTGCCAAGCCTCAAGAAAGTTTGGAGAGACCTTATCGGAAGTAGGAGAAGCAGGCTCATGGAGATTAACATGAAGGTTAGTTGTGGCTCATCCATCTTGCTTTTTTGTCCTCACCTTCTTAGGTAAGGCAGACAAAGAATAAACACAGGGTGGACTAGGCAGATGTCTATTACAACCTACCACACCAAAAAATGCAAGTAAACACCACTGTTGTGATCGTATAAAATCCACTGACTTTTGGTATCCTCTGAAACAGTATGGCAGAACCATAGAACTCTCATGGGAGAAAAGATATGGAGAGCAATCAGTTTTCAGAGTGTGAGACTTGAGCAAAGGCCAACAATTAGGAAGTTAACTACTACCAGACTACAGAATCATATCATCATTTGGGCTGGAAGGGACCTTTAGAGATCATCTAGTCCAACCTCCCTGCCATGGGCGCTGACATGGTCCACTACATCAGGTTGCTGAAAGCCCTGTCCAACCTGACCTTGAGTGTTTTCAGGGATAGGACATCTACCACCTCTCTGGGCAAACCTGTTCCAGTGTTTTATCATTCCCACAGTAAACAACTTCTTCCTTATATGTAGTCTAAATCACCTCTCTTTTTTTAAAATACATTACCTCTTGTTCTATCTCCACAGACCTTGCTAAAAATTTGTCTCTATCTTTCTAAATTCTTATTAAGCACTGAAAGGCTGCAATGAGGTCTCCCCAGAGCCTTCTCTTCTCCAGGATGAACAGCCTCAACTGTCTCAGCACAGAGAGGCTGTTCCAACAATTCCATGTCTTTCTTGTGCTGGGACTCCAGAGCTGGATGCAGTGTTCCAGGTGGGGTCTCACCAGAGAAGAGGGGCAGAATCACCTCCCTTGCCCTGATGGCCACACTGCTTTGGATCAGCCCAGAGTATATTGGTTTTCTGGGATGATAGTGCCCATTGCTGCCCCATATCCAGCTTTTTATCTATTATTAATCTTGTGTCCTTCTTCCTAGGGCTGCTCTCGATCCCTTCATCCTGCAGCCTGTACTGATACCACAGTTCAGGTTTGATTATTAGTAAATTTGAAAGAGTACATTTATGTCTGGTAGTTGTGTACGCAAAGTAACTGCACTGATGTCCATTATATGGGGTTTTTTTCCTTTTTTATTCTGATTTTGAAAGTTCTGTCAGCAATTTAAATTCATAGAATTCTAAATTCAGACTATTTAAGTTCACTTGAAAGTGGAGTGTTTTATTTTGGTAGGTCTCAATATAATTCTACTACAAGGTTGAATTTATCTGAGTAGATAAAAAGCAGTCTGCATTTGAGGTGGAATTTAGCTGAGACTCAAATAGCAGTCTGCATTTTAAACATGCTCTGAATTTAGCTGATTGTAGTAGGCAAAAGGTGTTTAAGCTTCTTCTTCTCTATGGATCTCCTAATTTTGTCCATTCAAATTTTCCATGTTGTGGATGTTGTAGATGCCTGGTTTGAAGTTTTCTCCAAAACAGGTTGTAGAAATACTCATCCTAGAATTCTAAAGAGTCACAAGTGCTATTGGCTCTTAAAGGGATAATTATCTTCAGTACAAGCTAAGAATGTCTGTTTGAATCACTGTCAACACTTTGACTCTGCTAAGTCATGGATCTCTGCACTGTACTTGATCATGCAGTGAAAATATTGCTTACTACAGTATGGGTTGAGTGTGGTTTTCCGATTTTTATTGAAATTGAGATGTAACAGTGTCGTTATATCAGTGAAAGCTGATATAAGCTGTCATAAATATCAATCTATCAGCTTAGCTCATTAATGGGTTCTACCTTTATGTATTATGCACAACTCAAAGTCTGTGTGTATGAATCTAAGGGAAACATTTTCTTCAATAGCCCTATTTCTCTTCAAATGTCTGTCAATATTAATGTTCCCTACTTCTAAGACCTTAAAAATGAAAAAGGATTTAGCTTGGCCCTTGCTTCTGTCATATGCAACAAGTTCCAACAGCTTCATTAACCTACAGAAGATGTTTATAAATTCTGACACAATTGCTTTGGTCACTTGCCCTGTGTCTGTCTTGTTAATGACCATCTTAATGATGGTTAGCTCACTACTTCATGCTCTGAATATTATCTGCTCTATATTCTGCTGTCCAGGGCTGAAAATAAGAAAATATTATTTACTTCTGGTAGTTCAAACAATCCCCTGCATAACACCTACTCCCCCATCTTGGTTGGGGGGAAGGGCATGCAAACCTGCCCTCAGCAGAGGAACCTCTGGGCTATGAACTCCCCCACCTTGAATCCAGCCAGAGATGACATTCAGGACAGCTGCTGGGTGTGGCTTTCTTGTGAATACATTCTTCTCTCTCAGTCCTGTTTACTTCTCTCCAGAAGTAAATTCTGGAGAGAAATCTCTCCAGACCTGAGATAATTGGATAATAGTGTCACTTTTATCTTATCTCAAGTTCCCTTAGGTGACTTAATTCACAGTCCAAAGTTCCAAAAAGGAAGCAGATCCGGGTAAGGGTAGACTTTGGTGGTCACAGCTTATAAAGTTTTGTCATAATGGGCAAAAAGTCCTTTACAACAATATTTAAGTGATTAATCATTACAGAATCTGGACAACAGGGAGAAGCAGCCATTATCCCATGGGCTATTTCTAGCCCAAAATGTTTGACTCAGCTTGTTTCTGCTGCTTCTCCGTGGTGCTTCAGATAAGTCTCAGGAGCAAGTTACGAATGTTGCTTCCAACATTCCTGGTGCACCCATGGCTCCTCTTCATGGTATGATGCATGCATTTACTGTATTAAGGCTTTTCACATGTCAGCTGGACCCTCTGGCAAGAGAACAACCAGGAGGTGGCTGTTTCCATGTCCTGGCAGCAGAGAAGATCTGTTCTTTGTGAACAAAATCTTCTCATGCAGCTGTAGTGCGATAGGATCTGCACACAGATGGGGGGGCACTGCCCCTCAGATCGTGGCAACAAACCCTGAAGTAAAATGCAGACTGTCCTAGTTAGACTTGATGCATAGATATGGCTTCAGTCCAAGTGTTCTTCATTTATCAGCAGCTTTTTCTTGTTCTTTTCTTTTTCTCAACCACCTGCCTACACTGACATCTGCACCTTAGAATTTTTACTTCATGCTACTTCACTGCTGCTCACCCAGTGGGAGTCTTTATACTCCTAAGATTACACAGTCTTCTAATTTTTTATATCATGTATGCAATTGAAATTATCTTTATGGGTTAAAATTATTATTTATGTGTGAGCTTTGAGGAAGACACCTGTAAAACTGCTAATTTTTAGAGGATTGATTTTACTATAATTTGGAGGACTTTCATGTCCACACGGAAACTAGTTTAGACTTCTTTTATAGTGAATAGAGAGAAAAGAGCACTTCAAAATTATTTTTTAATTTTAGATAAACATTTTAGACAGTGTTCTATTTCTTTTCTATTTGTAGGTATTGGGCAGTGAAGGACAAAAATGTCTCAATTGTGTCCTAATATATATGTCATTCTGGTACCAAACAGATCTCTATTCTCTTACACTTTATGAGAGCCAAGTCACACTGAAGAAAATCCTACCTTTGAATTCTCTAGTGTACATTTGTATTCCCCAATTAAATTGTTAATTAAATATTGTCTGTTACACATTTATGAACTGTGCTGCTGCATACTTTTATGTAAATAGCAGTAGCTATCCATCTTGGTTTGCTTTATCTGATGTGTTTTCATCCTCTATTTGTATTTTATTAAAAATACTTAATCTAAGCAGTTTAAATTACTCATTGGACATGAATAAATCATTAATGTGGTTTTACAGTCTTTAATTGCAAATCCCATAATTGTAGCTACAGAGAGAACTGTTTAATTAAGAAATGTAAAGTTAAGTGCCATGTCACTGATTTCACACGCTCCTCCCTCCCCCTGTTATTTCAGCCAAAGTTTTCTTTCTGGCACTGTTTATCCCTAAACCTGGAGTAACGAGCTAAATCAGTGCAATTGCTTATGAAATAAAGTACTATCAGCATGAGCAAAAATGGAAAAGTCTGTCTAACTAAACTACAAGTTTTTCCACTTGTATTCAATAGCTCATCAAGACTTTGGCTGCTTTTCAAACTTTCTCAGATACACAATGTCACTGGTTAAGCATTAGAAGAACGAGAAGCTCCTCTATTGTTTCATATGTCTGATCCTGAGAAATTCAAAGAGCTATCCAAAGCACAGAAGCTAATGACAATGTTAGACTGCAATTATTGAGGGAAAACAGCCTGACAGGTCACAGCAAGCCTGAGTGGCACTGTAAAGCCACACTGACAGCTAGACTTTTGTTTCAGAATGTGGAGGAGGTACAGAATGTGACTATTTTAGATTATATTCTCACTCCACAGGGAGAATGCAGGGAGAAGTTAAAGTGACCTATCAAGGTGTTGGAAGGGGTTCTGAAATGACAGTGTTCACAAGCCCACAGAAAGGAACAGTGCAGCTGAGTAAAGTTAATAAACTTGGGAAAATCAGTCTTTTGGAAATGACAGGCAGGGTCTCTTGGGAAAAAAGGCTAAGTAATAAAGCTCTCCCTTCATACCTTCACTAAATATGTTATGAGAAAATGGAATATGTTTAAAAAACAGTGGGAATCTATACTAATGCAGAAGTAGGGATATGAAAACATATGGAGAGGTTCAGGTTTTTTAATTATTTTGGATTTGTTTTGTTCTCTTTTATTTTATGGCTTTTCTGTTTGGTTGTTTGGTTTTCCTTTGGTATTTTCAATATTTCTGCAGTGCTTCATGTGGTCCTCTTTTCTTGATTATACTTTCAATATATTTTGTGTACTCGCTTTGAGTTTGTGGCCATTCACCTTTCTTCCATTACTTTTCAAATTTAATCAGTAATGACTGAGAAGATACTTTACTTTTTGTGTACTCAAATTTTTTTTTTGTATCTGAGGAGGAGAAGAAGAGCTTAAGACAATAAAAAGGGAATAATATAAGTGAATACATAATGCAGAGAACAAAACTAGCATGTAAACTGCCTAATTGGCCAAAAAGATTAAAAGATTCATGGAAAAACTAGAGAAATAAAGGAAAGCATCCATCACTCTTCAAACAAATCATAGCATTTGTTTTGGAAGAATAAAGATACACTGTAATTATATTTCTAATACATTAATTTTTAATATGGGCAGAGAAAGAACAGTTTGGAGATTCTTTCATTAACTTGGCAGTTTTTAATTGGGAAACTGTACTGTCTTTTTATGTTCAAGGGCTTAGAAAAAAGAAAGAGACACTTTGAATCATTAATTACTTTTGAGAAATGATGTAGGACAGGTTAGATCCTAGGGGGCTGAAGAAGAATAAACAGTATCTAGAAAATGTGGTTTAGAGTGAAGAGAAAATGAGCAGAATGTGCAGTGCTAGGGAAAAGAAAAACATGCTCTAAATGAATTACGAAACAATTTATAGAACCTAGAGGATAATGAAATAAGAAGAAAACAACTCGATGAATTTGACAAGAGCTAAGTGTGTAAAAAAATCTGTTCCTTCTCTTCCATGGAAAGCGCTCATCTAGTGGATGAAGAAATAGAGCAGCCTGTGGCATTTTACCCTGTAAGAATTCTGATATCCCCTTTTGTGATATGAGCAAAATGACCAGTGACATTGCCCAGGTGAAACTGTTGATGAGTACATGTGCAACTGGCTCATCTTCTGTGCCCCCACCCCACACTCTGTGGTTTTCTCTCAAATCGAAAGGGCCTTCCTTGGTACAGCTCTATCTAATGCTTTAAAATTCAGGTTTGTTTTTAGAATGCAACATATATTTAGAAGATTTCTGGATTTAACTGTGTTGGGTATATATTAAATATGGTAGGAAAACACCAGAATAATCTTTGAGAAATGATGAACCAGCTAATCACCGGTATGCAGTGGAGGATTGCAACAGATGGTCAGCCACATGTCTGGAAAAATGAAAAGGTCACATAAACTTTTTTCCTTTTCTTGTAGGAGTAAAATCACAGGTCTTATATTGAAATGAAGTAGCAGGAGTTTTGCTTGTAACACATGGGATTAATTGTTATTCTCTGATGTGAATAAAACTCTCAGCTGGAACAGTGTGTGAGGCTCTAAGTATCGTCCTTGAATGAATGCATAGCTAAAGTGAAGGATATCCAGAAGAAAAGAATCCAACAGGTTTGGAAAACAATGAAAATAATGAAAGAGTTCCACTCTGGCAAGTTTAAAAAGAGATGATAACCTTTGCAACATATGCAAATCCCTAATAAAAAGATGGAAATTGCTTCCCCACACCCCAACACCCCAGTAGTACTAGGAGAAAGTAGAAATAATCTGTAGATGTTGCTGACAAAGGAGGAAACCACTTTTAAATGGTGAGGCTCATAAACCAATGAGTTTATGGAATAGCCTACCAAGAAGAGTGTGGAACCTCCTTCAGTTCATGCTGTATAGAGCAAAAAAAATTGATATTGGTCAGAGATGATCTACATGAGTTTCCTTTCCTACTGAAGGCCAGACTTGTGGATCTTGGGGCCTCTTCCAGCCCTGCCTTGGTTTTTCCTTTTTCAGAGGGTGTTTCTTCCCTTTCAGGATAAGTTCTCCTGTTAAAACTACTGACAGAACACTTGAAAGGAGAACAGTATGTTCAATAATTCAGAACACACAATGACTTGTGTGGGATGACTGCAGGTACATTGTCATTGTCGTCAGTATTTATGCAGGAAAATAACTCGTGTTATCAAAGATTCCATGGTGTAAGATAGCCAACTATGTAATTTAGCCTAAATATTAAAGGGAGATAAATATCAACAGAATATGCACTGAGAAATAGATTTGAATTTGACCTTTTCTCTCCATTATTATTGTCATGAAAAGTATGCATGAAAATTTGGTAAAGTGTTGTCATGTGTATTTTACTATCTACTGATGATATTGTGTATTTCTGCCTGATTTTAGTGCAGAAAAGTACCGAAAGAAATAAAACTTAAGCTTATTAAATGGTGTCACTACTATATATTGCATAATTTGTTTTGAGTTTAAATTTCTGCTGTAGCAGTCTTTAATGAAAACTAATATTTCAGGGATCTATTGTACCAGCCTGCTAGAAATAAATCCTAAAATATTGGGGTATATGCAATTGCCTTTTTTTCCCCTTGGTATTTCAACTGATTTGGAGTGTACTGACTTCAAACAACAAAAAAAAATCAGACCAAAACAAATGAATCTCCTTGTGAAGATTCTGGTAGTTCTGGGAGGTAATGGGTTTTAAACAAGCTAGGGAAATATCAGAGAATTACACAGAGGATAGAAAAAGAACCTTAAGTACATATTAAAGTTTCAAATATGTCTACAGTTCCTGAAACAAATTGAAGAGCTGCCTTTTCTGTCAATCTGGTAGATTTATACAGGAGATAGTGCTTTAGACAACTATTGCAAATGCTAGTATTAAATGTTTCTGTTAGAGGAAGAAACATAGAGGTATTGGGAAGTTTTCATATTAATAAACCAGCCATAATAAATATGACTGCTTGCATATTTATATTTTATATCACTTTACCACTAGAACTTGTAAATATTGTCTCTGTTTCTACAGAGACAGAGAATAAGAAAACTCTCTTTGAAGGTGATTTCTTGTTAACCAATATTTTTCAAAATGCTCTTTCCAGATGAATTGATACTATTTCAGCCTGAGGCTGCCAAATCCACTTGGAGATATCCACCTTTTAGGGTCAGTTGCGAGGTGTAAATCAATAAGAACTCAGTCGAGTTAATATATCTTCTACTTCCCTTTGACTCATCAGCCTCAGGAGAAAAAAGGCAAAAACATTCTCTCCTTTGAATTCAGAAGCAGTGCCCTCTCCAAATTATCCCAAAAGCCTAAGATTTGGGCCATCAGTCAACATTTCAACCATAACTTGTCTCTTGGAAACATTTTATTGCAAATGGGATAAAGTATATTTTCCTCTTTAAAACTGTATACCTAGTCGGAAGCACCCATACGCGCAGTCCCACAGATGCAACTTGCTCGCTGGTAGATTGAGGTAAGGAGCTCAAATGGAACTATACTCCTGCGTTACATAGCTGATAGAAGCCCTTTTCCAATTGTGTTGTAAATGTTTTCTTCAGAAGTACCAGGCTCTGTTGTTATAGAAAGAGGGAGAACCCAATGAGATGTAAAACTTGTACTAACCATTGTGGGGGAGTGGGTTCCATTTAACAACTTTTCTTTTTGCCCTGCAGCAGTTTGTGACCCAGTGCCTCAACAGACCATCAAGGTCCTGTCCCAAGTGTGTAGAGTAGGAGGCTTTGTACCCTTAAACAATACACACGTAAGGAAACTTTCTTTATGGAGTCCTCATGTTGGTAGTGCCATCTTTGGGAACTGAGGATGGAGGTGGTGGTGGTGGTGAATGATTGTTTCTCAACGTTTATTTGGTGGTTCTGGTTGGAAAAACTTCCGAAAAAGCAAACTGATTTTAACCTGGAGAGATGCAAGATGCACAATCTTCTCCCTGGTAATGGGGAAGTAATTCATTACTATGCTTACTTAAATATTTGACTACTGATCTGTTTAATCTCTTTTGTGTTGGGTTTTTTTTTTTAATTTTCTTGTGTCACAGAAGTAGTTCAGGAAGCTGAATTCTAGTTTCCCTGGTCTAATTATAAGATTTCAGTAGTTTGAAATTTTCCTCCACTTTACATAATTCTGCTACTGATGTCTGTATGTCCTTTTCTGACTTCATTTCTCTAGAACCACAACTTTAGAGGACTGATAAATATTCAAATCTTTAAGACCTTCTTAATCCATAATTATTCTGCATATTTCCCTACAATGCTATCTTTATAATTTTCATTTTATTTTATTTGTCACTGATTTCAAGCTTCTGATGATAATTTTGGGTCTTGATTCTAAACTCCAAAGCAGCTAGTGTGTTGGCCAAAGATATGAGGAAATTAATTTTGATTCTGAAGATGCCCAATAATTGGTCTTTTGGGGGGTATATGTTTACAGGTGTTTTTCAGGAGGCTATTCCAGTACCCAGGCATCTCACATCATTGTGATGCAAGTTTTCTTTCATCCCATCAAAATCTTGAATTGCAATGGAAGAATTTACTTAAATGCAGGTTCAAAAATACACCTATCCCCCCCTGCTCTCCAAATTCTGTTATTTGCAACACATTTTCAGGGAAGTTTTCTGAACAATTGCAATCAGAGTTGCAATGGTATCTGTGAAACAGACCCAGTCAGTATTTTGAAACAAGGCATCCATTCAGCACCAGAGCATCACATTAAAGGTTTTGCCTAAAATGCGAAGCAGAGGAGTTAATTACTGAATATCTTTGCCATTAGATATAGGTTCACCATTAGTTTAGAGCTGTAAATTTGTTAAAAACCTTACATTCAGACCTTCACTGAAGTTTGAGCCTGTCTTTCAGCCTGATATGAATTATTGAAATCAGCCACAGGGATTGATTAAGGAAAAAAAATATCCTGCAAAATATTTGCACAGAGGAATGATATCTGCCATGCACCATTTGGAAATTTTTTTCATTGCAGTGTAAGAGCTGTGCCAGAAGTTATTGGCCAGCCCTCTTTGCTTCTCTGAAACTGTAGCGTGACTGTGTAAACGGTTGACTGAGTCCTGACTTTTACAGAGACTCTCATATGTCTAGTAGAAATCTTTTCTCCAAGTGTTCATATTTGAGACTGTTTTGGCCATATTCAGAACTGGATTTTTTTCTCATTGTGTTGTTCCAGTTAATGTTACAACATTTATAAACAAAGTTTTGGTTAGTTTTGCTTCAGACTTCCTATTATATCTTTTGTATTTGCTCCAAGGAGACTAAGGTTTGGAAAGTGTGAGTGCCAGTGGAAGTGTATTGGTTTAAATTGCTGTCTCTGGATTTGTGTCTTGATAGATTGCTTTCCTTAAAATATTTTCTTAATGTGTTTAAGATGGTGAGGACATTGGGCTGGGAAATCTCTTTGGAGATGATTGTGCTCCTTTTGTGTGGATTAGGCTGGAGAAGGAGGAAGAGATAAGAAACATTTGGTTAGTGTGTTTGGCAGCCATGGGCTGGTTCCTGGATGTGAATTGTGGATGGTGTGTCTCCATCACGTTTGACCCTGGAGAATCTTTATCCAGCACTGCTGACAAACTCTTGTTTCTCTTGGTGTCTCCTGCCATCCTCTCTGCAATGGCTGTGGTCAATCCTTTCTCTTAGAGTGGCCTTTGTTTTCCCACTGTGTGTTATTGAGAAATCGTGAGTAGATAGATGTTCTGGAATCTTCATGATGGACTGTGTCATCCAAAATTGTCATCCTTTTATCTGTTTCTTTTCTTGTTCCTTCTGGGGCCTCCACATCCGTGGACTCTCCCTTCCTAGCAATTTCGACATATTGATTACAAATACCTGTGCAGAAAAAGAAGAAATTGCTGATTTGCAATGTTTGTGGTCCATGAACTATGCAGAGAAAAATAGGTAGAGGTAGAGCAAAAGGAAAATGGAAATTGCTAGGAGAGATTAAGAATTTCTCTGAAATTCTTAATTCAACAGCCATAAAAGGAGCTGCAGACAGTCCTTTAGCTGTGGGATGTATGGGGCCCTTAGAGACAGCTTTCTTTGCTGTGCTTTTAGCAGTGCTCTTCCATCATCAGAGAGTGTGTGGAGAGTGATACATGAACTAACACTCTGTGGGAGCAGAGAACTGCCTAGAGCTGGTGCAAACACAGGAAGCAGCTGCCAGAAGCCTTCTCTCTGTCTGTGACCATAAGGTACCAGGCAATAGGAATGTTTTGTCTTTTTAGCCTATAAATACTTCAAATTGTGGAAGGAAGCAGGTCCAATGTTAGAACTTCCTCTCCTCCTCTAGTCTTGAGGCTCACTTTTCAGGAAAGCAGAAACTGAGTTCGATAAATATAAAATGATCAAAAAAAGGTTCCTGTCAACTCATATGTGTTCCAGTGGTTAATGTCTCTATAGTGCTCAAGTGCTGACTTCCTCTTGAAAAACACTGCTGCTTTTGTCAGTCGTGCTTCTGCACTCAGCCTTTCCCTCAAAAAGGTCAGAGTGTAGAGATAGATAAAATTAGTAATAATAAAATAAATTAATTTTTAAAATGCTAAAAAAAGAGTGAGGTGTCAATACAAAAGAAATACCAAAACTAGAGAAGGAAGACTGTGGGTAAGTCATTAAAGAGAAAAGAAATGTAATGGCGAAGTCAGAAAAAATAGGAAGACTGATATTACAAAAATAAAGACAAAACCAAGTGAGTCATGTAGCAACTAATCAATGAAAGGATTTTAAAGTATAATGCAACAATATTTGTTACAATGAGGAGTAACAGACTATAACAGCTCTAACTGCACAGGGCAGCAGAGATACTTGTCAGGCTCTGAAAGCATTACAGCTTCATCAGCCAGCGTGTGCCTGGATTAATGAACACAAGTGTGGAGTGGTGCCGAGGCAGCTGCAAGGCTCCCAGCCCTGGAACAGGCAAACTGGTAGATGAAGTGTCTGCACCATGCTTTGAGCTGTACCTGAGAGCAGAGGCCAAGGTTGCCTGACCCAACCTAACACCAATTTAAACAAGAATAGTTGGAAATTACCTTTTTGAAGGGTTTTAGGTGATAAGGAGGAAGAAGGAATGGAAGAGGAAGAAAAGAAAAGAAAAGAAAAGAAAAGAAAAGAAAAGAAAAGAAAAGAAAAGAAAAGAAAAGAAAAGAAAAGAAAAGAAAAGAAAAGAAAAGAAAAGAAAAGAAAAGAAAAGAAAAGGGAGGAAGAATAGATAGCTAGGGGATTTAGTCCCAAGAATAAGAAGAAATAAAATAACATGGTTCCTCCCACATATTAACCCCATTAGCTCACATACTCCTGTCATTTCTTCCAGTTTACACTACATGTTTGAAGCTGCACACTTGTGAAGGAATTTGGAGTAAAAAATAGTGCAAAGGGGATGGGAAATATTTTGCCTGGAACAGCTCACAGTGGCGCTGTTCTTCCTTCTGTGTGATATAAACAATTGTTGCTATTTTCAAGCTGTGTGTAGTTCTTATCTCTGTTGGAAAGAACCATGAGGTTTTTTTTCTTTTTGTATTTTTAAAGTCCTTGTAGCATTGGAAGTTACTTGGGACCACTTACCCTGTCTTTAAGAGAGTGGAGTCAAGACAGAGGGAAATAGATGGCTTGCTCAAGTGCAGAGGAGATGTGTTCCATGAAAAATATTTCATTCCAAACCTCCGTGGTTTTACTCTGCTGTCTCCCCAGTGGACATCCACATGAGCAGTCCTCTCACTAATTTACCAACCCAGGAATAAATAAATCACAGATAATTCCTGCTCTTGTGGCACAAACTCAATATCCTGCCTATTACAGGGATTCTGTGACTTTCTCCTGCATTTGGATGAGTGCTGTAGAGGAATGAAGTATAGTCCAAGATGAATGCCACAGTGAATGGAAATTTATGTGGCAGAATGAACTCAGTTAGCAATGTAGTTCTGGTGCTGTATTAAATATTAAAGTGAGTGAAATTGCTGCATACAGTTTGGACTGTCATGCATTTTAATGTTGAATTCAGAAAGCCTCCTTTTTAAAGTTTATTCTGTTCATCTTGGAGAAATAAAAGACAAAATCAAATGCTGACCTGCTACAGAAATTTAGATAATTACTTGATTCAGAGTTTCTTTTAATTCTGTTGAGAAGAACTTGTCTTCTGTGTTTCAATTAAAAAAGATTTTTTTTCAACTGAAGCCTCAGTCTAAGTGAGCTGATAAAAGCTGAGATGTCTTTTTTTTGATTATTACTTTTTTTTTTTCATTTTTCACTTTTAATTCATAGTTAGCTTATTTTTTCCCATGATAGCTGCTTTCAGAAGTTTCTGTAAATCACTCCAAGTGCTTTTGATAAAGGAATAGAGAGTTCCAGGATTGTATGTGAAATATGAAATATTGTAATTGTAATAATTCAACAGGTAACTGAAGAGTAATGAAAAATGAAAATTTTCTCCACGTTAAAGATAATATGTTTAGGTTGAATGTTCATAAAAAAATGGTTAAAATCCCTTTCTTTCAGGATGAATATTTACTGGAAAATACAAGTTATGATACATATGTATGAGGCATTTGAAAGAATGCTGCTTTGGTTATAGTACCAAACAGATAAAATTTGAGGAACATTAAATGACATCTGTAAACTTTGGGCTGATTTATAATCCAATCCCTGTACACTAAATGAGACAGGAATGCAGAGGAAGTTATATGTGAGTTCATATCTGAAGATTGCTTGTCACTCTGTCTATGCAGAAGGTAAATAACTGGAAAAGTATGAGGAATTCTGAAAAGAAAATAACAAGTGCTTTAAGTTCAATTCTGCAATATGTATCTAAAGTTTTAAGAGTCTATCATGAGACCAAAGATTAAATTTTCAATCTCTTTTCTGGTTGGGAGCTTGGTGAGTATGAAGACAAACAATTAGAGCCAAGAAAACTAAAATAGAAAGTCTTTTCAATAACAGCTTTACTGTATTTCCTCTGTCACTGTTGTTAGCATTATCTGTTCCTGACTTACAGTTCTGTCCCATTGTTTCACTTTAGAGACCAGTGCCTTATCTATAAACTGCTTGTGGAAAACAAATATCTACTGGGATGCTGTTGCAACATATTTTATTGGATAGGGTTAGAAGTATTTCAGTTAGCTAGTCTGTTGATTTTTTTTCTCTTAAGCTTTTATCATATCTATGATATTTATCATATTCATCATTTCATATCATATGGAGAAAAATTTTAAGAGGAAAATTATTTGAATCAATGTCATGCTCATGGTTTTTGTTCCTGATCCCTTTATTCTCTATATTTAAGGAATACAGTCAGCAATTTGACAAACATTTTGTAGTCTAAAATTATGTTTTGTATGGAATCCTTGTAACATTTTACATGCACACAGATGGCATTTATATTTAAGTATTTTTATCTTAAGTAAGCATACAGTTTAGTTTTATTCAGAACCATATCCTTGAGTGAAAGCACTTCTGATTATTCCAGCTTCAAAAATATGATGGGATGAATCCCCACTGCACGTATCTGAAAAATCAAATTTAGCTTTTCTCTTTCAACCTTGTGAAACCACATAAAGCACGTTTGGAGATGCAGAAACCTGCATCAAAGCAAATGAAGGCAGTTTGATCCACAGAAAGTTGGACAGGAAGAAAAAAACCAAGACTTTTCAAACCATGCAAGAATGGTGAATACTAAACTTGTAAGAGTTTCTAATGCTGGTAAGTTTGCAATATCCATCAGGTATTGCAACAGGGAGTTACCAGCTAGAGAGGGAAATGTATATCTTGTTGTTAGAGAGGACCAGTTGAAATAAAGGACTTCCACCTTAACCAGGTAGAATTTAAGGACTTGAGTCTTAAGCTGTGTGCTGAAAGGCCCACTGCTCAAGGGCACGTCAAACTCTTGAGATTTCTCAAGGTCCCTCACTCTGGTTCTGCTCCACACATGCAGAAACATTCTGGCTTGAGGATCATGTATGTTTTATCTGTTAAAATTGCTTAAGAGGTCTGCCCAAAGTATAGGACCAAGAACACAGAAGAGTTTAAGTTGCAATAAAAGTAGAAAAAAAGTGCCTACATTTTCCAGATTGCCATTTCCAGATAAGAAATCTTATTAAATCTAGTCTTGTTGACAGGAAAAGTATTATCTATCCATAAGGGTTTGATTAAGTGGAAGATTAATTTTCAAGCAGGACATTGAGAAAACCTATTAACTTTCCAATTTTTGCAAAGGAACTTTCCTCCTGTGATTTGTTGTGTGTCTGTGTCTTACTGAGAAGAGAAATCCTCATTTATTGCTCTTTATTCTCTGTGTCTCCAGAGGGCTTGGGGTATAAACTAAATTAAAAATTATCTTGTCTACAAGTTTTACCTAGAGCATTGATGAGCATCCTTGAGCTGCAGAAGACATGAACAAAAGATTTGTCTAATTTGTTTTCTTTACAAATCTGCCAACTGCTGCATCTATATAGTTTACAGTTTTCTTAAGAGGTGGTCTGTGGGGATGTGGAAGGAAAACTGAAATTGATATCAGTGTCTTCCCATATATCTGTCTATTTATATGAGGTAACAGGATCATGATAGTCTTTCCCACTAAATGGTAATGATACTCAAGAGTTTCAATCATTGTCTGGAATCTTAATTTAGAAATATATCTACAGGATGTCACAGATTAAAGAAATTCAAATGTCCTCAGGATTCTGATGGTTAAACCTGTGGAAAATTAAGATTGGCCATCCAATCAGTGAGAAAGGTAATCCATTGGAACTGATAATGAAGGGTTGTCCTCAGTGAGTGTCTGTCAGCCCCTGTTTTTACTTGCAGATTGGCTTCTGGCTGACTTCCAAGTGTACCATATTACTGAAATCCTCAACTGCTTTTAGTATCTTCTTAGTATTTTCCAGAAAGTGTCTCTAAGCCTTAAAATTTACTTTTTTTCTGGACTTGCTTTTTTACAGCCTTTCCCCTGCTCTTCTGAATGCCTTTTACTTGTGGACTCTTGACTTACCTCCCCCACAGTGCAAATAGCTGATGACTACAGTAAATGCTACAACTTCCCTTCACTCATGTTGAAGGCAGAATTCCTTACCTCATCCAAATGAGAAAGCTTTGCTTCTTGCCCCAAATTACATGACAGGGAAATTGAGTTACATGTTCAGGTACACCATGCAGCGAAAGGTTATACAATAAGAAATTAATGTTTTGACTCAACCCCTCTGGTACCCCTGATTCAGGTTATGTAAGAATCTCAAGAGAGGGACTATTAGATCTTGATGGTGTTCATCATGTTGTGTTCACACTGGTACCCAAGAATGGGTTTGTCACTGATGGTGACTGACAGTCTGTTTATCCTCAATTACAAATGTATGGCTTAGTTAGTGAACCTTTCATGAGGCCTGTAAAAACTTGGTAATTTGATAGGTTTCAATAAAAGACAGAGAGGTAGAGTTGTTTCGCTGATTCATCCTGCCAGCCACACTGATGCAAAAACCTGGCTCCACACCAGGAGTGTAAAAATGACTGAGTTTCTCTCTGGCAAAGAAGACTCCATATGTTTTACGGACAGTAAAGTTCAGAGAGAAGATTATGTCAAGATTTATGTCTGCTGTTATTTAAGTTAATGAGGGAAATCTATCAAGGGGTAATGCATGCATGAGATCCAGTTGAATTAACTGTTTTAAGAACATGATGAAAGCCTTTCAGGTTACATATGTTACTAAACTTTTTATTCTAGTTCTTGCAGTGAAAAGCAAAGTGACATTTCCTTTTTCTCCTCCTGTTCATACTTTTACTGAAGAAAAAATAATTTTGGGGATTATGGAATTATGAAGAATTTAATTTGCTTTAAGATTTTAAAGGTTAAAAGCCTGAAGAAGTTAGTTATTACAACTGGGAATGTAAAAGTCAGCTGGAGATGTCAATTTAATAGGAAAAATCAGATTAGAAAATGGAGCTACAAACCAAGTGTACTTTTATAATGATGGTAAATTAATTACATTAATGCAGCCCATTAAACATTCCATTTATACATCAAAACATTGGCAGGTGAAAGAGGTCTTAATCTGATGGTTTAATATTTTTATTATAAATTTATCTTTTGGTATCACTTTATATTCAACAGTGCATCTGTTCTGGGACTCTATACAGATGCTTGCCTGCTGTCTCTTTGCCAAACTTAAAGTGGTCCCACCTCAGCAGTGTAAGTACTGGTAGAGAAAACAATCAGAAAATCTTCTGTTCTCCCAGTCATGGGCAGGTACAAATGCAATCACTGAGCTAGCCTGAGGTCTTGTCAAATGCAAAATAACATTTAATATCTTGGGAGGAAGGAGAGGAATTACTTTTTAATAATTTAATGTACTTGAGTAGATCATGGCTTCTTTTCTGAAATCACAAAGGCAAAAACTAAATATCGTTGAGTGAGTAAATGCTTGTGACAATTCTAGAACAACTGAAGTAATCAAAATGATAATGTGGCAACAATACAGAGTTACATACAGCTATTGTTACAGAAAGTCCCACGGTTAACTTGGGATGGGAGCTCTGTTAGTTGAGATAAAGTATTAAAAGCAGCAGCCGAGATCAGGAATTCTCTGTATTGGCCCATTGTGTTTTCCTATCTTTAGAAGCTGCACTGGTTACCAGGTATACCAAGTATGGAGTTAGGGGTGTATTTATTTGCAGGACTGGAGACTTCTATAGTAAAACATCTTTCATTTCAGAATATTGCAGATGTAAATAGATGAGGTAGACAAAATGTTCTGACTCAATGGGTCGAGAGGCAGGTGTATACATATTATCCAGCTAGGGGGAGTCTCAGTGTAGTCTCCCTAGCCTACATTTGTTGGGCTCTCTACAGCTAATGGAGATAGAGAGGGACATGTTTTCTATTACCAACTGAAACAATCTGTTTCTGTGCAGGTTCCTCAGATGGATAAAGAGGATTTAATAAGTTGTATGTTATGTCAGATCCAGGGATGATGACTAAAATTAGACCTCTTAGGTAAAAATAAATGCATTCTCTGTAATGGGTTCCAACTGAGAAATGTAGGTAGTTCTGTTGTTTTGTTTTGTTTTCTCTTTTTTCTTTTTATTTATTTTTTTTTTTTTTAAAATTCAGGAATCTATTGTTTTTTCTCATGAAGTTGTCAAAAAATAATGCAAACCCAAGGAAATTACAAGCAAGCCAGCATCATTGAAATTATACATATTTATGGAAATGTAGAGATGATGTCACTCCAATTTTTTCTGCTAATATTGAATAGAAGTGAAAGGGTTTGGGTGAAGTCACCAAGGTCACTTGATTGTTATTTGATTTAGAGTACTTTATATTAAAACATTAAAAAAAAAAGGAAATCCTTCACAATTTTCAAAAACTTTTCTACTGCCCTCAGAAACAGGTTTTAGGTAAATATTCATTCAAGTTGAATTTAAAATTTTTGCAATTTGCAATGACAAGACTTTAAAAATAAGCTTTGTGTTACTGACTTAATCTATTCCTTTTTTCAAATCCCACACAAAAATACCTCACTCCCGTGAATGAAGAGTGAAAGCAAAAGCCTTGTCCTTTACATTGGTTTTTCTTGAACTGAGTCACATAGACCACATAAACACATATTAGCCATAGACCTCTTTAGCTTAATTGCTCTGCTGAGAAGGGGCAGGTGGCATAAAAAGCAATAACCAGAACTCAGTGAACTGTTTTTTGTCTTCAGCATGTTTCCTTCTAATGTTATCTTCATTAACCTTCCATTTAATTGGAAAAGTAAACTTCTCAATGAATTGCCTGTGTTCTGATTTCCTTTTAAATTTAGTACTACATAAAAATCTGTTCCGTGTGGTAGAACAGGCAGTTAATTCTTGTTGCTGTCACAAGTGTGTGTGTTTCAAGATAAGTTGATAATACTCTCTTGAAGCAGTGTGGAAAAGACCTGGGAGTTCAGGAATAAACACAAGAAGATAGGGAAAAGGAAGAAGGCAAAAAAGGGCTGAAAGGAAGCAGCTGTAAAAGAAGAAGAGGGAAAAAAAACATTGAAAAGTTGATCAGAAAATGAATGTCTTCAAAGAAATTGAAACTTTGTAGTTGTTGAGTACAAGAAAGATATAATAAACCCTCTGAGTGAAGTGCTTTCTTAGAAAGAGACTACATTCACATTGATTCACTGAAAGC
This sequence comes from Setophaga petechia, assembly GCA_024362935.1. Lineage (NCBI taxonomy): Eukaryota > Metazoa > Chordata > Aves > Passeriformes > Parulidae > Setophaga > Setophaga petechia. Next base: position 33,772,656 of record JANCRA010000008.1, read on the forward strand.
AATAATACTAGGGAGAAAAGTTCATTTCCTTCAGCTCCTGGTTAAGGGAGGATGCATATGGCAGATGAAGGGCCAGGCTGGTCAGGTCTGCCCTTTCTCAGCATGCCTGATTGTGTTGGCAGGTAGCTGTGTCCTGACCCTATTCATTTGCTAGCTATTTATTTTCCCCATTTGTTTTCTATTTTATGTCCCTTTACATATATTTTTTTTTAAATTATTTTTTCTACTTTTCAGTCTTCAGATTTGTTTCCTGTTTTCATTGCAGTTTGAAGTCCTTTTCCACTCAACAGAAAACTGTGTTATTTTGGGTAGAGGCACTTGTTGATAAATGATTTCTTCTGTAATTTGACTTACTGGAGTAACAATAACAGGTGAGGGAAGCACAAAACTTTCTGTGCAGAAGTGTGATCCCACTTGGTATGGCAACTGTGCCTGTAGAATAATGTCTGATCTGACACAGTAGGAGGTGGGTCTGGTTTCCCTTGTCTTCCCTGAATATGCCAATCCTCTGTGAATTTTGCCACTTTGGCTGCATACTGCATGCCCTCCACGACTCCCAAGTTGAAAAACATTCAAAATTCCTCTACCATAGTTCTTGAGGGAACTAAATAATTTATCAATTAAAACGTGTAGCTGAGGACTGATCCACATATCCAGGTGATCATTTATTCTGCAGACCTCTGAACAGAAAGAGGACATTGAAAGCTGCAGGGATTAGGGGTGAATATTTGTTGTTTTGCCTTTGTTGACATGGTTCTCTTCAGGTATTTCCAGCCTACCTGATGAAAATGCCAAGGTAAGGAGTGGCTGGTCAGTTGTAGCTCAAGTACTCACTTCAGTACCTCTCCTCCTTGAGGAAGGTTATGTAGGCAGTCAAGAGGACCAGTTGCTAGTGAAAATGCATTTTCTCGCAGCTGTTTTTCAGAAATGACCTCTTTCAACAGGGTAGAGGACTTTTAGAGCTGCTAATAAAAAACCTGTTTCTACTTTTAAAAAAAGTGGCATCTGTCATTGTAAGGGTTGTGGTGACAGTATATTGGCTGTTACAAAGCAGAGCATTCGTTCTTTGAAATATTTCAGTCCAAAATGAAATGCAGGAATAGAGAGAAAAAGAAAAGTGAAACTAAATTAGGCCAAAACAAGGAGAAAGAAGAGGCTATGAACAGGCTCATGGCCCTAGGCAATATGTAACTGATGAATGGTAAGAGATGAAATTTTATTCCTATTCTGAATTCAGTTTATATGTTAAATAAATTAGTAATCTCATCAATATTCTCCTGAGTTAATTTACTTAGTACAGCAGGAGCACTCCTGATTCTTTCTCTTTTTATCTCTGCTTGCAGAGTCCTCTGACAGGGAACCACTTGCTAGCAGAGAGGAGGAGATCTGGGGAGCTCTTCCAGGGACTTCAGAATAATGCTGACGTCTGGATGACAACTGACAAAATCCAACATACGTTGCTGCCAATTTGGTGTTCCTGCTGCGTACCCTGAAAATGGAGTATTTAAATGTGGTATTTACTGAAATAAAAGTAAGTATTTTCTCTCTGTCCTTGGAGACTGCTCTTCTACCTTATTGAGGCCTGTTAGTGAATTTCTTTGTGTGCTGCTTTCACAGTGCAAAGGAAAATGTGAGCTTTAGTCTGAGTACTTATTCAAAGAAGTTGGCAAGAAGCTGTTTTAACTCAGTGTCTGTAAGGATTTAGCCAGAGTGCTTGATGTTTTCATCTGTCCAATAGAAATCATATATATAAAAATAGCTTCTTTGCATAGGGATCTGAGCCCTGAGAATTCTTCAAATATTTTGAGCACCTGTGAGCTTAAAGGGACATGAAAAGAATATATGGCTTACTTAGCTGCTTGCAAAACAAATGGCATGTCCAGAGGGAGCCACAGTCCAATAATATGCACCAGCGCTGTTGTATCCTCCTGTGGTCATTTCTATAAAGAATTCTCAAGATCATAAGCAGAAGTTCAAGGATGAATAGTATTCCTTAAAATAAACTCAAACACAATCAGATGAAGTCAATGGCTAAGAATAAACCAACAGAAACTTTGCAGTCAGGAAGAGAACTCTGAGCTCTTAGTATTAATACAGTACCTGACATTTTCTGCTAAAAGCCTAGAATTTTTTTTCCAGTAATTTCTATGATAAATCAATAGAAAAATTGTTGTTTAAAAAGGCCATGATGAAAAAGTATGCTACTTTATAAATGTGGATTGTCATAACTACCTTATTAAAACAAAACAAAAGACCCCACGATAACCCTTAAAACCAAAACCTACAGCAAAATCATAAAAATGTTGATTTAAGCAAGTTAAAAAAAAAGGCAACACATAATAAATATAGTGGTAGTAAAATAATCCAGAGTTGCTGAATGTAATAGGTAATTCTCAACCATTTTTGGTCCTATTTATGCCCCCTCACACAGCAGTAGAAAGCTGCTGGTTTGTTTAAGTCAGAAAAGTAATCTTAATGTCTTTATTGGTGACCTTGAGAAAAAATTGTTGGAATGGAAAAGGGAAGAAACAGTTGGATGGATTTATGTCTTGTGAAAGGGGTGTGGAAGGAGGGGGTAAAATATCCCAGTGCAGGCATCAGTAAGTGGAAGAAATTATTGTTTTAATGCACAATTTTATGTGACATCCATGTGAAACTGGCAATATCTAATACAGAAATCACACAGATGGAGGGTGAACTGTTCAGTAATAGGTATGGTATAATAACTTGTACTAAAATTAGAATGACAGAATGATTTGTCAAATTTCACCCAACAAGCTTCTGTTTATAGGATGACTTATTGTACTAATGGAACAGAAAAATATCAAAGTTACTCTTTATCTTTTTAAAGACATGGTTCAGCAAGTAGCAGTTTCTTGGAATAAAGACTAGAAATTTGATCTGAGCAAAAGGAACAGGAATAGCCAATTGTACTAAAATGAAGCAAATAACAAGAACAGATTACATCAACTGGAATAACACCAATTTTCATCAGCACAGGGTTTATTTAGAGTACATAGCAAAAAAAGGAGTGGATTATCCAGCAGAAGGTAAATGGGCAATGTTGCATCATGAACTGAGACTTTATTCTCCATGAACTTGCAGCTTTGCAGTCCACATCTTTGTCTCTTCCTTTTGTGGATGTACTAAAACCTTTCTTTAGGTTTCTTATGAATCATGTCACACACTGCCTCCACATTTCCTGCCCTCCTGCCAACTTTTCTCCTCCTGTTTCTGTAGAATTATTTATTTCCTGGTAGTATATTTTTGAACTCTAGTTTTGGTTTTCTAAGGTTCAGTTGTCTAAGGCTTTCATTCCCCAAATGCCCATCTATTCCTAGAAAGCACCCTGCTTGTTTTGTATGTGCAGGCACTGGGATTTCTAGTCTAAACATGAGAATAATCCTGTTATAGAATACATGTGCAAGAACATTTGTACAGTCTACTTCATTTAGGATCACCAAAGGGACTTTGGTTCACTCTGCTGAGTATTCTTTTTGCCACATGAAGTCCACTGGTCAAAAACATCTCTTGACCTTCAATTTCCAGCTTGATTGTTAGATGCTGCTTTAGCCTGTGAGTGGTTGACTAGGCTGAGCAGCTGCACTGGCCTTCTGCTGTGATGATGCCTTAGCTTTTAGCTTTTATATTTTTCAGATTCTGTACTGCTGTAATGTGTGGTTCTGAGCTTCATATTAAGGGATGGTAAGATCTCTTCACAGAGTAGGCAGACAAAACAATTCCTTCTCTAGCTTGGGGCCAAGGCCAACTGATCCCAATTTCAGGCCCAAGAGCATAAACAACATGAACTGAAGGGAGAAAATAAAGATCGATGTGACTTAATAAGCTAGAGCTATAATTGGACAATTAACTCCAATATGCTAAAGGCCCAGAACTTATAAAAGTGAGAGACCTTGTGACTGGTCATCCATTTTGTGCCCATTTTGAGTTCATCTTGGGTGTAGCCGTGGCTGGGCTCTCGTCCTTCCCAAGGTGTATCCATTGAGGTCTTTTAATAAACACCTACTTTATTCTTTAACTCATCTAGCCTCTGTTCAACAGCAAAGGAAAGAGAGCTGAGAGCAGTAACATCTTACATTGCTGTAATGAGATCTGACCATCTGTTAGTGTCCTGGCATTAGACATTGCTTGCACTTCATGAAATTTAGATCATTTTTTTTTTTTTTCATTATTTCTTGAATTAAGAAGGAAATGTTTTCAGCTACAGTTGATAGCAAATTATTTTTGCTATCAATTCTGTGTCACAGGCACTGAACATTAGCTAGTATAGGGAAGTGTCCATGTCAATAAAGCAATGCAAATACCTGAGTTAGGGTGGTAGCATTTTTTTGTGTTGAGCCCAGCTCACAAACTCAGCATTGTAAATAGTTTTTGTTGCTAGTGAAACTCTTCAGCCATGTTTTTAATGAGTTTACTTAATGTGAATAACTACATTTACAGAAAGAACTTTAATTCAATTTGCTAAGGAGTTGACACGAAGAACTTATTATTTGCTCAGGAAATTGCTTCTGTATAAAAATGTAACAAAATACCATAATGACCTTTTGAAGAAAAATATACTTCTTTTGTCTTTTCTGTTTTAGTCTTCATTGCTTTTCTATTCTGAGTAAAATTGCAGAAGAACAGACATAAGCATTTTATGTCTTAGCTTCTTTTAAAGTGTTTTTTTAAACATTCTTTTATTTCCATCACCCTATGAACTGAATTTTGAAAACATTTATCATTACATTAACTTAGCTGATGAATTTCAGCTTCAAAAAGCATTTGGAGGGGGGGAGGTTGACTTTTTCTTCCACTTTGAAACCTTTCCTTTGATCACTGTTATTTTTATTTGCCTCATGTCTATGTTGTGCATCTTTTAGTTGTTCAAAAATTAGCCTATGATGTTTTCGTTTAGTTTAAGAGATTAGCTGTGTAAGGCTAGATCAAAAATGTGTTGAGCTGTGCAGTTTGGTTGATACAAGAGATGATGCTGGGAGGAACAACAGAATGATAAAGGACTCTTTCTCTTGTGAGGTTACTTCCTACAGTGATGACAGTGATCCATTAGATCCATTGCAGATTCAGTGACATGCTATTGTTCTTCATGTTCATTCTCAGCAGTTCTGACTCTGTTGCTGCTCCTTTATCATAGAAATGAAGGAAACATTAGAAACATCATCACAGCCTGATGTGAGTTGCCAGGGTTCCCCTGCAGGCTCCCCTTTCCCACAGTTTATCACAGCAGCATCCTTATGTAAAGGGTAACTAGCAGTCTTTCTCCATCACTTCTTTCCCTGCTGCCTAGACTGGTAGCTCTCCTCTAAACCCCCTCTGGGCCTTTTACAGCTTCACCAGTCAACTTGAGCTTTTCATTTCTCTTTCTACTCCAGATATCATAGTGCTGTAGTGTCTCAGTTCATGTTTTATATGTTCACTTTATCAAGATAATCTGCTATGCCCTGGGGTTTCCATCATCTGTCTTTTCTCCTTGGAATCATTACATTTTGCCTATGTGCAGTATTTTTTTGGCTTCTAACACCTAATATTATTCTCAGTCTTCTCTCTCATTCCAATCCTATTCTGTTGTTCCTTGTCACATTTATAAATATAATTCCTTTTGTGATGTTTCATTGACTCCTGAAGCCTCTTCAGCCTTCCCCCTTAAACCTGCAGCAATTTTCAGGTGGCTGGAATTGCACGGTTGCAAGGAGTGCTGCTGAGTTCAAGGGGTGTTTCTACCTTGTTTTGTTAGGATTTGTCTCTGTAAAGCTAAATGCAGGATTAGAACGTTTAATTTCAGACTTCCAGGAATAGGGACTGTACTGTTTTTGTGAGTATGTGTTTGTGTTCTCCAGAAAATGTATTGTATACTAATTCTGTGCAACTGCTGTCACTTTAACTAACTGGACCATGGTGGGTTGATGCTGGCTGAATGCCAGGTGCCCACCAAAGCTGCTCTATCACTCCCCCTGCTCGACATGACAGGGACAAAAATACCATGAAAGCCTTATGAAGGCTGAGGTAAGGACAGGGAAAGATCACTTATCAATTACCGTCAGAGGCAAAACAGACTTGGGAAAAAAATAATTTAACTTATTACCTATCAATTCAGAGTAGGGTAATGAGAAAAAAGCTCAAGTCTTAGCAACAAGTTGCCCCTTCCCTCTTCCCAGGCTCTACTTAATTCCCCATTTACTCTACCTCCTGCCTGGAGACTGCAGCAGCTGGGCTCCCCACAGGATCACAGACTCCTTTGGGCATTCATGAGCCCCAGTATAGATCCTCCTCAGGCTACAGGTGGATCTTTGCTCTACTGTGGGCCTCCATGGACTGCAGAGGGACAGGTGCCTCACAATCATCTGCATCATGGCCTGCAGGGGAATCTGCTTCTCTCACATATTCTCACTCCTATCTCCAGCTGGGATTGAAAATCAGAGATTACTGTAGTACATCAGAGGAAATTATATAGCTACTTCTCTGAGCCTGTTTTAACATTCCTGTCCTCTGACAGACACCTCTTGTGCAACAACAAGCAGCCTTGTCTGCCTCAAGACAGTACGTGGTTTCTGAGTGCAGCATCAGGAGATACAAATCTGACATGGTTCACAATGCTGTCTTTCCTCCATCTCTGAGACCAGATCTCTGCTGAAATGACACAAGAGCTCTGCAGAGCAGGGAACACAAACTCTCCCCTGCATGCAGATGGAGAGCCCAGACCAGGCTCAGCATGATTCATCACTGGCACTTGAAGTGAAACCTTTTATATTGCTTCAAGCTCAGTAGCTCAGAATCAATCATGCACTATTCTGCCTGCAGTTTTACACAAGCAGTCCTTTCATTTTTTTAAACTCTACAGAACTGGTGTTTTTTGCCCCTTTTCTGAGAGGGAGTTGAAATGCTGGAGGGGTGTTTGATGCCGCATGCCTGACAGCGTTTAAGAGGCATTTGAACAATACCCTTAACAAAATGCTACAACTTTTGGTCAGACCTGAAGTTGTCAGACAGTTGAACTAAATGATCACTGTATATCCTGTTTAGCTAAAATCTTTCTCCTCTCCACTCCTTCTCCCTCTCTCTCTGGCAAATCATTGTTCTGAACTGACATAGTAGTAGAGAGGCTCAGAGACAGACCAAAACTAAAGGGCATTTAGTGGGTGTCTGAGCATTGCAGCACTCTGTTACTGAAATTCACTAACTAAAGTTATTTTGGGATGATAACTTCTCCAGATGCCTATAATTTGTAGGAGGTTTAAATACATTGGTGAAAATTAAAAGAAAATTTTTAAATAGTGTGGCATTCACATTTTCTGAAAAATCGCTCCGCCCAGGATTTTTCTCCTGGGAAGCTGTGATGCCTCAGAAAAAAATGAAAACAATTATCTCATTTGATTCTTCTGTGTTTTGCCCATCTGGAATGTGTTTGGAGATTGTTTACCAACAGGTGATTGTTTCATTGGTTTCTGGTGTGAGTTGTTCTCACTTATTGGCCAATTGGGGCCAAACTGTGTTGGGACTCTGGAGAGAGTCACAAGTTTTCGTTATTATGTTTTTTAGCATTCCGTAAGTATCCTTTCTGTATTCTTTAGTACAGTATTTTAAGTTATAATATAGTATCATAAAATAATAAATTAGCCTTCTGAGAACATGGAGTCAGATTCATCATTCCTTCCTTCGTCTAGGGGCAATGCAAATACAATAAAACAGGTTTTGTAAAGGTAATATGGTTTAGATTAGTCTCTGGTGTAAACATCAAAATTTCAGCAGCTAAGTATATCTGGCACAGAAGTTTTGTGAATGGTAGTTTCTGTTTTTGTACTTCTCCCTCCTTTTCTTTCCATGGTTGATAACTTCAGCTTGTGCAGTTAAAAAGCACAGTGTATAAAATTTTTACTGGAGAATTTTTTAAATCAGGTTTTTATTGGAATCAATTTGGCTCCTTACTTTTCAGTTCCAAGGCATATGCCTTTATGGTTGGATTCTTCCAACTTTTAATTCTGCATACACTGAAGATGCTTAGGAGCAAAAACAAAGAGACAACATCAATTTTTACAGAACTGGTGAAACATATGTGTGTGGTGTTTGATAAATGCACCACTCTGCACAACAAAGCAAGACTCATTGAAAGCATGCCAGACATGTTACATGAAGTCTGGACCGTTTAATTGTTTGAGATCTTTGCCAATCTTTTAAATTAAGGTTTATGCATCCAGTACAAAATTCATTTTTATCAGTAAAGACACTTAGACAGTGATAGAATAGTCCCATTAATGCTTTACTGGATAGTCAATTCAATTTTTCAAATGACAGACCAAAATATAATGTGAAATGATATTTAAATTATGATATGCTATGATAGTAACAAATTTCTTATACTTTTGTTAGTAATTATGAAGTTTATTGTATTGTCCAACAGAGTAATTTTTTGCATATTCCCTTCAGTGCTCAAATTCAAGCCTTTATTTCCTCCTCCTGTTGATTTTTCTCATGCATATGATATATGCAGGGAATATGGCTGAACTGTGAACAGACAGTCCCCTCAAGTTGGTCTGTGTAAAGTGCATTTAAAGATAGAGATTCTTTATGTATCCTGGGATTATGGAACAATTTCACTGTCTATACCATTTAAAAAATGCTTTGATCACACTTTAGTCACAATTAATACTAATGCAGCCATGATTTCACTGGCATGTTAGCGTGTGTCCTAAGTGGCTTAGGCCACTTAGGAATTGCAAAATCAATGAAAAATGGTATGTTGTATGAAAGTCTCAAACATTTTATAAAAAAAGCCTGAGTTTTTCCTTGTGACCTAATGTATTTGAGACAACATGCCAATTAATTTTAATAGGATTGCCTTTGATAGGCTGTTCTTTGCATTTTGATATGTACAAAGACTGTATAATAAGAGTCTTGCTTATATAATTTTATTGGGTGTTCTGAATTCACAGACTTCATTTTGGCAATTACAGGTAATTTTTGTTCTCTGTAGGAAAATTAATTAGATTTATGTAGAGTTGCATTCTGTTTGAGGGTTGTTTCCAGAGTTTATATCTACGAATTAGGTTTATATTGGGCATGCAACACATTTGTTCTGGCAGTTCCAGGAAAAGCAAGGTACTGACAGCACTCTGGGAGCAGAATTATATGATTGCTGGGTAATTGAGACTTTGCCTTTAGTTGCAGTGTGCAAGTAGCCTAGCTGCTGTTGCTGCTTGAGCAAATCACTCTGCTTCTTGGTAGAGAAAGGAAGGGGACCAGACTGGATAATAAGCTCTGAGGCAGCACAAAACACTCAAGTGAAATGAGTAACTGGGCAAGTGCTACCATATTAGTAGAAAATACTTAGAATATTGCTTGAACTTTTTGAACTCTAACTAAGCTTCCTGGAAATGCCATTCCTTTGATCTTCTACATGGATAGTGGGAGAGAGGAATGGCTTTTTTGTGGGAGATCAGTTCTAGTACCAGCACCAATGGTTTGTTTTACATCTTATTTGTTGGTTATTTACATAACTGAATATTTTATCCACTTTATTTATTTTGCTTTAAGACAAAGTAGAATTATAATGAGATTTAGAGCCTCAACTCTGCTCATATTAAGTAATTAACTGTATTTTTTTCAGCACCATTACTAGTATTACCTTTCTCATGACAGTCTAGTAAGACTCAGTCTTTTATTCTTTTTAGTTACTTAGGTAGCTAAAAAATTCCATTAGTCACATGCTTAAAGCAAGGCAAGTATCATTGCAGTCACAGTGGCAGGAAATAAATGAGAATACCGAATAACATGCTGTGAAGAAAATTAATATATTTTAAAGAGGCCTCGGATGATGGTATTTAAAATGAAGCATATAAACATGAGCCTATCCTTTCTATATCCTTCTCCACCTTCCAAGAAAAATGAAGACTATTCCTTGAAAATGAGGGTGTCAAATATAAAGAAAAATATTTATTTCTCTAAATGTAGTTTTCAATATTTTTCCCCAGCACTTTCATTCATTTTAACTTGGCATTCCTAGCAATGCATATGTGGACCACAATATCACCTCTCTTTCTCATGTTTCTTGTATTTTAGAAGTTTTTGTGTAATGAGGGGGAAAATGATGTATACAAATTCAATTTAAAAACTAAAGAATAAGATTATCTGCAGCCATCCTCCTAGATATATCTATTTTGCAATGTACCTTTGGTGGATGAAGTGATTCACAATTGAACACAACTGAGCCAGCAAATTATGTATAGATGACAGACAATGGTAGGAATAGAATTTTTGTAATGCATCATAAACTTTTCTTTCACAATGCTCTGGTTTTGCTTCATGGTTCCAGGTGTCAGAAGTGTTGTATAAATCAGATAAATATGGACAGGTGGTGTTATATCAGGACTCCTAAGCAGATATTCATGATACATCATTTTCTTGCCATTCATTAGGATCTACTTGATAAAAATGAGTCAATACTTTTACAGCTCAGTGATCATGTAAATGGAGTTAAATGCTCAGTATTGTTATGGAACTAATTAGACCATAAATATTCACTAAATATATGTGAATGAATGATAATGGATGTAAATATGCGTGATTCTAAACATGTTGTGTGAACAATCATGTACATATAATTTCAATTTTTTTTTTCTGGTGAAATTTCAGCCTCAACATTTTTAAATGTGCATTTAAATGTGCTACTACCTGGATGATGTAAACATATATGTTTTAGGAAAGGGGTGCCTATAAGGATATCTTAGGTTCTATTTACTGTATTTGTAAATACAGTCTAACGAAGAGGGTTTATTTTTAGTGTTAATAAAAAGCCTGTTCTGTGCTATCCTGCTGTACAGGCTTTGTACATTTCTTGTCCACTTGCTTGCCCATGTTCTCCCAAATACATTATCATGTGTGTAACACAAATTCATGCCTTTCAAGTCAGACTTCTGCTATAGAATAAAAATGGCTAGAATTTTTACTGGATGTAGATGTTTATGTGTCAAGCCAAATTTTAGAAAGAGTTTTGTCAGTTGGCATTTAATACTGGATACAAGTTGTTTCCCAGATTCCAAGGGCTGTTCCTGTAAACATTTGCAGAACAACTCCAATCTTAGCAGTGATGCATAGTAAAGCTTTTGGCTTAATGCCTTAGTCTAATTGCAATCCAGAAACTCTGGTTTTCTTCCTATTTCTTCATGGGATGGAAAACATGACCATCGTTACATGAACAGCAGGATTAGATACAGTGATTGCAGTCAACTGAAGGAGAGGAAGATGGCAGTAGATTCCTATGGAGTTGCAGTTTACTCCATAGAGTAGGAAATGTGAGATGCATCCCAGTCTTTGTCTGGAGAGTTTCAGCTCTGCTATCTGAATGACATAGAAAGCAGCTTGTACATGAAGGAGGTGGAGATCATTCAAATTAAATTTATCGAGGTCATTCAGGAGTCATGTTTGGTCATTCTGTTGGTCTTGTATCTGAAATGAGGAGGGTATTATGAGAGGACTTTCCAGTGATCTGTAGAAGAGGTTTTGGTACTGGTGACCACTGTCATTTGGAACTTGTTTCTATTCTCTGGGAACACAGAGGGGTTGAACTAAGGGAAAGATATATGTATTTTGGTGGCTGAGACCAATGTTTCTGTCATATATGAGTAGCAATTATCTGAGTTTTAAAGGGCAAAATGTATAAAGTTGCAGATAAATCTGATCTATGCCTTTTACAGACAGCATTACATTATTCATAATGACAAATCAGACCACTGATTTATTAAAAATATTTAATTGGAAGAGATTGTAAATGCAGTATGGAATATATGATATAGCAAATCTATTTTTGGAAGGGTGGAGTCTAATTAAAATAAATGTTCCTAATACTAAGAATATTATGCCTCAACAAACATGAAGAGATATTTTATGTGTTCATCAACTTATTCAGAGTCTGAAAATTGGGAAAATTGCATTATGCAATGTCCCTTATGTTGATAAGGCAATTAAATTTTTTTTATTCTAAAAGGGTCTATTTTTTCATTACATTTATTTATACTGATACCAAATCTCTGCTTTTTTCCCCCTACATTTATGCTGTTGTTATATTTCTGGGAGAGATATTTCTGAAGTATGAAGGCTTGGTAAAATGTTTTGACTGAAAGAAGGATGATGGGAATGGACAAGTTTTTAATCTTTAGAAAGGTATGTCATGGATGACATGACAGCCAACAAACTCTGAATCTTTTTTTCACAATGTTACCAGGGGTCAGGATGGCTGGGTTTCTTTTTCAATGTTTAAACAGCTTCTGGAAACAACTGTTTTTTGTTTTTACCATGAACAGGTAAGTGCTGCAGTTGGCTGAGCAATTTAAATCCAGTTTTAGTCCAGCTACTTTGCTACTAGTAAACATGAAGTATATAGAACACAATTCAGCATATCCTGCTGAATTTAAACACATCTGAATAAAAATTGCACACTTCATTACTATTTTATTATACAGATGAGGTCACAAGAATAGAGTCAGCTTGGACATTTCTGTAATTATACCTTCAGTTTCAGAGCAGTTTTGTACTGTTGGCAGAAATCAAGATTGTGTATGGAAGGAGAAGTGGACAAGAAAAAAAACCAAAGTGCAAGAGTTTTGTAAGGTTCATCAGAACCAAGAGCAAGATAAACTTTGAGGTATTGATGTATTGGAGTTCTAGAAGCCCTTCATACTGGCCTAATGATACTTCAACTGAAATTAACACTGACAAAGGAGGAGCAACTTGCAAAAAGTCCAGAACTTTCCTACAATGTGCAGCAGGGTTCTGCAAGAATTGTCATTCTGTAACAGGGTGCACAACCTGTAGTCATCTTCTAGCAGGACCCTTGACTTTGTCATTGACAATAACAGGGAAGTGTCCCTGTTGGTTATCTTCGGCAGCAATTTCAAGGTTGGAAGTCTGCTGGCAGCTGAGCTCTCTAGGTTTGTTCCCAAAATTGTTAGAACAACAGAGGTTTTTGTGTCCCAGCTCTTAGAAGGAGACTGTAGTATAGAAGTAATTTTTTTAAGGCACCAAAGTGTGATGCTATGATGACTGGTTTCTTCAAGAAAGCATGCTGATGATTTTAGAACATTATCTCATGTTTGTTTTCTTTTTTTTTTTTTATTTTGACTGGACTTCTTTTTAAACAGGGTATGTGATTCCTGCAGTATTTTTTTTTCTTCATCTGAACAGAGTAGACTAATGCAGTTTTCTATTCTGTTCAGTGGTGAAATCACATGGCAGGAAGCATGATCTTTGTGCTAATGGCTTCAGAATGTAAATCTCTGCCTTCTAAGATTGCACTGATTTTTTTTCTTCATTAATTTCTAAATATTTTATTGCTGGGCAGGCTCTCTTTCTAAAGTGACCAACCATTTTTTTAGCCCATTACCTGTTCTTGAGGGAATTATTCTGCTTTCATATTGTTACAAGGCAAACCACTAAAGGCAATTATAGATCTCAATTATTACCTGTTTATTTTTGATCAGGATTATTTGAGGTCATTGCTGTTCTACATTTTGTGGGGGAATGGTACATCCAGTGTCCTTTGGTACTTAATATTATTTCAGTCGTCCCCCATGTCTGAACGAACAGAAAGAAGAATCTTACTTTGAATAGCCCTTCTACTTGTGTAGGTTTACAGCTGTACAGACAATACTCTTTTTCAGAGCTCTCCATCCCTTATAGAGTGACTCTCTCTTTCATCATCTTTAATTAATATTTTCTTTCTTTTTTCTCTTTCACCCTAGCCTTTGATCCACAGCCCACTGTAGTTTGCTTATACACGGAGTTCAGGAACTCGTTATACTCCTCGTATAACTCCAATTTCCATGCCACGTGTGGATTTAACTTATAAAAATGTGTAAGCTTTTGCAGGTCTTTTGACTTGCAGTGTTCCTTTCAACCATGAGCATCTGTGAATCTTGGGTACTCCTTTGTACCCAAGGATGAGATGTCACAAATAGGTATATCAGAAACTTTTATACTTTGCTTTGTATCTAATGATTGTGAAAAATATTTTGTATCTGCTGAAGTGAGAGTCCACCTCAACTGTCACTACTAATAAACTGATTCATACTTGCAACTTGAATAGTTTACCAAGTGAAATATACATTTTTGTTGCAATTTACTTGTCCCTGTTGCAGCAGCAATGTTGCAGATTAGAAATGAGGACTGATGAATGGGAGGCAAAACACAGCTATGAGAAAAAATGAAAAGCAAATTTTTTTAAACCAAAAATCAAATTGATCCTTTCCTTCAAAGAATCCAGATACGTAGGTATCTTCACTATTTTTACCCTACTCTTAGTAATTTATTGCTGTAGCTGAATTCAGGAGAATATGTAAACTGCTCCTTCTTGTTCTGAAGAACTAGGCAGAACCACAGACTGCAGAGGTAGCTATGGAAATACAATCAGTATAGTGACTGCTTGAAAGGCAAATTCTACAGAAAGTAAAATTGTCTGGAATCTTTGAGTTTCTGCTAGTGCAGAGGCCTGTTATGATGTGTATACATTTATTTTAGATTTTGTTTGACATTACAAACTTAAAAGCAACCATGTTCATTCGAACAAAAGACCTGCTATTTTTTCTTAAAGGGAAAAAGCTATTACAGTGAAGTGGTGATTTTCTTCCATTATTTCTTGCAAGTAGCATATATCAAAATTGTAATACTAATGCCTAGAGCTCGATTTGATCTTCAAAAAAGGTATGTGAGGGAAGCTTTGTAGAAGCTTTTCATCTGTACAGTGTCATTGTCTTTTGAAGTCAAATATGGCAGAAACATAGATACAAGGTATTAGAGTCAATGGCACTACAAAGGAGAATGTGATCAGATGGATTTGCTTTTGCATCTCTGAGCAGCCAGAAGGGAAAAATCAGAGTTGTCAAAGCCATCAAAAGAGATACTCACTCGCCTCGGACAGGTACTATAGGTACTCAGAAAGTGAAGTCACCATTTGTCTACTTTGACTGCCGTGCATTGCATTTCACTTTTAAGAGCAGAGTGACTTAAAGTCATCCTGTGTCAAGTTAAGGCTTCCTGGAGGCTAAGGATAAATACTGGAATCAAGAGTTTGATTGCATAAAATGCAGTTCAAAATTATGCCTTTAGGAAGTAAGTGATGAGTTTTGTGACTGGGTTGGTAGGGAGGGTGACATCATTGACCAGGTGAAGGTTCTGAAGTGGATCAGAAAAAAATATGGCTTTGAATGGCCAGTGTAGGGAAATGGACTCAAACAGTGAGTTGTAACAGGTTGTTCCAACACATTTAGAACATCCTGAATACAAAATCAAGCTCTAGGAAGTTTCTACAAGAAATAAAACATTTTTGCTGCAGTGTAGGATTATGTATTTCAGCTGTTACTTTCTCTTACACAATAAAAATATTTTTCTGTAGTATTTATCCTATCAGAATAATGGTATTTCTGTTCTTTGTTGTTTTTGCTTTCCTATTCTTCTATTTTATCTCTTTTGTGTACAATTTTCTGTATTTTTCTCTTACCATTTTCTCTATTATAGTTGTTTATTTCCAGCTGCTACAGGCTTCACACTCTTATTTATCCACAAAAATAGTAAGTCCCAAAATATCTGTGCCAAAGTAGACACTGTTTGAACACCGTCATTAGACTTCAGAAACATGCTCAAAATTAGCTAAATCATCCCTACCTTTATTTTTCAATGAGACTGGCTATGAGTAGGACAATTCCTCATAAAGATTCTTGCATCTCTATATTTGGTGAGCGGAAGTTGACCAAGCCTTGAGCAACCAGATCCAATTTTGATCTTTTAATGATCTTACTTTGAGTAGGAAGATAACATCCAGATGACCCTCCAACCAAAAAAATATTGTTTTAGTCCAGAACTTCCTTGTTCTAGATTGCCACAAAAATCATAAAGAGGACAGTTTTACTGACTGTAATCAGATCTAAATGGGAATATTTCTCTGCTAGAATCTATGTAAATGGAAGCTGAATCTGAAGAACCTGGAGTGGCTTGTTTTCTGTTTCTAACATGTGTCTTTTGCTGTCATGCTTTAGCTTATTTTTCTTTCTAGTTTTATATCTTTGAACATGGATAATGCCCCTGTATATTCTAACAGATACAATAATACTTTCAATTATTTTAGAAGAACTTCTTGTTCCATCGTTATCATTTTAATTTACTGAACTGTTAGGATTTGCCTTTAAAAAAAAATACACCAAAAGAGGGAGTAGAGGAGGGGTGAGAGTAAGTGAGAAGTCCAGATCAGCTTTTGCTTGGATATGGATATGTGTGGGGAAAAAAAGCAACTAAATTAAGTCAATGAAACAGAACAAAAATCAATAGCAAAAAACCCAGCTCTGTTTGTCCTTGCTTGTCAGACAAGCATAATATGAAGATTTACCCCAGCAAAGAAATTGTCTATGAAGAATTTTCCTGGCCACAAAAAAAAAAAAAAAAAAAAAAAAAAAAAAGAAAGAAAGAAATCTTAGTTCTAATAAGAAGAATGAGAGTAATAGCTTTTTGGTAGTGTTTAAGGGGAGACCATTGCTCCTCTACAGATTCCATATGGCCATATGGAACTGGCAGATTTATTACAAGAGTTTATGTTAATGGCTACAGCTTGGCCACAGTCTGAATTACTAGTGGAGAATGCACTATAACAAGCTATTTTGTAATTCTACAGCCTTTGTTGTATGAATGAGCAATTTACAATAAGATAACATAAAGTGATTGAGGATCTATATAACTCAGATATATAAATTGCTTTAATTTTCCTTCTGTTCACCCATTATTCATTTCCATTTTTAATTTTTAGTAGGAAAGACATTTGTGTAGCAAAAATTGCTGAGAGGTTGTTCATTGAAATCATATTTACCAGCAGCAAGGACAGTCTTTATCACCAACTAACTGCTTAAGTAGTTTTAAAAGATATCGTAGATATGTGTCTTTTTTCAACTGTAGGTTTTGGAAATCCTTGCATAACAGTCAAGCTTCTGACTTGTATTCTGTTCAAAGATATTCACTTTTAGCAAATAACTTGACTGAGATTTTAGATTTGGACTTGAATCTCTTACTGATAGAGAGTTTTTTCACCACTCTTTAATATTCTCTCTCACATGCATAAATCTTTAGATAAATAGGAAAAACGTGATTCTTTGCTTCCTTAGTCACTGTGGTAAACTTTTCCTATGAGCAGACTTTGTGCCTGGCTTTGACAACAAGGCTACAAGTGGCATTTTCTCTTAGCAAGAAGCTTGCTGACAGTTCCTTGGTTCATGTCCCACCACAGATGTGATAATGAAGAGGATGAGAATGTAGAAGAGAGAAGGACGTGACAGAAAGGGGGTGTAGGGGAAAAAGTGCTGACTTGCAGTGCTCCTTCTTACTTGCTTGTGGAAACATAGGCATATGGAATATGTGGCAAATAAAAAATGACAAGCATTGATGAACACACATGTAAGATGAGACAGAAGTGACAGCTTGAATGGAAAGTATGGAAGGTTTGATCCTGACAGTTTTCCTTCATTTCTCCTAGCTGACGTTTTATGTCCTACTCTTCTATCATTTAAATAAATTAGTGAACATGCAATTGAAATGATGCTGTGTTTGACTATAAAGTCCTTCACTTTCAACATGGCTATAAAAATGCAGTTGATATCCTTACATTTAAGATGACTCATTCTTACTGGGATGATGCCAGTAACTGAGGTTATTAGTGGCATAGGCTGGAAAAAACCCAGCAGTTTGGATAAATTGTTCTTGGGAGACAGTTCTCTTTGCATCATTCATGGGCATGCATCAAACTTACTTTTTTTTTTTTTAAGTCTATCACAGAGGTTGCAAAAGAAATAGAAAATATTTTTAAAGACAGTGGATAATAAAAGCTATGTGTATTGCACTTGTCTTTATACTAATGCTTCACTTGTCTTTACACTAATGCTTTGATAGGCAGATACTACATTGCAGTTTGTCAAATGTTTCTATTATTTTAAAACATGAAACTGATGATTAGTCATTCAAATAAATTGTAATTAAGTGGGAGCATTATGATTATATTATGCTAATGATAGAAGCTAGTTTCAAATGTTTGCAAGTTATTCAAGAGAAAGTATTAGGCAATTAGAAAAAAATATTAGTGTTTGTTCACTCTGAAGCTATCAAGTGACTTGATTTGCATTAACAATTTTAAACCTCTGTAGTCTCATTCATAATAAATTGCTGATAAGTAGGAGATATTCCACCAAATAGAGGTACAGGAAAGAAGAAAGAAAGGACAGAATGTCATTGTTTTAAGATTAATGTAGCATAATTACTAAAGCAGTCTTTAGAAGCTGAGGGATTTTGACATTTATACTAAGTTATTTAATAATGATACAGCATAATTTCATGGCTGTCATGCAGTTCTGTATGACCTCCCACGAGAGTTGCTGGAGGGGCACAATAAACATGGACTAGTAATGTTTTTTAGTTTGAAATTATGAGAAATTTTATGTGGCAATGGCTCAGTCCTGATACTTCTGGGTGTATTACAAAGAGTAATTTTTAAAATGGAAAATGTTTGTACATATTATAAAAGAATAAAATATCAGTGGATAATTTTGAACATCAAAGAAAAATGACCATGAAGGAGTGAAATTCAGTAAAAATGTTTTGAAAAAAGTAAATTAGTAGAAAAGGAATAGAATTTATGGTGGAAACAATGTTTTATTCTTTTAAAGTAAATTACAGTAAAGAGCAAAGCAAGTGTAACCAACATAGATGCGTTTTGAATGCTATTCAAAGCGAGAATAAGACTGTCAAACAAATGCAGGAGTCTTCAATTACACCAAAATTTCCTCCTAAGTCCTCTGTGTTTATTTCATCCAATTTCATTTTCCAAATATATAGAAATAGGTAATATAGTTATATAATATAATATATGATATAGCTATTCTGATTAATTAGTTCTGATTATTTTAATATAATCAGAACTCAACATATGTTCTGAAACTCCTATATCCCGTATTTAATATAATTATTTGTCTTCCTGCATAATTTTTTTTGCAATTGTGTAGCTATTAATTCTCTGTTATTAATGCTTCACAGATCTGAGGAAATAGAAATAATTTTTAATTTTCAGGGTGTAGTATGTATTATACAGTAGGTGGGTTCCCAGCAGACTTTCCTTAGACCATAAATGTTCACATTAGCCTAGAGTACAGCTGGGATATATCCCTGACTTTTGTACATGCAAAAACTCTGATGAAAGATAACGTATGAGAGGAAAGTGCTAAACTGTTGGAATGTGTGTGAAATGAGTGAGCTCAGACTTGAAAAACTTCCCATCTGAGTTTTAATGTGGTGTGGGAACTTTACTTCTTTTCTTACATTCTGAAACGTTGTGAAGTATAATTTAGGACTGTTAGTTTTTTTCCTTCCTCTTTTCTTACTGTCACACTAATGTTAAGATGCTAAGAATTAGTGGAAACAAGGGCATATCATGTTCTAGGTTAAAGTTTGCAACTACTGTACAGGATAAAATCTGAGCAAGTGAAATATCAGTGTTAATCTTTAAAAGTTTAAAATCTTATAAATGAACTTTGGCTGAAATATGTCATTGAGGATAATGGTTCTAGAAAAACAGAATTGGATACAAATTTAGTATTGTTATCTAACACAAAGTTATTGCCATTGGTAACCTGAAAAATCATTCAAGTCAATAGAGATTTGTTTATTCAGCTTGAGAAACCTTGGATATGCAGAGCAGAAAATAATGTAGGATTGAGTCCATTCTATTATAATGCTATAGTTGTCTGTGGTAGCTTTGAGCAGATGAATTACTTTATTGTGTTGGGTCTGAACTAATCTGAAATTGATATACTTAATGAGTCCAAATAGGCCTAACTGTTTGCTTGGGAATAGTAATTAAGATTGTTAACACAGTAATTTATATCTTGGGGTATTTCTATTAGAAAGAAACACTTTCCATTAATCATATTGAGAGGAAATACAGCAATTTGAAAGTCTTTATAGGGCATGGGAGACACAGACTGAATTCCCTGTACTACCTGAATAAAACCCCTTGAAAGGATGAGATCTGTTACTCTCCCATTAAATGTTGTGCTGACAAACTTTTAGCTTCCTGTTGGACTTGTACATTGTAGATATTAGGCTGAGCAAAGTTTTATATCTTTTCTATCCCTCATGACGCTAGCTTAATATGTAAAAAAATTATTGAAAATCCTAAATGTTTATGCAAAAAGAAAATATTTCAATGTAAGAAATTAAGCATACTGTAAAATAATGATACTGAGTATTTAAACTACTCTTATGCAAGGCCAGATATCTCTTCTGCTGATTTTAGTGCTAATGTAGGCATGAAAACATTGAGATGTAAGTTACTTGGAACCAGCACATCTTGCTGACAGCCCATTATCCAACATGTGATTATTCCA
This sequence comes from Setophaga petechia, assembly GCA_024362935.1. NCBI lineage: Eukaryota > Metazoa > Chordata > Aves > Passeriformes > Parulidae > Setophaga > Setophaga petechia. The sequence continues at coordinate 33,793,076 of JANCRA010000008.1, forward strand.
AATTAACTATTTATTGTGTGTGACCCACAGTTTGAAAAAGACCAAAAAATTACTTAAGGTGGGCAACATGTCAGAATTTTAATCCTAATGTAAAAAGCTAACTATTAACAAGGTATCATGTTAAACATTTATAGTGGGGTGTTCATTCATGGGAGGTTATGTATCTGCATCTGGCTTCTCCAAAATGTGTAATTAATCCTTATCTACAGTTCTAGAATACATGTATCAGTAATAAAAGTAATGAAAAGCTTTGTCAAATTACTGTTACTGAAATGTTAATTTTCTCATTTACAAAACAAAAAACATTAGGGATAGGAGCAATGCAAACTTCTGGTTTCTACAGCTGGTTGCTGTAACACATCACATTATATCCTTGGAGATATACTGAGAGAAAAAGTTGTTATGCAACAGGAAATGTCTGTAAAGGACAAAACTCTAATTTTAATCCTGATATCATATGTATAAATATATAAACAACCTTTAAGCAATGCTGCAGACAGATGCTTTGAGATGATTGCTCAGACTTCACTTGCACTGACAGACGTGATTCACTTCTGTGATTGCAGAGAGGCTGACATAATGGCAAGAGGAACAATAAACTGAAAAATCACAGCTTCTAGATTGATTGTGTATCTTCTGTAGCACTCTTCACACACACAACCAATGCTTATTAGATGTGATGCTCTAACTTGGTTAAAGCTAGACAGATTTTAGTAATCTCTACATTCATTCACAGTGTTGATGATCCAGGGCATTTGACTGAAGCTGTAAAAGGTGTTTGTTCAGTTGCATTGTGTTTCGTGACAGATGTGAGTACTCTGTCCAGTTTTGGGGCCCTCAGGTTGGGAAGGACATTGAGATGCTTGAGTGTGTCCAGAGGAGGCTGTTGAGGGGCTTGGAACACGAGCTCTGTGAGGAGCGACTGAGGGAGCTGCTGGAGATATTTAACCTGGAGAAAAGGAGACTCAGAGGTGACCTTATCACTCTCCACAACTTCATGAAAGTTGGCTGTAGTCAGGTGAAAGTTGGTTTCTTTTTCCAGGCAGCAACTGACAGAATGAGAAGATACAGTCTTAAGCTGCACCAAGGGAAACATAGGTTGGATGTTAGGAAAAAGCTTTTACAGAAAGGGTGATAAAGTTCTGGAATGGCCTGCCTGGGAAGGTGGTGGAGTCATCATCTCTGGATGTTTTTAGAAAAAGATTGGACATGGCACTCCATGTCATGGTTTAGTTGAGGTGTTAGGGCATGGGTTGGACTCGGGGGTCTCAAAGGTCTCTTCCAACTTAGTGATTCTGTGTGTGTGATTTATTAAGACCAGTATTATAACTAGTGTAGTACCTGAAAATTAAACACACCATGCAATCAAAAGGGTAAAGTTACTTGCTTTTGTTGTAAACCTTTCAGCATCCAAAAATACGTGCCTAGAGTATGTAAATAAAATATCTATGAGCTAGACACTCCACAATATGATTGCTTGTCAGTGAAAGGGTCTGGCTTTCAATGAGATTTGTGTTTCTGAATCCTTCATGTTGTCTTAAAATTTTTTTAATTTGAGACTCCTAAACTGATACTGTCCGCATTATATCTCTGTTCTCTGTTTGTAAACTAATGATTAAATGCCCAAAGATATTGAAGAAGTATCAGTGAAGCTTAGTTAGGTCAGGGTGTGTGGTGTTCTGAAAATACAAAATGATGCAATAAAAGTCTGTCTGTATCTTATTCAATGCTTAATACAGTTGCTTGTCCCCAGAAAACTGCTTTTTTTTCTTCCAGGTAAACCCTGTCATAAAGAGTCTGTTATGTGTTTCCCCATCTCTTCTCTGCTAAAGGACTTGTGTGGAAAGCATGGTTCCTTAAACTGATTTCTTTGTTTTGTGTGTGGTAAAAATAGCCTGCAACACATTGCTTGAGTTTTAGCATCCACGGAAAAGAATAACAAAGTGTCTTGTAGTTTTCTGAATAGCCTCAGAGGCTATACACCTATTATTGTGCTTGTTACAGTTATTCAAGCATGACAGGTTTTCAGAGGAGGGGTTTAGAGGCTTTTTAATGCTTGAGGACTTCTAATAGCACATTCAAGAGAGTTTCTTTGTTAGCTTCCAGAGAATTCAGCTGATTGACATTTCTACAAAGCTCACATACAATTATGCTATAGCTTTATGGGATATTTCATAGTTCACGCACTGGGTCAATATTCTCTGTATGTTTTTAAATATTGTACCATCAAAATTAAGCATATTGAGTCTTTAACTTTTTCTGTCTTTATATGACAAGGTTTGGTAGGGGTAAAAAATGCTCTCTCTATTTATCAAAGATTAAATGTATCTCACTCCAGAAAAGTTTTTTCTTTTTTTTTTTTTTTTTTTTTTGTTCCCATGATGGTCTGCCAGAACAGTTATGAATTGGCATTGCCTATTTATTTATTATTTAGAGTTTTTAAGAACTTTTTAAGTCTTTATTATGTGCATTTTCCAATGTACATCTGATGAGCTTCTTTCTCTTTTGTGGTGCTAAAAGGAGACATTCTCCAGGATAAACTGTTACATTTTGCTGCTCTGTGCCACCAGTGAAAGGTGGAAATTTCCACCCAAATGTTCAGTTACAGCTGATATGGTTAATCACATTGGGTTAACTGTTTGGTTAGACCTGAAAGAGAATTTGTCATATTTTTTTTTTTTAGATTGTCTTTTACTTTAGTATAATAAATGTTGGATTGATTTCAGGTATCAAAAATTGATTTGATGAATTACAGCTATAACCTGTATAGGAGCTGAAGACAGGGATCACCATGTAGGATTTTGGATCCTTTTTTCTCACACCTTGCCGTTCCTTTTGTCACTGTGCTCCCCTTTGCTTAGATCATGTTGCCTCTGTGTGCAGCGCCACCTTGGAATGCTGGGAATGTGATAATTCCATAGGTCCATAATATGTAAAATGCACATAACTTAATATTGCTTGCAGACCACTACCAAAAATCTAAAACCACTTTCATAATTTGAGTTGACTAATGCTGATGTTAGTATAACTCTACTTCATTATTTAGCATTTTGAAACTCAGGTGCTCTCGTATGTAAATTCAGATTCTGGCAACTGAATAATTTTTTTCAGGCACTGTTTGGACTGAAGATGATATGAATTGTAAACTTAAAAGAAGGACCAGTTTTTCATTTTGTTCAGACAAAAACAACAATGAGATTTCAGTGCATGGCTATGGACTCCCATGGAATGGCCTGACCTATATTAGTGGCTCTATGTCCCAAAATAATAGCTGTAGAGCAGTCCTCATTATAGCTTTTGTAATGAAACAGCTGTGCTTTTCTTAAATTTTGAAGTAAGATTTGCTAAACAATCTTATTTTTTGTCCATGTTGTACTATCTCCTCTCCTTGCTATTTTTATTGTTTTACTTGTTACTTGTTTTACTTTTTAATATTTTACTTTAGGCAGAACATGCATAAATGTCTTCTTTTTCTTTCCTTTATATCCTTCTCTCTTTTCTATGGACTCCTTCCCTGGCTGACTGTGTTCCAGCTTCCATTTTACCCTAATCTGTATCATTCTCAGCCATTCATCTCTAACAAGTTTTCAGAATTACCATCACATCATTGTTTAAACTTGGAGCTCTCCAGGTTCCTCAGGATAGTTTTTATAAATACCAGGCTCCAGTTTTGATCCAGTAATTACTAGCATACAGCTAATAAGCAGGTGCAGGAACCAAGATAGGTAAATTCACAACCCTGTTCCACTAGAACAGAAGGGGGAAAAGCAGCATATACATGAGGTAATTACAACAGCTTTGAGCTAAATCTTAGACCTTTTATATTCAGAAACCCTTGTTCCCTGCATGGGCTATACAACAAATCATTAACCTAACAGTGGTATTCTGGAATCCAATTTGAATTTTACTATCTATATCACAGTTGCTAATTTCCTTCATTAGTCTTTTTCTTGTGTTTTTCTGTTGAGAATCTTTTGAAGTTCATGTAGATTTAACCAGTCTACTCTCTCCTCTGATCTCTTATTGTCATTTCCTTGAAGCTAATTAGATTTATCTTGTATTATATCTTTAGAAATTCCCACTGAAAATTGGAGCATTTTGTGTATATGAGCTTCCTTTTCTTGAAATATTTTCTAGGCCTAATGTTGTATCAAAAAGCCCCTGTTTCTTATTTCTCTTTGATATAATGATGCTATGCTAAATTTGCATTGTCACATTTGGGAGAAACCCATAAAAAATGTACTTAGATTTTTGAGAAATGTCTGGTCTCAGGGAGAGAAATCCATCATTATAGGAAATATATTGTGATAGTATCACCAGCTTCCCCTGGCTCAGTGCATATCATATAATGACACAGACATCTTTAAAGAAAAGAGAAAATAAAAAAGAAAAAAAAGTGTGGGTTTTTTTTTTTAATTTTGTAGTCACTAATGGTTGGTTTTAGTTGCAGAGGGTAGCAACTCATAGCAAACCAGGGAAAGGTTTCTGCTGTTCATCTAGTACCCAAGATGATGCAGGAAACAGATTAAAGAATAAGTTAACATAAAGAATCAGGACTTAGTGGAAAATGCTTTTTCCCATCCTATGGACACCTACATGTTCCTGTATGAATTGATGTATGCTAAGTGATTACATAGTTAACAGCACCCCTTGTTTATTTGATGTGATTAATGGTTTTCAGGCCCTCTGAAAAAAAGTTGGAGAGCAAAGCTTTGGGAGATGAGCTCAGGGACAGACAAACTAACCATACAGAAAGATGTGTAAAGTTTGCAGGCACAGAATTGTGCTGTTTGGATTACTTACAAAGAAAAGTCTAGGTCTAGCCCTAGAAAGCAGCAGGAAACATCTTGCAGGACACTTTTTCATTAGTTTGTTTGTTGACAATCTCCTTCTCTGTCTTGGCCGTGAAGGGCCTTGAGGGAACGGCTCCCTTGCAATGAAGAAAGATTGCTACTCATAAATGAGGTGAGATCAGGCCTTGGTTTCTTATCTCCTCTCTGTGCTGAGGATTTCAAAACAGCATTCAAGGGAATTTTCTGTGCATGCTCTCAGACTCAGATGCAGAACTGAGCAATTGCATGTCTTCAGTTGGACAATTCAATCATCTGCTTTAGCTTTCAATCCTTATTTTGCTAGTGGGGCAGACTTTTAATGACAGGTGCACTGCTTAATAATTTTTTTTTTTTTTTCAAATATAAAACTCTCATGTCATACTTTCTGTGCAGCTTAATGGTATTTGTTTGGCATAAGAAATGCTGATTTTGGGAAAACTATTGATCTCTGGTTTTGCTGTCTTAATGTAAACAAATTGAAACTGTTGATCAGTGAAAGGATTGCTTTATTTTCTGAATTTCCTGATCATATTATTTGAAGAAAAAGAATTTTTTATGTTCAATATAAAGTCTCTCATCTCTAACTTCAGTATGATTTCTTTTCCATAAATACCTCATTTTTAAAAATTCTTTTCACTGCAGGCTTACTGTAAATTTAGTGCAGTGATTTTAAAGTTCTTGTCCTTTTTTTTAAGGCCCTGAATGGCTGTGGTATTTGACTCATTTTCTCTTCTGCATTTTCTAAGCTGCTAATTACAGTCTGAATCATAAGGTTACTTTTTTTTCTATACTGTAATTTTGTGAGTCACGAAAATTTTGTGAAAGCTCTACCCTTTTAAAGATACTGCAGGATCCTTCCTTGCTGCCCACTTGGTGTTCTTATTTAAATATAAGATTGAAGAAGGAAGTCTTTGCTGCTACTTTTAACTCCATATTTAGTTGTACATGTTCAGTACTTTGTTTTTAAGGATAATGTGTTTTTCATAGGTAGTAAGTTCCCTAAAGTATTATATGAAACATAAAATGTGTAGACTAATAAGATATATGTAGTGCTACAGGCAAAAGAGTTCAATAAATTTTCTTTTTACTGTGCTTCAGGTAGAGTAATGTGAAGTAAAACAATAATTCCTGTGTTTCCTGTCATTACCATATTTTCCCAGTATGTTTTTATATCAGAGAATTGTAGAATAGGTTTGGCTAGAAGGGACTTTACAGTTCCAACCTACCTTCCATGGACAGACACCTATTACTAGACCAGGTTGCCCAAAGCCCCTTCCAACCTGGCCTTATGCACTTTCAGGGATGGTAGATCCACAACTTCTGTGGGCAACCTATTCCGGTGCCTCACCACCCTCGCAATAAAGAATTTCTTTCCAATATCTAATCTAAACCTACCCTCTTTCATCTTAAAGCCATTCCCACTTCTCCCATCACTCCAGGCTCATGTAAAATGTCCCTCCCCAGCTTTCCTGTCGTCATCCTTTAGGTACAGGGGGATGCTCTAAGGTCACCTTGAAGCCTTTGCTTCTCCAGGCTGAACAACATTAACTCTCTGTTTGTCTTCACAGGAGAGATGATCCCACCCCCTGAGATCATCTGGACATCAACAGCTGTCCTCTGGACTCCCTCCAACAGGTCCATGACCTTCTTATGTTGGGGACCCCAGAGCTGGATGCAGCACTCCAGGAATAATCTCATAACAGTCGAGTAGAGGGGAGAATCACCTCCCTTGTGCTGCTGGTCATGCTTCTTTTGATGAAGCTCAGAAGACACATCAAAAATGCTGAATAGTGTAAGTGAAGCCCATGCTTTCCTTATGCTCATGTAGCTATCTCTCCTAGACTGTGAATACTTTTACAATTATCATATTGAAACTAAGAAAATTATCTTAAAAAAGCAATATGACTTATTGCCATATCCTAATATTTAAGGTCTTGTCCCATCATTACTTCTTACACATAGAAATACTGGAATATATTTTCCATTGAAAGAGAATAAAAAGTTATAGAATTTTTAGAAACAATTACCACAGAAAGCTGAAATGCATATATTTGATTTTTTTTTTCCACTGAAAGAGCAAGTAAGTTTAAATACTGCTAGGCACTCAAGAGAAAGGCTTCCATTTATTCATGTGAAAGACTGTTGATTAAAACCACATATACACCTAAAAAGAAATAACAGTCCTCTAGCTTTCATTAATAGGAATTCAAACTATTCTCCCTTTCCAAGATCAACTTAAAAGTATTTGATTTTAAACACTTGGGAGAACATTTGTCTTCTGATGTTTTCTACTTCTTGTTAACTTGAACAGTTTTTTTCACTTCTCTTCTGAGAATGTCCTTAGGCATTGGCTTTAGGAATGAGAGATTTCAAATTATTGTATAAGGCTTGCAATAATTGGTGACAGCAGAACTTAAGACAGAACACTCACATTTCGCATTGCTGCAATAGTGGTCTCCTTTACTCTTTTCCAGTATCCTAAGCCTCCTAATAGCCACATAGTTGCCTAACAAGATCTTCTGTGAGAGATGTTTCTGTTCCTCTGGGGTAACTTTGAGGTTTCCATTATGACAATATGTCTTAATTTCTTAAATCTGACATGAGACCACCCGCCGGTGATATGGGATATGGCTCCAATGTCTAACGCAGCATCTGTTGCTACTCGAGGAATCGGCACTGCTGCTCTAGGTTGCAACTTAATTTTGTGCCTTTGATACAATATTTTTAACAACAACAATTTGCATGTTTTAGAGAACACAAAATTACATTTTGCAGAGATCGCACAATACATTGATTGAAACAAAAGAGCATGTTGATTAGTAAATGGTACAATGAAATTTAAATGTCCAACAAATCTCTGAGGAATCTTCCAATCATATTCTTTGACAGAGCTGATTTTCTTAATTAAGTCTCTGGTTTTTGTCCATTGTTCATCAGGAATCCAGAATGATGTGTCATTGATCTTGTATCCTAAAAATCTACTGTTCCTAACAGGTTCAGGTGTAGCTTTATCATAATTAATTCTTTTGCCTATTGATTGGAGTAAATGGCATATAGAGTTCCTAGCTGTAACAAGGTAGCGATAGCATGGGTGGCAGAGTAAGAAGTAAACCATATAAACAAAATCCCAAATGTTAAATTTTTTTCCCATTTCGGCTGCGAGGAGATGGAGGAGAAAAGGGCTGAGACCGACCCCCATTGGAGCTTTTCTAAAATAATAGACATGTTGTCTGTCAGATACAGCAAGCCACAAAGCACTAAGAAGGTACATAGGAATATGATAAGAAGCCTGAGACACATCCAAAGAAATCCTGGACACTGCCATGGGCAATATCCTTGACAATGTTGTGAGGTTTGGTCCCAAGTATTTTGGAAAGGACAATGCATTTTTACCCCTGGAGAACTGAGAGAAGTCCACCCCAAGTCTAGCTTCCTCAGTATTTCTAGAATTCTTTTCAACAAGAAATACTCTGCCAGTAGATCTCCGAGGATAACAAGGACGTAGTTCAAGGATGTGGCCATGATCTTCCACAAGCACCCTTCTGCCTTCGAGGAGGAGGAGGAGGAGGAGGAGGAGAAGATGAAAGGTTGATATCTGGTACCTTGGTGTTCTTGTCCTGATGTCCTCTGGCTAGGGATTCTCCTGGTGGTTTGACGGGAGGTGTACCTGTTGGTGGTTCTACGAAGGGTAACGGGCGGACTTCCAAGTGAGTGGAATAAACCTTGAGGAGGCGGTGGCTGGCTCAAGAAACCGTCCCCTTGGCCATGTGATGCTTCGGCCGGTGGTACGAATGCGGGGATGAGTCTTGCCGGTGGACCCCTGAGCTCCTCTGCCCGTCTTTCTGACATTGATTTCGCAGGAGAGGCCCCCATGTTGTTCAGCAAGGTATTGTAGCTCCCAATGATGAACTTTGCCCAGGAATGCAACCTTTGATCTTGTCAATCGCTTGTACAAGATTCCTGCCTTGAATAGCTTAGTAAAATATTGACCTACTATTTCAGCATGTTTGCTTTTGTTCCCTGGGTACTTATCCTTAACTCCTCCCTCCCTTGGAAAATAGGAGATGCCCTTAGGCCAAAACCTAGCTGGAGTCAAATATCTCCACATTCTGACATTAGGAATCTCTTGTTTAATTTTTTCAACATCAATATCTGTGGTAGTAATGTCAGGTACTTTCCAATTAGGATTTAATGTACACCCTGCCAGTTTATAAAGCCCCTGCAAGGGTTTCAGGGAATGAGCACCATTCTTATTATTGGCTAGGAGAGGGGAATCTTCTACAAGATGGTGTAGCAGGTCTGTGACAGGGCCTTTTTTTATTTAGATAGATTTCCCTTTCTTTCTGTAGGTGGTATTAGTTTGAGTTCGTACCACTTTTGTTCTATATTGTGGTCTACCTCTTCTGCTGCGTCCACGTTCTCTTCTAGGTCACTGAGACAATTCATGAGATGATGGTGCCACTCTAATGTTCCTAGTGATTGCTTCAATGTCTGGGGCATAATATCCTCTGAAGGAGGGTGGAGTTAATAACCACATCTTCAATTTTGCCACATATTCTGCCACAGCAGACTTGCCCCAAGTGATGGCATTAATATGCCACCACAGCAAATGTGCAGCCCTATTAATTGAGGTCCTTTGCTCTTTATGTAAAGTTGCAGCCACTAAAAAAAAAAGTTGCAGATTAATAAATCTGTGCAGGTATTGAAATGTTAAGAATTTTATATGGTGCACCTTCAAATAACCTATCAAATGCATCATTATAATTTTATTGGAATCATACCGTCGTCTAAACCTGATGGTACTGGTGTGTTGTACTAATCCAATTGTCTAGCAGCAACTGCTAATTTACCTATAGCTGTTGTAGTGGCCAAGAAGTCTCTGATTAATTCCAGATACTGCTGGGCCCACAATACATGCACATTCTTCCTTGAATCAGAAGCATAAGGCTGTAACACAGTTTTGGCATGCAACACTAATTCATTTATTTCAGGAAATAATTCATCAGGTAAAGTATCAATACTAGCAAGAGCTTGAGTCACTACAGGATCCATGTACAAGCAATTAACAAAAGCCTCAGAAACATTCAAAGGCCTACAAGGTACAACATATAGCAACAGCAATAACAAAACATAGAAATAGTTTGGCTGAGCTCCCTATGGAGGTGGGAGTAATCCTAAACCTGGCATAGCCTGTATGGCAGATTTAAGGGCTTAGTGAGGTGGGAGTTTCTTTAAGAAATTAAGACATATTGTCATAATGGAAACCTCAAAGTTACCCCAGAGGAACAGAAACATCTCTCACAGAAGATCATGTTAGGCAACTATGTGGCTATTAGGAGGCTCAGAACACTGGAAAAGAGTAAAGGAGACCACTATTGCAGCAATGCGAAATGTGAGTGTTCTGTCTTGTTTTAAGTTCTGCTGTCACCAATTATTGCAAGCCTTATACAATTATGAATAATTTGAAATCTCTCATTCCTAAAGCCAATGCCTAAGGACATTCTCAGAAGAGAAGTGAAAAAAACTGTTCAAGTTAACAAGAAGTAGAAAACATCAGAAGACAAATGTTCTCCCAAGTGTTTAAAATCAAATACTTTTAAGCTGATCTTGGAAAGGGAGAATAGTTTGAATTCCTATTAATGAAAGCTAGAGGACTGTTATTTCTTTTTAGGTGTATATGTGGTTTTAATCAACAGTCTTTCACATGAACAAATGGAAGCCTTCCTCTTGAGTGTCTAGCAGTATTTAAACTTACTTGCACTTTCAGTGGGAAAAGAAAAATCAAATATATGCATTTCAGCTTTCTGTGGAAATTGTTTCTAAAAATCTTTCACTTTTTATTCTCTTTCTATGGAAAATATATCCTTTTATGATCTTTTTGTGTTAAAATTTCAGTTTCTTCTTACTACCCCCCTTTCAGAAAAAAAAAGTCTTCTTGCAATAGGTGGAATACCTGAAAATTAGGAAAAAAGAAGACATAATGGTGTTTGTTTTTTTTCCTGAGAAAGTATGGAATTCCCAGTTAAGCCTTCCTTTTAAAAGGAGTTGCTTTCTATCTTAAATATTCAGTATCTATTATTCTTAACAAAGTAGAAGCAAGTATATTGTTTTTCACTTTGCTTACTTAAGCTTGAAAGCCAGAATCTCTATGACTTTTTTAACCACTTGAGCTAGCAAAGCACCGTGTAGTTGGTTATTATTCAGGTCTAATGGGAATCTTTCATATCAGTTGCACATTTCACTCTTTATGAATTATTTCACAAGGAGAATGAAATCCTGTTTGAAGCAGAATTTCTTATATCCACATAATAATTTATCAGTCTTATTGACATGTATTTTGCAAAATAATAGTATTGTACCCAGGTTCTGTATGAGCAAAGAGAATTACTGCTAACATCTTTTTTTAAGGTTCTTGTTGCACACTCTCCCCTCAGTCAAACACTGTTAGCTCACCAATCAATCTACTTGTCAAAAATGTTCTTCTTTGGCAGAAGAGACTGAGAAGTTTGACAAAGCACATTAGGTTGGTGATGTTGATTAATGCTTTTCAGTTAGTAGCATTTTGTTGAACACTATAAATTAAGAATTTTGATGACAGTTGACTTTTCATAAATTACATACAAGAGGAGCTTTTCATTGCAATGAAGCAATTTATCTTTACTGTCTAAGATTTGTCATGACTCTGCTTCATGTAAGTGTCTTTTTGCTTTTTTTTCTTTGCCCTTTATTTTTTAAAGTGTAAATAGCATAACTTAAGGTCCATAAGTCTCTTTGGGGAAAAAGAAATAAAAGAAATAATGAGGGCAAAAAATCTTGATTCTGAGAGTTTGTGGGTATTCCTCATTTTCATCAAAGGCAAAGAACTTTAGGGAAAAAAGTTCCAAGAGACTTAGGCCTTTATTTGGTATTTTTTTATATCCCAGTTGTCAGCTTCCCTGAGCAATTTGGAAACGTGAAGCACTAACATGCCGGCAATGGTCTGCAAGAATTTCTTTAATAATTATTCCACAGAGTCCAGGAGACTTTCTTGCTTTTGACTGCATTTTCTTGTGTGTTCTTCAGCATTCTTGATGAAATTTCATCCCCAGAGTTAGCAAAAATTAATTGCTTCTATAAACACCATACCTACAAAAAGCACAAGATTTCCAGGATGTTTTTAGTACACATTGATAGAGACCTTGTATAGGGCATGGTATACAAAGTATTTATTACTGGAAAACTTTCAGATAGCTGTTTCACAGTAAGAGCCAAGAACAATGTTGTCCTACTGCTTCTTGAAAAGCACGAGTTTAGCTTAAATGGTCTCCATAAACTGGGATATCTTGAATGTTGCTTCTTTGAATTTTACCTTCACAGTCTGTGTAGAAATGAAGAAAATATTTGGGGAAAGGATTATGACTGAAAACTTGGAAAAACACAGGCTTTTATAAGTGAAGAGTTTTCACAAAATCAAAAATTTAGTACCATTTTCTATGTTCAGTGAGAATTATTCCAGAGGAAGCCATCAGTTCCTTGACTGACTTCATCTCACCCACCCAACATCGCCCCTTGCAGCCAAATAACAGAATCCAAATAGTCAAGCTATATCCAGTACTAGCAGTTACTTCTCTCATGTCACAGGGAGACACTGCCTTCTAACCATCTTAGTGAAGTAATTTTTATGTTGGTTTTTTTCCCTTCCCCGACCCTTTGAAATGCTTCTTTCCAAAGTCATAATCTGTGCACACTTATGGGGACTTCAAGAAAATCAGGTAGGTAGCCTGTACATTAAGCCACAGGGAAGCCCAATTTGCTTCTTGACCAAGCAGAAGAGGTAAATAATGCTTTGTTCCTTGAATTTCTGGGAATTTTAAGTTACTCCTTCTGAACATTAGGTCAATGTACACATAGTAGTTTTTCACAAAATAGAAAGATTTTCTGTATACACACATGTTATAAATTTACTTTCAAAAATGTGTTGCTTTTGTTAACATGTAAATCAATAGATTCCTTAATTTTTTACACTTCTGGTCTGAGTATGTATCTATTTACCTAACTAGAATATATTTGGAGCCAAAATGAAAAACATCTGTGAGAAGCACTTGTCGTACTGAAAGCACAACCATGGTCTGAAAAATATGGAAGGGAAAAAATTCAAGACATTGCTAGTGATTTGAACTTCAAACAGAATGGTTCATATAAAAATTTTAGTGTGACAAATTTTATTCAATAAAAGAACTGGTATTCACAGTGTAAATTTCTATATACATGATTGCTAGTGTTGCTTAATAAAAGCAACATTTAATAAAAGTGTAATTTAATATGAAGATGATTGAATCACTACTGAATTTGAAGCAAAGGGTTTAAGGCTGTGGAGGTTCGACTTGGGCCAGCTGCCAAATCAGTCACTCCTTCTCTTCAATGGGACAGGGGTAGAAATTGAGGTGAATTAACTATGGGTAGGGAAGAAGACGAGATTACCTACCAGTTACCACGATAGGCAAAATAGAAACAGTATGGGGAAAATGTGTTTAATGTATTGCCAATGAAAAAATATTTAAATACTGAGAAGCAGAGGCAAAAATTAAAATTCTTTCACCCCAACCCCTTTTCATCCTAGGTCCAAACTCCTCCCTCATTTCTGACCCTTCTGCCCTTCCTCCTGCTGAACCATGCAGGGGAAAATGGAGAATATGGGCAGTGTGTTCAGTTTTTAACAATTTCTCTCTGCTGCTCTTTCCTCCTAACACTATTGCCCTGCTCTATTTTGGGGTTTCATGCACCACAATTCTAGAAGATAAACCTGAAGTGTTTGGATACTTCTCAAAAGGTGGAGTTTCTAGGATGAAGCTGCTCCTGTGTGTGCTTTTTACAGGCCCCAGTTCCTTGAGGGAATATCCACATGTTCTGGTATGGGGTACTTCATGGGCTCCAGTGTGGATATCTGCACCAGCATGGGTTCTCTCTGCCTGCTGGTGGGAAGTGCCTTCCCCACCCTGGTCTCCTCCATGAGCTGCACACAAATATCTTCTATGATGCCTGGGGCACCTCATTTCTCTTCTTCCCCACCTCTGGTGTTTTCAGGGTGATTTCTCATACTTTTTTCCCACTCTTCTCTCTGAAACTTTTTTAGACCTTAAATGTTTTCTTTCCTAGAAGTGCCACCAGGTCTTGGCTGTGTCCTGCCATGGTTTTATTGTGGAACTGGTAATGTCAGGTAGACATCTATCCTCTTCTCACAGAGACATTCCTGCAAACCCCTTCTGCCAAAGGTAAAACAGCTCCTGTGAATTTCAACTTTTTAATATAATTACCCAAATACTATCAATATGCCTATTTTACTTACAGATCAGTGAAAAAATGGTTTATGTATGTATGAATGGCTTCATCTGTGGTCATTGCTGTGAGCTCTGCCTTGGAATGGAAATCAAGGAGTAGCTTACCTGACTGAAACTACCATAACATCTTAGTTAAGCAGAATATAATGACTTGGAATGTAATTTAAAAAGAACATTGTGACTACCACTTCTAACTCCAAATGTTTTGTTTTGACAAATGGTAAGAATTCTGTATTTCTAACTCATCTAGATTTTATGGTATTCATAAGAGGACAAAGGAGACAATGGAGAAAAAAATGGCAATAGGTTTCTAGTGCTTCCTTACTTTTGCTGAACCCACTCATGTAGTAGTTTTTTATCCAAGTTCTAATGAAGCTAGGTAGCCTATAATTTCAAATGGAACAGCAGAGTTAATAAAGAGTAGTGTCTAAGACTGTTATGGCAATCAGACATTTCACCTGTTGAATAAGTGTGGCACATTCCCTGTAAAACAATCACTGATGTATCTCAAGCAATGTTTTTAATTTCAGTATTCAGGCTGCCAAAAAGCCTGAGAGTGATTTAGCATTTTTCAGGAAAAAAAATCTGTGTTGATTTTGCCACCACTTTGACTTTTCCTTCACTTGCTTTACCAGTTGTATAGTTTGGTATTTGTATTCTTTTCTGTGGAAAAGAAACATCATTCTTTGCTGTACCTTTTTTAAAATAAATTGAATGCAGTGTTGAGAATAATGCAGTGCTTTTACCCCATGCACTTTGTCACCCTAACATTTGGATTTTTTTCATTGCCAGGCTGTATTGTGTCTGTACTGCTCAAACAAAATCTCTCCTGGTGATATGCTAACCTCCACTCTGGCTCTAGGCACAAATATTAATAAAAGTTGAAAAAGAGGAATAATATTCGTTTATTTTTCATTGTTAATGTCTACTTTTTCAACAGCTTAGGATTTGAAGAAATGAAAATAGGCAGTACTTGAGGCTAAATCTTCTGTGATTCTGCGGAGTGCAAACAGCACAGATGAGTATAGTGAAAGCTTCTTTCTGCTCACTTGCTGTGTGTGTAAACCACAATGCTGAAGATATTGTTCAATTGACAAGCCAGTTAAGTCACTGATTTTCCTGTTGTGCTTGCCATCTAGGCTGTTAACTTCTAAAAATTATTTCCCTGAGGAATTGGACAGATATATTTTCTTACATCATATTATCTTACAGTAATTGTTACGAAGCTGGATTAAGTTCAGCTTTTTAGAGGTAAAAATCCGATTTACTGCCATTTCTTGAATTATCTCCTGTTCCCTGGAATTCTGTAATACCCTTCAATTCTTTTTAAAATGCAGGGTAAAATGAAAGGGAATTAGGAGCAAGAGATACATGTGATTAAGGTCCCATTGTGAGTACATTTCTCATTATAGAATTAAAATACTAATGTAGATGTCTAAGCCTGAAATTTTGGTTATTAAGCATTCTTTTTTCTTGTTTTTTTAATCTAGCTGTAAAAGTGTTTTGTTCTTTTTCTGTTGTTGTCACTTTAACTTTCTTTTTAAATTAATTGTTATTTTCCCCATCTGTCCTAAGGGAAAACCACTCTTGATTTTTAAATCCTGAAAACTACAAATTTCCATAATTTCCTTTGCAGTGGAACATATTACACTAGTGAAAACCCTAGCAGGGTGCATTTCTATAGAGGGTTTCCTTGGATTCCTTTGCATTCTGTTCAGATACTTAGCATCAAATCACTGAATCACAGAATCATCAAGGCCGAAAGAGACCTTCAAGATCATCTATTCCAAGCATCAACCCAGCACCACCACGATTACCTGTGAACCATATCCCCACGTGCCACATTCTGACACCTCTCGACTTCCAGAGACGACACCACCTCCCTGGGCAACTTGAGGCAGGGAACCATCTTAAAGGGACTGTGTGGATTTGTGATAATGCCAAGATTGTTATTGATATTTTCACACATTTAAATGGAAAAGTCGGCTCTTAAATTGCTCTCTGCCTTGGCACAGTGCTAGAAACTGTAAAATCTGTCCATGAGGCTGTTTTGTGACAACAGCTGGAGAGTTGACATTTGTGCTATTCCTCAGATTGATGCCTTGAGATCACTTGATCCCACATAGCTACTCATGAGTCAGGTGTTCTCTACAGGCTCTTTACATCAAAATGTGTTAGAGGAAAAGCTAATTATGTTTTATCCTTTTCCATCAGGCTCTTCACTGCACTCTTTTTAAAGATAATTTGAAAACAGTGTGCAAGATGAACAGAGCCACATAAAACTGCACAAGGCTTCAGAGATTCAGAAGGTAAGCAGTGTGTGCTAAAATGCCTGAGTTTTATCTAAAATGGAGTGAAAAAACCCCCAAAAACCCAGGTGCTGACCGGTAAAGAAGGTACTAGCTGTGGTCAATTTAAGAAGGAAATGGAGATGACTGAAAAGCTTTGAAGAAGACTTCTGTCCTTTTCTAAGTGTTGACTTTTATGGGGATATATTGAGAACAGAGTGGACCATCTGAAAATCAACTGTGATGAAGACAACTCTGAAAAAACATCATTGTTCATGAGTTTGAACTTGAGAAGTTACTCTTTAGAGTCATTGGTTTTTAACCTTTAGGCTGTAGCAGTCTTCATGATATCCGTGAGGTAGGCAGAATTTCTTCCATCTGAGGACATTTCCTTGTAATGTCTATTTAAATAAAATTTTAACATAGAAGTAGTGAACATACTAATTTTTCAGTACAGTAAACTTCATCTTAGTGAACCCAAAGGCTCCTACCCTGACAATTTATGTCTAAACATGGAAATTACAGAGAGAAGGCCTGGGGGAAAACAGTTCCACCAATTCTAAAGTGCACTAGATATTTAAAAATATGTGCTTCAGTTCCTGCCAGGTGGTCTTTGCACACTTGTATGCACCAAATAACCCAGCTGCTATTCCTGCAGAACTTAATTTATAATTATAATATTGTTGATTATTTTTGAATGTGTTATATAAATTCTCCATAGATTTAGACTCAATAAAAGAAATCCATGCATTTAATTACTACTCTGAAAATATGTATCAGTTAATTTTATGATGTACTAAAACCACACTTAGTTTATATAAAAATAAAAGCATACTTTTAATACCAATAATGTGAAAGCATACTTTTGCTGAGAGATTGACTATATATTTCTTTGATGGGACATGTTCTTTGCATAGGGTTTTTTCATTTCATTTAAACTTAATTCTCAAATGATTCAGGAACAGAATTAAAAAATATAATCAGTAATAAAAATAGTTGTTCAAAAGTTCATGCATATTAAGTCTGCCTATTATGAAGTGTTCTTAGGATATCTTAATTTGCAAAATGAGAGTAGCGGTTCAATTTACACTGAAATTTTTAAGTATTGAGGTCAGTTTTGTCCTATGTTTAAAATTAGCTCTTTTAATGTTTTTAAATATGAGCAGAAATAATTTTTCCATATTTAAAAAATGTCCTTGTTATTAGAGTATTGCTTTTAGGTTGAAGAACAGTTTAGATCTATCCATTCTTTGCCTTTCCTTTTCTCTTCTCATAAAATATATACTCCTCTAGAAATATTTCATACTATCTATTTCATAGTGACAAGCTCTGAAAACTTAAGTTTTGAGTCTTTGTTTTACACAAGGATTGAACTACACCTGTGATCTATGTGCCAATACGGATTGTTGAATAAAAGAATATCTCATAGTAGTTTCTCAGCTGAATTTGATGAAAAAGTGACCTCCAAGTCAAGGAAGGGTGAGAGGAGAAATGACTTTGACTTGCAGCCAAGAGTCTGCTGCAGGGAGCAGATTCCAGAGAATGCCACAGTCTCTATTTCACTAAGAGATCAATGCAGATCCTTTAATGGTTTAATGGGGCCAAAGGGGCTGGATAGCAAAGCTTATTTTAGTATTATGAATCCGCTGTAACTACAGGTTTCCTCAGAAAAGGTTTATTGCATAGGAGAAGGCCAACAGGTACATTATAATCCTATGAAGAAATTACAGTAACCAGAGAAAGATTCATCATAGGTAATTACAGTTGTTAAACCAAATTCTCTCTTCTGAATGCATACAAAGTAGATGATTCCATATTCTCAATGATATTTTAAGTCCTTATTAAATATTAGCCTTGTAATAAAGCTGTGACTGTGATTTTAAAAAATGATGGATTTTTTTCCTTTTCTTCCTTACATCTAACCTGGAGTTACTTGGAAATGGATTCAGATGTTTCATATAGTGTCTCCAGATCATAGTCTCTGAGAGTTCAAGTCCTCTTGCATATATTCACAGTATTAATGAGAGATCACCACTAATTCCTACAGGCTCAGATATAGTTTTAGGCAAATCAGTAATGTGATTTACAAACACCTAAATCTAACACCTCATTAAATTCATTCAGGTTAAATCTCTGTCCATGCTTACAAACCTGCCTGTTTTATTTCCTAGTTTTTCCTTGGTTTCTGATCAACATTCTGAAAGAATTATTATCCTATTTCACTTAAGAATTGGAAGCATTGGTAAGATATAGAACTTGCCCAAAATGACACAGAAATAATATGATGGAGGAGACTTTAGAATCTGTTTTCTCAAGTTTGTTTTCTTTGTCCTTGGCTTCTTCTGTTGCATCTTTTAAATTTAAAAATATATATCAGTAGAGCTTCCCACCCCCTCCCCTCCCCCACCCCACCTCTTCACATGGGTTTTCATCTATCTGTGGTATCAATAGTACGTTTTAGAGAATTTCTTCTAAAGGTTTCTCGTGAAGAAGTCTAGTACAGGAGACAGCAGCTTGCACAGGACCCATCTTAAATTTGTTACTGGGTAACAGGAAATTATTTTATGTCCTGTATAATGATATGGATGTGGAATGGCTGTTTTGTGATAGTTTCTAAACTAAGCAGCAGTTAGACAAGTAGCTGAGATGGAGTGTAAAGTCTTAGTGGAGCAGTTCAGTATTTGTTATCTACACATGAGGGAGACATAGAGCTTTGTCCTATGTCAAGCAATTACCGTTCTTATTATGATTAGCAGAGCTGTGTGAAAATAATGAATACTTTTAAAGAAACTATCTACTTATTTTCATTATAAAATTCAATTATGAGAATGGAAAATCTGATTCAGAGTAACTTAGATTGAGATGTCAGCTTGAGTGTTTATTGTACTCCATGGCCATAGCAACAACAGCAAAGTTCTTCGTTTTCACAATTCCTTATCAATTTCTTAGGTTTTTATATTTGGATGTAGTTGCAAGCTAGATGACTGTATTGGGTTTGTGTCTCAAGGTTTTGGTTGTGGGGTGACTTTTGTGAGAAGATGCCAGAAGGTTCCCCCTTCTCCAACAGAGTCAATGCCAGCTGGTTCCAAGATGAACCTGCTGCTGGCCAAGGCTGAGCCCATCTGTGATAGTGATAGAGCCTCTGGAATAGGGATATTTAAGAAGAAAAAAAAAATGCAGTGCCACAGCAGCCAGGAGAGAGGAGTGAGAATATGTGCAAGAAATTGCCCTGCAGATACCAGGATCAGAGTAGAAAGAGGGGGAAGGAGGTTTCCAGGCACCAGAGAAGAGATTTCCTCAGGCTGTTGTGCAGACCATGATGTGGCAGCTGTGCCCTGCAGCCCATGGTGATATCCATGGTGGAGCAGAGATTCATCTGCAACCCATGGAGGACCTTACACTGGAGCATGTGGATGCCTGAAAGGAGTTTGCGAGGCAAAGGAAAGCTTGGACTGGAGCAGGCTCCTTGCAGGATCTGTGGCCCTGTGGAGAGAGGAGCTCACACTGGAGCAGGTTTTCTGGAAGGGCTTGTGACCCTCGAGAGGATCCACCCTGGAGCAGCCTGGTTCTGGAGGAATGGACCTTGTGGAAAGGACAGATGGAGCAGTTAATGAAGACCTGTAGGCTGGGGAAAGATTCATGTGGGAGAAGTTCATGGTGTGCTCTCCCCCATGGGAGGAGCCCCACCTTGGATAAGTGGAAGACAGTGAGGGGCAAGGAGTGGCAGAGAGAGTGTATGATGAACTGACAGCAACACTCATAAGGCTTTTGCCCTATTTTCCCCTGTTCAGTTGATGGGAGGGAGAGATAAAGTGGCTTGGTGAGCACCTGGCATTCAGCCAAAGTCAACCCTCCACAGTGAGGTTGCTCCTTTTCCCTGATCCAGATGGTGATATACATCCTCATCTTCTCATTTGCTGAGAGAGACAAAAGCTTCTGTCTCTGTGCTTTCTGCTTTTGTGTGAAGCCATTGAGCTCTTGGCAGAGCATTTCATCTTTGAACTTGACATTTTCCTGCCCTTCAGGGAAATGCTGTTGGGCTGATCTCGTTCAACCAATGTACCCGACTGCTGGCTTAGTGTGTCCCATGCAGAGTCTTTTGCATCCTTATTCGGTGAACTGTTAATTCCCTTTGCACTACCAGGTCTACTGCAGGATTCTTGCATTGATTTATAAAGCCTTCAGTTTGTTAGGCCATGCTATCTCCCTGATGAATCTCTTTCCAGTGTAGCATTGATTATCTGACACTTGGTATTTTAAGTTTTCTCAAAACTAAGTTGCTTTCTCTGGAAACTTTTCTCTATGTAAGCTGGATGGAGTTTCACTTCGGTCCCTCACATATCTATTACAAAATAAATTTCTTCTACAGTGGTGTTAAATATCTTTAATGGTGTTAAACATCACCATTACAGTTCACAATTAAAAACCTTCTCAAACTGGCATTTGCTATAGGCTCAGAAATGTAGAGTTTGACATGGAAAATGCCTTCCGTTACAGAGATCCAAAGTTGTTAATTGTGAGCAAATCTCCAAGTAAGAATCACTATGAAAATAGACATCCACAGCATCTGTGTAAGCAGAAACAAGGAGTGATAGGGGGTTGTTGAGGGTGCACCATAATTAAGAAATTATTTGGAGGTGGCAGCAAGGCTAGGAAAAAATCAACACACAATATAATTTTTTCTATGGATTTTAAGTCCTTACTGGTCACATCAAGGAATAAATAGATTTCTGAGTGATAATCTTTGTTCAACATTAAATTTAGAATTGGACACAGAGAAGGAGTAACAGCGTAAAATACTTTTGGGGCCCTAATTCAGGATGAAATATTCAAAATTATAAAACCAGAGCCAAAATTCTGTTATCTTATGCAAGAAGGGAAAAGGTGAGTTTTGTGCTGCTGCTGTTGGTTTTTTTTTGACATTTCATTGTACAACGATTATAGGGCTCTTACCATTTGCAGATAGGATGGTTATTTGCAGAGATTGTAGTAACAGCCAAGAGTCCCTTGTTGTGAATTATGACACTGCTTTGAGATGTCAATAGGATAGCTAATAGGAAGTTTATAATTTCTTTTGGATAGGAACTCTCTGAGTGCATTACATGTTTTCCACTAAAAAGAGGCACAGGTAAGCATAAATAGACTAACAGAATGATTTGGGTTGGAAGGGACTTTCATAGATCACCTTGTCCAAATCTCCCCTCCGCTCTCCACCCCACTCCCTCCCAATCCTCTCCCCTGGTCACGGACTGGGACATCTTCCCCTAGATCAGGTCGCTCAGATCTCTGGCCAGTCTGCCTTTGAACAATTCTAGTGATGGTGCATCCACAACTTCTCTGGGCAGCCTGAGAAGTTGTTGATAAACAGAGACAAGAAATAGTTCCACTTGGTTATTACTACAAGTGCCAGTTGTAGTAAAAAATATAGTTAGATATATGGTGAGAACTATGAAATTACAGTTTAATGGTCTATAGCTTTGTCATATTTAACACTTGAATAAGAATTTTTCAAACAAGGTCTTTCATCTGTCTTTCATCTGGTTATTATATTCCCTATTATTTTCACTGCTGCAAAATTTTTTATCTATGTCAGAAGAAAAGATTAAGGGAAGAATATATTTTTTGAGATGTTTCCAAAACAGACAAACCCTATCTAACTTCAAAATCCCTTCTGTTTTGTTTAAGTTATGAGTTTTGCATACTTACATGCTCTTTGATTGTTTCTTAATGTTGTTTACTTTTAAAACTTTTGTTCATTTTTTTAAGTATTTATCTGCAGATGTATTAAATATATGGTGCATGCAGAAAAATGCACAATCATGTATGCTGAAAAAAAAAAAGAAACCTACACAAAACCATTCTCAATAGGTACATTGTGTCTACTGGCACTCAGAAGTGAAAAACATGAAAAGGCACTGATGCTTATAAATAGTGCTGGGAAAAAAAGGTGTAACTTAGCATTTCCTTCATAATAACCTCTAGATTCCACGTTATAAAAACATCAGGATAGTTATGGTTATTCTGTCTGGGTGCTCTTAGTTTTATTGTCAGTACCATATTCTTTGAAATAAATTTAATCAAAGGAAAAAGGCAGCTAAATGAAAAGATTTTAAAATATTATCTAATTAGAGGTACTGTGAGCTACTTATCATTATAGATACCTATCATTATACCTGCTGTTACAATATATTTTAAGAATATAATAATATTTCCTTAAAAAGTCACCTACTGAATATTTTGCAGCAATCTTACCTGCTATCATCTTTCTTTTATATAAGCAAATATAAGCAATTTTACTGAGTTCTAATGGGACTTCCTGCTGAGCATGTGCAATCAACATAATTTTATTTTCTATGCCAGTGTGTTTCATGTTTACAGTTCAAATAAAACTGTCTCTGTCTCAGCAGCAGTATTAAGGAACCTGAGCGAGTATGCATGTGGAAAAATTGAACTAATTTTTCAGAATGCACCTTAAAGTGTGGTTAAGTATTTGAAAGGGGCACTATTGAAGTTCTAGGAATGTTCCCCATACTAGATGTTATTCGCATCCTCAGGGATTTTTAAGACTGCTAAAGGACAGAATGGAGAAAGGAAGTGATAGGACAACTAATTAACAGGTAATCATGACTACAGTGTTTTGAGATGATTCCAGAGAAAAATTTTTAAAAAAAAGATCAGCCCTGAGAACCAAATCCAGGGCATATGCCTAAGGTTTGCAAACCAAGTTATTTTGAAATATGATAAGTATTTTAATTAAAATTGAGTTATGAATCCTGCATTTGCTTACTGCAATACAGAGTCACTATGAGGACTTACTGCATCTTAGAAGCTGAAAGCTAGGACTGTACAGATTCTATTTTTTTTCTTCTCCAGAGACAGCTAAGTTAATGTACAAGAAAAAACACATTAAACACATTATCTACTTAAGAGATACTAATTTTTAAGCTATTTTTAAAAATCTGAGTGGAGCTGATATAAAAATATTTGCCTTCATAAACAGCAGCACAGACATATGGTGAAAAGGTGTTTTTGACCAACAGCACCAGTGAGGTTGGCACAATCTGAAGAAATAGTGCTTGCTAATGGACTAATTCTGCAGAGGCAGCAAAGAGCACAAAGCACTTCTTGTTTCTCTGAGCTCAACAATATATAGCAAGAAAGGCTTACTCAGTTTAAATAACCTCTGCAGTGGGTTAATTAAAAATAGATATGCAATATCCAGCCAATTCCTTCCATCTCATTCTCTGGTAACTTCAAAATAATATTGAAATTACCAACACCTTTACAGAAATGTGTTGATTAAATGGTTTCTACTGCTGCTGGAATCTAACTGGTATGAATATAGAGTTAAGAAAATTATATATTAATGATGAATTTCAACAATTGCTAGTTATGATCTCTGCTTAGAGTTCTGTTTGAAAATAAGATACTTTCATGCTGTGAGTTTTGAAGAATATGAAAAGTAAAGGGATACCTAAGGTGACTTCATTTTTGATACCTCTCTTGAATCTTAAGTTTTCAAAAACAAGTATAAAAGGACATTTCAGGAAGTTAAGACCATACAAACACAGACACACCCAAAAATCAAGATGGAATAACCTTCTCTTTCTCCACTCTCTTATCATTGCAAAATTTGAAAATGTCTCATGAACTGGAAATCTGGCCTTTGGAATATCTAGTCAGTGTTATTGTTTCCTGAGACTGCAGATTTGCAAACAAGCCTGTTCAGATTTGTACACAGGAATGACATTTGTCCCAGTGTGTTCAGACCTTCTGAAGGGAAATAGGAAAAAAAGGCTCTGATATACCACAAATATTGATAAAACACCACTCTATGATGCCTAAGAATTTACTTTTAATGGAAAAGGAAATAAAGGGAAAACTTCCCAGGAAAAAGGACTTCTAGGAAAAATATTATAAATCATGTGCACATTACTTAACAGCATGTGTATAAAAGATGGTTTCTGCAGTAGAAGAAGCAGCTTACTCATAGCATAAAATTAAATGACCTCATTTGTTGGGAAAGGCTGGTAGCCCAGAATCCCCACCATTTATTTTTCATAGAATTCTTAGCCTCCAAGGAGGATATCTGCTTTCCTTATCTGTTTTGCCTACTGTTTCCCACGAAGAGGGGCAGAACATGCATGCTTTTAATGCAGCAGGCTGAACCTGCCTGGTTCACACCAATCTGGAATGTTTGATCCATCTGAGAAACTTGTGAGTTGAACATTATCTGCCTTTTTGCAGTTCATGCAATTCACTACTTGAAAGGCAGAAGTTGGCAGTCTGATTGACTCCTTCCATATTATGGCTATTTTCCTAAGACCAAAATCAAGCTGCTAGGTCCAGAGACACTCTTCTCACAGCAGGTAACACCAATAAAAGGAGCACTGAGAAGTGATGGGAATAGTGGGTGTGCCAGGTCAGCCACATCATCATTACGGGGTTGATGCTTTTTAGCTTTTGTCGCACTCTCCTTTGTCTGACCTCTGAGGTCAGAGAAGGTGGCTGGCATCTCTGCCTCCACTCATCATCTCTGACATGTGCCTGGCACTGGCAAATTTACTCAAAAAGGATGCTCCTGCTGTGTTCTAGATTGGCGCGCCCTCATGGGAGGGGAATACAAGCTGAATGTTTCAAAGTGGGGATCTGAGAATGTAATCAGTACTCTGTGTACTACCCTACTGTCTTATTCTTTTTCACACGGGGGTCCTTTCCTATTTAGACCAATAATCTGTCTGCTCAGAGTACCACAGTAAGTAATAAATTCTTCAGGCTGATCTTGCAAATGGTATTTTTTCTTTGTCAAGATAAGGAAAATAGATGAGCTTGTTCAGAGAACACCATCATTTTGGAATATCTTGAAGGTAAAAAAAATAATTTTCCTTCCTACAAAAATATTTACATTCAGAGTGCTGAGAAACATTTGAAATATAAATATTTCCCATTAATTTTAACAGAGAGAGGAAATTTTCGGTTATCTTTCTTCCTTCAACTTCTTGTTTTCCAATGAGTTGTGTGGTTTTGAATGACAGATCTACAGAGGGGACAAAGGTAAAGGGTTTGTATACAAGTTTTTTCTTTGTGCTTATGATGACTTAGACATTCCCCTTCAGATAAAGCTCAGAATGAAGAAATGTGTGACTTTTATGGATCATCCTGTGAATTTAGTCAAAAGAGTCTCTGTGTTTGTGCCCTCTGGGAGAAGTTTTTACAAAGCCTTAATAAATCATGTGCATGCATCTTCACTCTTGACCGCTAAGACTAAGCAGAGCTGTTTCTTAACTCCCTTTCTGCTAGTGAATCTCAGTAAGGATTTGAAATGGTTAGGGGCTTTATTTATTCAGCATGATATAATAATCTAATTCCTTGATTAGTGCCTTTTCATTTTATCAATAAACACTACTTTGAATTCCAATTAGGTTTTTCCATTGAGGAATAGTGAGAAAAAATATGAAGTGCATGTAGTAATGATGGTAGTCAAATGAAACAGGGCATTCCAGGTGGAATGTCAACATAGAATTATTTACTTTAACAGCATGTTTAAATTTTTTTATGATTTCATGTGAATTCATTTCCAGCAATGTGAACGTGCATTGTCAGATCCCTAGTCTTTCTATTCCCAGTGATAAGCTTGGTAAGAAACATATGTACAAAAAACTGTTCAGCTGCTTGGTTGTAAGAAAGGAGCACTTCCATTGTTGCCTACTGCCTCAGAAGCTGAATTTTTGTTTGTTTGTTTTTGTTTTTAATTTGGCTGGATAGCTAATTTGCAAGAGAATCAGATACTTTGGAATCTTTTCATGGTGCAGACTTATCAAAGCGTACATACTTCTTTCCAATTTCAATTAAAACATTGGCATGGGACATCTTAGAACAACAAGAGTTACTAGTGCCCCCTGCAGTTTTGATTAAAAGAGGACAAGGTATTTGCTGGTTTGTGGGATAAGAAAGATGTAATAGGGATAAGTTTAATTGGCAATATTGCATTTTTGTAGCCAGTCTGCCCATTTAAAACACAAATTATATGTACATCTGTTGTCTAGAACACAAAAGATTTTTCAAGAGTTTCTGGCTAAAGTGACCTAAAATAATCACAGTAATATGAAGGCTAAAGAGTGAAGAGGGATTGTGTGATAACAAATCAGTATGCTTCACTGTCACTTCTAATACCTCATAATAAACTGTGTTTCTTCTTGTTCTTTTTTGATGAGCATGATTCTTCAGATGTTGAGTTAAATGGATCCGTGGTTGGTTGACTGTAGAGTGTGGCTCACTGTCTTGTGTCACTTCAGGCCTCTCACCAGCTTTGAGAGTCAATAACTACATGGTCAGAGAGATCTCCGTTGACCTAATTTAGACATTTTCTATTTTGACTTGGCCCCAGACTCTAAAGATATTACCTCAGCCTGTTTGGGTGAAAATGTTTTACATTACATTAATAATCATTCACATAGACTAGAAGACACACAAATAATTGCAGAGCTTTATATTAAAGTGAATAATTTGAGCAATAAAATCACCTATTTATTCATGTGAATAAATTATGTGGCAGATTTGGTGCTGAGGTACTCTCCTCAGACATAAAAAAGCTGAGATCAAATACTTGTTCAGCGATCAAATCAAATGTTTCCCATCAAGCAGGAAGGTAACACTTGGCATGATCCTCAAGACAAGTGCTCTCTGGTCTGGGTCATGGGGCAAGTATCTTCATTTCTGTGATTCTGTTCTAAGACTGGGCTGCTCAAGCAAAGATCAAACACTTGTAGGCATTTCTGTAGGCTAGCACAAGTAGCTCCCTGTCACCTCTCTGGCATTTGTGAGGCCAGTGTTTCTAGAAGGAAAAATTAGTCTAACTTCAGGCTGTGAGTTTTGACTGGCAATACAGACCCTTTGTGGATTTAGTTTTCAGTATCTCTATTCTTCTATTCCCAGAAGGAAAATAGAGAAGAAAAAGCACTTTTCAGTTTTAGGACTGTTGTAAAAATAACTGTGTGGAAACTTGTGTGATATTCAGATATTAAATGTAGTTCCAAATATTTAAAATAAGAATGAGTCACCAACTATGAATGCATTATGACTCTTATTTAGCTTTATGCATTCATGCTAACCAGCTAGAGGAGAATCAAAACAACCAAATCGCCACAAAGAAATCATCCATGTCTGAATCAGATTCTCTAGCCAGTGTAGGTAGGGATTGTTAGCTGGGAACATTAATGTTAATTTGTTAGGACGCAAGGAAAGTGCAATTATTTTGTGCTGTAAAAAGATACATGTGACCATAAAAGTCCTAGCAAGAACTTCATGGCAAAGGTCAATAATTATAACTTAATTTAACCATTGGTGTTAATTCAGGTTATGCATTTTTTGGCAAATATTCAGTATGTTGACATTATTTAATGTTTTACCTTCAGTTTGAGGGACTATATTCTGTTCTTAAGCTTCTGTTCTGATGATTGAGGATATAAAAAAATCTGCATTCCTTCCTTCACAGCCAATTCTATTGACTTTGGTAGGTCAGTTGACATGAATCAGGAAAAAGATTTTGTATGATTTCTGTTGCTTAGATATTAAGAGAAAATTATTTTCCTGTTTCCATGCATAATTCTTCTTTTGAAATGGATGCATTTTTTTACTAATGGTAAAAAAATGCGGAACAGTTTTCAGGAGCAACTGGAGTTTGAAGTGAGGGAAAAAACAGAGACAAAGGAATTGAGCAAGATACAGTTTTATAATTTCAGATAGTGTCATCCTGATACTGATTCCACTTATTAAAGTAATATGGCGTTAGAAATTTTAATTTAAAAGTTCATTATTTACTTGCATTAATTTTGTATGTATTTGAGTAGGAGTAGGTGGTAGAGCAGTGCATAAATTTCAGCTTTCATCCTAGCATTACTCTAAAATGGCAGTTTAAGGTCTGTCACCCATTAATTGCTCCATCCTGTGTCATTCATAAAGTCCATGAATGTCCGTGCTCCAGGTAAATAAAAATATTCCCCCATTCCCCAGTGCTTTCTTGAACAGTGTGATCAGATACAGAGACCAGCACACCATAATTTTCAATTGTTTTTCTTAATTTATTAATTAAATAAATCCAATGGCTCTAGGATATCCATTATTTATAATAAGAAAGTATAATTTTAACATACCACTTCATCACTGATATTGTGAAATCATATTTACCACTCTTCCCTAAAATACACCTGTTCTCCTTGCAAGGTAGCAGAAAGAAAGTGCTATTCTTTATGCACTGGAGTGTGTTTACCTCATTAATTTTGGTAATTTATGAAGTAGGCTTTGACATTACAAAACAGTTTTTTCATTGACAGTTTTTTCTTTGTAGACATGAAAAAGTGTTTTCTTAAAACCATCCCACTCATAGTATTATCTAGTATGCTGCTTGTTTAAATCTCTGGGACAGTAAAATTTTTGCTGCTTTCTCTGGGGTATTTAAAAATTATTAGAAAGTGTAATCTAAATGAAAATGGTTAAAGAAATATCACAGGAAATAAATGATACATAGTCATTGTCCAGTTAAACTGTGGAGCAAGAGGTCTAATAGTCCTGGACTAGTTTAAGTTTCAAGTGGATTGGACAATGTAGATCACCATAGGTGGCACATAAAATCAGGTTAGTGATTGCTAAAATGCCTTTCATGGTTCAACACTGTAAAAACACCAGTGTACTATAATTTTTCCATATTTTTTATCTTTTAACGAGACTATTACCTCATACAAGAGAGTTTGCCCTCTTCATGTTACCTAGATCATAATTGGAGCATATTTCACCTGATTAAATGACATATTCTCCATTCTTTCTCTCCATAGGTACTACTTTCTTCAGTATGTTTTTTTCTGAGCATGGGGAAAAATCATAAGAGGTCTTCTGAGAAAACTGGTTAGAGAAAGGTGAAGTATTAAAATTAAATGTTTACCTGCAATGAATAAGGTGAACCAACAGACAATGTTGTTGTGACCAAAATTCAGGGCATATCAATCCAAAAGCAGCTGACAGGCAAAGATTAGTGAAAGGAGGAGTTGGAGAATAAAATAGCTCATTTGAGACTTTAAACAATTTTTTAAGGATGGGGTGGAAAAAATCAAATCCAGGAAAATGGAAAGAGTGTCCCACAAAGAACAGTGATCAATGTAGAGAAATAGAATGTAATACTTGTTTTAAAAGGAAGGAAATTCTATTAAATCCGTGGTGCCTTCACAACATCTGTTTTAAGCAGATCTTATGCAGTTGAAAGCAAGTACATGCTGGTTCTCAAACCAATGGTTTATTGCTCCATACAATCTTGAATGAGTTTACCATATATTTACTCACAGTTGTAAATTGTACATGACTTCAGCTCATTTTTGAGCTCAGACCAGTTTTACTCTTTCCAGTTTCAAATGCCATATAGCCTCTAGATGTGACCTACGAATTATGGCATGCTGGAAGATAGAAATACCAAGGAATGAGAAGAAAAGCAAGAGATACAAAGATGGCTACAGACTGCAAAATATCAGTTTGAGTAGTCTAGGTGCCAAATAAATTAAGTAAGTTTCAATAAGAAAATTGAAGCCTTTATTGAATATAAAAAGTGAAAATTTACAGTGTCAGAAGAAATTGAAGGTCTCAAAGTCTTATATTTTAATGTATTATAGTGGAATTTGCCAGAATAACGCATACAGAGAATATCAACAACATCCCTTATATAGTAGAAGTTGCTAGAGTAGATTTGCACACAATAGACAAAAATTTTATAAAAAACAGAACAGTAAAGCAGCCTCTAAGAAACAGCTATAGCATTTAATATGGGAAATCTAATTTGAACAAATATATATGAATGCAAGCATATGTGCAGTACGCAGTTAATGTATATTCATGTAAGGATTTGCTCCACCAAGAACTTTTTTTTCAGGCCTCACTAGTGATTAGCAATATAACAAATAATATTCTTCATTTCCACCTTCCTGTTTTCTGATATTTTTCTGATTTTTCTCTGGGGGACAATTAATGATGTTTTGGGGATGGATGTGATTCAGTGGTTTAGACCATGTCCCATTTAAGATGCTATTATCAAATTCAATTTTAGTTTGGTTCAGTTTTATCTTTAGGCATACTTTTGAATTCTGAACTGATATCTGGGACCAAGAGTTTCCTTTCCCATTTTTTTTTTTAAACAGCAGAGATTTTTCTTGGATTAGCAGTCTCATATCTCTTTCAGTCACTTTCTGTACAGTCTCTGTGCCATTTTTAAATGACATTCCTGGGTGTAAGGGACCTTGACTATGAGCCATTCATGTTTTTGAAGAGTTGACTTGTGCTAGACCTGAGGGTCAGGTCCATTGGCCAAAGAAGCCCCAGAGATCATCCTATTATGTGGTGAACAACTCGATTCTCTTTTACCCCAGAGCCTTTGTTGCCAGGCCCATTCCTTCCCATGAGCCAATCTACTTCACTGAGCTATCCATGGGTGTATCTGTGAATTTGCTCATTTATATTTATTGTTGTGAAACAGACCACATATTTTCCAGACTGCTGATCCAGCTATATTCCCTACTGAGTTAGGCAGTGCATATAAGTCCATGAATATGTTGCTGCACTTAACTATTTCTTCACAAGCTCTGTGCAGCAGAATGGTTTAATGAAGGAGCATAAACAAACTGTATTAACTTGGATCGCCTTCCCTCCACTGTTCTTGCTGTCTTCAGCTGCCCTTCCCAGTCCTCTCTCAAACAATTGGAGATGCAAGATCCATTGTTAGTTGGGCAACCATTCAAGAATTGGCAGCTTAATAAAGCATTGCATTAATAGTCTTGGAATCTTTTCTGAAGCGAAAATTGTCTAACTAAAGACTAAAGGCAAAAACTATGACTGATTGTGAGTTGTTCAGAAAATGACAGTGATTCTGGTAGGGCAATACTCTTCTCTCAGAAGAGCTGCTCTATGCCCCAAACAGCAGGCTAGTGACTCTTCAGAGGCTTTCATTGCTTCCACTCACAAATTTCATGATGGACTTATGTAATGAAAATATACATAAAATTTGGAGGGATGGGGCGTAAATATGCATTTTGATGGAAGCATTTCTTTGAGAAACATCTCATCTGAAACTGAACTTGAATGAATATATCAGTTTTAACAGCTTTATTCCTTCATTATTCACTCTCTCCCTCTTACAAAATTGTAAAGGTATGATGATTGGTGGTATAGTAAGCCTAAAATGTTACAGCACCATTTTCATTTCTATCCTAATGAAACTGTAAAAAAGCTGTAGAGATCTACTATGATATCTATTATTGCAATTTTGAAAAACTCAGATATCTTGAAAATCCAGATGTGGGAAAATTCATGTGTGAGCTTCTTGGTGCTCTTTGGAGCATGACAAACCTCTTCTTGCTACTTGATTTAAATTACATTTGAAACAGAGCAATGACACAAGCAGTTTAATTCTCAATGATTTACACTGAAATTTTGATAAACCAATGTTGTCCAGCATAAGGCACAAATGATTAATTTTTTTAATATTTTCAGGAAAGATTCCAAAATTAATTTGGATTTAGTGATAGTATATCTAATTAGAAATTTATAAACTTGATGAAATAAGTTTATAAATTAGTTTATGTATTGTGAGACTTAAAAATGGTATTAAGCAATACAATTTTTTGAGAGTGTACTTCTGTCTGCAGGACACAGTAAATATTTTCACTGCTGGGCTTTGTGAATTTTACTGTCCTTAGTAGAAGATGAATTTTTTGCTAGTAAATCATGCAAAGAGGAGAAAGCTTTTTGTTTCTTAAAGAAAATAGAAAGCTATTGAAAAAATAGCAAAGTGATTCCTCAGCTGAATTCAAAATATTGAGCTCCTGTAAAAAATTATCACATTAAAAAAAATCTTTACTGCTACATAAAATATTTGGTACAAAACCATTTGCATTGGACTGAATCATCAATAGAAATGCTTTTTTTCAGTATATGGGGAGTGTTGTGGATAATAACTTATGTAAAAATGTAATACTTCTATTTCACAATGACAAAAGAAAGGAAAGGAATAAATTTTAATAAGACTGATTCAGGAGGGAATTTTGCTATAAAGAGGTGCAAGAATAAAAAATAAAGAGAAAAACGACAAATGTCTTTCTTTTTCAGTAGTCAGTTTGTGTAGATAATGATATTCATTTGTGTGAAGTATTTTTGTTATAATCTCATATTTTATACTCTCAGTTTACATAAGTCTCTCTGGGAATTTAATATAAATAAGGACAATAAGGAATGTGCCTAGACTGACGACACAAGTTGTTTTCATAGTTGGTGGAATTTCTTGGGAATTATTGAATTTCAGATGGCTGTTGTGTCTGTCTGGGAGTTTCCCTGGCAGTGTCCATTTTCCTGCAGGGTGTGTCAGGCACCGCATCAAGCAGTGATTCAGGGGCTCTGAACCCCTGTAATTGAAAGAAGGAACTTGATGAGACCCACATTCTGGTGGGTTTAATTTTCCTGGGCTTGTGTTGAATTACAAGTATGGTACAGTCTAGTTGGATTTTTTTGGGGAAAAAAATTGCAGTTTTATATTGCCACTAAAGAAAGGAATTAATGGGAAGAAGATAATACAGTGTTATGAACCCCAACCATGATCTGGGCAAGGAAACAATATTAGCTACTTGTGATAAACACTAGACAATACTCTCATATCAATACCAACGCTGAACTGCAGGTGACAAAAAAATGGTTGGGGCAGGTTTTTCTCCAATGTCAGATATTAAAAATGCTTAAAAAGGGGGGGGGAAGTGAGTAAGAAGTTATTAGGTCACTGACTTTTTCATTTTAAAATTGAATGAACCTGTAGGCCTGAAGTATTCTACACAAGCTGTCTTTTTGTTTCCTATTTACAGAATGAATGAGTTCTTCTGGTTCAGTAAGACCACAACCTGCATTTTGAGGATTTTGAGCATATCTGTACTTCAAGTGTAGAGTATTATAGGACTGCAGAATGTAAAAATATGGAGGAATTATTTAGTCAAGAGACATTTTCTGCTGTCTCTGGGTTTCTATTGCATTTTCGAAACTCTACATACACTACACGAAACTCTACATGATTCTTAACATCTTCATCTATATTTTAATTTAAAAAATTCTGTGCTCAGTAACTTCTCAGAGCTATCAACCTTATACCTATCACATACATTTGAAAGATATCCATTATTGAATGTAATTTTCATAACCATGTATAAAAGATTTTGCAGTTGTGTGAACAAATTGTGGTTTCAGTTTTTTATTAAACTAGATGTTTAGGAAAAAATAGTTTCGGTTAAAGAAATTTTTAAACTTGATTTCAAGTGGGATAAACCAAAATGTTCAAGTAAAATTATTTTATTTGACTGGGTAAGAAGTATTTTAACTTTTCTTAATACAAATATTATCAAAATGATTTTTATTAAATCGTAAAATAAATAAAGATATTTTTCTATAAATAACACCAAAGCCTATTTAGTTGTATAGTGGAAATTACTTTCAGGTCTGTTTTAGGTTTGAAAAATGTTTCAGTCAATGTAAACCACTAAACTGAGGGAGGAAGGATTTTTGACTGAAAAATTTTACATTGAAGGGAATGATGAATACACTAAGCTTCAAGACAGTGATGTTCACTCTATCCTCAGTGCTCACACACTCAGTTCACAGTGCTTCAGCCAGCCCATATGATCTTTTGGTAGCTAAGCAAGTTGTCTTGGGAAGACACATGGATGGTAAAGCTGTGACCTACAAATTTTAGAATGTTCAAAAATTTTTTGCATATTTAGCTTATTTTTTAACAAACTGGATCTAATTTACTTTCTAAAAGTGAAGATAGCTCACATTAACTTGTCTCTTAACCAAAAATATGCAACAGCACTAATCAACAGCACTATGATGATTCACATCATCAGTGTTGTAGAAGGATCAGTAGAAGGATGGGGGGAAAATTAAAGTAATAAAAAACAATTTTAAGTCATCAGAACAGAAGAAAAAATAATCTTCTAATAGCTCTATAAATATGATTCCTATTATTTTTATTATTATTATAACAATCAGTATTATTTATATTGATTTATTGAAGATTTAACATGTTTCTTCATTCTCAGTTGCACATCTTCCCTCTCCTGATATTTACATCAAGAAATAAGATGCAGCTTCTAATTCCTCTGCCATAACCCTACTGAATGCCTAAAAAAATTAGTCTTGATTCAGCAAAACACCATCAACATATTTTACTGTAAGCATGAAAAGTAATTAACTGACTATTTAGGATTTGCTTAAGACTATGCAGTAGCTTAAAATTTTTACTGAAATGGAATTTCTTATATTGATTAGGTACACCTCTAATCTATGCAGAAACCTGGAAAAAACATAATTAATGTTTAAAAATAATTTCAAAGAAATTATTTGAAGATTTTTTTTTATGTTATAGAAAATGCTAGAATTAATAAAGATATACTAAGTGGAGATAAAGCAAATTTCTAGGAAATGTTATACTGCTAAAAGTTTCTGAGTTTTGTGTCAGTCTCTCCTTAGCTTTATGCTAAGTAAAGAAAATTCAGATTTTAGAAAAGCTGCTGTAAAAACAGTTAGAATGACTACTGACAGAAATTTCTTAATTGTTCATGAACTGTGGGCTATGTTAGTTTGAGACACTGGATGGATGGGAAATGCCATACAGTTTCTGTCACTGTGTACAACCTCAGTCACCTGAAAAAATTAAGGTCTAGAAAATTTTTTATAATTTTTGCTCACTCAAGGCATCATTGAAAGTGAATTGATACTAAAGTAAGTACAAATATATTTTCTGCTGTGGATTCATATTCACCAGGGAGGTGCAAGCAATTCTTTTTGGAGAAGCTGCTCCAAAGTCACTAATGGTGTTTTTGTTGGTTCCTGGACAAGATAAGGGTAGATATATTTTAATATTATATATAAAGTTACTTAGATTTCATTGTGATATCTTTTAACCTACTGAAATAACATGTGTGCAATTTTGGAAATTTTATAAAGATTACTTATTGCTCCTAAGAAAAAATCTGGACACGCTCCCTTCTCTTCCCCCACTCTGCCTCCTTTTCTACTATTTTACAACATTTATTAGCCAGCTGTATTACATTTATATGTTACACTGTGCTTATATGCTTTGTTATTATTTTGAAATACTCTCCATAAACAGAAAATGAAATAGATATGACATAATGGTGAGTCTTGGCCCACGTTCTGGCTTAAGTACTTCTTTTTATCATGGAACTTGAAATGAATGGTTATTATACTCCTAAAAACTGTAGCATTGAAATAATAATTGGGACTTTGTTTATATGCATATTTTTCTCCCTGTAGAAGTGAGAACTTTTATATTGATTTGCTTTCAGTGTTTGTTATATTAGAGGAGTTTCTGAAAATATAACAGAGAAAGGACATAAAAATTAAACCCGAAATTTTCATTAGCTGGTCCTACAGTTCTGGAAAAATAGGGAACTAATTCCCATTCCCAATCTTCAGATTAATGATTATTCTAAAACTCTGTGAGACTGAAGTTTTAAACAGGCAAATAATTTGGAGTTTTGCTATGGTCTTCACCTAGGTCATTAGTATTCCTTTAATTTCTCTTTCTTTTGATGCACTGATTTCCAGCTGTACATTTGCCAGGCAGCTTAACTTTTCTAGTACTGGCTATGTCTACATCAGCAAGTACAAAGGAGAAACACATCATCAGATCAAATTAGCTGGTGCTGTCTTGTCCATTACTCTGGGGCATTATTTTTAGCAGATTTACTCTCATTCCCTGATTCAAGTGTCTTCACCCCACATACAGTTTGAAGTCATTTGAAGTGCTGACCTCTGATTGGAACACTAATGATCCCATTACTTCTTAGATTGTATTTGGTGCATGCCTGTTATGGAGTTTTCTTTCCAGTGTCCTTCTAAAGGAATCTAGCTTGCATAAATTTAAACTGCCCAGTGAACCAAGCTAAGGCACTGTAAGAGGGGATATATTCAGGATATGAAGTTCAAAACTGCAGTACTCTGAATCAAAGTGCTAATTTAGACCCAGGTCTTGAGATTCATAGATTAGTAAAGTTCAGGTTCAGGAGGGATTTTTATATTGCCCTCCTGTGTAAAAGAGGTTATGCAATTTCCTCCGCTAAATTCTGCAAATTCCAAGATTCTGTTTTCAGTCCTCACACTCATCAGTTAATACCAGCTGGAAGGGGGTTCAAGAGTTCTCCAAGGCCTGCTTGAAATGAGCCAGCTCTGGGATTACACCTGGTTGCCTGGGGCTTTGTTCAATCAGGTCTTGAAAACCTGATAATACAAGAATTTGAAATAAAAGTTTCATATAGCAACTCTACATACACACTGTAATGAAACACCAGTGATTGGCAGAATGATACTGTTGTTCTCTCCCACCCTAAAGTGTTTAATGTGTATTTAAATTTATGCAAGACCATCTCATCATAATTCTGAGCTGACCATTAAAGCAGCTCTTTGGAGAAGGGGCTGGCGTGTCCTGGTGGATAGTAAGCTGGCCAAGAGCTGTGTGCCCTTGTGATCAAGAAGACAAATGGTATCCTGGCCTGCCCTAGGAAGACTACTGCAAAAGGAAGCAATCCTTCTTCTTCACTCTGTCCTGGTTAGACTGTTTCTGAGTTATGTGTTGAGTTCCAGTACAAGAAGTGCAAGAAACTATTGGAAAGATTCCAGCAGAATGCTGTGAAGATGATGAGGGGACAAAGCATCTCTTTCATGAGATAAAGATGAGAGAATTGGGCTTTTTGAGCCTGGAGAAGAATGACTGAGAGAGGATCTTAGGCATACAAATACCTTCAGGACAGATGTCAAGAGGACAGACCACTCTTTTCAGTGGTGCCCAGACACAAGGCAAGGGACAGAGGGCACAGACTGAAACTGAGGAAGTTCCGTTGGAATGTGAGGACAGTCATCTCTTCTGTGATGGTGGTAGGATGCTAGGAAAGGCTCCAGGAAGTTTTGGATCCCCTCTGAAGGTATTCAAAACCTGCCAGGGTATGAT
Source organism: Setophaga petechia (assembly GCA_024362935.1). Taxonomy (NCBI): domain Eukaryota; kingdom Metazoa; phylum Chordata; class Aves; order Passeriformes; family Parulidae; genus Setophaga; species Setophaga petechia. The sequence goes on from JANCRA010000008.1 coordinate 33,830,553, forward strand.
CCTATATAGTCTCTTCTAGGTGACCCTGCTTCAGCAGGGCTGTTGTATTAGGTGATCTCCAGAGGTTTGTTTCAACTCCAAACATGCAATGATTCCATAAGATGGCCCTGGTTTTATTATATCAAGACTTAAATGTACAAAAAAGAAATTTCAGATACTTGAGTTCTGGTTTGTTGGCTCTGATTGACTTCTGAGATGCAGAGCCTGGAATTCTATGTCTATATGATGGACTTGAGATGTCTGCTTGTTTTAGTGGATTTTGTAATCTTCTTTGGTATCCGTAATGTCAGGGGACCTAATCTTATTGAAAGCTATTAAATTCTGTAATCAGATACTTTTATATCCATTTATTCTTGTACACACAGATCAACATCGTTGGGATCATTAAATGTGTTTTTTAACAACAAAAATTCTGTAAGCAGTTTAGCTTCAAAATATGAACTGAAAAAGACAGAAATGCCACTCAGCAAATATTGATCTGAACAATCATTTTTCTCATGCACAAATGAAGTCACATGAAAAGAAAAGGAAGTAGGATCTAATTTCTGGAGAGACTATAACTAATTGTGCCAGAAATCAAGTATTTTGTACCAAAGTCTAAATAAAAGCAGGGCATATGGTTCTCATAGTCTCTCATAGTACAAATAAGAGTTGTTCAAGGAGTGAATTATGGGTAGGACTAAATTAGCCATGCATATTCTGCAGGGGACAGATAATGAACTTAAAATTCTCATTTTTAAACTAAATGGTTGCTATTTCAATTACTTGTGGGTATCCATCAAAAAAACTACTTTTAAAGTACTTGGGTTAGATTAAGTATCATTACAGGAAATTGAACTATGAGAAATAACAGCTCATCTGAAAACACAGATGATATCTTGTTCAAAATATGTCTATAATTGAAATTTGTTATTCCAATCATGGTTTTCCAATATAGAAATGCACAACTATTTAATATGAATGTAGATGGAATTCAGTCCCTGTGTGCTCTTTTAGCAAAACTATTTGCATATATGGTCAAATCCTCCTAACAGCTAATTAAAAATGTATGTTACAAATAAGTGTCTATAATTATAATTTAAAAAATAAAAAAAAACCCTCAAAACCCAAATCCAAACTCAGACATAGGCAATAACATGAGAATTGGTTAATGTAGACAGTATTATTCATTATAATAAGTTATTCTATAGCAGTTTGCTATGCTTTTAAAGACTCAATTTTTAATAGTGATCAGTGTCTCTGATTACTCATTCAGAATGGATGGGATACTTAAATACATGAGAGGGGAAAACCTATTTCTAGGATTTATGCACACATACTACCTGGGTGGGCTTGGCATTAATGACACTTATCATTTCCCGGAATGACAGTGCTTTCTACAATCCTACAGGAAAGATTTGTGCAAGCACAGATTGAAAAAAAGGAAGGCAGTATGAAGATATAGCTCTAAATGGATTAATTTTGCTATGTTGAGTGCTCCTGATAACAGTATATATTTTTGTAAGTATTAAAGACTATTTCTAATGACACATTAAGGATTCACTTACTGTTTTCCAGCTTTGAGATTTATTTTGAATACATTTTTAAAGAGCACTCAACCTTAACTTTTATAGTGTGGGCACAGATTTATGCCCCATGAAATACTCATTTGTGTAATTTTGGTCTCTATATATCTGCTTTATTTGTTGAAGGTGTCAGAACACAAACCTCTCTGTTTATGGTTTCCTCCTGCCTCATTACAGGCATGTGCAAGCAGCCACGTGTTTCAAGGCTGCAGTTGGCAGGAAGTACACAGGCTTTTCAGCCTGAAGCAAAGAATACTAGATGAGAAAGTGTGGATAAAATAAGTTCTGTGATGTGATAAGAAAGAAAGAATGTACCATATGTAGCATTTACTTGGAGGAATTTAGAAAGGAACAGGGAGGAAGATTAGAGAGCTTAGGAAAAATTAGAAGTCTGAGAAAAGATGTAAGAGGATGGACTGTACACCTTAGGAAGAATATGTCTATAGCCCATATTTTAGGATGACAAACTTACATGGCACTTCATATAGATATGACCCACATCCTTTCAGGTATAAGGTTTATCTGTTTGTATTCCAAGTCAGCTGAAAACTCAGCTTCAGTACTGGATTAAACTGACTGTGTTGCTTCCCAGCTGGCACTAGCTCTGATATGTCCTAAGGCACCAGTTTTACTAGCAGGGTTTTGGGGTAACAAACTATGAATGAAGAACAATTTTATTTAGAGCCAGCAATAATGAAAAGCTTGATTATTTCAAATTCTTAAACTCTTATTGTTGAAATATTTTGTAGATCATTTACCTCCTATTTCATGCCTTGGCTTCATTACTGGGGAGACTTCATTGCCTAGCCCTGATGTATGTGTTTGAGAAAAATTAGTATGGCTTCTGACAAGGTTTTTAAGAATATAGAGAAAATGTAGGCAAGCACAGTATTTTCTTGCTTATTAAGCAAGCACTGTTGTTTATATGGGATAGTTTCATCTGGAATCACTCTGATAAGGATGAAACACTGCTATTTTAGTAGCCATTAACATGATAGAAAATCTTCAAGTACTCATTTCAGACTGGCAGACTATCAGTGAGGTTTCTGGCTTATATATCTGGCCATACTACTGTATAAATGAAGCAAGTTCTCTGTTGTATCTCTTCTTCTCCCAGCAAAATGAGGAAAATTGCTTGATATTACTTGGGGGTATTTAGAAATCAATTCTTCAGTGTATTTGACCAAGCAGATACAATAAAAATGTGGATGCAAAAAAGCCCAGTTTCAGCAATGCTGTCATTGTGGTTATCACTTTTAGATATTTCACTTTTCTAGATATCTTTACTAATATAGCTATATTAGTAAAGATATCTAGAAAAGTTCCGTGTGCCTCGAAATGGCACGAGGCCACCTGGAATCAGCTCATGTGTTTTGACTTGCTTCTGCTGAAAAGTTCCCAGTTGTCTGACAAAATAAAGGATTTTTTTTTTTTTTGGAAAATGTGAGCTTTGATTTTCTCACCGACATGGTGTGCAGCAGCCAGGGGTGCAGCCATCCCCACAGTCTCAAAGGGCTGAGTGCCCCTGTGTGGAGCCTTGCCAGCAGCCTGTGAACTGCATTAATATGTTCCTGGATTTCCTCACAGATTCCCTGTCAGCTCCTTGTGTGGGTAAGAGCTGTGAGGGGGTCCTGTCACACCTTCCTGCTTTCTCAGGAAGCACACAAATTTTGTGTTGTGCAGTGAGGGCCACCAAGTCTCACTCTTGGTGAGTGCATCCTAATTTTGGCTGCAGGTTCAAACAGGTTATTGATTTCAGATTAGCAAAAGCAAGAAAAATCTAAATAAAATATTTGTGGGAGAGAGACTTTTCTCCCTCCAAAAATTCTAACAATGGCAGGATATTTTTTCCAGGCAGGCACTTGCTATTGATTATGGGTCTGAAACTATAAATCATGCAGATAAAAAAAAATAATAAGGAAAAGAAAGCACACACACATTCAATAATAAATTAAATTTTAAAAAATCATATCTTAAATACAAGAATTTTACAACTATAAATTCACAGGTGTTAGATTTTTTTCCCTGAGTGGCCTAGCTATTCTATGTAAAACTTAGTATATGATTTCACTGTCAGAAAGCGATGGAGTGACCAAAGAAAAGTAAATAATTTTTATCGCAAGTGTAACTTGGAATATACCATACGATTGTCCTTGTGAAGCACTCATAACTATTGTCTTTTCTCAGCCATGGATAAAATTGAGCAATATCATGCAGGATGACTGAACTGGAACAGGTCAGAGGAGGAATCTTTTCTCTCATTATCCTGCACAGTCCTGAATACGAAATCCAAATCTGGTTCTCAGAGTGCTTGCATTGAGTAGTTCATTATACTTTAATCCCTATTCAAGACTGAACATTCAGTAAATTGATAGCTCAGGATTGCAAAATAATCATACCAAAAAAGGAGGGATTAAAATAATACAAAATAAATTTGCTACATCCTTCCACATTGATTTATTTTTTAAAATCTTCTTAAAAATACTCAAAATATTGTACGTAGTCCATAACCAGTTTTCGCAGGAAGCATTTTTTTTTCTCTGACCTTGACTTTATGGGGTAGTACATAGAATTCCCTTTGCCATTCATTAAGTTGCAATGTTTCTTAGCATAGTCACCCTGTCCAGAGCTCCTTTCCTATTGGACCTAAATGCCTAAAAAATTTAATTGATCTTCATTCTTTGTCTATTTCTACCCATGAAAAATGGAAGCAAATGTTCTCCAATTTATAAATAGTACTAATATTTTTCCCATGTAATGTTTTTATTTCATTAAAACCAAAATTATATCCATTTTGCATATGCCAAAATCAACATTTAAGAATATGCAAACTTATACTGGTGTGCTCCTACCTTGGATCAGAGTGCAGCTGCCACATGACTGGAGTGCTAGCACATATGTAGGAGGTGGTCTGTCTTAGGAGAAACCCTGCCTCATGGTGTGACTGTAACTATTATTACAACATGAATACAAAAATTTGTGGATTTTGATTGAAAAAGACCTCCATGACTTCTTTATGATTTTCTGTCAAATTGATTTTTCAGCAAAAAGACAGATGTTTACAAGGTAGTATATTCTTTTATGGAACAGTTTCTTTCAAATTTGATGTTGAGAAAAATTATGTAAGTATTTAATTTCAGAGGTGTTTATTTTTTTTTTAATTTAAGCTATTTTAGCTTGTTGGAGCTGCAGAACAGCAAATGTGAATTAGAAATTATTATTCAGAGATTATAAAGCTGGAATGAAAGATGATCTTATTTTTTTCCTATGAACTTGTTCACTGTCTAGATTGCATTTCCATGATGCATTGTCTCTGCATTGATTGAGTGTCTTGTTTGTTTTGGAGATGTGTTCCGGATAGGAAAAATAGTCTATGGGTGTTGTTAAACAGTACACGCATTTTAGTGCTGATAGGAATGATCCTAAGCAGTACAGTAGGACAAAATGAAAACACAAGGACAGACAAACAATTAAAAAAGATTGGCATGCTTTTCCTCAGTACAAAAATCTGAAACAAAATATCTTAATCTCTTACTCTTTCTTTCATATTATTTTTAGGTATTATTCTTGCCTTTTCCTTATTGTGTTAACCACCAATCTCTCTTAAAATAAATCTTCCACTTTTCAAGTATAGCAGAACAAGCATTCTATTTTTCCCCTGGGTCTAAACTGGAACATTTGAAGCGTCTGATTTTTCCCTTCAAGCAAAAAGAGGAGGAGAGATCAAAGAACACAGTCCATCACCTTCAGGTACAGTACTTTTGTAATCTTAAGACATTCCATGTGTAGGTACTGATACCTCTAAAGATATGTCTCTGAATATATTACTAAATATGTAGTTTGTTAACATTTCTGCCTTAACTCTAGCTGGCAATTAAGTGCCATGCATCAGCTCCTGCTCCCTCTTTCTCACCCTGTTGGGTTAAGATAGCAATTGTTTAACAATAAAAACAAAGTAAAATATAATAATGATAACAATGAAAAGGAGGGAGAGAGAGGAATTAAACCCAAGGAACACAAGTGATGCACAATACTGTTCACCACACAATGACCAGTGCCCAGTCTGCTCCTGAGCAGCTGCCTGTAGCACATGGCCAATTCCCCTCTGCTCATATGCTGAGCATGACATGTGAAGGCATGGAATGTGCCCTTGGCCATTTTGGATCAGCTGTCCCATCTTTGCTCACCCCCAGCAACTTGCAGAAACTTCACTGACAGATCATGGCACTGAAAAGTCCTTGACTTTGGGTAAGCACTACTGAGCAACCCCAAAGACATCAGTGTCTTGTAAACATCATTCTCATACTAAATCTGAAACACAGCATTGCACCAGCTACTGAGAAGAAAACAAATTCCATCCCAGCTGCTACCAGGACATCAGGTCAAGTCAGAGATGAGAAACAGGATTTTATCCAGGTGGCTTTACTCTTTAATGCTACTGAGTCTACATTCAATGTTGCCTGTGTATCTGTCCACACAGGCAAGAAGTGGCCTAAATTGCAATTGCAAAAGAATGTTCAATTGCAGAAGAAAGATTTTAGGAAATATTTCAAGGAATTAGGCAACTTTAAAGGAAGTTTCACTTCAAAAGCTGGTATTTCAGCACTTATCACTATGGAGCCATTAGCTGTGTCTTCATTTTCCTTTTTCTTGACCCAGAGATGGTTATCTTTTCTCCTTTTTTATTATATGATAAAAAAATTACCAACTTAATTTTCTGCCTTTGCTCATTCATGTCCTCTACCTTTTCTGTTTGCACTCTACCTTTTCAAAGTGGAGTGGATCACATGTAAGAGACAGGATAAAAATTTTTATCCTGTCTAAGAGAAAGGGTAAAAATGGTCAACCTTGTTGCAGTTGGAGTTACAGACTCTATTCTAACCACTGAATGTCAGAAGATTTTAAGCCATCTGCTTGATGGAGCTTCAAGAAGTTGTGTAAATAATACTACATAAATCATGGCATACATTTTGTCACAAACCTGGGGAAAAGTAATCTCATCAGCGAAGAGTTTGCTTATTTTCTCCACAGTGGGAAAGACTGTGTGGTTGTGCTATCCACAGTGGTCAGAAAGATACTGACTGGAGAAGGTCTGAAGGAGAGGAGGGAACTCTGCTTTTGGTAGCCTGATATTGAAGGGATGCTTTCCTAGTCAGGTAATATTCTATTCAGACAGGAGAATTCATGTCCATAGAGAAAAGCAGAAGCATTTTTTTAGAACTCGGTTCTGTGATTCTGTGCGATTCTGTACTTAATTCAGATTCTTTGGCAATTTTTTCTCAGAAATAAAATTTTCCTTTGTGGATGATAAAAAAATGGAGGAGAGATGTACAAACACACTATCTCCTGTCAACCTGTACATTTGTCTGCAGTTCTGCCTGTAAAAACCTTGCAGATATATAAAAACCATTTTAGAGTGTATCACTCTAGCAAAATTAACAAACTGTGCAAGAACTGAGTTTCTTTGCATCTAGGGAGCAATGAATTCTGTACACTGTAGTTCCTCCCACTTTAATAATGACATGCAAAAATAAAACATACAAGAAGAGAGAATAAGATCAGGGAAAGGGTCCTATGGAGAGCCACAGAGAAAAGGGCAAGAAATGTGCAGTGTGGGAAGCTGTGAGGATCATCTTCCCAAAAGGCTATGGATGAGCATTTTGAGAAAAGATTGGAGAATATGAAGACACATGCCTGAGTGACTGGAAAATTTTGCATGCAGGTATTTGCACACGTATATTTGTGACCTGACAACAATCTTGTGATGTCAGTGGCAAATCTCCCATTGATGATTATGATCAAATGCCAATTCATTACCTTTATGAGCACATATAGAATTTTATTCCTTTATCATTCATAAACACAACTTCATGAGTTTAAAAAAAAAAATCTAGCTCTGCTTGTTACATATTTTTTGTTTTCTTCTCATGAACCAGAATGAATGACAGAAACATTCATACACAGTCCCAAAAAGCAGGCATACTGGCAATTTGGGACTTGGACAAAGATAAATGTTCTCTACTTCATATGAGATCAGGAAATCACTTGCCTCTAAGCCATCCAATCTAAGGGTATTAATTATATATTGCATCTCATGAACCTTCTAAATTTAGATAGCCTTGCAGGGACCGGTGTGATTTATTAATATACTGACAAATAATTAGCTGAGGAATGTATCATGTATATTTCATCTATAGCCTGAAACTTCAACCTCTGCCACTTGGGAACATGAAAAATCTAAGAGTCTGTCTATCATTTAGTTATTGAAGACTCACTTTTTTGGCCTTTTTTTAGAGCAACAACACAAAGCACTGATATTGTTCAAAACTGATGTTTCAGCACACCTATACTGATGGTGTAAGTAATGTTATGTAAGAGAAAAGTGCTTCTGAATCAAAGCAATTAATGTCTGATAATGACTAGAAGGCTCTCATAAGCATCTGGTTATGGTTTTTGGCAATTAATGCACTTGAACCAGTGCTGAAGCTGATTGAACTATTGTTATATTGTTAAGAAGCCGGTTTCAGTGCAATATTCATAGCCTCATGGCTATTTTTTACTGTAACAATTATACAATGGTTAGTAACTCAACTTTAATAGAAAATGCATTGGTTTTGACAAAGATTATGGGAGACAGAAATTGGAGATAGGATTGCCAAAATAATTTCTGCAGTGTAGAAAGATTCCTGGAGCAGCATACTTAGCCAGGCTGCAAGCTACTTGTCAGAGGATCAATTTCTTCATGTGTAGCAATACTCTATAAACAATCTTTTTAATTCTTATGTAGTAAAAGTAGTTCAAAGTTGACCAGAAATCAGAAAATGTGAAGCTATTATGTGTTGTTTTTGTGACCTGCAAGAATGTGTTCCACTGTTTAATGCTTTCCTTTTTTTTTTTCCTTACAGATCATTATTTTGTAATGGATTGTTCTTCCTACAACCTGTTTTATCTGTATCAGTCTTGTGTGACTGAGGCCCATGTCCCTTACTAGTCCAACTGTCCCATTCACTGACAGTTCCAGTTGTTTCCATTAGCTACAACTTCATCAAAATCACACAAAGTTTTTCCTCACCATATTATAGAATACTGTGTCCCTGTGCAGGGATGCAACTTCCTGATGCCTAGGAGCCCTAAGAACATGCAACACAGAACCATTATGAGCATCATCTTCACTCTCTGCCATGTCCATGATAGTCCCTGCAAAGCACTTATATAGATTGAGGTTTTTCAAGCTCTTAACTTGCACTTAAGTATTAACTACATCGCAGGCCTGTGCTTTCTTTAAGATGTATATTTATAAAAACAGATCTCTTGGCAGACTCATGCAGATTCAGGAAAGAATGACAGCATAACCTTGGAAAAGAGCCAAATGTCAAAGGACTAGTGTGAAGTGATACTCTAAGGGGTTAGCAACATGGCAGATGGCAAGGGAAAGATTTTCACTGACTCTTTTTGTCCTTTTGTTGCTCAAACAGAAAACACACTCTTCAGTCTAAAACTACTTTAGTTCCACTGCTCTCAGTTTGCTAGTTACCTTCCTCTTCTGTCAGTCTCCAGGCCACAAATTCCCTATAGGTGACTGCAGTAATTCAGAATTCAGACACAGTTTCCCTTTTTTATTGAAACAAAATAATTTGCATGCTCTTTCAGCAAAGTGCTGTAAATCAAGAAAAAATTCTCTTTACCCTATCAGCTCTTATCACCCAGCCAATATCACTGTCAGTAAGTATTCAGACCTCCACACAAGGATAAGTAGGGAAAAAATGAAAGATAATTGAATGTTTTAAAAACAAAGTTACAAAGATCTGATTAGCTTCCTTATAAAAACTTGTTCCAAAACAAAAACTTCAAAGACTAACCACTGAAAATTGCATCCAGGCTGTGGCTAATGGTGATGAGTAGCAGAAATTATTCCCCAAAGAAGAGGAAAAAAACTGTTTTAGAAGAAGTTCTTAAGATTTTATTTCTAGAGTGCCATCACCTTTCTGTAAAACAGATAGTCATAAATTTGGAATAGGAAAGTAACTTATCTTTGGTTTTCTTAAAAAATTTCTCAAACGAATAAATTTTAGACTGATAAAGTCTTCAGTTTTCTTTTGATGTAAATATACTTGCCCTGTCCATTCACTGCTTCTTATGTTGCAAGAAAAATTTGCATTGGCATGATGAACAAATTCCACCAGAACATGTAAATTTTGTGACTTTCCTATGAATATGACTAATATTTGATAACTTACTCATGGAGAGATATTATTAAAACTGTATCTTATGATAAGGACAGTGGAAGTTAATTTCTCTTTATTATTTGCTATATAGAACAGGTTAACAGCATTGCACAGCCTTCTACAGAGCAGTATAGGCTACAATGTGTTTAATGTTGTATGTAATATTAGGATCATTCTTAGCCCAGAGAATCTGGAATTTATATCCTTTTACACTTTATATCCTTCAACACATGATATCCTTTTATTTTATAATGATTCTCCTGAAAAAAACCCCACATATGATGCGACTAAGATCACAGAGAGTACGACATGTTCAATGAAACAGAAAGCCCAGATTCACTGGTTGGTTTTACTGGCAGATGCTGCTGCTGAGCAGGCACTGATGTCAGGCTCTGTGCATTTTGCAATGCCCATTTCAGAACCCCGGGAGACTGTGTGTGCATCCATGTGTGTGCGTGGTTTCCCGTGTCTGACAAAGCCTCCTAAGCTTTGACTCCAGCTAAAGGTGAACTGTCATTGTCCTCTCATTAGAAATGTTGCTCCTTGCTTTGTTTGGAGAGGCTCTCACTGCCTCAGAGCAACAGAACTGTTACACAAGTAATTAAACCAGATCTTATAAACCATGGGGAAGTTCTCTCTCTCTCTCTTCAAAACAAATACTGACAAATTCCACTGTAAGGGGTTACAACCTTAATTTAAATTAGGTTATACGCTCTTAAAAACAGCTCAACTCTTGTTTTGCAAAATATGCTGCACAAACTTCAAAAATTAGAAATATTTCTGAAATTGTCACTTTGATGTGTCAGAAGAATCATTGCCTTATGCTACAAGGATGGTTTTCAATTCTAAGTCATTATTCTGCCTTGTCCTGTTCTACTTAGCATTAGCTGTAAAACTCCTAAGACCTTCTATCATATTTATATTGCCAAGCTGCTATATCAGCTGGAGACAATCACAAAATAACTTCCTATAAATTTATGCAATCATGAGATTTTTGCAACTGCTTTCAGTCCCAAGGCAGAAGCTCAAACTCTTCAGCTGCAAATCAACACAGTCCTTGTTGCCTACTCTAAAGTACCATTGGAATTTACTCTCTGCATTTACTGTATACTCAGTTTTTAACTACCAGCCTCAGGCTACACGATATACTACCATCAAAGTTACCGCTTCAAATACAATACAAAAGTTAAAGCACTGTTCCCTGATCATGATATTGTTCCCTGGATATTTCAGGGTGAACTATGTTTAATTCAGAGAATCAGGAAAATTTAGAGAAATCACTTTTTTTTAAAGGCAGTAATTACATTTCTTTTCTCTTTGGGTCAGTCTGACAGACTGCAGGCAGTGTCAGAGGCATGGACGTGTGGAAAGTTTTATGAGTCTTGGGAGGTGATTACAACCCTAGAAAATTTCTTTGGGATCCTTATCCCAATAATTTGTAAGATATGACTCCTTAACAGTATAAAATCAATTTTTGGTGTTGAATCCTGAAATATGTTAGAGATCTTAGTAGGTCTATAATATAGTCAAGAGGAACCCATCACCGGGGTGGGAGGAGAACCAGGCAGGCTGTCAGTTTTATGTCCCTCCATTTCCAATAAGTTGCCAGTAAGTTTCCAGATGAAAGTGATGTCAGAAGGTCATAAAGCAGGGCCTGCTTTGTGTGAGTAAAGAGTTGTGTTAGGCAGCATTCGGGATGTACTGAAGGTGAGAATTTGGGTAATGAATCTGGTTTTGAGATTTTTCCCTTTATGACTCCATGTTATTAAGTAAGTGTTTTCCTGATCTCTTGGGCTTCTGTGCACACATTTGCGGTGATGAGGCTGTTTTAATTTTAATGCTTGAGTTGACGGTTCTGTAGGTAAACTCTTATCAGTAGGTGTCTTAATTTGCAGTACTTCCATATCAGGACTTGACAAATTTTGTCTTGTTGTCTACTTTGAGTTTGTCATTCCCTCCTATCCTGTAATCCTTTGCATGAAACCTCAGATGGCAGATTTTCTTTGTCATTCTCCTACTTTTATCTCACTATTTAACCTTCCCTCTGATCATCCCTAAACCTCAGGCCTATTAACAAAGAGATAATTGTCTTTAACTAGCAGCTTTTCTCTCTGTTGCCTTCCACAAGACTTGGAGAGAAGCTCCCACAAAGCTGATTCCTTTAAATTTCTTCTTAAATTTCCTTGATTTCTCCAACACTGCTCCCCATTGCTCTAATCATTACCATCTCATTATTGCCATGCAGTCCCCTGGCAGTCTGTATCCATCTGCTCTATCACCTACTTGTGAAACTTGCAAACTTTTTTGTAAAGTTCTAGGTGGGGTCCATCATGCTCTGTGCTTTTCAAGTATTACTTAAAATGGCATCATAACTTGTGACAGAAGCTGCAGGCAGGAATATAATAAAAATAAATAATAATTCATTCTGGATATGTGTTTGACTCCAGTAAAGAAGGTTGAAGTTGCATATGTAAAATGAAGTCTGCTATGCTGATTAAGAAGGAACAATTGGCTTAGCTAAATGAGCCTTTAGACATGGAAGGGATACAGACCTGGCATCTAAGTTTGCTGCTGCTATTCCTGCATGGCATCATCTGCTTATTTCTCTTTCCAACCATTTTTCTCATTTTCTCTTGAGGCTGCCCCTGTTCAATGGACAGGACATGAATATTGACAGTTCTTTGGATGTGATATAGGATCTTGTTGAAAAACAATTGACAATAATAGAACCATTGAGTACAGGTCGGTGACTGCTGTGTTAGTCACTTCACCTGGAGAAAGGTGTGAAAATATTTTGAATTTTTTATTATCAAAATCCAATAAAAAGTTAAATATTCATTATAGTTTTCACAACAGTAATAAGCAGCAAGTTTTCACAACAGTAATAAGCAGCAACTTATTAGTCCTCAGTTTGATGCTGAGGACTAATAATTACCAAAGACAAAAGCAATTCAGATTGTAGTCATAGTTGTTCTTATTATGGATTTATGACACTAAATATTGACTAATTAGCCAGCTGGTAGGAAGAAAATGAGAAATTATTTCAAATACCAAAACATAAAAGAAATTTCAATTCGTCTAAAACTATTGATGCAGGCATTTTATATTTACCTGAAATTCTTGGAAATTTTTCATAAAATAATTAAACTGCAGTTGAAAATGAGGATATAAGAGATTTAGAACTTTATGGCTACTATTTCCTTTAAGGTGTTTTCGTGATCCTGTAACATCTCTGTGTGTTTTTGCATAAGGGTAGTGAAAAGACAGGAGCCTGACACAAAGATATCTTTAAAGAATTTGGTAGCAGAAGCAAGGCATTTTCAGGAGCTCATTCACTCTCTGGTTGTGGAACCACAAGTGTTAGAAAAAAACAGAATTATTCTGTTTGTCTTTTCAGCTTTATTGCACAGGGAAAAGAGAGACAAAGAATTCTACTCCAAAGTCAGCTCTGCAGAAGGAACTCTCAAACCAATATCTATATTTCAAAAGGCAAAAAGAGGCAGTGCCTGGTTGCCTTTCTTCTCCTTTCTTGCTGCCTTAGTGGTCTGACAGGTCATTATACTCCTAATTGATATTACATAGCCTCTCTCCTTTCATGGTACAATGGAAAAATATGGAGGAAAGTGAAGGAAAAGTTCTGTACCAACCTAACAGGAGCATTTTTTTAAACTTTTTTAAAAAATCCTTTTTAAGTTAAAGGAAGAAGCGCCTTACTCTCACTTTTTAAAAGGCATAAGCCTTTTCTGAATAAATACCTTTTTTAAGTCTGGGACCTGAGCCTTGATTGGAAATATTTTTCTTAAAAATATTTGGTATTTATTTTTAAATTCTTAGCAATAGGGAATCAGTCTTATCGATGGCATTTTTCTAGGGTGTTAATAATTAGTTTTATCTTGAAAACAGGTATGTCCATTTGTGTTAGTAACAAAGATGAGAGCTGAAAATTTATTTATTTGTGGATGGTATCAATGTGGCAGACTTCAGGAGATCTATGGGACATTGTCTTTCCATAGATATCTATTTCATTTTAGATCCTTTAGGCTGGTAAACACAAATAAACCAAATAAGAGAATTTAAAAGGTTGAAATCAATGTCTCTGACTAAATATTAGCTGGAACATGATAACTGCTTTTTATCAATATGACTGTTCCTTACTGCTAAAAAAATTTTTCCTCTGTCATTACCAGTAAGTTTAGTGTGCTATCAATTTAGTATGCATTATATAGGTGTATATGCATGCACATTCTGATAAAGAAACTGTAAACAAAGTAACAAAAATTATTTTTTTTTCCAACAGAACAAATGAATGAAAGTATTTGATCTAATTTTTCGAGTCCATTGGTCATTCTTCAGTTATTTTTCTGTTTTGAAAACTAAAGCTGGATGCAGCATTTTAATAACTTTCACCTTCAAAACAGACACAAGGGTTGTAAGATCTTTCTGTATCATGAGCTTTAATTCTTCAGGGCCACTGCTTACCAGCATTCTCCATCCTGCAAGTACTTCCTGCATTAAGCTTAAACTCTGCCATAATGCCATGCAAGGTTTGGTGTTAACCACCTGGCTAAAAAATAAAGACCAATCTTTACTTGTTACTTATTCCTTTTTGTAGTTTGTGTTTGTGTCATTTTCAAAGTTATTCAGTACGGAATTCATTGTTGTTTTGTTGGCTAAGAACCTTATAAACAGAGAGGAATTGTTCCCTGTGGGGTACTAAGATGCACACCCACTCACCAAGGAGTCTTTGCTTGAGAATTAATTATACTTTGAGACTTTCTGGTTATTCAGAGATGAACATGCATAATGTGTAGCATGCTGATTTTCTGGTTTTCTGACTTTCATATAGTTACTGAAATCTAATTGCATTACTGTCATAGCTGAGACAGAGACAATGTAAAGCAACACACTCCATTTTCAGAAGGCTTCACAGTGTTTTTATAATAGCATGCCTGATTTTTATACATTCTTACAAAGCTCATAAGTTTACACTTTACTCATTGGTCGCTAGAGACAAACAAAGTGCTTATTGGAATAGGAGTTGCAGGTTTCTCTTATTTATCCTTCTTTCTTTCTTGGCTTCTACAAGGTTTCAACAACCTTGCTAGAAAATTCTTTCAGGGGTAAACATGGATCTTATGAAACTTCTCTCTGCCTCACAGAAGTCACTGTAAAACCTCTTCCACACATTGCATTTAACCAAATTTTTCATTTCATCCATTCTTACCAAGTGAACTGGACTGGCTTAATTTTTTAATATTTTTATGTTCTCATTTTGCTTAGCTGGAAAAGGAAGTATTATGCCTCACATACAGGAAATCTGTATGTATTACTGCTACAAACAGAAATTGCTTCAACCACCAAATAGTGACTTTTCATAAAAACTGGCATGGTTAGAATTTTAGGCATCTGATGTGTGCCCAGCATCTCATTTTAGCATGCAGAGGTCTGTGAGCAGTTAAGATCACATCACATAAAAAATTTATAATCTGCCATGTTAGTAGATAAAAATTAGCTAACTTGTAATCTGTTTACATTTTCATCCTCTAGAAGTTTTGTTTTAGAGAATGGTACCATTTCAGTAGAATAGTCCTATGTTCATTAGAATTTCAGTACTGAAGCTCACATGCACTTAAAGATTCAGGATGTTATCCTTGAGTTCTGTACCTATGTATGAGTTACAAATAGAGAAACAGTAAATAGCACAGCTGCTGAAATCTTTATAATTTTAAAACTCTCCTATGATAAGTCAAAATTGTTAACAATATTTTTCAAAATCTGCTCCTCACGTTCCCTTGCATATCTTTGAAACTACAAAAACTTTTTTGGACTTACAGTCGCTGTCCATTTTACCAAACATATTCTGACTTGCTTTTTTATTTTATTTCAATTTCCCTTATCAGTCACGTCTTTAATATGAAAGTTTGTCTTAGTAAGAATGTCAGCTCTTGGGGTAATAATTTCCTATCCCATATTTCTTTCTTTGAATCTTCATGAAAACATGATAATGATGTGATCCTTGATTATTTATTAGGAGATATGTCTGTGGCATAAAAGGGTCATAAAAGTTGCTGTAAAAAATATAATTATTTAACTCAGAATAAACTTTTTTTTGGTGAATGCATTAATTTATGATTTACAATTTCAGAATATCATTGGAAAATCTGATGAATGGGAAAAAACAATGAAGAGGAAATTAGCCTCATTGCCTTGCTTTGATCAATGCAAAAAACAGTAGCTGCAGAAATGCAGTCAGAAAAATAATAGTGACCCCTACTCTGAGCAATCAAGAAGAAAGGAAACAATCTGTTTTCAGTGTTTATATATCTGGAATATTGGAAATTAATTGTCCAATTAGCATTATTTTTGAGGTATGTGAATGTATTGTTCATAATTTTTAAAAGTCTTTAAGAACCTTTGTTCATCTGAACCTTTTCCTCACATGGCAAACACCTTAAATTAACTCACCTAAGAATTAAGAGACAGGAGGACTAACTCTATTAAAGGCACTGTAATACTTCCATCAGTCTTCAAAATTTTTCATTCCCAATTATATTTGTTCTTGCATCTTGGATGCCACTTCAAAAAAACTGAGTCTCTTCTCCAAGGGTTTGTGCTGATCCCAAAGGAACAACTTAATGGCATTTTATCCCATTGGCTAGAATATTTTTAAAAATGGAGACTATAAATGCTTATCTTTGCAAATAGCAGGAGAAACTAAAGGGAATGTGACTTTGAAACAGTTTTGCCCAAGTTATGAAAAGAATTATACAAATTCTTTGTGCATAAAAAAATTATTTTATCATTTCATGTATTTTTCCATGCAACATTAGAAGAATAAATACAAGCTTCACATTAATGGAAAAATATTTATAAGAATAACTTTTTGAGAATAATAAATACTCAGTGTAAAATTCTGTATTAACTATTTGCATTTACAATGATCCTGACCTTTGCCTCTAAAAATTTCAACACTTCATAAATTTATTTGCTGACAGTTTCTTCAAGGGCACAATAAACCATCTGTTACCCGCCCTGTTTGTATTTTTCTGTTATACTGAAGCCACTTTGGGGGTTAGCATTTATTTACAGAAACACATTTTTCTTTTGATTTTATCCTTTCCTCATCCTTATGATATCAAGTGGTCTGAGGAGAAAGCAAGGTTAAACCCCTTAATTAAATTTCACAAGGGAGGTTCTCATAATGTCACCAGGTTCAGTTTTTATCTTTTGGGCATGAGAGAATTCATGACTTTTCCTGACATTTTGAGGTAATGAAGTCTTGAGCTGTGTGGTGTGTGAAATATCCTTTGCAAGGTAAATTTTAGGATTGCTAAATTAATTTAACTTTTAATTATACATAGGGGAAGAACATTGCTGTTCTTCAAGCAACATCAGTCTTGGTGCACTTTTGAGGCATCCCCAGGTAATATATAAATTGAATGTTTTCCACCAGGCAGTGCTGGGCAGGAGGGCATTCACAACTGTAGCCTGACTGATATAGGTCTGCCATTACTAAAATAAAGCCATCTACTTTGTATGGATGTGGGAGTGCAGGATCTCAGAACTTGTGTTGGTTTGCATTAGCCAGAGCTGATTTGGGTTTTTTGTTGATATCATGGTGGTAGAGTGACCACAGCCTCACATGGGTTAGTGTGATTTCATGACTATTATGTATTTTAAACAGTCTAACAAACCTGGGTTTGGTACTCTGCATCCAACACCAGATAACAGACTGAGGGAGTGTGTCATGCAAGCTATTGCTGGAAACCAAGGAGGAGGAAGCAAGCTGTGATAAGTACACATGTAAAAATACCCTAAGTGGTCACTGAGACTGAGGAAAAAGGGACTCCATCATCATTACCACGACCAGACACTTCCCAGTTCAGACCTTAAGATGTTGATAACTGCTTTTAATCCTCCAGTATTCTTGGAGTAGAACAAAACTACCCACCTCAGGATCCAGAGTGAGCATAATATTTGGGAAGAATAGCTATTAAACTATATCATTAAAGAGGTCTTTATTAATTAAATAATTGCTTAATTGGATGGCTAATCATTAGCCATAAAACATTAACTGGACTAACAATAAATTCTTATCTTACATTACTCTGGCAAAAATGTAGTCGGCTACTGCTTCACTTGAGGGTCGTGTCTGACAGATGTAGTCAGAAAAGAACATCCAGACATTTTAACATAGACTTTATAAGCACCAAAATCATTATAAGAGAAAAACAAACACATAAAGTTAATCTAGGAGAAATGTGGACCATATTCTTACTGTTTTTTAAAATCCATGAGTTGTAGCATGCAGAAGAAAAACTTAAAATGTTTGCAGAGGACTCTCAGATTTCCCTTGAGGATCCAGGACTAGTAATCTTTGTATGATAGTGCTCTTTATAAAATGAGATGCAGATGTTAGATAGCTAGATAGATGTTATCTGTTTCTGAGATTCCTACATTATTTCTGATCTATTTAGAGTTATTTAACTTAACTCTGTTCTATGTAAACTCTGTTTACCCTGAAGTAACATTGCTGACAAAATTTAACTTTTGTTTTCTTGGTCTTTTAAAGACAATAGGGTGTGTATGTATATGATCATAACAAGAACAATTAGACCAGACAAGAGAAAAAATGATACATTGGCCAAAGTAAAAAAAAAAAAAAAAGCCAAATTAAAAGTAATTAGCATAATTTTGCGCAATGAAAATGAGATGTTATCTTGTGGTTAAAATTTCCCTATCTCCTTTATAGCGCCTCTAAAACACAATATATACAAGATTGCAGTAAGTAATTTGAAAGAACAACAGTAGAATTTGTTTAATTGCAGTCTTGGATGGTATTTATGTTTTAAGTAGTTCATTGTGCGCCTAAAATTCTCATTGCTGGCAGAATATGCAGCAAAAGTAATCTCATTTATTGCTGATTGCTGTTTATTACTGATAAACCCTATTAGTATTTGATGCAGAATTAATGTTAATTAAAGTTCAAATTGCATGTTTTCAATGTCAGTAATTAAAATGAGAAATTAAGTATTTGGCTCAATGCACAGTAACTTTACATTCTGGAGAAATTGTTTAAGTATTGGCCCCAAAGCACAGTAATGTTACTTTCTGGAGACCTCTACTGCTGTGGACCTTGGGACTGCTCCTGTTTCTACTGATATCTGAGGCAAGGCTCTATTGGCCCTTTCTGAGTGTAAATAGTCAGTCCCAGATTCCCTTAATTCAGTCAAGGAGATTTATGTGACCTCATCTCAAGGGTTTGCAATTATTTCAAGTATTTCTCACTGAAGAAGATAAAGCTGTATTTCACTATGTGGAGAACAGTTTGTACCAGTGCAATACATGCCTACCATAATGATGTACAACTTCAGAAATATATTTTTTTCCCACCGTTGCCCTGCTTTATTGTCAATGTAATTAGAAGAGCTTTAAATTGATATTCCTTTACAAATATATATGTTATTTTATTCCTTCATTGCAGATAATCTTTAAATTAATGATGTTGTTGACATTCTATCTCTCAGCATTAGCTGATGCCATTATTTGTGCCCACATTAAATGTGGAAAGATGTTGTTTTATGGGTTTGATTATTTTCATTTTAAGTTGCTGGTTGTGTCAGACTGACAAATGCACTAAACATTAATAAATATTATTGACCATTTCTGTGACACAAAAAATTATTATTACAATCGTCATGGTTTGACACTGGCACAATGCCAGTGCCCCCATGAAAATTCCCTCTCCCTGGCATCTGCTGTGAGGTGGTACCCGGAAATAAGCAAAGCAGGCTCCTGCTTAGGGAAAAAAGAAAAAAAAAACACGTTATTAACTAAACTACAAAAAAACTAAACCGTAAAGGAAGAAAAAAAAATAAACACAAGGAAAAATGAAAACTACACAGAAACACTTCGCCCTCCTCCTCCCACCAAATTCCCAGTACATTTACATTTCCCAAAAATATCCACACTCGGTCTGGCACCACCCTTAAGACAATCAAATCTTCAGCTCATCAAGAAGTAGACCGAGTCCTTCCTTGTACCATGAACTTCTTGTCACAATCAGCAAACCGCCCGGAGTTTTCTGCTATCGTGATTTCTTCCTTCCATGCGAGGTGCTCTCACCACCCTTGCATGGCATGGAGCAGAGGCTGCTTTCAGGGTAGACCTTTGGACATTTTTAAGGATGCCTCGTCTCATTCCAAGCAGAGCACAGTCTCATCTCTGGGACCTTTGTCCCCCCCCATTTCTTTTACACCCCTTGGGGCCGAGGGGTCTCAACACCAAACTCCCTTGGCTCTGAGTCCTTGCTTCCCCCTGCAATGCAGACTCTGTACCACCACGAAACAGTCCATGGATTTTTACAACGAGAAAGAGTCCAGCAAAAAAAATACCACTCCATCTTTTCTCCATTCCTTCAACATCTTTCTCTTTCTCTTTGCCAGACCTCTCACTGGCCTATTTCTTCCTTCATCCTCCACTCTTATCCTTTTCTAGGGAGGGTAATGTTCTGTAAGGTTTTCATTATCCACAAAAGGGTTAAAAGCTCTCCCGAGTGGCTGGGCTGCCCCCCCCCCCCCCTTCTCCTCCCAGCCGTGCTGGCTGCTGCCGGGACATGATATCAGGTTTTCAAGGTAACTCAGTTTGGCACAGGCTGCATTCTCTCCGTCTCCAAAAGATGATTGGGGGGGGGGGGGGGGGGGGCTGACTGCCCAGTGCTGCCCCGGTATTTCGCTCCTCCACCCTTTCACCCCTCCGAGTCAGGCCTACCTTAGATGGGCCACGTGGCTTTCCCCTCCCCCAGCCCAGCCAGCAGCTGAGCCGGGGGAGAGAAGGAGCTCTGTCCCGCCGGAAATTCAAAGGCGGGCTCTGAGGGAAAAAGTCCCTGCTTTTAAGCCCTTGGATTTGTGGTCTCAGAGGCGGATCCAATGCCCCACTGGCCAAACCAGATGCCCATCTTAAAATCCGAACACCCATTGGTTACCACAACATAAACAACATATCCCAGATGTCCCATTTCCGGTCAAGCCACGACAACAGTCTTGATTCAGGAAAAGTTCTTCAAATTATAGTTCTAAGCAAAATCATGATCAAAGTTAAGCAAAATAGACATACATACAATTGGAGATTATTTGACATCCTAAACATTTTTCATCACTTGATATTGAAATAAAATTACTGCTCTTTTGATAAAATAGACCTGTGTAGGGTAAAATATCTTCTTTTACATGTGGAGACACAAAATTATAATCATCTTTTCCCATTGGGGTGGCAAAAGGGATGGGCAATGGTCTTTTTCTATTTTGTGTCTCCTCAGAAGCATTAAAGTTCCTTTAAATCACACCTTGCCTTCCACACTTGCTGGCTGTTGCTTGGAGAAATGGTATAATGCCAGGATCTGTATCATTTTCAGCTGTTACCATCAAAGATGTGGTGAGGCAATTTTCTCTGAATGGGGAGCACCAGGAAAGCATCCTCCCAGGTAAAATTCAAGGTAACACTGTCTGAAAAACTGTGGGTGATGGTACAGCTTTCATCACAGATATTGGTTTCTATTAACATAGGATTCATTAATATCTGAGGATGTGTTCATTGTTTTCATTCATGATTGATCCCATTTGTTGTAGAAAATCAGAAAGCAGATAAGCATACTTTTGTAGGAGCAATGCTTTTTAGTAAATACAGAACTAATACGTTAAAAAAATGGTAAAGTAAAAGTATCTCATGACTATTTTTGAATAATTTCAATCATGATGAATGAACTGTTCATTGACTAACCTCAGATTTTTTGATTTTCTTGTATCCTGTAAATAAGGTGTTTCATTTCTCAAACATTTTGTTTTATTTTAGCATTAATCTCATCAGGAAGCTGTTATCAAGCACCATCCTTTATTTTTGACAAACTTTAATTAACAGTATCTTGGTTTATGAAAACGTTTATAAACAATGTATTCATCCTTTTAAGGGTTCTGAAATGTCAGAATTACAAATCCAAATATCATTCTGTAAAAGAAAATGAAAGTATTTGCGTTTTCATGGAGGGACTTTCAATCTCCTTATGATTGTACTGATTTTGATATTTGGTTTAAAATTGACTGGCTGTGCCAAACGGCTGTATTTCTGCTTTTAACTCAAACTAATTGTCCTGGATCAAGACAAGAGTTCTGTTATGTTTTGAATGCTGAATTACCAGAACTTCATTTTGCCAGCCTTTGAGGAGATTAATTTTAATCCAGTACTGATGGGGTACCTATTTTTGGCATTGTGGTCCAAAAGGTCCATTGAATATGTAGGGTAAAGGCTTTGTGGTTTAGATCTATCAAAAGGCTAAGGAGATATCCTAGGTAGATTGTGGGTTTGTTTCGTTTTTTTTTTTTTTCCACGGAGATTAAATGAATATTTCCTTTCAAAAAGAGTTTCTTTATATAGACAGAAGTCATGCTTTTTTTTTTTTCCCCAGAGCATTTGATAATTTCTTTGCATACAACAGAGAGAAATATTATAAGGACTTGGGTGTCATTCAAGGGTTTCACAGTCAGCAACTCCAGAATCTGTATAAGTAAAAATTATTCTCCCTAAGAATATTTTCCCAGTTTAATTTCTCCTAGCCTGTGAATCAAATAATTATTTTCCTGATTAAACACATGTTCATCCTGTTTAATTAAGTACATATTAGCAATACCAGGCAGAAGGTTTATTTAAATACATTCTGTTTGGAGGATCCAAATTGTATCAATGGGGAGCCAAGTTCAAGAAATTCACTGAAGCATCCCAGATGTGCAGGGAGGATGTCAAATCTATGGTGGCTGAAGAACATGTAAGATGGTACTTGTCATTGCTTAAGCCTACCACTCCCTGGCTAGGCACCTTTTTTTGATTCATGAAGGAAGAAGAACTTAACTAGGGAATGGTAAAATTCTTAAGAAGAATTTTGTGAATATTTTGTGAATATT
Source organism: Setophaga petechia (assembly GCA_024362935.1). Classification (NCBI taxonomy): domain Eukaryota; kingdom Metazoa; phylum Chordata; class Aves; order Passeriformes; family Parulidae; genus Setophaga; species Setophaga petechia. The sequence goes on from JANCRA010000008.1 coordinate 33,853,296, forward strand.
TCTGGTTTTCCAGAACAAATTGATTCAGTATTTTGAACATTATTTCTATCTTTTTTCTCCTGCTTCATTCTTCAAAGTTGACAATGTGAAAACTTAAACTCAGAATAAAGACAGTGACTTACTCAAAGCTGGGGTTCTTATGTAGCTCACCAAATTATGGGTGAATTAATACTTATCAAATGCCAGTTGCTTATTCAGTTAACTTCTGAACATAAACCTTGCCTCAATGCATCCATTTCCTCCACATTCTAAGTGAATTGGCTGGTTTTAAATCAATCAACTTTGTTCACTGGCTCAACAGTTCATAAGATTAATGTATTAATGTTTTTATGGAATGATGCCAATCATTCCTAACTTTGCCTGTGGGATCACTTGAAGTGAAACCATGCTTAAGAAATTTCAATGTTGAAAGTATATTTTGATGGCTGTAGATCCATGCATTTTTTTTCTATGCTGCTGGTCCTACCTACCTGAGCAATAGTTTGGTTTACTAATCTGTATCACAAGGAAAGAAATGTCTCCATAGTGCAACAGTTCTATCTCTTGGATAGTTTTCCCATGTATTTCTTATCTCTGTGTCAGTAATTGCAAAGTCTGAGACAATTCTGCTTCTGTTTCACTGTCAGATACTGAACATTTTCTTTATTACTAGTGGGTTTAACACTGGCTTTAAGCATTTGGTACAGACAAGAGTCGCCACTGTGTTTGCTTTTTATAGAAGAGAGCTTTACTATGAGTTTGAGAAAGAGGGGAAAACAAGCAAGAGAAATTATATTAATTTTCTTTTCTTTTTGCTTTTTATAATGTCCATCTGTCCCAGAGAAGGCCTCCAATATTCTGCAAGTCTATCTCATTAATGGACCTGTCACTCAAATATCTTTTGGCAAATAGCAAGAATTCTCTCCAGCACATACATATAATCCTTGCAACTGTGTATGTCCTCTCCATGCCTATTCTCTGTGATGCATAGTGGATGATCCTCCACTAATGCTGCTGGTACTGCAGAGGCCAGGTTCAGGAGGTGTCAGAATATCCTAGGCTGAGTTTATGGAGGTATTACAATATTTTGAAATTTTACATTTTGGAGGAAAAACAATTTTTATTCAACCAAATCTAGAAAAAAGGTAATCCTTTTTTTTTTTTTTTTTTCTGTTTTACCTTATTTTTTTCCTTCCTTTGCCCTCTTTTTCTGTAACTAATAAGGGAATGTAAAATGGATAGGAAAAAATCTAAAATCCAAACAAGAGAAGAAAAGCCAGACAACACCGCCATGGTACCTCCTATTGTTGCTAGTGAAAGAAACCAGAGTACAGAAGAACAGAGTTTTGGTGCTGGGCATTTACTCTACATATTCCCATCGGTCTTTGGTCAAGGGCTGTTTCAGAGTCCTTGCCATACTCTACAGTCAAGTTAACAAAAAAAAAAAACTGTACAAACCTCAAGGATATTGAGGTGGCTTTTTTGATATTCCTTTACTTTGCCATGGATCCATGATATAAATTGTGTGTGGTCTGGGTTCTGCTTATAAAAGTCCTCGTTCAGAAGGAAATTTTCCAGAACTAGCTAACTTTTTTCCTTAAATGTAAAGGTAGTGGTGTGATATTCCTCTACTGGTAGCCTCATTTAAATTTCTCCTCTCCTCCACTAAAAAACCCTCCTCCAAATCCCAAAATAGGCAAACAAAGCCCTTGAACTTTTGTGTGATTCGTAGTGTATCCAGGCCAGGTTGAGAATCAATTTTTGAACAGGTATAGTATACTTGTAGAAATGCATCTAATTTTTTTTTTTCATACAAATGTCTTAATTCTGATAAGGGTGTAATTTTGGTCATTTAAGTCAGGAACAAAACAGTCTTCTCTGTTCTATTTTTAATTTAAAAAATAAAATAGATATTTCAGCAATGAGAAATTACTGAAATTCTACATTGCAGAATCCTGCACATGGATTGCAAATGAAAAAACACAATGAATAAATTTAGGTGGTTAAAATAAAAACAAACTGACATACATGATTCTTGTTTTTTTCTCAACTTACATCAAGATCTTTCTCAAACTTTTGCCTGGTGTCTGCATAGGCATAAAAAAAAATCAATGTGCAATTGCATTACTTTTGATTTTTCTAGGATGGTGCATTTAGGAGAATTTGTTTCCATGAGAACAGATTGCAGAGCAAATAAGCCAGGTTACGTGTTACAAGGCTGATCAATGAACTGGATTTTTTGGAAGGCAAAATGTCCTGCATTGAATGCGTAGATGGATTACAATAAACCAGGCAAGTTCAGGGATACATCAAGAGGACTTTTGTTTCCTTTCGTTGATGAGGATTGACTTATGACTTAACCAACATCCTGGTAAGAAGCCAGGGTACAGGGCAGCCCTGGATGTCTAAATTCTAAGGAGTGCATGTCCTCTATTTTTCTCTGCCTAAACTCAGTTTATGTTGGAGATGGAATACTTTTATGTGTTTACATTAAACTACACTAAAGAGTAGCTGGCTGGAACTTAACATAATTATTCAAAACTCTGGATGGACCTCCACTTTTGGAAAACAATTATTGCATCTTAGTGGGAGCAACTGAATGATGATTCTTTTCTCAATGAATGTTTTTTTCCGGTTTCACTTGACTTTTTTCTTCTCTCGGATAGATGGTATTTTGTTGCAGTGTGTTGCAATATCCGGTCTTAGACTTCCCTGTTTCCCAGGCGTACTGACCTTCCCTCCCCCTTGTCCCCTTGTTAAGACACTGTCAGTTGATCTTAACATTCCAGCAAGGCTGTCGTGTGGCTGGCAGAGGTTAAAAAAATGCCCCTCACCCTGGGTGTCATTGGGTTAGCCAAGTGTCATTATCCCCTGAGAACCCACCTCCTCCCACCTGGTTGGTGCCTTACTTGTTCTTCCCTCCCCCTATCCCTGGGCTTAAAGGAAGGACCTTGAGACCATGTGCTGGGGGTCTCTTGGAGCTGTTACTACAATTCAGATGTCTGTGCCCTTGGAATAAAGCTCTGGATTTTAACCGTCCATCAGAAACTGTCTCCTTTCTCTTCACCTCGCCTAAGATCTTCACCAGAGGTAAAACTGAGCTTCCCACAAGCCTGGACTTGGTTTCTAGTGCCTGGCTGCGATTTCCAGCCGGCCAGAGGTATCCCTGTGGTGGATGCCACAGCTGCTGCCTCCAGCCAAGAAGCTAAGGCCCAGAACAGCCCAGGCATGTTTCACCTGGAAATATTGGGATCATATTCCAGTAGTATTTTGCCTTGTGGATCAGCAGGAAAATGTTTAAAGCTAAGGATGTTTTTTTCCCAAGCCTTTATTTTAGGACTTTATCACAGAAGCAATCTCTTCTGATGAAGTAAATATATCATGAGAGTGACCAAGAACACACTGGACAGCAGGTCCTTCGGTCTTTGGGGTTTGTTGTTACAGGACATACTCTGTGCAGTTGTTATGCAATTTCTGTGTGGGAGTTTTTGTGAAATCTGCTTCCTTCAGCAGTGGTTTCCTTTAGAATTAAAGCACAAAATACATATTTTTATCAGACTATTACCAGAGCATAAGATAGAGGAGAAAACTACAGATTAACTGTGCAGATTTTATTTTAAAAATGTGTGTTTGGAAACAAAAGGAATAATGTATAGATTTGCAGTGGGGCCCTTAGAACTGTGAGCACTTCAAGGATGTAGATGCATTTTGTAACTTTCTAATGTAATTTATAAAAATATATATTAAAAAAATGATACACATATAATTTCAGGCATTGTGCTGCTAGCAACTTAGAGATGAGCAAAAGCTCCCAGCATATTAATGCAACATTGACAAGTAATTATTATTTAAAATGTATATAAATCACTGTTCATTATGAGTGCACTGTGAATTTCTTGAAGCCTGCATTGTTTTTGATTATGCATTCTCATTTGCTTCTAGTTTAATGGCCCTCATATGTTCTGATCCTTGGATGTAGTTGATTTTAATAATTACTAAAATCATTATAGAAGCTTATTAAATGGGGAACAAATTGAGAACAAATGCACTGCAAATGTCTCTACATTGCAGAATCCTCCCTTCTTTCACAATCGTTTTTCTGCATTTAGAATGGTTTGATTTATTAATCAGAAATCTACCACCAGGTGCTCTTGATGTCTGAGATAGAAATCATGCATGTGATGGGCAATCAAGTGTAGGTTATTTGGTTGAATACAGTTTACAGATCCCCTTTCCATATGGAAACAAGGAAGGATCTGCAGTGAATTCCACCAGCCTTCTGTAGTTGCATACATCTATAATGTCCATCTATAGATACTGTAGTAGACTACAGATAGTATATTTTAGACTATAGATATTGTAGTAGTAAAGAGAGAATATATCTTTCTCATATAACTTTATATTTTTGCATATGGTAAATTAAAACCATTGATCAATAGCCCACTGAGTCAATAGATAATATTTGATCTTTTCTCCTTTGGCTCAAATGCTAAACGTATGCCCAATGAACATGTAAATGTGTAATTGTAAATAAACTTTATGTAATATTCTATGTTTTCTAATTGTAATAATCTAGGTGAGAGTTGAGCCTGATCTGCTGTTATACATGACACTGGCTCTATGAAGACATATGACATTGAAATGAAAAAATGAGACTCTGTGAAGGTCTTTTACCAGCTTCTGGAGGTAAAGGTTTACTAAAATAAAGATTTTCTACCTAAATTACTAAAACTTCTGGGACAAGCAATGCTATATGAAAGTTCTGGCTTTGATTTCTAAGTTTGATCTGTGTGAAAATTCAACTAAATGTGTTAACAAATGGAAGTACACAGAACATTGCAGATCAATACATTGCTAGTTTGCTTACAAATAGTCTTTTATTTATGTTTAATTTGCCTGACTTAACATTTTTGAAATTCTGTTCTGTTCAAACTTTTAGTAAAGGCATTAGAGACAACCTACTTGGCTTTGCTAATGGAAAATTTTGTCTGATAAAATAGTTGTGCTCTATGATGGAATGACTGCATCACTGGCAATGGAAGAGCTACTGATCTACCTGTACTTCTGTGAGGATTTTGATGTGGTTTCTCCTGTAACATTCTTGTTGCTAAATTGGAGAGTTATGGGTTTGATGTTGTTGCTAGATGAAGAATTGCTTGCACCTGGTGCTTTATAGTTTTATAACTTTATCAATTCAGATTCCAGGTTTGAAAGAATGCTGAGAGTTATGTTTGGGTATGCTTCTTTTTCCTTTATTAATATTTCCAGATATGGCCCACCATTGTCCAAGCATTATTTTCCATCACCAGTTCTCTTACCACCCCTGTGGTAGTCATGTTACCAAGATTGACTGCAACTTTCCTGTCATAATTTGTCAAGAAGAGAAACACATTAGAAGCAGAACGAGAGATGCAGGCTGAAACTGTTATAAATTCGGACTCCTCACACAACATGGAGCCTTAAGGAAGTGGTATTGTATTTCACAGTCTTTCATGCATTTCAGGCTGTATTTGCACAATGCTAGAAATATATTTATAATAAGAACTGAGGAAGCTCAGTGGATGTCAGACTGGCAACAGGTAACTTTTAGAGATGAAAAGGGGGGGAAAAGGATTGCACACCTCTAATATCAAGGATTACAGTTCAAGAAAAAGAGAAGTAGGAGGAGGGAGAAAGGAAAGAATTTATTTCTGGAACAGACCACAACCTAAACATTAATCAGTCCTGGATTCTCTCCAGATGTTTTGAGAAGATTCAGGTTTTCCTTTTCCTGAAGGTTTTGTAGGCCAGAAGGATTTGAGTCTTAGATAAGTATTTCTAACAGGAATACATTCTGTGTTTGACATCCAGGTAGCTTTATTGACAGCTGGAGATTCTGAATCTAAATTTTCACTTTCAGTGTTGCATGTTGTTGTATGTTGTTTAGCTAGAAAATGAAAAAGTATGTTTTCATATTATCTACAAATGGATTATTAACTATATATGGATATGCTGTTTATACAGTGAAAGTGATAAAACTGACTGTAATTCTGAAAAAAGAGTGCTCTGAAATGTTAGGATCTTAAAATCTTCCACTGCATGAAAGTTGGCCTAGACTTTCACACTCACAAACAGCCCTTCCTTTTTCCTGACTGGCAGAGCACCTTCTCTCCTCCATCACCTCTGTTGACTCCTCTGTCACCTATACCACAAAGACTATCGCTGACTCCTGTATCACAAAGTTACTATCAGTGGTCTCTAAAAATCTCCTAGGTTTTTGCTCCTCATTTTTTGTGCTTCCAGTAGATACGAGGTGGTTAAATATCACTGGTTATTTACAGAGCACTGCATGAAAAATGATAGTCGATACAAGTGAATTTAATGATCATGATGATTACCGTTATTTTCATACAAACTAAAGAGTACACACAAATAATAATTATACTACATTCAGTATGAGTTTATGGAAAATTGATTTCACTAAACTAGCTGTATGTAATTTTATAAAATGTTAAGTATTATAAATTCATAGTATTAAATTTGTTTATATTTTATTAACATAATGATAATTAAATATATCTAATGAATTTTGGTTACTGTACAATGTTTTTATTAAGAATCTGAAATGGTATGAAAGAAAAATAGCATGTATTAAGTGGACTGAATGTGGATTAGATAATATATCCCAAAATAGAATGAGCAAAGAGCCATTAACTATTTACATCAGTGGGAATGCTGTGGTCTTATGTTCCTGTTCTTCCAAATCACTGATATCAAACCTTCACTGATGAATGTGAATGTGTTACAAAATGGGAATTTTTATTGTTTTAGAGGACATAGTACTTGTGCAACACTATTTATTTTTTATCCAACTACAAGCATCTTATTTTCACCATTACAGGGTGTATGGTCATACACCATTAATCAAGCAAGCTGTTACTTATTCTGCAGTTCCTACTTACAGGATTAATTATTGAAAAGTGTTTATGGAAAGTGGTAAGAATAAATATATTCTAAAAAGCTTTAGTATTATTGTGTAAATTTCAACAGTGATTTACCACACAAATTAACCTGAAACATAATAGACTGACGTGCAGTTGGAAATGCAAGGAAAGTAAGCCCTGGTGAAGAACATGTGGAAGAGTGATTTCCAGAAATGGACTGCAATAGAAAACAATCAACTAGTATTACAAAGAGTAAGCTAGCATAAAAATGCAATAAGGAGGAACTGTTGGTTATGTCTACATTAAGAAGAGGTTTCGGTTCAGATGGAACTGAAAAATTTTGTGGGCAACATAATCAAACTATTTCTTGAATATCTGTACTTAATGCACTTTATGTGGAAAAATATTCATTCTGAGATTCCGATTGTAATCTCAATTTTTTTCACTCTTGCTTCCCTATGGTACCAACCAAAGTAGTTTCATTTTAATGACACTAACATTTTAATCTGGTTTCACCTTCCATTGGAAAATTTAAATTAAATAAATCATTTAAACATTTTAGTAGTTGTTATTGCACTATCATATTCTACTTATGCATTTCAGCTTGTCAAGGAATGATGGGATGTTATGGGTATTTTACTTAAAGGCTATATTAAAAATTCCAGACTAATGTAAAACATATTGCAAATGAGTACAAAATTAAAGGCACTTCACATCCTTTATTGCAATCCTACAGTTTAGCTTGTTTCCAAACTAACAGCTGATAGTATGTGATGGGAATACAGAAATCAAGCTGGTATATCAAACGTGCTCAAACAGAGATTTACTGTTTCCTTTTACATACCACAACAGTGTATGTACCACAACAGTGATTTTCATATGTGTATATATATCTGCAGTTGTGTCAATATTTAGAAAAAAATTTCAACTAGATTTAAAAGTTGCATGTAATTATATATATATTCATACCTACATTTTAGCTACACAAATGCAATGCAAGATCAATCTACCTAAGGAAGAGATGACCTTGAATTGTATATTGCACATAGACATTGGAGTTCATCTCAAAGAATTATTTTGGTACAGCTGGAAAGATTTGCAAGAGATAGGTACCACAGACCACCTTTAAAATCAGCTTGACTAAGACACCCTTTTGCATCTTGGACTCTGGATTGATAAGCAATTGTTGATGTGACTTTTATTCACCAAAATCCTCTAGATGCCAAAACAGTGTTAGTGGATGTGAAATGAGGACCAGTGACTGAAATAGCCAACTATTTAGAATAATTCTTAAGTCCGGAGGAATTTTTGGGGAATCCTTCCTCCTCCTTCTCTGGCCTGGGTGTTGGCCTGGCTATTTCTCCAATGTTTTCTCTCACATTTGTTGTGCAGAATTTTTTTAGGTTTTCATCAACCTGTTTTCCCATGGGCAACACCAGCTTTGCTGATGGTCTTACCTTTGACCAGAGGTGGTCCACTGGATCCAGCTGGAATGGCTGGAACCAGCTGTGTATGCACCAGGCCCTGACCTCTGCTCATAGCCTCTGCCACTATCAAAAAGTCATCACTCAATACAATTAGGCAAATGAAGCCTGGATACTGATTCTTTGAAGATCTATCCATGCTATACCAGTAACATGGTTGGAAACATCCACCTTCTGAAACCTTAAAGATTAAAAAAAGCACCAAAACCCAAACCCAAAACAACTAAAAAAATCAAACAGCAGTCTTGATCTAAAAATGCCCATGAGGCCTTCTGTCTAATGCTAATGGGTACTTAATGGAGTTGAATCTGTGGGGAAAAAACCTTTTAATCATTAGCTTCATGATTCCTGGAGCATTCTGTCCTGAGTTGAGGAGCATTCAACCTGAGGTGGAGAAGCTGCTGCTTTATCACTCCCATGGAGTTCATGGGATGTGGGGGAGACATGGGGGGATCCACCTCTTACCTGTTACTGGAGGCAGTCAAGATATAGGAATAAAAGTGGGCTTCCAGAGCTAGTTATTTGTAACGTGTATTATGACTGCATAACACTGTATAATGGTCTAACACTGCATTACAAACAGTGGTATCTGGCTAAGATAGAAGCTGCATGGGCAGGGATTACACTTTCAGCCTTAAAGAGCTGACTACATCTAGGCTGCCCTTGTTTTGGTCAGTATCACACAAAATTAATTGATTTCTGCTTTCCAAATACCTATTGCAAGGTGATTAATGATTTTTTGGGGGAGATATTACTTCTTTCTTGGACTGAACATAGTCTTATGTTCTGTCAGTGATTGTTCTCACCAGTGGGTTGTCACAAAAACGGTTGTCACTAAAACTTTAGGGTTCTTGCTATGTTTGTCTAACTTTCTCCAATGTTCCTGAAGCTTACAGCAAAATAGACTTGAGAAAGAAACATAGACCTTGAGGAAAAATGTGCTTTTCTCTCCCAAAAGCAGTACTGTCTAACTTGATTTGGACAGTAAATTTAAAGTCTCTGGGGCACTAAAGCTCAGTAGAGAAAGGTTCTCTTTGCAGTACTGGAGAAACTGGGAAATTGCTAAATGTAGATATGTTGCATATGCTTTAATTCCCAACTACCTTTATGAAAACTATTTCAATAGAGTACTCTCATATCTTTCTGAGATAACTGAGTTTTATAGTGAAGGGAAATGATGTATATCTCATCTATCTTGGCGTAAGTGAAGCATGTAATGCACTACCATGCTGAAAAATTTAAGCTAAAATGAGGAAGACAGGATTTTTATAAGAATGATAAAGTGGGGAAGAAAGCTGAAGGAGAAGAATTGACTTATTTAAAAAAAAAGAAGAGATTACTAGTGAAATTCTTACAGGTCAGAGACTTTATTTAGTATTTTTATGACCTTAACCAAAAAAAAAAAAGAAAAGACAAACACAAAGGGAGCAGAAAACTAATGCAGGGCTTTTGTGACTAAGATAAAAAGATGGGAGGTATTTTCAGTATAGATGAAGACCAGAATATCATGTTGGAAATATGACCTTCCACATATATGTATGGCTCAATGTCTGGAATGACAGAACTTGAATTAATATAAAACTATAACCATGTGCTTTGGCTAAATAGTAACCACTGAATGAGGAAGCCTTGATAGGATTGCAAGTCATCTGTAATTAGAGCTAGCTACTAAAAGGCTTTAATTTTTGGAAACATCAAGGAAGATACATCTGCATGTGTGGAGAGGAATTGTTATGCACTGGTTAACAATTTGTTGGTGCACTATAATTCATCAATTCATGCACTTCAGATTTGTCATCTATAATGCTAAATACAGTCCTGTTCATGCATAGTCAAGACAGAAAAATAATTACAAAAAATCCTCTATTAAAATAATACAGTGAAGGATGTACTCTTTCTAAAAGAGGACACCAAAAACTAGCTTATTTAGCAAAATGAAGGCATAAGTGGCACGTGAAACACATTACTTGAGGTACAAGAGCTGTTCAAACACAATGATAGTTCTAGTATAGCTTTAAGTGGCTGTTAAACTGGACAGAAATATATTCAAGTAAAAAAAAAAAAAAGAAAGCAGGACAGATCTTTTGGTAATCATAAGAATGAAATTTTGAGTAGTAGCCAAATAAAGTAACATGCATAAGATACGTAACTTTTTTTTAAGGTAGAGTTTGACGAGTTTATCAAATAATTTAGGTAATGTGGTTATCTGCAGTAGAATGGAATGACTGAAGATATCACAAGTCCCTTAATGAAATAAGACACAAGAGGAATGGCTATCACAGAAATATTTAAGATCAACGGATCACTTGTCTATCATTCCTGGTCCCTAGCAGCCTTGAAGAATTCTGTGAATTGACTAGCTGCAAAACTTTATTATTCAGGTAAGAGATGATTGATGCTGATTATGAATCTGATGTTATTATTAAAAAGGTTTACAAGTTTCCTTGAGCAACATATGTAAACTGCGCCAAAGCTGAACATGTAGCTATGAGTTGCCTGAATAAACCAAAGTATTTATGAGTTTGTGTAATTTCCCCAGAGTTTATTTCAGGACCTTGAGAACTTACAGAGCTATAAAAGATTTAATTTAGCCAGTAAAGGAGAAATAAGTGCTAAAAGTCTACATTTCACAGCATCTCTCACACAAATGAAAGTAATCTTAAAAATAACTCTATTTTTTGGACAAGAAAGTGAAGAAACATTCAGAACAGCAAAATCCTTTAGCTGTTACTCAGTTGAATAAAAAGGAACTGCATCAAGGGTTTCCCCTTAATTTGGCTACACACTTTGCAGTAAAAGATACAAATATCAGTTGTGTTCAACTTAATTCAAGTCAAAATGTCACTTTAATAATTATTGATTTTTTATATTAAATATGTTATGCGTATGCTAAAAGTATCAGTTTTGTAATATAAAATTTTCACCAAATGAAGTTCAAATATATTTTCAGTTACTCACTGGCGGCTCTCATTTTGTTTAGTCTCTTATTTGGGAAAAGATTCCACTAAGTAGGATTTAATATTAATTTAATTATGTACTTCACATATATTAAAGTCAATTGACAGAATGAAATTTTTGTTTATTGTACTATAAAACTTACAGGAGACAAAACCAAAAAGAGAGAAAGAATAAGAAAATGTGTTGAAGGAACATGCAAAGAAGAAACAAGATTTTGTGCTTGAAAATAGTTTATACATACAGAAAATATTTCTTGCAATTCTTGTAACTTTGTAGTATTGTATATTGGGGTTAGAAAACAAATAACTATTCTTTTTACAAATTTATCAAAACCATTGTTAATATAAAATGAAAAATCTTAATGAAAGTTGTAGTGAAATGAAAAATTGCTTAAATAAAATTTTAGCAAGGATAAAGCCAAAGCACTATGTCTAAATGTAGTAATTTACAAACTAAATAGAAGTTTTGTGTTTGAGAGGCAGATAAGCACATTCTTTTCATGGCATGGTTCTCAGTATTCATCACTGAACAGCAGAAAACTGTGCTTATTCAAACTGGATTTATAATTATTGGTTAATTTACTGCTACTCCAAAACAAATAAGAGGTGGGAGAATACTGCAGTTTTTTATAGAAACAGCTGCCAGATCCCTCACTGAAATCTGAGACCGTTGCCTAAATCTTTATGTGTTTATCAAATTCATGCCTAAGAAAGCACTAGAAATAAGTAGCCATAGTCAGGAGTAATGGTGGGGAAAATTTAAGTTTTTGTGCACCATTTGGCACTCAGAAGACTTCATAACTTAGACAATGCCTTGTGATCTCATTGTTTTATCCTGTTCTAACAGTGTTTTATTCTATTCTAACAGAAAACTATCTTTTACTCTATGGCAACATTCAGCTATGGTTAAAATTGTTTCCAAACACAGAAGCAATTTGGAAAGAGGCTGCAGCCTAAAAGCCCTAAAGAAAAAGTTAAAAGAATATGGGTTTCACATTTTCTGGATTGAAAATATTTAATTTATAATCCCCAGTTTGTTCATGAGAAATATCTGGAGGGAGATTAAAGAAAGAAGAAACAATGAAATGGAGGGGGAGGAAAATAAGTACAAAGTCTCCTAACTAGAAAGACCCGCAATGTGCACAAATCACAGGATGACAACAACCTGAAAGCATGTATAAGACAGAGAGAAATCATTTCAGCTTAGGACAGCTGGATTTGGGAAAGTGAGTTGAGGTCTTGTGTCTCCTAATAGGTATGGTTACCCTGAATGAACTGCTTGAAGACCTATGGGGATCTTTGCTGTCAGAAGCTATGTACAAATCATCTCTGAAGGAGGCACAGAACCATTTTGTTGAGTGTTGACCTCGCAAGCCCTGAATTTATGGACATGATTAACGTGTGGTCTAGTGAGACAGTATGTCATAAATATTAGATTTTGGGTTGTTGGGTTTTTTCTGGTGTATCAGCCTGAAATCTGCTCCTGCCCAGTGCCCTTCAGCCTGTGCTCTGCACGCAGGTTTCTGAGGTGAACCTGTTTCATGAGGTCACAGAGAGTGATGGCCGACTTCTGGAATGAATTCGAGATACTTGCTCCTGAACAAAGTAAAAACAACAGTTTCTATGAAAAAATCCTAAACCTTACAACATTTATTGGTTCTCTTTGGACTAAGAAACCACCTATTTTGGAGGCATTTTGGCTGAGACTGGCAACCTGGTACTGCATATATTCCAGAAGAACATTGCCAGACATGGATGAAAGCTCTATAGGGTAAACAGAAATTTTTAATTTCATGGATCATTTGTAACTTGTTACACTAATTTCACAAACTCAGAATGCTGTTAATAAAAGCTAATGAGAAAGACCAAGTGCTTTCCTTCATACTTCAAAATTTTCTACTGTTGGATTCTAATTACCAACTTAAATGTTCTTCTGAGACCAAAAAAAGTTGACTTTTAATTAGAAGAAGAAAAAAACCCTTAGCTCTCCTTGCTGAAAACTAAATATATTTAGGATATATTCAAGCAATCACATTTGTTTATGACTCAATTTTCCTTCTTCACCTGCTATGTCATGCTTTCTTTAGAAATATATTACTATTTGATCAGATGATTTCTTGCTTTACCATGTGCATAGTGTCTGTGATTCACAGAAATGTTTGCATGTACTAATTTTAATAAGGGCTCTTCTCAGATCACAATCACAAAGTAATAGCCTGTAATAAGACTTTAGAAATGTCAAACCTAATATAAAAAAGGAAAATATGGCAGACAAAGAAAACAGATCCTTCCTGTGCAGAGATGAGAGAGGTCTGCTGTTATTTTTGATACAAATTGTCAGCTGCCAATTCAGGATTATTTCATAAGAAATACCCTCTGCAAAACCACTAGTCAGAAAAAAATAAGCTCTCTGTTGAAAAGGAAAAAAAAAAAAGCTCTGAGTAAGGAATGAGAGCTTTGATCCACAGAACATGAACATCTAAAGGGACTGTCATCAAAATTGTTATTGGTTAGCAAACCACTGGATAGTGAACAGAAGGTCAAAGATCAGAATAAAGACAGCTAAAAGAGGGGAGAGGTTACATCCTGCTCTGACACAAAATACTTACTCAGTGAGTTACAGAGGAACCTGAACAGTGTGTCTTGGAATGAAGAGTCTCACAGGACACTCCTTATCGTCCACTTGCAGTAGTAATAACCTCCATGGACACAAAGCCAGAGCATGAAGGAGACACCTGAATGAATTCTGATTAAGGTGTTGGAGTTTAATGTAAGGAATAATGAACTTTATTTGCATGTGAAGTTATGTGTTTAGTATATATTTTGAAAATCTGTCAAATAAATCACACCTTTCTAATAGGGATGTACCATTAGTGTTGTGTTTGTACCCCTGCTATTACATCTGCAGAATAAGTTTTAGCTCTTGGACTAAAGTTGTTTTGGCTGAAAAATCCACTGGAGGGAGAATTCACATTTCTCTTTCTAAATAACATTATTTTCTTTCTTTCACTGTCCTCCTGTCCTCCTCCTGGGTTTTTGCATTTTTTTTTTAAATTATTTTTAGCTGAAATACAACATTAATTCTGTTATTCATTTCCTTCCTTCTGAAAATAGCTACCTAAGCCTCTTGAAATCTAAAGCATGAAATTTTCAGCATTAACAAAGGCAATTGGTTTAATGTTCGTACCACAAAGTATTCCCTAATAAACCTTCAAAATCACCAAGCAAAAATCCTATCTGTTTAAGATGGGGTAGACACTGTCTTGTTTATCTTAGACAAAAAATTTTAACTAAGAGTTTTCTCTATCAAAGACCCTATATTCTTTGATAAAGGGAGTATATAAAACAAAAATTTCTATAGAAAATTTTATTCAAGTGCTAATATTTATAAAACTACAAGTAAATAGATAAACCTTTCGCAGTAACTTGAATTGAAAGTTTCTATTAAGGGCAAGACTTGCAAAAGGTCAGTTTCTGGTTGCAGTTAGGCATGTAATTTAAGCCCCCAGTGGGCAAAATTCTGTAAATCTGAAAAAGTGAGTGGTTGCAGTTTAATCACCTCTCAAATGTTTTAAAATGGTAAAGAGCAAAAACTTTATTTTCAGAGGAGAAAGATGAGAAACTAATAAATCTGGATTTGTTCTGAGAATTCAGAGAACTTGGGGGTGTATTTTCAAAACAGAAACTGGCAGTTGAGAAACAAATCCTATTATTGCTTAAAATGATTTTTGGGCAGAATTGTCATAAACTAAATGAACACTTACTCTACAGTAATTTTGGTTACAGCTGAGGGAAAAAGTCAGCAAAGTGATTTTTTTTAGTGAAAGAGACAGATACGCCAGAAGAGTGCTTGTCAATTCAGTCTATCTCATTTTAAAAGCCACTCAGAGATTTCTTCCTTAATGTACTTACTCTAAGGTAAAATGCTAAATTAGAAGGAGTTATTTTTAGCTCAACCAAGGCCTTAATTTTGCCTTGGGGGAAGAAATCAGGGCTTCTGAATTTAGTTGGAAAAGAGGAAGGACAATAATGGTTTGTGTAGGAGAAAAACTAAATATACACTTTGTATTTTTCCCCAGTCTGATGCATAAAGCCCTGGAGTATGATTTAAACTTTCAGAACCAAGTCAGCAGAGCAGTTATTTACTTTCTGCAGTATACTGTTGTGCTGACTCTTCATATCTTATCCTGGGTTTAATATATCATAGGAAATATATACATGAATATAATTATTTTGGAGTACTTTTCAGAGCTCTGGAGCTTATTATTTTATTTTCAGGAGCTTTTAAATTAAGCACCATGCTGGATAAATTTTGTCAATGTTACTCGATTATTAGGTGCAAAAGAAAAATTCTCCTGATTATTAGGCTAGGGATGGGTCATGCTACCCTTGAGAGAGGAACTCTTAAATCAGAATTTTGGTCTGTATAATCATGCCTCACATGGACAGCTGGTCTGATGTGCTGAAACATGGAGAAACATTGTATCCTCAGCAGAGGCAGACTCCCTAATATAGAGCTGCTTCAAGAAGTGACAGCAAATCTCAAAGTCCTCATAAGAAAATAAAATGGATCGCCAAATCACCTCAGTGTTTTCCATTTTAAGGGCCCTTTTAAATTATAAATAAAATTTTTGACTGTTTCTGCATAACTCTCATCAAGAATGTTTGGAATTTACTCTGCAAATATCAAGGATGAGGATTCGCCAACACTGCTGCTGCCTCTTTCAGTGCTTTTCACCAGTGTTCTTCTTCTTTTTCACATGTTGTTTTCCAAAAAGCAAAAAGAATTTGGTGCAGCATGCCCAAATGTGGGTATTCAGTTTGACAGATTATCTCTGGTAAAATTTACTGAATATTATGGCTTTCCAATACCCCAATTCTTTTTTCAGTATGATTGATACCGCTTTACTGAAGCAAACTGCCTTCCTTCCAGAAGTAGATATTCATTTAGTTGCTCACTCTTTCAGGACAGGGATTGTGTTCTTCCTAAGATTCAAATATGAACTTATGAAAATGGTCTCCTTACTCTTCAAAGGGCTTGTAGCTTTGTTCATTTTTAATGAAAGGAATATTCATCAGGGTATCAAATAGAGTATCAAAATTGTAATTCTTAAGTATTTCTTTTTCTTCAATGAACTCAACATTAGCTCTATCAAGCAGCTAGCAAGAAATAGATTAAGGATGAATTTTCAGCAATTTTGTATAAAACTAGCAGGATTTGGCAGAGCTCGTTATTTGTGAAAAGAAAGAGATATGTAAAACCGGAAAACCATTTAAACACGGAAGAACAGCAAGCATGAAAATTAAAAAAAAAAACCACCCCCACAGCTGTTTTTTGAAAATGTTTACAGAATCCTGTCTTGAAATAACTGTCATGGGAATAATGGACCAGAAAGATGATAAGTTTTGAGACAACACCTGAAGATTTCTGAAAGTGATTTTATGACACAGTGGCCTGTGGCCTGTTCCAGAGGAACAACTTCAAACTCTATGTCCTCCTCGTCCATTTTCTCTTTTGAATCCTTGGCCTCCATGAAGTACCCAAAGGGGCCTACAGGAGAGCTGGAGAGGGTCATCAGTTTACAAGGGCATGTAGTGACAGGTCAAAGGTTAATATCTTTAGACTGAAAGAGAATAGGTTTAGATTAGATATCAGCAAGAACTTCATTACTGTGAAGGTGGTAAGGCACTGGGGGAGGTTGCCAAGGAAGTTGTGTATGCCCAATCCCCAGATACAATTTAGGCCAGGTTGTGTGGAATTGAGAGCATCCTGATGTAGTGGAAGGTGGAAGGTATCCCTGCCCATGGCAGGGGGGTTGGAAGGAGATGAACTTGAAGATCCCCTCCAAGCCAAACCATTGTATGATTCTGTAAACACATTCATGACAGAGATATAATAAAGCAATGAAAGAAACATGTAGCTAAATGAAGAAGTAAATTAATAGATACATTAATTGAATAAGGAATTTAATTAGATTGCTTGAGTCTTACAAATTTCTCATTAGCAGGATCTTATTTATGATATAAACACACACCCTTGGTGCTGAGAGACCTATGCTTCTTCAAGATAATGAATAGTAACAAGATAGGCACACTACAGGGTCTTTTAAATAGCAATTACTCCTAAAAATATAATCTACATGGGACAAAAACCTTTGGTCCAGACTTTGCTTTCAGTTACCACAACACACCGGAAATCAACTTTATGTCTTGACAATTACATTTGAACTCACCATTTCTGTCTGCATATTTGAAATTATTTTATGACAAAATAGTTCCTGGCAACACTGAGTATGTTCAAACATTGCTTTTTATAATATAAAATAGGGGCATGAAATGCTTTAAAAGCTGCAGTCATTCTTCATGGCTTTTTCACTGCTTTGCATGGAGCCATAAGTTTATCACTATTACTTTGCTCCACAAATGAATTGTAGGCATTTAGAGAAACGTATTTTAGATAGGAAAAGAACACAGAAAAATTTATTTTGCAGTAAGCATCTTTCCTGTAAGAAGAATGAAATGCTTCCTACACTTATGTGTAAAAACAGGAGCTGTATTTGTGGCCTCTTAGCCTTGGCACTTTGTCTTTAAATATTTGTTCTCAACAAATGCTTGTCATGTCATGATATCAAAAGAGGGCAAATGTCTAGACAAAAACATTAATCTTCCAGCAAGTACAGGGAATCAGTGAAATGTCAGCCTGGTTTTAGCCTTGCTTGTTTATTACATATTTCTATTGTTTCTACCACATCCAGCAATAAATTAGGTAGAATTCACAAGCTTTTGGCTACCAGCAGTAGTTTTAGGTAAGGCATTGAAATATTGCAGTTGATCTGGCATTTTTCTATTACTAACACAAATATTAAAGTACCTCTATTCAGTACCTTATGACCAAGTCCCTTTTAGGCATTTTATTTATCTTAAAACTAATAAGGCTTTTACATAGTTTGCAAACATCAATATCTCATTTCATGTAATTTTATATTATGAACAGTGATAAACTTTGGCAGCAAAAGAAAGAAGTGCATTAGGAAAGATGAGTTACTGACCCAATATTTTACATCTGATTTCACACTGTACTGCATCCTGGGTTGTAGTTCCAGTGCTGTGTCTTGATTATATATTAGAAGTAGGAGACATAGATTTTACCACAGATTTTTATAGCCCTTACTGAAGACAAAAACGTCTGTTGGAAAGGACAGAAGTAAACTGCAGGGAGAATGAAAGACAGATTAGGTTGTTAATATTGTAAATCCCAAATGTTTTTTCTTCAAACCTACAGATAGCTACAATGCCTTCTCATGAAGACTTGAGCAGAAGAGACCCTGAGGACAGCTATATACTACAAAAAGACAAAACCAGATTTCGATGTGATAAATTCCTTAAGAAGTATGGTCGCTTTGCCCAAGATATGCAACAGACAAAATAGGAGGAGGAGTTACTCCCAAGTAGATACTTACAGATATAAATAATAAAGCAGAGGACCCTTCAATAGAGCTGTGGACCCTTCATGCTTTATTGATGTAATCTGGTATGTGCAGTCAGCCATTTGGGGTGTCTAGACCGGGTAATTGCCATGCCAGGTGCCAGGTTATATACTTCCTGCTACTACTTATGAGTAGAGGGAAAGAAGTCTCATGGCATCAGAACACGGGATGGGAGAATATCTACACCCAGAAATTCAGAAACTTCAGGTCTAGTGGCACTGTTGGAGTTACTGTGAGTGCAGCACTCCAGCAACAATGGAGAGGAGGATACGGCAATGTAACTGGCAATTCAGAGGAACAGATGAATGCAGGAGAAACCTGTTACCTTGATACCATTCCATTATTTGGACTCTGAAAGAAAAGTAAGTCCCTGAAAATGTTCAAGGCCAGATTGGCTGGAGCTCTGAGAAAACTGATCTAATGAAATTTTTCCCTGTCCATGACAGGGAAGTTTGAACAAGATTATTTCTACTAGGTGATAACTAGTAGAAATAATCTTGTTCAAAGATTATTTCTTCCAACTCAAACCATTCTATGATTCAAAGAAGCTGCCATTAAATTTATGCTTTCTTTCCCATTTAACTCAAAGTTTTTTCTGTACTAGACCAATCATGAGAAAAACATTATAGAAACTGACAAACAAAACCACCCCAAATTTTACTTTTCTTTAATTTGTTGATGGATAACCTTCTCTTTTTTAATCTAACATCAGTTTGGGACAGATACCAGATTGTAACATTTCCAATTCAGAAGTGAAAATTTAACTACTGTTAGGAGAATTTTTATGGTAGTTCTACACCTTATTGTCTTATTTAGTCTTCTTTTATTCACTTAACATTCCTATGGGTCCAATATAAAAGACATATAGTAAATCTCCATTGTTATGAAGCATGCCAAAAGCTGTAAAGAAACAAACTATCCAGTTGCCATGTTATGACAAGATCTCATCTCCTTTCTAGCATTCCCCTTACAAATAACCTTCCTACTGAATGTTTTGATTGGTTGCTGCTTCAGGTATGAAGTAAATGTCCCAATGTGTTTGGATTTTTGGAAAAAAAAAGTGAAATTTTTGTTCTTGCAGGCAATCAAGTAAAATAATTAGACTAGAAGTTTCAATTCAAGTTTCATTGGACCTGTGTTAGGAAGAAATATATAAAAGTGCAAAGTGCTTGAGTCGCCATCCCTAGAAGTACTTAAAATATCTGTATGGGGGCACTCAGAGACATAGTTTAGTAGTGGACTTGATGACTTTTGAAGTCTTTCCTAGCCTAAATGATTCTATTTAGGGTGTTGCTATACACAGACTTGGCACAGAAGCTACTTGAGTACATAACAGAGATCAGCTTCATTTTTAAGACAAGCCCTAAGGAATGTAGATTAAAATAATCTTAACTCTTTTAGGCTAAAAAAAATTCCTTGTTTTGATTCAGACAAAACACCGATAAAATAACTAGTAAATTAACTGAACTAAACAGGAGGAAGGATTTTTTCCAGTGTATGTTTTTATGTATTTTTTATGCTTTTTACTAAATGTAGCCATCTAATTTTTTTCAAGGACAGCTACTACACTTAACTTTCATACCCTATTTTACCCAAATTAGTGCTGTAGTTAAAAAAACCCAAGCAACCATCTCTCAGGAGGTGAGGTAAAATACTTTTGGTATTATAAGCTATTTGCCATGGTATTGAAATTACTTTAAAATGGGCACATTCCAGTTAATTTGCATTTTGGATGAAAGGATTTGTTTATTTTTGTGTTTGCTGGATGGGTTTCCCCAGGCCTAGGTACTGATGGACACAGTGCCAAAATACAGTAAAGCCAGAAGAAGCCCCTGAAGCACCAATGAGTTTTTAATGTTCAGTTTGGATGGCTCTGATTGTCACAAAGGGGAAGTGCATAAAACCAGTGTATAGTCAAGGGGAGCCCTATCTAATACTTTCTAATGTTATTTCTGGCTAGACTTATGAATCTTCTCTCTAATCCTTAAACTCACACCACATTTGATGTAATGTGTTTTTCTCTATGGTGTTTATCTGGGGCAGGCTTGTTAAATTTCTTTGCCTCTTTAACACTCTGTTAAAATATTTTGTTAGAAAAGAAAGGCTTAAGTTCAGCTAAGTTCAATTCCTCTCTCTCTATTTTCCTATTTCTGAGATGGAAATTTCTGCATAAATAAAATTATACTTTATTAGTAGACAAAGCATGATAAAGAAGTGTGATGCAATAGAACACCAAGGGTTCCTAATTTTTTTTTAATATATTTTTTATGCTTTGACAATATTCCTAATAGGAATTTCAGTGGAAAACACTCATCTGCTTTCTAAAGTTCGCGGGTGATAGCTTGGATTTAAATGTAATAGTGGATTCACATGTTTTCCTTAGGGCACTCAGTGAGCAGAGAAAGGGAAGGTGGTAATATTAAACATTAGAATTTGATCTCTATGCATATTTTACAAATATTTATATATATTAGAATTTCATTTTTTTAAAATTAGGATTTAAAGAAGCCTGTCATGGCAGAAGTAACAACAGGCTTTTACTATATCTGGCAAAACTCTAAGTACTGTAGAACTGAATTCTTTCCTTTATTCAGCTCCTATTTCCCTAGGCTAGAGAACAAACTCAGCCCCAAAATCTGTTAGAAAACTGAGAGTTTCTATTTTAGGCCTGTCGTTTTTATTTCTGTTTTTGATCACCTTCTTTTTACAGGGAATTTAAAATCAGCAGGCAATTAAGTAATTTCTAGTAAAGTGTATTGGCAGTTATGTCTGGTTGTAACAACAATTTAGAGGGTGATTAGCAGCTGTATGCTAATTAATCAGGAAGGCATTGATTTCCTGAGAACACTAATTCTCAGTTCGATTACATGGTGTCTTTGTTTCATCTACAGTTAGGAAGTTTTCTACATGCTTTCTGTTCCCACCAAATATTCTGGAAAAGATTTTCCAGAAAATTCACCAAATGTCTTCTGTTGAACATTCTCCTTTAAGTGTCAGTCAGGTATAAGTAACTTATTATTAGTGATTCCTGTTTCAAAAAGGCCCCAAATTTTGTAGTACATTATATAAGCTTGTATTATTTTTTAAATATTTTATGTAAAAATGCTTTCAATTGGCATATGGATACGTTTCATTCAGAAACCAAGATCTGTAAAGAAAGGATTCTGTGATGGGAAAACTGTCTGCAGAGAAAGTTGAGTCAATTATGCTACAGTCCAGAGGCTCATAGAATTTCAAATTTAGGAATCCTGGGGGATTTATTTGTTTTGTTTTAGGAATAGTTAATCTGGGCTGTCCCAGAGTAGGTGTCCTTAAAGAGGCTGGTGTCTCTTCTGCATTTATATTCCAGTTCTGAGTGCAGACATCCTGCTGCAATTGGAGGGAGCTGTGTATGGGCAAAAGGGATCTCTTCTGTGTGACTAGCTGGAGCACTGAGAGACACACTGAAAAGGCAGTATTTGGGTCAATTTGAAAGTTTTGGTATTTTCTCTAAGAAAAGAAGGTGAAAATGCCTCCAGTTTGCCACCAGTTGTGAGGTGAAATCACCTAGCTATGACTAAGAGCAAATACATGTGTGACGTTTGTTTACATGAATTCTGCAGTGAATAATGCACTCCACATTAGCAGGAAGTACCTATGTCAGAATAGAGACAAATAAAAGGCTTGTTTTTGTGCACATTTTGTTGCAAATGAATATCCATAGCTACAGTAATAGCCAAAAATGGGTTTAGGTATACACTGGACAGGTTGTAATTTCTCCTTATAGAATAAATAGAAATTGTCAGGAGCAGCACTAGATGTTTATTGTGAAAGTGTGGATTTTTCCATTAATTTAGAGTATGTGTCTCCTGGATGTTAGTAGTGGTGCTAGATCCCTCTGAACATGAGAGTCTGAAAGTTAACAGCAGTGAAGCTGGCCATGCTTTTTCTGCTTTCAGCAAAGACCAACAGGTCCTTTTTTCCCAATGCTTGTTTGTTAGTGCCTCTGCAAACAAAAGAAAAATATGCATTTCAGTGTATTGGCTTTTCTAATACTGATAGATAAAGCTAAGATTTCTGGAGAATTGCCTTTGGAGCTGTTTCTCTCTTCTCCACCTAGAGAGTGGAGAATTTTCAGGGTCCTGTTAATTATCACAGTCTCATCCTTAGCCTCAGGGAAGCAGAAGTTGAGAAGAGCTGCCAACGACCAGCTCTAGTGAGCCTTACATATTGCTGAATATGACCACTGAGGAGCATTGTCATCTGCAACAGATGAGATAATTTTGGGAAGCACCATGTTGCACGGTGCTAATTAACATAATAAAGAAGATAATATATCCATCAAGCTGTGTTTGTGGGTAAATGGGAGCTAATTAAATTAGCAATAAAGCATAAGGACTGTAAAATAATATGTACTTCTTATGCTTGCTATAGTTGGTTCTCTTAAAGTCATTGTCTTAAGCAAAGATAATTGCTTATGTGCACACTGCTCTAAAAGAAAATAAGATTAAAGTAGTTATTGGAGAGATACTAGTGACTAAGTTCTGTCTAAGTACCTGAAAAGTACTTGAGTTGGGTTGGCCAAGTAGACCAAAAAATTAAAGTCACACTATTTAAAATACCATTTACTACTGGGCAACATTAAGTAGGCAACAATATTTACTCCAGACTTTTTAATATCTTCTGAGTGAATCAGAAATTATTGTTCATCTGGTGAGTGAATGAAGGGGGTGAATCACACCCTGATATGGATCTTCCGAAACAGAAAGATTTTTTACATCCATGGTTTGCAAAAGTAAAAAGTAATACAATTTAAACCAGCCTTATTACATTTGAAACAAATTTTATTTAATGAGATGGAGAACAAATATCTCAGACAATTAATAGTCTCCACGGAAATCCAGGTTAAACTGATATTTGCAGTCCTGTGTATTGAAACATTTTCAGAAATGATGCTAACAAAAGTTTTGTGGAGATGTAATGTAAGTAAGAGATGATAATTAAAGTTAGTAAAAAAGGAGATGGTTGACTGAATTATCAATAGAAGGGAGCATCCACTGCACTGGGTGAGAAGCAAAATTAACCTTTCTAATATCAGTGTAACTGTAGGAATTCTGTGATACGTCTGCCAAGGGAGATTTTATTTCAAGACATGAATAACTTGACCTTCAGACTGACTCTCTGACCTGGCAGATATCGGAGTGGCAGGCTTCGACAGGTTTCTACATTACAATTCTCGGCCTTTATAGCTAAAATAGCTTGTGAAATTGGAGATCCAATTACTCCTCTTGTCTTTTTTTTTGTTTGAATCTTGAAAGACCAATTGAAGACATTGGTCTTTCTAGTTACACATTTAAGGATGGCTGGGGATGTCATTATTGCCTAATGTTTCTCAGAGCCAAAACCAATCCAGGTTCAGACAGGACATCAAGAAGTCTCCATTCCCACCTCCTGCTCAGAACAGGGATAGCTCTGAGGTCATATTTGGCTGCTCAGGAATTTACCCTGTTGGATTTTGAAAACCTCCTCAGCTGGAGGCTGCAGAGCTTGTCTGGGCAGCCTGTTCCAGTGCTGGGCTGTCCTCAGAGTCAGGAATTTCTTCTGCATATCCAACATAAGCATCTCTAGCTTTAGTTCATGCCACTCAATATCATCCTCCCAGCATGTGTGGCTGTGGAGGCTCTGACTAAAAATCTTGCAGTAGGCACAGGGGATGGGGCTGTTGTTAGGAGTCCACAGAATTCCCTTGTATTCAGGTTTAAACAGGGCAAGTGCTCTGACCCCCTCCATACTGCTCAACTTGCTACATTTTTTTTTTATTTCTAAACTGGACATAGCATTTCAGCTGTACTCTGATGAATGCTGGGCAGAGCAGAATGATCACTGCCTGTACTAAGTGCCCATGTTCCTGCCCATAAAGCTCTTGGCTACTTTGCTGTCTGGGGCTCAGCTCACTGCCCCATCAGGTCCCAGGGGCTGTCCCTCAGGGCTGATCCCAACCTGTCTGTCCAAAACCTGGGCCCATCACAGGTTCTTCTCTGTCTCAGGGGCAGCACTTGGTACTTTTCCCTGCTGCATTTCACAAGATTCCTACCTAACCCTTTTGTTACTGACACGCTGGTAGAACACAGAGAAAACAACCCATCAACCATGACCCTCTAGATCTGATCACCCAACCCTTTCTTTTTAACCTCTTGTATGCTCATCCAGATCATAATGTCCTATCTTGGATGCAGAAGTATTGTGAGAGAGGGTGTTGAAAGCCTTGCTGAAGTTAAAGTGAAAGATGCCTGCTGCTCCTCTTCTATTCCGGTTTACCAATTAATGAAATATAATTTGCATGGTACAGTTACTTAGACTTATTTTTAAGTTCAAATTTCCCTCAAATGTATCTGGCAGTTTGAAGTTCCCTATTTCCATAGCATTCTCTTGCAAAGTGAGAAAAGTTTACTGAGAAATTTCTAAGTACTTAATGAAACATGCACCTGGCTTAACCTCTATTATGAGATGGTGGGTAGTAGTGGAATGCATACTTGGAATTTCAAGTGAGGGTGGAAGGAAATGTATTTCTTTTTAGTGTTGCTCTTTCTGCTTCTCTAACATTTTTTTTCACAGCAAAAATAATAACATATTTCTATGTGTTTTGTAATTTTACTCCTACTTACCTTCTGCTCAGCAGTAAAAAGAAGAACAATTATGTAATTTACAGAAGGGAAAAGCTAAGGTAAAACTTAATTTAGGGATAGTTACTGAACTCCCTCACAATTTCTACTTAAAACATCTGGAAAGCTAATATTTTCCAGAACCTAATATACTTTTTTCAGTGCTATTTAATTACCAAATCACTATATGAAGATTTTTTCATGGCCATATGTAGGAAGTTTGTATTAATCCCTGTTAAAATGTCATTAAAGATGACACTTAGAATGCTTAGAATACACACTTGTGATCTCATTGATAAGGCTATTTCAGAAATAAATTTGATTTTGAGATCAAGGCACTTTTTAGGGTTGGTGCTTACAATGCTGGACTCTTTCTAATCCACAGATACTTGCTTTAGGGGTCATTTGAGAGAAGTTTGAGTTAAGAAAACAAATCCCCATCCAAACAATGAAGAAATGTTAGCTTCTTATTAGACAGCGCAGTCAAGGGGATGAACGTGCCTCTTGCCAAGAGCTTTCTATCTTGTCTCATGAATCACATTTGGAAAAGTGCAAAGCACTGTTATTTGTATATATGGCCATGGGTGGGACCAGACATTCAATGTAATTCAAAACCCACAGAGAGAGATTTACTCGGGTTTTTAGTCACAGTGTAAAGTTGTTGGATGTCAACCTTTCACAAAATCAATGGGAAGCAGCTAATTTGTACTGATCTTTTTATCTCCACCTTTTAAAGACCTAAATATCATTGAAAATCTGACTCCTACTTTTTAATCTCTTTAGTAAGATAAATTGGGCTTAGAGCTGGTATAACAGAGTGAAATTTTATGGCCTGTAATATTACAGAGGTCAGGCTAGATGATCATTCAGGCTTCAAAACTCCATCAGAGAAAACTGACTTGACTCACGGTGTTTGGTTTCAAGCTTTCCTCTTTACTCACACATTTTCTCTGTGTCCCTCATGCTAGGACATTCTACTTTTTTGAATTTATAAATCACAGGACAAGAGTCATTAGAGATGGTAAAGATCTAATTAATCATTTACCCATTCCGTGTCAAAGAGAATAATGTTAAAAAAAAAGATATTTCAGATATTAAACTGATGGCTGAATAATACCACACTTACTCTTAGCCCAAGGGCCAATATCTTCTAGAAAGTAATTTCTATCTTCTATCACAATCTATTTTAATCATCAATATTATTCTTTCTCTAGAGGGGTGCCCTCCAAACCTCCTTAAGTTTGGCACTCTTAGCCATAACAATTCCCATTCCATTAAACCAGCCCATGTAAATGGAGAAGATACCTCAGTTCAGTTCTGGAGGATTATTACAGCAGTCACAGCCACAGAGATTTATAAAGTCACTTGTTTTTTTATCTCCCCTGCCTCCTGGACCTTTAGCTCCTCAATTAATAATCTTTCCATTACAGAGGTTACACTTGAATAAAATGCAAAGTTGCCATTCTTCTACAAACTGTAAGTTCACACTGTCCTGTTATATTTAGATGCTGCATTCTGAGTCTAGACAAATATTTTGTAGCAATGTATCCTCATGTACCATCAACAGGGAAGGGGATAAAATGCACTAACTACAGTAAAGCTGTCCACTGAAAGACATTACCCAAATCTGTCTCAATAGAAAGTACAGAAAGGAGAGATAGATCCAGAAACAACCCTGAAAGATCTCAGGGAATTCATGGAAAAAAGCTCATTTGATACTAGGAAGATCATGAACCACCAACATAGTACCCAAGAAATACAGGTATTTTGTACATACATACGTCCACATGTCCCCCAGGATGCACTCAAAGAAGAAAAGCAAGATAGAAAGAGATATGTTTTATACTCCTCTATAGAAGTTTATTT
Organism: Setophaga petechia; assembly: GCA_024362935.1. Classification (NCBI taxonomy): domain Eukaryota; kingdom Metazoa; phylum Chordata; class Aves; order Passeriformes; family Parulidae; genus Setophaga; species Setophaga petechia. Next base: position 33,880,633 of record JANCRA010000008.1, read on the forward strand.
TGCACATGTTCATTTACAAATATGAGAACTTGATAACAATATTGGAGTTTTTTGCAGAAAACTAATGATGCCATTGAATAAATTTCAGGCTTCACTGTTTGTCCTGTTAATGTTCTCAACTATGCTAAAAAATACACAATCCTCCAGACCACAGGAAGAGAAGCAGCTAAAAAGGAGTTTCTCTGCATAGCAGATAGATTCCTCTCCACTGATTTAGTAAAGAAAATTGAATATATTAATGATTTTTTCTTTTATGTTATTAGCTTTTGTATTAATGTTCAGCATCACTGATTCTAGACATCATATCTCAGTCTCTAATTTCTTATTGATTTATGCCATAAAATTTTGGATAGAAAGCAATAAATTATGGTTTTTGCCATATTGAAGAATAAATTAACCTATTTTACAGGACAGTCCACAAGGATTAACTTGTCCCATTCATTTAACCCACAATAACAGTCTGACCCTTCCCAAAATCCCTAAGTAATAAAAAAATGTCCCAGTCATCTAAAAGAAAAAGAAAAGAAAAAAAACCCAAGCACCTAGAGAATTGTCTTCCTTCATTTTTGTCCCACTAAAGGATTTGTACTATTCCTACCTGGCCCAGCTCCTATCCACATACTCTTGCTGGTAACTTTCAGTCAAATTTTACAGCCTATTTGATTTCTTTAAGACTGGGAGGAAACTGACCGACATTGAAGGGCTATGATTTTGTTCTAATTCATACATGCTGCACAATGCCAGATATACCTCTTTCCTTAAAAAAATATCACCTTCCAGATTAAATCTTAATTTTAGTTGCCTTAACAACAATGAATTTTCTTTCAAAATCATCTCAAGAGTGAGTGATCTACTGGTTCTCTTCACCAAAACCACTTGAGCTTTTCACTTAGATGGAATTAGTAGATTTACTAATGAGGTTTCTTTCCATTTTTAGTGGGCTTCCCTGGTTTTATGGAAAGGAAAACAAATAGGGCCAAACTCCTGCAGCTTTTGGCATGAGGGTGTTTTCTTATGGATTTCAGTTCACTCTGTCATAAGGAACAGCTCAGGGATTTAGGAAAAAGGATAAGAACTTCAGGTGCACCACCTTCTAGAGAAATATTTGAAACCAGAAGTGTCTCCAGCTGCTTCTATTTATTTGAAATGAGACCACATAGATAAGAACAACCTCTCAGCAACCAACAAAGGGAGTAAGGGAAGCTATTGTCAAAACACTATGGGAAGGAAAGACAGAGGTTGAAAAAGGGAAATATTTTTAAAATCCTCATTGTGAATTACGTTTACTCCTTTTAGTCAAACAAGATCTTTGAGTACCCTAATAAACAAAGCAAAGCAGAGAGACTAGATTTGACTTTTCCTTTCATAAAGACTTAAAATATAAGGCAAAAAAGCAGCCAGGAATGTATGTTTGTTTAATTTAAAATGCATTTCCCCAAGGGTGGCATCTGACATCTTGTGTTATTGCTGGGACTAGAAAAAAGCCTGGAAATGCCATGTCCCCTGTCATAAACAGAGCAAACACTTCCTATGCTGATTGTGGTTTGCTGCTGATAGAACAAAATCTGTCATGACAAAAAAAGATCTGTAAATGTTCAGAGATGGAACTAATACAAGGGTTTTCTAAAAGTAATCTCAGTAGGCTTCTCCCAGATTTGCCTTCATCTTTACAATGAAGGTGACCTCTACTCAAGCAGAGACCAGCAGTTTCAGCTAAAGAAATCTAAAAGAAAGTGTACTGAAATGCATCTAGGAACAATGAAACTCAAGGTTTATCTTAGTGAATCCACTTACTTTTATCAGTCAATTTTATCAGTCAGTTTTGCAAAGTCTGTGGAAATTCTGGGGTGGAACAGGACATGTTGGTCCTTGTTAAACAACATGAAAACACAGTGTATGTTCATGCACAGTGTGTAACACAACATAACAATGTATATGTAGTTATACAAAGGAAAACAGACTGCAAACAGTTGATTGAAAGTCTGTTGAATTAAATGGTTCTGGAACCTTCTCCAATTGTCAGCAGGAAATAATCCCCTTCTTCTGAATTCTTTTTGGTAGAGAGGGAGTATAACACCCTCAAAATAATGCACTGAATGCCGAAAACCCACTGAGAGCTCCAGGTGGTGTTGATAATGATCTTAACATATAGAGAGAAATTTGTATTCTGATCCTACAAGATAGATGTGGTAGTGTGGCTCCCGACAAGTCGGATCTGCTGCTCAGACAAGCCCTCAAGGAGCAGCAGAAGCCAAATTAGACTTAATGAATCACTTACACTTCTTGATCATTTAAGCCAATATTCTCTTTCCTGGAGGTTTAAGTTCTGTTTCTCCTACTTTGATCTTAGACATGTAATAACCTCTTCTTATACCTGAGTACTTTTGTTTTGGATAAGCTCATTGAAGTGCACAGCTTTATTTATTCCTTTCCCTTGTTGGTTAATATTAGAAACAACCTTTACAAGTCTATACGATTTTAATGTTTATCTTCTTGGGACCAAAGAGTTTCTGACCTACACATAAAAATTTGCACTCAAATTTAAGGAAAAAAAAGAAAATCAGCAGCCTGGGGAGAAAAATACTTTCATGTGATATGGTAGTCATTGTTCTCTGTGCTATTCTATAAAGTATTTTTTTTTTAAATGCATAGGGAAAAGATAGATAATAATAGTAATCTAGCCTTTTCCTGTCAAAACTAATTTTGTATTTCTTCATATATGTTTGTGTATACAGTAGCATACTTTGTTTTAAGGTCAAAACATAGTATGACTTAAATTAGATGTAAGATTTGATTTTCAGGATAACTGCTCTAAAGTCTAGCATGCACATTATTTCTTTATTAGAAAAATAATAAATATTTTATTATTTCTTCTAGTGTATAACATATTTCTGTCATCAGGGTAGTGAGAAATGCCTGGTAGAGATAGTTTTGATGCATTATTTTGCTGTTCTTGGCTGATTATAATAGAATGATCTGTGTATGAGCATGGAGAAAGAAATACCTTACTGCATTTAATTATTCTCTTTTTCTTTAACTGCTTGTGACAGAAACAGTCACCCAGTTCTTGTTTCTATAGGTAGCTGTAGTAGAATAAAACCTTTCATATTTTGTCATTTCAACAAGACCCCCAGCCCTGCAAAGCAGCAGAAGAAGCAAAGCCCCGCTGCTTGTTTAGAGCTGACTGGAGAGGGAGTTGCATGGTGTAGTCAGAAGAAACACTAATTTTACTGATGTACTTTACAATCTCTTATGCCCTTTTAAGGCATCAGAACTTCAAGCTTAAGTAACACCTGGGCTTCATTAACCTAAACTTCTCATGAAAATACACGTGTACACATTGCTTTCAAATGTTCAACATGAGCCTCTCGTTTGGCTTGGTTGGGGATCTTTTTTCCTTTTTTTTTCCCTGTAAGATGAGACAGTTTTGTCTCCTTTTCTAGTAGTTATGGAACTTGCATTGAAACTATAGCATCTGCAGCCTCCTCCATCTTTTGGAATCAAATCTCAATTTTTTTTGTATCTCACAGAATAACATAATCACCTGGTGGTGGGTTGTAAGAATGCTAAGAATATATCTAAGTTTTATAACTTGGCTTCTCTATTTGGTCCCAAATCCCTATTCCTTAGCTGCCCACATTCTTCAAAGATTCATTTTCTTCTGAAAAAAATCTCCTTTCTTTTCCTCTTTTTTTTTCTCCCTTTTTTCCTTTTACTGAAAACCATCTTGTAATCTCCGAAATAAAAACTGGCTGCCCATCTGAGTAAGGTTTGTTGTAGTGCCTACTCCCAGCAAGAATGAAAGGCAAGACTGCAACTGCTGAAATACCCTCACCCTCTGCTATACTCATTATTTTAGTGCAATTAGAGCAAGGTTGCCAGCTTCTAGAAGCGACCAACTCATTCCTGCACTTAGCTTCATAGCTCCTCTGGTCCCCATGTAATGTTCTTGCAAGTCCAAAACAGGGTCAGGGAGAGTTCCCAAGTGCGTGTAAAAGGTGCAGGATGATGGATTCAGCTCTGAGTGTCTGAAGTGTCCAAGGGCACTTTGCAGACCTATCATCACAGGGGAACACACCTTCATTGATAAAATATATTTTTGGACTTGCAAGAACACAAATGGGGGCCAGAGGACCCTTGAGATTATATAAAGGAATTTGTTGGTCATTTCTAGAAGAGGCAGCCTCGAATGGTATTATCTAAACCATTTGTACCCACTGGATCTGGGTACAATGGAAGATGCCTGGGTTCACTTATTACATATTTAACCTTATTTCCTCCTCAAAAAATTGCTTCATTCCAAAAGAGATGAGTGTGAACTAATATGAATGTCTCCTGCAAGAGAAAATTAAGTGTTACAGATGTGGCGACTGAATACCACTCTATCCTTGCCTGGTATCATTGGGTGATGTGCAAAAAGAAAATGAGGATTCTGTGAATACATAAATCAGTAAACTCTTTCAGTCAAAGAGCTAGAAAAATTAATAGTTTGGCATAGGACTCGAGCTGAAAGGGGTGCTGATGAAAGTGAGGTGTTAGAAGGTGCCCCCAGAAGCATTACTTGATGTTCAGGGAACTGATGCTGAAAAAGTATGAACTGTGGCATTGTCAGAAAGCAGAAGGGGTGAGTCTAGACTTCCTTCAGCCTTTAAGGTGGTGTTAGCAGAATTATGTGTCTAATTCTTTTGTTACTCCATCAAAACTGAGACAATCTTTTTGTTGTTTTCCTGAAATAAGGTTAATATTTGGTTGTAAAAAATCCTGTATGGCATTTCCATATCTCCTTGTATTCCTTATTTCCTCCTTGATTTTTGATAACTCCTGGTCACAGCTTATATGAGGTGTCAGTTCTGTAGTGCTTCCCAATATACTTTTCTCCTTTTTCTGTACATCAGATAGCCAGTTTATTACTTATTGTCAGCACAATTAATTGAAACAGGGGTCTTTACAATACACCGTGTGGTGGATTTGATCTCTGACAGGGCATTCCAGAAAAGGATTTTTTCTGTATGTGTATCTTGGGATTTTGAGCCTTATTTATTAACTTAAAAGAGTAATCATCCTGTAGTCAATATGATTCAGTAACAGTAAAGCACTAAAGAACATCAGAGACACACATACTCAGCTGTACTTAGCAGCATAATTAAGACACATTGGAAATTGCATACTCTCACACAAAATGTTAAAGACACCTGAATTTAAGGAATCATAGCATTTAAGACTTTTACCTTCTAATTCACAGTGAAAGTGTAGCTAGAACTTTCCAAACACTTACTTTGACCCATAATTTGGAGTACTGTTAATAATACTCTTAATTATTTACAGACACAGACACAAATAAACATCAGAGCACAGACAGTTAAGCCTAAGTAGAGAATGAGGAAGATTTTTAATTATGGCATGTTAAAGGACATTTTTAGAACAAAAACACTCTGTTTTCATATGTCTCTGAGTGCCCTATGGTGATTTCTGTAGAAAAAACAATAAGAATACCACAAACCCAAACATGTGAGAGCAATAACTTATATGACTTGGTTCATCTTGCTCAGAAGTGGAAGCATAGAGTGGATTTTTTGAGAAATTGACTGATCCCATTAGTACTTAAAAACATAACTTTAATATTTCATTAGTATTTTCTCCTTTTCAGGTTATTAATCTATTCACTTTACAGGTGCTCTGTTAATACTTTGCTCTCACTGTGTATATCTGCCTTGGTATTTTGCATTTTGGGAGTCACAGCAAGCCTGTAGCTTCTGTGTGACTGTTCAGCCAGACTAAAATGTCTGACACAAGCTCTGTGTATTTTCTGGCAAAACTAAAGGATTGGAGACCTGAACATGAGTGTCTTGATAGGATCAGATTTAGGCAAGTGAATTGCAATTGTACCAGAGGCAAGTGGCAGACCATCAGTCACATTTTTTACTTAGTTTCCATCTGAAATGTCAGAGTTCCTTTTCAGTGAATGACACAGAAATTGCTTGTGCTCCCACTCTTCTTCTCACTAGGTGACAGGCAGAGTTAAGTCACCACAGTTGCTTCTGACCCAGCTGCTTCCAGGAAATCTTTCGAACCCAGAGTCAGCATTGGAAAATATATGAAAAATGCAAAAAAGCATCAGTTTGAGACAACCAAATCTGTTTTGTGCAATGATATAGGGAGCAATTATTTTATGAGATATTTTAAAAAAAATATTTATTTATTTAAATAAATCAACAAAATTTACTTTAAAAATAATTTTCAAAAGCTTGATTTTACATTCTTGCAGGGAAAACAGAAGGGTTTTCACCTGCATACTGAAATACCAAGAAGGGATTGTTAATGCTTGAGTGCTGTCTCCTATCTGAATAAAACTAAACACATGGGCAGAAATCTGATCCCAGTGCTCAGACTCCCTTTATCTCAGGAAACCCATGCCAACATAGCTGGCAATGCTTCTGAAGGGAATCACTATCCACTAAAGTAGACTAGACAGCAGACAGCAGTTAATTAACACAGGCTGTGATAGGACCTTTCTGAAGGAATTCACCATTTCTATTTGTTAAATATTTGCTATAGCTCTCTGGAAACACTATCTGCACACATGGATTCCTGATTTTGTTTTCATTTGTAGAAATAGTGTTCTTTTCACTCAATAGAAACCTGCACAATTCTTATCCCATTGCTTTTCTTCCCATACTGGGTTTGCTTGCCATGGTTTTGGTAGTGGAGGGCTGCAGGGATGGCTTCTGTGAGAGGCTGCCAGAAACTTCCCCCATGTCCAAGAAAGCCAATGCCATCTGGCTCCATGGCAGGCCAGCTGGCTCCAGGACAGATCCACTGCTGGCCAAGGCCAAGCCCATCAGTGACGGTGGAAGCGCCTCTGAGACAATGTGGTTTTAAGAAAGAAGAAAATTGCTGTGCACCTGCAACTGCAGCCAGGGAGAGGAGTAAGACTGTGTGAGAGAAACAGCTCTGTAAGACCAAGGTCAGTGGAGGAGGAGGACAGGAGGTGCTCCAAGCACCAGAGCAGAGATTCCCTGCAGGCCTGTAGCGCCGACCATGGTGAAGCAGCTGTGCCTCTGTAGCCCATGGAGGAGCACAAACTGCAGAGATCCACCAACAGTGCATGGAGGATCCCATGAGAGAGTAGGTGGCCGTCTGAAAGAGCTGTTATTCCATGGGAAGCCTGTGCTGGAGCAGGCTCCTGGCAGATCCTCTGGCCCTGAGAGGAAGTTAGCTCCTGCTGGAGCAGGTTTTCTGGTAGGATTTGTGATTCCACAGGGGACACGCTCTGGAGCAGCCTGTTCCTGAAGGACTGCACCCCGTGGAAAGGACCCATGCTGGAGCAGTTCATGAATAGCTGCAATGGGAGACACATTTTGGGAAGTTTTTGGAGGGCTGTCTCCTATGGGAAGGACCCCCATTCTGGAGCAGTAGAAGAGTGTGAGGTGTCCGCCTGAGAGGGAAGGAGCAGTAGAGATAACGTGGGATGAACTGATCACAACCCTCATTCCCTGTCCTCCTGTGTGGTTGTGGGGGGAAAGGTGGTGATGAAATCAGGAATAAAGTTGAGCCTGGTAAGAAGATGGGGGAGAGTAAGGCGGTTTTAAGATTTGATTTTATTTATCATTACTGTACTCTGACTTAATTGGTATGAAATTGAATAATTCTCCCCAAATCTGTCTTATCCATGATGTTAGCAGGTAAGTGATCTCTCCCTGAACTGATCTCTACTCATGAGCTTTATTTTCTGTTATCTAAGGATGGGATGATAAGGGCACCTTTAGTGGGGACCTGGTGTGCAGCCAGGGTCAAACCACCACACTTGCAGACAAACTCACCAGTAGGGAATGGAACAGAGAGAAAGCACGGGAATTTAGCCGACTTATTGTGCAGTCTTCTGGGTGGGATTCAGATGAGTATGATTTTAGAAAATGTCATGTTTTGAAAGGACTAGTGTACTTATCTAAAAGTATTCTTGTTTGAGAGTAATTCTCCTATTGAATATTAATGCAAAGAAAAATGTGTTTGATTATTTCTTATACAGACCACATATTTTGGTAGTAAGCTTACAGTTTAAATTATTAAAAAAGAAAGAAGGAAATAGGTCCTAAGTGTTTTTCATCATCATTACATTCAGACCATTTCTGGACATAAAATATATGGAGGCAAAACTTAAAGCAAAACCAAATTTCATTATCCCAGTAGTCATTACCAGCTTAATATAGGAGGTTATAAAGACCTTGCTATGTAGACCTGTTTGCTCTATTTGTTCTGTGCATAAACATTTCCTAGGCCTCTAAATCCAAAGTCTATGTTTTCTTAAAATCTCTTCTATAATTTATAAACAGAGAATAGTGTATTCATTCATAGAAATGAGTGTCTAGAGAATGAATTTTACATTCTGAACCGCAAAATTTTACCAAGTGATTTGGCTCATTGCAATCGTATTACTAGGAGTAAATAAAATGACAACAGTTCTATAAAGAATTCTCATAGCAAAAGAAGCAACTCTTATGTGTTTGAAGGGAAATTTTTAATAAATTTACACTTACAAAAAAAGGCAGAAAACCCCCCCACAGTCTTTGGTCATGAATATGTCTGCTACCTGGTTACTGCCTGCTGCCCCATCAGTGAAAACACTGACTGGATGGGGTTTTGAGCATTCTGATCTAGTGAAAGGTGTCCCTGACTACAGCAGGGGTTTGGACAAGCTGATCTTCAAAGGTCCCTTCCAGCTAAAACTACTCCATGATTCTGTAGTTTATTTGCATGAGAGGGAACGATTCCCAAGAACCTGCAGGTAACTGCATTGCTTAAAACATTTGAGACAGTAATCCTTGACATGATGACTGCATTATTATGAGCAATTAATAGAAATTAAATGCCGGACATAAGTTACATTATTACCGATGGTTATAATTAACTGATTATTATTAACCACATGGTTATGTGGTGATCGGTTAATTTGGGCCAAAGTCTCAATTAACAGGTATGGTGTAAATTCATCTTGCATTTTGTTATTCGGAAGGGAGTGGGTGAAAGCTGTCAAAAACACAGGGAAAGAAAATTAATCAATGATTAGAATAAAATACATAGAGAAAAAAAATTGCCTAATTTTACTGAGATAAGCACAGTAACACAGCTCCCATAGATCTGGACAGATGGAGACTCCATTTGGCTGAGTTCACAGTTCTGCACTCAACATGAGCACAGAAGTGCCAGACTTCTGAGAAAGGGCAGAAAGCATTATTGGTTTCCAAAAAAAAAGGCTGGGATCCATAGACACCCTGTTGGCAAAGGTTTTCAGGAAGTCTTAAATCAGTACAGTGTCTCACAACCTTTTGGTTTTCTTTACATTTTGAAACTCAGCATTTCCATTTCACAGAGATATATTGCTGTTGGGATATTTGTTTCAATCCAGCTTGGAATCAAACCATGCTTATTTTGAATACCCTAAAGACCTTGCTTTCATCCATATTTTGTCAAAATATTTGCATTTAATTTCTTGGGTTTAAAATTTGTGAGTTTTATGGGAATTTAAATTTAATTCTATTTTTTTCCGTGCAATCAGTTATTTTAGATATTTTTTTATCTTGCATTCAGCTGCTGCTGTTTAGGAAAGAGTGAAGAATTTTAACGTGCTTTTGAGATCCGGCAATAACCTTTTAATGCCATAATGAAAGAAGATGGATTTTGTGTTACAGAGAGGCTTAGATATACTAAGCTTATTGCCTCACACAAAGTGTGCACGTAGGCAAATGAAAAATAATTTTCAAGCAATGTATGCAAGATGTTAAGTATCTATAATCTTTAGTAAGACGCTGCAACTAAACAGAGTCATACTTTCATAGGAAGATATTTTCTAACCTAGCAAGCTAAACTTTCATCAGTTTTTTGCAACAACTGCCACAAAAATCCATTAACAATGTTTAGAGGCAAAGTTATGGAGTGACACTGATTGCATACAGTAATTAAATTTGTCCATGCATGGTTAATAGCTGTGTACAGTTAATAGAGAAAGGAAGGGAATCTGGAAAATATGTGGGTATACAGTGGAAGCAGTAGAGCAAATGTTTAGTTAACCTTTATGTTTCAAGATTTTTTGACTCATCCTACTTAGAAAAAAGAATTTATGTCATAATTAATTGTAGTTTAGATTGAAGATTTTTTTGAGAAAAATTACTTGCCTGGAACACTCTTTATAATTTGATAGCGCAAGAAAGGCACCACAAATTAGAATCTTTAAAAGAGATAACTTCTAAAAAAGCTGAAATGAAAAAAGGGAATTCTCTTCTTTTACCCAGGGTATTTTCAATGATGAGATGATGCAAAGAAAATTTTTAAAAAATCTATTTCCTGACTTGCGGTAGGAATAGTCCTTAGGGAGTAATTTTGTAATGGGAGACAATCAAGCAAAGACCATCAATTTTGTTTCTTTCCTTCCCAAGTCAGGTTTAAAACCATATTTTCCCAGAGATTCTGTCTGTGCATGGAAGGCACAGCATTTTGGATAGATAAGTACAGACATAGTCTTCCACAACAGTATTTTATATTCCTTGCTTTTGCATATATTTAACTAGTCATTAAAAATAAAAAATAATCCAGTCTAAGTCTTTCTTCCTCCCCTTTATCTCACTTTCCCTTGCAGCTCTAAAAATGCTAAATAATTTTCAGTTGACTGACATCTGGGATGCAAAAACTCAGTCCAACATATTAGTGTGATAAAATTACACAAATTTGAAAATGAGATCAGATAATTTAGTAGGAAATATGCTTAATCAACAGTGCTTTGTAGTAACAGTGCTCTGTGCAACATGTGGAAGATATGGTAAATATGTGTTTCTACATGAGATCAATGACTTTTCTGTTAATAAAAAAGAAATGTTTGTAAATAACTAGGTTTCATGAAGATTAAAGAGCAGTTATGGTCTCTACTTAGCATTCTTAAACATACAATAGCAGGTTAATTTGGTTGGAATTTAATTCACAGATTTAGAATGCTGTTGCTAACATAGGAAATTCATGAAATTTACAGTGCTATTAACTTAATTTAAATTCTTATACAAAGGAAATATGTTTATCTGTTGTGGTAGTGGGTTTCTAGTGGAATATCATAATAGCACTGCATTTTAGGAAAAATAGTGCTGATTTGTAAGTTTCCATTTTAACTGTGTAAGATGATTCCTCAAAGTAATATAAAATCTAGCTCAAGTAATAGAACTACATTAAAATAATGTAGTAAAAGAATCATATGGAGGCAGCAGATCTAAGTCAAAGACTCCTTAGATCTAAAAGCATAGAAAACTTGTTATAAATTAAGATTATAAAACCACAGTCACAATTAATAGTGACAAATATCATAGAATCACAGGAAAGACCATTTTGGAAGGGAACTTGGAAGATAATCTGATCTAATCTTTCATGAGAATGGGAGCCTAGATGAGATTATCTAGCATGCTGTGCTTTGCACCTCAAAAAAATCTTTTGATGGGGACTCTGCCACATCCCATTCCAGTGAATGGTTGTTGGCAGCTAATGACTTTTTTGTGATGAGATGAAACCTGTCCTGTTGCTTCCAGTCTTCCCCATGTCACTCTTTGTGAAGAAAGAGCCTCTGTTCTCTCTGTAGCTGTGTTTTAAGTACTGGAATACTGTGATGACTTCCTTATATGCTATCTCTTCTCCAGAGAGAAAAGATCTAACACCTTCAGTCTTCCCTCACAAGGCAGGTCTTCCAGTCCTTTGGTGAAATTCAAGGTTATCCTGAGGCGTCCCTCTGGTTTCTCAACGTCACTCTTGAATTATTGGGACCAGAAGCAAACACAGTACTCTGGGTGCAGCCTGAAGAGTGCTGAGTAGAGCAGGATGATCGTGACTCTTGCTCTGGTTGTCATGCTCCTGCAGATTCAATAAGGAATGTGATTTGTTAGTACAGAAGTGCTCTGCTGATTCATGTTCAGCTTGGTGTCTGCCAGGACCCCAAGAGCCACACCAGCAAGGCTGATCCCCAGCCACACAGATCCTATTATGTACTGGGCAGTTTGGTAACCTTCCCCCAGGTGCAAGACTTTGTACTTGTCTTGGTTAAACATCATATTATTCTTTTTAACCCACTGCTCTCAAATTTTCTCCAGATATTGAAGAATAAATGTTATGGCTACAAAATCTTAAACACATTGCATAGGCTTTATTGGCAAATAATTCATTTTGAATATGATAAATTTTGGGAAAACATGCCATATAAAGTACTATAAGAGACTTCCAGCTGTGTATATTCTTTATGTTGAATCACTGCTCTGTCCCTAAAGTACTTAAATAGAAAAGGTAAATTCACCCACCTAGATTATTTAGCTGAATTAGGCATTTAGAAGGCATTGGATCAGTAGGTATGATTCTGATGTTTCTTCACTGGTGAAGTACTAGGGCTGACTTTGAGCAAATATTTCCCTGTGGTACTTATGAAGCTCCGGCACGAGGAGCCAAGCAGACCTCATGCTCTTTCTGCACGCCTGGCTTCTTCCACGATGCCTACACAGTACTGCCTACTGCTAACCACTTGGCAGGCAGCAGCTCACACATTCTGTGTGGAACATATTTTTGTGTTACTGTTGTTCTTTCTTTCCTCTTTCTTGACCTTAGCCATCTGCATGTTTTGCCTATCAGTTTTGTCATTAGCATAGACCCTGATCCTTAAAATGCTTAAGCACGTGGGTAAATTCAATGTGTTATGAATACCTTTTTGAAGGTTCTAGCTTATGTGAATTCTATTTTAAAATAATCTTTCCTGCTGGTGCTGCTGCTTAGCTTACATATTATGACTGCCTTGTGATCTTAGGATTAAGACTGCATTGTGAAAGGCATTTTATGAATACAAGGTAAAATCATGTTCTCATCTTCTGTCAATATGGATACTGGATATTATTCTATACACCATGATAAATTAGTTACTATTAAATAATCTTTCAATAAATTAAATATATGCTCTTGGATGTTTTTATTTAGTTTCTATGAATTTTACTTAAAGATTTTATCCATCTATTTTTCTGTCCTTTGATTTTTTTTATTTATTTCTAGAATGATATATGATTTGATTTCTCAGAACAGTTTCTGATGCTGTCCTCTTTGAAATCCAAAATATGAAATTAGAATGTTAAGGGTCTAAATACCTCAGATGCAATTTGAGACAATTTTGATCTTGTGAAATATTTTAATTTTGTGAAATAACAAAGCAAAAGACATAATTTTACAACTCACTTCCTAAAATCATTTGGTTTAATTATTTTAGGCTTTTGTTAGTTTAACAAATCATCATGCAAAGACAGGAATTAAGTGAGCAGAAGCAGTACTACTTGAAAGAAATAAGGACAAGTGACTTAAAAAAACCAAAACACTTATTGTGTGTACGAACTAGAAATCCACTTACATTCTGCCTGAACTATAGAGGACATGCTAGAAAGCAAACCAAATTAAATTTTTGCACAGTACCATACCTCTAGAGTATTTTTTTGCTTTACCTCTATTGAAAAATCATTTTTATTTCTTTCCATGAAATCTATTCATAATCATATGCATATATATTGGCACCTTGTATTTGCTTTCCAGAAAATTACCTCTATGCTCAAAGTCATAAATATATTAATGGAATTAAGCATTCCGTAAAATTTAGCATCTGAAATTGTTTGACTTTCATACTAGATCGATAAAACCTTTACTTCAGATATTTCTGAGCAGTCTATACCTACAGGAATTGTAATAGAAAGTCAATGTGCTTCAATTAAGTAGGAAAGCTAGGCATTTTGATTTTATTGAAAATATAAGTAATATAAATATTATTAACATACACATTTTCATTTTATTGAAAATGATTACGCAAATCTTATATTACTCAAATATAATAGTCTGAAAACCAAATTTGTTTTAGATCAGACACAGTGTAATAAATGTATGCCAGAATACATAAACTTCTTAGCTGATGAACTAACACAACTTTTTCTGAATTACATTAAAGTTGTTTCAAAACAGTGTTCCAAAAGTCTTTGTTAACAATGAGAAGCTCGAAGATCTCCATCAAACAGGGGCATAAGCACTTAAGAACATGTTCTATTTGAAATTATTACACCTGCCCATAGACGGCTTTCCCTTGTAAACCATCTGGAAAATGAACAGAACTCTTAACTACAAACTTTGTAATCTGACCTTTTTCCTGGGTTTGAGAACATTATTTTAGTCTGGAATGAAGTATGAAAAAATTGGGTTTTACAGTCTAATTTTGTAGGATGCTGTTATAGTTTTGGGACATAGCCATTATTCAAAATACCCACATTGGGCTCAAAGCACTGAATTAAAGACCTTCTTTAAGAAATTTAAACCTATAAATATGTTCAGTCAAAAGTATGTTAAAAAAGTATACTCTGAACAGTTTCGACTAATTTTAGGTTATATGTCTGTAAGATATCCATTTGAGAACTCCTGTTCAATAGCTTAAAGTCCTTCTAGATTTCTCATATCAATTCAGAAGAGGTTGAGAAGTCATTGAGGTAGTATTGTCAACTCGTGTGCATGCTTCTTGCTGGTTAAAGAAGGGAGATTGATGTCCCTTTAATAATTTTTATCTTTCATATATATTATTTTAATTTATTAATAATTATTATTATGGGATGATTAGGATTACAGCCAAAATATTTGTATGTAGGTATGAGCTCTTCCAGAAAAGAGAAGCATCTGAGTAGGGTCTTTATTCTTGCCTATCAAACAAAAAGCATAGTGGGCCAGTAATTCCATGAGGTTCCCTACAAGGGAGCACTTCAAATAATACTGGGTAAAACAGAAAAGTGTAAAAGGAGAAGATGTTGAGTGAAATTGAAGGGAGGGAGGATTGGAAGAAACAATCAACCAGTGCCAGGCAGACAAACTCTTGGGGAAACTGGGGATTGCACTTCAGTGGAATGAGTTTCCTCCTGTATTGTGAAGTTTATGCTGTCCTTATGTGCCATACACATCCAAATTGCCTTGCATGTTATTCTGCTTT
Source organism: Setophaga petechia (assembly GCA_024362935.1). Lineage (NCBI taxonomy): Eukaryota > Metazoa > Chordata > Aves > Passeriformes > Parulidae > Setophaga > Setophaga petechia. The sequence continues at coordinate 33,895,643 of JANCRA010000008.1, forward strand.
TTATTTGTTACATACATAAGTTTAAAAAGACAGTAAATATTGATGATTTACAATAAAATTTAGTTAGCTTGTAGTACAAGTATCTTCATGGCCAGTGTCCAGACTCAAATCTAATTGGTCTAGAGAACAGGATGACTGTTATTTCCACACAAATATACATGAATATGGAGACACAAAACATGGTCACAAAAAATCATTTTAGCCCTGGAGTCAGTTATTCTTCCTGGAGAAAAAAAAATAAAGCCCTAAGCAAACCCCATAACATTTTGTTTTACAAAAGGTAACCACTCCCCAATAAAAAACACAAAATAAAAGCACTGTCTTCAGCCCTATGCATCATCCCTCTGAAACTCTCATGCCTGTTCTTTGGTTTCCTCTGCATATCTCATTTGGGATTTCCTTATAGTTTCTCAAGAACTTTTCTCCTGGGGTATTTTGGAGTAGGACTGGTATGATTCAGAGTCAAATAAATTTCTTAGCACAGTTTTGGGATCAAAGACGATGATGAGATTTCTACCAGACAGATTTTTTTCTCCTGAATCCAAAAGAGTTGTTTGACCCTTCTGTGCCTTATATAGAAGCTCTGAAGCTTCTATACTATGTTTTCAAATTATAATTAAATGATCTAGGATGATTGGTCTGTATTTTTGCAGATTTTCTGCTTAGAACTGTCATTAAATTAAAAAATCAAAAAGAAATTTTAAAAGAGACCTTAAAAAGAAAGGACTGATGCATTAATATTTAAGGTAAACCTTCTCTTTTGGTATATAATTTTCTCTTCCCTTGCCTGAGTGGTCACATGTAAACCTTTCTTTTCCTAACTTTTTTTTTGTACTTTTAGTACAAAAAAATTCAGCAAAAAGAATGTATTCTTGAGATATAGATTTTAAATGTCTGTTAAACATTTTTTCATTTTGATGATGTAAGGAGTAGAAATGTAGATTTGTAACATCAGTCTAGCTTTCACAGAGGATCATCAAATTTCATGAATAATCCTATAAAATGTATTAACATTAGAAATATCATGTTTCCATCAGGACAGATGATGCAGAAGTTGAGCAATTTCAAGAGAAAAAAAGGCCTAAACTGTACTGATCCAATTCATATTTCATTGAGAATTCCTGTCAGTCCTTCTTTTTCACAGCATTACAAAATTAGCAGACTAATGGAATTTATTTTATGTGCATTTGCATTTTATAAAAGGCCTTGGTAAAAATCCATGAAAGTTTTTTTGAAAGATTTCAGCTGTGTGGTTTGAATTTTAAGACATTTAATGACTGAAATCAGTGTTTGAAATACCAAAAATACCTATAATGCACAGGCAACACGTTCACAGAGAGAAGTCTAATGAGGTATAGCAGGATGTCTAAGGGGATAAAGACTATGTTTCTATCCTAATGGTCTGAAAAAGGATATAAAAATGCTTAATATGTGTACATTTAGGAATGCATATATATACATATAAGTTGTTGACAGCAGTACAAATAGATTGAACCTAGAATTACAGAGTGAAAAATGAAAAGTGAGGGAAAATTAGCTTAAGAGATTTACTCAAGAGAGTTCAACTTCTGCAAAGTAGTAATTTAGAGTGAGTTGTCAGGGATGAGTAGAGTGAGGATGTGCAATAGCACACAGTGAACTGCACTTTGATAGCATGTTTATAGTTTGATACAGCACCAGAGTTCTGCTCTGGTTAACACAGTGGAGGCTGATACCATAAAATACGGAATATCAGTACAGCTTTTTTATAATTACAGTATGCTTTATTGAGAGACTGCTGTACACTCTTTAATACAAGTTTAGCACAAATAAACCAAAGGAGATCATAAAATAGTGATAGAATCAACTTATAGTGGCACAAATTCATTTTAAAAGGAAAATCATAATGCTAGGGTGTTTAAGAGGGAAATATTTAAAATTTATTTGGTAGATGAGAATATGGGAAAGAGTTTAGTGGTCTTTTGTACTGGATTTAAATGTAAAATAGTGAAAATGAAGAAAATGTGCATTATTGACATAAATGAAATACACCTGTCTTCCATGGAAAAGAATTTAAGAGTTATGAAAAAAAATTTTGAGCTTAATCATATAGCTCAGGGTATAATTTTTCAATGAGCGCATTGGGTTGAACAGAAGAGGATTTCTGTCCTGCAACTCTGCTGCAGTGGTTTAAAGTCAGCATGGAAATAGACTCCAAGTAAGTCCTCCCTCTTCTCTCTGCCTTCCTCCAGTGAGAGAGAGCCAAAGGCAGAGGCTGTGGTTTAGACAACCATCCACTGTTAAGGACCAATGGGATAAGGTATCAACAGTAACAGCAACAATGTCAATAACAAAAGTATATGCAAGAGGGGGTGAATTACAGACAAAAAGGTTCTCAGCATCCCAACAAGTTCCATATGGCTGCCCAGACAAAAACAACACGGTGGATGATTCCACAGCCTGGCAGTGACACACGGTTTTCCCAAGAAAAAGGCAAGATGGTGGACATTTCTGGCATCCCCTGAGATTATGAAAAACAGCAACAGACAAACACCCAAGCAGGACCCTCGAGGCTGCCCCACGCTGCACTGCTCCAGCCCCTCCAGTACCAGGCCCAGCAGCAATGATGAGGGTGCTATAGAATAGCAAAGTACCCATGCCCACGTGGCTCTGGGCTCCACCACTTCAAAGCACCAGTGAGCAAAACAGAATACCTGCCCAAAGTTTTGTTTGTGAATATTTAAGATAGCAGAAAAGCATTTTAAAATTCACAAAAATTAACTTGCAAAGTTAATATTATGTAAAAATGAACATCGGGAATACTCTGTACAAATATGTCTCTCACTGGGCTTAAAAGAACTTCTGCATTCTGTCTTTTTCACTACAGGTCAGCCCACTGAAAAGTTCTGCCTATATTTCACTATATTTCAGTGAGTTTGGATCAGATCCTGGAGCAACTTAGTAATTTTTTTTAACTTCTGACCTCTTCAGTCTATGTTTTACTCATTAGTCAAACAGACAGATTACCATTATTAATATTAATAGAAACCTTTCATCAGTATTACTCATAATGGTCTTTTGTGTGATAATATCAATATTCTTTTTCCTCTTCTAGGAAGGTGAAATACATTTCAAAAAATCAACAATTCTCTAGGGATCCAGAAATTTGAAATTCTACATAGTGCCCATGTGATGAAAAATGACCAAGAGTTTACTCCTGAACATGGCTATAAATTGTTAAGGATTAGTCCTGGAGGTGTGAAATATGCAATTTTCAAAACAGTGTTTTAGACCATTCATTGCAAGTGTGGATGTATATATAGAAACTATAACTGGCACAAATATAGCCATAGGAGAGCCCTGGGAACAGTCTTTCATTCTGTATTACAATAATGTATCAGCATAGTAGTATAGTATTTTTCTGTTTCTGTAGTTATGGCGATACTTTAGGGTTCACAAAATATACCAAGGAGATAGGCATACCTAGTGGATCTCCTCAGTCTAGTGGCTTTTAAGAGCACTATTCACTGAAATCATTATTGCTATTATGAGTTTAACAAAAAGCTTTCCATTTGAAAATGGCCAGTATAAAGCAGAGGTAAAAAAAAAATTATTATGCTCTAATGGAGTGGACCCGGTCATCTTGCAACCTCATTTCTCATTCATTTTGATTGGTTATACATTTGAAAAACAGGCTCTTGTTCTGTTCCTTTTCTTGCTTGTTCCAGTTCTTCCCCCTTGATCTGATTAAGTGATTTAATGGATTCACTAACACAATGGGTGAGTAAAAAGACTGTATCAATTCAGGTTATGGGTACAGTCACTTAAGATGCAGATATTGCTGTTGATTCTTCTAAGGGAGCTAAGTTCTCTTTTATGGGAGCTTAGCAGTGTTAGCATGGGTTACAGGTGTTTGGTTTTGTGGATAAAGGAAGAGTCTTTAATAATTTCTTTAAATCCCTCTAATCACAGTTTGGAATGTGGACATGAGCCACCTGTGCTCATCTCTCTAATGCATGGCGCGAAGATCTATCTGCTTGCTCAGTAGAGAGAATCTTTCTTTAATTAGAAATAACTTCACTAGGGTATTATATGCTGGATGCAAGGGCCCTTTTGCACAGTATTGTTCTTCCATTTGAGATGAAAGCAGCTAGGGTAGCAGCATTACTCCACTGCTCCTCATAGATAAAACACTCGTGCTGCAGTGTGTCCAAAAGGCCAAAGCGTAGGGTGAGTCACCCTCGCTGGGCAAGCTGCGGTGAGCAGGGTTGGGAGCACCAAGCAGGCTTTCAACCTAAGGAAAACAAAAGGATGACCTGCAGCACAGGCCAAGAACAAATTGAAATCAGTCTTAATGAGCGTTTTGTTCTCTTTAACAAATCATAGCAAAGGAAGGAGCTGTTAGGGCAAAGAGATAAAAATAGGACATAATTATTGTCGTGCTTCCACTGTTTTTACACTGATTTTAGTATTACTTTGGTCTTCACACCAGCTCGTTTCTGTGTCTAAAGTAAATTAAAAGCAGATTAAGGCTGATGCCGCCTATTTGTGTTGTGAACTTTTCTCAGGTCACTTTAGTTATTGAAATAAGTCATAATCTGTGTCTCTCTAGGGATAGGTATATGGCTGAGTTACTCCTGAGCAATATTCTGAAATAAACTGGTACAGCTTTAAATTAATTCAAACAGAAACCAGACTCTTATCACTTTTATATTTTGATTTTGTAATTCACTAACTTTATTAGAATTATTATGATTTTTATCAGTGCTAATGGTTGATGATTGTTTTGCTAATGATTCAAAATAGCCTGTTCTGATTATTGAGAGGTGTTGGGAAGAATAAAAATGTTTTTAAAAATCTCAAAATTTGGATGAAATTTAACTTTTTGGTGTGGGATGCCTTTTTAACCCATTAAATGATTTGTAGTTTTTATGGTTATGCAGTTAGGACTTGAACTATCATCAAAATTTAGGGCTATGCATTCATGTTTTTTTGTTAAACATTTGACAATGCCCCAGAATCATTGACTTGCACAGGTTTGGATTAAACTTTCTTCTCTGATTTTGTCAGAAAATTCTACTTCCAGATCAGGAAGTCCATCCAGGGTCTTGTAAATGATCATTATATGTTTGACTTGTTTATTTACTTTTCTTCATTATTGTTTTCTGTTCTTCAATATTTGCTGCTTGAGAAAAGAGAAGTCCACAAATACTCAGGTTGCATGTGCTGTGTGTATTTGTATGTCTAAGATGTCAATGAGCATGAAGAAAAAAGATAAATTGATTTTTTTTTTTTAAGAGTATTTATTGGCCATTACCACTATGCAAAGAATACAAAATCATACCTTGTAAACATGAGGCAAAGGAAGAAAACACAATCTGTTCTGACAGAGTATTTTTCCAGTATTTTGAAATTCAAGGTTGCAGAACATTGATGGAGATGAATTCTTTGACTTGGTTTTTCAGTGTTAGATAAAATAATGAACTGCAATATAATTTACATTTTTTCAAACCAAGGTAAAAATGCTGTGGTTGAAATTGTGAGGGGAAGGTCTGCTGTGCACAGAAAATATGTTGTGCCTCCAATTGTGTGCTCCTGTTCCGGTGCCAGTATCTGTCTGGACATTGAGGGGACAGTAGATGGGAGGTGGATTCTTAATTATTGATCAGTGACAAAGACAGAATATTTGTCTTAAGGTCTGGCATGCTGTGGGAAGTGATGACTACTACCAGGGAGCACAGGAAATATAAACCTGGGTAGATTGACAGAACCTGGAGTTCACTAGTTACAGGTACAGAAAACACTTCATTGTGGAAAGTATCCAAACCAGGCAGCTACCAGTCTGTCTTACCAGCAGTTTTCTGAGGGGAAAACTTGTTGGAAAAATTACAATTTCTGACTGGAATTTCTATCACATTGAAGTGGCTATAAAAGTATTTTCAATAGCTCTGAGGTCTGGGATTAAGGTTTATGTGTGAGATGGCTTACAGAAAGACACCTCTGCTAAGGAGTCATAGGCAGTGGTTACCAAACATGTAACTTCTAAGACCATTAATTACTTTTAATGGCCATTAAGTACTGTTGTGTGCTTGGTATGAAGTACAAGTTGCAGCTGACTATGTATGGTATGCTGGCACAAAGACAGTGCCTGTGTGTAGGACAGAACTTGAACTGCAGGTCCCAGTGGAAGCTACAGAAAGATATGTGTATTTTCCTTCAGGAAACTCCACATACGCCAATAGGAAAAGATGAAACTGAATTTTTGTCCTTTTGACAACATAACTTGAGAGGATATGCCTTCATGGAAGCCACAGAAGGGTATGCAATATAGAATAGTGCTAACAAGATGGTGTAAAACTAGCTAGTTTGTGTCTCATAGAGATCTATTTGTGGAGTCACAAAAACAGGATCAACTACCTCAGTATAAACTGTAGCCTGATGCTGCCATAACTTGAATTTATCTCTTATACTTCTCCATTTGTTTAAGATTGTATTAATTATTTATGTATAGATGTATTAGGACAGTAACAAGCCATTTTATTACATTGTTGTAATAGTTAGTTCCTGCCTATTTCTTTTCTATCTGAATGTACAGATATATTTTTCACCTACAATAAAGGAAACATGCTTTGCACAAACAATGAGTATTTATCTTCCAACTGTATACAGGAAATTTTCAGCTAGCTCATCTGAACTGCTTAATTTCTTCATTAATAGGTACCTTTTCTTCTGCATCTCAGAATGTCTGTTCAGCAGTCATTGATTAAGAAGATGGAATTTTTTTCCTGTATTCAAACTAATCTTCGCATAGGTTTTTATTGTCAAAATTCATTAATGAAGGCTTTATATTTACATTTACATGCCTAAAGCTAGTCATTCTAGATACTCAGCTGCCTATTTAGATATCTGAGTATCTTAGAAAATCTGGTCCATGAACTTCACAACTTCACCAACTAACTATGCTGAGAGAAATTGCAAACCTGGAACAAGAACAAGATTTTAAGAATTTCCAAATCAAGAATTTCCAAAAGTCATGTTTTGTACTGTGAGTAAATAAACAAATATACGCTTGTAATATCATTAATTGTTATTTTTCTTATTATGATCCCTAAATCTTTAAGATTTTGACACTATTTGCTTCTCAAACTGTAACTAAAACCCAAACATATTATTAATAGAAAGGCAAGTGAAACTAGCCTTAAACTCTAGGCCTCTTCAAGGCCTCATCTTCCCACTGTATTTCTCAGGGCAAGTAGAACATAACAGTATGCCTGTGGAAGAATGTGGGAATATTTTGAGAGCACTTAAAAAACCCCATAATTTTTTTTGCCATCCCTTTTGCAAACCATCAAAACAACTGCGATTCACACTTCAGATATTTCTATAGTCTGTCTGATCAGTTTCACTGAAAACAATTAATCCATATCTTCCTGGTCATTTCTTTGAGTTTTAGAGCTGCTAATCATATCCTGGCATCTTTTTTAAGCATGTAGAAACTCCTTTCCATCACCTTACCAGATCAAGGCCCATCGTCACATGATGTAGAATCTTAGTAATTATAAGTTTAATAATTGTTTTCTGAGAGACTCATAAACTCTCGTTCCCCTAGAATGTCTTCAATTCTCAACTTCAGTGTTGCCCAGATAGAGAGGAAGAGTCTGCATTTTAATTCTGATGCTAAATATTCAACCTCTTTTGAGTATTTGTTACTGAATCCATCCAACACTGCAGCCTTTTGCATTAGGACAGCGAGAGGCTGAGAGAGAGGCTCAACAAGACTTTTTTGAGTCATGAAGCAAGACTGTGGTAGAAAAGCAAGAGAAAGCCAGAACTGTTGCAGGTAATTACAATTCCATTAAAACTGAGGCTGATAAAAATAAATTTTTAAAAACCCTCATAATTTGTGTTTAAGAGTTGTTATATAAAATAGAAAAAATAGGGAATCATTCATGATGGAGAAGCCCTCTCCAATTTCTCAAAAATCTATTGTGGGTTTGTTTTGTTCTTATTAACTTCTCTCTCTGTTTGCTTTTAAAATGTAGGAAAACACGTAAAGCATTGATTTTTAGTATGGAACTGTACTTGATTGCACATCCTCACTTTTCCATTCATGGCTGTCATTGTGGATGTTTTGGTGGATCTTGAAAGTGTGTGAACAGCAGGTTGCCCCTTGCTAAGCAGCCCTTGTGGATATGGTGGGTGTTGGGGGTCAGCAGCCACCTACCAAAACCCAGCAACTATAAGAGCTGAGCCTGGTCTGTGACAGGCAAGAGTAGTTTGATTCCTTCAATTTACACTGGATATCCTGAAAATAGATCTGGCTCTTTTTAGAGCAGATGAGCTGTAGAGAACATCAGTGGAAATGGAAACCAGCATGAGACAGACTTGCATTAAATAGCTTTATAGGAGGCAGATTTGTATTAAATAGCTTTATAGAAGAATGCAGTACACGCTACTGAAATCAACTAGTGCTGTCATTCTTTATATCTGCTTCAAAATCATTGGTATCAGTATGGGGGTTTTTTGCAGATTGTAAAGAATGAGGATGTTCCATATCTTTTATAGCTCAAGGATACGTATTTTTAGTTGTAAGAATTAATGATTCACATAAAATATTGTTACCAAAAAGTGCACTTCAGAATAAAAACTCTGCAATTGGCACTGAATTATTATTGTACTCTGTCTAGCAGTGTACATGTCCCATTTTTCTGTAGGATAAGTACTAAATCCATAGAGTGCTTAGTTTACTGATTTCCCACTGCCTACTGAATATTGATTTTTTTTTAAAGTGTTGATACTAGATTAGAAAACCCTAAGTGTAGTCTTCCAGTACTTGAAATTTCAAATTTTAAAGTGTTCTTTGTCTTGATGGACTCACTTTCAAACCTTCTTTCATTTTCAATGTAATTTAATTGCTAGGTATTAGACACTGTATCTGTCTGGCCATGTGTCAGCAGCTGCAAATTAGCCACTTAGACATCTAACCACGAATATTTTCACCTGCAGTTCACTGCATGCACTAGGACGACATTTTCTTTTGTAGGAAGAGTATTAATTATAGAGGCCTGACTGAGACCCAGATAAAAGGTTTTTCTTCTTTTAAGTGTTAGCTTTTAAAGACAGCAGTAGGCAATTGCACTAAAATTCACAGGAAATGAACCACAAAATTGGGACATGGAGTCTGGGAAAACAAGCTGTATTTATTTTCCCTGTTACCTAGAAGTGAATGTGGAATTGTATTTTTAATATTTATTTGCCAGACCAGTTTTGAGGATGAAACATTTTTTTCACTGGTGCTGTTTCACTGATAGATCTGGATACAGGGCTCAGCTCCAGATTTCTGTCTGCTCACCCAGAGGAGCTTGGAGATATTTCTGATGTTGTGGTTCCAGCCCCTGGGCAAAGCAATCATGGACTCAGTGACCCCAGACCTCCCTGGCCCTTTGCCTCCCGTTTGCCTCCTCACAGAATGCACTTCACAAACGTGGTGCAATGTCTTGGCCCTCAGCATTACTGTAGCTCTAGCAGTGATCCCTGCATAGGGCTGTCATGCAGACAGGCGTCCGTGCTTCCGCTGCGGTGCAGCAAGGGGTAACTTGGGTGCCTCTTTCTGAGTGAAAATTTTCACTATTCTTTTTTTGCTGAAAGTACCATTTACAGGAGAATGCATTTGGCACAGCGGAGCTGATGAAGCTTTTGTTTTCCCTGCAGGAGAGAAAGGGATTTTGAAGATGTCACATACTGTTCAAGCAGGACATGCTGGTCTACACTTCACTAAATGATCTCTCCTGTTAGCTATATCAGCCACAATGTGATTCACTAATTTAACAAGTCTAAGAGAGCAAGAAAAGTGAGGTGGAAAAAATACAGAGCAGAGATTACCACATGCAAATCATTGCTGCTTCTCTAGAAGGTCAGTCTGTACTTAACCGTAATCAGCATCTCCTCTTTGCCACACCTATCACTGCCCTATGGATTGTATTTAGCAAAAGAAAACTCAAAAATGCACACACTTGCAAATGAATAACTCTTGGAAATATATATAAAATAAAGCTTTCCCGCACATATACACATACCTATATAAAAGTACATATATGTGTGTGTGTATGTATATATATTTTAAAAAAAATAACATATAGCTATATGTGAATATATAAAAACCTCCTATAAAGGGAGATTATTACATACAGACATATGGTATATAAGAGTGAATATACAGATTTGTTAGTACATATAGAGCTATTAACATATGAAATATTTATAGAATTATTACAATTATTGTTATTCTAGACATGTAATTTTCAAAATGCTTCCCTGAGTTTTCACACTGCTTTCATCTTATTACCTAGTGAGCTGCTGCTTTTGATGTTGGCACACTTCATATTTTTCAATTTGATGTTTGGACTTAAAGTAAGGTTTCTGCATATGCTGAAACCATTCACATTGACCTTTTAACAATAATATAATTTCTAGAATCATTATTCACTGACCATGTTTTTTGCCAGTAAGGGAAAATCTTTACTGACCTTACATTGAGAAAGGCCAGGGTTATCTCTTGTTAAGCCATGAACTCCTAATTTAAATTTGTAATGTTTTACACAGAGACACTTTGAAAGAGAAATGATCTTTTTGTGTATGCTGTACAGTAACTCTAATGAAGCTAAATTGCACAGGGAAACATATTGGCCTGTAGGAAATCAGCAATAATGTTGGGGTTTGCATAACTGAAGCAGAATGCACCCCTGGAGAGGTGCAGGCTGTACCTGGCAGCCTGCTGCAAACGGCACACTGATGGATGATGGATGGTTGCCCATGGGAGAAAGCAAAGAATGAAAGATGTTCATACACCAGCACAAAGTTGTATCATATGGCAGCACCTGTGAAGGGAGAGTGGAGTGTGTATCTTATCCTGCTTCCTCTTCTCATGCCCACTCCAAAACACCTTGCTGGTGTGAGAAACCTAAACCATATTGTCATGAAATGCCTTCTGTAGGTTCTGTCTTTAGAAAAAGAGGGGTTGACTTACATGGGATTTGGTTTTCTTCCTTAGAACTCACAATTTGAATAAAATTATTAACTTAAGGCTAAGGTTCTGCGTGGAAGCTCAAAGCCTAAGTTTTTGAAGATCAAACACTTGCATGATGGGGGAAAAAAAGGAAAGAGAATTAGATACTGATATGCTTGTGTGAGGAATTAAAACCTAGATGTTCTGGGGGTCTTTTTTTAAGTTTACTGTTTCTACATTTGTCATAAGACTGAATACTAGGAACAAGGAGAGAAAAGGGGGAAGAATTACACGTGTGGCTATATTCCCTGGTTATTTTGACTCAGTGAGGATGACTAAACAAATTTGGAATTTTCTGTAACTTTAATGGAGGTTCTTTATGTATATGGAAAAATGGGTAACTCCTTCCATGAGAACCAACAGGTAAATTTCTTCACTCTCTTCATTATTTGTCCTCAATTCTCAAGAAATCCTTTTTGGACATGTCAGCCTAATTACTTCTGTACATTTTAAAATTGAAAGCATAGATCCCCTTGGTAGATTTATGATAGTTAAATGTCTCAATCTTTTCAAAAAAGGCTGAATAAGGACTTTTTATTTTGAATTATGGTATTGCATTGGATGATGCAGAATAAAATTTTACCATTTATTTTAAAGGATTGCCAAATATTGTTTGCTAGATATTTTTATATCACTCCATTAAAATAAGTTTTTAGAGTAAAATGAGGGGCTGTGATTGATCAAGTCTTAATCTACCTATTCATTATATATCTGAGGGCAAGATTAAACTGCAGTCCTGGCAACGGGAAAAGCTTCCTTAATAATTTTCTTAAACTGGAGAGTTGTACATCAGATGCTGATACAGTATCACCTCACAAGGCTTCATATACTGGTCTGCTGAGCTTTCTGGGTGAACCAAGAAAGAAGCATAATGATTTATGCATTCTCTTATTCACATGTCAGCACTGAAAGAGACGATTCTCACCCGCTGAAATCATTCCTAACTCCTGGTCCTAATCTATCCCCAGGAATATGTGCAAAATTTCATAACTCTTTAAAAAGTCAGGCCCCAGTGATTGTCCTTCTATTTTTTACTTGAGAAATTATGATAAAATTTGTAGTATTCCCTGGACTGCAGATTTTAAAAATTAATTTCTTTCATGTGAAGACCTCACATACCTCCTCCAGCAGACACCTCTCCTGATCACCATCCCACACTAAGGAGAGAAATTGGTCTAGGGGTTTTTTTGGATGATGAAATGTTGTGATTAAATTGCTTAATAAGTCAGAAGAAAGCTTACAGTTGGTATTTTCCTCTCAAGGATGACTTTAAAATTCTCCTTGCATAAGCATGAGGTCCTACATGTCTAAAACAGTGATATGCAATTTGTTGTAGTAAGCTTTGCAGAATTTTAGGTACACTTATTTCCTTCAAGAATACAATTATTCTTCTTTCTGTTCCTCAAATATCTATTAAAATAATATTTAGGAAAAGTATTGAAACCAGGATAAGGGAGTTTTCTTTCATAGATCCTGAGTCTTTGTGGAATATGAATCAACGAAAATTATTGTTATGGATACACTAGAAATTTCTATCAGTATTCCAAAGGATATTTCTCTACACTGAACTGTGTTCTTTTGTTTCTGAAAGAATATTTGAATAAGAAAGTCATAGAATTATCGAGGTTGGAAGAGATCTTCAAGATCATCCAGTCCAACTACGCACCCAGCACTATCACTGAAACCCCTAAATCACTAAAGCATCACTCAGTACTAGATCCAGATGCCTCTTGAACATCTCCAGGGATGGCAACTCCACCAACTCTGTGGCCTGTAGCAGTGTGCTTTTGATTGTAATGCATTTCTATCAGTCAGTTTTATAATCTTTCCTATTTTGCACTGTTATAGCATATTTTATTATTGATGGATTAGTTCCTTTCCCCCCTGTGTTATTGGTTTTCCCCTAGCTGTCCATCTCTCCAAAGATCTTCCCCTGTTCCCTGTTCCTCCTCCTATTGAATGTCAATCCTTCCCCAAGCCTGCCCCTTTTTCTAGAAACTTGTCTATCAATTTTATATCCTTCGAAACTCCATTGGTTTGTTGAAATTATTCTCCTCCCCTGCAGTCCCCTATTGATTTAAACATTGTATTCCCCGCCTTGTGTTCCACCCTCAATTTCTCCCAATTGGTCAAAGATTGTATCCTCTGCTGGGACCTTCTCCCCCTTATAATCTGATGCGTGCATTCGAGTTTGCCGAGTTTGCCGTTTCTGTCACTGAACCTCCGGATGTACACTTCTTTGGAAAGCATACAGAAGGCCTCCCACTGGTTCTTGTCCCTACCCTGGGCACAGTCTGCAGTGCACCTGTGCCATAGAGCTGCCGTGCCCTGCAGCTGCACCCTGGATCGGGCAGCTTTCTGGGGGCAGCCCGCCCGTGCTGTCAGTGCCGGGAGCTGCTCGGGCGGAAGAAATCTGGCACCGTGGCAGTGGCCAACCTATCCAATGTCTGAGCACCGTAACAGTATTTATTTTTTCTAATATCTAACCTGAATATCCCATCTCAACTAAGGCTATTTCCTTTGGTTTTCTCACTTCAGGCATGGTAGAAGACGTGACTGCCGCCTGCTACAACCTCCTCTCAAGGTGGTTGTAGAGAGCAATGTGATTCCCCTTGAGTTTCTTCTCAAGACTAAAAAAACCCAGCTCCTGTGAGAGACTGGACTATTAATGATTAAATACTCAAAATTTATTTGCCCATTTGAGTAGGCAGCAGGATGCTTTGCTGAGTCTTGGTTTGCATTTCTTGAGGGAGGAGGTGAGTGGCTGTGTAATAGCTACTGTGCATAAAACAGGGGGTGTGAACTGTCACCACCCGGGGGCTAAAATGCAGACGTTGAGGCCAGTAAGAGGCAAAGCCTGCAGTGTGGGATTTTAGGAAGGCTAATTGCCTTCCCCTACACAACTCTCTGAGTTGTAAAACTGCTTCCCCTAGGGAAGGTCTGATGCAGCATAACTGGCTCAACTGCAGTGATGTAGGAGGCAGCCAAGGAGGGATCATAAATCATCAGAGATGCCCAGATCCATTCCTGAAGCCTTTCACCAAAGGACTGCACATGATCCAAAAGTTTCTGTTGCAAGAGACCATGTAAAACTTGCCCCCACACCGGAGAGTCACCAGGGTGTTCCCATCTAGCCTGAGTGTATTTTAACCTACCACACTTTGTGTTTTGGGGGCTCCTTCCCCCACTCCTGACAGATCAAGACCATCACTTCCACCAATGGACAACTAAATTGCAACAGTCAAGTCTTGTAGTGAGATCCATGAGTGGTGATTTTGTGTGTTTCTATTCTTATTCCTTCTTTCTCTTTCTGTCTTTTATTTATACATTTTTCCAAGTTATATTTTTATTCTTTCATATTGCTATTTTGCCATAGATAATAAACAAAATGGTTTAATATTTGCCCTTCATTGCAACTAGATTGTTCTAAAATAAACCTGCATCCATCCATATTTACAAACAGTAAATATAACACTCATTGGTGTTTCACTCTAATTTGCCTCAGAAGTTTCTGTTAACAAGAACGTGGGTTACCCTTGCCTTCATGGGGGTGAGCCATAACAGTTCCCTCCTCGTTCCTCATAAGATGTGACCCTAAAGCCCTTTTGGACCCTAAGGCCTTGTGGCCTTTCTCTGGACCCACTCTGGCACCTTAATGTCCTTTATAAACTGAGGGGGGGCAAAACCAAATGTAGCACTTGAGGCACAACCTCACTATTGCCCAGTGCAGGGGGATGATCAGTTTCCTATTCCTTCTGGCCATGTTATTTTGATACAGACATTAATTTTTGATTCCAAAATATAGCAGAAATATGTAAAGAAATAACTCTTGATTCCCTACTGGTATTTTTCTCCATGTTCAAGATGTATAATGTACACTTTCAGGACTCTGTGAAATTTCTAAATAGAAGGAATATTTCTGAAATTTTTGAAGGATAAGACATAAGCTATCATTCCTTGTAATGTCTCCTTGACAGTTTCAGTGAATTAATGACATTTTTCTAGCTTATCAGAAGAAAAGTATCATAATTTTAGGCTATTACCCTTCCACCTTTTTCACTAAGTTCATGCCTCTGTGTGAGAGAAGAATGATACAAATTCTTTTCCATCAAACCCTACCTCTTACCACTTATGTTTTGGCAACATCTGACTTACCTTTTCCTACAGTGATGCAGAGAAATGAGGATGGTGTGGTAGTGCACATCCTGCAGGTTAATGTTCGGTCAGTCTTCAAGGACTTGTGAATATTTATTTGGGGACTCCAGGGAAAATGATTTCTGAATGATCAGCTAATTCCTACCAACTGTGATTCTCAGTGGACACCTATACCTTGGCAATGCCCAAATATCCGTGTCTGGGTAGACAGGAAGAAAATGCTTCATGACACGGAGAGCTGACTGCAGTTTCATGTCATGTGTCCAGGTAATCACCTTAGATGTGTTTCTAAAGTGTTATTATAGCACACCAAAATGTTGTCTGAATTTTAAACATATTTAAAACCACAGACTCAGTTGCCACCATAAACAGATAGAGCTGTCCTTCCAAAGCCAGCTGCAACAGTGAAAATTATAGCTCAGCTATTCAATGAACACAGTAGTAGGCAAATATTGGTGTGAAATATACTCAAAGCAATTTCAATTAACAATAATTAAATTTTACTTGGTTTAAAAATAGGATGCCAGGAGTGAGGAGTAAGATGTACAGCAGCTCTACAGGTGATAAATGAAGATCTGGCCTGCTGCTAACCTGGGTTTTCCAGATTTCTTTTAGGCAATGATAATATCAGTGGAAACAGAAGCAAGCCGAGCAGCAGTTAGTGGAAAGATATAATGTGTAGAGGGAAGGAAGAAGTAGCAAACACGTTCAGCCTGATGGAAACAGAATGAACTCAACCTTTTCTCAGCAGCTATCTTCCTACTAGCCTAGGAGGAGAAGAGAAACAGTTGTCAGCCAGGATGAAGATATCACAGAAAAGAACAGCATTACTGCTGTTCTCAATTTTTGACAGTGAGTATATTCATCGGCACAGAGATCAGAGCTTCAAATATAACTCAGCTGGATATTGCTGAAATCCTTATCTTGGCAGAGGCCTTGTTACTCCAATTTTTTTTTTTTCAGGAAGGTGTTTGTTTTCAGCCTGAGGAATTAGTTGAGCAAATACAGAAGCACCTAAGTTTCAGTGTTACTCTCAGTAGCAACTCTCTGTGTGCTTGCTGACCTAGAGTCCTTACAGATAGCTAGGCAATTTATGTTCTAATAACAAAATAAAAAAACCAAACAAATAATACCACACTTTGCTTTCAGTAGTGTTCCTTAGATGCATAGAAGTATGGGAGGATTTTTTAAACAGGAAAACAGAAATATTGGTAATAAAAATACAATATACATGCTTAATAATGCCACATATTTCTTACTGTTAAATTACTGTATATTACATGGTGTGATCAATGTACTGTAAGAATTTCTGTTTCATTATAATAATTTTGTTCCAAATTAGTTAATTTTCCTTAGCTGCTTCATTTTGAGGTAGAGTCAAACTTATGTAGCACTTGAGAGTGTTGTTCCCAACCTGATTTCTGTCAAGCAGGGGCAAATGACAAGACCAGAGCTTTACATATTAGCAGAACATCCACTCATTTGCTATACTTCTGATTATCTCATTATCATTTAATCACATAAACTTGATTTGACCAGATGTGTCAGGGAGGAGGTGAACTAATAGAAACTGTGACAAGTTTGTCTTGCATATTGTTCTTTGCTCAGATAGCTGCAGAGAGTGGTACTTTTTAGGAAATATGATCTGCTAGTAAGTCTGAAACAATGTACATAGAAATAAAAAAAAATACAGATAATTCTGAATTAAAATTTTGCTGATAGTAGATGGTGGATGGTGAAACATGCCTTGTTTCTGTTATGGAAACATTAATTTAGGTTGCTCATCTCATGTCATAGTTTTGCTCCTCCAAAAGATGTGGCAAATACCAAATCTAAACCCAAACTTAAAATTTGTTTGTGTGAGAAGAGGAAATAATGAAATGTGCAAGATCTTCATACTCCATGTTTGTTGATTTTTTAAATGAAGTTTCGAATATGAGATTGATAGACTTTGAATAGCTGAGATACGAACAATTCATAGTGTAAACTATGGTGGAAGAACTCATATGTTTTTTCAAGTCTACTGTATATCAGGGTTTTCAGTAATTATGAAAATTAATATAATGAGAATCATCTGTTGAGCTTTTTTCCAGACGAAAAATATGTGTTAGGCATTTTGTTGGCAGATTTCCTTTTTTGTGTATCATTTGGGGCAGCTTGCTCAAACCATGCTCCACAGTGCTTTGATCTTTATTTTAGACATTCCCACAGAATGATTTTCAAGGATTTTTGCAGTCGACCACTGTGAACAAAGAGCTTGCAAAAGAAATTACATAGTAAGGGAATAAAGCCAATTTTTGAAGGAGGCTGTCAGTGTCCAGTTGTTGTCACTGATTTGCAGATAGGGAATGATGAAGGACTATTCTGAAAATCTGGCTACAATATCAGTCTGAAACCAAGTGAAGCTTCCCTAAGGATATAAAATTCTTCTTTATTATTTAAATAATAATTCAACTATTCTCTATTTTAAAACAAAATTATCGCAAATATCATTTTTATAATCTCAATTTTTCCTGGAGCAGTGAGTAGTATTTTCTTGTTGATTATCACCATAACCACTTCTTTTTTCTTTTGTTCCAATGGACTTCATAGTTCAACCCGACTATTAGATAGATACATGATAAATCAGTTATTTGAGGTTATATGTATTGTTTACCCAATTGACCAAATTGTTCCTGCTAAACTGTCCTTCTCTATTTTAGCTGCTATTAATACCCACAGCATGACTTGAGGATTAATTGTCTATTTAGTGCTGTTGTTCAGAGGAACAGTTGAAAACTTAGGCTAATAAATTACTTGATTAGTGTCATTTGACACAATGTGAATAATTTGTCAGTGGCAAGTGTTATTCCTCTTGGGAGAGTGAAGGTTAAGCAGAGACAAAATAGAAAAGCAAATTTGTGAACATCAGCATCATTATTCCTGGAAAAGAACATGAACATCCTTCTCTCATTCTTCTATCATGGAGATTCTTCTTTGCTTTTTGATAACATTTCCAGGTGACCAAATTTTTTTCATTGTTTTGCCTTCTAAAGGAATAAAAATGTTACTCAGAGTCTGAGAAAATAAATGCTAAAACATTTCCATAGTTTGGATTATAATAATTGTTGTCCTTAAAAAAAATATACACCGTGGTACAAATTTTTAAAAGAAAAATGTGGATTGTTTACAAAATAAAATTTCCAAGTAAAATCTTTAATTTTTTTTTCTTAATTCTAAATGGAATCTTGTTATTTTTAACAGTTGGTCTAATATCATCAGTAGGATATTAATTTTTCCATCTTGATACAATCCATTTGAATGGTAGATTTTAGAGGGTGTCTGTCCTTTTGAAACACTGGGACATACCAGAGTGAAAGTGGTTACATGAATTAAGGCTGAATATATAACACAATATTGTTTACATTCTGTAACAGATCTGAATAAAAATTCTGTTTTTATTTGTTCCAACGAGGCGGTTTTGTGTAGCTACTGTTGTAGCTATTATACAAATGCAAGACAAAAAAGATGCCCAGTATTCTTTGCTTGATGTTTATCATATGAGATAGATATGCAAGGGATAATTTGTGGCCATAAATAAAAAGCAAAGTAAATTAAGGGTAGTGGATATGACAGGTAGTCATTGCTGCACATTTTCAGCTTTATTACTGCTCCTTAGGAAGGTATCATGGATTGTGAGGTTTGCAGAAAGGTGCTGATTTTCCAAATGCTGAGTGTCAGCATAAGGGAGACAAGAGTGAACAAAACCAAACACACAGAAAAAATTAGAACAGTGACAACTGCCCTCATGAAACAGTCAGAAGTGAAACTGATCTTTCTTATTTACTATAGGAGGAGTTTAAAATGCAAGTGGCGTTGAAGACTAATTGTAGAAGTTTGCTAGTACAGCAAAAGGAAAGAAGTGATAAAAGCATTCAGAGATACGAATGTGGTTAAAAAAGACAAATCCGTTGTTTGAACTGTCATACAAAATTCAGAATGGTTAGCAACAGAACACCCATCTTGTTCAGAGGAAAGGCTTTTGCAATAAATGGAATGTAAAATGAGTGAGAATTTTAGTTGAATGAAAATATGTCTTAGATATCTTTTACTGACTGATTCTGAAAATACAACTTGCAGTGTTGCTAAGTTCTTGACTCTTTTTTCCTGGTGTTTTATACAGTTCTACTCCGCTCCATTTGAGAATAAACAGTTGTCATAAATCACTACAAAGCATTCTCAGACCTCCACTTTGCATAGAAAACAAAATATAGTTAAACAGAAGTTTCACCTTGGATCAAGCTAAAAGAAGCCAAATGTTGCCTTACTAACCAAAGTTCATTTTATAACGTAAGTTTCTACGAACAGACTGGATAATAATTAGAAATAATCTTGAATGACACTGTCTTTCTTTTGGAATAAAAAGCAAATCTCCAGTTCTATTGCATGCACGTTATTTATGTTTTTCATAGAGAGATGAAATTCTCTTTCTTAGAGAGACGGTGTCTTTCACATGAAATAATAAGAAAGAAAATATCATACAACTTATTAGATAGTTCAGGAACTAGAAGACCTGACATCAATCTTTAAACCAGCAGTTTTTAAAAGAAGTCTCATGGCAATTAGGGAAGCAAGTTACCTGAGAGAGTTACCAGTCTGGGTATTCATGGGGCTGGAAACAATTGAACTTAGAGCAGCAAACAAGCAGAGTTATGGATCATGTGAGAAGGAAATTTAATCAAGACGAAATAACTACAGACATGCAGAGAAAATAGGAAAAGGATTTCTTAACCTGACAAGAAAAGTTCTGTCGTCTTAAAGCTGGAAGTCTGCATATTTTTCATGTTGTAATATCGTTCCAGGGAGAGTAAGGATGTGCATAGTAGGAAGAAGATCAGAGATTATAAAGGTTACATTTTCTTTAATTTAGACTTCATTGTTCCAGACAAATGAATTCTTGACATGTTTGGTGGACCAAAACAGCTAGCAACCCAAACACTAAGAAACCTAAGAAACCTGGCAGTGTCCAGATGGAATGATATATTCTGCACACATTCACTGACAACCTGGCTGTATTACAAAGAAGAGTTTTAATAATAGATTGCTTAAGAAGAAAGAATGACTAAGATGGTGAGATCTGCTTCCAATGGGAAGAGATTTGCTTTGCAAATGTCCTTAGAGATCAAGAGCATTGACAAGAGATACATACAAATAAGACATTTAGAAAAAGGTGAAAAGGAGCTACACTTAAAGTTTAGTTCCGAGGTTCCAAAAACCAGAGAAATCTGGATGTGATTTTTTCTTTTCCCAGACTTATGACTGATGACTTATTGCTAGTCATCTACCCTTGTCAGCTGGTGAAACATCAGGCAGTAAGCAATATCATTTCACACTATTCTAACATCAATGTAGTGGTCATTTGCACCATCTGCCACACAAATATTATTGGACAGAGAAAGCATTTCCTGAGAGCAATGTTGAAAAGGCTTTAAGAATCAGGTGAACAGCTCCTGTGGCAAATATCAAAGAAATCAAAGACTGCTACTGACAAAACAGAGGAAGGAAACCGAGGAATTGAACACAATACTTCCGCTGTGTCCTGGAAGACACTCTGCTTCAGCCCTATTCCTGCCATTCCTATTGAATCAAAAAGATGAAATCTACACTAAGGCTATACAGAGTGGTGTATTTTTCAGATAGAAATATTGCAGAGCACATACATTCTTACGTGATACCATGGTGCAGAGGAAGAGTAAGCACTGTGTATTGTCATATGCTTTGGACAACCCCACATCATTGGATCCTGTAACTGCTGCCAAACTGGAGACCAGTCACTGTTTTCATACCTTCCAAACCCTGGTGACTCCTTTTACACTGTTTCCCTGCACTGAGAAGTTACTCAACACCACTTTAAAAAAGCAGGCAGGCTAACTATGCTAATGCAGAGCTCAGCTGGAGGGAATTATCAGGCCTTCTCAGCAAAGGTAAATTAGTTCACATTCATGCAGCTGCAAGAGCTCTGTGCAGCTGCTGTTTGGCTGCTCCTGGTACCTGAATTAGATCATTTTAACTGTCTAAATTTACCAGGATGCTACAGTGCCATCTGAAGTATGGATATAGCCTACCTCTAGAGCAATAGGGATATCTTAAATTCAGTGCAATAACCATGAAATCTCTAAAGCTCTCCAACTGGAATAATTGTTCTGCCTTTGAAATTTCTTCTTTAATTTCAAACATATAGCAAGTCAATGTTCAGTAAAGTCAACATTAGCAGATAGTTCCCTAAAGCCCCTGGTTTATTTAAAAGGCAGGATAAAAAGTAGTTGTCTGTGTTATCACCACATATTAAGTATTTGTGTCTCTGGTTAAGTGGCAACCAATGTAAAAACAGTCACTTATAGAGGTTTTTCTCCCTGCTGTTCTAGCTTATTCTAATTAAATATGTTTGATTGTTAGATTTGGGAGATTATCCCCAGTATTAGGCCCCTACTTGCAAGGGTTTGCAAATCAAGAGACAAAAAGCTTTTTAATGTCTTTTTTTTTTTTTTTTAAGTGGTATGTTAACTCCAATATTCCAGTGTAGATATTGTTACTTAAATTCCATACGCATCTCTTCTGAAACAAAATATTTTCCAGTAAGGCCTAAGTGGCTCTCTGTTCTGACAACACAAAATCAGATGGAGTTGGAACAAGATACTCTTCTTGTACAGGTTAGACTGTTCTTGCAATACAAAGAAACTCTGAAGAAATAAACACTGCTAAATGTCATCACATGTTACTGTCACATGGAATTCAATTTGAGAAGACTGCCTATTTGCCAGTGTAATTAGATTGCATTTCCTACAGTAGAAAGATGCTTAGCCTTAAGGAGCTAGGGATGCAATTTCTCTGAATGACTGCCTTATGGTTAGAAATTGCCTCAGGAGAAAAAGCAACAACTGTATTTTTGTGCTCAGTGGTGCAAATAGAATATAGATCTCCATCCCATGACTATTTAATAGACTTTTTGAAGAAACCTTGTTCTTGATCTTTTACGGCCATAGTAAGTATTTTGTCGATATGAAAGTTGGCAGATAAACATGGATTACATTATCAACATTAGTGAAGATAGTGTCTATTAATAACTTACAGCTAATATAATTTAATATGCATTTGCAACCACTGTATTTTGTGTGCAATTAGTGAGCAAGCATGTGCTTCTGTCTGTGAGAGTGTGCTTGTATGCATTACTTAAATTCTCACAAAGATTATATTGGTGCATTCTGCAAAGAATACACAATGAGCAAACCATCAAGGCTAAATAGTCTGACTGATTAAAATTATCTACAACAGTAGGAGCCCTGAATTTTTCATAAAAGACTTTCAGTTTTGTCAATTTTCATTTCTGACAACACAAAATTTTCCAGGGCATCTTTCAATACTCAAATAATTTGAATGCTCAGCATTAACAAATATTTGGATCAGTTAGTATAAAAGAATTCACTATTAAATTCAAGGTAGCCCAGTATCTACCAAAAAAAAAAAGTATTAGTGAGTGTAAACACCTTAGCTGAGAGGACAGTGATTTTACTGGATAGACTTGTCTGTGGAATTCCTTGAGGTTTAGCCTTAGGGGCAGTCTCTTTCTACTAATGGCACTGGTGCAAATAGCAGGATCATGCTAATGAAACGCAGATGACGCAGAGTTGAGAGACAAAATCAGCACAGAAGAGGATTGGAATATTTTACAGGGAGATGAGGGCAGAGAGCTGTGAGCAGACAGCGGGTGGCAGAGCTGCAGGCCCACTAGGACAGTCCTTATGAATATGAAAAGCACCTAAGCCCTGAGAAGAGAAGAGAGAAACATCTTCCTAAAGGAATGGGGGAACAAAATCCACACAAAAACCTCCCACCGTTAGTCAGCTTTTTAGTGGAGCTTGCTTATTTAATGAAAACAACTATTTAATATTGATGCTTATGATGGCAGGACACCATTACTGAGTTTTTATGTTTAGTAAGTGTTTCTTTCAGTAAAAAAGCTTGAAGTTGCACTTAGTAAAAGAAAATACAAAAAAAATGTTGCATTAAAACTACTAAAAACTGCTCTCAGAAAATGTCATGACATAACAGTGTGTCTAAGATCTGGTCAGATTTTGGCTCTGAAGATAGTTTTAATTTCTAATTAAATTCCACTTTTAAATCAATACAAATATTTAGAACCAAAATACAAATGCATATTACCCAGTGGAATCAGTGGGGAAAAAATACTCCTTTATCAACTCATCACAGTACTGCTCAGACATGGATTAAGTTTATTCAAGAAATCAATAAAACCCAATATTCTTGTGGTACTGAGGCTTATAGTACAATAGGAAATGCTTTTCCTTAGGAAGAGGTCATGATTCAAGGCTAGTTTAGAGACATCTATTTGGGGGTTAAAAGAGAGAAGAAATGTGTTTTTACATGACTGCATTTAGACTGATGGTAAAAAAACCCTGAAATGGCATAATAAAAAAATAGTCTTTTAAAAGAATTGAAGTTTTATCATATTTTCTTATCACAAGAAAGTACTCCCACATATAAAACTCTAAAAAATCAGAGCTTTGTGGATAGATCTTTGCATCTTATTCAAGGTAAAAGTTGTGAATGCTGCTTCAGTTCTTGAAATATCTGCTTCACTTCTCTCCTGTGATCCTGTGATTTGTCTGTCACTTGGCACGAATAATGAATATTTCTGATGACCTCTGCACTTCTAATCAATGAACAATGAGTGGGTAAAGAATAAAGAGTCAGCAAATAACAGAGGATCTTGAGTGACACTTTGAGAAACCCAAAGAAAATTCCAGTGACTGCAGTAACAATATTATTTATTATTATTACTAGTATTGTTATTTGCACATCCTTTGCTGCATTTATTTCTTCAATTATACCACCAATAAAATATGTAAAGCATAACACTGAAGTACAGATAAATGCCTTTGATGTTATTTTTTAAATCTAAGCAGTTATGAGAAAAATTCCAAAAATTTGAGAATTTCTTGGAAATTCATTTGGAAATTGAAAACCAAGTAAAAATGTCTAAACATGACAGAATTTATCCTATGTTCTTTGACAGAGAGACAATAATAAATAATTTATAGTAAGCACTAGACATAGTGCTGTGAAAAAAATGAGTGTTACCCTAATTTACACCTTTGCTAAAATCTTTTGGTCCTTAAATATTTTTATTATTTTATGTGACTTGATAAAACAGATTGTTTCAATTTTAAGTTGGTTTAAGTTCAAAATGTCCCTTATTGGTAGCTGAAACCTGATGTTTTAAGCTAGTAGGCAACCATGAAACCACCATTAGTTTAGGTGCAGATGATAATTTATATAATGAATACTTTGCATCTTTGTCGGTCTATGTTTCAAATATTTCAAAAGTGATTTAGCTGAAATGGTATTTCAGATATGTGTCTGAACATAACATTTTCACAACTAATTCTGAAGACAGCAAGCAAAACTTTATTTTTAACAATATTTTTATGTACTTTAGTCACAGTAACCAAATATATCGCTTACACAGATAGCTCCAATACATAGATCCATATGTACACAAAATAACTTGCCTCACTTTTTTTTTCTAAAGCATTTTTCCCTGGCTATTGGATTTTATATTGTTATCCTGTACTGCCTTGATCTTTGAAAAAATGATTCAAATCATTATAAATTTTAATTACACTGTTTTTTGAAATCTGAATTGACTATTTAAAAAAAAAAAGTAAATTTATTATTTTAACAATGCAATATGCACATTTCCTACCTTATTGAGATATATTTGCTTTATATATTAACACTGATGATAGTGAAAAATCCTTAAATAAACAAAGTGCCTAAGTAGAGTGAAGAGCCCTGCTCACTTACATAGATATCTTAAAAATTATATATCTACTTGGTGCCAAGAGATTAAGATAATTGCTTCATACAATGTGAGCTTTTATAAAAGGCTTTTCTTTCCACTGTGACATGAAGCTTTGAAGAGGGTTTCCACAGAGATATGAAGATTTTTCTTATGAAAGGGGTTGCTCAGACTTCAAACATTTTTCATATTAATGAAAAGAAAAATAATCGCAGAAATTATAAGCTTGCTCCAAAGGCAAAATTCAAGACTGGAATATCAGACAAAAATCAGGAGAAGCAAAATGTTCTCCTCATCAGACAACATAAATATCTCCATTATGAGTCTGTCTTCAGTAGAAACACATCTTTTAGCAGAGCTTACTGTAGATTTCACAGTATTACAGATTTTTCTCCAGGTAACAGATAAGATGATTTCCAAGCTCTGTATTGAAATCTCAGGTATTTTTAAGTCTTGAGTAGGATAGGTTCTGCCTACTGAAGCTGGCTTTACTTGGTAGCTCAAGTAAGTTCTGCCAGGTTGTGGGAAATGTTACACAATTTTCCAGACAAAACTAAGCTGACAGGTTTAAACTCTGTCCTGCTCCCTTAGAAGCCAGAGGTAGAGGGGACATGTCGTCGGTGTTCACAGGGGTTTATTAGAGGATGGATGAGACAGGATCTTGATTCCATGATCAGAAGGCTAGATTTATTATATTGTGATATATATTCAGCATTATAACTATGCTACATAAAGATAGAAAGGCAAGAGGCTTCTTCTGAAGCTGCTAAGCTAAGAGAGAGATATAGAAAGAATGAATAACAACGTCTGTGTCTCAGCACAGAACGATAGCAGTTCTCCTGTGAATGGTCAGCAGATATAAACATCTACAGGGGACCAATCACAGGTGGACTTGTTGCATTCCACAGCAGCAGATAATAATTGTTTACATTTGCTGCTGAGCCTCTGAGCTCCAGCAGGGAAAAATCCTAAGAAAGGATTTTTCAAGAAGAATGTCTACGACAGGGACAGAGGTCAAAGCTCCCCTTGAGTTCTGTCTCATGTTCCTCGCTGTTAGAAGTGTGAGGGCTGGTTCCTGCCATGGTCCTTATTCCCCTGAATTCCTGCCCCTTCTGTGAAGAAGAACTAGGAACCATCACTGCTAAAGGCCAACTAAGAAAACTGCTTTCTGACATTCAAGAAACTTATTAATTGTTGAAATACCTGCCCATTCTTCTCTGTCCCTGTCGGGGAGCAGTGAGGGTCAGATGCTGAGTGATGAGAAGCCAGGACTTGACAGTGACCCAACACAGGTTCTGCCCTTTGGGTAAACTTTCTACAGAAACCTGTATGTCAAGCCTTACATCTGTGTGTCCCTGGTGAGAAAAAGATATCGTGATTGTAAAGTGAAATAAAACCAGCGTTTCTTCAAAAAAGGATTTTTGTTTGACCTGAAAATTACAATATTTCAAAGTGAACAAACAGACAAACAAACACAAAACCTCCAAGCAAACATAAATCTGAAAATGTTGATACCATTTTTATTTATTAAACTAAAATAAATGCTTCAAGAAATAAACAAGCAAACAAAAATATGCATTTTTACTTTCCCTGTTGATCATTTTTTGCTGTTTCTAAGAACATGGGTTTTTTTGCATATTTTGGTTTTGACAAAGCTACTTTTATAATCAATACCTGCTTTATTGAAAAAGTTTCGCTATGCCTTACTGGAGAATTTTGATTTGCAAGGAAAACTATGTGAAGAACCATGTGCTCTGGTTGGGTTTATGAACAATTTATATTAGAAAAAAAAGATCATCAAAACATTTTATAGGATGTAAACACTATGAAAAAAGGAAGCAAAGGGAAGAGATGGAATGTGATACAGGATGAGTATGAGATGTGAGAAAGAAAAAAATATGTGAGAACTAGATTTATGAGTAGAGCAAGAGCTTGTTCAGTTTGAAACTCAAGGGACTGACAGATTCAGCTAGCCATTATGTTGCTGAAAATGGAAAACTAAAATGCTATACTTCAAATATTACTTAGAGAGATAAATAAAAGAGTTTTATAACTTTTTTGTGAAATATGTATTTCTTGCTATACTTATTTGCATATAGAAATATAGCCTCGTATATGTTTGTATGATATGTATATGTTTAATCTGATTCAATCATTATAAGAGCTGTGAAGAGTGCTCATGATGGATAAAGGTGACAGCTCAGACATCCCACAGAACTGCATCCACTTGGAACATATTTTTTTTAAATGTCCATGGTAAAATAACGGACTGGGGATAGCCAAAGTTAATTTTTGTTCTGGAGAAAGAATAGGTAGATTCAAGTACTATGAGATAGTAATTGCAAAAATAATGACGTTCATAGTACAGTGTAATGCAATGGTTTTATCTTTCTTCACAATAGTGCAGGAAACAACTTCCAGATACTATTACCCTGCTGCTCATTCCACTCATTCTAATTCCTCAACCATACAGTTGTCAGTCTGTGTGCCAAAGAAGACAATCACTAGTGGGCTAAGGAGGGTAAAAGCCACATCTGAAATGACTGTATTGCTAGTAATTTTAAACAAAAGATCAAAGTTATGAGATGCTGGCTGAAAAACTTAGGCATGAAAAGACTGCTGTTGAAGACCTGGGCTTTGTTTCAAGACATTAAACTATTTTTTTCTTGTCATGTTATGAGGTTTTTTAAATATAATTATTGTTTTAAATATATATTATTCACTAATAATGAAAGCCAGCACTACTAGTGTAATCAGTGGAGGTAGAATCTAGGTCTGGAAGTCAATCACTAGAGGAGGCAGGGTAGAGAGGGACTTTATATCTGAAAGTCAAACTGTTCCACATGTTCTGGTTATGTTCATGAACATTGTATATTAGAAAAAATATCATCAAAGTGCCTGAGGAAAGATCTGCAGTACAAATTCATGATGAACAAAAATGTTAAATCTTAAACGTTTATTGACTTGTTCTTGTACTATGTCAGTAATTTGACTTTTACCATGAACAGTAAAAGGGAATGCATAAGAAGAGCAACATGACTATTGCTTTAGAAATAATAGTATTATACTGTACCGTTTCCAAAGCAACATATGACATTGTTTTCATGTAATTCAATTAACTTGTGCTCCTTTGCAATTGATTATTTTCTACACCTGCATTTCAACATAGAAAAAAAAATTCAACATAAAAAAAAATTTAGCTATTGATTTTGTGCTTTCTTTCATCCTTTGCAGTAACTTGCCTCATGCACACTGAAAAGTGCTGACAGTTCCAAAAGAAAATCACCAATTGGCAGACATATAGGATTTCACAGATAGCTGGTTAGGTTGTTTCTATAATGGAATTTTCACAAAGCTATGCCAATAAATTAATGACAAATGGAGCTCAGAGCCCCTACAGGATACGCTTCCCTGCTTCCGTAGCTCTTAGAATATTTTATTACTATTTTACCTCTTTGATGCACTGACTTATTTGTCACAACATTTTAGTCAAATTGCTTTGTTTATATCCTAAACCTTTAAAAACACAAGTTGAAACACAAAACAAGAATGTCGGATGATTCTTCTTTTAAATCAGTGTCTCTGTATTCTGAGAATCACTCAGTGAAACAATAATTGGAAGAAAAGAATCCTCTTTGTATAAAGGCTCGTAGGACACTAGGATTGGTTTCTTTTGAATAACTTTGCAGGTAGTTATAGATATTGACAAAGGAACTCTCAGCACACCCATTCAATAGATGGTAATTTCTATTGAATTAATTTCTATTCTACCCCAAATCAGAAGAATATTAGCATCAAGCTCAATGATATATAGAATTAAGTCAAAAGAATTTTTCATGAACCAGAAAGAAAATCGGTTTCTGAATACCAAGGTATTAAAAATGATTAACAATAATATGCATATTCTTAATTTAGAAGATGTAATACATGCATTGAAAAATTATTCTTAGTATCTTCAAGAAAACAAATTAACAATAAAGCCTAAACTGTAATCACACAGGTGAATTACTGGAAAATTAGAACACTTCATATTGACTCTTGTGTGTCTTGTAACATCTCAACACTGCAATTAGCAACACATATTCTCACATAATTCTCATATAATTAAGGCAATTGAACCTTTTTCACTTTTATTGCCTGCAATTACTGTTTAATTTTAGTTAAGTTTTTAATATCATTGCCTATGTTGAAGGACTTTATAAAATACTTAAATTTTCAGGAAAATTCTTCAATACATGTGTATAGATACACTGGTAATTCCTTTTCTCAATGTATTCATTATATTAAGCACAGCCAGACAATTTCAAATTCTCAGCATAAGAAAGGTCCAGAGTAAGAGCCAACATAGCTTTCAGAAGAACTGTGGTGATATTCAGGGGCAATTGTCTTCAGGCAATGTGTTAAGATATATTCCTTGGTCTCCAAGTAGGAAAAATCCCACCAAATGTATTAACACAGGTGTATCAAGAGCAGACTGTCATACTTTGTCTCCAAATGACGCAAGTAAAGTGCATAACATTTGCTAAAGGCAATTTGGCAAGCTGCAACTCTTTCCAAAATTTCCTGAAATAAAGTGCATCTTACTTGGCTGATCCACAGCACATCTTCCTTTCTGATTGATCTCCTTGAAAGTTGGTGGAAAACTTGAAGTAACTGCAGCTGCATTGATCAATACCTGATCAATTCTCTGCCCCGGTGTTCCTGTAACAGCATCCCATAGAGACTGGCTGGCACAGAAGTTCACAGGTCTTGCTCTTCTTTCAGTACCTCAGTGGGAAATCACCCTTGGAAGATCTGGAGATGTAAGGGAAAGCATATTATGGAGCTATGACCCTGAAATTGTGGCATTGGTTACAAAGAATGAGATGAAGAACACAAGAGAAGAGAAAATGCACCCAGCTCTGAAACTGTGATCCAAAAAAACTACCTTGATGATCCCTTGAAAGGGGCTTCCAAGTTCCCTAAGGAGGGATGAGTAACACTTCTCACAGCTCATCTGAGCCACAGAACTGATTTGTGGGGCCTCTCAAAATGGTCAGGTCCTGTCACCTGGGCATTTGTTTTGTTTTGGTTTGGGTTTTTTGTTTTTTTTTTTTTTTTTTTTTTTTTTATTTTTTTTTGTTTGTGGGGGTTTTTTTAGAGTTTTCTTTTTTGGTTTTTTAATTTTCTGTGTAAAATGGTGAAGGAAGAGCTGGGAATTCAGCCTCCAGTCTAACATTATACAGAGCAGCTCTCAATATTGGATTTTTTGGCTTACTGTTCTGAAGCTCCTAGTTAAGGCGCCATTTTACAATTTGTATTTCAATCCAGGGATCTGGCAAACACAGTGCTGGAGGAGCAGCACTAACTTTTAAGCCCCCATGTCTTTTATTGCATACTGTCTCTACTCTGCTGGAATCTTTTAGAGGCAATCCATTAACTGTACCGTATTATCAATCATCACACCTTCTTGGTAACACTTTATGTGTTAATTCACAATAAGGTTATGGTGTACTGGTTTTCTTTAAAGACAGATTAAATTCTTTCCCCTAGTTAATTTCTTTGGATTCCACTAAGGATTGACAACTGTATTTTAATACAGATATTTTCTTGAAAACAAAACTTAGTTTTTTGTATCTTTTGTGGTGCGGATCTGATCTGATGAAGAAAGATAAATCACTATAAACCCGGGATTATTGAACAATCCTCAATATACACCACAAGAACAGCATCTAGCTATGCATGACTTGAGGACATGTTAAATATCCGTTCTTAATTCTTAAATAATAATAGTGGCAACTATCTTCATTAATATTTAAGCATCCTCTCCCACAAAAAAAAAAAAAAACCAAAAACTAGTTTTGCAAAATAAGTTTTAGTTGCAAAGTTTTTTTAAATTCCTCTCCCTTTATCACCACTCTCTGTTGTAAAGGGAAGGAAGCTGATGGTCATTTTGGATAAGTTCTTTCAAATAGAAAGTCTTGCATATGATTGAAAATTCAGAAAAACAGCTGTCTGTTGAAACAGTGCAAAGTTGAAACACAGTCTAAAAAGTAAAAAAAAAAAAAAAAAAAAACAAACAAAAAACCCCAAAACCTTATTCTTAAGCAAATGCCTTACTCCTACTATAAATAATGTGACT
The DNA here is from genome assembly GCA_024362935.1 of Setophaga petechia. NCBI lineage: Eukaryota > Metazoa > Chordata > Aves > Passeriformes > Parulidae > Setophaga > Setophaga petechia. Next base: position 33,926,822 of record JANCRA010000008.1, read on the forward strand.
TTGAAATATTGTGCAGCAACTCTGAAAAAGGCCCTTTCGTTACCCATACAGAACATGAGTAACTGCTAAATTTAGCATTTATTAGCAGATAAAGCACAGGTTTTACACAAAAAAAAAAAAAAAAAAAAAAAAAAAAAAAAAAAAAAAAAAATCCCCTATATTGAGTTCATAGACAAAATTCCAAAATGGAGATTCAGAATATAGGAAGTTCTTCAAGATTTTACCTGACCATTTATATTAAGCCAGATCAAGAGTAAGAACGAGTATCTTTGATGAAGAATATCAGTTTTGCAAGTGTAAGCAAGTGCAGCTTTACTTGGGATCATACACTCATTGACTTGGATGTATCTGATGAAAAAATAAGGTGGTTCCTTAAGTAGTAGGACAACCAACTTTTATAGTGTTTGTGGGCCTAACAAGGACAATTTGGGGGACAGGACAGGGGGAGGACAAGAAACATAAATCCCTCACAGAACCATCACAACAAAAAAAACAACTGCAGTGAGACAAAGAGTTTTGAAGACACCAAACTGGGCAACAAGGATCAAGAGGATGTGCTCCAGGCTCTGGAGCAGAGATTCTCATTCAGCCCCTGGAGAAGACCATAGTGAAGCAGGCTGTCAACGTGCAGCCCATGGAGAAGCCCATGTCAGAGTGGGCACGTATTCCCTGAAAGAAATTCCAGCCCATAAGGAAACCATGCAGGAACTGGATTATCCTAAAGGACAGTAGCACATGGAAAAGATCCATGTGGAAAAGTCTGAGGAGGAAGAAGCATCATAGAGGAACTCTTATGGACTAACCACAACTCTCATTTCCTATTCCACTGTACCGCTTGGGGAAGAGGTAGAGAAGTAGAGAGGCTGGAAGTGAAGGAAAGAAGTTGAGCCTGGGTAGAAGAAGGGAAAGGTGAAGGAGGCTTAGGTTTGTTTTGGTTTCTGTTTGTTTGGGTTTTTTTTCAAAGTTTTTAGTTCTGATATTTTTTAAGCACATAGCTGTGTTTAAAGGTAATTTTCAAACCCATTTTAAGAGCACCATTGTTAAAGGAAGTGCAGTGGCAGAAAACTATTTTGCTGTTCTTCACTACAAAATTCAGTGTCCTGACACCATTCTCTTGTCATATATGAGGCTAATGTGTTTTTCATTTTGCATTCTCCAGATCAATGATTAGGTTAGAAAGAGTGGGATGCTGTGGCTCTGCACATCAGCTGAAGTTTCTTCCACAGAACAACCATTTTTTGGTTCATTTCTTTCAGTGAGATCACAAGTTAGAAGACAAGATGTTGATTGGAAGAAGGTAGACAGCATAGCTCACTGAAAGTCATGATCATTATTAAAAGTTAGGGGTCAAACTTTGCTAGAACCCAACATTAAACAATAATTACAGTGTAGGCAGGTGCTTGTCAGCCCCTTCTGACTGGTGCTAGTTTACATGCATACATCTCAAACACAAAACCAGGACGAATTTGCAAGGTTATTATTAAATCCTTTGGCAAACTCATGTCATCTTCCTCCCTGACTTCCAGCTATAGAGCCATGCTCTAGAAAACCAAACCCAGGGAAGGATTGGAGCTGTGAGATGACTGTCAGAAAAGGATCACAGTCCAAACATGGGGGAATGGACTTTCCATTGAAAATTTGTTTTCTTAATTCAGGAATCCAGGCCATATGAGGCTGATACAACTTCAGAACTTGCTCCATATCTATTGCTTTTATGTTTTCCCACAAAAGAGAGTAAAGTTGATCATCTTCTCAACCTACCTTGCTATTAAATACTCAAGAAGCTTAAAATTTCCTTGGCTTATGGAGATATGATTCTGAGATCATTTGTGTAGCTTGTTAAACTCTTGTAAAGGGGGATTTCCATCCAGGATGCATTTAGTAACAAACCTTCACTTAAATGCATTTAGACAACTGCAGTTGATTTTAATGCATGTATCAGCAGGTCACATTTGGCTCATGGTCAAGGTTATTCTTTACTGTTAAGTTTTATTCTTGTACTGTCCTTTTTAAGGTCAGGGCACAGAAAGCTGACTTTAATCCAGAGTAAATATATACTTTTGATATGTTTCTGTTCTTATTCAGCCCACTTTATTATAACATTTTGAAAATGCTCACAGTAATATGTATTTCTTTCCTGTCACAAAGCTTAGAACCATTCATTGTTCAGCTTCTGGATAACTGAGAAATGGCCATTTTAAAGAATGTGATTGTACTTCTCTCAGATTTCTGTGATAATCATTCTGCATCATTCCTAAACTCTGCTTCTTCCTACAGTCAAAGAACCAGTCCATTTTTGGAAAACATTGAGCTCAGAGACTACCTTAGTGCACATAACTATAGAAACATTCAATTTCTCCTCAAATAGGGACAATGTAATTCAAACAAATGTATTAAATGTGTTGAAAGAGTCAAAAGCAAATTATGAAAATAAAGTGGAACCTAAAAAAATATGCAATTAAGCTCAGATTATTTTGCACTGCTAAATTCACTCTAAGACTTGCACTAAGATGACATAAATGACAGCAATTGTACAACAATACTGAAACTATTAGAAAGATTTGGTTGGTTTTTATAAAGCATACAAAAATCTTAATTAAATAAAAGCAATCTGACATTTTAAATATCGGTTCCAAAGCTTATCCTTTATTTTTAATTTGTTTTTGCAGAAAATCACACCCCTCCTCCACAAACCCAAAGCAAACCTTAAGGTGCAAATTTTCATTTTCTGTTATAACTCTGTGCATTGCATGAGTTACTCATCCAATAAATTAAATTTTAAAATAAAATATTGATGTTTAAGGAAGTGTCATGAAAAAGACTTATGTGTTTTGAATTTTGAGAATAAACAACTCCTGCTACTCTTGTTAAAACACAATCTGCAACTCTTAAAAATTGTTAGATGAAGTGGATTACTACAGAAAAAATTATTTTCTTTTGTCAGAAATAAGAGATAGATTGTTTGCTTTTGTATTTAATAATTGCAACTAATGTCAGCCATCTCTCTATTTGTTTTCTTAGAATTTGGCATCATTAATGTCAATATAATTATCATCCCCTGAAATCCCCTGACATTTCTTCTTGGTATTGTAGCTGTATCATACCTTTTTTAAGCTTTTTAATTTAAAGAAGGACTTTTCATTCCTTATCATACATTGTGTATCTAGAGTTTTTGCCATTGTCAGTATTTCACAACAACATAGAGTAAAAATATTTAAAATATAAACTTAACTTTTTGTAACAGACATAAATGAACAGATTTGTGACTATTAAAGCTTGAAAGCCTCTTTAGCTATTATTTCTTTCAAAGCCAGCAGTATACTCTAGAGAAAACATATCAAGGAAGCTAAAGGTACAACTACATTGAATATGCCTCAGTATATTACAGAGAGTATCTGGCTGGAATTTTAAAATATCTGTACTATTTTAACATATCATACTCTATGGAAAGTAAATGGGAAGGAACATAAGAAAAAGAAAATAAAAGTGGTTTTATTTGCAGTATGGATTTAAAGGAGTTAACTGTAAATCTTTTCAGTTGACTGTGCTTATTTCATTGCTTATTTAAATAGATTTTTTTCTATTTAAATCAATCCACAAGGATTGCATGAGGTTTCTTCCCATGTACCCATGTACCCATTCTATCAAGCGTGATAGGGAACTGTTCCCTTTTCACTTGGGGGTTAGAGCTCAGAAGAACATAGCTTCTTGTTGAGGTGTTCTTTCCTAAATATAAGTGCAAAGAGATTAATAAACTTCACTATTCTTTCATCCAGAAAAAGATTATTTTCTTGATGAGGGAAAAGTGAACAATTTCAAAGTGGTTCAGTTTGGCAAAGAAAATAGAAGCTATCGCCTGTCTTTGTGAAATGAGTGTCCGCTCAAGTTATTCATTAAAACAGAGGAAAAATGGGAGGGAAAGTCGATCTTGTTTTCATTCAGCTGTTAAGCAGATATCCCTAGCAAGCAATGTGTATTGTATGGCCAAGCTTGACAAGCCTGCTTAAGAGAAATTCTTTCCACAGTTTTTCTGCAAAGACAGCTACATTTGCACTTCGTTGTCTTTTATTCAAGTTCTTTTCCCGAGCAATTTTCAGTCAGGGTCAGTGAATTAAACCTTTCAACAATGTTGCGAGACACTGAAAGTTATGTATCTCTGTTTTATGACATGAGGTATAAAACTTTAAAGCCTCAATCCATAAAAAACTTTCACTGTCTGATGTAACATTTAAATGGAATTTGCAAGCACAAATCCAAAACGCAGGTCCTCAACTCTTCCTTCTTCTACAGTCTAACACTGTAGATGTTATGGTGATGGCAAAACAGTATTAATTGAAAAATATTAAAGTTAAATTAATGGGCACTGATGCTTTAATACTTAAAAGGAATAAAAATACTGAGCAATTGGAGCAGGGATGGGAAAAATGTTTCTTCTTAGATGAATACATAGTGAAACACACATAGTGAAGGGGGGTCATTTTCTTTTCCTCAATTTTTTTTGTCCAGTGAACTTGTGGTTCTTCTTTGCAAAGTATGTATCTTCAAAAACAGAAGCAGATATTTCCTATTGCCATGTGATCAAATCTTTCTCCAGGAAAATAGGAGAGAGCAGAATCAGATTCCAAAATCCATAGTGGACTGTTCTGAGTTATGGACTTACATCGCTTCCTAAAACATATTTTAAAGTCAGAATATGAAGACTGGGGATGCTAAAAAAAGAAGGAAAAAGGGAAAGAAGAAAAGATTATCAGATGGAAAGAGAATGGAGCAAGGGAAGGAAGGTTGGGCAGAAGCGTTCACAATGCCATATACTAATAAGTTGACAACTTTATTGCATTTAAATGGTTATATTTCTTCCTATATTTCAACTATATTAATTCTAGCTGTAAAGTATGGCTTTGCACAGCACTGCAAACCCCACCATAGCATGTGCAAAAATATTAAAAATAAGGAAACCCAGTGGTGCCCAGACCAACATTTTTTGGATGCACTTTTCCATATTTCTAAAATAGAAATAAATAATACTGCTAAAGTATTACTATAAAAAATACTATGAAAATTCTACTATAAATAATACTAAATAATAAAATAATACTATGGGGTATTATAGTGAGTAAAAATTATTTCTTCCTCAAAATTCTGGAAGGGAAATTCTTTATTTCACAAATAAAAATTCTCTTTTTTTATTGGTTGCTCTCTGGCCATCTTCCAAGGATTTGCATTTTTTCCCTAGAAACTGCTGACTCAGTCTGTTTTCAATTCTTCTGATTAACATCCAGGCTGGAATTTACAAAGAAATCACAAATCATGAATTAAGAATAATGTTGCTCAACTTATCTCCTTCTACTTCCACTGAACAAATGAAGACTCTTTCTCAGAATAATTTTGAAAAAATGATGTGTTCATGTGTTTTAAGAGAAGAAATAAATATATGAACTACAGTTCCTTTAATATATGATTAAATGTATTTAAATAAATTTTCTATTTGCTTTTTCAAAGTCAACATCACTTCTAAAGTTAATAAGAAATTTAATATATTTTCTGTGGTAGTTGCATTTTTTCTTTCCTTATTCTATTCCTGGTTGTCCATTTTAATGATTTGGCCGCTGGTTTTCCTCTATACTATAAACTTATTTTTAAGGTTGGTTTTATTTTTTTCCAGTGAAAATGAAGATTTCCTATACTGTATTTGTAGAGAGTTATTTGCAGTATAAAGGAATTACTCCCACAGTAGCTTACAGCTCTTGGGTGAATAATATTGTGTGCTCCTTGGTTTCCATGTTCACTATCTTGCACATCAAATTTATAAGAAGAGGAGATATTACCCCTTTTAAAGAAACTGACATTTAAATTGGTAACTACTGGTATAAATAACACACTTCGTCTTATTAACTGTGGAAATAATAAAGCAAATCCATTGTTGATGTGTTGAGTTCAAGACATCTTCATGTATAGACTTTCACTCCTTTCTTATTATTTGCATGTTCTTTTCTCCTTTATTGTCATAATATTTTTTTCCTTGCTTCTCTCACCCTTGCTTTGGGTTCCCCTTGCCACTCTCCCATTTTCAAAAGTAGTATCCTTTCCAGTTGCCAATAAATTTGAATACATTTTGTCTTTTAGGGAACTAGCTGTCTCATATCACTAAATAAAGGGGTCAATATCAACAGAAACAAGTGTTTCAGTTCGTCTTGTTTTATTGGCATTGAACAAACATCGAACAAACGGTGACTTCTGTAATGTTAAGCTGCATTGAACTAAATACTTTCCAAATTTTCCAGTACTCTGGGTACAGCCTTCAGTCTAAATTGCATTGTAGATTTGCTGTAGGAAGAGTTGATTTTGTGTGCAGATTCCATTGTCCAGTTTGGTCAGCATTGCCAGTGTATCCCTTATCCCAGATGGCACGCAAATTCCACTTATGCCAGCTGTATCAGACATTGGCTTTGTATCATGTCATGAAATAATTCACTGTGTTTGGGAAGTGTTGGATTCACTCTTCATGTGCAGCAGTGTTCTGTGTGTCTGCTCTGCTCATTTCTCAGAACTGTATTGGAGCTGCAGCCCAGGCAAAGAGAAACTCACTAGGTTACTGCTAGAAGAGGCAGGCCTGTGCTGGTTTTCACACATATAATACTTCTTTATCTCTTCCCCCTTACCACCACCCACCAGTATGCATGATTCACAGTAATTTTGAAAGAGGTAGTAAGATGATTACTTTAGGCTTTGTCTGAAAATCACAGCCATTACTTCATCACTGGCCTCCTCCTCCTTGAAGTGGACTGGTGCAAGACAGATTTTGCCTAATATAGACTTGAATAATTCTGCTAGAGTAAATATTAAAACCAAAGCTATTTTTTCAACAGCTCCTTAACGCTTAATTTTATTCTTTTGTATTTTGCCTGTGATTTCTTTTGGCAGAAAAAAAAGTAAAAAAATATGTCAGTCTGCAATTATTTATGTGCTCTGAGATGATCTTCCCTCTGAGAAGTTTTGACTATAGGGAGGAAATTCTGTTCTCTACAGTATGATTCCATACTTAGACTCCAGGGAGTCAGGACTGATAATAAATTATTTTGGGGTTGTGCCTTCTCAATGGTTAAGAAAGCATGCCAGAATGATATTTTAACCAAAAATGTCATAAATATTAGGCCTTTGGAAAGGGGTTACACAGACACCCTGAATAACTTTTCTATGATCTCATAGCAATTATAAAAAAACTATGGTACAGTAGAACTGATATTTTGGCTTACAGGTCCCTGGCACTATTGCATCTCAGCCTAGAGGAGATGTCCAGTTATCTAGATTCCATGTTGCCAAGCCAACTCTGGAAACAAATTCTGAGTGTTGCAGGGGCCAATGAAAGTCAGGTTAACATGATGTTTAATTTGAATTTGATGGCAACACATATAATTACAGCAACACCTAAATTCATGGTTTATAACTGCAGTAACAAAAAAGCTGCACAATAGATTGAATGGTCAGTCAGTATAACACCTTCAAAACCTACCAGTTTATGGCAGACCATCCAAAGGCAAATTCTGCTAATGATTATTTCCATTCTCAAATTTAACATTTATTCCCTGGCCATGTAGAAAACTGTGACTTTTTCAGAAAACTGTGAAAACTGGAAAAATACAAGGTACTTCCTAGAACTTATAAATGGCTTTTAGCTGGCTATTACAGGAATGCTTTCTCTAAGTAATTAGTTCATAGATGAGACTACAATCTAGTCCCCTAGGTGATGAGTTCAAGTTCTAATCACCTAGGTGATGAGTTCACCTTGACTTAGTGACCTGTAAAAATTTAGATCAGGTCTTTGACCTTCAGAAATAATTCTATAACCTGCTACTTGCAAAAGCACAGCGATGCATTTTCTAGCAGTGTAAGATACACACTGCAGGTTCAAAGCCCCAGCTAAGCATCCCTGTTGTCAATGCAGCAAAAAAAAAAAAAAAAAAAAAAATCCACAATAACTCCTGAGCTTAGTTCCAGGTTCTCCTTCGTGACAGAAGCAGGGTATTCCATGGTATGCATAAAAGGCCATGGATCCTCTTCTTTGAAACTGTCAAAACCCTTTAGAACTGAAAAATTTTTGTGGCAAGAGATTCCACAGTCCTCTCTGCATGGCGTATGGGCATATTTTCCTTAGTTTCTTTTGTACTTGCTAGTTTATTTGATACCCTTTAGCTTTTGGTCTAGAAAAAGTGGTGGGAAATATTTTTTTTCCCTTTCTCTTCATCAGTCCCTTTTTTTCTTTTTAAATCTGAGAAGCAGCCAGTTGTAGCATGAAATTAAGCAAGACACCAAAATTTAAACTCTTGAGTGTTCAGAGATGTAATGCTTTTGGTTTCTTGCATCTTATATCAGACTTGTATAATTTTTTTGGACTTGTATTGCTTTCAAATGGAAGTTTTAAAATGGGTTGCAATATTTCTACCACACAGCAAAATATATTGATAAGGTAATTTGCTTTTACTCTATAAATATATTTAACAAGTTTTCTAATGCTCTACTAGAAGTTGGACGTTTGAGTCTAATGGACACGACTAGAAAACATTTAGACAAAAAAGTGAGACATGAGTTGATTTGAATAAAGATAACTTAAGTCATCCTTAACTGCCTAAACTTTTAACCTAGGTGCTTTTATAATTATGATTGGGGAAAAAAATATTTAGGCAGATGGTGTCATTACCTGAAGATGTAAATCTTCATAAAAGTACTAATGAAGCCTGACATTCTCCTACAAGGTTAGGACAATGTTACATTTCTGTTTGTCCACTTCTGTAAAGCAAAATGCATTTAAGAAGAATTTGCTGAACAATAGAAGCCACTTAATTGAGATTACCCAGAGAATGACTCATCACTGTGATTATCAATGGCTTCAGGTCTGCAGTCATGTAGCAGGAGCAGCAACTTTTTTCTAGGCCAATGGAGCTTTAAAAACTCTGTAGCTACAATTTGGTTACTTTTTGCTTTCTGTCAATCCTTGAAGTGATTTGCAGCTTTGCAAGAGTTTATTCAGAGCACTTGTGAGTACCATGTTTTGGAAGTGTTTAGGAAATAGCACAGCAAGAGGCTTATTTTGCAGGAACTCTAAAGAAGATAATGAGAAACCTTGCTCGATGTTTGGTTGCAAAGATGACATTTTGACCAGTGCATAAGGGACCTTTCCCACACAGGGCTGATATTACATCTTGACTTGCACCGGCAATTAAACTAATTTTGTAGTCAAACTCTCATTGAAGGCCAGATGGTGACATTATTATGTTTCTAGATAATGATATGTGACAGTAGGTAAGGTGAGAGGACAAGATCTCTTTCCCTCATTCTAACATCCCATTCCTTGTTTTGATTCCAGTCAGAAAACACTGAGCACCACCTGTCTGTAGATTTGATTTTATGTTGTGAACTAAACTGTAGAGGTTGACCTAAATTTACATTTTCTTTTTTACTGTATTTTCTGCATAATTTTCTGGACATATAATGAAAATTTTATTGAACCAATACATTCCAAAGGTGCCACTCTGAGTAACTTTGTGTGCCTTTTCTTATGATAGCATCTCTTTATATCAGCCTGTAAAGCACAATATTTTAAGAGAGCAACACAGGCTGTGGAAATTTTTTTTTTAGTTTACATATTGTAGTTTGTTGGCAATCTGTATGCAAGAAAAGAGATCGATAAAACAAATTGCAGTAGAAGAAACATCAACAGCAGTTTGAAATATGTTTTGTACTTTTACGGTTATTTAAATTGTCAGTTGCTAAAAGCTTTTTACAAGGTGCAGAAATCTTGTCTTTGAATAGATTTATTTCTTTATATCACTAAGGTTTCAAAATATCCTTATATACCTAGAAACTAAAAATATGTAAACTAAACTCTGAACTACTGATATGAATCTGTCACATTGTATGCAAGTTATGATTCCATGTAATGCTACAGTGGGCCTGTTTCTGTATTATTCAAGCCTGTGTGTCATTAGCCTCAGACTAATATTAAAACCAAGTTTGAAGTCCATTTGAACTATGTAAAAATAATATTTTTCTCCCTTCATTGCTTCTTGTTTCTTTTGAATGTGTCCTGTTTTTATATTTTCTAAACTTTTACATGGTTTATTACTATTTTTCCTCTGTGGAAATTATTAGTCTTGTAATTACTCTAGGATTTGGAATTTTTGGTTTATCAGCTTGGAAAACATATTTTTTATTGAATAGTTTAGCTTTTTTTGGTGGGAATTTTTTCTATCTTCTAGCAGATCTAATATCTACTATGAAAAATGGGTCTGACCACTGAATTTGTACATGTCATGGTATGGTGTCCAATTTATGACCACAGTTCATTTCATTCCTCTTTAGACGTAATCCATCTCCCCATTTGTAACTGAGTTCGCACGTTTCTCTAATTTTATCTATTTGACATTATTTGCTGTTATAAATGCCCATTTCTTCTGTTATCAGCGTGTAATTGGATTCATTTTCTCTGCCGGCACTTGCTGAAAAATGTTTTGTTATACTGACTCTATAATCTTTTATATTTGAGTTGTTCTAAGAGTCAAAACAATCTTCTTAGTAGTAATTTGGTAAAAAGTGTGTCACCATCTTTTCACTGCCTGTGTGCTGTCTGCCCTGTCTTGAAAGGTTCTTGATTCATGTTCTGGAGTCCCTCTTTCAAATGCTGAGATTTCATAGAGAGCTGCAGTTCAAAAGTAGATCAAAATATAGGACAATACTTCCCCCTCCCCCCCCAGAATATCTTTAACATCTTGATTCACTTTTTCCTTTGCTGCCAGCCAATGTCCAGATTGGCTGAGGGCATCCTTCTGTTTGCATCATTACTCCTGTCTTCACCACCTGAATATAGAATCATAAAATGGCTTGGGTTGGAAAAGACCTTACAAATAATCTAGTTCCAAATCCCCTGCCATGATTAAGGATACTTTTCACGAGACTGGGTTACTTAGAGATCCATCCAGCCTGACATTGGACACTGTCAGGGATGGATCATCCAGTTCTCTAAGCAACCTGTTTCAGGGCCTCGCCACCTGCATAGTAAAAAATTTTCTTCCAAATACTTAATGCAAATCTACTCTTTCACTGCTTGAAGCCATTTCCCCTTTTCTTGTCACTACATGCTCTTGTAAATAGTCCCTCTCTACCTTTCATGGCTGGAAGTACTGGAAACCCTCAGGATGGTCACTCTGAAGCTTTCCTTTCTCCAAGCTGAGCAATCCTAACTATTTCAGCCTTTCCTTCAAGGAAAAATGATCCATTACTCTAATTGTCATGGGCACCTTTCTTTGGGCTCATTACAAGAGGCTGATGTCTTTTCTGTGCTAGGTACCCCAGAGCTGGATGCAGCACTGAAGGTGGGGTGCACCAGAGCAGAGCAGAGGGGCAGAACCACATCTCTCAGTCTGCTGGCCATCCTTCTTTTGATAGGAAACATAAAATATGAAAGGAACTTGGATCTCACTACCACTGATTTTCTGGTCTTCATTTGTCATTAATGTAGATATCTAACTGCTTAGAAGGCAGCAAACCTCTGTGAAAGTCTTCACAATTAATGTTTTATGCATATGTCTCTGGATTTCAGTGTTCGCAAAGTTTTCTTCTTAGATACATAAATTATTTGCTGATAAACTTGCTCCCTGAGAGGTTTTTTCCAGCCTATTTATCTTGTGGGTACTGTTGACCTTATGTAATAATAAGATTCACAATTTAGTTTTGGGATCCTCACTACTGCATTTTAAGCAGCAGCATTTGAGCAGTGTTATAACAGACAAGTAGTATTTTCTTATGCTTGAAATATGTCTCTGACACTTTTGTGGCAGTTCAACAATGTACTGATTTTTTCAGTGGTTAGCGTAGAAAGGGGGAAAAAAGGGTTTTTTATTATTTTTAGTTGTTGAAAATAATTTTAGAACACTTGAGTGATGGGTCTTGTATGCTACTGGGTTTCATAGGACACTTTGTTACTCATGACATATGTTCCATATATTGATATAACAATTATGAAAAACATAGATTTCTATGATTCGGGTTCCCAGACTCATGTTGGAAAAAGTTATGATTTTCATTATCTTTGTCCCATAGAATATCAAGTGTACAATTATCCTTCAGCACCTCTTGCTGTATGTACAATGCTCTTCCTGTATGGGTACTGAATACAAAAATTTTGTGCATGATATCTTATGATTTTCTCATGTGGGGGTTTTTGATATCTCTGTAGTATCCTTTCTCCCATGTAAGTGATAATGTTGGATAATGATGGTTTGCTGTGCTTTTATGACTTTCTTCTCTCAGAAATTTAATGTGTTCCTTTTTCAGCACAGGCCGCAGACACTCAGACATGTAATATAACAAAGCATAAAAACAAGGTTTCATCTCAAGTAATCTTTATTTTTCTTTGACAATTTATTGTGATAGTAGGCTTTTAAAATTGCCTTAATTTTAGTAGTGAATAATGGATAGTGTAATAACATAGGAATAGCATTTAATTATGCCTTTTTTCTTTGCACAATATGGTATATTAGCTACAGCAATTGAGGCCCATTAAACTGGAATAGACAATAGCATTCACAGTGTGTCTTGGTCATGCCAGAAACCTTTTGCATCATTCTGTACTGTTTGACATTATTATGCTTGAGTGACTGCAATGAAATATGAACTCTATTGTAGCTAAAATTAAAAATTAAAAACTTATTAGTATTTGAAATAAATCTTACGTCACAATCATAGCATTGTTCCTAACCGAAAGCATATTATGCTTTTTCAGTATAACTTTCTAGTTTATTGAAATACAAGGAATAATTATTTATTAATGGAAAAGGATACAGAGTGTTAAACAAATTTAGCTGATTCTACTTAAACACATAAACCACCCATTATCCCAAATTAACACAATCCTTGAAACGTGTATAAGATTGAAAACAGTTCAAGAAAACTGAAAATATGAGTTTGTAAATGAAAGACTGACCATTCAGAGTGAAAGGTAACAAATTTTGAAAACTAAAAGGATGTTCTGTAGAAGGAGCAACCATATGGATGAGGAATTTTTTGGATGGTCAAATCCAAAGGGAGTGGTCGACATCTCAATGTCCAGATGAAGACCAATGCTGAGGGATATCCCATATGGGTTTGTATGGGGACAATTGCAGTTCAATGTTTTCATCGAGGTCCTAAACAGATGGATGGAGTGCACCCTCAGCAAGTTTGCAGATGACACTGAGTGAGTGCTGGTGTTGACACACCTGAGAAATACGACATCATCCAGACAATAACTTCAAGAAGTGACCTCATGAGGTTCAACAAAGCCGAGTGCAAGTGCTGCACCTGGGTCTGTGCAACCCCACGTATTAACATAGGCTGGAGGATGAAGGGACTGAGGGCAACCCTGCTGAAAAAGATTTGGGGGTGCTGGTAGATGAGAGGCTGGGCATGAGCTGGCAGAGTGCACTGACAGCCCAGAAGGGCTGCATCGAAACAAGTATGGCAGCAGGGAGACCATTCTGCTCCTCTGCTCTGCTCTCATGGGGCTCCACTTGGAGCATTGCATACAGGTCTGTGGCTGTCAATCTATTGGAGACAGTCCAGAGAAGGGCCATAAAATAATCAGAGTAATCGAACACACCTCCTGTGAGAAAAGGCCGAGAGAGTTGAGATTGTTCATCCCGGAATGCAAGAGGCTCCAGGGAGACCTTACTGAGGTGTTGGAATATGTAAAGGATCTTATAAGAATGATGGGAAGAAGTTGTTTAGCAACACTCGTTGCAATATGAGAAGTTATAATGTTTTTAAACAGAAGGACGGTAGATTAGATAGGATTTGATTTGATTTGATTTTAAGAAGAAATTTTTTATGATGGGGGTGGTGAAACACTGGAATAACTTGCCCAGAAGGTGGTATATGCCTCATCTCTGGAAATACTGAAGGTCAGGCTTGAGGCAACCATGAGGCAGCCTGATCCAGCTGAAGATGCTGCTGGTCACGGCAGCAAAGATTGGACTAGCTGACCTTTAAAAATCCTTTCCAACCCAAGTTAGTTTATGATTCTGATTCTAAGCTTTGAAGCAAAAGAACAAGTAGAGAAACTTCTTATATTGGTAAATTCACTCACTGAAATCAGTGAAAGGGCTGAAGGACTGATAGAAAATCCCCAACATTCTAGTGAACTGAGGACCTGAAATATCATAAATGGCAAAAGTTTAGAAAGTCAATGATAATAAAGTGCTATGAGTAATACTCTTTACTGTCTGCCTGAGAGAATCTGATTTGATTTCTGCATTTGTTCCTCTTCCTTATCAGGCCACCAGGATTCCAGCCAAGATCCCCTCTTGCTAAAACAAGCCTATCTTTGGATGCTGTCCAGGCTTTGCTGAAAGCATAGTGACTGCTTCATTTTTCCATGTGGTTGTTGTCCCTTCAGTATTTAACCCACACTTGGTAAAATACATCTGAGTATCATGACTGTGAGAAGAGCTGCTTAGGAATCAAGCTACTCCCTTTAGGTTACTTGCAGAAAAAGACACTGGAAGGAGAGGTGTAATTCCAGGGTGTGAATACTCAATCAAATTCACTCCAGGAAATCAGAACCTGATTTTAATAGGAGAAGTCAAGTCTTCTTAATGAACATTAAGATACCAAGTTGTGCGGTTGCTGTCAGAATACTGTGTACCTTGCAGTTGAGCTAGTTTGCCAAGCTTTGCTGTGAGTACAAATCAGCTAATTAACCAAGTAAGATCATACTTTCCTTAGCCCCTCATCTCACTCTGTTTCTTTGACAACCCAATGCTGCAATCCCAGCCCAGACAAACATTCTTTGTACTTAACTCCATCCTGTGCAGTAACTATCAGACAAAGAGCAATAATTTATGTGAGTGGAGTACAGATATATTTAAATATATCATTTGAGAAGTAGCTGCTCCAACTGGACTGAAAAAGCATAGAACTATTTAAATAGGAGTATTTCAATATGTAAAACATGCACACACAGAGGTAGATGAGCCAGTTAAAAGAAAATCTTTGCAAGTTCTTAGAGACTTCCCGAGTAGTTTAACCTCTTTAAGGATGAGCCATCTCCATGAAGTGAAATAAATCAGTGGCTACAAATATGCAGGGTCCGAATTATTTCAGCTATACTATTACAGCCTTTGTTTATGTGTACCAGACTCTTTTAATATGTTGCAATTAAGAGTTACCAAACTGAACTCTAACTTGATTAGAATATCAGTCTAGTTTTAATCTAATTTCTATTTGAAATGTGTTATTATATTCAAATCTAATCTTGAGATTAGGTAGTGGCAGACTGAAGTCTTTCATTTGCCACTTGATTTTTTTGCCAGTACATGCCACAGCAGTGCTGGGAGTAGAACAGATTGTTTAGGAGGAAATGCCATATATGCTGATATGAAGCAGTATCTTAGACTTGTTGCCTCTAGCACTACATGTAAATGTCTGGAGAACCACTGTTTTCCAATGTAGTGGTGAAGATATGTAGTTTGCACAAGGGTAAGAATTGCTTCAATTTCCACTAATTCTGAATCAGGAATATTTTTTTTATGTTCAATATGTTCTTCTTGAGGAATAATGGTTTAAATCATACGATTGTTGTACTTGTTAGTTAATTTTAAGAAAAAAAAACCCCCAGGACACTCTAAAAAGCCTAGAAGAATCTCTCATCTGATTATCTTTTCATTTGAAGAGCAACAAACCAAAGTCACTTGTACAAATATTTGGCAGTGATATCAAGTAAGATCATTAGGAGCTTTAAAATCCCAATGAATTCTTGAGGATTGGCAAGCTGCCAATGTGACTTTCTGAACTCACAAGCCTAATGCAGGTTATGTAAGACAAGCTACAGAGAGAAGACTAGATAATTCCAACTATTTGACACAATTTACTTATACACTATTTGACTATACTGTATAAGAGTCAGTGTCTGGGATGCATTTAGTATGCTGCAGGTGCTTCAGTGCTAAACCACAACCTTCAAGTAATGACAGATATGATGCAATCTGGGATGCAGAAGCCACTTATGAGTATTAATACTGCATAGGAGAAGCAATTGTTTTTCTGGGCCCATCAGACTGGCTTTGATTAGAGAAACATAGCCAAAATATTAAATTAAACAGTTCTTTCAGAAAAATGGCCTGTGCATCTTATTATTTGAGTATTTCCAGTGTGTAACTGGACCTGTATAATTTCCTGTCAGACTTGCCAGCTCCTGTTGAGTTTTAGCTTGTGCCTTGCTTTCTTTAAACATATTTCATTTCCAGGCTTTTTAACAAGCTGAATTAATGTGTCATCACAATCATTACTGAGTGAATAACACAGCCTCACCACAAGGACCACAGCAGAAGGTAAGGAGACTGAACCTGCAGCTATTGCAGGGATCTACATCATTTAAGTTAAATTAGTCTTGTCTATAGATTGTGTAGGTGTCTTTCAATTTTGTGTATTTTTATAAGCAGCGAATGAAACGCCTTGTTATATTTAAGATGTAGCAATGATGATATAAAAATCTTCTCTCATCAAACTTTCACTATATGCCTGGATTGCATTTCCTATAAAATGGGGAGATCTTTTCTAAGGCTCTGTGACATCACTGACCTTAGGAGTCCAGACTCCTAGTCCAGACACTGCAGCTGCTTTCAGGCACAGTAAGCAGTGCTTTGTCAGCCCCTGCTTGCCAGCTGACTTGGGAAGATATTTGAAAGCACAAGTCCAGAGCAACCATACTTCAGCAATTTCTGTTGCTGGGGCTTGTGAGTCTGAGGAACTGATGAGGAACCTGTCATCTTCTCAGATTTTTTTTCACATTTAACTCTCAGCTGAGTGTCCTGGCTGTAGGAAGGTTTTGGGTGAGACACAAAACAAAACTCAAATCCTTTCTCTGTTATATTTATCACATTTCTTGTCAAATGTTAACTACAGATAAAAAAAGGGAGATGATATTTGGACTGTGTGATCCCTCATCATAGTTTGTCCCTCCTTTGAAAATGTGCTTATTAGGGGAAACACTTTGCAAGTGGACAAAGAACATGAATATTCTTCCTTTACTTTGGGGTGAGGTACCTCCAAGTAATAACTCCATTTATTGACAGGCTGGCACTGATCTAGTCTGCTTAACTGTGAAACCAAAGACATAAGTTTGTGGGAGTGAATGTTTTCAACAAGTTATACAAATAATTGACTGATTTCCTTCCCACCCGGAATGAGTAACTAGTGCGTGCTAGAGTTAGAGGAATGAGCAGAAGTGTGCAAGTGCATCACTGTGTATTTGCAACGGGTAGCAACTGAATCTCTTGGAATAATTAATTTCTTTTGTCAGCCTCTCAGATTTGTTTTCTTCTTAGTATTTACCTTCTCATAGCCATCCTACTCATAACTGTGATAATACTGCAATAATCTCTGTGGAGAAGTATGTTTTTTCAAAGATAAAAGACAGCAGCTGTCAAAGTGAAAAGAGCTCCCATTTCTGACATTTAAAAAAAAAATCCTCTGCCAGTTAGAATGGGTATTCCTTCCAAAACCAGATTTTCTATAATATGTGCATATATCTGGTTTATTTCCAAAACAATATCGTTATCAAAATCACACGAATTATGGAAACATTCAGATAAGTTTTGTTCAGCTTCGCTAGCTTTGTTGAGTGTGACAGGGTGGAGGATGTTAATTTTAGCAGAGATCAGCTGACGTACATTGTTATTCCTGGAGAAATTTGGTCATGTGCCCAAGTCCTTTCAAAGTATAAAGTAGGATCAGTGACAGTAGAAAACCTATTATTCTTTGAGATTTTTTGACAGTATATATATTATTTTGCTTCACTGTAGCATGAGTATTCCTAATATTGTTTCCCTTCCTCTCAGTCAGAAATAAAATTAAAAATTAACTATATATTTATGTGTAGTGTATAAGGCCCTCCCATATTCAACTCAAAGGAACATAATCCTGCTCAAAGCTCTGCAAAATATATATATAGCACTGTGCATATGGGATAGGCAGAACTAACTAAAGATTCTCACTTTTGCTTCTCTTTTAATTTAAAAATGCCGACTAGAACTCAGGGTGTTGGGCACCAATTTCTCATACCTTTCCTAGCAAATATTGTATAAAATTTAATAAAATTTCAATTTTCAGTGGCCAAAAAGCTCAGTTACCTGTAGCAGGGCAAGGCAGTAACATAGAGTGAATCCTTCGGACAGGAGTATACCCTAAAGGGACATTGGAGATTTGATGTCTTGCTGTGAAAAAGTCCCAAGACTTTTCTCTGAAAACTTTGGTGCAAATTCCAAATTCCTTTATTTAACATAAAATTAAAAATGGAAAAAAGCAAAAAGAAACCAACCAAAAAAAAAAAAAAAAAGAAGAAAGCTGTCCTTCCTTCCTTAAACCTTTTAAACACAGTGCTCTGTCATGAGATTCATTTATTCATTTGCTGCTAAAATTGGAATCACTTTGTGCCTGAACAGGTACCCAGGATGCTCTTTCCCTCAAATGGTCTCTGTAGAGTCCTTAACTGTAGATCAATGTTTCTGAATTTTTACAAAGACTTTAAAGGGAGTACTGAAAGGAAAATCTCTGTTCCTAGATATAGTAATGTGCTGTCGTATTTGGAGAGATTTTACAAAACAGTTTCCTTGCTGATTTACCTGAAGGGCCTATTGGGAAAACCTTGATATACCTCATCCTTTCCAGCCTGTTCATACTACTAGACACAGATAAAATCCTCAAAGTCTTTGTAAACATGAAAAGAACTTCCATTGCTAGAAAGACTGCTGGAGACATCAAGGTGAGCAGACAGAAGTCACCCAAAAAATGAAGGTATTTCTAATAATGAATGAAAAGTCTTATGGAATCAGAGTGAATGTTCTTTTTATTTAATGCCTTGTATGGTGTGCTTTCTTGCACTCCTATTATGTATGAGGCTTTTTTTAAAATGTCATCCTAATTTTTCTTCAGGTCTGATAATTTCAAGAAAACCTGAAAAAAGTGAATAGGACAAAACACTTACTTTAGATTTTTCATGAATTCCAATTATCCTATTACTCCAAATTCCTACTTCATTCACAGTATTATTAAGCTGACTGTTTGTAGATTTGTTTTCTCTTCCAGTTCAAAGGAATAAACCCTCATTCTTTAATTTTCTTTGATGTTCCCTGAATGCTAGCATTCCAAAATATTAGTCTTGTTGCACCTTGCACCTGTTCTTAATGATACAATAAACTGGTTTTGTGAAAATATTTAAGCAGGAAATCCATAGGGTTTACACTGCTAACTTTTGAAACCACACATCTGCCTCCAGGCTTATGTTAGCAACAGAAATCACTGACGAAGTTGTACAGAACTAAAAATGAAAACCTTGGTTGATGCAGATTTTAGAGAGTATTCTGGTTCTTGAATATGCAAAAGTTAATTCAAAGATTCATGCTCACTGACAGCTCGGTGTAGACTTTGTCTGTGTGCTCCCTGATTATTTGTATTAAATTTTACAACTAAATGTATATGAAATCATGTTGACAACATCCTGTCTCTAATTTACTTTTATTGGGATTTTGGGGAGCGTTGTTTTTGGTTTTGGTGGCCATTTTGTGGTTTTTGGGTTGTATTTGGTTTGGTTGTGGGTTTGGGATAGTTTTTCTGGGTTTATTTTTTTGGATTTAATTTTTTTTAATATCTAAAATCTATCTGAACAAAGACACAGCAGCTTTATATTTACAATGTACCAAAGTGTATGTCTATAATCAGATCTTTCTGAATTTCAGTCTTTTGAACCCTTACAGCTCTGGGTGTGGATGCAACTACTTGTGCTGATTTCTATGGTATTGGAATTTGTGAACTACATTTAACTTGTTTCAATTTTCTTCCCATTTCCTCTCTTTTCCCTCCATCTCTCACAGGGGAAATAAAAAGTGTAGAAAACTAAAACTAAAACCTTGTACTTTGTTTTTATAGAGTTTTACACAGTTTAAACTTTAAAATAAGGAATCATCAGGATCCAGACCAGAAACCTGTATCAAATGGGAATATAATGATATGTAATATAATGTATAATGAAATACTACATTACAAACAGGACAAAATATGATAAAATTATTCATAATGTTATGAGCATGTAATCTGCTTTGTTGTGTAATACTACTAATCTTTGGTGAGTTTCTTAACAATAAAAATACCTTACCTCTCACAGGATTCAGGATTAGCAAAACTATACCTTAATAAAGGAACAATACACAGTGCTTGTTGCTAAGGGAGAAAGGAAAAAACCTAATGTGTCATGCTGTATTGTCACAGCTGAAATCTTCATAAATGATTGCATTTGATCATTAAGAGAAATTATCTCTGAGACAAGATCAGAGAATTACAAAGTATTTAACTTGTGCTTTGAACACAAGCAGAAATTAGTCAGTTGATGTTTGTTCATGCAGGAGGCTCAGTGCTGGCAGTTTTGTTCTGTATGACAAATATAACTGCAGGCATATGACCTTGAGCTCCATAGTTCAACTCAGGGGCTTTTGGGCTAATTAACTGCAGTTAGAGGACAACAAAACAAAGAAGTGTTGATCACTGCTCTCTGTCCATCTTGAGTGATTGATCTAAATAACCACTACCACTGTATCGTTTCCACTGATTCAGTAAGATTTCTGGAACTACAATACACATGTATGCACACACACAAGAGGGTGGCTTAGCTACTTGTCAAATTGTTTAAGCCAGTGATTTTCAAGGGATTTGATCAAATATAATGAAGAAAGAAATCTCATTAGTTACATCAGACAAACAGATGCACTCAAAGGGATGGCTAAAATGGAAATGGTTTTGTCAGAAATTTTAGGGAGGAAAAAAGTCTCACAATTAGATTTATTTATTATTTTAAAATGTCCATGAAAAATCTTGATGGGTATGTCTAATACAGTAGTGGGCTCCTAAAATTCTTTTTTGGTTAGACTCAGACAAACTTATGAAGATCTTTCCTCTTAAATGTCTTTAGAGAGCCAAAATATGTACTCTGTAAATAAGGGATTCTAGTTATTCTTCTGCACCCTTGTATGCCTGAGGCTATTCTACTTCTCTCATCAACCAATTTAATTAAGCCATTAACCATTTCATTATAGCCTTCATCCAGGAAAACCTTCTCTGGGTGCTAGCATGTTAACATTTTTCCAAAGCAACACAGAACTATCTTGGATAAGAAAGGCCTCTACATGTTTTGAGATATTTACTTGAAAAAGTGGTAACTGCTCAGTAAATCTGACCTATTAATAGTGAGATATTAATTAATTTCAATTCAGAAATCAATTCAACTTTCAGTCAAATCCATTTAAAATAAACCTCATTTTTTTCAGTTTTGAGTTTCACTTAGAACTTGGCAGTTCCTCTCATTTTCACCATGAATTGGTCGTTTACTGGTTTGAATGAATCAAGAATAAAAGTTAAAAAAAATAAAGCTAGATCAGTTTCTACATCTGGTTCAGTGCTGCACAAAGGCTGAGGTGAGTTGCCAGGCTGAAGGAAAGACAAGACTTCTCATAGACAGTGATGTCTCATTTTGTCAGATGGTTTAATGAAGATTTGCATTAATTCTTGTTGCTTCCCTCTGGCAGATTTTTCCTCTTTGACTTTTTTGTTGCACTCCCAACAACCACTTCAAACTGCAGATTTTTCAAAACCAACCACTTAGTACATTAGGCACTATTTATCTCAACATTTTCAGTGTCAAATGTATGCCTGCCCTGTCTATCATTACCCAAGACCAGAATATTTTCTCATGGGTTAAGATGTTGGAAACTACAGCATTGCTAATGATATCTGATCAGGAAATGAGAACAAGTAATGAGTAAAGTAGGAGAGAAAAGATGCACTGGGAAGAATGAAACTCAGGGGGTTTCAGCATAGTTGAAAATGTCAGAAGTAGAAATCAGATCCAGAATTGGCCTAAAACTCATCCTTAAATTAAATCACACAAAGTTGGCATTTTCATATTAAAAGGTGTAGGATAATTAAAATTAAATTTGGGAGAAATTAAATTTTACCCACTAGTCACAGATTATCTGAATGAAATGTCAGGGCACGTTGCCTCAGTCTTTGCATGTCACTACTAGACAAACCTAACATATCACACATCTTTAATTTAGTGTGGCTATTGGTTGATAAAAACCATGCAGGATGTCCTCGATTACTATCTTTATCAAGAGAAACAATTCCAGATTCTCTTAATATCCTTTCTACACTTATAAAGTCTATCTAAACCTATTTTTGATTTATTTCAAAGTATGGAATATATATACTTAATTTAAGCTTTTTTTTATTATTTCACTGCATGTTCATGAATTCAATATAATAAGAGCTAGAATAACTGCACTAAAGGCATTTGCAAAAGCAGTTTTAAAATAAAAACCTTCTTGCCCTTCTCAGTGAGTGACTACTGCTTTGTAGGGCAGCAAAGATGGGTTGCCAATGAAAACTTCCCACATGTGAAGGAAACTTCAAGTACCATTATGCAGATCATCATTTACGAGCCACTCATATCTGAACAGATGGTGAAATCTATTCAAATGAGTATGTAAACATATTTTCAAAGATCACAGCACCCTAAATAAGAGTGCTAGAATTTATTTATCTTGAACAGTTTTTGATCTTAAAATAAGACAGAGATACGATTACTGACACAAAGATTTGTCAGTGATAAATGGCATTTCAGATGTCAAAATCCAAAATTTAGATCTTTAAAATCATTTCATGGCTACAGATGTTCCAGAATTACTAAAGTACCAACTTTTAGTGCCAAAAGGATCTTTATAAGCCAGTATTTCTGAAATGTATCAAATTTTTTTCTGACAAAGTTTGACCACGTCTTGATGCTAGTACATTTTATCTCATTAAGGGCTTTGAAGGTTCAAACTAATGATCATAGAGAGAGCTGAAAACCTTATTGTTTTGATGAAATCTACTATATATGTAATGAGATATTGCATTTAGGATATTAATTTATACAGAATGAATGACAGATCTTCTTCCTATTTTCATTGAGTTTGAATGGCCATAAGGTATTTAAAGGAATGGAATCATTGCTCATATTTAACTGACTATATAATGAAAAAGTTTTGATCTTGTTATTTTCACTGAGATCTATTGTTACTCTTGAAGAGTAAAGCAAGGACATTTCTTGCAGATAACTATCTTGTTCCATGCCCTTGTTGAATTATAACTTTTTGTTTTAACTAGTATATCAAGATACTTGAATCAGAAATGATGTCATTTATGGTGCAAATACATTATTTAAAGCCTCAAAGCCACGAAAAATTTTGCCTAACAAAAAGGATTCCATTCTGCTTCCCTATCTTCACTGATTTATACCCTGGAACTACCAGAGTGCTCCTGAGAACAAAGCAAGGACTAGCTTTTATATGTATTTTGCAAAAAGCATTTTGAATCATGCACAATCCTTATGTGTGACACTAACACTTAGAACAGACAATTTAGTCATTGTGAAAATCTTTTGAAGTGTAAATGACTAACATTTCTTTTTATCTTCTCCATGATTTCAGTTTTATCTGAAACATGTAGTTAACAGGAAAAAAGGGCATCCTTAAAACCATCTTGTCATATTCTTTTCAGCTCTCACTGAATCAAGAGTTCCCATTTCAGTTCAAA
This sequence comes from Setophaga petechia, assembly GCA_024362935.1. Classification (NCBI taxonomy): domain Eukaryota; kingdom Metazoa; phylum Chordata; class Aves; order Passeriformes; family Parulidae; genus Setophaga; species Setophaga petechia. The sequence continues at coordinate 33,950,474 of JANCRA010000008.1, forward strand.
ACATCTTTTTCTATTTCATGTGTTTTTTCCTTACTACTCTACAGTTGCAAGTACAGCAATTTAGAAGAAGTTTGCCTAGTTTTTGCATTTGGAGAGACAATGTTAGACAAAGAAAATCACTTGCATTTAAGTCAGTTAAGTAATTTTTCCTCTTGGCGGTGGTCTGTGTCTACCTTTGTCTAAAAGCATTCCCTGTGCAAAAGGAAATCAGACTTTCTGATGTGAATGGCAAACTTTATTTTGTGTGTATTATTGAACACATATTTTTATTTATATAAATAGATAGTAAAGACAAATCTTACACTGAAGAAATAATTACAAATTTGTCATCAACTATGAAAGACTATTATTTATATGTTAAGTTAGATAATTTTCTTTTAAAATATATTGTGTAATATTTAATTGGAAAGAATGGTAAGCAAAAAAAAGCTTTTCTTATTATTCCAGTGTAATCAAAGTTTTAATCAAAATATGAATTTTTATAATTTAATTTGTCATAATATATGTCTATTGCCGTCCTTTCAGTAGACAGTTGCCAGTGTTCTGCTATCTAACATAATGGTGATTGTCTGAGTTTAAGAAATCTCATGTTCAAACTATCAAGAAATATTACTAAGACTGAATAATTTTAGTATTCTAAAAAAGTGGTAACAGCAACCTGAGGGAATAAATCAAGAAGGTCCCATTAGTTATTAATATTAGTGATATTTAAAAATATAATGGCCATATTTTGAAGAATAGTTTTCTATTCACTTTTATCTAAAATTTCCAGCATTCTTTTGCATGTGATTGAAAAAAAAAGGCAAATCTCTCATATCTCATACATCCGCTGTAGCTTTAACAAAGTTTTATTGCAGCTCATCTAGTAACAGAAAAATATGAAAGAAGAAAAAGTAGTTGTTAAAAAGAAGAGCACATTACTGCCTGATATTGTGAATAATTTACACTGTGTATCATGTGATTATTCTACCAAAAAATGTTTTGTTGTCACATGCAACCATCTGATAAAACAATTATCAAAGTGTTGTCATGAGAAAAGAAAAAAAAAGGAAATATTCTTTTTGCAAATACAAACCAGAGATATTTAAATTTCAGTTTGATTTGCTTGTAATAATGAAGGCAAAGGCCACTGTAAGTTTACACTCCTTGTCAAGGACCTGAAGATAATTAAGAACAACAACAACAACTGAAACACTGTTTCCCACAATATCTCTCTTTTAGATTTAGGTTTTATTGGTTTGATAAATCCCTTTCCTGAAATCAGATTGTGAAAAGATGTGGTGAGATCTTTGCAGCCAAAGGCTACCCCTTCACACTGAAATAAGACTAATAATCTAAACCAGAGAAGATGCAGATTCCTCGAGACAGTCTCCTCACTTATTGTCAGCAAGAACTGAACCATGATATCAGTCATGGAAAGAGGAATTTTTTTAGATGGCAAAACTACCATACAGTAGCTCATGAAGAGCAGATGTTAAAGGACTTCTTTTGTGTTTCAGCTCACCTTGCACAATACGATGAAATAATTTTTGCAATTACTGCAGTATGTCTGGAAATAGGATACTGAATTCTTTCACACTGAAAATCTTCTAAAAGAAAATGCATTGAAATTGCAGTGAAACTAAGCAATAAATCCAATATATATTTGGGTAATTGAACTTTGAATGTTCATGGCAGATGATTTGTCTGGATATTAGAAACCTGTGCCACATAGCACTGAGACAATTTTTCTCATTCCCCTTTGCAATCAAGAAATTCCTACCTGTCTACAATTTAAGGAATTGACTTGTCTGTCTTGTTTATTTAAGTATGCCTTCTGGAAAATCTTAATGAAAAGTTTATTCTTTATATATATTTAATGGCTTATGAGTAATTTTTCAGGTGTCCAATCTACATGCAGTTGTTGGGAAGATACTAGTTCTGCTTTTCTAAAATCATAGTTTGGATATCCCTAACTGGGAGACAGTAAGGTCACAAATGTACTTGGAATTTTGAAGAAAAGGGTTCCTGTGCCTAAAACATGGTAAAATGTAAAAATCAGGATAATGGGGCAAAGAAAGGCTTTATTTTAGTGTCTTTTTGTATATTTTTGTTCATGTAAGAACTTCATTCATCCACATCTCTGAACCTGTGATGTGAAGACCTGTTGATAAGTTCAGAAATTCACTTTGTCACTGAAAAATTACTGGACATTGTCTTGGACATAATCCCTATTCATTCTTCCAGTCTGTCATGGAACAGAGATAGTAAGATAGCTCAATAATTTCCTTTAGGACCTTAACATGAATATTTGCACAACCTTGTATCTTTCTGAAATTAGAAAAACTGCTATAAAATGTTAGACAACTTCTATGGATGTATTTCTTTAGCAGGATAATCATCTGCCTTGAATTAATACTGATTTTACCTTGAGAATTCGGTGATCCAGATGGTAAATACAAAATGGTCTCCTTAGTTATTCCTCAGCTTAAATATATACAGATCCTTCCAAAGGGTCTGTGATTCTTCACAGGTCTGAGAAAACAGAGGAGCAGTTTAGGAAGATCAGAGAGAAGATAACTCCTAAATTATCCACCTGTTATCTCTCAAAGTGTTTCAAAACAGAACCTCATGCATGGGTAATAATTCTTATACGAGTGCAAATGGTGCACAGAGCAATGCAAGGTGGGTGTGCTGATATTGCCTGGTAGCTTGAGCTCCTGCAGGAAATTTTTGAGTTCAGATCTGCTGTGCTATAATTTGCACATGTAAGAACATTTTTCTGGTCATAAGCACATATGATCATAAATGTTTCAGAAAATGTTTTGAGAATATGAGTAAAGTAGATTATGTAGCTGTTTCTTGGATCGTAACAAGTTTAATTTATGTACTTATGCAATTCAGTGCACTGATTGTCTAAAATTGAAATGAATGGAAATATAACACCCTGCTGACAGTAAATATGATCAGATTTTTTCCTCTATGGGCTATTAAACCATACGACAAAGAACTCTTGCTTTAATGCATTTGAAAGAAAAAAGGTCTGGCTGTAACTTTTAGAGGTCTTCTGAAAGTGTTTTGATAAAAAAAGATCAGAGTGGAGACTGAGACAAAAATGTGCTCAGAAAGAAGTAACTGTGACCTCATCTTATGTCAGAACATTTTTGTTGTATTGCATTGTTTCCCTGTGTTGGTGAAAACATTATCACAGGCTGATTGCTCAAGGTCACGACCTGAAGTTATAAGGTATTTTGAGTGAGATTTTTTTAGTGCAGACAAAAAACAGTTCTGAATCTTATCATCCAAGTGAATATCCTAAACTTTACTCTTAAAAGCACACACGTAAAGTGAACAAAGGTTTCTATTTTATTTTAATCAAAAAATAAAAAAAATTGTACTAAGAATCAGATTATTATCTTCTGCTGTTCTATTTACAGATCTTGTAGCTTAAGGCAAGGATCTATATCAGCTTTACAGAGGATTACAGCAGTCACTTGGTAGTTCATAAGACACCAGAAACTCAAGTGGTTGCTTATTTTCAAATTGCAAGAAGAAAAGGGCCAAGGACCTGCTATTAATATAACTTTATCATTCATGTCACTATTACTAGGCTGCCTTTGTCAACATTCTAAGTGCCATTTACCCATGAACTGGTACTTGAACAGCTTGTATAGTGAATCTCTCAAAAATAAATCACTATCAAAGCTTTCATATCCCCAGACACGTGACCATACCCTTAGGAATATCAGTTTTCCTTTGTGATATTTTTTGATATTTTCAGAATTGTCTTATTATTCTCTGTCATCAGCACTTGACACCATTGGAAAAACCCCAAAATGAGTGTATGCAGGTGTAAATGCTGAATGAAATCTTGTTTGACTTTTCATTACCATCTGAAGGAGCTATATTCTCTTTTTGCTATGACTATCCTCTGGAAATAGTAGAGTATCTCTTCAAGGGTATTTTGCAGAGAGAAAGGCATTTTTTGCACAGAGTACTTTTACATTATGGAATACCCTGCTGATTTTGAAACACTAATGTTATGCTAATTTATCTGACAATGTAAGACACCCTTGTGACCACATGAACACTAGTCAAAACCCTAAATATATCTGATCACCTCATTTTTTCAAGCTGCTAAAGATTGCAGAGATGAATTGTCACACATTGCCACAAGGACAGTCAAAGGTAGGTGCCAAAGCAGAGAAGACTAATTAGTCACCATTCAGCACTTCAGGGCCAGAAGAACAGGTTTCTGTAGCTTGCATAAAGTGATCATCTACACTTTCTTATGACAGACTGTCCCTCTCTGTTTTCCCTACCCATTAACCTTTTTAAGGAAACCCATGGGGAAAAGACTGAGATACTGAGAACTTATTTTTGAAAAGTGCTTTGTTCATCATCAAATCTTTGTGTAATACATTATTTTCTTCATGGGGTCAATTGACCTTGGCTGTACTTTGGTAAGTGTGTAGCCTGCTATTTAAGTCTGTTTATCCTCAAATGTATAGACATGTATTTTGCATCTTTTTAATGCATTTCAGGATTCTGAAATTTTAAAGCTTAAAACCATCTTGTACTTTTATATGTTTAATGTACATGTGTTGTAGATGACTGTCCATCCACTTTTAAACTTTCTTCTTATGATGTCTTTGAAATAGCTTAATGCTACATGAATGCAGAAGATAAATTCTTCATAGTTTCTAACATAGTGAGTTGGTTGTTCATTAATAGCTGTTTGGAATTTCACTGAGTATAAGCCAGTCAAAATTATTTTCTGTAAAGTATCCTATCACATTTTTAATCATTCATTATTTATTTAGCCATTGCTATTACTGAAGTAAAAAATTCACAATTTAATAAATTTTGAAAAATCTCACTATACTCTTGTAACTGGTAACACATAATTGTAATGCAGAGGCATAAATTCTTTCCGATATAAGTTTATTTTACTTGTGAAAGTAACATAGTTCTTCAAGCTCAGCCATTCAAATCAGATCGTTCACATCCATATCATACTTTGAAAAGGACATATGGGATGGGTATGATAGATTTTCAAGAGAGGAGTTTTCTTTTGTGTTGTAGGAGAATGAAAGCAAAGTTGTGACAGATGCTTCAAAAAGACTTCTGCATATTCTGAAATATGGCCAAACCTTATTAATGTAGTTCTTAAAAGTGTTGAGTTCATAATGGAGCAAACATTCTCTTTCATCTATGACATCTATAGGGCACATAATAGAATAAACTTATGAGCCGATGTCCTCATCATACTTTTATTTTGATTTTCATTATGATCTCTCTTCATTTAGTCAGTCATAAAAAATTAGAACACTTGCTCCCATCTGAACAGCAGTTTCCAAACCTAAAGCTGCTTAAAAGACGAATCCAGTTAATCTGTAATTAAACACAGGGGAAAATATCAACAACAGTTATGGGTCCATGTTAAATCAAAAAAATACAGGAAATTCTGAGTGTTCTTAAGGATGAGAGAGTGACTTTGAAATGAAGAATTTAAAAAGGATTTGGGTTTTGTTCCCCTAACATATAGCTTAGAGTATTGGATTTTATGTTGTAGCTATAGCAAGATTTTGGGAATAACATTCATTCAGTGCATTCAAAATAAATGTAAATGCAGAGTACATTGAGGAGTAAGGAACAGCAAAACTTATGAATGATTTACATTTCTTTCTTTTCACACATTGAGTCATACCAAGCAAGAGAGTTTCATTCTTTCTCTTTTAAATGTGCTATTAAATGTGGCATTTTGAAAAAAAGACAAAAAATAAGCAAGCTCTATTTTACTTAGAATTATGAAACACAGAAAAGATTTTACTCAAGGCACAACTTCTATTATATCCAAGCGGCTAACTTTTCTGTAAAGTTCTGTTAAATGAATGTTGAGTTTTGTGGGCTTTGTTTCGTTGGCTAAGGTTTCTTTGTTCTTCACAGAAGTATGTAGCACACCTGAGTTGTTGAACTAACAGTTTTTTCTCTATATTGATCAAATTTAAACTGAGATTTTGTCTCTGGGAATGTAAATGAATCAGAACAAATAACAGATATTTGAACAATGTAAATGAATCAGAACAAATAACGTGTATTTCAAGGACTAAAGCTGTGTATCCCACTACAGGCTTTTACTCAAATTGTGTAGAATAAGCACAGGCTGTGGGACATTACCAGTGTACGGACAGTTAGTCTGGATGGCAGGATTTCCAGACTCTGTAGATACTCAGTGGCAAAACAGGGACTCCAGAAATCCCCAGAAGGGTGTTTGGCCAAGAAAAAACCTTCCTGCTAACCCTGGAGTAAGAAGAACCTGAAAACTCCAGACTCTGAAGCTCACTCCAGGAAGACAAGGAGCCCTTGGGACTTAAGAAGGCGAAGAGCCCTTGAGACTCCCAAGCATCTCAGGGAGCCTTGAATATTGCAAGAGCTCTTTGGTACCAAGGTAGGAGATTGCTTGTCAAGACTCCCTTGGAGCTCAAGAATCTGAGTATCTTCAAGCCCTTCTGAGCTCCTTGAGGGAACACAGAGGAAAAAATGATCTTTCAGGTCTTTTGTATGAGCTTGCATAACTTAACAGACAGACAGCTTTGAAAGAGCCAGGATCACCCAATGGAAGTCCAGTACTTTGCCAGTGATATATAATATGAACAGATCCAGGTAAAAATTTCCTTCTTTTTAGGCTTTATTATAGAGATTGCAAATAATATTTTCATGTTCTTTAATTTTTTTTTAGCAGCACATGAAAAGTGTGCTAATAAGAAAACTTTAAACTATTATGCATTGCATCAAACCGAGATCTCATTCAATTGATTCAATTGTCCCTCACAATCATCAAGAGCACATTATTAAAAAAAAGAAATAAAAATTGTACCCTAGATTTCCCAGTTTACCCACTTAATGTCACTAATAATTCTGTGGGCCTTCCATCTTCTGTCAGTAGCATCTCTCCAAACTGATAGAAGGTATTCCATTTCTCATTTCTCTCAACACACTTCCTGTATTTTGATCCATATGGTTTTTTAGTTTTAAAGTTTTTTGGGTTTTGTTTTTGTTTTTGTTTTTTGAATGGGATGAACGGGAATGCAGCAGCATAGAAGAATATGCATCATTCTAACCAAGTTCTTATTTGTTCTTTTTTATATTCCTGAATGGCTAATATTTATTTTGCCTTTTTGACTGCTGAAAATTCTAAATGATATTTTAAAGAGCTACCTGCAGAAATATCTGAAGCTCTTTCACTTCATAAAAAAGCAGATTCTTTTATCATGAGTATGCAACTGGTTGACTTTTTAAAAATTAATTGCCTTGTATTATTTAACTTGAGTTAATTTGCCACTTTATCTTCCATTATTCTGATACTTCAGTCAAATATTATATGTCTTTTTGTTATACTTCACATTCAGCTTTGACCCTTCTGCCTGATTTTGTATTCTTAGAGAGCTATATCACATCATTGCTCCAATAATTTTCAGATTTATTTGTAAACATATTTGACAACAGAAAAAAACCAAAAAGGTCTCTCTGACAAGTCCCTGTAGTTGTGAAAACTGACCATTAATTCCCATGTTTTCCTTATTACCATGACTGAATCTTCCCTTGTATTTCTGACAGTTTGTTTAGAAACTTTAGTTCAGAATGTACTGAAAAGCCAAGAATACTTTATTAACCAAATTGCCTTTTATTTTCTCATTTATTGCTGTCTTGGATAACTCTTGTGGATGTGTCAGACATGGTTTTTCTCTCCAAAAGCTGTGTTGATTCTTTGTAGCACCAGTATTTATCCTCTTGTTTCTACCATTTGTCCACTGTGGATAATGGTGCTGATCTATAGTTATCCAGATCATTATCCAGCTCTCTTTCACAAGCTGCAATTGCTACAGTCACAATTTATTCTCCTAACACCAACTCCAGTTTAAGTAGTACTTTGAACTCACCCATAAAGAATAGTTCCAGAGAGAGGAAATATTCATCTCCTTTGTAAGCAAAACCAATAAATGGGATTCGTCTTCTTTTTCTGATAAAACTTTAGTGTTCTCACGTATTCTATTTATTGTCTGCATCTGCCTTATATATCTGATTTGTCAGTTTTTCATTAAACTATGAAGCAATGGAAACTGAATGAACATATTCCCTTTTCCTCTACATCATGTATTTCAGATTTTGAAAGCAGTATGAAATCCAATATTAATCCTATTAAAATTTTCATCTTGTAACTCAGAATGTGAATGTGACTCGTGGTGGCTTATTTTGGGAAATGCAGCATTTCATTAAATGAAATGAGTGAGATTATGATTTCATTCAGACCTACTGTGGAAATTAAACCTCTTCAGTAGGACTTTTAAAATTGAAATAATTTATTTTGCAAGGGTAAAGAAACTGTAGTGATGAATTTAGGTTCACTTTTTAAAATGCATTTCCAAGAGCATTTAAGGGCAGTATACAGATATAATGTGGAAAAAAAAACAAACAAGAAAAAAACCCACCAGCACTCTATGACTAAGATTATTCTTAAATTAACTTCTAAATCATCTCAGAAATTGTATCACCTGTAATATCCCATCCACAAACAGCATAAGTGGTGTAACTTAGCTAAAACTGAAATACTTTTCATACACCACTGAGAAATCACTTAGGATATCCCACACAGAAACTTGCAGAGGCAGTAGTTTGAGAAACTGTTCATCTGCAGGTGATTTAGAGAGAAGGACTGAGTGTTAAACCTGCAGCTGATGTCTTGAGATATCTCTGTTTTTGTACTTCTCTGTTGTGATCTCAGAGCCAAACACTAGACTGATCATAATGTTAAAGTGCAAAATCCAGTTCCCTTAATGGAGAAGTAAGCCTCAGCTGATGAGCATCACTACACCCTGAGTAATGTGAACCTGGAGTCTCTTGTTGCTTAAACATGTCCAGCTGACCCCTGTCATTTTGTCAGTATATGGTGGATTTGCTCAGAAAGGTTCAGTCAAATATTAGCAATAATAGGGTTACTGAAGCAAGGAAAGAAACCGCTCATTGAGACTTTGTTATCTCCTTCAACTGAGAATTTAAGGACAGGCTACATAAACATGTATCAGGAATGACAAATATATAGCTCATCCAGCCTTGTGCCAGAGAACTTAGTGACCTCCTAAAGGCTCTTTCATTTTTATTTCCCTATGATTCCATGAAGATTTGAAAATAAATACAATAAAAGCTTTGAGATGCAGTAAAGGAGCAATATAATGTTTTGAAGAGATGACACCAATGCTGTCTTCCTGGGACTTTTGCCAGGTAAGTGATTTTGAACAACAGCTTTTCTGAACACTTATACTACTGAATCCCTCAATTTATTTTCATTGAAGTCTTCATTCTTAAATCCATATAAAGAAATTAGGCAGCTGAACAGAGGGGAAACACATTCTGATCTTTAGGAATTGAGCAGTAGGCTACAAATATTAATAAATGCAAATACCTGTATAAAGAATATTTCTGTAATAAAGATCTTTTCCTATTTGGCCACTCTCAATTTGGACTGGTGGGCAGGTCATCTGATTAGTGGTATGTACTTGCAAATCCCAGGGGGTTTTATGAGTTTTTCAAGCCTTTTAATACTGCCAGCAGAAAGATGGTAGTTTTCTGTGGGCAAATCCTCATTTTGGTATAATTGTTAAAGATAAAATCAAGTGGTAGTGTTAATTGATGCAGTGTAATTTAGCTATGACAATACATATGAAATTGAAAATTACCTTGAAAAGTACTTGAAAACATAAATATAACATACACTTAGAAGTTAGGTATGCTATGTGTGAGATTATTTTATATCCTGATAATGTCTCTCATTTGTATAACAATAATATAGATCTTAATTCATTTATCAAAATCTATTTTCTTCTAAAAAGATTTTTTTCACACAAGAGCAAAGCAATAGCACCATCTAGAAGAATCCTACTTTCAGTTATATGTTAGTCCTTTCATATCTAACTTTTTTCCTTCTTTTTTACTGGCTAGAAGAGAGCCCTTTTGTGTTTCCAATTTGGTCAAATTTATAGAGAGTTTTAATACTGTAATTATTTGCATGAAGTATTAAAAATTTAAATAAATTAATATTCTTCTATGTAAAGAAAGGTCTCTAAAAACATTTCAGATAAAGAATTAATTAGCAGAATGTTATTTCTTTATATTAGACTGAGAAATAATTCAGCCATTCTTGACATTTTTACAAAGTATAAAGACAGAATCAGATAGTTGACAGAAAAAAAGCTTTTTTTTCCTGTGGATAAAGAATATAAAAGTGGATAAAAGTTATAAAAGTACAAGAAACTGAGAATAGGCCCTAAAACCAAAAATGCTAATAAGTTTGAGATAAGTCTTAATACTTGATACTCCTTCCAGAATTTTTTCTCATATTGATAATACTGGACCAATATTAATGTGTCATGTGGCCATAGTTCAGATGAAAAAAAAAGTTGTCTCATATAATACCATGATAATTCAGATTAAATTTTCTGCCACAAGAAAAAACAACAACAGCAACAACAACACCACAACAAACAAACAAACAACCACCAAAAAAAAAAAAACCACCAAGGAAAAACCCCAGAAAACCACAAAAAATCCAATACTGACATGAAATTTTGTCTGGAGGCAGCAAAGAACAGTGGTTTAAGTGTCCAGAACAACAAAAGGATTCTGATATCTAGCACTGGATTTTCCAGGAAATTTAAATATATTAAAAAAAAACCCCATGGTCAACCTTTTGATAATTATTTTGAATGCATCGCCTCTAATTTAAATCAGTAGTCTAAATCAGAAAAAGAAAAACCAAAAACGCTTGAATCAGAATTTACCAGATTTCAGATCCAGCTTTTCTATCCAAATCTTTAAAAGTTTAAGAGAAGGTAAGGTCAAAGCACTGAACCTTGTAGCTGGGAAGAAAGAGGAGCATTTTTCTGTCATTTCCTTCACATTGATGACAAAATTTTACATCAGTTACTTAAATTTTACAAGATAATCTTGCAGGCCAGACATATAATCTGTGATAAAATTTTAGGTTTTGTTTTGGGTAGGTTTTATCTGTTTAGTTTTGTGGAGGGGTTTTTTTGTTTGTTGTTGTTGTTGTTGTTGTTGTTGTTGTTTTTAACTAGATGATTTAGCTTGTTGTCTGTGTCTTCCTTACCAAAATTTGAATTGACCTTTTAGTTTCCCTGGGTTCCTGGCCATAAAGTAGCAACTGAATAAGAAATTACAGCAAAAGTCAAGTATTGTGGATGGAAGGACAAACATAGTCTGTGTCTTTGTCAATCATCTTGCACAAGGTGGAATTTTCTCCACATGTCATTGTGGTGACAAGTATTGCATCACTACAGTTCAGCTCTGAGGTGAGATAAGCATCACAGACACAAGCAGTGAGGCAGAATTGTGTTGTGCAAACATCTGTACATGGATGTCTGAGCTAGCCCCAGGCCATGCCGGCACCACCACGTGGTACACGCAGCACTCCTGTAGAAATCTTCTGTTCCAGAGAATCAACCCTGATTGCATGGGTGCCTTGTAGCTCAAGCTTCTTCAGGATATGGTGATGATGATCCTGGTGGAGATTTCTGTCAGGCAGTGAGGGAATCAGTGTGATGATGATCCTGGTGGAGATTTCTGTCAGGTAGTGAGGGAATCAGTGCTGGTTTAGGACAAGCCACGCTGTGCTCTGTGGCACACTGCAGACATGCCTGCAGAGTTCAACTGCTCCATGAGGAGAGACACCCACTGTAAAGTCGTAGTAGAAACCAAACTGTCTAAAAGTCTTGTTTCACAGAATACAGAATTATGAGGGTTGGAAGGGACCTCTGAAGGTCTTCTAACCCACTGCTAAAGCAGGTTCACCTGCAGCACATTGCACAGGATCACATCCAGGGGGCATTTGAGTATTTCCAGAGGAGGAGACCTCACCACCTCTATGCAGCTTGTTCTAGTGCTCTGAACAGTGCTTCTTCACATGTAAAGTGCCTTCCTTTTGTGTAATTTAAAGTCTGCACAAGATGGAAGTTGTAAATCTGCAAAGCATGGAAAGCATTTCATGGCTTCAAAAGAGAACCTCACATCTTCTGTGTTTTGGACCTCACATCTTCTGTGGCCTTATAGGTGGCAATAGTCACAGCTGCACAGCTGAGGTCTGGCATCCTACACTGTGCAATTATGGTTCAACTGTTGATATTCCTACTCAGCACAGACTGGAAGAGAATCAATAAAAAAAAATGGCACAACATAACCAATAAATATTGCATGTAATCTTTTCCTTTTTTTGAGTCAGCTTATAAGGAGCAGGAACAGGACACGTGCCTTTCATGTATTTCAACTTGCATTTAAAATGTATTAAATGTAAGTGATTTAGACTTTTTTATTTCATGTTCTAAGGACAAAGAATCAGGACATTAGTATTTAGTGTTCTTTTAATTAAAATAGCAGTTTACTCTAAGCCCTGGAATTAATTACTTTTTGAACTGCTTCTCTGCTCTGCTAATAATGTTTGACAGTTTTAAAATAGAGTAGCTAAACTTGAGGCAATTCCGTTTAGTAGGCTGATGCAGAATACACTGAGAAAGATGAACTTTAATTTAAAAAACTGTCATGTGCAAGATCATACTATTCATTTAATGATGAAGACCTCTGTCAAAATTTGCATATGCACACTGTGAATAAAAGGCCATTCAGAAGATGGAAACTGAAAGTAATTTTAGCATTATTGACTTAATGATACTAAATTTTGTCCTAGCTATGACTTTAAAAAGAGTTATAATATTAAAAATGCTGGGTTCAACATATTTTTGTTAATTATGAAAAAGTGTTACAAGACTTAAATGACAGAACATGCATTTTAAACTAGAAACAGAAAAGTTTTAACCTGTAACAACTTGTTCATGTGAATAATAGCCAAAGAATGGCTCCATATTTTTAGTTACCTTCTTGGAAATATTGCAACTTCAATGCATGCTAACATATTGCCCCAAAGCATAATGCAATCATTTTTTCTTATTTAGAATATTTTGATGCCAGTTCCCTGAAAGCAAAACCCCATGTATACAGATTCCTATGTCTGTTAGTGTTTGTAATGAATCAATTTTGCCTGAGAAAAGTCTTCAGTATTATCCATTAATATCCAAGTATCTCCATTAGGACTGTGCCTACTTGCCTTCTATATGTACTCTTTCCATCTTCTGCCAACCTTCCCCTTTGTCCCCCATCTCAAGATTAAGAAAAAGAAAATACAATAAATGTCTAAATTATGTGTTAGTCTGGAAACTAGTCTTTTAAAATAAGACTTCACTTGGACTGACAGATGTGTATCCAGCATCTTCAGTGAAATTTTGTTGTTTAACAACTGCTGATCAAGCCAGGCTTTTCCTTTTAATTCAGTGCTCCCAAATAACTCTTCCCACTCTGCCTTCATCTCAGTCTAGTTTGGAGTCCATCATTTATTTACTTGTAGCTTTGCTGCTTGTACTATGTATATAACTCATGTGCTAGATGTAACAAAGATGCTGACTTGGAAATTAGATACTTGCATGGAGCTTTCAAATTCCTTTCCCACAAGAGATTATAAATAAATGCTTTTTTTGAACCAGGTCTACAGTAATTAGTAATTTCATAGTATCTTGCAATAACTAATTTAAGTCAAAAATATATGATTTGCCACCACCTCTGCTACTCTCTTGCAAGAATGAAATGTTTGGCAAGACAGCAAGATTCATCCACTTCTTTTCATGGCGCAATATTATAAGTATTCCACTTAAATAATAAATATGACTCACCCTGCCTCCCTAGTGTAAAAATGACTATTTGCCTTAAATGGTATATTGAGCCCTATTAACAATTCCCTGGAAAAATACATTTAATTACAGTATTCCACTGGAACATTAATGAAATAAGAATTAGTTGAACTTTCCAATTAACCCTTCTAAGATTCCTCACTACTATGCAGGAGAAATGGTGCTGCTTTGTCTTATTAAGGAGGTAATTTCTTTTGTCAGCACTAAAAAGAATATTTCAGGAAAACATCCAAATATCTATATAACTAAATTATACTTTCTCTTAAGTACTCTTCTTCATTCTTACAATGAAAAAGAGGTTCATACAACGTATGTCACATTATTTCTAAATACAGTTTAGAAAACTGTAATGTGGTGGGACCCCCATTAAGTATTTGGGTTTATTTACCCTAAATAGAAATATAGGATAAAAGAATTCAGTAAAAGCTGCAATGGAATGGCTCAGAGGTAAGTGCAGATGAATTAGCTAATAAAAAACTAGTAATTTTTTGATAATTTTCTATTATGTAGTTATCATAGTAGTTTTGTAAGGAATTAATTATCTATTTTAAAACTAATTTTAACTTCTGCCATTTCAGGTTTCAATTTTAAATTGTGCAGATTCCCATGTTTTATCTCCCACTGTTGTCTTCAAATTCTTAACCTGTGATAGATGACTTAGAATACAATCTTGGGAAGATTTGCCATGAGTTTCATGTGCTCTTATAGTTGTTTCTTTGAAAACTGATTATTTATCATTTTTTCTTGTTCTTTTGCTTATTTTTGGGAGGTTTTATTTGATGTTAGTTATTTTAGCCAGAGAGTAATAATCACAAAATTCTTACTAGATGACTTGGAAAAGTGAAAATTTTTTCCAATCTTCATGTTCAACAGCTTTCTTCCAGACTTTGCCAATAACAGGTATGTAATTTCTTGAGCTCTTTCAGACAGCAACATGTCTGTGTTTAATTCAAAACAAAATCAGTAACATGTGAATGAAAAAACCAAAACAACAACCAAACAAACCAAAACACCCATACCTTCTGAATTGCCCTTGTTCTTGAAATGGTAGAATTAAAGGTTCTTGAAATCCTTAATTTAAGTGACAAATTTATCTCTGTCTTAAATGTGGAATCTGAGCGAGCAGATTCCATTGTTTCAGAGGGGATAGCTGGCAGAACTTTAGTGTTCTTCAAACACTTTTGGTAGCAAACCCTTGTTAGTAAGAGATTTTTAAGTATGTGGCCCAATATATGTTTATTTATTTATTTACAAAATACGTACAGAGACTACTATACTAATGCATTGCATTTATAAACTACAGACAAAAATAGAAATTAGGAAGGATGAAATAAGGATGAACTAAAAAACTCTGTTTTTAAAAAAAAGTTTTGTTTTGTTTTGTTTTGTTTATTAATGGTGTAAAAATTTTTCTTTCTGCACCTCAATGGGTTGTATTACACACTCTACTAGTCCACAATTTCCCCCCATTTTGGAGACCACTTTTCTAAATAAAAAAAGAAAAGTAAGTACAGTAAGCAACCTTGCCAATTCCTGTATGACCTCAAATAATTGCTTTTTAAATCATTCCATTTCAGAGTGGCACTACTCAAACATAAGGATAAAAGAAAAAAAAAGAGAAGAAGAAATAAAAGTGTCCTGTAGAAGTCTTTTATCCATTGAAATTGTGTGGTGTCATGTAAATTCAAGTTGCACTTATTAAATACAAATCTAATTATGAAAAACTGCAGTTGAAAAGTGTCAGACTTTTCTTCATTCCTTGTTTAAACTGCTTTCTTCTCATATTTAAGGGTTATCCCCCAAACTGGTTTGCAGAACAGAAATGCACTTTAATTTTCAAGAAAACTGTGTCAGAAGAGATGTTCTAAATGTGTCATATTCAGGAACACATTTGTTGGAAGAGCGCAGACCCAAAGTCCTTCTGCACTTACAAGAGACTGTCATATGAATGACCAGGGAATGGATAAGAGGAAAAATGTTATTTTAAGGGACTAAAAGGTTCCATTATCCTGATATCACACAGGAAGGTATATGCTATACCTCTCTGTAAGTATTTCATCACAAAAGAATGGAAAATATTTCAGTTTTTCATGTTTCAGCTACTGGCACTGTTGAAAGCAATACTGAATAAGTCCATATTAATGTGCAATTCAGGGCAAAAGGAGCCTGTCTGGAAGGTGAAATGGTTGGTACTGAGCTCTCCATGCCTGCTCTGTCCCTGTATTTATTTAGCACTAGTTTTACTCTGCTCCTGTGGGGCTGCATGCCCTTTAGAAGTTGGGAAACAGACTGCTCTAGGAACACATCTCTCAGCTCAGTTTCATCTGTAAGAAAAACAGCTCACACACTCAAAGTCTGCTCCAATTTGCAATCCAAAATGCAGTAAGTGAGGGCAATTGGGAGATTCATTTTAGAACCACATTTTTTATCTGAGCTAAACCATGAATGTAGATGTGCTGATCAGCTTGATGATTCATTTCAGTGTTTCCAAATGTCACACTGTGTATGTGTTATACTGAGCCTGTAGTTTAGATTTGCTACATTCTAGCAAAAAAAAAAAATCATTCACAAAGAAATTGTGGCAAACAGTGCATCTGTGATTACACATGACAGCATAGAATCCAAAATGTTTTTAAAGAAGGCATAAAGAGGAGAAATACTACTCTTGTATTTCTTCCTTCCCACCCTCGGAAGCATAGCTTGCTTTCCATAAATAAGGAAGCCAGTGCCTTCTCCATTTCATAACTGTGCTGTTTCTTCCAGTTCAAGGAATGTTTTGTTGAAAATGTGGGAGAAACTGGTGGCAATTTTGGATACTTTCAGTCTTTTATCTACACAAAAAGGAATTATTTCACTTAATTTTTATGGGCTATAGTTAGAATAGTTGTCAATGGCAGAACTGGGATAAGACAAGACTATTGAAAGCAGCCAAGAAAGGATGGACAAATGCTGGACAGGTTTTGTTTTCACAAGAAAGAATTTAATTGAGAAAGGTATGGAGTAATTTACCTAAAGTTCCTCCATGCTGGGGAATTTTTAACTGTGAATAACTTACCATTTTAACAGAGACTGAATAATCTCCTCTGGTTCAAGGAGAAAATAATCGAGATATATTATCTTCTTACACACTAAACTGAAAGCAAGCCAAGTCTGTACTGAGTATTAAGGAGATTCTTTTTCTCACTAAAACTGTTCCCCCACTTTATGATCCATTGTCACCCACTGTTTACAGACTCAAAGCATCAGAGTATGCTTGAGTTGGGAAGGGACTTCTGGAGACTCTCTTTTCCAAACCTCTGCATGGACAGGGCCACTTACAGCCACTTGCCAGAACTTCTGCTTTTGACATGCAAACATATAGGCTAACCACAGAAAGGAGGGGACAGCAAAGCAGAATCTTTATCTTCTTTTCTTGTCATTGAAACACCAGCATAACACAATTCAGAGGCAAAAGCTTTTTTTTTCTGTCTGTTGAAGAAAACTGTCCAGTGCTTCACATAGATCTCAACAGATTGTACACTACTGTTTGGACAAAACTGTTAGATATTTTCATGCTTATTTATCTTTTTTCATCTTGTAATCTCAATTTGGAAATGTTTCACAGTGTTAAAACTGGTCTATAAATGAGTGATCTCCTTTCTGCCAAACCAACCATCCTCAGGCTGACCAATGTCTTAGGTTTGCCCAAAGGTGTTGGACAACAGGAAGGAAGTGCTTCATGTCTTGCTGAATAAAATATTCTGGGTTCAAACATATTGCTCTAAAATCAATAGAAAAATTCAGCTGTGAATGTGAAAGAGAGAGGCTGACAAAATGCACTATATAAAGAGATTGCAGTGTAATGGATGGTTTAAAACTACAAAGAATAGCATTGTATGTACTGAATCAAGGAACATAATTGTGTTGGGTTTTCTTGTTTATTTTTAAAAACAAGATTCAGCTGACAACCAATATAGAACTAATAAAAGTATATTTCTAATCTAAAAGTGTAGTTGTCATTCCGTATAATAAAATAAGCCAATGTTGTTACTCTAAGAAAAAAGCAAAATCTAAAAAAACCCTTAAACTCATTTAAAAATCAATAGGACTTTTACCAAGTAAATCCAAAGACTTCCTAACACTACTAAGATGCCATTTGACACAATTGGTTTTGGTTGTTAGGCTTTCCCATTTCATGTTTTATTAAGTGTCAGTCCTTTTCTTCCTTTCTAAATTTACTACCTAGTAGAAATGTAAGGTTCTGGCAATTGTTTAGTTAGAGATGTAAAAATACACGCTAAGTTTATAAAAGTTTAGCTGTAGAATTCCATAGTAATGGAAGATGTTCCCCCTAAGAGCATGAGCTACTAGTTAACTAGAAGGAGCATTTACCAAAACTCACATAAAGAGATTTTGCAACAAAATGAGACATAAAGCCAAAAAAAGATGGTGGTGAACATTTCAGTAGTTGTATGAAGTTCAAAATTTCAAACTCTCCACAGAAGTGATATCTACTGAGGTAGAAAGCAATTTTGAATAGTCTCTAAATAGCAAACCCTGGGTACTTGCTTATAAATACTTGCATAAGCTTTTAGCATTCAGTGGTGTAGATCCTGAGATATCTCCTTAAGGTCTCATTGCTAATGAGAACACTCAGTGGCCATTGTGGTCATGCCTCATTTATTTTGTGGATGTCTACCTCCATAATGATGGTTACTGATTACATTTTGGCATAAACACACTTGGTATGTACTGCTTTCTGTTTCTCCATACTATTGCAATGGTGTCCTTAAAATTATGAGTGACAATAAAAGATCTAGGAATTTTAAAACTGGAAACATCCTATTTCAGAAAAGGAAAAATGTGAAGCTCACTGTTATATTATGTGACACAGCACATTTCCCAGAACAGCAAAATCAGCTGTTTTGTGCCTACTTGTTCTATTACCTTTTTTTAAGTAACTATAACTTGAAACTTAGCCATATGGATGTCTGCATCATCCTGCAGAAGAAACATCTGACTGTCTATAAACATTTGTATGACTATTTTCAACACAACCCTTTTTCTGTTACTCTGCTGTTCCCTAAGATAGACTGCACATCTGTATAGAAGTTTACCCTATGGATAAATCAACTGTCTTTCAATTACTCTACAATTAAAGTTCTGTAACTCATTGTGGATGAGAATAAGGAAGGTCAGAGAAAGTGCTGAGAGGGTTAGAAAGCAGAGTAGGACAGTTTATTGAGATTAACAGCTCCAAACTTGAGGTTGCTAATGGCAAGACGGATTACACAAAACACGTGAATGCCTTCACAAAGTCTTACATCTTCTATATTCCTTATTATAAGGAGCTTACAGCTACAGCCCTGTAGCAAAACCCTGCGCCCTGCTCACCCTGCAGGATTTTTAAGAGCTCAGTCAGTCAGGCTGGGCTGATGGCTGACTGGCTGGTTGAGTGGGTGAATCCTGCTAGCCAAGATAACCTCTGACTTACCCTAATGTGCACACTGTTATTGCTGACTGCCTGCAATCATAAGCATTGATAACAGATGTAGTCTTCATTTCAGAGTATGGGGCAGACCATCCACAGGCTGAAAAAAAACCAAAAAACTCTGAAGCTTTTTATTAAAACATGGCTTTTTATTGGGAAAAATAAATAAACACATAAATAAATATATAAATACATAAATATCCAGGTTTCCTCATCATGCATCTTCCAGAATAGCTGCTGTGCTGCTCAGTGCTGTCCCAAAGGCAGCAAGGGTACCCACCTCATTAAAAGATGCCCTGAAGACAAAAGGCCTCCCGCCTAGGCTAACACAGCCCCAGCCCGCCGGCAGACCCCGGGATGCGGGACACACCGGTCCGGCCCCAGCGGGCAGCCCGGCTCCGCGGAGCCGCGGGCGCGCAGCCACCGCTGCCCTCCGACCTGCGCTCACCCTCCCCCCTCCCCCCCGGGCTCTCCGCACCCGCGCAAAGCAGGATGCCTGGCTGCATTTCATTTTTAATTGACTTACAGCCTCCTTCCCAACACCCCTCTCCTCTCCCTGCCCCGGCCGCGCTTCCAGACACACTTTTCTTGTTGCAAAAGGCGTGAGCATCAGGTGCGGGCAAGGAGGAGCGGCGCCGACCCCGCCTCCGAGATGCTGCTGCGGCGTGGGGAGCCCGGGGCAGGGGCTGCGGGTATCCCGGGTGCCCTGGCTCTGCCCCCATCCCCGCGGGGGTCGGCGGCTTTCCCGCAGCCCGGTCGCCGCAACAGCGGTGCAGTGGAGCCGGAGGATCTCATCCTGTTCCCCTTGCACTTCTGTGACACAAATATTCCCTTCTCCTCCGCCCTCCCCGCCGCGCCAGCCGTGCGCTTCGCTCCCTGTCCTTTCTTGGCGCCCTCCCCTCTCCCGGGCCGGGAGCGCCGGGGCCGCGGCGCTGCGGGAGTCAGGGGTGCCGGTGCCGCTGCTCTGCAGGGCCGGCTCCCGGGGCCGAGAGGGGACACAGCCCTTTCTGCTTATCCCTTCTTCCTCCCCTCTTGTTTTTCATTGAGACCATTTCAGGCCCTCTCAATACTCTTATTATTAATATGTTTTCTCTACTATATTCTTCCCCCGTCCCTCTCGCCCTGACCGCTAGCCCTCCGCAATCTCGTCAAAGGGATGGGTGTTTGCGGTGGGTTGCAGCTGGGGAGGAAGATAAGTCCTAGACGCGGGGGGAGGGCGGGAGGGAAAGGGAGAGATTTTGCAGTCTTCTCTGGGCTGATTGGAAGAGGTAATCATTGTATCTGCGGCCGGAGGATTAGCAGATAAACTTTTATTGCTCCCTTTTATGCGTGTGTGTGCGCGTCTTTGTGCGTGCGTGGGTGTGGGTGTGTAGAGGAAGAAGTCGTCTCTCAAGGGGGAAAATCTTTTCAATTTCCCTTTGGCAGGTGCAGGTCAAGGAGGAACTCATGAGCATCTTTTCTGATCCATGAACTGATTAGGAGAGGGGAAGCGATCCCTCTCCTCTTACCCTTCCTTTCCCAGTTTTGAAATCATTCCTTCCCCACCACTGCCGCCCTCCCATCCTTCCCCTCCTCTTTCCCTTCCCCTTCCCCTCCACTGAATGAATGGAAGAGTCTCCACGGTTTTCTTCTGCTTCTCACCCTGGACTGGAGAAGTGAGGGGGCATCTCTCTATCCTCATCCATCTCTTTCTCGCTCCATCCATTCTCAAGGGGATTTCAGACCGTGCAATGTGTTTTCAGCCTCTTGCCGCTGCTACCACTTGATACTGTGTTATGCGCAGGGAGAGGGTTTTGCAAAAATGGATTTATTCTATTTTAAAGGATTTCTTCTCTAATAAGGTTCTCATTGCACACAAATATGACTAAATCCCCTATTTGGTAAATCTTTCTCTACCCCACCCCTCCTCTTTGGGTTCCCTCCCGCCCGCCCCCACCCCTTCAGAGGAGCAAGCACAGGGAGCTGATGACGGACCCATTAATCCCTTCTTCAATGCATCAAAAGAAGCCGAAGGGCTGGAAGTCGCTGGGCTCGGAGTCCTGCAGGAAATGCTTCGATCTGCTTTTGGTTCTGTATGAAACTGGTGACTAGGGGCTCGGCTCGCTCCGCCGCCGCCCGCCGGCACCTGGATGCGCGGGCCGCCGCCGCCGCCGCCGCCTTGCCCGCCGCCGCCGCCGCCGCGATGCACCGCTCGTGGCGGTGCTGGTGATCGCTCGGTTGTGATGGGATTGAGCCGGCGGTGATCATTTGAAGGCGGTGAGGGAGAGCGAGGGAGAGGAAAGGCTGCTCGGCTCTGCTGTGTGTGTGGGCTTTTTTTTTTTTTCCTTTTTTTTTCTTCTTCTTCTTCTTCTTTTCCTACTTCCATCCTCTCCCCGCCACTGGAAGTCCTCCCGGATCTAAATGGAATTAGTGGAGACCGAAGCCCCTTGTGTAAGGAACAGACATGACCCATGGGCGCAGCTTCTTTCACAGTGAGTATCAATCTCCCCCTTCTCACCCCCGACCGAGCTCCGCCGCCGCGCACGGGCTCCTGCCCTCCGCTGCCTCCACACCTGGCCGGCTAACGGGACGCCCAGGCTCCCTGGGCCAGGGGGCGAACTCCCCCCACGCCCACACTGCATCCTCTCCCCCACCACGCTGCGGAGCACCGGAGGGGAGCCGGTGTCTGCCAGCGCCGTGGGGCGGGCGGCGGGGCACGCTCCCGGGGCTGGAGGCTTTCACCTTTCACAGGTTTGGTGGCTTTTGCCGCGCCGTGAGAGAACGGAGGGAGGGAGCTGCCCCCGCCGTGGGCCCCGGCCGCGGCTCGAAGCGGCCGCCGAGGGTGAGGGGGCGCGGGGCAGCGCCGGGAGCCGCGGCGGGGGCGGGGGCGACCGCACCGGGCACGGATCCCGGAGAGCTGCGGGGCGGGGGCGGCGCTTTCGGCTGAAATCCACCAGGATTAGCAAGGAGGCACCGAAATATATCACCTACTCTTCCAAGTCCTTAGGGGCCTCAAGGCGCGAGGTGGGACTCCCTCTCCCGCCTCCGTTTTGTGCAGGGTCCGCTGCTCTGAAGGGGCTTGACTGGCCCCAGTTCCTCCCAGCACTTCTCTGCGCGCCCACACCTGTACAATAGCGCTATGGCCAGGTATTGCTTGTCCAACAACTCTTCGCCAGGCTAAGCCACGTCTGTGCCAAATTACAGCCTCCTAAAAGCCTGGCCAAGAGATAAATCACTTAATGTGCTGCTTGTAATGAAAAAAATGCGCAGATCCAAAAAAGATGGAAAGATGCGTAATCAGAGTGGCACTAGAAAGCACGATTATAATTACACCTGTGATTAGGAGGGAAAGGGAGAGGAGGAAGACAGTGAGAATGCAACAAGAAATTTTGTGGAAACTTCTTTAAAATAATTCCCAAACCGAGATAATGACAATATTGTTGCTATGCTGCCAACACTTCCCAAGTGACAATTTTCAAAGAGTGAAGGTTCCATGGTTGGTCCCTTTGGGGTCTTGTTTTTTCTCCCCCCTCTCTGGAAAGCACTGTTATTCTTCTGTGACTTGAGAAAGAAAAAGGCATGAGAAATTTAAACCTGAATTTGGGTATCAGGGGTGTGTTTTTTACAGAGGGATCATAAAATGAAATGGTCTGCCTTGTCTACTTGAATAATATGTATTTGTGTTGGCTTTTCCCAAGAAGATCACAATTTTAATTACTTTCTGGCAACTTGCATATTTTGGTGCTGCTGTTAATAACACTAAAACAAGAGCCTTTTTCTTTTTTCTTTTTTTTTTTTTTAACATGGGAGAAGTGTTTCACTTTATCTATCCAAATGTTAGATATTATGTGTGTAGAATGCAACCAAAACCCTCAAACAATTAGTTTCGATGTCTCTGCTTGTCTATTAGATTTTATTATCAAGATTTTTTTGACTGCTTATTACTAGCAAATAGTGATATAATGACATTTAAGTAAAGCTCTATGCTTTAGGAAA
Source organism: Setophaga petechia (assembly GCA_024362935.1). Lineage (NCBI taxonomy): Eukaryota > Metazoa > Chordata > Aves > Passeriformes > Parulidae > Setophaga > Setophaga petechia. The sequence goes on from JANCRA010000008.1 coordinate 33,973,709, forward strand.
ACAGCTCTGTGGTTTGGAAGCCTCTTTTCTAGCAGTTACAGCTGGAACTGAAAAGATCTGTGGGGCTTTTGTCATCTTGATAATGATATATCTGTGACTTGGATCAACTCTCTTTACTTCTCTGGACTTCACTTTTTTCTGTATAGAAAATGAGGGAAGACCTAATAGATAAAGATGCTTGAAATGAACATGTAAGAATCAGATGTGCATTGTTATTAATTGCCCAAAAGAAACACTTCTCACATGGAGTTTGTTCAGTTATCATGTGTCCTATTCTTGCATCCACAAATTTATGGGCAGAAGGAACACTGGCAGCTAATTCCACATTTGAACACCAATCCACTTTACACTATTGAGAAATTAGGTGTAGGCTGGTGAAGATTACAATCATACATGCATTATGATCACTGCATGAAACACAGCTATAGGAAATGAGCAACTCAGTAAAGGGGTGACTCCTGCCTTGCATTTGGATTTTGACAGAGTTGGAAGGCAGAGTCCCAGCTAGCCTGTATTTCCAAAACTCATCCCTGAGGGGAGTAAGGGCATGAATGGCTAGGTAGTATTCAGATCTGAGCAGAAGGTGTAGTGTTCTCACTGAATGCCCATGACACTCAAGAGTTTTAACTCTCAGTGCTGCCAACATCTATCTCTGGGGGCTGTGAGCCTGACCAAGAAATAGTGAATTTGCTGCCAAGCCTTCATTTTCCCAGAATTTCAATCTTACCCTGCTTAATAGGGCAGCCATCATCCATGCCTAAAACCCTCTGTCACATGGGAAAGGTCAAAGACATAGAAATAAGGATCTCAATGCCATCAGAATACTGCAAATGTGGAGACTGGCTTCCTTTGGAGTGAAAATTACACATAAATTGTGATAAAAAGGGTGAAAATGTTGAAAGCACCATCTTGGAAAGGATCATAGATACTAGCCCATGGTGGCTTTTAGTGTCTCTTAGGGAAAATAAGAAGAAAGTATACCATTCAATTACTTTTATTAATTGATCAGTTCCTCGTCATAGTCATCAACAAAATGGTAGCTGACTGATCCAAATGCTCTGAATAAGCATGCAGCTTCATTTCCACCTTAAGGTCAGTGCAGCCTGGGCACTGTGTTTGGGCCTAATGCCAAACTAGCCGGGGCAAAGCCCTAAGCACTCCAAGAACGGATGGATCTCTTCTCTTCTGCACTTGCTATTCCACTTTCCCTAAGAGCCAAAGAAGATATGAATGATGACAAGAAAATCAGTGTGTGATTTCTTCATCAGGTAGCTAGCTAGTGACTTTGATCTTCCAAATTAGTCTCATTATGACTCTACTGTGTGTTTGCCTCTTAGCCTTTTCTAGTCAGGCTATTACATTTGGAAATTCCCAGAAACCCAGTCATTATCTCCAGGTCAAAGTCTATTTTAGAAAGGTTGTATCTGTTTCCAAGAGTCATAGTTGTCCTATCACAGTTGGAGACAGCAGATACCTGTTTGCAAAGTGGGCTGCAGATTCACTGCAGCAAAAAACAGCACCCTCTCGACAAGTCAAACTAGATTAATGTGATTGTTAAGCACACACAATAATTTACTTCACTAGAGATTTGCAAATGCTTTGATGGATGTGAAAAACCCAACCTCTCACTTCTTTCCTACTCCCAGTACTCATTTTCAAATTTTATTATGCCATAGTGAGAGACATTAGTACATACAGTGGCACTGAAATTTAGTCTCCCTCTGCTAAAAGCAGCCACTTTTCTACGACTGACATGAACTATATTATATAAATAGGTATTGGTAAAAATGTTTTTTCCATAATATTAAAGAAAAAGGAAAAAAAAGGAAAGGATGAGAACATCAGTGCCCGTGGATTTTGTTTTAAACCCAAAAGATTTCCTCTTTATTTGCATACATTTGCAAAGATAAGTACTTACAACAGGCCATGAGGAAACTTGCTTATACAATATGTGCAATTAAAAGATGCAAGTAAAAACAAAACTTTTTCTTTACAGCAATGCTATTTCATTTGTATCCTTGTGAGATATATGAGTACAAGTAATTTCATTGCAGAAACTATCACTCTGTGATATTTAATGCATATTTCTCTTTCAGTTGTAGCAAGTCTAATCATCCTACACTTGTCTGGGGCAACCAAAAAAGGAACAGGTATGTAAACATCAAACATTTTTGTTAGACAATTTATTAGAGACCAAAAAATGGATTTGAGTTTTTAGTTTAGTTTTTGATATTTTTAGTAGCTCATTTACTTCCAGTGTCTGCCCTTTGTCCATTTGTTTGGAGTATTCATATGGCTGTATACACACAAAAAATGCAGGGGTGCTCACCAGGCTCAGCCTGACTCTAACTAAAGACTATAAAATCTCCTCCCACATTCAAACTGGGGAGTCCAGTTTGGGCATTCAGCTACCTACATTTAAAACCTTTTTTCTTGTTGAAGTATAATTAAAAACCTGAAATTTGGTATCGTGAGTGCACTTGTGCAGGGGGAGTAGTGAAAGAGATTCTTTAAAGACTTGGATGCTCAGTGTGAGGAGAGCCTAGCAGGGAATGCTGCTAAGCACAATGTGTGTCTGAACCTGTGTCTGAATGCACAGTCCATGCAGGCTGGAATTCATTGCAGGAAATAAGGCTCCATGTCATACTCTGCCTGGATATTGACCAGGGTGAAAAAGAAATGTAAAGAAAATCCATAGTATATAAGGAAAAACATAGTATGTCAGATCTCAGATGGTTATTATCATCCTTGGAAAGTGCTTGTTTTCATCCATTGATCCTAAGAGGGAGCCTCAAACACCTTTACTCTATGCACTGGGGGCTTAAGTTATGTGGGACAGCTCTCTGATCATTAAAAACCTCATTCAGAGCAACATCTGTCTACAACCTACTATCCTTCCCTTTAATATCAACCTAGATATATTTTCTTCTGAAGAATCCATCTCATTTTAGCCTACTTGTCAAAGCAAGATGCTTAGGAAGGGATCCCTGATCTTCTTCAGTTTGAGCTGGCCCAAACCTTTGACTCCAGTCTCTCTGCCAGAGCACAGAAAGAAATGCAAGAGATTCAGAGCTAGGAAGAAAGCAGACAAGAACGTCTGACTCTTCCTCTCTGAGAATTCACTTAGGAGAAGGAAAGTTCTGGGCTGTAATTCCTGGCCTCAGAACTATTTATTAATTTTACAACAAACAGTGAGATAAAAATAATCTATGAACCAGATTCCAGAAATTCCCCTGTCTACCTCTGTCCAGTGCATATAGACTAAATATGCTGCAGATTTAAAACAACTTCTATATATGATCATAATTCTCTGGGTTATTTCCTCAATTTTGTGGCTGATATATTCCTGTATTATGGCATGAAGATTGCTGATAGAGCACATGCTTGAGCTTTTTGAGAGGTATGAGTGGGAAATTCATGCCTTCCAATTGTCAAGCATGTGCTTTCCTTAGATGGTTATTATTTTAAAAGCAATGCAAATTTATTTTCCCCTGGACACTCAAACCTCTCCTCTGCTTTGAAAAACATATTTTGAGTAAGAATTATATGTTTTTACCCCTGAAAAACAGCCTTCTTTTCCCCTAGATCAATTATCATACTCAGTCTCAACAGATAAAAGTTTGAGGCCACTGACAGAAAAGGGGCTGTTGTATTTATCCTGTTAGGGAGTTCTAAGTGTCACGTGTACGTGATAATTTTTGGGCTATTTATATAATGCTTAATGTCATCATTTCACAGAAAAGCAAACTGTTTCCGAAGGACAGAGACCAGTGCAGTGTGGAACTTGGACAAAATATGCAGAAGGAGGAATCTTCACTTCTCCAAATTACCCCAACAAGTATCCTCCGGACAGAGAGTGTGTCTACATTATAGAAGGTGACCAAAAGAAGAATCTTTATATTTTACCATCAACTTTATTAAAAAGAATATGTTTTATTATATGTGAAGAGTAGATAAAGTCATGGTAGCAAGTATTTTCCAGACAGAAAAAGATTTAGAGAACCTCTTGATTTCTGTTTTGATATAACTCATAAATTAGTTAAGGTGGTATGTATGTAAGACTCAGTAATAAACAGGACTTCAGGAATTATTTCAGGATATCTAGAAAATGATTAGAACCTAAAATGCAATGTGACAGAAGAAAGGATATTTTAAAATGAGTAGTAAAAATGAACATGGGAAACAAAAATGCTTTTTACTTTCATGCAGACATTTTGTACTTACTGCAACTGAACGAGGGATGACAAGCTTAGTATAGTAAAAGAAGTCATACAGAAAATATCCATGTAGTGAGTGTTAAAATTATTTTCCATCCAGGTGTTCATAAGAAATGAAAATGAAATAAACCCAACCTACAAAATAAAACTAGAGGAGACAAAGCATCTCTAAAACTTCGTTTTTAAAGAGTATACAATTGCAGGCATGGAAGTGATTTAGGAAAGGCTAAAGGTGTATTACAAACAAACTATGTGATTTCTTTTCATTAGTCTTAGTACAATGCATGTTGGAGAGATTGTTGTGATAATGAATCTGTGGAAAGTAATAGAGGTTAGATCCTCTCAGAGCTCAGAAAAGATGAATCATGTACTGTATAGTAAATCCCTGGAATCAAAAAACTTCTTTCATGAGTTGTGAATACATGTAGAATAAAACAGTGATGGTCTTCTATCCATGCTTCATTTAGAGAATTGTTAATGAATTAATGATGGTGTGAGGAATTACAGAAATCATTATTTTACAAAAGATGCAGGTAGCCCCAAGATATATTTCCAAAGATATATAGCTGATTTAAATTGAATGAACCATTCTAGACTCACATTCACTGAGCTTTTAGAAAGTCAAAAGTCACAAAAAAATTACTGACTTTCACCTTGGTGCTAGATAACTTGACTGAAGTAAATCAGAAGAGGTGATTATAAATAATGTAACCAAACAAACTCTCAAAATAAAATTTAAGCTAGTCTGTACATGTCTGAAATATTATACAGACATATGGTAAATATTTAAATTCCAGCATAGTTTAGTAATTAGTTTAAAATACTAAATTTTTTTAAGAAGAAAAATGTATACGTTCAAAATGTACAACTTAGCATTATTTTTTTCCAATTACACTTATGTTGCTAGATCCGGGTCTTTTTGCATCTATTGATCGAATTATCTAACACTCCTGTGAGACTGGGAAGAACCAGGCCTGTTTTATCTTCAAAGATCTCAAACACAGGGTGTTTTGTCATTAAAGTGAAATGGTGTACAAAATAACCCACCATTTTTGTAAAATTTAGTCCCACATCTCAGGTCATGAGATGTTCTTCCTCACATTAGAGAAAGTGCTTGAAAGTCCAATATAGGAAAGACTTTTATCTTTATAATAGTAATTAAGTACTTACAAAAATATGATATGCTGAAAGATTGCAAAATACGCTGTTGAAATAATGTGATCTAAAATATCTAAAAATGCCAAAGAACAATTTAAGAAGGAAAGATTTAATCAACGAACTTCTATGACAAAGATGAAATTCCACATTGACAAGTTTAGAGTAATGTATAAGGAAAAGAGTAAACTCAACAGACATCTTGTTATAATTTATCAGAAAGTTCAATCTTGTAAAGTCCAGTTGAACACAATTTTTCTACAACATGGGTATTTTCTTCTTCCCATCCAGCCTAATAACAGCTTGGATTGCAGCTGGTCATTTTAAAACCCACAATGAACCGTAGGCATTGCACAACATTTTCAGCTCTGATCTCCCCATGTCTATTTCTATCTTCTATAAAAAAGTCAGAAATAGTCATGTCTGTCTGGAAAATGTCACCAAAATAAGCAGAGATATAGGAATATATCTAAGCAATAATGCTTTAAAATGTGTCAGATTTAAAAAAAAAAGGCAAAAACACTACTGAAGGTCAACAAAAAACTTTTTTGTAATTAGAATAAATAATTTGTCCATATTTATTCTTTTTGCAACATGTAAAATAACAGAAAATGATAAAGAAGTCTAGCAAGTATCAAATTTTCCCCACATCTTTTATATTCTCTGAAACTCATTGTCAAAAGACACTGATATTAAAGGATTTATAAAAGACTTACAGCAATGGATTTGAAATCAGATAACAATCTACAGAAATTGTGGATAATCCTGAGTAATGGAGGAAATAAATATTTTAGAATACGACAGAAACACCTCTTTATGCATTTCATTTCTGTATTTAGAATTGAAATTTCCATATGCTTGAACAGCTTCTGAATCTTGTTGAATGCCAAGTACCAAACTAGAGGGACTGTTGATATGGTCTATAATATCATCCCCCTCATCACTATCTCCCTGTTGTATGTCTCAGGGAGTTCAGCCTACCAGGACTGTATATAACTTACTGAAAGCTGTATGATGTGGACATAAATGCATGTATGAATCACTACATTCTTTCCTGGATACTTGCATTCATTCCTTCATTTATTTGCTATCAAACATAGTCTTGGGGCAAATTCAAACACAGTTCTTCATGCCTTTAGTGGTCTTTACTCCAGCTTGTAGTGTGTTGCAAACAGTTGAATTTCATCTCAATTTATTTTTTCCTTCCCATTGTAGCTCAGCTTATATGTATATAATCCTTTTATCATGTCAAAACAATTTTGGTGATGTAAAGGAGCTGGCAAAAGTTACCATGATCATAGACTGTGAATTTTTGAAAGAAAAGGGGATTCCTGACTGCAGAGGTTTCTATCCCAGCAGTCAAAGACTTAACCAAATCTAACAGTTTGAAGTTTCTAAGCTTTTTCACTCTTTTTTTTTTTTTTTTTTAATTCTGATTTATTAGTAATGATAATGGACTCTTGGGACAACTAGGAATTTTAAAAATATTAAAGTCCAGGTTGAATGCCTTTTTAAAGGAAATCCTTTAAGTCATCTAGAAATCACGGCCTCTGTACAAAAATTGTTATGCTACAGAGAAGTGTCATAAATGAGGCTTGGAGGAGGGCTGATACAACTCCCCAAGGATCTTCTGATGAATCCCATCTGCCTTTCAAAAAGCAGTGAGAATTTTTTTTTGTTTGGTTTTTTCTTTTTTTTTTCTTTCAGTCTTAGTTGGCATATAGAAAATAGAGAAAATGAACTGAGAAAAGTTGGCTAAATTTCACCCTTATTTTGCATATTCATGATTCTAACCTGACAAAATTCACAGCTGCCCAGAACAATCACAGCAGTGACAGCAATAGCCTTTGCCAGACTGCAGAACATTTGGCATGTGTGCTATAAAAGGAAATTTGCACAGGAGATTTTGCAGGAGCAAAGGCTTTTATTTGTATTAAAATATTTGGGGAGTGGGATAGTAATACTATACACACTATAACTTGAGAATGGGTTTAACAATCCTATAAGTGGGAAACCTGTAAAATTGTGACCACTCTTCTTGTTTTAATAATTAAGTGCTTGTTTATTAATACAGGTATGGACTAGAATTGCTATATGGAGATATAAAATATATCTTCCACTTTACAAGTTTGTGAACATACAGAGTTATCAATCTTGAAAATCTCATGTTCTCACAAAAGACCATTAAACTCTTTCATGATATTTCACAATTGTTAGAAAATTGTAATGTTATCACCAAATGAAAAACCTCTGCTCAAAGTCCTTTTGTATTTCACAGTGATATTCGTGTTGAAAAAATTTTCACCAAATCAATGAAAGAATCCTATTTTCAAATGAAGATAAATTGTTTCCTTATTAATAATAGCGGGATAACCAGAAGGAATGAGGATTATTAAAACCATTAGTAGGGTAGCAGCTCATAGAGATGGCAGTAGGTGTTGAGCTGTTTCTCATCTCCATGCAGTGTGGCAAATTGAAACAGATTTTTTCACTTAACTTCAGCTGTCACTACACAGACTTAGAGGTTGATCAGAATTAAAACCTTAATTGCACAGTTTTGCTGCAACTGTTCCACTGCAAGCTGGAACCCAATGACTCTCTTTTTTTTTTTCATTGGATTTAAAATCTTAAGACAGCACTTGTGTAAGATAATTAGATGAAAAATATGACAAGACATGCGAGCATTAAGAAGGCCTTTCCATGGTTCTAAACATTTTTTGAAGAAAGATAATTGGAAATTAAATATGGAAGTTGTGGCATTTGAAATCAAGTCATTTTATGAGGCATTATTCAATATATTTCATTTGGTGTAGACAACAACTTTTCCTGACATCATAGACACAGAAGAAGTTCTGAAAATGTGAATGGGCTTTACTTTTTAATTAGGATACCAGAAATAACCACTCCATCCTTCCTTTTCTGATTAGATGGCCAGATGCCAATACAGTCTGGAGGATTTGCATGTTCTGTATATTTTTTTTGTTTGTTTTATTTTTCTGTAGGAGCACACACACTATTATTAGTGACTATTCTGGACTTGTCCCCAGTTTATTTCTGTAAATTTTACTGTGCCCTCATTTACACACACTTTGTTGCAAAAGGTGTGGCACAGGATGTGTGTTTAAACAATAGCTGCTTCTTCTACCTTGTGTTTAGCAAAGAAACCCCTTATTAAAGCCAGAGCATAAGTGTGAAATTATACCATTTTTGCTAAAGGGAACTTAAAGTTGAGAATTTGAATTATGTGTTTTCATCACTTACGGTCATATCAAGGAAGTTTTGATTAATTTTTTGTCTTATGTAGATTATTGCAAACAAAACATTTAACCATTAACTAAATATGAAGCACAAGAAGAAAAACAGAAGTCCTTTTAAAATCACCTGATGAAAAAAGGTCATGGATGCTTGTGCTGCACCCTGGAGTTACTAAACTGTTCCTAGTGGCATGGGCAAAATGATGCCAGAACATGACTTTACATTTAAGGAGTGTAAATGGGCAGTGGTCCAGCCCTCAAACTCAATCCCCAGCCTTGTTTTATCCCCAGTGGAGAAGTGTTGCTAATGAATATTCAATGCTCCATTCTTAAAGTGAAGTAGCCTCTACTCACAGGGCCTTCAGGGAAAAGTGGAAACTTGAGCTCTCCTTGAGCTGATGTGATTCTCCCTGTCCCTATAGCAAGATCTGAGCTCACTAGGAAAAGCCTCATCTTGACTTTGTTGAAAAATAAATAAAAGCAGAATAGTCTAAACTATAGCAATATTCTGGTCATAAAACTGGTTGGCAGTGTGAGATTCAGAAAGCTATATGGAGATTAGGGTTGTGGAAATTTTGTTTTTTCTCAGGTCATTCATTCACCCAGCCAATAGCTCTCATGTGTAACTCTGTAGGCCTGATTTTTATTTATCAACAATGTTTCCTTTTACTTCAGAGCCTCCTATAACGAGGCTATAGTTGGGTCTAGAGTTCCTTTTCAACACCAAAAATCATGTCAAATGACTGAACTCTGGAGGGGGCCTCATGGCCATTTTTGACGGTACATGAGTCTTGGATATAGAGAAGACTTGTTAAGGATTTAACTGTGGGCAGCACTTGTAACCCTCTTCTTGGTATCAAACAAGGCAGCAGAAAAAAAAGTTTTTAAAGGATAAATGCATTATGATAATGGCATGAGCCATTTTTGAAGCAACCACTTTGTGGCTATGGGAAGCACAGCAGCTATGCTGCTGTATGTCAGCATATCTGACAGTCAGTAGTAGGAGAATAGATCTTCATATATAATTTGTGAGATTAAAACATAATAATAATAACAAATCTCAACAAATCTCCTTAAATGGAATAAGAGCATGTAGAATATGATCCCAAGTTGAAAGTCACTGATTGCTCTCTTCTGTCCTAGTATTGCTTAGTTGAGTTTAAATCAATTTTTATAAAAGTGTAAAGTCAAGGATAGAAACTTCTGAATAAAATTAATCTATGATGTCTTCCAGGTATTTAATCTTTTACTATAATCTAAAAAGATTTACTTTGGTTTTCAAACCTCACCAAGGATAACATCATAACATAAAGCTCCTTTACAAGCTTTATTATCTGACCTTACTTTTGTAAATTTTTTGTATTTTCAAAGTAACTTCTTTTCCATAGACTGTGAATTTGGTGCAATTATATGTAAAACACAGACCTCTGCTTTTTTTATTGAATTTGTATGGGCACGAAGATCACAAATTTCCCATAAATTAATATAAATAATGACAACTCACTACTATTTTCCTGAATGTGAATGTCTTCAGATTGAGAACAGTAGAAAAGGTTTCTTTCTTATGTTAAATTAAATGTTTAAGTAAATATAAATCATCCAATTATATTAACATTTTAAGTAAAGCTGTTAAAATAATCTTCCTTTCCAAATAAGATGTTTTATTAACTTACTTCCTAAATGTTTCTTATAAAATGAGGCTGTATTTATCTACATGAAATAGTTGTAAGAGTGATCTGACTATGTGCTCTTATGTAAAGATTTCAAAATTTACCTGATATCTTCTTACTCAGTTAATTTTAAATAATCTCTCTTATGTGAGTAATGAGTTCATATCAAAAGCTTAAAATTTTAAAACATTTCAGAATCCAAACAAGATCTTTGTTCTTGTAACACTGACAGTTTTCTTACTATTCTTGAGGAAATAAATGTAGAGGTACTGACTCCTGGGGGGGCAGCAGTTTCCAAGCTAAGCAGTTTCCATCCTAATAACTTGGCATGCAGATTGATCTTGCATATTTTCATGTGAAAAGAATGGTAACTCCAGCAAAGCTCATGGTAATACAAACCTCTTTTGATATGTGTGAAGTGTAGGACATGATCCCATGGGAGGCACAGCAGGCGATGACACAGCAAATCCTTGTCTTAGCAGAAGGCTTTGTCAGCAAAGGCTCCAATGCACCATGCTCTAGACACAGAAGGCGCGCAGTTTCTGCTGTGGCCAGGACTGAGCATAGAAGACAGTGCACCTCTAAAAGGTTGCCTCTGATAAAATGTATCAATCAAACCATGATTTTCCCCCTCCTTGTAAGAATATACTATATTTCTACCAGTTACTTTTTTTTGCTTTATACAGGAGGTCCCAGAAAATATTTGTTTTAGAAATAATTCCGAACATCTCAAGACTTAAGACCTATCATTAAAGATGGATTTTTTTTAAATGTCTAATTAAATTGCCACTATGAACTTCCTTCAAAATTTTCAGTATATTATTTGCTCTTCTGTTATCATCCTTACCCAGGATCCTTATCCTTCTTTCTTAAGTGAGAATTCACTGCATTTGTTGTAATGTTTCCAATGAGAAGTAATTCTGAGTATAAGCAATTACACTCCAGTTTGTCACTGACTGCAATACATGTAGGAAGATAATCTGTCTTTACTGCGGCACAGTTCTGATCAGCCTTTTCTTCATCATCTTTCTCAGTACTAGGTATAAAAAAAAAGTATTCTGATTAACACCCCTCCCCAAAATATAAGAGAAAAAATAAATTCTTCTAAGTATGTAAGTTTCTTAGAAACATTTTATATTTTACATTTGAAGAAATTGTTCCTGGCTATATTTTTCTGTTCATCATGGATATTTCTCTCTTAGCTTTACTAGGCACTGCTGTCAAAACTACTTTTTTTAAAAGGAGAACAGCAGACAAATAATCTGTGTGAAATCTATAAAGAATATTGAAGTACCAATTTTTAATCAAAAATTTATCAATGTTCCAATTTTTGTACAAGTTTTTAAACAAAATTTTAGAATCCATACAAAATTATAAATTTGATTTTCTTCAGTTTTGCTTTAGTTTTGAAAGGGTCTTGGGTTATAAAATAATAAGATAATTTTCTTTTTTGTCTCTAGCTGCTCCTAGACAATGCATTGAACTACACTTTGATGAAAAATATTCCATAGAGCCTTCTTGGGAGTGTAAATTTGACCACATAGAAGTACGAGATGGACCTTTTGGCTTTTCCCCAATCCTTGGACGTTTCTGTGGACAGCAAAATCCACCTATGATAAAATCCAGTGGCAGATTCCTGTGGATTAAATTTTTTGCTGATGCTGAACTGGAATCTATTGGGTTTTCTGCTCGGTATAATTTTACACCTGGTAAGTCCAAACCATCACCTTTTTAATAGAAAAAGCTTATCGTTGTAACTTTTCTAATGATGTATAATCTTGCTGTTGAATAATATCTTTAGCTGGGGCTGAGTTTATTGTCAAGGAAGGTATTAATAGATAGGAAATTGATAAAAGTCATATGTATCTTTTGCATAACAAGTAAGGCTTATTAAAGGGAAAGATTTTCAGATTCTGCAGTTTTTAAAAGTATTATTTTCAAGTGAATGCTATTACAGAAGGTCATTCAAAATGTTTCATGGTAAGTTTAGTGTTTTATGCTTGGTTGTTACACTGTACAGCTTTTCTTTCAAAAAGATCATTGATAAAGTATTCTAATAAAAAATGTAATTATCGCAGAAAATTCCATCATTGCTTTTCCACTTCACCAATCATTTCCCCAACTGAGAAGTGGAATAGTTCTCCTTCCTCAATAAAGCAAGCTATTACAAGTATTACCAGAGGATGTGTGAGGTTCAAATAGTAACATGTATGAAATATTTATCTTAAAAGACTGTAAATCTTAATTGCAATTGTACAAGTATTTCTTGTCACTGTTTAATTCATTAAAGTAAAACAAAATTCAGAGTCATACTTTCCATTAAATCCCCTGTTCCCCACTTGTTAATAGAGGATTGCTGATTTTAAATTTCCTCTTTGGCTGCAGCTCCACTATACTGCACTGCAACTGCACTGCTGGATGTGACGTAGTTCTGTGACTTCTTATGTATTGAGTGATGAGTCATGCTTTAGTATAGCTGACTCTAAAGCACTGTAATTATTATGCAATTTTGTCAATTATGCTGCTATTTTTTCAGCTAAATTGTTGTATTAAGTTGAACAATGTTCTCTAGAATACTGCCTAAAATTAGCAGCTCCAAAATTCTTCCTTAATTATTCCGGTAGCATCATAGAAGACGGCAGGTCTACAGGCTTTGTGTTGTTCTTCTTTCTGGTTTTCTTTCATTAATTCAAGGAAAATACTTATAAAACTAACCAACACAGTAAAATTTTCTTTCAAGTCCATGATACTGTTTTTCACTGGCTAAGCATATATAGAATGTTCAAACAGGAACAGTAGAGAGAATTGTTGTAGCAAATTATCTGATAGCCAGGTATATGTATTTGTTGTAAATTCAAAGAGAATAGAAAAAATTTTGTTATAACCATGCATATCCACTCTGAAAAGAGTGGATTTTTTATCTCTCATTTAACATGGGTTTATTGACTTCTGCCATTTCCTCACCCTGTGCCACACGTCCTTTTCTTTAGATTTCTTTCCTTCTTTTTTTTTTCCAAAGGTTTGTGCATTCTGGTTGAAAATATATTAATAGCAAAATCTGCAACTTAGTCTGTCTAAAAACTCTCATGTAAAAGACAATTTCATGGACCATGTTTTATCCTCATTCCTTTTTGACTGATGTAAGGAGAATTTCTACACAAAGATCAATGCTGGTAAATTAGTACAGCAGTATAAATTATTCTAGACTTCAGATGGAATAGTTATATAATTTCTTCTTCCTAGATTCTTTCCTTTTTCCCCCTCCATAGATTTCAATAGAAACTCTGCAAGTAGTCTAGAGTTTCTAGGAGTATTGGCCAAACTGAGAATATGATTAATCTGACAAGCACTGCTGCCTCTTTATCACCAATAAGAGGAAGAACTTCACATTCCACATTATTACTTGGACAGTCTTTTATTACTGACATGGATAAGGCATGACATTTTGAGTTCTATTCTCCATAGGTGTGCACTGGGAGGGGTTCCTGCCAACTCATAAACCAGAATTATGGCTTTTGAGAGTGTATAAGAGAGTAACAGAGAGAGGATTCCACTCCAGAGTATAGCAGAATAGCATAGACACCACTCCAAGACAGAAATGATCACCTAAACCACCTAGAACCAGCTTAGGTAGTGACAACTTAAAAAATTAAATTATGAGCAATGGACAGATCAGAAGAAAATTTTCAGCTAACTTCTCTTTAAAGAACTTGAAGAAAGTGATCCATAGCAAAGACTCCTTTGGAAGCTGTTGTTGTCTCAAGCAGCTGAATGCTCAGGGGAGATGTAGTTTTTGTTGCCACTCATCTCACTTGTCGAAAGCAGGACACTCTTCCCAACTGCAACCTGCAGAGAAGGCTTTCTTCATCCAGAGACAACGCAGTTATTTCTTGAGTATCAGCAATCTTTGAGGGCCCCCACCTGCCCCTGACGTGTCTCTCATCTGCCTCTTTTGCATTTGAGATCTTAATGGAGAATAAAGAGACATGATGTTAAATGTGTGGGTGTGCGCCAAGATTTAAAAAATAAAAAGTAAATTTGGCTAACTTGAAGCTGCAACTGTTTATTGTTATTTGAATGGTACCTGGGGAAACAGGGAAAGAAATTATTTACTATGTCTCCAGGGTATAAAAAACCAGATAACTGCATGAAGTTGAAAAAAAGATCAGTTAGGATATAATGAAAAATGCTGAAATGAATATCTATTAGTTTGTGCAAATGGAAAGAGTCCTGCACCTGAGGCATTTAAAATCTATTTTGGACTAAGTCCTATAAAAAGAAATTATATATAAAAAATCCTAAGGGATAGACTAATAATTTGTAATTATGACAACTTTTCTGTTCAATCATTTCTTTGACTCCTTGGTACTGAAATGGTTGGAAATCCATCCACCAAGGCAAAAGTCCAGTAGGAACTTTGGTTTCAGAAACAAATGTAACTCTTTTGCCATACATTCTTTTCCTTTTAAATAAACTTTTTTTCAGAGGTCTTTTCAGTATTCTAAATAGAGAGATCTTGCAGAAGAAAAAAATTTTAGCAACAAAAGTAGAACTACACACATAGCCAACATGAACACACCCAGAAACTGGTAAAACTACTGAAGGTTTTGCAAAAGATTCCTTATTAAAAGAATAATTTGGGCTTTTGTTTTTGTCATTCCTAAATTATGGTGTTAAGAGACACATAGATGAATGAAGTTATACATATGGTAAAATAGACTATTTTCAATATAAAAACTCTGAGCTAAAGGAAAAAGTATTCATCTTTTGCATAATTACAGCTAATATCAGTAATAGTCAGATGCATTTTGATGTAAATTTTCAACCATTTTGCATACATGAGATTTTATAAACAAATGAAAACTTCTTTAAATTTGATATACTATTATAATTTTATTTTTTATGTTAAAATTCTGATTAATTCTGTTTTTTTTTCAAAATGGAACTATCTGAACCTATTGAACCTTCATAAATGTATACAAATTTTTTTGTTGGGTTACTTCTTTTTAAGGAAATCTGATGTATGAGAGAAACACATATCAGGCTTCAATATTTTCAGGTCCTACTGGTTCATTTTGAATACAATATTGATTGGCGAGGGAAAAAACCATGACACAAGGATATTTCATCCTTGCTCTTGTTTTGTCATTCTTTGGGCCACTGAAAGGCCTACACCTGAAATTTCATTTCCCAGCTCTGGGTTCTTTGACTCAATCTATTGCACTCATTTTTTCTAAAAAGTTTCATCTCAAGACCATCTTCCAAAGTGTTGTTGAATGACTGTTTTGTGTAGAAAAATTCAAGTACTACTTCAAACTATTGACAATTCTTCTTTAAAAAGAATCTTTTTTTTCTTTTTTTTTAGTACAGACAAGAATTTAGGCAGAGAGAGGCTGTGTTTATCTGGGCTTTCTTCCTCAGCTAGAATAATCAGATTTCTGTTTATCCTGGTCCCTGATTTTGCTGGACAGTGGCTTAAGATAGCACATCATTACTTTCAGTTCCTTCACTTAGTAGAAGCCATCTGTGTTTTTATTTAGCCTCATTAATATAAACGTCAGTCAGTAATGTTTTCTATTCAACTGCCTGATAATGGAAAACAAAAAAAGATTTATACTCTTGTGTCCCAAGAATTGGAATATGAAACACTTTCTGACTGGAGTTAAAGTACTTTTACATTCCCATTACAGTGAATGTCAGAGTAATAGAATAATTATGTCAGCTATCTTGAGGGAAAAAAATAAAAAACAACCCAAATTCCTCCTAGTTGGGGAATTTGTATATTTTAGAACTCATTAAAAATTTAATGAGAATTTATTAAACTCAATCATAATTCTTAAAAAAACATAGCTACAATATTATTTTGCCATCCAACATTCATCTTCTGCCTTGAATTGCAATGGATATTTCCCAGGCATCTGGAATAGCTGAATATCCATGTGAGCTAGGTCACTTGTACTTTTTTGTTTACTCTTCTGAATCTGGTCTGATTACTTCTAATTTAGAATCAGCAATGACAATCACTTTTTAGCAACTTGAACTCCAGTTAAGCCTTTTGAGAACCAGCAAACAATGCCAGAGCCATGTAAGTTTAAACCAGGCAATGTTTTCCTTTTGGATTCAGAGTTGGTTTGGAAGATGAGAAACGATTCATTACAACTTCATTTAAACTTTTGACACAGAACCACATGATGTCAAAAAAGCCTGGAAAGTATGAATCTCTTTTATTTACTGAGATATAACTTCCCAGCACTTCAAATTGCAATATGCAGCTTCCTGATGTTATGAACTTTTATTGTGTTTCTACAAGTGCACTTTATAAGAGTAAAGCACTTCATTGCTGTTTACAGGGCATTAGGGCATCTGGTCTTGGGAAAGGGGAGGAATTTCTCTCAAGTAGTATGATGCATTACATTGAAAATCATGATCACAGGTTTCTATTAAATTGCAAGGGTAAAAGAATTCCTTATGTGGAGTAAATGAGTATCTAAAAGGTCTCATGGTGTTCTCAGATCCCATAATATTTCTTGTCGTCACATAGTTATATGTTTCTTTCAACAATACTCAAAAGGCAAATACAGAACTTCCTAGTTTAGAAATCTCTGCATGCTGAGAGTTTCATATTACCAACAGAAGGAAGTTGAACACTTAAATCCCTACACCATTGAACTTGGATGTAAAAAAAAAGAACAAGAGAAATATAAGAAACAGTTTCAAGTATTTCTAGAACTGGAGTAAAGAAAAATGACAACTTAACTAAGGACACTTACTGCTTCCCCTGCCATTAGTGCCCCCATCAGTGTTCTCTACAAAAATCCCTTCTTTGTATTCATTTCATAATGAGCTGGACATGGACTTCTAGAGAAGATTTACTAGGATATTATACAGCACTACAGATACAAATAATTCATTTCCACCTCCACAGGAAACACCTTTGTTCATTTGTAGGTGACCTCACCAATAATGGTGATTATGATGTGGCAATGATAAATATTCTTTTCAGAGGAATTTCATTTCTGTGACAAAACATCAGTGTTTTTGGAGCACCTGTGAAGGATCTTTAGGAAGCTTAGATGTACATTAAAATTAGTCCTAGAAAACCAACATTTTTAGAGTAAGCTGCATTTTTAGAGTACCTTTGTCATTCTATAAATAGTTTATATTATTACTTGTTACAAAACAATTAAATCTAAATCTTAGAAGCAGCAGAGGATTTTCCTTAAATGTGGTCTTTTTCTTATCCTCTTTTCCCTAAGGATAAACTTTTGACTTTATGTAAATACTATGCTGAGTTAGCTTAACCTTAGGTCTGATATAAAGTGACTATAATTTGCTTTAAACACTTATAAAATGAGGAAATAACCAGTGGGCCCTGGAAATTTGTTTTCCTTATTAGTTCTTGATTTCTCTGTAACATTTGTGAAGTACTTGGAAATGGCAGATCAGGGAGGATAATATGGAATTTGTGCTGAACAGAAAGCCTGGGTATTCATCTTCCACAAGTGTTTAAAACCAACTTATTTACAATGAAAATTTTCACTACCCACATTCAGCACCCCCAAAGCCTGTTGTTGTGTTACGTGGTAGTTCTCTTTCAAACATTATAGCACTCACTTCTTCAGGGGAAAAATTGGAAACCTCTTGTGTCATATGTAATGAATAAGGAGTTTTTGATTACTCTTCAAGGTTTTCCAGGTCATCTGATTTTCTCATCTGGCAGATTTTCTAATATCTCACATTGGGATGCACTCCAGGGTGGTTGTATTGTGGTCTTCTGACAACTCTGTTGTCTGTAATAGTTTTTCTTAGGGACCTGGGAAATGTGGATATCTGGACACATTCTGCTGGCATTGAAGCAAGTAATTTTCTTCACCAATACTTTTCTTAATTTGTTCAAATTTCATCTTTATGCATTATATCTACACGTTTATAAGATACTACTGCTATAGCAAATAAATCTTAGCAATTGTCCCAGTGTTTTTGTCTAATCAGTCTGAATGCGCCCCATCTGTTGGGGCAGAAAAACTATTTTTTAATATGGCCATTCAATTGTGACAGGTTTGATTCTTTAGCTGTCAGTACTTATTTGGTAAAACCCATGTTTATATAATTTCTTTTCAGTCATCTTTTTGCATAGGTTCAAGCAACTGTGATAGTAGATTGTTCGATCTATTGTCTAATTTATTTAATGGAGCATTTTTCAATTCTAGCAGCAGTAAGTAGTGATCTTTATTGAGATATTTACCTTTCCTTAACAGATTTTTTTTACTGTTTGTATAGTGCTACTAGTTAATTCTCCTTAAAGAAATATACACAAACTGTTGTTAGAAGTCCTCAGTTCCCTATAGCTAATAAACAGGCTTCTTGCCCCATAATTAGTAGCTTTGCAAACTTAAGTCTTTGTAAAACTGAGTCATGTCTCTGTTTCTAGAACTGAATATTTTAGCAGTATGCAATGTTTAGTAAAAGACAAAATGTGTCAGATAAGCAAATCCTCTGTCACCATTTGTTATGTGCACTCATCTATTGACCAGTATTGGTTCATTTTCCAAGGGTGGCACTCATATTTTTGTAAAGAGGACAATCGAGAGAATCTCTTTTGCCGACAAGTACTGAGGTGAATGCCATTAAATATTATTTGCATATTTGTAGTTCTAGTAGGTGTTTGTTGTCATCTTAATATATCTTTTTCCATATTGATGGCTGAGGCCTATCTTGATTTGTTTACTGTCTTGTTGAGTAATGCAGGCTGTGTAATATATTTATTTCAGATATCACATTTGAGCTTCTTTGATGGTCAGGTCTAAAATAACATCATGCTTCATTCAACTTTGACACAAATTTTGTTTTTAATATTTTGCAAATAAAGTTACCTTGCCCATTAGAGCATCTATGCCTCTGATCTATCTTCTCTTTTTCCCCTATTATGTGCTGAGATATTGAAGAGCCTATCATACTCTGTATCATACTGCTGTCATGGGGTAGGGAAATACTATCATGTAAAGTCTTTCTCATGTGAGAAACAGATCATACAATGATTTCTGTGAGAAGTAGGTGTCATCTCTATGGTTGAATCTGGCCAGTATATCTATTGCTAGACACAAAAATCCTGGAAAATCAAGACTGTGAATCAAGTTTGTGAACATCCTGACTTAGTCTGATTTGTTTTTTCCTCTTTTTTTTCACTTTCTCTCTCTCTCTCTGTACGATTATAGCCTATTTCAACCTTCTGACAACTTCCTTTTACCATATATACTTATATCTTATACATACACTGAGGAGACACAAATAAACCTCCTATCAAAACATTGACTGATGACATCTGTACAACAAAGTGTGGTGTCCTAAAAATGATCATGACAAATTGAGGTAGAGAGAAGCTAGTTTTTTTAAAGTCTTATTTGCCTTATTTTAAAAGGATTCAATTTTCAATATAGTTGGGTTAATGCAAGAGTCACCTGCTCATTGTGGGTGTTAATATTTGTGAATACTGAATAGATTAAGCAAGTGGGTTTTTTTCCTATATTATTAATTCCCATTGGATAGAGATATACTTAATCTTTTGTTTGGGAAAATCAACAAATTATTTTTTTCATTCAATTTATGTTCAATGTATATACACTTTCAATTTGCACTTTTTCTTTTTTTTTTCTTTTTTTTTTTTTTTTTTGGTGACAAATCCAAATGCTAGGTGTCCTGATTTTTTTTCCGCAAAACCTGTTCATGTCATAAAGGTCCTCAGGCCAAATAAAAATAACAGCTACTATAATTTAACACTGTAATCCATCAAAAATCTCTGAAATTACTTTCTGATATGCCCAAGGATAATTCCCAACAACAGTTGCTTAAGCTTACTATACTCAAATGCTGCACTGACAAGCCACTAAATCTAGTCTCAATTTAGCAAAGAATTTCAGGAAGCCTACATATAAGCATGTGCCTAAATCCAGGCAATCTCTAGGCTTGGGTTCTTACTTAAAAGTAAGCATGTTTAAAGACTGTCCTCTACCTTTCTATCCAGGGAACTAAGTAAAAATTAATATCTGTTAGTTTTGGAGAGCAAAACTACCATTTTTTCAACTCTTTTAATGAATTAAAACTAGTTTTCTACCTTCACACAAATTATGTGGTAGATCTATATCAATTCAGCATTTCTCCATTTGATCAGTATCAAACTATTATATCCTTAAATAGGTTCAACTTACTCTGTTGTTTGGGTGGGTTTTTTTGTTGTTTGTTTTTACTTTTTAATATACTGTTACAGTAAGCTGAGCTTTTGTTGGAATTGGAAAATCAAGATTAATGTTTTTTCTGTCTTCCTGTACTATTCTTCCTCTAGATACCATTGTCCCTAAAAAAGCTACCCTGGAGTAGTCTGAAATGAAATTATTTTCTTCAATCATCTTCTGCTTAGAACATAATTGATTCAGATAAGCTTTTTTGGTCAAACTCAGTTGGTCAGTCAGATTTATAAGTTGTAAAATGAAGTGATATAAGTCCTGCAATCATTTGCAGTGAGTACTGGTTCCACTCCTTGGATTTAATATTTGAAACATGCAATAAATTTCCAGTGCATTTTTTACCACATTCTTACTACAACTTTTATTCATGCACCCACTGTCAAAGGGTCTTTTTAAAACAAAAATGGAGCAGTATTTCTGAATAGTTTTTTGAAAGCAAAAATAATATATAATAATAATAATAATAATAATAATAATAATAATAATAATATTCTTTCTCTGAAAAATCTTCTTAATTATTTCAAATGCATTTTTAAAATATTTTTAAATTGCTTACATGATCACAGCATATTCTGCAATTCACTAGGGAGATGGGTGCCTGACATTGTGGTTTCCTCAAATAGGTTTGTAGAGGAGGTTTTAACTTCAATGACAAAAATAAAATGGTTTGGAATACACATTGTAAAATGTATTTCCAATTAGTTTTTGTCTTTTAATATATAGGGTGATGAGATTTACCAAACAATTGATGATGCCATTGAAAGGAATAAATTAATTGTAAAATTGTGAAAATAAGTAAGCAAATACTTTTGATCAACTTCAAAAATATTGCTCTGGAGGTCGCTATAAATTAGAGATGCAAAAAGTTTATTTGAATACTTGGATGTCAAAAATCTTTGTAATATCCAGCAATTTCTCCTAAGAAAGTTTGCTTGAGTCATGAATAAGAGGATAAAAAGGGAATTACAGAATATTTTTTGAGAATTCATAAATAAATAAACTCATTTTTGTGACACATCCATTGTTAAAATTTTGTGCTAGCATGACAGAGGCAGGCAGTGTGAAATGTGTTATTCCAGTCACATATCAGTCCCCTAGATGACACTGAGAAGCCAGAAGATGTTGTGTAACAGGACTTACATACATCATTTGCCAGATGTTATCTGATAGTTGAAGCTCAAGAGACAATGTTATCAAATCTGCTGGTTGCAGTATGTGGGTTAACAAAAGATTGCATTATACTCCTCTTGTTTCCTTTTGGATTTTTTCCCTTTCTTTCCTTTTCCTGTAGCTCATTTCTCAAGTCTATGTGAAAACTAATATTAAAAGAAAATGCAGAAAATACTTCCTAAAAATATTTTATTCCTATATGTTGATTTCATTATGAGGTTTATACAATATGTTATTAACTGCTGCTAACTATGAATTCCATACTGAAATTCTACAAAATAATTTTATAATTTTTTTTTAACAATACTGGCCTACAATTCAAAAAATCAGATGTAGTAGTTTGGATCTCTGTAATTTTATGTGCATCCTCCACACAAATAATTTTTAGCGATAAAACAGTTATTTGTGTTCCAGAATATTGCATGTTAGTGATATTTCAATACAAATATAGATCAACGATTTATCAAGTAATTTTAAATGAAAGATTTAATTTATATTTTACTTTTTTTTTCTTTTTATCTCTAGAACTTTAAATGACTCTTTTAAATCAAGCTCGAAAAAATCCTGCCATTTGGCAGTCAAAAACTTGATCTGGTCAAATGAAATTTAATTATTGTCTACTTGTTGGGTAAGCGGCTGGCCCCTGCTTAACATTCCTAAGAGCTGTGACTGGCCATCATGCTTTGACCTGCTTCTGCTGCAAGTCAAAACTTTCCTGAGACCTCATTCCTTCTAAATATTACCACATCAATGGTAGAACTAGACAATCTCTAATCAGCACCACTTTGCTGTTCTTTTCCCTGTCTCTTCAGCCACTTACATAGCAATATTGGGCATTGTGTAAGGCAGACACAAGGACTTATGAACACTGCCTTTGGAAATTGTGATTCAATGAATCACAAAGTCTTTTCCATTAATGTGATGCAGAAGATCACTATTTATTCTCCATATTAGGCTGAACCAGTCAGTTAGTGTAGGACTCAGTCAATTGCTAAATTCAGCTCAGATTCTGGGTTTCAACTGGCTTCTTTTAAAATCAGTATCAAAATTATGAATAAATCCAGCAAAAAGAAAATTACTTCTGCAGACCAGTAGATATTGATCAGAGGAGGAAAAAATGTAAATCTGTTAAATTCCATGTAATTTTTACACCTAAAATCTAAAGTCATGATAATAGAACTAAAAATTTACTGATCTATACTTAATATAATCGCTGTTTAGAGATAGCAGAATCTGGAGTTTCTGGGGTAAGGAAAAGTCAGATGCAAAAGAGTTTTATAGAAATAAATGTAACTCTGCTCAAATTCTAGGTTCCAAATCTCCACTTACCCACAGACTCACTTGTTTGTGATGTTCTTGACAAACCACTTTGAGGCCATTTTGTGAACACAGAGCATGTGGAATAAATGCTACTTAGAGAGGACTGAGGATCCACCAGAAGAATGTTGTTAAAAGAAAAAGTAAAAAAGATTGAAGACAATATTCCCAGGTTTAGAATTTATTTTCATGTTGAATTTTTCCTACAGGCATGCAGTAAAACTTATTTTAGTGTTGTTTATGAAAAATAATCTCTAGTTAATTTCAGGTGAAAAGTTTTGGGCTAGAGTTGGTATGAATTGTGTTTGGTTAACATAGTAAAGCATACATTAGGACTTTTCTTATCAAAATAATAGAAGTCACAGCTGACCTCTGTCTTGTTTCCGACAGTTTATGTCAACTCTAGGTCAGTATAAGGAATTAAGTGTGGTTTGAACTTTCTCTGGCATTTTTAATTGCATGAAATTGGAGAAAAATTATCAATTTGAACAAAATTGAATGTTGCTTTCATGAAGTTATAACCAACAGGAAACAATTAACTGAAAACCAAAATAACTCTCTGTTAAATCTAAATTAGCCAAAAAATTGTCTAAACTTTTTCCTCCCATAACCTCAGGGGAAGATGAATTGCATAATACTGGAAAAGGGGGAATGATTATTGCTTACATCCAATGTATTATTTATATCTGAATGTTACCTTGTATAATAAAATGTAAAATTCATGTTTGTGGGTAATGTAAGTGGGTAATTATGTAGGGAATTCACAGTTAACACAGAGCTATGTTCTTTCTGAAACATTTCCTCAGAGAGAGCAGCTGCCCTATGCAGTTAAAAAGATGAAGAAGCAAAAGTGTTAGAATGTCTCCAAAGATCCTCCCCAATATATTCTGCAGCTAAAGTTCTTAAAAGCACATCTTCTCATTCTGTACATTTGGGGAAACTGCTGAGGTCAACAGCTCAGTGTTCCCTAAAAGGACAGTTTCTAGCCAGAAACTGTTCCTAAGAGTAGCAGAAAAGAAAGATCTGGTGTCACTGAAATTTGTACTGCTATGAGTTCTAAAATGACAGAAAAGTTACTCTTTCCACAGTTGTTTTTGGGACTTGGTGTGAATATGCCTTTCTCAGCAACTCACTGAGCTGTGTGGCTTTTATAATTCCTCTTCTTGTTCACTGAAAGTGTCTGTGGTGGGCATATATAATTACAACTGGAGGTGACAATTGGTTTAAAAAATGAATTTCACTTTTCCTTTGATATATGCTACTTTTTCATTCTAATTTTTTCCTTTAGAAAGAGAACATTCAGGTTCCAGTGGGGATAAAAACCTAGATTTTTTCCCTTTGATCCAAAAGATTTCTACCCTGGATACAGAATACATTTTAAAAGCATTGTGACATTGACTTTTTGAATCATACAATGACTTTGTTACAGGAGAGTACTAGAATATAATTCATTCAACAACTTTCAAGAATCTAGCAGTTGTACAGTAAACTAATGAATGGGGTTTTTTCAGTCTATGTGAAAGTTTTTTCACTTTTTTCTACTCTAAGAATCCTATTTTCTGGAGCATTTTGTCTGCTTCATCTCCTTCTGATATATGGCCAGGCAATTAAGCAAGCAGTTGTTTTTACAAACACAATTCTGCTCCCTTGTTGCTCTCTGACACAAATCTTTGCTTTAGCAAAAGATCAGCTGGTGTTTTACTACTCTGTAATAGAAAAAAAAATTGGAAGCAGTGGACGAATTTGGTTGTTAAAGTGGAAAGTGAGTTATTACACATGGAAACTAGAGGAAATATTTGAGTTTCTCATGTGAGAGGCAGTTATCTTCAAAAAGATGCTATCACTGGCATGGCCAGCTACAGCAGGAGAATATTAGTAGGTGTAAATACTGTGTTGTATTTCTTTTTTAATTGGAAATGTGCCATAATGTGCAGTGAACAACAGGTTATAGAGTGCTACATGAAGCAGCACAAGTTGCTTCATGTTAACTATAAGAGGTCTAAAAGATGCAGCTATTCAAAAGAAGACTACATTGAATGCATTCATTCTGTTCTGTTCATAAATGTTTTGAGGTAAAACTAGGAGAAAACATTTCTTCTATGAAAACAACAAAGGTTATTTTAAATCACAAAGTTATTCTCATAAGATCTATCTGTCCTGAGAAATACATCCAGCAGACTGGTACAGCATAAATATCCTGAAAAGGACGTGCAGATTCTGCACTCAGTGGTAGCAAGAACTAACCATGTGTAAATAGGTTCAATCTGCAGAAGTAATGCCTGGTACTCAGTTGTGACTAAACATTTGGGCTCATTTTTTCTCCTAGTCATCCGACATGAACTTAAAGTGTTATTTCCTTGGACTGGGCCAGGAGTCATCTATAAAAAAAAATAATGATGAAACAAATCCTGAGCCTTTAGTAGTATCCTGGTGAAATTGCATGACTGGGAATGCTCAGAATTTAACATTATTCAGGAAAACCACTATAGCATTGCACATCTCTCTTCCTAGTCCAGTTAAGAGGCCATAAGTCAATTACAGGAAGCCTCCAGGATATTATCTTGGGGAGACACAGACAAGGTGCTGCCCTTGACTGATAGTCAGTGCTGGCGGTCAAGTCAGCTGCACTGTCACAGCGAGGCTGCATTACTCAGATAAACTGGACTCCTGAGCTCGTTCAGTCTTGTTTCAATATTTTCAGGCAACCAGAAGTTGAAGGTATATGCAGCCCTTGAAATATTCATTATGAAATAATTTTTTCCCTGCATTTCCACACAGAGTGTGCTGCATAAAGGAAATATAATGACTAAATGGAGCGCTCAGCTGCTTGTGTAAATAGTGAACATAATAAAAATGATCCCACACCTAGCAAGGCTCCAGGCCTTCCTCTTTCCACTCATCAGCCTGAGTATGACATTGTTGCCAATTCTTGCTCTCCTTTGTCACTTGACAGTTCCAAAAAGCACTTCTCACTTCTGGGATTTTGGAGCACATATCGAAGGATTGAAACACCTTTTCAGGATGAGACCTGGAATCTCATGTGACTTTTTGCTGTCCAAGATCCATAACAAAATTTACACAGGAGAAAGGCCCTATTTTTAAAAGGGTTTGCAGAATAGGCAACAGAGACAAGCAGGCTAAAATCTCAACATCTGCCATTGTGTGCATGAAAACAGAAATTTAACAGCAACTTCCGTTATCATGTGCTCTGTTCCAGTGGAATTTATTCAGGTGCTTCTTGTCTGCTCAGTTTGACCAATCTTAGCAAAAAGTTACTCAAAGTCATGGATTTTGTTTTAATTTTTTTTTCCAATGCTGTCTTTTTTATTTCTAAATAGATTGCAATGAAACACAGAAACACCTAATTTTGGCATAGAAATGTCCAACTATTGCTAACACTTGCAATATATCTTGTTTTACTGAGGTCACCATAGCAATACAATATATATTAATTACACTAAACAAATACTTTGTAGGTATGAGCTAAGAGTAGTAAATTGACAAATGAAAAAAAAAAAAAAAAGAAAGAAAGTATTGTAGAAATCAAACTTTTGGATAATAGTTTGTGTTATTTCAACAATTTTGCCTTCATATGACTTTTTGCTGATTTAATGATAGGTAGATGTTCAAAGTGAAGTAGCAGGAGTTATATTCATTGCTACATTTGCACTTATCAGCTTTCTGTTGTTTCATGACAATATTAATAAGGAAAAAATTTAAGAAGCATTATTTTAAGTTAATATATATATTTTTCAAAAGAGCTGCAATTGATCACAAGATTGTCCTCAAAAAGAAAACATAAGAAAAAAAGAGCAAATACAGCACATAATATTGCCAACTATAATTACTACGGAACTTTCCACAGTTTCTAGCAAACTAGAGGCTTTCTTTGAACACTTTTTAGTATCATTAGTAAAAATATATATGGAAGTTTCAAGAAGACTACAAATATGAAAGGAGCCATCAGAACAAATTTCATTTTAGGCTAATAAGAAATAATTTATGGGGTTTTGTATAGCAATTTAGCTTCATTTTTTTTTCTTACTACTTCTTCGTTACTCTCCCCAGCAGAATAGCAAAATTTCCTTTCAACACTACAGAAAAGAAATGTTAGTGTACAGAAATGATTTTTTTCTATTTTAGAATTATATTAGTGATTCCTTGAGAAGATTTTTATGTTTTTAAATTCTTTTGGCCATGTTCTTCCATTACTTTTACTCTATCATCAAATACTATGAGGCAATGACATAAAATATCTTAGAATAATCATGCTTTTCTGTACTGAGCTGTGCATGTTCTGCTTTTATAGAGAACTATACCTCACCCCCCAAGAGGGCAAGGCTGTTTTAGGCTCCCAGAAATCACTGTAAAACAGCTTGACTTAGTAAACTTACAGATAACTAAGTAGTGGCTTGCTGTATAGTGCAATTCTCTTTACTTTTCTATGAGTATTTACATGTCAAATCAGGTCTCTAATAAGTTATCTGACAGACAAGCATGTGCACATGTTAAAATTACTTAAATGTTGATGGATAGGAGTTGAATACCTATTTCTAGTCAGAGACAGAAGTGAAAACATATATGTACAGCTGTCTGATCGTTGAATAAAAGTGGACAGTTTCCCTACTTCTGAATAGGAAATATGGTTTCAAACTATTGTGACTACTTTCTGTATGTATCCATTTAAAAAGAGGTTTTTGTATTCACAAATGGCAAAAACCTCCTTAGGTTTTAAACATCAACCCTTTGTAGTGTATTGTTTATTCAAATAGTTCAAATAATTCTTCCACATGTCATTTATGGAAGGAAAGAGTAAAATACTTCAAAAGTTATTCAGCACCAGAATTTTGTATTACACACTTCCTTCCTCTTGACTTTTAACTGTACAGCAATTGCTCGTGTTCTTTACTGTATATATTTCACTTCAGATATTAAAAAATAAAATTGTGTAATTAAGTATACTGTAGTCCAGACATGATCAGGAACACATAAACTCAATCTTCCATTTTTAAAAGAGATACTAAAATTTTGACTTGTATCTTATGACTTCCAGAGTGAGATATCTATTATTTTTATCAGTGAAAGCAGCAGGTTTGAAGTTTGCTGGGTAAGAAAGTGCCCAGATGAATTTTACATGAGAAGCTAGGGAAAGATGAATAAAATGTGAGAGATGTACTTGGAAATTTTGCGTTTTTAACATTAAAAATACTCTAATTTTTCTGTATTACAACAATACTTTTAAAAGCATTGTGCCATCTGTCCTTGAAGACAAGTTGAATGATCTTTATATGTGTGGGATTTTTAATTCGATATATGATCTTTTAGAATTGATTTACAATAATACTTACCAGCAGAACATCATGTTACTAGTAATTAGTTTGAACTTTATGCATTTCTCCTATGTCTTACAGAAATTATTCAAGCAATATAATTTTAAACAATTTCACTTTCTGTGTAAGTAAGTGACATGGAGTGAGGTGTTGCATGTGTATGTGCATGAATGGATGGGTAAATGTATTTCTGTGTGGATATGCCTCAGCTGGGCAATCCCATAAGATGCTGCAGTGCACTTGTAAACAAGGTCATTTACATGCTTTTTGAAGACTTAATCCAATTGATAGGCAATGCCTTTCTACATTACACTTTTCTTCATTTCATAAGATTTTTGAGCAATCAGGTACCCTAACTCCTTACAATTGGCCTCCTGTTTTTCTATTTAAATTCCATGTTTGCCAGCTGCTTAGAAGAGCCAGACTTCCCATATAGAAACAGTGAAATGACAAATAAAGATATGTAGAATGGTTTCCATGGAAAGTATGGATTCCAAAGCTAGCATCCGAAATCTTGTTAGCCTCCCATGAAGACCTAGTGGAGCTTTTTGAAACCAGGCCTGTATGTGTTCTTGCAACTCAGAGCAAAGTCCACAAAACTAAATCTGCATAGTGATAGAGATTTGTGTAACTTCTGCTGCTACCTCAGAGAACAGGTCTAGACTTTTGATTGGCCATTTCATTATTATCCAATTTTATCCAATTCTATTGTTCAGTTATTGCAAAATCAGAGGATCAGAAAATGGCTGGTCTCAGAAGGTATCTCTGGAGGTTGACTTGTCCAACCCCCTTTTCAAGCAGGGTCACCTCAAACCATTTGCCTAGGATCATGTCTAGACAGCAATGAATATCCTTGAATATCTCCAAGGACAGAGACTCCACAACCTCTTGGCTACCTTGCTAGTCCTGAGTCACCTTATACTGGAAAAGTGTTTCCTGATATTCAGATGGAACTTCCTGTGATTCCTGTGAGGACATGATTGCAATATGTGCTCATTGCATCATATTCTGTCACTGCAAGCCACTGAAAAGAGCCTGACTTCATTCTCTTTGTACCCTTCCATTAGGTTTTTATACACATTAGTGGGATCACCTCTGACCCTTCCCTTCTCCAGACTGACCTATCCCAACTCTATCAGCCTCTAATTATACGTCCCTTAAAAAAATTCATGACCCTCTGTTGGATTGTCTCTAGCAGCTCCGTATTACTTCTTATTTTGCCTCTGTATTTTTTTTTTTTCCTCTACTTATAGGTGATCCATCCTATTTTTCACAGAAAGGTTTTCCAGTCTTGGGTGTTTTCCTCACGGGAACATGATTTTGATCTACTGGAAAATCTGGCCAGTCAGTGTTTATATAACATTAATGTTTTGACCCAGCCAGACTGAGA
This sequence comes from Setophaga petechia, assembly GCA_024362935.1. Classification (NCBI taxonomy): domain Eukaryota; kingdom Metazoa; phylum Chordata; class Aves; order Passeriformes; family Parulidae; genus Setophaga; species Setophaga petechia. Next base: position 34,003,453 of record JANCRA010000008.1, read on the forward strand.
ATAAAAATTTGATTGAATTACATACAGAGGAGCTTCTAAAATCTAATCCATTTAATGGGACACTATTTAAAAAGCAAATATTTGCTAGTTAAATATATTCAAACATGGGTGAATTTTAAGCATGCATGATAATACCTTATTTACAGATTTTGTTTTTATTATAGTAGTATTGGTATAATAGCAATATTTAATGAAGGGTTATCACCTCAGATGTCATAGATTTTATTTCCCTTTCAGTCTTGAAACTCCTGCAACTTGAGAACTTGCAAAAATTTATTTTTAAAAACTGAGCAGGTCTATCATATTTCTAGAATGTTAACAGATTGTGCATTTCTGTATGTGTGGTTCCAATGTTACTTATTGTTAAATGATAACATACTTTCAGAGCTCTTTTGTGGGTCAAATTATATGGTCTAGATTGTACTTCAGCGTGGATTCTTGCTACTAACATTGCTTTATATGAAAACTCTCATATGGGGAAAATGCTGGCAAGACAGTATTTGCTTTCTTTCCTCATATGTACTTTACTAATGTGGTGGAGTGTTCTCAGTAAATCAGAGTAATCTTTGCAAACTCAGTAAAAGGAAGAAATACAATAGTTACATGAGATATCAGGATGGTAATTCAAACCATAAGTAAAAGTAGATTTCCTTTCAGTATCTCACTTTCAGAGCTAGATATCAGCATCCAAAGTACATTAGCTGAAATATTTTATTATCTTTAGTGTTGTTGGTATCTATCTACTGATCTCTAAAAATATGCAACAATTTATACTAATTGCCTACTCAGCTAGATTTGAAGTCCTGTAAGTTCATGAGTATTTACTCATGATTTATATTATACAACTCTAAAAGAAATTTGGGAAGAACAGCAGCCTGGTTATAGGGGGTCAATCTAAAAAGTAATCTTACAACTCTAGTTTTTGAAGTCAACTCATTTTGACTGTTTAGATTAAAATGGCTGATCTTGCTTATATAGTACTGAACTACTTTGTTATATTATCTGGTTTTGATTCCTACTGTTCCTAATTGACTAAGGTTAGAGGGAAAGAGCAGTTTTTGTGGCTTGGTTGTGAGTTTAATTTTTTTCATTTGATATATCTCCTTCTTCCAAAGCTTGTCTTCATTTTTTGTATTGATAATTCTTTCTACACTGACCCAGTTCTGAAACAAAATCAGTTTCATGTGTAAATGAGAAAAACAGTTCACAACATTAATTTTAGGTAGAAAAGCAGTGCAATTGATAAAAATTTCTCAGATAAGACCAGTCTATTTTAAGACATCACTTTTTGAGTTGCTTTAGCCTCCCATATTTCTGGTTTTGGGCAGTATCTTCAAACTGAGCCAGATTCTGTGAAATTATGATTTGTATATGGATGGATGTCTATTGAAACACATCCATCTAAGACCAACTCATTTCATCTCTGTATTACACCTGACTTTAAAGGCATGATACAAGCCCTCTCAGGCAGTAAATATAATCATGTTTATCTGATGGAAAATAGCACACATATTAGACTTATTAACTTGTTCATACAAAGACTTCTAATGGTAATTCTTATGGTAATTTTTTTCCAATAAGACCAAAAGGATGCTTCTGATAAAAAAACTGTTTCCTTTTGGTCAGTAGGGATGGCAGATTATTCATAAACACAGAATTAAGTTTGGATTTCTCCAATTAAGTTGAGTGTTATTTGTCAAAATGCAAAATAGGCAAAAAGATTCTGAATGGATCTGTAAATATATCTTCTTTCACTACGCTGATGTATTAAAATGTCATGTGGTTAGCTATGTGATGCTCTCACTTGCTAATGTATGCAGAAATATTTTTGTACCCTTCTGAGAGAGAGAGACAGAAAAAAGCAGGATTTCAGATAACAGAAAAAAATGACTTGGTATGATGGTATCAATAAGTTCTGCATTAATAATTATTGTGTCACCATAGTTTTGAAACAGTTCCCATTTCCAATAAGTATATGTATAATTATACAGATAAAGCGCATTGTAAAATTTGAACATGTTAACATAACATCCTAGATATTGAACAAAACTAATTTCTTCTTTCTCTATTTTTAAGATCCAGATTTTAAGGACCTTGGCGTTTTGAAGCCATTGCCAGGTTGGTATGTTGTTTTTGGGGTTTTTTCTAACTTGGAGGCCTTTATACTCTGCTGTAGAAAACATTTTTGTTTGCTGTTCAGGTTTCATTTTTTCTGGTGTTTTGTTATTCAGTTTGTGAGTTTGAGATGGGAGGACCTGAAGGAATTGTGGAATCTGTACAAATTGTTAAAGAAGGAAAAGCTTCTGAAACTGAAGCAGTAGACTGTAAATGGTACATCCGAGCACCACCCCGATCCAAGGTCAGTCCTTCATCCACTTGCTGATTTGCCATTTAATTTAAGAAATTGCCTTTTCTAATATATTGTGCATTTCTTAGTACAGTCAGATCTTGTTTAATAACTTTACAGCTTGAACTGTAAACTATTTTTTTCCTTCTCCTGTGGAAGGGTAATTTGTCATCTCAGCCAAAATAACCACCTTTGTTCATAAATGATGATTTGGGCAATACTAATGTGTTTTTTGTGCCATAAGTAATTTTCTTAAATTCATCTTTAATTTTGCTCATATTTTTAAAGAATCAATATGTGTTTTAAAGTGGGAAGTAATCTTATAATTTTATTTTCATTGTATTTCAAACACCTAACATAGAGACAACTAAGGGGGCACTGCTGACTCCCTGAGGTCATCATTGTTTCTCATCTGGGAACTGTGAAAATGGATCTAAAGTAAATTAATATTCCTCCCTATGAAGCCTTTAATTCCTTTGGTTTAGAGACACAGACAAAAAGAGTATTGTCATTTCTTTTCCTCCACAGTCAGCAAGCCACGGCTTTGTAAGAAACATGAAAGGGCTGCAATGAATTCAAAAATACTTTTCTTGGATTCCCCTTGATTTTCTCTCCTATCCATAACTTATCAGTTGTGATATGCATTAATTATTGCTGGCTACACTACCACTTCTCCCCTCTTTGCAACAGGAACAGCTTTATGCCTCCCACCTACTTGCATTCACGGTGTTAAAGACATCCCACAGTATACTTTTTCTAGCTGTATTTTATTGGACAGGAAAGGTTTTAGAAAGTAGGATTTTAATATGCACTACTCTCTGCTGCCTTTAAACTGATAATGGCTTTTTTTGTATAACCTCAGTGAGGAGACTGTACTGAATATGTAATTGTTTCATCATCAGAATGATACATGGATAAGTGTTGGAGGGTTCTCTTCAGGAAAGGTTTTCAGAAGAGAAAAAATCATTAGTATCAGCATTTTTCTATTGGGAAAGTATAGGAAAAGAGTTGGCTCATAAAGACTACAGATAAATGATTTCCAGAATATACTTTCATCTTATAACATTTTTTTTTACTTTTGGATAAAATTAATATTGATAGAGGTTTTCAATTAAGTAGATGAGCTTCACATTTTGCTACACTAAGTAGTGATATGAAATTATTGGACTGATGAATGATTATTCCATGTGTTATAGGCAGTTTATATTCATTCAGCACAAATTCCAGTATTGATACAAACTTCAGGAAGAACAGATGGAAGGCAGCCCTGCCGATAAGATTTTGGGGATTCTGGTGGATAAGAGATTCAACATGCCCTAGAAATGTGCACATCCAGCCCAGAAAGCCAGTTGTGCCCTGGGCTGCATCAAAAGCAATGTGGCCAGCAGGGTGAGGAAGGAGATTCTGCCCCTCTGCTCTGGTGAGACCTCCCCTGCAGTGCTGCATCCAGCTGTGGGGTCCTCAGCACAGAAAAGACACTGACCTCTTGGAGCAGGTCCAGAGGAGAGCTACAAAAATAGTGAGAGGAATGGAGAAACTGTCCAGTGAGGAAAAGCTAAGAGATGAAAGTTTGTTCTGTCCAGAGAAGAGAAGACTCTGGGAAGACCCTACAGCAGCCTTCCCGTACTAAGGGGGAGCCTGTAAGGAAAAAGGGGACAAGTATTTTATCAGTAGTGGTAAGACAAGGTGTTTTAACCTAGAAGAGGGGGGATTTGGACTAGATATGAGGGAGACATTTTTACATCGTGCATTTACATTGATCCAGCATTGTGAAATGTTGGATCGTGTTGCTCAGAGACTTGGTTGATGACCATCCCTGGAAACATTCAAGGCCAGGTTGGATGGGGCTCTGAGCAACTGGATTTAGTTGAATACAGCCTTGATTTTGACAGGGAAGTTGAACCAGTTGACCTTTATACGTCCCTTCGAATTTAAACTATTCTGTGATGTATTTAGGTCTTAGTAGAAGTAAAGCAGACAAACACAGAATTGTTATTAGAACCAGCACGGTTAATTAAGCCAACAGCATTTCCCTATAGTACAAATTCAAGTTTATGGTTGATCATATATATGTAACTGTGATATTCCTTCTTGGTCTGTCTCTGAAGTTCTATATGATTCAAAGCCCTGCTAAAAATGACAGTTTTACCTACTTGTAGTATTTATCCATACTTAGTTCTGATGTAAAACTCCAAACTAGGTATTTATGTAACTGAAAATACATTGTCTATCAGAAGAATACTAAACTACTACTCTTAGTAGAGAGCTAAAAATTAAAGTTCATTAATTCTTCATAAACTTCCATATCTGCATTTAGTTGCATTGCATTCCAAGAAGCGTATCATAGCTGAAGGGCACCTGGAATGGAGAGTAACAATAAAGTTTTAGAAAAATTAATACTGAATGTTATTTAATGTCATCTAGAAAATTGTGTGAAAGAGAGTAATACAATGCAGTAACAGGCTCTTACAAGGAAAAAGAAATGCTGTGATGCCCATGTCTGTATGATAACTTAGGGTCCCACACTCTGGAAGAAAGTTTCAGGTTAAACACAAAGGAAGAAAATTCAAACATCAGGGAGGGCTGATTTGTTCACTGGCATTTTTAGTGGTCTGAAAGTGCAGATTAGATAACAACCTGTGAAAAATGAGAGAAACATTAATAATCCTACCTTTAGGCAGAGGGCTGGTTTGGGTCATCTCTTGATGGGTCCTGCTGTTCCCATCTTACAGAATTACTTTGGAGAGATTGAGCAATATAAAAGTATATAAATCAGTATTTCCTAATGTGAAGTTGAAAGGTTTCACAGCATGCTAGAAAAAAAAGATTTTTCAAGGCTAGATCCATCTTTGGGGCTAAGTCAAATTTAGCATTTGAACTTAGTGTGGTTTTTAAAACAGATATATTTATGTACACACAGACAAGTATATACATGCATAGATGCACACCCAGTTATGGTTTAATCACACTGGGACAAGTTGCAAAATATACAGATATTAAAAAAGGAGAGACAAGGGGATAAATTTTTAAGAACTTTGTATGAAGTAAGGTTTATGATAAGATTGTTTATGAGTCTGATTCAATTGAATTGGAATCTACTGTCCATTTTTTCCAGTCAGCTTCCTTTGTCCCTATCTAACCTTGAATTAATGGCATATTCAGTACAGTGACTCAATGACATCATTTTAATTTATGTCAGTTTGCACCTATGAAAACAAGCTCTCCTGCTAAGAACAGTGAGAACTACGCAGACATCTTTAAACCCACATGTTCCTGTACCCTGGGCTGCACAGTTTGTTACTGGGAATTATGCCTAAAAGGCAAGAGTTTCTCAGAGAGAATTTGTGTTGGATTTTTTTATCTTTAGTTTCTTAATTAAACTGTGCCAGAATGTGAGTTGCTTGCAATTTCATTTGGCGTAAGCTCATCCAGTCTAAACTGTCTGCAGAAGCAAGATGCAAGTGCTTCCCTTGGTTTCCAATTCCAGATTCACGCCAAGTCTGAGCTCAATATATGAGCAATGAGATCAGCCAGGAAGTGTGTACTTGAGGTCTCCAAGCTTGAGCTTCAAACTGGCAGTCTGGGTCAAATGCTTCTATCCTCAGTGCTCTGGAATGGGACAGAGAGCGGAAAATTTGTTGCACACACTTAAAATAGAGACACCATTGGTTACCTTATATCAGATATGCACGTACACACACACACACTCTGACACAGACACACACACAGAGAAAAATAAATCTGAAATGCATGCAGAACCCAAACATTCTCTAAGTGCAGAAAGCAGTCTGAACACAACTTATATGCAGAGCTAGAGTCCTATATAGTGAAAGTGACTAGTTGTAAAGTCTGTGTTTCTGGTAATCATTCAAAGTCAGTTCCCGCTGAGTAAGCAGTTGTGAGTTTCGAGTGAAGTAACATTGCTATTCTGCACTTCATGTAGAATGTGACTGCAATTTGTATTCAGAGCAAGAATGGAAAATTAAGAAGAGAGCTGCTGACTGAAAGTGCTAACCCATCCAGAACAATAAAGTTCTGAAGGGATTTCCTGATGTGAAAATTCTTCAGTGTAGAACAAAGTCCAAAGAAGGAAGTGTATAAGCTCATTGCACAGCGATTTGAAAAATTTCTGGGACATCATTCGCTGCAAACAGTGGATACACAAAGATTTTTTTTTTAGAACTAGAAAATAAGAAAATGAATAGAATTGTAGTTTTCTTACCCTCTGTGAAGGGCAAAGTATAGGAGGGTAATATCAATTTTTCTATGTTGGATGGGTCAGCCTAGTTTGACAAAGCCCCCAGGAAGACAGAACCATGGTTGTGCTCTCTTTGGTGGGCAACTTTACCAGCAAGGGATCTTTGTGTCATGCTTGTTTTTTGAGAGGCTCTTTCAGAAAAAATAACACAGCAGAACATGATAGTAAGAGTAATAAAATATTTACAAATATGATATTCTTATGTTGTGAAAAAAACCCAAACCAGTAAGCGGTGCTATAAGAAACACCATTTATTATCAGATGCTCTGGGGACCTCAGGAAACAGCATCAAAACAGGAATTAATTTGAATGTAGTCCAGTGGAAGTAATCTGCTCTGGAGGAATACGGTAGAAGTACATTTAGACTGAATAAATAGTGGGAGTAGCCTCTTTATTTGCATCAGGAGAAATAAAATGAAGTTGTAAGGTAGTTAGAAAAAGTGGTGTCTAATTCTCTTGCCCAACCTGAACAGGATATTGGACAAAGGTTATAGCAAGCAAGACTTAACACCAAAGCATCAATTAATGAGCGTGTAGATTTGACACATCATGGCAGCATCCTTAACCCTGAGCTGCCAGGGACTGGTGGCATCTGTTTCAAGCAGAGGCACTGGGCAGGGGTGGGAAGGGGATCCACAGCACATGGAAGGGAGGCCACAGTGCCAGGACGTGACAAATGAGACTGGGACAGGTCTGGCCATGGTGGCTGGGCTTGCCCAGGTAGTGGGGCTGGCCCAAGAATGAGCTGGCCAATAGCTTGGCAGGGCTGGAGTGGTGAGGATTGAGGCTGGGAGAAGGGCAGTGGGACCCAGTGTGACTGAGGCACCTGCATATTTACCAAGAGTTTGCTCTGCTACCAGACATGCTCCTGACCAAATGGAGGGAGGACTCTTTGGATCCAGGCGCCTGCCCTCATAGGGAGTGCAGTCTGGAGAGAGACTGGGCTGTTGTATGTGCATTTCCTAGACAGTCAGGAGGAAACATCAGGTGAAGAAAATTGCAGAGCTGTGAGTGAGTCTGTTTGAACTGATCTGAATAAACCAAAACATTTTCTGCTCTCCCATGTGAAGTGGAAATTTGTGCTCTTAGATGAGGCCTGTAAGAAAAGCAGTTTAAGCTTTGGCACTGGAAGACTAAGATGTGCTAATTTTTTGGAGGCTTCTTAATTAGTTATAGAACAGAAGCTTTAAGTAGTGCACTGAAACTTAATAAGAGCAATTTGAGTGGTGATTCTTGAAATGTTAGAGAAAAATGAAATTTAAAGGCTGAATAACCTAACAGCCAGAGATGCTTTTGCAAGCTTCAGATGATCTACTTCTTTGAAGAAGCTCTAAAGCTTACTAACATACAGATAATGCAAAAAATATTATAATAATAACATTAAAAACTACAACATATGTACTTTTGTCCTATATGGTGAGTACAAGATGAACAAATTATGTTTAAACAAATAGAAAATATTGTTTACTTACATTAAACTAATAAAATATCTTATGTGAAATAGTTTTCTGAGATGAAGGTGCAAGACAAGTACATGTTTGGAATCATGTATGTATCTCTCCTGAAAGCATGTCAATTCACATGCCAGAGCAACACTGTCAAAAAACCCACTTTTAAGTTATCATTAATCTGTTCCATTCAGGTATAGAAATATAATGAAACTCAGCATCCTCAAACCAAATAGATATTAGGAAATGTAATTTAAAAAAAACTATTGAAGAAAGTAATAAAATGTCTGTCAAAGAGAACAGCAGAATCAGAATTTGATTTCCAGTTTTCAGTGTTAAAACGTAGAATGGTACCAAGGAGTTGTAAATATTGCTCACTTGGAAGCATTTTTGGACTGTAAAAGAAAAAAAATGAGGATGAATCAACAGAGCAAGTGTCAGCTATTGGATAGTCAGAGAAGTTTGAAGAAACAAATAGGACAAAGCAAAGAAATCCAGAGTTTTACCTGTCTAGAAAAATTGGTGTTCTGATATGCGAGCCTTGGCTGTGAATCACATTATCTTAGAAGTACCATATAAAATTGTCATCTTTGACAGACAGTATTCTCCAAGCTCCAGAACAGAAGAAAATATGAGGTATGGAGCTCTCTGTTTGCACAACATGGTCCCAGACTAGTAACCGAAAGACCAAAAAAGTAGAATAATCCTCCAAAATAACAAACAAAAATGCAACAGATCATGTGTTATTAACACTTTTGACTTGAAGTAATGCTGATTGAAAAAAAAAAAAGATAGCATCCGAGCAAGAGGACAGACCATTTCAGATGATAAATTCAAGTCTCGTTGGTAACATGCTTTTAGACTGGTGTACTTGGTGTCTGGCTGCCTTGAATGAGTTCAATTAGTGTTGCACAATCTGCTTTAAAAAACTGGGTTTCCCAGGCCTAAATACTGGAGGCATCATCTTGAAAGTACTTTGTTAATCACAGAAAGCTGAAAAAGATGTAGAATAAAGCAGGTGCTGTAACTTATCACTGAGCAACGGGACAATTTAACCCAGTCCTGTGATTACAAGTGAATTAACTGAACCCAGAAGGAGAGTATGTGAAATCTGGACATTACACTTGGATGAAGAGGAAGTTTTTCTCTTATGTTTAAATTACTTTTGGCAGCTGAATGATGGCTTTTTGTTTGGTTTGGTTTAAGGCGACTGAGTGTCTCTGCAGATATATTAAGTCTGATATGCTGGGATATGGTTTGAAGCTTTTCCTGACTGGTCTGATCAATCATGTTGTCATCCCTAACCTTCAGTGATTGATTAAAAAGCAGAAGACATCAGAAGTGATTCACTATGAGGAGATTATAATCTGACTATTTTACTGAGGTGATAGATATATTATTCCTAGTTTAAAATAATTTTGTGGGATTTTTTTCTAATATGTTCAGTCAGAGATTTTTGTCGTTTTCAAATTTAAATGAAAAGAAATGGTAAAACTTTCCCATCATTTCCTTTTTTAATTACTATTTATGGTGGCCATACAAAACTTACAGGTGACAAGATAATTCTTTAAAATATTACGTGACTGAGTGTAATATGCCACAGTTGCAGTGAGGTTTTATCAGTTTTGTTGCTAATGACATTGGCATTTGCAGTGACATCTCAAAACTCAGTTAATCTAATACTTGAGCAGCCCCCTCTCCTAAGTAATGTGGAGCTGATGACTTGACAAAAGTGTCTTATTAAAACTTTGCAGCAAAAATGTGAAAGAAGAAGATATGGCAGCTATGCTTCTTTCAAATAAGATGTTCTCTTCAGCAAGAATGCCTCAACTATGCTAATATACTGCGTCAGTATCTATGGAAATATTCATTCCAAAAGCTCCTATTGGCATCAATGAAAAATGGTTAATGAAGGCAGATGGTGGTGTTTGAGTCTGTGACCTCTGCTTTGGTTCGTTTTCTTTCAGGGGAACAAAGTTCCTTATCCACTGATGGTAGAAGTAATGGCTAAGATCTCTGTAAATGAAATAACCAGTGATATTGATAATTTTTCTCTCACTTTCTGATGGATTTGTTTTAGTGACATCCACATATCAACAAAAGCAATGAGAATATTTCCCTGATTTCAAAAAGCTACGTATAGGGAACATTTTGTATTAAATAAGAGTTTGTCATATAATCAGTTTTATTCTTTCCCTGGGGAACTTAATTTATTATTAGTCATTTTCTTCTGCCAGTGTAGGTCTTACAGCCAGTGACAGGAACAATGGCAAATGTATAGCAATGAAACCATACAAGTTGGCAGAGGCGTGCAGATGCAATTAAATTATTCCAGCTCTTTAAAATAAAATTTGATCCAATATCAGGTTGTCAGTTTGTGTAATCAGTTTCCAGTTTTTAAAAATACACTGCAGTCTTGAGCTAAAGGTCTGATTCAAAAAAATGGATTGAAATATACCCCCTGATTTCAGGGTGTGCTGTACAAAGTCCTCAATATTTTATATAAAGTTCTGGAAGTAATCATCTCCAAAGACAATTACGAAAATGAAGCTCCAACTCTCCTCAGAATATTAGTAGCTTATTTTCTCTAATTTATGAAACTTCATGGCACTGGAGAAACTGGCATCTTTCTTCTACAGGATAGACATAGATTTCTAAGTCAAATATTTCTTTCCAGTGGTTCCATTACCTATCAGGTCTATATATGTTATGGTGTTGGCTGAATTTCCCACACGGGGGAATGAACGGTATGACTGACAGCAGAATTCAGACTTGGGAAAAATCTGAAGGTTTTCACTTCTTCCCCTGGAAGACTCAAAACAAAATGCTGAGTTATTATTCTCTTGATTCCTTTTCAGTATTTATGACTGCTACTCTAAGAAATATTTTATTATTTTATAAGGCTGTTATGCCTCCAGAAACTAAAGAATGTCAAATGGTAAGCCCATAGAAATAAGATTTTGTCTGTGCTGCTATATGAACAGTGTTTTTGAACAGATCAGGAATAATTGATGAATGCTGGAAATTGCTGGGAGAGCTGATATTTTGTAACCACAGTGAGGATTAGTGCACATTTCTTGTAAGAATGAAAACTCATAAAAATTACATCTCCATACTGAAATGGAATACCCTTTAAAAGAAATACATGTGCTTCTATATATGCACATGCAATTGTACATATAAATGCATATATAAAAGACGGCAGGATAGAAATAAAGATCATGTGAACAAGTGTGCAAGGCCTTTCACCCAGTAGTTTTATTATTGTTCTGCCATCAGATTAATGTAATCTTTTCTCTGGAGTAAATATGAACTTTCCTGAAGAGGGGAATAGACAAAAATATGATGTGGTACATTGCATATAACTTTGTGGTCTATCATATATGTATGTATATATATGGCATATAAATATAAATGGTGTACATATGGTAGGCATATGCAGACAGTAAAAGTAATGATTCGTGACAAAGCATGTTGCAAGCCCTCTGTTCTTTGTGAACAATCTATCTGACTCATTTCTCTTCCTGGGAAACTGCCACATGTATGCAATATTGCCTATAATCATCTGCAGGAAAATTTCATTGCATTACCTGTGGCAAGGCTGGCAGGCACTGGGACACCTGTCAGAAGCAGAGCGCTTCAGTTAAGTGAGAAAAGAAAAGCAAGGGGCACACTTAATTCCCTAAGTAATGCAGAGATGTACTATGGACTGTCTCAGCAGCTCCCCAGGACAGGCTGAGTGCCAGGGTTGCACAGTGGCTGTTGCACCCTTCCTTGAGAAGGGGGATCTAGTGTCTGGAACACAGAAGCAGCTCTCTGATTTGTCCCAAATATGGTCACTTGCTGGGTGTTTGTATCACGGCTCTGCCTCTTCCTATACCTCCCTCCCCCTTGTGGGATTCCCCCATGTGGGATCTTTCTCTGTCAGCACAGTAGTGTGTATCATTTCACTGTTTTACTGAACAACCAGTAAAAGAAGTGAAAAACATTGTAAATACTCTACCTTGATAGAAGATATTTCCATCTCAATATGTCTTTGTGTATTTCTGTTAGTTGTTCCATTTTCTAGAGACCAATATAAGCAGATTCCTTAATTTTTGGTATGAAAACTCCAGGATATATGGTGAAATTAAAGTACACTTAATTGCACTGTAATTGAAATATATTCCTCTGAACTGTTCTGAAAGATGGAAATGATGGAGTATGAGTCACTGTAAGAATGACAGATTATAAAAAAGGTGTGCCTTTGGTATACCTAATTTCATTTGCTAGTTAAAATTTTTCACAGATATTCTTTTCAGAGGGACATTTATGGAAAGCATAGCAAGGAATGAAAATATACAATAATACAATACCTGAAAAGGCCCATTAAAGAATCTGAGCTATTATTAAATTGTAGCAGACTGCTTGAGAGCATATAATTCTTAAACCATAAGAGTTTTAATATATTAATGAGGTGAAATTATGAGGCTTGTTGCTACTAGGATATGGATTGCTTGGGAACTTTCTGCAAAAGCAGAGGAGCTTATAAAACATTTGTTCTGTGCATATGAAAAATAACTGAAGTCAATAAAATTGTTTGGAAATAAGTATATTTGATGTCTAATACAGTGGGACTTCTTTTTTTAGTAATTTTTTCAAGTGAAGATGCACACAGCTCTATGCTGTGTATGCTTATTGCCTTTTTTATACAATTTCTGCCCTAATTCACCTTTCTGTATCATTCTCCTGAAATCTGAGGAGTACCCTTGGCCATTTGATTATGTATCATGTATCTATTGAAAATAGTACTTCTCTGTGAATTGAATATTTGATGTTGCTTTTATAATCAATTTCTTTTAAAAGTGGTGGTTTACCCTAAAGTCCATATACACTTGAATATGAAATAATAGTCTTTTATCCTCACCCCTGCTTCTTTTTAGGTAGATTTAAAGAGTTCTTTGCAAAAGGCAATATATCTTATACATTGTGAGACAATTTACTTGTATGCAAGAGACATAGGTTTCTAGGAGTTTACAGAAAATATGCTTGATTTTAAGCCACTTAAATTATAAAATGTATACCATAATGCTTTGTTTAGAAAAGGTGAGATGGTGGCCATATCCTTGTGGAAGCATAAAAAGATTAATGCTGCCTGGCTCTCAGATTCTCACTTCCTGAATCAGTGTAGCAGAAACGTATAAGATGACACATTGACTCTGGGGACGGTGCAGCAATGATTTGCCTTATTATTTCACATGTCAGTCATGTAATAGAGCAATATTGTGCCAAGCAGTAAAAGAAATTTCTAGCTTATCTGTCCTTCAGCTTGAAGAATTATTGCACATATTTCTGAAAAAAAAATCTATTTGGAAATTAGAACCTTTCTGTAGGTAAGAACAAAGAAATATCTAGATCTTCTGAGACATTCTACTTGGAAGCAAGACAAAATACCAGGAAGCAGAAACAGTGCTCAGTTTGCATATTAATGGTCTTCTGAAGAAGTGCCCTATGGATCACCAGCTCCAGAAAATTATTTTGAGGGAATTGCTGTGTACTCTTTCTCCTGCAATGTAGAGCAAAGTTGCTTAATGTTTTTTCAGTCCTTCTCAAATGTCTGTACATGTTCCCTTTGTTGTTTGATTGATTTATAGATCTATTTGCGATTTTTGGACTACGAGATGCAGAATTCCAACGAATGCAAAAGGAATTTTGTAGCAGTGTATGATGGAAGCAGCTCGGTGGAGGATTTGAAGGCAAAGTTTTGCAGCACAGTTGCTAATGATGTGATGCTGAGGACAGGCCTGGGTGTAATCCGCATGTGGGCAGATGAAGGCAGTCGAAACAGCCGATTCCAGATGCTCTTCACATCTTTCCAAGAACGTAAGACCCTAATCAATGCACCTTCCTTTAAGTTTATTCAATGATACAAGTTCCAGAATCTGTTAATATTTTCCTCATGCAGAGCACTCACTGAAGTATGTTGCCAAACAAGCTATATAAATATTCAATCAGTTTTTATTCCAAGCATTTGTAGTGAGTAATATTGTTTAATGCAGCAGACAGACCACAAGATTCAAAACCAAGAAAGCAGGCACAAGTTGTCATGACCTGTCCAGTCATTAACTGTGACTTTTGTCTGATCCCCGAACTACATGAAAGTTTTTCCTTACATAACATGGAAAATAATACAACTCTGAAAGTTTTTATCAAGTCAGATAATTTTCTCTGAATTTGGTTTTTTCGATCCCATTATGATATGCATTTGAAGAATACCTTATGATTATTTTAGCACAAGTAGTGGGTGTGTGTGTATAGCCGTGAACATATGTGTCAGATATTGTTAAGCAAAGAGTTTAGGGGTTTTTTTGTAGCAAAAAAAGCTTTCTAAAATCCTTTCATATTTTGGTTAATATTCTCTTTATGTGCCTTACTTGTGTTTATATTTTATATGACATCTGGACTCAGATAATAAGCACTATAGCCTGTAAAAGAAACAATATGTAGTTCTAGCCAGTTTAAGAATAGAAACAATCAAACAAATCACAAAAATCCCTCCACAAAACCCAATAGCTCCAATCACTGAAAACTATTGACCCAGATAATCCTGTGAAAGACCTGTAGAAGATATCTATTTGTTTCTTTTGATGGGAATAATACATATTTGGCCACTTTAGAAAGGTGCATTTATTTTCACGTGCTGGTTCATGTTAATTTTTTATGTGTTTTTGGTTTTTGTATCGTGTGTCTGACAGAAAGAAAGATTTCTTTGTGACTGTCAGTGGTTGGAATGAAGGCTCAACCCACCAAACACATTCTTCATCTGTATTCTGTGTGTGTGTACCCTGCAATGAGGCAAGGAGTCTCTGTTGAGAACAGCCTCCGTAATTCCTTAATTATGGCTCTGATTAAAAAATTTCTGACATTTTACATGCCTGAAACTGCATGCACCTCTGTACTCTCACACTCACAGCCTTGGGGTGGATTATATTATTCTTGCCTGCAAACCAGGCTGGGGTCTAAAGACATTGAGAACCCCTGGTTGAGATGATATTGCCCTTTTCTCATTTCTGCAACTGGAGATGTCTTGAATATTCAAGATCTGATTCATTTTTTTCACAAGGCATCTTGATCTGTTACCTTAGAAACAACTGCATAGACACTGGAGGTTCACAGCATATAAAGAGCTGGAGAGTGAAGCACTATGATGACTAACTTGAAATGAAGGTTTGAATAAGTGTATGTTTGAAAAGCTCTCATATTTTAAAGAATAATAAGGAAAAATGTGGCGGTTTTTTTCCTCTTACAATATTCCCAATATATTTACCTGACATGCTACATCTTATAAATGACTCCTTTCTTGTAAGGAGATGATAGTTTATACTGAAAAATATTCTGACTGAGAAATTCAAAATACTAACCTAATGTACTTTCTGTAAATTTGCTCTGAAGAGTCATTGCTCACTAAAAGCAGAAAATTTATTAAAGGCTAAATAATACTTTGAAATATGTCTACGTAGCCTGCTCATAAATAGTAGAAGATACTGCATCTGTGATTTTAATGCTGGGAATTACCTTTAAAGATTTAAAGGTGATGCAGATGGTATTTTCTGCGTCTTGTCAGTTGTCCCTAAGTGCTGCCCTATGCCACACACTGGTGCTGGCTGTCAGGAGCTGGCTAGAACAGATGTCAGTGAGACACACTCTGAGACACAGCTCATGGCATGTAAACTGCAACGCCTTTCAGCAGCGTGTGGGAATAATTAGATCATCTGCATGGAAGAGAAGGAAGTCAGACCTCATTCAGCGAGATGTGCATCAGGGAACAGACACCTGTGTGTCTATTAAGGGACAAAGAAAGAGAAAAAAAATTCCTATTTTGTTCATATAGAGCTAAGAAAGGAACAAAGCAGAAGATTACATTTACGTTGCAGTAATGTGCATGGTAAAGGGTGACAAAGTATTTTCTGTTCCTGTGGGAATGGCCAGAGGTGTTGTGATCTCTTGCTCCTACAGTTCCTCTCCTCAGTGTGGAGTTAGGCTGTAGAGACTGTGAGTTTTCCCTTACACAAGGCTCTGTGTACTGGAAGTAGTATCTTGTGGAAACAAGCTACTAAAGCCTGAACATTGTTTTCTATCAGACCCATTTCCTGGGGACTTGACATTTGTGCAGAACAGAGAAATCTTAAAGAGATTTCTTCTATGATTGCTTTTCTATGTTTCAATCAGTGTGTTCCAAATCGATTTAAAATATGTATGCAGTTTTTTTGTTGGCATCTAAAAAGTGCTCTTACAAGTTCCCAAACTTCTCACAATGATGCTTTCAGAGCAGCAGTGCTGTAAATATGTCTTAAGGAAAGGCATACAATGCATGAGGCTGTTAAATTTCTTGCACCAGAAAATCAGGAATGATTCTCATCATCGTGAAAATAGTAGTTGAGCTCTAAGTTACTCTTAATAACTGATTAATTCTTAATAGATGATAATTTATAGTGATGCTCTGATATTTCATTGTCAGCATTATTAACTATTCCAACTGTCATTTTGGGGTTTGACTCTTTGTGTCCTTACTTTTTTTTTTTAAGATATCTTCTAACCATGATCATATTTTTGTGCATGGGATTCACTATTACACTAGATTTTAAATATCCAACAAATTAATAAAAGGTAAACAAAAATCTGGTATAATCAGAAGCTGTCTGTTCATCTGATAAGAAGACTTGAAAAATGAGTCTTTGTTTTCTCACCCACTGACTAAATGTTCATTTCATTTTGCATGATTGAAGAGTGATCTCCAGCCTGATTAATGACAGACATGCTACACCTACAGCTTCTTCAAAGAGCTGCTCCTCAGCAGACACACCTACGCTTTAGCCTAAAAGCAGATTTGTAGAACCAGGGCATATGGTGTAAGAGAAAAACCCTCTGTATGCACAGTAGAAAAGATGTTCACTTTCTCACCTCTGACTGCCCTTTGGTAGCACGACTTCTGTGCCCAAAACCCTGCAGCAGAAACCCCAGACCAGAAAGACTTCATTCCTTCTCTTATTGTCTCTTTGAGCTCAAAGTCTGTTTTTTAGAGCCCTGTCACACACAACTTTCTTAATGAAGCACAAATTCTATCATTCTTATTTTATTGTTATAAACAAAACTCATATTTGGACAGAAATCTAAGGCCATGCTTAGAAGAATAGTGCCCAGTTTGATCAAGTAACAGCACTGAAGTCCTTGTTTACAGACTTGAAGAGGATCACCCAGCATGGGCAGTTCTTTAATGAGGAAGAGGGACTGCAGGTATGCAGTGCTAGAGACTGTGTTTTTGTGGCAAAGCTAAGGGAAAAAGTGAACAGCAAGCTGTTTAGTGCAACCTGTGAAGAAGCAGTTTCTCTTTGCAAGGACTTAGGCATGTAAACAGATTGCAGCTTTGCTGGTTTTGCTCTCTGCTTCCACACTAATATTTTAAAAGGAAACCATTGGGATTGCCTTGTTACTGGTGAGCACACATCTGTGATTTTCTTCCCTTCTGTGCTATTTGCAGATACCTCTAGTGAAAAACCCTCACTGGCTAAGCATCCCAGTGACTCTCTGACCCTGAACAAAATAATTCTTTGTGGTGCCCAGAGTGTATTAACAGAACACAGGCTGGAGCTCTGAGCACAGGCTCCTGACCTGCCATTCTCTGGTGAGTTTGTTTGTCAAAAAAAAAATCCTGAACAAAAAGCCATGAAACCACATATAGAGGTTTTTGAAAGACTAGATCGTTGATCTGTATATGGTATCAACTACCTGTAAAAGTTACATTTATCTTTCACAGAGCTGTCTGAAGATAACTGAGAAAGCATCAGTATTAAGCCCATCTCATTTTCAAGTTTCTAGTAGCTGTATTTTAACAAGCCTTTTGTTTTATTAGTGGCAAATCATATTCTTGTAGTGCACAGTACTATAATAATAATTTTAATAAAGAAGTGAAACTGTCTCTCAATAAATATTTTCCTTGAAGAGACTGATAGAAAACTTCTTTTTCTGTTTCAAAGATGATTCAAGGAACATCTGAAGAATTTAAATTTTCCTTCTCTTAAGGAGGAAAGAAAGTCTTATTTTTAATTTAAGAACAATGGGAAAATCCAAATGATCTGTACTTAAAGAATTTGTGTGTGCAGAGCATGATGCAATGAGCTATCTTGAGGAGAGGAGGAGTAGGTGTGAACTTTCCAACAACTTCAGTGTAAAATGTTTCTCACATCTAACCATTGTTAAGATTTCAGAGTTTTCCCATTCACCCTTAGGAGGAAGCAAGACCTTACAAAAATGTTATGACAAGAAAGGAAAGGGAGAAAGGAGGGAGAGAGATAGTCCTAAAAATAACAAGTAGGGTAGGACATTTGTCTAAGATTATCCCATCCTGGCCTGAAATCCCTGCCTTGAAACAAGCTCAAAGGGTAAATCCACACAGTTCAATGAAACACAGCATAGACACCCAAGCTGGCTGGCTCAGCTAGCTCTCACCCTGGAAGCAAAGGAGCTGCACTAACTGTGGATGGTGCTGAGAAATAGTGAGAAATACACTGGAGAAAGCACTGCATGAAGAGGGGCAGCCAGGCTGCACACCAGTTCCATAACAGATCTGCTTTTAGCTCCGTCTTATAAAAATATTTTGGCCTGCCCATGACTGCAGTAGATATCCAGAGTATCCTGCAATGCCCAACAAAATGATTCTTAATGCACAGAGATAGTGTGTTCTGTTATTTATGTAATAATATCCCAATGATATAATAATTATTAATAACATGGAATATTTAATTTCTATACTGATTTACAAATTCTGTAATTTTATAGCATACATTGGAATGCCTTACTTGTGACTATTTATTTTGTTGTCTGAGTGAAACTAGTATAACTATTTTAAAAATATAAATTATGACTGCTTTTATTTCATTTAGCTTTGTAAGGATGGTGTATGGCAGAACTATTAATACACTTTATATTTCTCTGTCTTAGGGCTATTCGAGATTACAATATTAGGGTTTTTTTAATAAATTAAAAAGTGTAGATTATGGGCACATGCATTTCTAAAACCTTCATACAGTAAGAAAATATAAGCTACTATATTAGTTTAATTTTTAAGAATTTTGAAACCAGTAACTTTCAAATACCAAACAGAAGCTTTTTTGAATACTGTGGTGGAAACCTTCTGGAAATACAAACAATATAACAATCTCCTAATTTGTACTAGAAACAGAACTTTTTTACATATTTTCAGATGTACTAGAAACAGAACATATTTACATTCTCAGTAACAGAGAGAGGGTTGTTATTGTTACAGTTGAGGTTTTTAAACATTTCCTATACCTGAAAAAGACTGGGATAGCATGTCTATTCCTGTTAACATGCTTATATATATTCTAGGATAAGAGCACCATCTTGTGTTCAGTGTAAATAGCTGTTGCAAAGCTGTTCCTGTTGCAAAGCAGGAAATGTTGCATTATAATGAATTAAAGAACTATAAAATTTGTTTGACTATTATGATACAAGGTATTCTTACACATAACACTAACAGCCATAAAAAGAAAATATTATCTGTCAAATAATGCAGAATGAAAATGTTTGGTATTTTTAATATTGTATATATGATTTTATAAAAACTATTATTTTATATAAAAGTAATTATTGTTTCAATTACAAACTAGAAAAAGAACCTCTAAAAATTTTTTTCTTTAGTTATTGATTTAATTTAGAATATAGTATTTTAGTCCTGTAAAAATCAAAGAATTGATTAGAGACTTTATCAAAATATATCAGGTTGAATGATATGTGTAGTTCTAATTTTCTCAGTTGTGTTATAATTATTATGAATTATTCATTGTGCTGAATATGCTATCTCACTTCTAGGCCAGTACCTTGGTAGATCTTGACTCAAGGCAGCTTTGAGACACAGGAGAAATAATACAATTGTGTGTTCCCAGCTGTTACTTTTAATCTAAATATAAAGTCAGGGCTTTTTTAAGAGCCATGGAAGGGATGGAAGGGACTCCAGGATACGGTCTAGTCCAATCCTTTTGCTCTAAGCAGGGTCAGCTACAGCAGGTAGCTCAGGGCTGTGCCCAGCTGGGTTTTGAATATCTTCAGTGATGAAAACACCACAACCTCACTTGGTAAACCAGCTATTGCACTGTGTTTGATCAGCCTCAAAGTAAAAGGAAGTTCTTGCATTTAAAGGGAATTTTCTGTATTTCCAGTAATGCTCATTGCTTTCTGTCTTGTCACTGGGCATTGCTGGGAAGAGCCTGGCTCTATGTTCTTCCCTCCCTCCCGGCAGGTGTTTGGATGCATTGACAAAAGCCTGCTCAAAACAGTCCCAGCTTTCTCAGCCTCTCCTCTCACTTCCAATATCTCAAGCCTTTAAAGACCTTAATGGTCCTTTGCTGGGCTCACTGCAGACATCTGTGTCCCTTGTGTGCAGAGGAGCCCAGAACCTGACACAACACTGCAGATGTTGTCTCTCCAGTGCTAAACAGAAGGGAAGCATCAAACCTCTCAGCCTGTTGACAATTCTGCTTTTAATGTAGCCCAGGATGGTGGTGGCCTTCTTGGCCACAAGGGCACATTGCTGGCTCAAGGTGATTTTCAAGGTGACCTTATTGCATACCAGAACCTTTTCTGCAAGCTTGCTTTCCAGTCCATCAGTCCCCAGCACATACCAGTGCATGAAATCATTCCTCCCAAGGCACAGGACTTTATATTTCCTTTTGTTAATCTGCTTGAAGATCCAGTTTACCCAGCCCATTGAGGTTTCAGTCAGCAGGACTTTTCAGAGATAGTCAAGAGTGGCTTCACAGTGATGTGAGTCACCTACTGCGGGAACCAAATTAGCACCCAGGAGTTCATGTCTGCCCAGTTGATTGAACCTTCCCTAACCTCAGCCCCTTCCACTCAGAGAAGACATATTTCTGCTGGGATCATGCTGCCCTACTGCCATCACTCATCTGTGTCCTTTATGTATTTGAGTTTAGTCAGATCATTGTCCATTCATGCAGGATAACTGCTACTTTCACTTGATTTTCGGGCACTCCAGATATTCAACTGCTGACCTTGGAGGAGGTGATCTTACAGAATCAATCAACTCTCCTAGAACTTGTATCTTTCCAGGACCACCTCCCATGGCATTTGTCCACCCATACCTCTCAACAGTGAACTTTTGCTCTTCTGAGGCCCAGAATTATGATTGTGCTTTTTAGTTTGTTCCTTCTTTGAAGCATCCCAAACTCCATCATATTGTGCTCCTGACATTCACCGTCCCAACTGATTCTTGCTTATAAAGGTATGAGGAACTGCAGACCTACCCTCATCAACTCTGTGATTAGCTGTGTCAGGAAGTTATCAATCCACTCTGGAAACTTCCTGGCTTGCTTGTACCCTGCTGTGTTGCCATCCACGGATATTATGTGGTTCAAATCCCCATAAGGACCAGGGCCTGTGATCATGAGTCTTCTTCCAGCTGCCTGAAGAAGATTTCATTGACTGCTTGTTCCTCGTCAAGTAGTCCAGACATAAAGTACAATGTTGGTAGCTTTCCACTGGACTTTCCACTAATCATGACCAAAAAGTCACTCATTTCCTCACCTGGGTGAGCTCTCTGCATTCCTGCTCTCCTCTCATATAATGGGCATTTATATAGTGATGGGGAAGACCATGGAGTGATAGAGGATGGGTTCTGGTGTGTGGAGAGGTTTGTGCTGCTTTATCTAGTTGAAGTTAATGATAGCAGTAATTTCCTTTTTGTGAAAACATCTACAAGCTTGCTGTCACATACTGGTCGATTGCACTGTCGTCTTGGGTTCTCTAACAGCTTTTAAGACTGCATCAGGAGCAGATCCATCTTGCTGTGAAAGAATCTGGTTTACCGTCAGTTCGTTTATCTTTTTTGTATTACTAGAATGTCCTTGATGTAGCATCCCAAGACTCCTTTGCTGAGCCTTCTTTTTGGGCAAGAAAGCAAATTTTTCAAATGTATAACAGGACTGACAAGTTTTCTGCTACCCTTTATGCTTTCATTCATTCCAACAAAATACCTTAATTAGAGTAGGGAAAACATATTGACTTCTTGTCCAGTTTAATCACTCTGCGTTCATGGGACCACAGAGAGAACCTGGCTATTTTAATTTTACAATCAAGAGGGGTTGTTTGTCATTAGAGGGAAAATGGGGAAATATTAAAACTAAGGGGGTAGACAAGGGGGTTGTTTGTCATTAGTTTTCTGAATTTACATTTGAATTTCTCTAATGCTAAGTTTGCTGTACTGGTTCTGAAATTGCTTTGCTTCATTCTTCATCTTGTTTTGACATTTATTCACATACATTTTTTTCCTCCACCATTCAATAGCACAATTTAAGAAAACTTAAATTTCCATTCTTTTTTCATCCTTTATCTTGCTTTTCATTTCCAAATGTCCCTGTCACCTTTTTGCAGAATTATTCCCTCTTAAATGTGAAAAAAGGTGTTTTTTATTGCTCTTTTTTTCTCTCTCATCTATGAAAATTTTTCTAATTTTTTTCATTTGATAGAAAATATCACAATTTCTTTTGGTGCAGAATAAAATAACCATTTGACATTGTTTTTTTCCCGTAGATGCCTCTCTGTCTTATTTTCACTTCCTTGCTGCCTTCCTTTAGTTCTTCTTTTCTACTTATCACCACTATACTTCTGAATTCAGACAGCATTCTGTCCTGACTTCACTTCTAAGGTCCTTCATTCCACTGGGAATGTTTTCTGGCATTTTGGTTGGGGTTTTTTTGTGTTTGTTTGTTTGGTTGGTCGTTTGTTTGTTTTTTTCTTTGTGGGCTTCATCATGTGTAACCTATCTTAATCCTGCAAATGATTGTTTGTTTGCTTTTGGTTTTAATATTTCCCCATTTTATCCTGTGTCACTTCTTAAAGTTTCTCTGTTTGATATTTGGGTCTTTTTTTTGGTACACTTTGTATTTTGAATGGATGCCTCTTTAGATCTTCTTAGGTTTCTCACTTCTTATTACTCAGAGTAGGCAGTGAGACTGTTTTGGCATATGGGAAACATCCTAACAGATCCTCACCTTGCCTGGTAACAGGGATTGCAGCCAGAGCGTGAAAGGACGATTATGCCTTTGATGTGTTATCTACGTGATGTGTCACATCAGGATGTGGCACAGCATCCTCCAGGCTCAGCCTTCATTGTCCCCATATGACAGCAACAGATAGATAAGGACTGTCCCTAAATATCCTCCCATTCTAATATTCACATGTGCTCTTCTGATCTGCCTAGCATAAAGTAGAATCCTTTCTGTAACAAACTTAAAATGTGGCCAGACTACCTGCACTTCAAGAGATGTTATACCAGATTTGAAAATGAAAACTGAACAGTTTGTACAGAAATGAAAACTGGACAGGCTGCTTGATGTCTTCTGGCTAAGAGATACAGTATATGTATAGTGTTTTATCTGAGTGAGTGGTTACATATTTGGGGTATGCTTTTTGATTTTTATGTCATTTATTCTTTGCTTAACACACCATAACTGCTCCAAATATGCCAGTTATGGATATCTTAACTTAAACACTTATTGGTAAGTAGATTTATTGACATGATCTATTGAGTCGTACAAGTCCTTTGTATTGTCCTTCATTTGCAAGCCCCTAAACCATTCTCTCTGCTATGCATTTATGTTGTCATAGGAACTGCTTCTAAAGTTGCAGAGGAGAATAATTTCCATGAAGTATCAAGCTCGAAGTATCAGTTATATCAGTAATATGAGCATCATAACAGCTTTCTGATTAGCTAGGAGTCTTAGTTTATTATTTATCTCTCCCTTAAAAATAATCATAATAACACTTTTGGGTTGCTTGAAATAAAAAAATACATAAGGAGTTCATTTTTGACAATTTAACACTGACAAAGTTTGTAGCTCTTCTAAGTTACAGAAGTCTTTCTCGTTTAAAGAAGAGATATGAGGAGTAATTTATCTGTACTATATTATGCACTTTTGGAGCAATAGCTTCACAACCCAAACACCTGATGATATCCCAATACTTCCATAAACATCACAGTTTAGCACCATCTTCAGTACCTTCCAAAGGTTTTCGGGCAGTTTCTTCAAAGTAATAATACATGGCCATCAGTAACACAATTTTCCTGCGGCTTTAATCTACATGATTCTTCTAGGCCATGGGCTTCAGGGACACTGAAGACTGCTGTGCTTCTTTATCTTCATACTTGTGATCAAAAGGGTGTTTCTTGACAGTAGGCTTTTTTGTGACCCAAATGTTTTTAGAATAATTTTGCTTTCTCTGTGTGTAAATGGTCAGACACCATTGATATGTGTCGTCAAGTACATATCTTCTTTGAGTCACAAAAGTTTTCTTATAAAATTGAGATTTCAGCAAAAACTTTAGAAGATGTTATCTGTCACTCATTGGATCTGTCTGGGATACATTTAACTCTTTTCATAGCAGCCCATAGGGTGATATGTTTTGGATCTGTGGTTAAACTGTTGATAACACATTGGTGACTTCCCAACAATGTTTAGAATCCAACCTGCTACATGCAGGAGAGTCATACTAGGGGAATGTTCAGTCATTTTAGGATAAAACTGAGAACCTCCTGCCACAGAATAATAAAAAGTTTATGGCTTGACTGGTCTCCATGTTGCATGTCAAACATTTAATATACACAAGGAATATATGTTGTACAGCTTTGTCCTGTTATAGAATACATGTCCACTCCTAGGTATGTTTGTAGAGGAGAGCTGAATGGTTTACTAATTTAATATCATTTATAATTTCTTTCATTTTTAGCCCCTTGTGAAGCCAACACATTCTTTTGCCACAGTAATATGTGTATAAATAATACACTGGTCTGCAATGGACTCCAGAACTGTGTGTATCCCTGGGATGAAAACCACTGCAAAGGTAACATGTAGAATTGAAAAAGTTGTCATTCGCACTGCATGAGATACAGCATATAATCTTCAGTTTCTTGTTGAGTATGTGCCAAATGGGTGAAAGCTCAGAAGAGTAATTCAGAGAGAGCAGATATTAAGCAATAGAGGAAATGAAGGAAGGTAAAAAAATGCCAGTGGATTATACTTTCAGTGTTTTCATTTTTTTTTTTTCTCTGATGTTGCATTGGTTGTGTCCTGCTGTCTGTTTATGGACTTCTGGGAGGCTTTCTGATCACTTGGTCTATGCTTTCCATGCAATCTAAAGTATAATTAAATGTAATATTTTGGTTCCTTTGCCATAGTTGCCTTTGTAGTGGAGTAATATATGACTAGCAGGTGTCTTTTAGCTGCATGCTATGCCCATAATAGTAGTCTTATAAAGGAAGGTGGAATTAACATTGTAAGAAAGCAACCAAATCTACCTATAATCTAGTGAAATTGAAGTGCAAGGAACAAGCTAGTAAATACTACATCTGGAAATTTTTATTTCATAGGCAGGGAGTGATGTTCTTATCCATGTACTGACAATGATTTCTAAATATTTCTGTGGTTCTGTTACAAAAACCACACAAACAAGCCCCAAAACAGCATCTGTGTTGTCTTCAGGGAAAAGAGCTTAGCAAAATTATATTGCAGGCTAGGAAGACAGTTCACTTCTGTCTTGTATCCTCCTGTCTCCCCCTTACTGCAGATTTGTTCCTGAAAGCATGGGATATGCCAAATTTAGGAACCAATCAAGAAAAAAATTCAGAATGAAGTGGATTAGCAGTCAGCCTGTAAATCTACTGAAGCCTGTAGAATCCTGACAAGCAGTGAAATAGGGTAAAACACAAATGAAAACATACACTTCAAAAGAATACAGCTAAACTGTGGCATAGCATAATATTCTTCAAAGAAACTAAACAGACAACTGGGAAATTATTATTCATTCTCTAGTTCTTCACAATAGAGGAAAACAGAAAACCTTCATCACTCTTCAATTTCCAGAATGATTTTTATCTTTCCTTCATCAAGTATCTTTTATCAGGTCTTGTGCATTTATCCTCTCTTGTTTTTTCTGACTACAAAAAGGAGGTTTGCTGATTCCAGCAAAAATGTTGTTTGCCGCAGTGTTGCTTTTCCTAAGTCTGCTTGTTCTCCAGAGTCTGTGTCAGTCAATTAGAGAAACATTGAGTGAATCTGCAAGCTTAGACAATGATCTACTGAAGAGTTAAGTTTTGGTAACTGGGAGATTTTGAAGAAATGAGTGCCACTGTTTTGGTGTCAATAATTTCCATTTCAAAGGCTTTTTCTTAATTCCTTTTCTATGTCCTGGGTTGCCAGGAAAAATTACACTAAACTGGATGTTGAAACTTAACCACAGTTGACTTGCTATGCCTGAGAGAGACTGATACAAACACTTTCAACTTGAATTTCTACAAGGCTCAGTCACCATCTTGTGCCTGTAGCCTTGTGAAGGCCAATCCCAGAGAAAGATCCACAAGAGGAGGGGGAAACTGGTTTTATTTTATTATTTCTCTGCATTTTTATGCCTTATTCACAATGCAGAATTTGCTGACTAACTTATTAGAGGCTCCTGAGCAAAGGGTAGTAGGTATGATCAGATTTTGGATTTTTATGGCTGTTTAGAAAGGTTTTGGTAATTAATGGGGAGGGGGGCACAGAAATAACTTGCACAAATGTGGTTTTTTTGCTTTCTGAAATCTAAATTTGAATAACTTTTCTATTTTCTCCTCATTTAGCTTTTTCATTGAATGCTACCAAAATTCCCACTCAGCTCATAAACATTAGACTTAAATCCTGTAAAATCTTGCTCTTTCATAGGACCTAATGTCCTAGCTGCATATATTTACTGGAAGAGAGAGAAAATAATGAAGAGAACATCTGTAAAAGTCTTGGGGGCTTTAGCAGCCAAATGGAGTTCAGAGGTGACATTGAAGCCATCTGCTTGTTACGGTGGTGGTTTTTTTTATAAAAAAGTAAAATAATTATTTTGTTTAATTAAACTTGCAAGATACCCTGAATAAATAAGTTTCCAAGAGAATAGGCACATGAAGTATTTGTGTGTTGCTTATTTGGCTTTCACAAATATCTGATTTCTTCCCCTTTTCTTTTTTGTTGGTGAGACTGATTAAGTGAACTCAGAAATAGACTAGACTCAGCCTTGCAGTAATCTGTGAACACATCATAGTTGTTTTTATTCTTGAACTGCAATTAATGCCGTGCTTTTTTTTTTTTATTCCCTGTCGCACAGAAAAAAGAAAAGCAAACCTATTGGACCAACTTACCAATACCAGTGGGACTATAATTGGGGTGACCTCTTGCATTGTGATCATCCTCATTGTTATCTCTATCATAGTACAGATCAAGCAGCCTCGTAAAAAATTTGTCCAAAGGAAAGCAGACTTTGATCAAACAGTGTTCCAGGAGGTGTTTGAGCCTCCTCATTATGAGTTATGCACCCTTAGAGGGACAGGGACTACAGCTGACCTTGCTGATGTTGCAGATGACTTTGAAAATTATCATAAACTGCGGAGATCCTCTTCAAAATGCATTCATGACCATCACTGTGGATCACAAGTGTCTAGTCTTAAGGGCAGCCGTAGTAACCTCAGCACAAGAGATGCTTCTGTCTTGACAGAAATACAACCCCAGCCTGTAAAACCACTTGTTCAGCCCATGAACAGGAGAAACATCCTTGTCATGAAGCATAGCTACTCACAAGATGCTGCTGATGCGTGCGAGATAGACGAAATTGAAGAGGTGCCAACCACAAGTCACAGGCTGTCCAGACATGATAAAGCTGTTCAGCGGTCAGTATCAATAGATTTTTGATGAAGACTAACTATTGTGTAAGGACTTGATTGCCCAAACATATTCACTCTTTGATCATTAAAGACATATTTTCTTTCTTCTTTTTTTTATTGTTTAAATTTCTGTTTCCTGATAGCACATGCCATTATATTATCTCTTTCTGTCTCTCTTTCTCATCTCTGCTCCTCTTTCCTGAAGGATCCTGTATCTCTGTTTTACCTTTCTACTTTCTTTCTTTCTTTTTCTTTTACTGTCTTACATATACCCCTATGCATACAGGTCAACAAAGAACAGGCAGAATTTTTAAAAACCAAAGAAGATTGTGTGAATTTACATTTTTGGAACAGCCACATTACATTTCCTTGTAACTGAGGTGGCCTTGAATATCACCCACTGTTGGTCTAACCATCTCTAAATAAATTCATCAATAAATAAAATATACATATATCCATTTTGATGCATGACACGAGAATGAGGAACACAGTCCTGGGGCAAGGAAACCCCTTTCCTCATAGCATAATGCCTTTTCTATAATCAATGACAGTATTTCCAAAATTTAATTGTATCTGTTCCATTATTGATCACAGTATTTTGGTTTGTCAAATAAACATAGATAGATTAGAACATGAGACAAATTAATGAACACATATATATTTACATATAAAAATGAATTAAAGGAATATTTCTAATCAATAAAAAAAGAAAAAGCAAGCATAATATTTTTAATAAAAGAGCTGTATCTTTTGTATATTGCAATTTGAATCACTATAAATATGAATGATTGAAAGTTTACAAGTAAAAGAAAAAGAAAACCAAAAAATTTATAAACAATTTATTTGAAAAAGAATAGATAACCCTTCTTTAATATATTTGTGTTTTCTCTTGCATGCATTATTTATACATTTCTCGTTATAGTTTACATGGCCTCCATATTTTCTTTGCACATTAAGGCATTTCTTTAAAAAAAAAAAATACAGGTTTTTGGTTATTTTAATCCAATTGCATGTCTATGTAAATTACTTCCTGAATATCTATCAGATTATCAAAGTGTACTGTTTATAAAGTCTCTATATGCATATATTTCTTTTCTTCTATGCAAACACTATTATTTTGAATGAAATAGCCGTAACATTCCAGGTTCTGCCTCATTGGGTCTCTAAGCAAACATGAGTCTGAGTACAACACAACTAGGGTCTAAGAGAAAAACCCGAGGTAAGTAAACATATCTATACAACAATTGAACCATCTGTTGCTTTCCATTTTATTTGTTATGTTGCTAAAATGCATATTAGGTCTTAAATTGTATGTCATCTTGTATGGAAACAGGTTTGAATTTTAAAAAACTGAAAGCCAGATGACCACTTTAGCATTGCAAACTAAAAAAAATCTGTTAATTCCTTGTTCTTGACAGAATTGCAGTCAGCCCTGAGTAAGAACTGTATTAATTCCAGCTGCATAATAGAGTCATGTGCTTTGCATGGCTTTTGCATTTCATTTATTTATTTCTTAATTATTATTTATGGAAATAAAACTTAGAGCCCCAGCATGTGAAATAGAATTCAAAACTTGGTCATTTAATTCAAATCAGTAAGATGTGGAACTATGTGTTTTCAGTTATTTTTTTTTCATCCAGTCCTGTGAAGTGTTGTGGGAATGAAGAGCGTGTGTTAATATTGATAAATTTAGAGGTTCTGTAGCACTAAGGTTAATGTTTCAAATTAAACTTACTTTCTGGAGTATTTTCTTAGACTTTTCATTTTGCATAATTTTTATCAGCACTTAATAAACATAATTTCAGATGTTTGTAATGGAGCTATGGATAACTACTGGTCTGTCAGTTTATATATGTGTATATATAAACATAGATAAATGTATATACATTTTTATGTGTATATATGTATAAAACAATTTTACAGTGAAATAATCCATTAATGATTTTATTGCCTGTAGATAGTTTAAGTATATATTTTTCTGCATTTTTTTCCTCAGAGCTTATTTTAACTTAGTTTTGATTTCAGAAAACTATTCATGCAGTCATGCAAACTCTGAAAGGAAAAATCTATAATGAACAATCTCAGCTCTCTGAAAGAGAGAGTGGACAATCTTCTAATTTAATTTAATTGCCTTTATGCAAACCTAAGAGG
This sequence comes from Setophaga petechia, assembly GCA_024362935.1. NCBI lineage: Eukaryota > Metazoa > Chordata > Aves > Passeriformes > Parulidae > Setophaga > Setophaga petechia. The sequence continues at coordinate 34,033,410 of JANCRA010000008.1, forward strand.
TATAGCCATATCTTACCTCCTTAGCAAGATATTCCCATTGCACAAAAATACATTTCTTTTTAAATTTGGTTTCTGGCCACAATGTGCTCCTTAGTTATTAAATATATTTGCAGATTTGCTGGAAACTTGAGGAAGAAATTAGTTCCTGAGATTGTCCTTTCATTTATTAATTTATTCATTTATTTAAAGTCATAGTTTTCTTTAAGTTGATCTATGTCTGTTGTTTACTTCTATGTTGTGTGATATGTGGAAGAAGATTTACATTGAACTTTTGTTATATGTACGTTGTTTTCATTATATAGACTGCTTGAGAATAGTGCGCTCCTGGGTGATTTTGAACATGCTACAGTGAAATGTGAAACTATCGTCCTTGGAAACACCAGCTAGAGGTTTTATGGACTCTGACCAGCTATTCTCTTATCATGAAAAAATTCAGCAGTGTTGAGTAAAATTACTAGAAGGCAATAAGACTTTGGTTATTATGCTTATCAGTCATTTATCTTTTTGTTTTTCTCTCTTCTTTTTGTTGCAAGTAAAATTCCCAATTTCAGGAACAATTTATTGAAATCAGGTATTTAGCCATTCATAATCACTTCAATAGAAACGTTTGTTGGACAAGCATCTAGCAATATGACTGAATTCGACATTGAGAAATTAATCTGCATGTATGTTACTGAATATTTGAGTTGGCAAAAATCCCTTTATTAGATACATTGTAAAAAGCATGCATTCACAGTTATTGCTGTTACTGTTCCATTTCTGTGTCATATGCTTGCTACTTGTAACTTTTATATAAAAATACATAAAATAATGTATAATAATTTCGTACCTTGAGTTTAATGCAATGTTTTCTTTTACCTAATTTACCAATCCTCAGGAAATTAAGCTCAAAATGTAGTTTCTAGAAACTTGAAACACAGATAAAGCAGAGAAACAACTGTCTTTCATCCCTCAATTACTGAACAGAATTCATTAATTTTTAAAGATTTAAATGAATTCATAATAGGTTGATCACCTAATTTCAGTTAAAAGGTTTGTGATAATCTATGTATTCCATTCTGTACTCTTAACTAATTTATTTCCATGGCAATTATTAGGAAGTTTGCCTCAGTACTGTAGAGTAGCAGATTTTTATCAGTTACACAAATCTTATGGTTGGATTCCAACTCTAGAAATACAGACACAAACCATTTCCTTATGCAAGATGAAATTATGTTTGTAATTCAAGCTGTAAGTATCAATAACCAACAGCAAAATCAAAACGGAGAGGTTACGTTTTTATAGAATTACTATTGGTTGAAGAGCTGCTAGTGTGTAAAGTTGAAAGCCTCCTCAGCTAAGAACTCAATAGCCATGCATAAAATCATAGTTTCATTATCTATTTAAAGTCCATCTTTCAAGTTCTCTTCCAAAACAAAGCTCAGCTCCTCCTGAATTATCTTGTGTCACTCACGGTTGTTAGGTTTTTCTGCATAAAAATATTGCTAGATTTACTAGAAAAATTGTAAATAATTCCATCTATGTTCCTAAACTGTGAGTACATGGGGAAAAAAGAAAACCTTAAAGACAGACATGAAAAAAGGTGATCTATGTGAGCTATTTAAATATATTATATAATACATAATTTGCATAATTAAAATACAGAAAATCTGATTTCTAAAACTGTGACATGATAGTGACATGAGAAGAAGGGTTTCAGATATTTGACTACTTTTATATTTACAAGGTATTTTACGACTATTTTTTACCTTGAATGATTTGTTTGTTTTTACATATTAGCTGAAAAACAGTCCTCTGTCTTCTGCAGTCATTGAGAGTCATTGGGTCATCCCTCAGTTACAAGGGTTTGCAGCATGCACTAATAGTTCATTTCCAGATCAGTATCTCTTCACAAGTTCATAAGATTTATCACTGTTTTTTTCCTTAACCTTTCCAAGTCCTAGCTCATCATCCCTTTTTTAAGCATATGTTAAGATATTTGCCACATCCATGTTTAAAGTGGATGCACCCATGCGTCCCTTATAAAATAAATGTAGAATTAAAGGCTTGCTAAAAAAAAATCAATATACATGCAGACATTTCTATGTATATTTATAGATATTTAGTATTGGAGATAGTGTATAGAATAAGGAAAAATCTAAATATTAATTTAGTTTTGAATGAATTACATTGTTCACACATAAATATGCTGAACTTGTTTTTTAAAGTTGCTGTGTTATTATATCTAAGTGCCTAAGTCCTACTGTAACATAGAGTTTGTCTAGTCCCTCCTAGACAAGTACACAATATAATTAATTTTAAGATTTTTCCGGTTAAGTGTTAACTGAAAGAACTGAACTGGAGAAGACATGGATATTAATAATTATATAGCATGCACACCCTTGCATTCTTTTAAAAATATTTAATTGTGCCACAGAAAAAGGAGGGAGAAACATAAAATGCTGTGTAAATGGAACAAGTCAAGCAAAGTGAGGATGTTAATTCTTGATCCTGGAAACTCCTTTAGAAACATAGTGCCTAATAGCTAGCTAATATCCTAAAACAAAAAACATTGTAAGTGCAAAATACATGTATACTGGGGTAACAGGGTCAAATTATATCTATTAATATATAAACAAGAATGAATTCAAACACGACAAAATTCTATAATTAAAATGTTTAATTTACAGTAATTGAATTCTTTGTATTGTCAGTGTGAAGAATAGCCTAGTCCCCTGTACGGCAAACAGTAAAGATAATATTTCCTTCTTATCATACAATAGTAGGATATCTTAATGTGATCTATGAAACTCAAAATAATAAAATAAAAGGGAGAGTAGACAGGGAAACTCAAAATATTAAAATAAAAGGGAGAGTAGTTGTTGATGGGAGCAAACAGTTTTCCTTTCCTATCAGTATTTTTCATTATTATAAATCCACTTGTTTAAAAACAGAAAGAAAGTTCAAACAAGTTTTAAATTTTATGGAAAGGAAGTTTGGGTTAAATTTATGCAGCTGTATGCGTTAATATTGTATTACCCAGTAAATTACTGAGGATTAGCTGAGTTGCTGGTCCTAGCTTCATGCATTTTATCTCATGTTTGCCTTAAACTAAAACTAAGAATTATATTTTCTAGATAATTTTGGTTTGACTGGTGCAATGAGTGTGATCTACAGCTATGTTGACATTATGGTTATTTCTTACATACTTTTTAAAAATGAGGTTTTCTTATCATAGTGCATTGAAATATTGTTTCTAGTTTTGTGGTCTGTTTTTTTTTTTTTTCCTCTCTATGGATACAGTATTATGAATATACTTTTTGCATGATAGTTGAACAGCCACATCCAGCCTTTTTTCTCTGCTCTGGGAAATATGGTCATTGCAATTTTCAAGGATATCTGCAGTATCATTTAAAAAACTCAGGAAGTTCATATTGTAAGTCATCCTCATTTAAACTTTTTCTATCTTCAAAATTCTAAAAACAGCTTGGAAAAAAAATACTCTGATAAATGTTTGCACCTCATCCTTCAATTTTTCTCAAGTTTTAAGCTGGCGATATTCTCTTGCACCTATCAACAATCTAGCCAGTGAAAGGGAATAAGAGAAAGTAGGAAGATTTCTTGTTAAAGAGAAATTGTTAGCCCCCATACCCTCCCACACCCCTCAAAAAAAAAAAAAAACAGACAAAAGAAAAACAGAAAGGTAGTAAAATTAGAAGAAGAATATAAAGGACTTTTGCTCATACCTATTCCCAGATTTGCAAACATTTTTAGGACAGATAAATTCTTTAACCACCAAATGAAAGCATTCTGTTCATGTCCAGCTCTTAAAGACATAATTAATACTTCACAGAACACTGTCCTACAAACAAAATTTGGGTTTTTTGGTGTTTCTTCTACTTTATGTGTTAATCTCCTTGCTACTACAAAGATATTTTAGCTGAGAGAGCACAGCTGAAGTATACAGGTTTATACAAAGGATAAAAGCTGCACCATTCAAAACTCTTTTGAACATAGAAGTTTATATCTGATCTGAAAATATCTCCTCATTTGTGGCTCAGCACTTGATGTGAAGTCTTACATTCACAACTCCACTGCTCTTCATCATTACCTTAGGATCATCTCTCTACTCTTTGATGATCACTTTACATCTTTATCACTTACTGCCTTTCATTTCTGTCCACAGTGAGTTTAGTTCCAGTTTAGTTCTGTTCCCATCTCACCTCAAAATTCACTGAAAATGCTGGAGTCCTGCCAGCTCTCTGCCTTTGTGTTACCCTTGAATCCACCACTTCTTTTCCCATCTGTCACTTTAGAGCCATCTTAATCATACCTTGTCTGCAAACAGCAAAACAAAAAATTGAGAACTCATCATGTCCTAATCACCCTCACTTTATGTAAAACAAGAAAAGCTATGAAGGTGCACTGGAATGGACAGGAGGGTGGGCTCGTCAGGGTGTACTGGGTCTGCATTTTAATGACTGTGCATCAGTGTTGTCTGCCTCCATGTGTTGGCATGACTGCTCCTGTGATAGCCATACCTCAGATTTCATTCACCATTTTTCTTCTCCCAGTTAACACCATTGTCAAACCGTGTCCAGCACTTCTATTTTTTCTTCTGTGCTGTATTTATATTAGTGTGTATCTCCACACAACATAAATCTGTGTCATTGCCTCCTTCACATACCAGCCTAGCAAACACCTGCCGATGGTGTGGCAGAGGTAAGGTATGAACAGCAAGGTAAGAACATCAGCTACCAGAAGAAGCAGGAGTTGCTGCTTCCATCCATTTTCATTCCCAGGAAAAGGAATTGTGCTGATCCACAATCTCCAAACAAGGTCACTGTGGGAAAAAAGGGAAGCTGCTATCCTCTTCAAGCAATGGATCCTAGCTGGGAGAAGAGAGATTAATTAAGAAGCCCTTGATGAAAAAATGGAAAGAGTAAGACTGCTTAGATTTCTTTACCAGAGTAACAGGCCTGATCAACTCTGTGCAGCATCATTTCATCCCTTCATTCTCAGATAAAGGAAAACTGTGGTTCAAGTCTTCTTTATCCCAAGGAGAAGGATGCTACAACTGTGAGTACAAATCATATTCAGACCTCTGGAAGGACTTAAAAGCTTCCTTCATAAATGTAGGCAGACAAGGACTTGGCCTATGAGGGTAGTCGTGTGCTGCTACATTCAGCATCTGTAACATTGAGTTATTTAGATCTTTTAAGTTTTCCATTCTTCAGTCAGTCCTGCAGAAAGGTATGTAATAAACAGACTAAGCTAATTAAAAAATGGTGGCTTTACAGGAAAGCAATTACTTGATATTTAGTTTAGTTGGATGTAAAAATACTTGTGTGAAAAAGATCAACAGCTATTGTGAAAAAAATAGGTGCTTTTCTTTTTCAAAGATGCTAGATTAATGTATCTGGTTAAATGAACCATTCAGCTGGATCAACTGCATCACTAAATGAACACACTTTTCATCTGAGATTTTACTTGTAAAAGTGCAGTGTCTGATTCATACTTTAGTCATATCCTTCTAGATCCTGTTTTTTTTTCTGAGTTCAGTGAAAGTTTTAGTTAGGAAAAATCAGTTTGCTGAAAGTGAAGGATTTCCACTATCTTTAGTGAAGCCAAAAATTTGATTTATACTGGGTAAGGAGAGCTTCATTCTCATTTCTCTGTGCTAGAGGAGTTTTTAACACAAGTCATCTACTCTTTCTCTTTGTTTTAAAAATCAGTAATTTAAAGAAAATTTAATGTTCCATATTTAGACTACCCATATAAGTTTGAAAAGAGAAGTTAACAATGAAAGAAAAGATTAGAAATCTAAAGTAAGCTTATTTTCCCAGTGATCGAAGCAAAAATAATATTTCCAGAAGTTATAGTTGAACCCTTGGTTACTATACAAGTCCAATCCTAGCCCTAATTTTTAAAATAAATTTCATAATATCATAAGATAAAATTCAGCTCAGGAATGAGTGATTTTATATTTGTATATCAATTTAAAATTTAAAAATTAACATTTAAAAATATGTAAGGTGCTGATGTCCTTTACTTTAAGCACAACTTATTTTGCTGGTCAGAAAGAATTACTGTCTTTCTTTCTTTTATTTCAGAGACAAGTCTCTGCATTTTGAGTTTTCCTTGCCAAATGGAAGACATTTTTAATTTCTTTCCAGCGTTTTCACTCCCACATTCTACTGACTAGTTTTGGTGCAGAAAACACCCATGGGGTGATTTTGTTTGATATTCTGAGCATATCTGGCACCACTTTAGTAATGAAACAGTACATTACAGCTCTGCCTGCAGGAAGAATTTCTTCAACTGTTATCTAAGTTGCATGGCCGAGATCCAGGCCCAGAGACTTGTGCTGTCATTTGAGAATAACTTCAGTGACATAAAGTATCTTGTTAACTTTTAGTATCTTGGTAGAAAGTTCTACACTAATCTTGGCAAATATTATTTCACTGGAAATAATTTAAATCTTACATTTTTAAAATGTCAACATGAAATCTCCATTTGTTCATACTACCAGCTCTTTGATGATTGAAAAAGAGAGTAATGTTAACATGGAAAACTTTTAGTTCATAGCAGAAAGCAGCAAAGATTTTGTGACATTTTTATTAAATATGCAACAGTTTTCAGATCTGGGATTTTTTTATCCTTTAATTCAGCTAGGATTCTTAGTTTTACTCCTCAATTTTGTGATGCAAACTTCGTAACCTTTATGTGTCTATCAGATTAGCATCTCTTTTGCAATTCAGTAGCTTACAGGGACTCAAAAGGAAAAAAAACCCTGTGCTGGCATATAGTGTACAGATTTATAAAAAAGTCTATCAAATGTCATTAGAGTTTATCTGGATCACAATGTGCTGCTAGAAAATTATTAGATTAGAGATGCATAAAAATATAAATAGGAAATTACTCTAGAAGTTCTGCACAATTTTAGTTTTGTAAGATTTTATTATTCAACTGGATTTGGTCAAAAGAGAAATCTCAACAGGCATAAACTTTTATGGAAACCTCAACAGGGACATAAACTTTATATAACATGAAAATTTTAAACACACATCAGTTTGGAGTATATGCAGTAAAAAGTAAGGGAACATTTAGAAACTTTTTTAATGCTTTGAGAAAATGAGTGCTTCTTCTGTCTCAGAATTAATCAAACAGATTTTCCACCAGCTCCTTTCTATACAATCTTTGCATGGTGGTGAACAATCCATTTAAATGGGAGGTATAAAATGCAATATTTTAGAAGGTACAGAAGTAGATCATGGTAGCGAAAATTTTTAGAAGTATGGTGTGTGATTCTGAACCTAGCAAATACACCTTGAAATACTGCAAAATTTTAGTCTCTTTGATTTCCTTAGTATAAGGCATATGATTTAAAGCTGTGACATACCAAGGGCATAATAGCCAATTAAGTAAATGGGAAATTTCTCTCTTACAGTTCCTGGATCAGAATCTTGTGATTCAGCCTCTGAGGCTCAGCAGCCTCTGCTGCTTGTGGCGCTAAATGAGCTGATGGTTCGGAAGGATCCTTCTGACGGACTCTTACTGTTTTTGTTAGGACTACAAAATCCACCTCCAGCTATGATGGTAATAACAGAAGTTAGTGGGTGATGAAAACTTTGGTTCAGTTAACCTTTAACATAGCTGTAGTGCATTTTATTTGTCTTTACATTTTACCAAATCAAAGTAGAAATTAGAGGTTAGCTAATTTACTTTGAAATACATTCTATCACTCTCTCTGGATTTTTGTTAGTATTCTTGAAACCTGTTCGCTGATAAATAACTACCAAATGTTTCTTATTTTATGCCATGGCTCAAATGACATTTAGCTTGAGAATGATGTTCTGAAGATTTAAATTTTGTTGTTTTACCTCACCACTTGACATTTATTAACATTTCAAAGCTCTCCAGCCTCTCAGGATCTGCTATCCAGTTTGAAACTGATTTTTGTCAGTGCTGAATACCAGCCGTGTCAGAAGAAAGGAGAAAAACTTTTCACCAGAAGGTTACCAATCCATTTTCTCAATGAGAAGAACAATCTGAGTACTAGAGCCATGTGGGGACTTCTACTGCCAGGTGGAAAAAACCCCTAACATTTCAATTCACCAGGCTGTATTTTTGCTATGTGAAAACAGTCCTTGTCTTCAATTTCAAAGCTATTGAAGAGAACATGGAAGTCAAAGAGGATGATAAGGGAAAAAAGAAGCAAAACCCCAGCACTAGTAAGTAAATAAATAATTGTACACTTGTGCTTAAAATTAATGTACAAAATAATATTGGGTGGAGCCACTTCTTTTCCTTTTGGATAATTTGCCAATCTTCTAATGAGTTTATGGAGAGTGTTTTTAGACCTGGATCAGGCATTGTCTGCTAACACTTTAGTTAAGTTGTCTTCATCTACTTCTAGGATTTATGGACTCTCTAAATTCCTAAAATGCTGTTAAAAGGGTTTAGAAAGACAGGTCTGACAATTTCCACTACTTCACTTTTTTTATAAATCATATCTAGATCATATATAGATCACAGGAACTACAATATGGAACTCCTGTTGAGCCTAGAAAAACACTGCATAGCTATGGCATCTAGTCAGTATTGTAATCATAGAGCATTGTTTCAAAAATGGGGCAAAATACAATGCTGTTTTATAATGTCCCATTCAAGGATGCAATCCACAAAACCCTAGAAAAGGACCTTGTAAAGAAAAGGCAGTACAGAGTCACCTCTAAGGAGGTTTCCTTTGCCCTTTTTCATATGCTGATTTCTACAATAATTTTCAAACATGAAGGAGAAAGGGAGAAAAAATGCATAAAAGAGATTTTTTCTTTTATGATAATAGTAATGCTTATCTCTGCATCTACTGCTTGGGTAATGTATTGTTTGGGGAGAATTCTGTGCTGCTATAGACTTTCAATCATAACATGCAAGGATGATGCTTATGCAAGCCTTCCCCAAGATCATTATTGAAGTTTCATAAAATTCATAAATGCAATAAATGTGAAATGGCAATATTGCAGCATTTTGACATTGTTGATTTCAGCAGGAAATTCATTTTATATTAAAAAAATTGCAGAAAGCTCAAGTCTGAACAAAAGTCATGAATCTCTCCCCACTCCAAGTCATGCATATTATGGAGTTTAATACTGAAGAATTTGTTAAAATATGGTGCCTATGCTGACATGTGCAATCAATTTTCTATTGTGGCATGCTTTCCATGCTTATTATGCACATCTCCCAGATACATGGGTATTCTATTATGAACACAGGAGTTTGTATGTCCCCAGACAGCAATAAGCAGTCATCAGCTTGCTGAAAACTGCAAATGTGCCCAATCTAATGCTGCAAGTATTTGGACTGATATTACACAAAGAAGTTGGACAGAGAAATATAAAGAAAACCTTTCATCTGCTTCTGGAATATTTTATTGTTGGCATTAAAAATGTATTTCAATTTATATGATGATGAACATATATTAAAAAGACTTATCTGTTCACTTTCTGAAGGTGCTGGCAGTGCTTTATTCTGGGGGAAAAAAGATGCAGCTAAAATATCATGATGTTTAGGAAATATTTGTTCAACCAGCTCATGACTAAGGAAACTCCACCCTAACTTTATTTGTATTTTGTTATTGATTTCTGTGTCTTAAATCCCTCTTCACGAATGTTAGTCAAAAGTATTTAATATCTCTAAGCTGAATCTTGGTTGAAATTTTGGAGGGTTGAACCTTTTCTGGCTTAAGCACAATAGAAGCCAAAGGAAAGATGGGCACTTGTCATTTCCCCAAGTCTGTGCCACTGCAGGGAGACTCAGGAAGGAAACAGCCTCATCTGAAAAACTTCAGGAGGTTTTAGACTCCTCAACCTATCAGAAACCAAAGCACTGTAAATAAAGTCCCGCTTTTGTAAAATGCTTCTTTTACTGTCATCAAAAAACCCCCAAAAACATGAGAGGCACATTAAGGCTGTCTGACATTCTTCTAATTTATTAGTAGCTGATTGCTCATCTGCATTCATTTTCATGAAACTCTGAAACTGATCTGGGAGGTTTCAAGCTTAGCCTGCCACATGAAAGAAAATGGTCTCTAATCAGTGGGCCAAGGAATGGGTCACCTCTTTGCTCCTTTCATTTTCCTTATTAATATAATGAACGTTCGTCTTTAAAAAGAAAAGAAATAATTCTCACATGAGCTATTTAACAGAGAATTATACAAGAACAACTACAGTGTTGTGCTTCAGGCAATTAGTTTTAGAATTTTTTTCCATTAAGCTGAATTCACAGCTTCAGGAAACAATATCTGAAATCTTACCGTTGAAGGCAGTCTCTGATACTGCTTTTGTCTTTCCATGTTTAAATTCTGCTATTCCAATAGAATTTGGGAGCTCCTGCTTCTGAGGGATGTAAGAAAATCCCTTGAGAAGAGATGCTTCACAACACATGCCTTACACAGCAGCCACGCCTCCTATCCATGCAGTCTCTCTCACAGATGACCAAGTCACAGAGGCAGTAGTAACCAGCAGCAGCTGGAGGAAAAAGACCCTGAGGGGGTGTTGAAAAGGGAAATTGAGGTCTTTTCCTAGTGCATTATTGCTGCTGCTTTACCAGTAATAACTGATAAGTCATCTTGCAAACAGTAAAAGGGAGAGAAGTTTTCATTTTCAGCCCCTCCTTATGTGAATTTACACCTTATCTGAGTTTACAGCAAATGCTGACTGGCAGAGGGGATTATAAACACAGTAGTGATCTTTTCCTATCAACTAATCTTTCATTTTCACTTATTTTTTAGAGGACAGTTCCATATTTTTTGTGTTTAAATAGACCTACCCTACCTCCAAGGTTTTTAGACACCTCAGGTTTTAGTGCAGGACAGGTTTTAAACACTTCAGTTGAGCAGTCAGTTTCTACTGGAAAGCTCAGTGTCCAGTATTGTTATTTAAATGAATTTATAGTCAAAACTACTCTCCTCATGAATACTTATTTCTTTTGAACCAGGTCAAAACAAACTCAATTGACTGCCTCTGTGACGAATTTCAATAAATCTTTCTTATTTCTTTTTGCTAAAATGGGAAGATGAAGGAAAGAAGGTAGCATATTTTATCTGAAGTCAGTTTCTAATTCAATTAGAGCTTCATCTTGGCCCCATTGAACTCACTGGGCTTTTTGCCACTGAATTTAATAAGGTTAGAATCAGAATCATAACATGCAGCTTCTTATTTCTTCCAGATAACCAATTAAAATATTAAATATCTCAGGGTGAACATTTCCTTCTCGTCCACATGTTCTTTGATATTGTGTTATTGCTTTTTTGTCTGTCCTTCTGTAACTTTTAATTAAGAGTTCCTTTGTGTGCAGGTAAAGGGAGGCTGCTTTATTTTAAAACTTTTCAGGATATGCTTTAGTTTTGATGGTTTCTAAAGAGAGAAAAAGCAGGAACATTATTTTTTTCCTAGTGGAGGTTTAATCTACCAAATGTGCTTGCTTGAGGTTGAATTGGGAAATGAGATGATGAATAAGGGGTATGAGAGCAAACATACATTTTCTCTCCTCTTTTAATTTAATAAAGAAAAAAAGGGAAAAACGTATTTCATTATTAAGAATCCTTGTTCATGAGACTCTCCAGAAAAAATAAACCTCCATTATATTTAACAAAATGGTCGTTGTGAAAACTAGATTATTATTACTGATAGTTGGATTAATTTCTGAAGCCTTATTACATTTATCCATTCATTTTTTTTAAATCTATCAGATCAGTGCTTACACCAGGGAGAACTGAAAATAAGGCCTTTTGGTCCAATTTTTTGTCATTTGTTGCTATCCCTGACAATACAGGTAAAAGGAATATGATATCAGGGACTGAAGATTCAGATAAGAGCTTGAAGCAGGACATGTGGGCAAAGCAGCACCTCTAAAACATTCCTGAATGTTGGTCTATTCTTACACAAAGAAGGAAGCTATTTCAGTGGTGAGGAGAAGAAAGGAAAGGGAATGTGGGGGCTGAGGGGGGACCCCATTGCTCTCTAAAACTGCCTGAAAGGAGGTTGTGGTAATGTGAGAGTCAGTCACTGCTGTCATTTTTTAGTTAAAGAATGTGAAGAAACGGCCTTAAGTTGTGCAAGGGAAAGTCCCAATTAGATATTATAAAAAGGTTTAGCACTGAGAATGATGGTTAATCACTGAAATAAGTTGCCCAGGGACGTTGTGGAGTCACCCTCTCTGGAAGTGTTCAAGAGGAGTCCAGGTTTCTCACTTGGGGATATGGTTTAGGGGTGATTATGGTGCTGTGAGGCTGATGGCTGGACTAGATGATCTTGGAAGCCTCTGACAATATTTATGATTCTGTGTGTTTCTGACTTGCTTTTCCTTCAGATTTATTCTGGTATCCATGTGCTTGTTGGGTGTCAGAGTATATACCAGTAGCACTGCCTGGCCAATACCAGAACAAAGATATATTACCCTCCATTTAGGCAAATATTTGAAAATCCTAACTTTGCTCTAAGCAAAGGTTTTGCACTACAGTTATTGGTTTGGGCCTTAGGTGCAAGGCCAAAAATATGCTAATTATCACTTTTCTGTGCACATTCACACAGCATATTGGTATATGCGAGATGGTAACAGAAGGTGTTTCTAGAGCATCTGAAATGAAGGAAAATTTAAATTTTTACTTGGGTTTAATAATACAGCAGGGGGATAGTAGGGGAGAAAGTAAAATTCCACCCAAACTATTGATGTGCCAAGTCAGCAAAACATTATTTTTAATTGTGTGATTAAGTCTATTTTTTTATTTAAAAATGTAAATTAAAGAGTGTTGGGTGATAGATGCATGAGGGCAATTCCTACTCCTTGTAAGAATTAAACTATTGGCTACTTACAAGGTTTTCTAATGACAAAACTGTCTTGCAAATTCATTATGGCCTTGTTTATTGATTTATCTAGGTCTCTAAGGAATATTACAGTCTGATCTGAAATGCCTCTCTCATGTATATTGAAAAGACTTAAAACCACTGAAACAACCTATTTGATGTCTGAATAACCTTTTCTAATTGTTGACTTTAATACTAGCTTAAAGAATATATTGGATGCTACCATGTCAATAACATTCCCCTCTGATGAGGATTTTTGAGTGTTTTCCTGCACATTCTAAGTTCCTTGCTCTAAACATAGTAAGGGCAAGAAAGAACCTTTCTCAATTCAGCCTTTTGCTGTGAAAACCTCTCCAGTAAAGCATTTCCTCTTGACTGTTATTTTTTTCTTTTGTCTGGAAATCAATGTACAATCTTTTCTATGCATTGTACATCCTGGACAGCTTCCAGGTTTTGAAATCTTGCCAATGTCACTGTAAGACAGGAATGTAATATTTGTTTAGTTAAATCAGATGGGAACCACAGATCAAGATATTATTTATAATCCAATGGCATGGGCTAATTTTAGTAGCCGAGCTACATATGTGTTAAGGAAGCAGTTGCTAAACCTTGCTTAGAGAGCTTTGATGTCTATTGATCTTCCTGATTGTAGCCACACCTTTCATCTGAAAGTGATAAATGGATATATTGAAAACCACATGAAAACAAATTAATGTCTTTTATTTAAACAAATAGATGGGAAATTGTTTTGTCTATATTAGCTCCAAAAAACAGCATTTAAACTGTGCTAATTTTCTCTCTTTTTTCACCTGATCCAGGTGGTGGGATCCTTTCATTTTCTCTTTCAGACTATGACTTGGATGAAGCAATATTGAATAAAATTAATTTCAACAAGAATGAAGGGATGGAAAAAAGACACTGAGTTAAACTGAAAAGAGTCCTTGGATTTGTTCAACAGAGTTGCAATTGGGGTAGTTTTTGTGCTACTAAATACTTTATTCTAAGCTAAAGTTGTGTATCTGGCCAGAATTTTCAGATGGAGGAGAAAAAGGACTTAGGAGGACATGTTAGACTCAACTCAGGTGTTCCTTGATATTGGTCAATGACTATGTGAGTTCCAGATGTCATTTAAAGTTACCTTGTATTACCAGCAAATTTTCCTTTGGCAAAAACTAGCAAAATTTGAAAAATTGCATGTTTATTTTCCAGAAAAGTAATAAGATTACCTTTATTTTCAATTCATCTAGACAAAGAAAGAGGTAAAAATGACATAATTTTATTATAATATTCAGATATCTTAGAGAGAAATATACGAGTCCATGATGATTCATAGCATGGATCCAAACATGAGTTTTTTCTGTATTTTGGGAAAGCCCTTGGCTGAGCAAGTTTTTATATATATATGGAAAATAAGCTTACTCCTCTGGAAAACTGTTGTATTTTGATGTGAAGATTTAAGATCTCCTTCCTTTATCTCTAAAATTATTAAGTATAAGAGTTGTCAGTGGGCTTTTAAATTGCTTGAAACTAAATGTGAGTGGTCAAAGAGTATTGAAAAAAAGTCACTGAAATAAAGAAGTAAAACTGAAAGCAGAAAACTTTAACATTTCACTGGCTTATTGGGAGGATGGTGACATGTTTGCAAGAATTTATAGGTCAATAAATGTACTTATATTTTAATAGCAAATACTATTGAAATTATGGGAAATTTCCATTGATTTCTTAAGTCCTAGAATAAAACTTTATCCTTATCCTAAGATACATGGCAACTTGGATGCTACTGTTTAGCAGAACAATTAGTAACTGGGTTAAAAAACATGCTTCAACTTTTGAACCATTTTTGTCAGTATGAATAATCAAGGTTAAATAATAAATAATGCTAATGGCAATTTAATGAAATGTGAATAGTGAATAGCAGTAGAGATCTTTTGGAATGGCTGATCTATCCATCACTTTATCAGAAATGCAATTTTTAAATAGTAATATATTATACTGTGTTTGTTTCAGATTTTTATTTTTATGTAAAATGGATCCTATTACAGATATATTTTATATCTGATTTAATAACATTATTCTTATTCTATCCACTTACTGTCTGTCAAAGTTTGTACTAGTATAACATTCACAATTCACATCTGCAAGCTCAGAAAACTTAGTGGTACTCTTGCTATTTGTAATGCCTTTTATCACTTTTCATTGTTTATGAACTGATGGTGCTTTGTTGTGCAAACTGAGAAAACACTTTGAAAAATGTCATATCTCTCCTTATCTGTTAATTTTAAAAAGTACAGCAAAAACTTTATATATTTAAGTATAATTTTCTAATTTGCTCTTTGTAATCAAGCTCCACACTGATCTCTCCAAAAGCATCAACATTCATTGGTCAAATCAGAGTCTACACTGTATTTTTGAAGTGTGCCCTGAAAAATATAAATTTATTTGGCTCCATTTGCTCTTCCTGCTTTCTCATTAGGATGTCCAAGGATTTTCACTGAACTGGTGGGTTTGACTATAACCAGGAACTGAAAATGCCTCCATTTAAAGTTTTCTTCTCACTGAAAAAGATCAAGACTTCCTATTTCAAATTCCAAATGGAATGACAATCTAAAGGGAACTCCTTCAGCTGCAATTTCTGGGATCTTAGGCGCTCCAGGCTACTGGAAAGACATCCTGTTATTAATCCTGGATTAATGAAGAGAATGGACTTAGGGCATGATCCAGAGCCCATTGTAGTCAATGGGAGACTTTTTCCATTGACTTCATCGGGGTTTGGATCAGGCCTTTACTACCTAAAATGAATAAACTCCCAGCAAAATCTGCTATAGGCAAGTGGCATCCTTTCCTGAGATGTTAGAAGATACCGAAGACAATAATACCCATACCTCACCCATGACTGTGGCTGTGTGTGTGGCTCACTGCTCATGGGGAACACCCCATGTAACTTAAAAGAAAAGAAAACCCTTTCAAGTCTAAGCATTGCTGGTCACATTCAGAATAT
Organism: Setophaga petechia; assembly: GCA_024362935.1. NCBI lineage: Eukaryota > Metazoa > Chordata > Aves > Passeriformes > Parulidae > Setophaga > Setophaga petechia. The sequence continues at coordinate 34,049,253 of JANCRA010000008.1, forward strand.
TTGGTCTAAGAAGTAGGGATTTATGTTCATAAAATAAATTGTTAAATTACAATTAACAAAGCTGATACATTTCTGAATATTTCTTATTTTCCAAGGGAAAGGGGATTATTTAAGTTTAAAGCTCTCAGAACTCTAGTATGTGAATTCTTGATGTTCAGAAGTAAAAACAATGATGTCAACAGAGACTTTACTTTCTGCCACCAACCTGTAATGATAGTACTAACTCAAATTCATCAATTAGTCTATGAAGAGTGATGATTTTAAAGTTTCTCTAAAGAATGTCAATATGGTACAAAATTAAAAGGCAAATAAAGGGTTTGTTTAAAAATAAAAAATAGAAGGGATTTGCAAAGTTCTTGTTTAGTACTGGTTGTTATGAGTTTCTTAGGAAAAAAAAAACCTCCTCTAACTCTTGAACCTGTGTACGTACGTTCCAATAAAAAGTGCTAATTAAGTCATTTAAATGTCTGAAATCTTGAATTCCTGATAATATATGCAAAGCAATGGCTTCAGGGCTTTTGGCTTCATAGTCTTGATTAGTTACATGATATCTGACTTGGGCATCTGCAGGACTGTGTCTGTCTGAGATGCCTGTAAAGATAACACTTTGGTAGCAGAAAACTTGTCATGCTACTGCAGTTGTTCCATATTCATCTGATTGTGTCCCAAAATTACCTCTATCTCTCTATCAACTATGAAAGAAACAAATATGGCAACTAAAAAATACATGTACACATCTGAGCACATAATTTGCTTTCTCCTCCATCCTCATGACACAAACTGAGAGCCTTAAAACGCTGCAATCAGCACCAACCAAAATCCAGATGTTGAACAGTGAAGTGGTTGATATAACCTTTGGACTTACAGAAATCCTTCTTGTAGCAGTAGAGAGGACTTAGACACTGTCAATTGTAATTTTCACAACTTCGAAGAAAGTGATTTGCAAAGGGAAGAAGAAAGAGCTTGAAAGATTTTTGCCAGATGTTCTGGGACATCTTAAATTCAGACACCCTTGATACATTCTTCTTTTTCCTCCTATGTGAAGGAGCTCATATTTTCCATTTCTTGCCAACACTCTGAAGTGATTGCTGCCTTGTAATTGAAGAAAGTTCTGTCAAAAAGTAACATTTTTTAACAGACCATTTTGTTCCTCATTTCCATGGCACAATGACATGCATAGAGAGGAAGAAATTTTTTTATTTGGCACCTTTGAAAGAGTTATTTATAATGCTTTCTTTTTTCTTTTTTCCTTTTTTTTTTTAATTAAAACTAATAAATAAATAATATGGGGCAGATTGTTTGTGTTTCTGAGGTAATTACATCTTTTACAGTAATTCCATAAGGACAGAATTTCTTGGTTGACTGAAAGAGAACTTAAGTGGAAATGGACCTGCTTGAAAAATCTGTTTGGGAGATATAATGACACAGTGGAGCTCCTCAAGAATTCTTGCTTTTATATTTAATCTAAGTTTCTTTTCCCATTAGAAGTGAAACGCATTAATCTTGTTGGTTTACACAAATTTTGGGGAAACATTATGATCAAAGTATGTATTGTAATTGGGATCATTATTTCACCCTATAATTTGTTTTCTTATAAGAAGTTCAATGCCTTACTCCATGCCTCTTGTCATGGTTTGTATCTCCCTTGATTGGGTTGATCCTATTTGACACCATTTTTGCAGCCTAAAATGCTGTATAGGGCAAAAAATCTATTTGAATTGTAGTACTGGAAATGTTAGTACTGGAAATATTCACCATTACGTTTTCCATTTTCCACATATATTCTATAAGTCCAATTGATATGACTGTAGATGATAATGCAATTATACTCTAAATTTCTATTTGTGAATTATAGATACAGTTTTGAGGTTGACTTTGGGCCACTGTTTTTTGAAATTTGCTATTATATTGGATAATTTTTAAATAAATGTTAAGATTGTTCTTTTATATAATCTCTTCCCTTCATTGTATTATTTTCTTACTGCTAGCTCTTAGATTTCAGCAATAACACTGATTAAACTATTTATTGATTTCCCTCTGTAATTAATCTGTTTTCCGAACTTGCACAAGAATGTTTATTATATGCATCTTTATATTCTTGAAAAAATTCTATGATAATACTGCCAGAATATCTTGGAATTGTTTTCCTTTAAGCTCTCTAAATTATTTCTGTCCTTTATGTTAATATATTTTAATTCAGTAAAAATAAGCTAACAAACTGTGAAGGGCACAAACTATAAACCTCTCAACAGCTTTGGAAAGCAAGAAAAGTCATGAGAAAAATGTGAATGGGGATTTGGAGGATCTGTTCTCTGAGTGAGAGATGTTATAAAATAAGGACTTTATGGTTGATGAGTTGCATCTACAGCTTGAAAAAGAATCTGCATGTGTTTTACAGAGCATAAATTCAAACTGACCAAATTACAGGGCTGTCACTCAACTTCCTTTTTGGTTGTCTACCTAAGACAAATCCCCTTTTTCCTTTACATCTGGTTTGGTTTTGAGGTTTTTAAAAGCACACGGAAACATGAAATTCAAGAATTGATTCAAGCATGTCACTGTGGTGTGGCAAATTGCATATTATCCTGGTTCAGACAGTGCTCTGCAGAAAATTTATGTGTTATATCTAGAAATTTATATTATCTACAGACCACCCAAGACCTGAACTCTTCAGAATCTTTGAAGTGATGTTAGCTCTGTAGTTATCTATGAAATTATCACTGCTTCAAATATATATGGAATACCTTATTGCTCGTTTCTCTTTTCAAAATAATGTGTGTGCATTAGCTCAGAAGAGAGGTGAAATGGTTGAACATTAGAAAACCATGCTGATGGACAAGATGGCATAGAAAAATGAACTGAAAATTATAGGGAAGTGAATATTTATGTAGGCTTGTGTCATTGGTTAAGGTTTATTTGTTACTGAAAATCACAAGCAAACAGGAAAATAATTCCTCTCATGTGCAAAAAGAGAGCAAATGGATTCTGATATGAAAATTAGTTACTGAAGCAGCTATTACATACAGGGATATTGAACGGACCGTTGTTGTTGACAAGTGGTTTTGATTTTTTTATATATCATGTAATGGTTGAAGTGAGGGTATAAAACAATCCATTAATGTGTTGTGACATTTCTTATAAATACCAGAGAGAAAGAATTTTGATGTTGTATAGGAGCAGTGCATGTTAGAAGAAAAAGCATATCAAGACCTCTTAATCTGACAATTTATACCCAGAAACAGAAAAATCATTTTGATTCACAGCTGAGATTCTCAAATTGATTTGTCCTAGGAAATCAGTGTCATTGCTCAGAGCTTATACATTTCAAAGTACAAGTAGTACATAGGAAATCTTGTGCCTTGAGAACTTGAAAGAAAGTCTCAATTGCCACACGCACCTACACTAAGGGAAAAATACTGTTCCTGAACTGAGATGTGAAAATCTGCCACACACACACAAAGACATACAGATACTTAAATACCCTCTTCACACACAGTCTACATATTTGCTAATCACTATTTTGATGGCTCAGTTTCAGTACTTCTGGCATATTTTATTTCTCAGAGAAGTTTTTGAAAGAAAACATTCCATTAATTATAAGAAAAGCGAATAGAGATGTGACATTGGCACATGTAAGAATAAGGTTTAGGAACAGCTTCCGTTTCTATAGACTATGACCTGAGAAGCACAGCTGTGCCTGAGAAACACAGGCTCTAAGATGGTCTGCAGATATTGACTGTTCAGCCTTAAAACCTGCTTTATTCAGATCAGAACTACAATGTATAAACCACCACCTCTCTACTTTGATAGCACATTGGGATGTTTCAACAGTTTCATTATGTATAAAAACTGCAATTTTTTGGGCTTACAGCGGACCTCTCCTGTTATTTCTCTAGCCATTCTCAAAATGACATATCTTAATTTTTGCTTTCTTCCATATCCTTAATAACGGGTTATCACTAATATACTCTGAAGCTGAATTTCTCTATTGTTTTCAACTCATGCAAGTTACCAAGTGAAGTTGACAATTGTAAATGTCATGTGAACATGGTGTTGAAGAAGACAATTACTGCAATTACCAATCTAAATTTAAAATTATCTTTTTTCAGTATTCACTTAATGTCTCAGATGAAGACTGAAAGTGTGATGTTACTGAATTATTTTTAATAGACAATAACCTGCCCATGCATTCTTTAGGGTATATTAGCTTGAAAACAAAGATGATGAAGGGCAGTTTAGGTTTCGATGGATAGACTGGAATCTTTTCATTTTGGTGTCTACAGCATGAAAATTCCAACCCCCAAACTTCTAAGGGCCAGAAAAGAGAAACTGTTTACATTAATAATTTTATTTTGAATCTACTTCTACATACCAAGCACTGAAAATACAGAACATATTTTTTTAAGGAGATCTGACAGCTGAGTTATCAACTTTCCATTAAATCTTATCAGGTAAAAAGCAGGCAAAGTTTTCCACAAACCTCCGTCATCTTTTCAGGTATTCATCTCTGTCTGTGTGCTCTCTTTAAATTTCCTTTGTGAAGTTTATGGCACTCTCTTTTCCAGACTTCTCGTTTATTTATTTTCCAGATCTGGCCCAGAGGATAAAATATCAAGATGGATCTGATTTTGCATATTAATTGTCAGAGCACTAACATATAGCATAGATGTTTCTGTTTTAGTAGGAGATAAATTGCATCCTTTTGGCCTGTGGAAATACTGAAAGTACTGTAAGCTTTCATGGCACCAGATGGTTTCTAATTATTAATGCCATTGCCTGGAAGATTGGTTTTAGTAAATGACAAACTCACATTATATTTGCATTTAAATGGCTCTCAGATGTACCCAATAACTTCTCAATACACTGTCAGTAGGGACACAACTCCAATTCTGTACAACACCTTCACCAAAGCAGCTACTGGCCAGATGTCTGTGCATAAATTGAGTGCACTGTGGCTCTAGCGATGTCTGGTTACCCTTTACTTCCTTCATCAGAACAAGACTTTGCCCCCTCCCCCGATAAACAAACCTCTGTCTTTAACATGAAAACCTCTTACGTCTCTTTCATTATAATTTTCCCTGGGCTAATGCATCCTTCCCTAATGAAGTTAATTACTTCCAAGTACTACAGGTGCTGTGCCTAAAAATCTACGTAAACCAGAAAAAAATCCATTTGTTTCACTAAAGCTTTCGTCACAGTACTGCCAAAGCAGAGTCATTATTGAATCTAAAGTTGACTGAACTGTGGTTAAAAATAAATTCTAATTAGTGCAGATTGACTTCATAGAATAGTGCACAAAACTGCTTTTTACTTTAAAGGTGTTTGTGTCGCTGTGTTGTGTTGCTGTGAAACCTGCAGAAGCAAAAATTTGTTTGGAGGATAAGTGTAATGTAGAAGAAAAAGATATACTAAGCATTAGATAACTGTGTTCTCCTCAAACTTGTACACTGCTGACCAGTGACATAGGAAAATTTTATTTGAATATTGTTTCAAGGTTTATGCTCTGAATTTGACTATTCTAAGCGTTGGGGTTTTTTTCTGATTTCTATGATTTAATGAAAGTGACAGTGCATTTACATTACCTTATGGTATACATACAAAAACAATCCTTAGCACTTTTCAAAATATAGCTATTTGTTTACAAATTTACTGTAAGGGTTTTTTAAGTATTTAATTTTAACATTAGAATTCATAGAGATGAGAAAAATATTAAGTCTTTTCAGTTCCATTATCCCAGATAATGCCATGTCCTATCACTTTCTGAAATCTCTTTCTTTCAATTTCTGTTTCAGTCACTGGCCATGTATCTGTCTATTGTGTTATAGTTGGCTTACATATGGTTGCTATTAAATAGCTGTTGTCAGCAAACCACAGTGTCGTATTACCACCACCTCAAATGCAATGGTAAGACATACAGTGAGCAGTTTTCATGAACTGCAGAGGAGGTGAGCATGTTCTGATGTTAAAGGAATTGTAACATGGGTTATTAATTATTTCCATATATTTTATTGTTACACTATTTGCTTTTAGTTTAGGCTTTTAGCCCACAGAATGGGGAGCTTTTCTGGGACACACTCTCAGTCTTGCTGAAGTCAGTGCTAAAAGTCTCACAAAGCTCAGATTTCATCCCAAGTACCTTCATTCACTGCAGGTGGAAAGGTAAAAGTTAGTGACAGGTCTTCTGTATTGCTCTGCTTGTTTTGAGGGTAGGGGTCTGAAATTAGCCAAATATGAATGCAGACAGCTGGGACAGGACTGTTTTTATGAGTGTATGAGAATGAATCATATTCTGGATCAGGAAAACCAGCTACCAGAACTTCTACCACCCGCATCTTTGAAAGAAATGCATACTTTGCAGAGGCACATTGTTGTTGTAGGACTAGTGGCAGTAGTCCTACAGCTGTCAGTTCACATGACAAAGGATGGAGGCCCTATAGCAGCTGACAGTGATGGGAATTTTTTTCCCTAACTTCAATGTGATTCTGGAATTAAATACTGGTCCTACATACAAGTTATCTATTTCAGGTTTTGCTCAGTTCCCCTTGCAGCTTTCAAGAAGGTACAGGTTTCTCCAGAGAGTGACTCATTCCATCCAAAGGCAAGGGTGAAGAATGGAGGGTGATTCACCTAACTATTTCCTTCCATCCACTTGGAGAAGAATGCAAAACCTGACTAATATAGACAAGTCAAATAACCAGATCTTGAATAAATTTCTTAAACAGGATCTTCAAAATATCATGTTAAAAAAAATCTTGACACGTCTAAATATAACAGACCAAAATAAGTCTAAATTTAGTTTTAAGGTCAACCTTCAAATTCTCCTCAAATTTTCTAGATGAACAGGAGAGAATTATGAAAATAGTTTTCCTTGTTAAGTCTTGGCTCCTATGTAAGGTGCTTCCTACAGCGCAGGCTGTTTTCTCTTCCAATAACATTTTTAAAACCATCTGTATAAACAGGACCTGTCAAGGGCAAAACTCCACTGGTGTCTACCAGACAAGCTGGGCAAGCATATGCTCTTTAATGCTGGGGGGATATAAATGCAAACATTATCCCTCCTGCTGTCTGTGAAGCCAACAGGCCTCAGAATATACATAAAATCATGGTTTACTTAACATGTCGGTGTGACTTGTCTGGTTCTAATAAAAAGTAATTTTTCAATCAGTATTGTGATGGTTGCCTTTGGGGACATACATTTCTATAGCAGTGCTGTAGTAGAAAGTACTTGTAATTGATGCTGACTAAAGGCTACCCCTAGTTTCCAGTGCTGTAGCAAAGACCCTGCCCTGGGAAAGGAGAGGACTTTTTTGTAAGTCAATATGTAATGATGAGTAAATAGAGAATAGAAAAGCTACTGTAGACACCAGATCCAGGTCCTGCATCAGGAAAATATTTCTGTCCAGCAACTTAAATTCAACATACACCTTTCAACTGGAAGGGCTTAGTGCAGGGCTCAGAAACATTCAGAGGAGTGAAGCAGCTCTTCACTTTGGAACTCACAGCAAAGAAGAGCATTTACTGGGGTTGTGCTGCTGAAAGAGGACCAAAATTAATGATCCCTTCCATGCATTGTGTCCTGCTGAGGAGCAATTTCATTTGCATTCAGTCCAATGTCAAGCATGAAGAAGTGTGTAGAAGGTGATGCACTTAAACTATTTCCTTCCATCAACATGGAGGTGAATGAAAAACATGACTAATATAGAAAAGTAAAACAATTAGATCTCTAATAAATCTTTTAAATGGGATGTTCTGTAAATTTTTAAAGGGACATTTAAAGACCCTTTTTTGAGGCATTTAAATGTCCCTTTAAAAATTTGAGGCCTTTAAAATTTTGACCATATAAAATCTATTTCCTCTAGAGTATTACTACTGGTCACATCAGACCAATTAAATTAGAAGTTACATGAATTCATCAGTCATAAGACAACATGCCAGTAAAGCATGGAAGTTTCAGATTTTGAGAACTGTAAAGCATTTCTGGGAAAAAAACCCCAAACTTCTGAAAAGTCTTTGCCAAACTAAGTCCTAAATTACTTAATCTGAGTTCCATGGACAAGAACAGAAATTTCCCATTTAGTAGGAGTTTGGTTGCTTCGCTGTTTTTTTGTTATTTCCTGCTTATTTGATTTGTCTATTTTCCCAGATGGCTCTGGGATGGCTCTTCCACAGTCTCTGAGCCATTACTTTATAAATTTTGACAGTGTTGACATTTAACCTGTCAAGAACAGCAACGCACTGAATGCTAACAGAACCTTCAGAGAATTTTTAGTTAATAATAATTATCTTAAGCCTAGGAAAAAAAAAAGTCACTTGTATTTAGAACTTAAATTAAAAAGTAATGGGAAAGATGGTTGTTATGTCAGGTTTGAGCTCAACTTTTATTAATGACAGACAAAATGAGGGTTAAGGTTCATGCCTTCCTCTCCGCAAAAGTCTACAAACATCTGCTTTTGATACCTTCATATATATTTCTTTCTCATACAGAAAAAATTTACAGAAATATACAGAATATATTTTTAGATTTTTATGAAATGGACCCATATGTGTCAAATATTTTTGAGGTGTCATATGTTTCTGAAATAACATGACTCTGACTGCACAGATTTATAGAACCCTAAGTAGTTCATGGTAATTTTTTGCCTGTGATCCACATCAGAGTGTGTAAAGATCTTCAAATTCTGAGAAACTAACTGAGTAGAGAGATGTTTGAATTGAAGCTTAAAAACAGTGAAAAGACAATCCTTGGCACTAGTTGGAGTTTATATAAATTAGATCAAGGAAATACAGTATGATCAGTACTCCTGAATATGAGAGCAGTATCAAAATCACTATGTACAAAATAGCTACAAGAAGTATTTTCCTATTTAAAATCAAACTAAGCAATGTTATCAGTGGAATCTATTAATTTCAATTTTATTATGTCAGCCTACCTAAACTTGCTTTTGACATTGCTTTTTTTTTTTTTTTTTTTACTTATCAGTGAATTTTTTCTATGAATTTCTGTTAACCAGTGGAGCAATATCAGTTCTTACTTAAATTTCTTTTAACCAGTGGAGTTCTTGAATGAAGAAAGAACTATGTCTCTATACAAAGTGTAAAAGGGCATGACTGGTATGTAAATTATCCAACAAGCAGACCACAGTCTAATCTATATATTCATTCAAATACCATTGACTTCTGGACTTGTTTTGCATCAGAAACAATTGCTATTGTTTTACATAATTAAAATAATAAATCTTTTTGTATTATAGCATTGTTCAGTAAATGCAAAGCCTCTTTCATAACTGAAGGATGATTTCATTTGCTGGAAGGGATCTCTTCTCAGCAGAATTTAATATACATATGTGTGCATACATATTTAAGCTAGTTTGTTACTGAATTTCTCTGTTGCCTTGGTCATAACAACTGCTTTAGTGAGATACATGTTTGGGTACAGCACTTGTGGCCAGGAGAGAAGATAAGAAAATTTTGTGCATATCTGATAACTGTGAATTTATGGAAAGCTTTCTCAGTATGATTTTTAAAAACTTATTAAACAAATGAACACTCCCCTCCACTCAATAAATTGCATTTCTGAAATAGTGAAATTTAAAATTTTCCACAATTATCGGGTAAAGAAATGGGTTTGGATCTGAAAAACTATGAGCAAAAGTTTTGTCATATAAAGCAACATCTCCTGGAAGGAATCTATATAACTGAATTTAAAAACAGAATTGGAGTAATGTTAATAGAATTCTGAGCAGGTTGGTTTCCTTTAGTTATTCATTTTCCTTTAGATTCAGTGTGATCATCTCCAGTAATAAAATCCTGAAAAGAGCTAATAGAGTATGGTCACTGTCATTACTGATAGCAGGACTTAAGATAGGACAGTTAAGCATCAATATGTCTCCCTGCTGTTAATTATTTTAAGCTATTGTCTATATTATGGCCTGTCTATGGATGTGAAGCTGTAACATGCAATACTGAACTTTGTTATTGAAAACCGTTTTATTACTTGTCTCTTTATGCCTCCTACTGAGGATATAAAGTTAGTCCTTGCCATCTGTAAAGAAACAATTTTATTAGTGGTGGAACTGCCAAGAACATTACAGGGCTCCCTGGAATTCTGTCAAAGAAATGTCAATTTGATCAATAGTCTGGAAGTTGAGGGCTCTACGAAAGTAAGGCAAAGGAGGACAAAGCACATTTGCCACATGAAAAAATACTCTGGAGTTTCAAGAGCAGATCTTTTGCAATAAATATCTTCAAATGTACAAGTTTACAGTTTAGATTCAACAGTCAAAATCCAGGGTATGTGTAAGTTAGATGAAATTATACAAACTTGTATGCACTAGACTTTCACAAACTTCCTACACCCTACTCCCAGAGGAGAAAATTCACGTGCCGCATGTCAATCTACCAGTACCATTATGGTCCTAATTTATCGATTTACATCCATACTTTCAGCATTGGTACAGAAAAGTAATTGGGCCAGAAGCTAGTTTAGCTCTATTTAAGTAGAATATATTTCATTATGGGTGAATAATACACAGGGATGCTGAATTAAAACCTGTGATGATTTATAAATTGTATGTTTTCAATGAGATCTGAAAACTCTTAAAAAATAAATGACATTAATTACGTGCTCTTTTTATGTTCTATTATTTCAGATTAGTGAAGATAAAAAGAAATCTATTTGGTGTTCTAGATAATTAACAAAACTAACAAAAGTTCCTCACCAAAAGACCAAATGCTAATAGACAATATTTAAAGGATTTCAGATACTTATTATCTGTCAAGAAATACTTGTCTGTTTTCTTGAACTATTCAGGTTGAGAAAGAACATTTTGCAGATATTAAAAGCAATGAGATACCATCTTGTAGAAGGGAAATGAAACATGGCTGCTCTTAATGATAATAATATAAATAAAATTACTAAATAATAAAGATGATCCTTCAAAGAGTTGAAAACGCATATTATATAGAGGATGTATAATGTTCAGGATTAAAATGAGGAAGCTGTTATAAGGATTCACTCCTTTGTGATTCAATATTGAACTTCTCAAAGGCAGTTGTCATGTTCATTGGCTGGGCTGTTATTCATGTGCCATGTCCCAGGACAGAAGCATTTCCAGAGCCAAGACCTGTGCTGTAACTCACCTCACTGTAGCATCATATGGAGAGTAAAAAATGAAGAAGGGCTATGCGGATTTTTCTGGACACCTTTGTAAAATATCTTTGTCACAGGATCTCTTCTAAGGAGATAGATACAGACATAGCGATAGATAGATAGATAGATAGATAGATAGATAGATAGATAGATAGATAGAAATATAGATAGATAGAAATATAGATAGATAGATAGATAGATAGATAGATAGATAGATAGATAGATAGATAGGATAGATAAATATAGATTAATGCACATATGCCTGATGATATTTTCATACCACTTCTCTCATTGTTCTGTACAAGATATAATTAGTTCTCCCAAGGAAGGAATTAAGTGAAACTGTGACTCTATGTGTGCTTTAGGTAGGAAATGCTTCTTCCACTATCATGTGGGCCAGAGAAATGAGCTTGGATTTGCCTGCCATGGGGCTCATTAAAAATCTTTTATTGCCTTATCTTTTGACAACAGCTGGCTTGTAAAAGTTGCATATTGAATTTATTGAACTCATTCATATTTCAAAACATGTTTATATCTGTCAGTGAGCAGTTTTGATAACATCCCTCTTATATTTTACATCAACAGTATTAACTACAATTCATGTTGTTCATTTGCTATTAAAAGCAACAGATGGTACACTAAACTGTTTTTTTCACAACATAAAGCATCTACTCAGTTGGCACTGAAATGTGGTTTTGCTTTGAAAAGTGGCTTTCACAAAATGCACGTTTTGGAATTCACATTTATCACTTCTTGAAGAGTCTTGGATGAAATAAATTCTTTTTTATAACTTAAACGTTGGATTTTGCAACTGCTTGCAAGTTTGGGTGGTTTGTAAGAATAAACCTGGTTTTAATGGTACCATTAAAATGGTACCATACCTTAAAGGAAAAATTATTTGCAATGAGGATGTATGTATCAATCTTTTTCATTTTATAGAGTCAGGCACAGATTCTAGCCCAGTGTCCAGACCTATATGACCTTTACCAAATAATGGTGCACCAAAATAAAAATGTGCAAGCCAGAATATTACTAGACTTCCTCTTATCGCAGCCACCTAAACTCTAGAAGTATTTTTGACAGCTTAATCAATCATGTCTACACCAGCCCACAGCTGGAATTGCTGTCAGTCTGTCACTCCTCACTTAGGCAGATCGTGTGTCTTTGACTAATCTGGCAGGCGTGGTGTCCTTGTGCCAAGATAATACAGATTATGTGAAAAAACTCTTGTTTCTGATTTCTACCTATGTCAGGACTATTTTCTAAGATTTCTGTTTTGATTGGGCAGCTTTGATTAATCTCTTATTGCAAAGTAATAAGTTGCAAAGTTGCTGAAAGATGCACTCTTACAGCTCTTTCTGTTTTCCTAACTCCTTTGCTCAAATAGCATGGTGATACAGATGTACCTTGCATAAATTTAGCTGGATGGTTTACATGAAAGAAAACATTAATATTACGGAGAGCTGTAATATGGATAAAATAAAATTTGGTATATTTTGATTAGAAAATCAGTCACTAATTACATGATGGTACAGAGGTTGTGAGGACATAGAGATTCAACAGACAATGGATACCTTATCTTTGTAAGACCTTATCTCTCAGTTTTCCTCAACTTGAGCAGGAAGTATACTGAGCTAAGTCTTTTTATTGATGCTTTTAATTTTATTTGTATTCTGACAAAGCAGCATTAAGAAATTCCTTACTTCTCTATGTTGGGATGCAACACTGCAGAATTTTTCCTTGTTGTTTTCTTTAAAGATCCCAAATAAAAGCATAAGAGAGAGGGTTAGAAAGAATACTCACTTAAAGTCAGGAAACACTGACAAAGTCCTGCGGTATATGTTGCTTTACAAAGGATTACAGAGACACCTAATGGCAAAGAAAAGGAACTTGTTTAAACACAATCATGGACAAAATACTCCTTTCTGAGAAATTTGGGGTAATGGCAGCTATGTGCCAAACCAAATTTTCCTTTTCGTATTCTGGTCTGGATGTAATATAAATTAATGCAGAAAAGATAGGAATTTATGCACTGGAAAATAGCTGGTGATAGCTGTTCCCTAATTGTTTATTTCATTCAAAGTTTTCACTTTCAAACAATCAATTCTAAGTTTAAGATCCTTTTCTTGTCTTCTGTTCAAACATCACAGCAATAATGATTAGCTAGTGGTGAGAGAAATATGTTTTTGATTTATGCAAAAAGATAACACAACCAAAATTTGGTGCTTTAACAGAATTTTAACTTCACTGAATAGGATTGATACAAGCCAGGACAGACAAAAGATGTGAAGAAACATGCTCTGACAGTTGTCTTGAAAAGAAAAGTAAAAGATTTAAAAGGAATCACCCCTTTCCTCTGTCTCCTTTGTAAAACTGTCATGCAAATGTAAATCAATTGGCAACTGAAAATCAGGTTTCGCATGTCCATTAGGAGACAAAGATCAAATTCAAACAAGCACATCAGGTTCACACACAAAGCAGATATAGACAGTACCTGAAACTTGACAAAGTTGGAATATATGCCTTGTAAGGAATTGCTACTTGGCTGGCATCAAGTGCACCAAAATCACAGTGATACAATTGAGGTGAAATGTTGAAATGTTGTGATTTCTGGGTACAGCAAAGGGAATGGAAATAGGCAGAGACTAACAGTCTACAATCTTTATAAAAATCCCATGGAGCTGTAGACTTGCATAAAACATTCTGGACTTTGTGTTATAAAAGAAAGGAGTGCATGGACAGTCTCCTATGTGTTTAAGTTATTGGATTGCACAAGAGAAGAAAAACACATGGTTAGCTGCTGCTGCTTCCTCAGCAGCCTTACAATGCCTCCTCCTTGCAATGAACTTCAAGTCTCTAGTTCACCAAGATAAATCTCCTATCCAATTTATAAAATGGCATCGAGTCCTATGGTGTTTATTACATGGAAACATAAGAGTCAAGAGGCATTGAGTGCTTCAAATAAAAACTTGAACAGGAAATCTTGCATGGACAGATCCTGAAACTAGTTTGGTTTCAGGCACAGTAACCTGTATGAAGTAAACACACCTAGACCCAGAGGTGTCCATTGATTCAATCCTTACCTCATCCCTAACTTTAATCATGCAGACCCTGCTAGACCAACACAAAGCTGGCTGCCCCAGCAGATTCCTGCCTTAAATATATTTTAGTGTCCATCCTACCGAATAGCTATAAATTATCAGATGCCTGGAACAAAGACACCAAAAACCAAAACCTCTTACTCATATGGAGGAAAGAGATTGAACTAGGCTGGGCTCATCTTCTTGCCATGGAGCTTCACAAGAGGTTAGATAGGCTTTGAGGAGAAGGTAAAATAGTTGGATTGACCTGGTGTATCCTCCAGAAAATGACTTTTACATCTCTATTCCTTAGAAGAACATTCCTACAAAAACATAAACACAGCAAAGGATTCTCATGTCCAAACATCCACATAGGAGAGAGACTGAGCAAGACTCATACAATGTGTTATGCTCAAATATTTACATTAACTTAATTTTTTTTCTAGATCTGTCACCTGAATGAAAAGTTACTTTAATCACAGGTGTGCAAAAAAGAATTACAGGTTTCATCTAAAAGAGATTTCATGTTTTCTTTTGTTTGTGTGGATTGTTTTATTTTTGATCTTCGTCTTCTCTACACTCAAAATTAAATTAAGTAGGTAATTGCTGACATGATAGAAAAAAAAATCTAAATGATTGTTGTAACTACAACTGAGATTTGCATTCAGTATAAATAGTATGCACACCCCTGAAGAAAATGCAAAATAGAAAGTAAAATCAAAATTACAAACAGAACATTAAATTTTCCTTAATAGACATGTATATTCATGGGAGAGAATGAGGGAGGAAAGACCTGAGGACAACTAACAGACATTAGTAAAGGATATTACCAACCTTTAAAAGTCTTGGCTGGAAGTTCCAGAATTTTCCTTCTCAACTTAATTGACTCTAAAAACCACATACTGTATGAAGAGACTTTAAAATTCATGTTCTGAGGCAATTTCAAACCACTGCTGTGGTAAGCTGAAGTGCAGAACACATGAAAACTTTCCAGAATAGTATATATTGATGTAAATACAAAATAAATATTGCATAGTATTTAATGCTGACAAAGATTAAATTATATTGTAAATATTTAAATGAAGAGGAGTTAATTTTTTAGATTTAGCTTTAATTAGAATTGTGGAATTTTTAGAAATATGATCATCTTTAAACTGATCAATCAGTAGATGAATTATTACTTAGCTAAATAAATATGCTGTTTTCCAGTTCCCCTTCGTACTGAGGAGGATGGCAACAAAATTAAAATATTGACCTTAAATTCTATACTTTTAACCACCATGGAGGCTAGCATTATCTTTGTAAATAAGATTTGGACAGCTTATCTGGTGTCAGAGATGGCTTAGGGTAAATGAGGACATTCTATCATCAGGTTAAGAAGAGGATGTTGTTTCTTTTCCACCAGTAGAAATAAAGCATTTTTCAGGTATACTTGATCCATGTAGTAGTGCTGGCTATATAAATCCAGTAGTGCTGGCTTTGCCAGGACGTGTTCTGAGCAACCTTGTTGGTGTTCCCTTATCAGGTGTCACTACTGGGAGAGAGAATGAAGACAAAACTGAGGAAAAACCACAGCCCTCAATTGTGACAAATAATGAGGGGTGAAGTCAAAACCCTGAACTTTGCAAGACCAATCTTTCAGCTCTTTAAGGAGTTGGTGAATGAGATCCTCTGAGAAACTGTCCTTAAGGACAAAAGACTGGCTGCTCTTTAAGGCCACTTTTCTTAGAGCACAAGAGCTCTGTATCCTGATGTGTAGGAAATGGAGCAAGGTCTTGGGGAGGATGAAACAGGAAAGCTTTATAAATATGATTGTTTGGCAAAAGATTTTGAGAATATAGAAACTATAAGCGAGATTGAAACGAAAGTAAATTTTGAGATCTCTTAGTTACTGAACAACGGGAAAACAATGATGTGGCTAGTTGAAGGTAATTTCTTTTAATGAAACAAGACCTTCTGCAAGCAGTAGGTCCAAGGGTCTAGTAGACCCTGCCAGCTTGCCAGAAGGGGTCCAAAGAGTAGTTTTTAGGGTTTAAAATGTAGCACAGTATGGTAATGTAGTGATTCTTATAGGTTGTATGGAAATGCTGTAAGATTTCTATATTGTACTAGATTGGTTAGTGAGAATCAAAATATTCAACACAGAAGATGATTTATTGTATTGTAACGAGAACTTTGTGCACTTTCCACTTTCCACTTCCACTTCTACTTCTTCTATTTCTCCCTGCCTTACTTCCTATACTCTTAGCTCTTACCCCTTTTTCTCTCCTACATTCCACCCCTCTCTTCTCTCGGGCCTGTTTCGAGCTGCAGCTGGCAGCTCCCAGCAAGGCCCTGCACCCATGCCCTTTGCAATAAACCACAAGTTCCACCACCTAGCTTCAGAGATCTCCTGCTCCTGCATCTGACAGCGAGGCAGACCTGAAACTGTCATGGCTGGGCAAGGATCTCTCCTCAAACTGAGAAGTAAGAAATGCACAGACAGTGGAAGCAGAAGAAGGTGGCCTGGTTAGAGTACAGGGATATGTTTTGATTATGTGGGGATGTGGTTAGGAAAGCCAAGGCAAAGCTAGAGCAGGACTAGGCAAATGACACGAAGAATTTAAAAAAGGGATTCTAAGAGTACACAAAATAGAAAAGAAAGGTCAAAGGCAATGTACCCCTCTGAGAAACAAGAAGGGTAAACTGGTGGCAACTAATAGGAATGCTGAAGCACTCAATGAATTCTTTCCTCAATCTTCACTGATGTCAGGCTTTCTACTTCTCTCTAGTTCCTGATCCTCTGCATGGGTGTGAGGGGAGTGAAGTCCCTACCACTATAAGCAAGTAGCAAGTTCAGGATCACTTGATGACATTAAACAACCACAAGCTATGGGACCTGATGATATTGACTGTGGGATCAAGTGCACACCCAGAAAGTTTGCAAATAACATGAAACTGAATGAGCAGTGCAGGCAACAACATTTGACGCAACAGAAGGATGGGATGCCATCTGGGAACCTGGAAAAGCTTAAAGAGTAGGCCCATGAGACTTCCATGAAGTTCAACAAGTTCAAGGTACAGCACTTGGGTCATGAAAATCTTACTGAAAGAATTCCTGCAGAGAAAGACTTGGGGGTTCTTGTGGATAAACAGCTGGACATGAACAACTGTGTGCAGTAGGCAAAGTACATCCGAGACTGTGTAAGACAAGATGTGGCCAGCAGGTCAGGAAAGATGATTCTACCCCTGTATTTAGCTGTTGTGAGACCCAACCTGGAGCACTCAGTCCAGCTCTGGGATGCCCAAAACATGAAAGATATGGACCTGTTAGAGAGGGTTCAGAGGAGGCCATGAAAAAGATCAGAGCTATGGGGTACCGCTGCTTGTCTGAAGACGAGACAGCAAGGGTAGTTAAGCCTGGAGAAGAAAAGGCCTGGCTGCTCCAGTGGTAGGTCCTTTCTCCATGGACTTCTCATGGGTTCACAGCCTCCTCTCAGGCATCCACCTGCTCTGGTGCAGGACTTCTCCACGGGCTGCAGGTGGATCTCTGCTTCCCCATGGACTTCCATTGGGTTCAGGTGGATCTCTGCTTCCCCATGGACTTCCATGGGCTGCAGAGACACAGCTACGTTATCATGCCTTCACCACAGGCTGCAGAGGAATTCTAGCTCCAGTGCCAGGAGCTCCTCCTCCCCCTCCTTTTCCACTGACCTTGATGAGTGGTCTCACTCCGCTCTTCTCTGTCTCCGATTACAATTGTGAAATAACTTTATTTTCTTTCTTGAATATGTTATTAACAGAGACATCACCATCACTTCTAATTGGTCCAGTCTTGACCAGCAGCAGGTCCACCTTTGGAGCAGCCAGGGATTTTCTCTGCTGGATGTGAAGGAAGCTTCTAGCAGCTCATTACAGAAGTCACCTGTGTAACTTTGCCACTACCAAAGCTTGGCTGTGCAAACCCAATAAAATAAGTTATCTTGCAGATCCTAATTTCAGTTTCACTATGTGTGAGGTAGAGAGAGGCAATAATCTCCTCTTCATAATGGTGATCATCAAGGGCAATTTCAGAAAAACTCAAGAGTATTGCCCCTCTCTACTAGCCTACTTCTGATATAAGCAAACTGGGTCCAAAACATGGCAGATCCCTCTGCTACTGGATCTCCATTCTTAAGAGAAAGTGCTCCCTTTCTTAAGAGAAAAGGCATCATCTGAATTTCCATGAAAACAGTTACAAGGTTCTGTTGCCATTATGGAAATACCGTAATACTTTCCTTTTTTCATAAGGAAAAGATGATTAAGATAATTCTTTCCATTGAACATTTCCAGTTATTAGTTGGCAGCTGAAATGGCTGTTGGAGCATCTTTGAACAAACTGCAGCTCCCACACTTCACAAATGTGAAGGGGTGTCTGCAAAAGATATGGTTTTGAAAAATCAGTCATCTCTTCCCCAATGGTTCATGTGCTGTCAGAATAATGGCCATGACATTCTCAATACTGTCAGCAGTAACGCTCCATTGACAAAAAAAAAAAAAAAGAATGAGGGCACACACAGCCCCAGGTCTGATAATATTTGCCTTATTGCCCTTCATAACATGACATGTGATGCGTACAGTTCTTTGTGTTGCCCTTTCTATGAACAAGTGCTTTGAGGGAGCTTACATAATCTTCTGCATGACCAGGTAGGCACCAGTAAAGCAGCTTCCTTCTTCCCACCTGTCAGTCAAACCAATCAGAAATTTGATTTAGATTAAATCACATTTTACTTTAGATTAAATGAAATTTTACTTTGCTATTGGAAAATGTGAAAAAACCCCAAACGAACAACCACAACCAAAAAAAAAAAAAAAAAAAAACCCAACAAAACTAAACAAAAAAAGTTGAATTTAATATAGTATAACGTTTCCTGTAGGAAGAGACACACACACACACCTAAGAAATTAACTGGAAGTTTCATTGTCCTGGTATCTTCCTATTTGAATCCATTTTAATTGTCCGTGGTATTTTTGTAAACTTTCAGCATCTTAAACCAAAGAAAATATAAAGTATAGGCTGGTTTCAGGTTGTCTGTTTTTTCAAATGTGTAGGTAGGGACCGAGAAAAGGAATGACTTTTCTTAATTGTTTTTTACTTTTTACAGCACGGTGGGTTGAAATCTGAGCAGCTGAATGTAGTTGAGTCTGCTTCCAGAAGTGAGCAGTGTTTTTTCCCAGGGCTTGTTGCTGATTTTGACATCACTGCAGAAATCGGTACCACACTTTTGGTGCTGCTTAGGCATCTGGGGAGAGCTGTCAAGCAGTAGGAGCCACGCACCACCAGAGGGTGCCAATTACTTCCATAAGCAGGAAAATAAACGTGTCAGGTGTTCTCTGGAATAAATGTCAGGGAAATGCTACATTATTTACTGAGTGGATATGTTCAGAAGGTTGTGTTGGGCATTATGCTGACCATCAAAATCTTCCGTGTGACCCCTGTCATTAGCATTAAGCCATGTGAGCCAAAGCATGCAGCCACACAGCTCTGGGATCAGGGCCTGTGTGGCAAATGCTTCTGGGTGCAATTACAGAGACCAGATGAGATGCATGAGTTGAATGACTGCCTACCAGAGCTATTTTAAAAGATATTTTGCTCTACAACCAGGAAATCTGCAGACAAACAGGTGAGTAACAAGGTGCCAGGACTCAAGGATGTGTGAGGAGTGATTTACTTGCAGAGCAGGCAGCAAACACACACGGGTAGAATTTTAGCTGTGATATGTGGAAAATTTGGTCGTCTTTGTATGCACTGACCTCTACATGGATGAAATTCAGAGTGTGGTGGCACAGGAGATCTCTGTGTTAAAGACAAATGAATTTGATAAGGATCTTCCCTAACCCTTTCCTCTCTACCACTGTTACTTTTCTCTCCCTTCTGCGAATGCTCCCATTTTAAGCAGCTCTACTGCTTCTCTAAGCCCCCAAGGAATCCTACTAGTAAGAAATGAAGAGAAAGTCAGACAGGATTGTGGGTAATCATATTAAGGAACAATTATGAATTATGAGTATTTTAACATGCTAGCAATCAGAGTTGTACCAGCCTGTATTCCAGCAATTTGGATTTTTGTTTTGTTTACAAAAGATGTACTCTGGGCTGAACAAATATGCAGGGCTCAAGCAGAGTGAAAAACAGTGGTGTTCCTATTTTGTTTCTTTTTCCTTTTTTTTTTTTTTTTTTTGGTGGGGGAGCAGGATGTGGTGGATTGGTGGGTTGGCCATGGTTGGCTGCCAGATGTCCACCTAGCTTCTCTCTCCCTCTCCACCCACTCAACAAGACAAGTAGAAAATAGAATGGATAGCTCAAGGCATGACATAAATAACAGGTAAACTGCTTATTGATTAATGTTACTGGTAAAACTGACTCACCTTGGGAAAGATTAATTTATTTCCAATTAAGAATAGAATAAGATAACGAGAAATGAAGACAAAACCCAAAACACCTTCCTTTCATCCCTCCTCCCTGCCAGCATCAAATTCACTCCTTCACTCATTACTCCAAACTTCCTCCCCCACAGTGGTGCAGGGTGATGGGAAATGGGGTTATAGTTAATCCATAACAGCTCCTCTCTTCTGCGCCTTCCTCCTCATGCTGTTCTCCTGCTTCCACAGGGGTCTTTCCACTTGCTGCATTTTCCTCCAGGGCATGTACATATGCCTCAGTGAGGTACCCTCCCCAGTGAGAATATCTGCTTCATCATGGTCCTCTCTGGGAGTTGCAGAGAAATCTCTGCTCTGGTGCCTGAAGCACCCTCTCTCCCTCCTTCTTCTCTCACCTTGGTATTTGCAGGACTGTTTCTCACACATTTTTCTCACTTCACTCTCTCAACTGCTTGCAGCATTATTTACCCTTTCTTAAACACACGTTCTCAGATACACCACACCTATGGCTGAGGTGTTCAACTGTGTCCTGGAAGTGGGTGGGCTGGAACAGATTGTGTTCCTCATGGGAGGCCACTCTTGGCAGCCCTCCCCAGCCAGGTCAGTGCCTGGGCACCTGTACCCAATACAAGGGCTTAGGGATAAACTACACCATTTAAGATGAAGGGGGAAATAGAGAAAACACTGAAGGAGGAGGGGGCATCTATGGAGTTAACCAAGAGGTTGAGGTTTTATGGCTGAAAGAGGGAACTGCAGGCAACATGGCAGGGCCCTTAGTTCCAGCAGGGCACCAGACAGATTGTGCTGTAGCCAGAGTTCTAGAAGAGTTTGCGAAAAGAGAGAGGGTTGACCAACAAATGAAAACACTTTTTAGGCAGAATAATGAAAAACAAACATTATTTCATTTACTCTGAGGCATTCTTCTCCAAAAAGAAATATCAGAACCAGCTTAGGAGAAAGATAAAGCAAGACCAAGTAGAAATGAATTTAAATCAAAACTTTGCAATGTTCAGTGGAATCCTATCCTTGCAGAAATTTGCTAGTTAGTTTCACAGTTTCACCATGAGATACTTTAGTGTTTTACCTGAAAGCACATAAATTAATTTATGTGCCCACTTACATCCCATGCCAAGCCACCGTCTGACCCAAGATAATGTTATTGGCATCTTCACTTTCCAGCAATTTAGTTTCTTCCTAGACAACAATGATAAATCAATTAATCGTCTAGTGATTTAGTTTTAGAAAGGTTAAGAGCTGCAGGAAGCCAAATGTGTCTGTGATAAGTAGGTAAAGTCATTCTTGGGATGAAAAGTCTACTGGAATTGTTAGTGAGTAGCTTTGACAGTAACCAAAATACAGCAGGGAATGTTGTTCACTGTTGCCCACTACAGTGAACCATCCAAGATATCACAGTTTTAGTTGTGAAATTTGCCCTATTTTAAATGTAATAGGACATCTTACTGGATTAAAGTTAAGGCACAGTCCTCTGCTAAATCTAGGTCAAAATGAGGATGAGAAGGCACTTGCTGTAACTGATGTGTTTGTGCCACGTTCCTCTCTGCCTCCAGCTCCACAAAAGGTGCCGGGTGTCCCCATGCAGCTGCCTCTGCTCAGAGCTGGCCAAGCAGACAGAGGAAATACATTAGAAAACAATTGTCTGTATGTGGGGAAACATTAACTCTTCTGTCCTTCCAAAGTGTTGTAAGTGGTCATTAGTGAGGAAGTCAAGGAGTCAGTTTTTCACTGCAATTGTTGTGTAGCAGACTTTGTAATGTGACCCATCCCTCATTTCCTCCTAAGTCCTTATCAGATCTGGAGTTCATGTGCTTGGGAATGTTATCAGGAAAGATATAGGAGACAACATCTGCAAAAGCAGTGACTCATTTGGCTGTCCTGAACCTTCATATTCCCTAGGTCCGGGATTTCAGAATCTGCACATTTTACAACTATAATAGTGGCCGTTTTTACAGGAGATTCATTCTGTTTCTGTTATATATTAAAATATTAATTTTCAGTTGTTCTTTATTGTCTTTGGTATGATGTAAATTTGTTTAGGCTACTAGGAATGTGACAGAATGAATCAGACAGATTTTGGCAGAAAATTGCCTGTCTGGCTTTGCATGGCACTCCCAAGGCACTGAGTGTAGGTTCATTCACATCACACAAAACCTTGCCTTTGAGGCAAGGAGGCCACATGAGAGACCTGAGGGAAATTCCAAAATTATCTTTGATGTCAGTGGGGTATGTAAGAGATCATGAAGATCTTTTGGAGGATGGAAAGTGATTTTAAGTGTATCACCCATGACTTCTGACCTGACAAGACTGTTTGAAATGTTGTATGGAGGAGTTAAGACTGATTTCAAGAGATTGTCAGATCAGTCGTGGGTGGGATTACACATGGAAAAGCATGCCATCCTCCAGTGTTAATGAAATTCCTCTGGTGTTTGTGGAAAATATGGATATTGGTGAATGGCAGTATCTGATCATTATTTATTATCTTGTTTTCTATTTCTGATGCCATTTTAATATAAATAGTTCAACTTAGTAGGCCATCAGGAGAGGTAATATGTGTCTTTTTGCTCCTTATACATATTTAGATTATGTTCATTCCTTAAATACTGTGTCAGGCAGAGCCACTTGAAAGTAAGATTGATCCTTACCATCTGTGACTACCGATCCTGGTCAAATACAGAAGAGAAAAGAAACTGCAAGGAATGTTGGGAAGAGCTGGAGGAAAGGCAGTTTGAACAGCATGATTGCTAGACTGCTGAGAGGAGAAGGGAGATGTCAATTTTGATGAAGAAGGAAGGGCTTCTAAAAACTCACTTTCTAAGCTGTGCAGAGTTTGCTGCAGCACAGAAGGTTACTGAGGGACTCAAACCAAGCCTGGAAGCAAGATACTCTTGCAAAGACGTATGAGGCAATGGGTAAGTTGGGTATAACCCATTTTATCCACATTGTGATTGCCCAAGTCACTTTGATTTTTTTCTGTTAAAATTTGCTATCTTGATTTATAGTCTAATAAATCAGTGCTTTCAAAACTTGTTCCTTATAGGGAACCCTCTGTATAAGATGATCTGGGCACAAGAACTTCTGAGAGGTCTCACCAGCTCAGAGGTCCACCACAGGCTCTTAGGACAATTATGGTTTATGATCTTTCCCTCTGTGTACCTGAGCTTTACTGTATTTTGTCTATGTAGCTTTCATATCCACTTCCTTCTTTTCATTAAAATGACCATGAAATTGTTCCTGATGGTGTCACATATCAATGTCAATTACTTTGTCAGCATACATCCAGTATCATGGACTACAATGAGATGCTTTTATCTACTTTTTCTAATGTAGCACTTGAAACTTAATAACTTGTATTTATGGCAAGTTGCAAAAAAATCCTAGTGCACTAGTATTTGTATGTTGGCCTGTTGACTTGTCTGAAAACTCAAGACAGGGTTCTGTATACAACTACATTTGCTTCCTCATGATTAAGATATCCCTCTATTAATAAATAAATAAATAAATATAAAATGTAAACTTTGAAGATCTGCAATATTGTACCAACCAGGCATAATTTTCCAAAAACCTGAATCTATGTAAGCTCAGCCACAAGTGACAAGAGGATATCATATTTAATTGTTATTCCTCTCCATGTATTTTAGGTAATTCTGAAACCAAAATACTTATTTTCATTTACAGAATTAAACCTATCTGAAGGTACTAAATCAAAAGTTTTCATGAAGAAAAAATAGGCATAAAGATTAAATGTTAAATGTTTTTTTTGCCATTTTTTACTATTTATTTCAAAGCAAAGCAATAAAATACAACCACAAAAATTGCAACTACCTCTAGAAATAAGTTAGAAAGATTGCAGAGTTTTTGCTTTATATGAAAGCAACTGTAATTATCCAAAGGCCTTGATTTCAAAAAAAGATAATATAAAGTTTCAAACTCCAGAGATGCATTTTAGGCCAAATGCAAAAAATGTGGCACAGAATGTAAATATATTTATGTAATGTGCTCATAAATGATTCAGTGTTTAGACACCAATCTAATTTTGTTTAAACTGTACCACTTTATTGTAGGCTACAAAATCTTGAAATTTGAATTAAATTAATGGGCAATATAGATATAGCTTCTGGGTGAGTTTTGTTTTCTTAGATTTGGTTTCTGGTTTTTTTTTTTTATTTGTGGGTAAAAGCTTTTCTTTTGGGGGAGGAAAAAGTAAAAAGGAAGAGAGAAATATCTTCCTGAATAAATCGCTGTTCCTGAATTTCTCTCTGTATGACAATCTATAATTATGATGATGATTCCTCATGTAAAGCAGATGTTCTAGCATATCTCTTTGGTCTTTTTAATATACTTAGCATTTTTTGGGGCAGGGAATATAATCCTTTAGCAAGTTATTCTTGAGATCTTGACAGACTGGATCGATGGGCTGAGGACAACCACATGAGGTTCATAAGGTTTAGGTTTCTGTCCTGCACTGGGTCCCAAACACCCCCTGCAGGCTATGACAGGAATGACTGGAAAACTGCCCAGTGAAAAGGGACCTGAAGGTGCTGGTTGACAGCCTGCTGAACGTGATCCAGCAATGTGCCCAGCTGGCCAGCAAGGCCAAAGGCATCCTGGCCTGTATCTGGAATAGTGTGGCCAGCAGGAGCAGGGCAGTGATGGTGCCCCAGTGATGGCAGACCTCAGGTACTGTGGTAGAATCAGGACCCCTCACTTCAAAAAGACCATTGAGGTGCTGGAGCTAGTCCAGGGAAGAGCTACAAAGCTGGTGAAGGGTCTAGAAAGCATGAATTAGGAGCTGCTGAGGGACCTGTGAGTCTGAGAAACTAAACTTCTCAAAGTACTATCCCAACAGATGTGATAGTAATGAAAATAAATTATGAATGTACTTCTATTGATGCAGTGGTTCACTTAGGTAAGTATGATCTGCCACTTGTTTGCCTGTATACCAGTCTCGGGGCTGCCCAGGATTTTGGAGGGACACATTTTGCAAATCTCCTCCAAACAGAGGAAGCTAAATGCCTGGATGCATGTCTTTCCTCGCATAATAGAAAATTTCGACTTTTGGAAAGAGAAGTTTTCTCATTTTTTAATAGAAAAAATAGGCTTCAACGGAAAGATATGGAAAGGTTTCGCATCCCTAGAAAAAATGGACCTCAATAAAAAAGAAAACTCTCAAATTAACATGAAAGAAACTCAGTACAAAACCCCCAATCACTTTTATAATAAGTGTTCGGTTTTTTTGGTTTGTGTTACTGGGGAGGATTTTGGGTTCTGATGGTGGGTTTGGGGTCTTTTCTTGTCATAAAATAAAAGCCTCTAGATTCTTAAAATGGATTAAGATGTGAGCAAAATTAAGCGACCAACATATGATCAAAAGAAAAATCCCTGTGAGATGCAGCATGAGTTACTAGATGTCACTGACTTTTTTATGCTTAGAAGGGGAAAGAGAAACACAAAAAAATAATCTGATATAATGTTTGAGACAGAACAAATAGCCAGAGGAGTAGCCAACAGAAAGATCATAACACAAGGCAGATCATAAATGGCAGATTGTGGATGACACAATCATCTCCATGTGTGAGCCACCCTTAATGACCATCTGGGTTAAAAGTTCCTGTACAGAACTTTTTTTGACCTTCAGCATGGTAGCAAAGTGCCCAAAATTTTACAGCCTTCAAGGAAGAACTAATTATAGAAGGCTCTCTGCAGCTGGGCTGTCAGAATATGGGCAATAAATTTTGAAATGGGTAAGAACTTGGTAGTGAGAAGGGGCCCTGTGTGTCTATTTCTCCAGTCATGCACAACAGGAAAGTGAAGGTCAGGATTATTGGGGGATAGTTCTATTAGCTAATCATATTTGAGTTTTTCTGCTTGATGTCATATTCCCTTTATCTCTTTTCATATTCCCTTTATCTCTTTTCACAAATCCTGCCTGATTGAACATACTTGTCATTGGAAAGGAAGAACTGATAATTTCTGAGCAGCCAAATTAAGAGATACAGATGTTTCTTTACTGAATCACAACTGATTTTGTGCATGATTTTCCAGCTAATAATAGAATCTAATACAGGTCAGCCATAATTACTTTCATGCCTTAAAGAATGTACCAACATGAATATCCGGAGAGGATATGCATGTTCTGAAAAAAAGTAATGGTAGATAGGGGAGGAACATGTTTGAAAGTCTTGTTTTGTGCAAAGGAATACTGCTGGAATGAGACCAAATGGGTATAATAGACCTCAGGAACCACTGGAGTATTGAGGTTATAACCCCCAGTAAAAGTTCTGCAAAATATAGTGAATTCTAAGTAAATTTTAGATGAAAGAGAATACATTTGTAAAAGTACAGCAACAGTGCCATTAGCTCCCTGTTATGATTAGAAAACACCTGAAGTGTCCCTTAGTCTTACACGTTGAAACTTGGTTTATTTATATTTTGTCTTTTCTATTGGATTTCTATTTGGTATCATTGAGTTGTTGGCAGATTACTTCTGTTGAAATGCCTTGACCCTTTTCAGTTTTATTAGGTAATTAATTTTATTTTCAAGTGAATCACTATCTTTCTCTTCTAAAATACATGGCATTGTGTACTATAAAAAAATGTAATTTAATGTTTGGTGAATATCCATTGGATATTCTTGTTGCTGTTTTTTTTCTTAACATAAAGAAATGCCTGTTCCCATAATCCTGCTAATTTTCAGTTTTTGACTCCAAAGAGTCCATATTTTCTACTTTTTTCCCTCAATACAAGGAGATCATTTTGGAATTTGTAAGAAATTATGTTATTGCACTGTAGAATAACAGTCCTGCCTTCCTTTTCTCTGTAAAGCTGTCTCATGTCTCAGAAGTGGTTTCTGAAAACTATAGGGTCAGCTGTGGCATGAACTCTTTAAGTTACAGAAAAGCTTCTTATGCTTTCAAAAGCACTTATGTTTTCACTTACTTTTTTTTTTTTTTATGTGCAAAATGTAGTTTCCTTAATTCAATATATAAACTTGGCTTAATTCATTTTAAGGGCCTGCTTGTTTCTTGAAATCATCCCAAGAAAAGGCTAGGCTGCTCAATAGCATTATTTTTGCTTAATGTACATGTTGGAGAGAGCCTTAAAGCATATTTAATGGTCAAGCATCTACCATCTTGTGAAGGTTTCAATCTATTCAATATTCTTAATATCTTGATGTACAACTGCAAAACAGGGGTTGAAGAGAATGTTCTGCTACAGCATTCACTAAAGTCATGTTTTCTGTGTAATTAAGTCCCCATAATGGCCCAGGAATTTACATATGATATTTTAGTGAAATATAAGAAGTATAATGCAGAAAATATTTTATTATTAACAAATTAGCTGTCCAAGGGTTTGTTATTTCAAGCTGTCAACATTCTATATTTCTATTGCAATACTGTAAATCGTTCTGAATGAAAAGACAAAATCTCAGCAAGTATTATGATTTCATCTGCAGGTTCTATCCATCTAGCTAGAGAGGTTTCATCATGTAAATTATGTTGCCTGAAGTGCCTCCCTACCCCTGTCCCAGCTTGAGCTCCCTGTGTACTCAGAGCTGTATGGAGTATTTCACTGATGATTCCACAAGAGCTTTGTGCATGGCTGTGCTTCTTCCCTGTTCCTACTCTGAATATTGGTTTTGTTTTCTTTTTTTTCTCCCTCTGTGCTGACCAAAGGAAAGGTTCTTTTTGATTTCAGTCATTCTGAACCAAATGACAATAGCTTTGTAATTCTCTTCTGTAGATCTGTTTTCCTGAATTCAGTCTTGAAGGCTTTTAAGACCACCTCTGACAGTATGAAACATTTCATAAGGGAAAATTTTTGTTCTTTTATGTTACTTTTGCTCTTTGTGCTCCCAGCATTTTAATTAGTTGGATTATTACTTTTCCTGTTTTTCCCCAAAATGAAATCTATGGGAGCAAAAATAATTGGAAGAATGATAAATCTAAAAAGGAACTGAAACTGAGATGCAGATCTTTTGCTTCTTTTTCTCTGTAAACTCTTAAATCAGATAGCACCTTCAGACATTACCATCTGACTAGACTGAATACTCCTGACATTTAAAGACATCATAAATATCCATTTAACATTATACGCCATAAAGATTTGAACAATTCCTAAGTAAATTCTCTGTGTGACAAAACTGAGTGTGGTGGTTTCACTCATTTGCTCAGGCTTTTTCTAAAATATAATTTCCATTTCAACTTCAGACTTAGAGACACATACGACTTACCATGAGAAAATGCTGAAAACAATTTCTTGGAAGAGGAAGGACATCTACCATTGAAGTGACTATGAAATGAGGTGAACATTATGACCTTGCATAAGGTCTGATACTTTAGAAGTAGTTGGGATAGCTGGAAATCTTGTGGTCTGGCAGCCTTTAGCAGTTGTGTCAGACTGTGATTTCTTTAATTTCTTGCAGCATGCAGTTAGATTTTCTTTTTTGAACAAGCAGTGTGTAAACATTTGTATGTAAACATTTGTATGTCACTGTTAATGAACCTTATCATATAACTGTCTAAAGTCCCATTGCACTTCTGCCATTTAAAAAAATCTCCTCTCATGATCAAAACAGGAGTTTTTGAAAGAGCTATAAAAAGAAGATAAATTGCAGATTAACAATGTCAGTTTGGGAAAGATATGCTTTATTACCATAAATACCAAAAGAAATAAACATTTTGCACAGTCTTTAATTAACACAATCGTTTTTAAATGTTGGTAGTTAGAATTAATTATGGTGGTTATAAAGGGCCATTTTTTTCTGCCACAGATAAAGTATGAAGTTTAGAAACTGAGCATTGGTGTGCTGACCTTAGTTTTCCCCAGGGCAAAATAAAACATTATTCTGACTCAGGCTCCTTCCATCTTCATGCCAGAATGACATAGATATTGATGTTTTAGTTTTGCCTTTGTTTGTTTATTTCTTCTTGGCCTAATTTAGTGTGTAAATTTACATTGTTTAAGTGTGTGCTGCTTTCAGCTACTTAACATTAAGTTTACAATCATTGTTGAATTTTAGTGCATTGGATAAGACAATAAAAAAAATAGAGAAGACACAGAGGAAAAGAAATTGTCCATATAACTCAAGGTAATTAGGAGCCTTATTAGACTGTGTTCCAGTGACCCTTAGTACTTTCTGAAGACAGAAGAGCAAAGCATATGGAAGAGATTTCTTCAAACCACTCTAAACTATGGGGCCCTCAATGTGTTTCATATGTTCATTCTCCATAGTATTCAGCCTATAAACTGCTACTGAAAATGGAGGGAGAGGTATTACAAGCTAAAACTCTGGTTTCTTGCTTTCCACACGTTTAAAAATGGTACACAGAAGATAATGAGAGCAAAACCTCTTCAACCTTTTCCAGTGCACGGCTTCATCCTTTATTATGTCTATTTTGTGAATACTGCATTGAAGGGTTCAGGCATGAAAGATGCAAGATGCCACTTACTTCATAATATTTCTTCTGAAGGTATCAAATCCATTCTTATCTGCAAAGTGTGAGGGCTAACCCAACAAAATGTGATAACTTTACAAGGATGTGTTAGAGGTATTCATTGATGTCAGTCTCTTTGGTTTACTCAGTATCTTAGTCTTGAAGTTAGGGACGCTTATGTTGTCCAGTCTATATTGCTCATGTAAGCTCTGCAGGGATAGATACATAATTCATAAGTTAAAAAGTATAAACTCTCTGCCCTGGTTATTTATAGAATTAACTCTCCATTTTTGATAAGCATTTTAAATTAATAATGTAAAAATCGATTGATTTTATTTATGTGTTTCATTTAATATACAGGAATATTTGTTGGGGCATTTATGGAATAGTAAAAATAACTCAAAGAAAGAGATGATAAATTTAAAATTTGCACTGAAGAGTATATTGGATGGTTGTGATTTTAAATTATTATTGCATCTTTTGGACTTCAAAGCAGCATTACATACACATACTTGGGAGTATTTAAAGTCTTGTACCAAGTTAACATCATTAATTTTTTTCTGCTAGTGTGTTAGTATACCACAGACATTTTAGACCTTACATTATGAGATGCAACAGAGGACAACAGATGCTGTTGTCAGTTGCTTTGAAATTTGTAAGTCCTGTGGCTGTTTTCTTTAAATATTGATTATAGGAATCAAGTGTTTCTGAAGAAAACCAGAACCGGTTTTATTCTAAGTCAAAGAGCAGCTACACATTACTCCATATTCCAAAAAAACCCACAACACATTAGTAGATTATTATAAACAGGAATGTTGTTCTGCCTTCATTGGTCATGTGGTCTACAAGAACTTTTATGAGCCAAAATGATCTGTCAGCTTTTTTGGCTTTTGTGATACATACTCATCTACTGACCCATTTTCCATTTAACCTCAGGGCTGATATATTGTAAGAGTTAGTACAGCATTCTGTGTACTGCAAATGAGCAAATTCTAAGCTGTGTTGCTGTTTTAATTATGCTTTTGAAAATATGCAAACTTTATGATGAGTCTTTATTTTGCAAGAAATTACTGAGCAAATAAATTAGCTCCACAGTGAGTGCGTTCAAGATAATAATTAATATGGTCCATTTCTGCTATTGCTGAATGATTTTTATTGCCTTATGACCTCCCTTACTCCTTTACAAGCCATTCAGCTTGAGTCCTAAGAAGTTTCAAATGCAATTGCTAGCACTTTTTATGGACTAATCTCAAACTAAGGGTAAAACTCGTGTATTAAACTAAGAACTCTGTAGAGGAAAAAAAAAAAGAAAAGGTAGCTCAAGAGATCGTTTATAATAATTTATTTGCATCAGTACATACTTAATATACACTGTGACATTAATTTGCAGACAGTAATAATGACTACTAGTGGCCCATAAGGGGGTTCTGTCCAAATTCTACAACAAACTAAAGCTAGTTGCACCTTTTTATTTTCTGAACTCTTTAGAAGTTTTTTTTGGCTTTTATCCCTTTCATCAATGTAAATTCAACCAATAAAGTACAGAAGAAGGCACTAAAAATGTTTTAGTTTCAAATAGTAGTGAGATACACATGGCTTCACTGGGCTCCTTTCCCTTTTCCTTCCTCACGATGGATCTCATGGTACTTTTCCTGTGCATGAGGTGAGATGCTTCCATTCTTAACTGTGATTCTAGGGAGACTTTAGGGAAAGTAAAACTAAAGGTAAATTTATTTTAACCTTTGGAAATATCTAAATATCTCTTTTTTAGTCAAGCATTTATCTGGGGTTTGTGTGCATGGAGGGAAAAGTTGTTTATTTTTATGTTATGCCTTCTCAAGCAAATTTTATAATATGCTTAGATGTGCCAGAAAAAGCATTTCAAGCATTACTAGCCTGATTCTTACAATGGTATAGCCAAAGGCTCTCAGGTAATCAATAAGGTTCTTCTAGAAGGATTCACATAAAGTATCTTGCTGATTTCTTTAGATTTGTAATGTAAAAATCTATTTCTAATTTCCTTTGCTGTTGCTAAATTAGATGCTTTGAAAGGCATTTTAATCTTGCAGTGACTGAATACATTATACATCAATGTGTGTGGAATGACTACCAAGGGGAAGACTTTCAGTATCTTATTTTTAAGCAGTATAAATTTTGATACTTCTGATACTTATGAGGGAATCAAATGATATATTTCTATTTCCAAGTGCACTGATTCTACATGTTTGGGTCTATATGGGCTCTGTTGATGTTACAGGTTAGACAACATTATCCCATCCTAAGCATTAGAAATAGCAAGCCTAATTTCACTCTTTCTAATTAATATTGAAGTAATAGCACTGGATGTTTTGTTTAATTTATGTTACATTGTCTAAAGACAATTTCACTCCAGCAAGAGATTCTTGAGTCAGTTCTAGGGCAGAGAGAGGTTAATACAGCATCTCTGACATGTAGGTATTTGTTATGCGTCCTAGCACTCACTGTAATGTGAACTGTGTAATTTTTTAGAAATTAGGTCTATCAGTGTGCTGGTTTTGGCTGGGATAGAGTTAATTTTCTTCACAGTGGCCTGTATGGGGCTGTGTTTTGTTTATGATTGTGCTGAACATAGTGATAATATTTTTTTAATGCTGAGCAGAGCTTACACAAAGACAAAGCATTTTCTGCTTTTTGTACTGCCATGTTGGTGAGGAAGCTAAGGATGTATAGGAATTTGGTATGACACAGAGCCAGAACAGGTGTCCCCAACTGAACAAAGGGATATTCCTTACCCTGTGGCATCACACTCAGTATATAAAGCGGAGGAAAGAAGGAGGAATCAGGGCACACTTGGAGTGATGGTGTTTGTCTTCCCAAGTCACCATTACATGTGATGGGGCCCTGCTCTGCCCGAGATGGCTGAACAGATTCTGTCCCATGGGAAGAAGTGAATTAATTCCTTGTTTTTCTTTGCTTGTGTGCACAGCTTTTGGCTTATTCTTTCCCTGTTAAACTGTCTTTATCTCTACATATGAGTTTTCCAGCTGTAGTCCTTCTGATTCTCCCCCCAGACCCACTGATGGGGAGTGAGCAAGTGGGGTTGGGTTTGGCTGCTGACTGGGATTAAACTGGGACAATTGACAGTGCTAAAAAGCAGGCCTTTTTTTTTTTTTGTGCTATTTTTTGTTGTTGGTTTTTGGTGGTTGTTGTTGTTTTGTATTTTCCCCCTACAGCCTGTGATCAATATTCCAAACGTTGAACTATCCAGAAAGAAAATTATGTGTTAATGACTTTTGTCAATTCTGCCTGTTATGGTTCTTGGACTTAGTTTGCTACCTTGTATGTGCTCTGTCTTTTCAGGACATCTACAAATCTTGATTTATTTTGGTTGCACAGTCTCCCATAACCATATATATATTGTAAAAGGAATTAGGTTCCCATCTTGGTCTTTCTTATTTTATCTATCCTACTTTGTTCTTTTGCTTGTTTGCTTGTTTGCTTGTTTAATCAGTTTTGTTCTTTTTTTATCTTTGCTAAGGTGATATGTTCGATATAGAAAACCATGATATTGAGCTAAAGGCTATACAATATATAATGTCATTCTTAATGTTATGTTTCAGTTTATCTGGTCTTTTCTTGACCTTTCTCCAAGGTAAAAACAAATCTAACTATAAAACACTTGATCAAACCTTCCATAAAAATATTTTCCTCCTCCCACTGTAGCTTTCAGGCCATTCATAGTTTTCAGAATGATTTTTAGCAATTAAATTAATTTTCTTCATAATTATTGATCTACCTCTGAGAAAATGCTGAAAGTCTCAAGTAGGTTTAGAAAAAATGAAGAGCTTTAATTGTCAATAAGCATGCAGGAGAGTGAAGTGCTGGGATAGTTATTTGTCAAATTCCACCTTTTTCTGACAGATGTGGAAATGTTTCTAATATGCCTTTCATCTGGGGAAAGTACTGACAGGCTATCTTTCTCTAGTGGCTGCAATATTTATTGACAGCTTAATTAATTATATTGCAGGGTAGCTACAAAAGTCCATTACAAACAGAAGAAATAAAAATTCCAACCGGGATTTCCCTGTGATCTTTTCAAACAAAACACTGTCAGATAAAATATTCACTACTGTCAGATAGACAGGAAACTTACTAATTTAATTGGAAGGAAAAAGAAAAATCTAAGTTGCACTTTTCAGGACCTTTCAGGCTCAATGCATGTTCATAATAATATGCCCTACCTTGCTTTTTGATTTAGAGTGCAAGCTGGTAGGGTTTGCCTGATACACCTTCTTTTTGCTGGAGACAGAAAATGCTAAATGGGTCTCAGAAATAATGACTTTCATAGAAAAAGAATCATTCCTAGGATAGCAATGCTAAGAGCAGTTGAGGACAGAGAAAAGTTTGAGCTGAACTTTTTCACATTATGGTCATTATTGGTAACAAAAAGCTCTAACAAGATAGTGAGCTTTTCACTCCACTAATATTCAGAGGTTTTTTTTTAATGGCAAAAAAAAAAAATGGAGGTAAGGTGAAAAGCAGCTTCATATACTGTTTTGGTCAAAGGAAACAATTTAGAACTAGTTCCTGGTCATGCGTAGTTTCCAGTTACTGAAGCTATGGCTAGGCACAAAAAAGCAAGGATAAGTGGGAAAACACAGAACAAATTTCCCAAGGACAAATGTTCTTGGCCAACATGATTGTCTTCTGCTGAAGGGATTACTGGCACTCTACAAGAGCAGAGCTCTGAATGCTGTCTTTGATTTCTTCAAGGCTTTTGACATGTTCTTCTATAGTCTACTTATGGGCAAACTGAGGAGACGTGGATGAAATGCATAAATAGGAAGCCTAATGGAAAATTGTGGGAACCCAGGAAATTCCTCTGGCTGCCCTGGAGGACTGGAGACCCTGTCAGGGGTCTCAGAGACCTTGGCACAGAGCCCAAGACCCCTGTGCCTTTGATTTAGCCCTTGGAAAAAACAACTGCCAACCTTGTATAAAGAATTACAAGCCACAAAAGTTTAAGTAGAATGATAGTGAATTGATCACGGGGTGAAAAATAGATTTTTTTGGGGTTTTTAGAATGGAGGTTCAGGGGGCAAGATGGAGGAATTGGGGCGTGACCAGCCTTTCTCCTTCTTCTTCCCAGCCTCCATCTTCTGAGTGATGTTGGCACTTTTAGATTGGTTTAGAGTAGAAGCTCACTGTCTAACATAGGTGATAGGTATTGGAAAGCAATTGTAAACATTGTATACGTAGTTTCTAGTATAAAAAGATAACACTGCCTGGGAGGCGGGATGAGTGCCTGGACTGTCTCACTCAACGGACCTCAGCTGGAAAGGAGAAAATATTTTATAGATAAGGAACAATAAACAACCTTGAGACAGAAATGAAGAGCTCTGACTCCTTCTTCAAGTGCCGGGCTGGGTAAAGAGACCTTCTAACATTTTCTCAGGGTCACTCTGACCAGCGAGAGTCCCTGAGGGAAAATTGTCAGAAGCCCTGGGCTGCAAAAGTTGGGATCAAATCTACTAAGTCCATGTGGAAATTGGTTACAAAAGACATTTTTCATTGTGCTTCAAAACCAAACTGGAAAGTGTACAATACTTTGGAGTGCAGAGTTGCTGTTCAGAGGGATATCAAATGAAAAAGTGGGCAGACAATAATCTCAAGCACTTGAACAGAAGGAGATGAAAAATCCTACACCTGAAAAATGTGCAGGAAAAATCCAACACCTATCCATGCCACCATATAGACTGGGACATAGAGCAGCTTTGCAGAAAAAGATCTTGGGCATCCAGGTGGCCCACAAGCTAAACATGAGTCAGTAGAGTGTCCTTGTGGTGACATATTTTCTAGGTGCACTCTGGGCTGTATTAGCAAAAATTTAACCCTCAGACTACAAGTAATTATTATCCTCTAGCAAATGCTTATGAGTAATTATTATCCTCTAGCAAATGCTCTGGATCCCTGTGCCCAGTCTGGGGCTCTGCAGATGAAGAAGGACAATGTTGGACATTTTTGGAGAGGACTCATGAGGCCTGAGGGAGCTCAAGGCAGAGCAGCACAAGAACTTCCGGAAAAGGCTGAGAGATCTGGTTTTGTTCATGCCTAAAAAGAGAAGGCTAAGTTATCTAGTTGCTGTCTTTGAATATACCCTGATAAAAGACACAAACTTATCCTAGAAGGGCTCAGTGACAGGTTGAGAAGTAAGACACACAATCTATAACATGTAAAATTCCAATTATATATTAAGAAAATGGTTTAATGTGACACAGTTACAGTACAGATGATTAGTTGCCTGATCTAAATTTTCCCTGCTGTGAGAAGAAAGTTGAACCTAATAACCTCCAGAGGTCACTCAAACCTAAATTATTCAGTGATTGCATGCTAAAACATATTTTTCCTTCCCTCCCTATTAAATAATATTCAAAGCCATTAAGATAGTCTTGTGTTAGATGATAACATCTGGGTATTTATTAGTACAGGTTTGTTTATTTAAGCAGAAGATGCAGACAGAATACACAATTTCTTTGGACCTATCAGGGACAAATGCCAGAAGGCTCACCTCCATTGTTTAGATTTTCTTTTCTATCCAGCTCTGATAAAAAAAAATCTCCATCTTCCTTGTGGTTATGATGCTACAATACCTCTTCAACCAATTTGTCTAGGATTTTTTTTTGTATTCAGCACACTCCAGCTGGTGTGTCACTCTTGCTTTCCAAACCCTTTCCAAAGAAACCAAGAGTTGGAGCTGGCCCTTGCTCCAGTTTTCATGTGCTATGTACAGTGGCCTATTTTATATCACATAATCCCTATAAGTGGTTTGGGTTTGTTCAAGGATTTTCTTGTCTGTTTGGAATGCTGGTCTTTTTGTTTGTTTATTTGTTGAGGAGTTGGGTTTGCAGGTTTTTTAACTATTTTTTTAGGCAAAAAGAAAGTCAAGTGATATTTGCAACACAACTGCCTGTCATAACTTTTTTTCAAAAAATGGATGCAATAGAAATTATCATAATTTAGATGAAACTTCAAGCCTTGACATCTCATAACTGCATGATTTCCTTATGGAAAAATTGACATTCTCGCTGGAAGATGTGAAAATAATAAGAGCCCTTCAGACTGGGAGTTGACTTACCATTGTGTCAAAATTATTTCACAACATGGAAATTTCACTGTGGATGTATTTGCTTATTGTGATAAGCATATTTTAAACCATAGATTCATATTTATTCCAGACATAACATCAACAAATTCTGTCAAAATCTGTAGTGCTCAGAAATGAAAGATATGATTGTGTAAAGTCATCAAAAACCTCTATAACAATACAATAGAAATATAGCTCTGTACTTCAGTAAGAAGTTTGTTGTGTTTGTTAGTTTGGGGTTTTTTCTGGCATCATTTGTTTTAAAATGCACTAGCTTTCAGAATTTAGTGACACAAAAAACCCACCAAGGAAACATTCAGGTGTTTCTTTCTTATTTTAAGATATAAAAAATTTCTTTGTAGACAGACTGTTTGTAAAGCCTTCATAAAATAAGGGGTAGTTAGATTAATCTTACAGTTTTCTTACTTTTTTAATGGTATACTTATGCATACTCCAAAAATTTAAAAAAAACCCAAACAGGTGAACTGAAACAATTTTAGCTACATTGCTCTTTGCTTTCTGGCATATAGTTCCAAATATGATAATTATTTAGAGTGTAATTTAGAGTGTAATGTACTTTAATAGATGTAATTTATTAAGCATTTTTAAATATCACTAGTGTATAACTATACATTTCCCCTTTTTATGTGGTTCATTGCTCTCTGTTTGTACTTGAATATCTGATTCATATTCTGCAATAAAACTGTATTTTGTAGGAATCTCCTAGTTGGACTGTAAAGGCTGGAAAACCTACTGCATCTCAAACACTTTTATGACATGTACGTACACCTCTTGTTAGCTGCTCTTGTGCTCCAGCTCCTGGTGTCTCCTCCAGTTAGAGCTATTAACACTAAAATCTACCTTGTTTTTTTGTCTCTTTTACTTGAATGACAAGTCCTTTTCTCACTCAAAATGGACTGCATCCTGACATAAAAATGAGGTGTGAGACAAAAGTTCTCGGGTGAGTTTTTCCTTTTGAGGAACAATAGCTTCATCAAAATTTAATCACTCAGTGGCATACAGAGTGGTAGGTATATTGCAAGGTTATTGCAGAAGAGAAATTGGGGTAGGAGAAAGATTTTCTGGTTCTACATTCCACACTGTTTTGAAGAAATATATCATTGCTGATTGTTGGGTTTTTGTTGGTTTTTTTGGTTTTTTTTTACATTATATCTGAACATTACTCATAGATTGAATATTTTTAGATATATGTGTTCCAATAGGCAAAGTATATAGGCTTCATATGCTCATGAGGTTTTTGGTTGTTTTTTTTTGCAATAGAAAGAATAGTCATTCAGTTATGACAAGATTTGCATTTGGTCAAGAACACGATTTATTATTTTTAAGTATCCCAGGAGCATGTTACAGATAGATCCTTAGTATATATGTGGAAATAAGTATTTGTCTCCTGATACAAACTTTTGAAACAGATTAGTTCATCTTCAACCTTGATATTGTGAGTATAAGGTTTGACTTTGGTGGAGTCAGAATTTCATTCCCAGAGGTAAAATATTGAAGAACTTTCTCAATGTCGCCTCAAAATGCTTTTTCAGAACAATATTTAGGCAGAAATATTTTAGTTATGCAAATGATACCTCGATTCAAAACATTAAAGAAAAGTCCCAGGTCATCTCCTTGCACTTTCACAGGGGAAAAAACTGCTTTCAGGCGTGATATCTATGTTCTGCTTGTTATAGTCTAACAGAGCATCAGTTTTGCACAGGAAAATAAGGCACAGGTGGTTATAGGATTATTTTCACGTGCTTCTTGAGGCATAAAATATTCCCTGGTTTCTTATTATAAATTTCCTTTGATATCACTTGTGGATATTTATGAAGAGCAGAAATAGAAATATATTTAGAAACACTGAAATAAATACAGAATGGTATTTCTTGGCAAAACTGTCTTCATTGATGAGCTAAAAACATAAGCAGCAACATTTTGAAAAGCATTAAGCTCTTAGAAAGTACTAACCTCCCAAGACAGGGTATTCAGTCTACAATGGATTTTGTTTTCAAATCTTCTGTGCAGTTTTGGTCACCACAGCATAAAAAATACCTTAAGCAACTAGAGATCATCCAAAGGACGGCCACAAGAATGGTGAAGGGCCTTGAGGGGAAGCTGTGTGAGGAGAGGCTGAGGTTACTTGGTCTGTTCAGCCTGGAGGAGACTGAGGACAGACCTCAGCGCAGTCTTCAGCATCCTCACGAGGGGAAGAGGGGGGGAAGGCACTGATCTCTTCTCTCTGGTGACCAAGGGCAGCACCAGAGTGAATGGCTTGAAGTTGTGTCAGGAAAGGTTCAGCCTGGATATGAGAAAAATGTTTTTTGCCTGGTTGATAGTTAGGGATTGGAACAGGCAGTGGTCACAGCACCAAGTCTGACAGAGTGCAAGAAGAGTTTGGACAATGCTCTCAGGCACACAGTGTGATTCTTAGATTGTTGGGTTATTGTGTGCTGGGCCAGGAGTTGGACTTTGAAGATCCTTGTGGTTCCCTTCCAAATAAGGATCTTTTCTGAAAATCTTATGTTTTTCCTCAAAGTAACACTGCAGTGACACTTTGGGTATCTTAAATCAGCTAGGTTCATTGACACTACAATTTTAGCTGGAAGAGCTGTGCTTAGGCTGTTTGAAAGCTGTGCTTTTTGAAATGTTTTGGTTCTAGGAATAGAGCAGTTTGGAAGACCATGAGCTCTATTTCTTTCAAATTAATATATTCAGGATTATGCTTTCTAGGAACACATTGAATGCCATCCAACAGTTACTGGGAAATCAAGCCACAGCGACTGATAACTTAAATCTAATGTAGGTACTTGGATAAGGATTTATATACATATGTACATTTCCTTTATGAGTACGTCTGTTTTACAAGTGTTAT
The DNA here is from genome assembly GCA_024362935.1 of Setophaga petechia. Lineage (NCBI taxonomy): Eukaryota > Metazoa > Chordata > Aves > Passeriformes > Parulidae > Setophaga > Setophaga petechia. The sequence continues at coordinate 34,089,331 of JANCRA010000008.1, forward strand.
TCTAGCTTCTGAGTCTTCTGTGGTATGTGGAGGGACAATAAATCAGATCTGATGAGTGTGAAGTGTTGAAAATAACTCTGTGTGATGCCTACCTAAGTACATGCATTTCTTCCTATGGAACGATGGCTTTTTCCTTCTTGCCTCTTCTTATTACCATAATATGAGACACTGTTTATGATAATAGTGGGCACAGAAAACTAAAAAATAAAAAAAAAGGAAAAAACAACATAAAAAGTATGACTTAAAATTGACAGTAGGATTTTATGTAATATCATTTTCTTCCACAAAAAATGCAGAAATAACTTTATTCTTTCACTTATGTGTCAGATTCCCAGATGCCTGCTTTCAAGGGTTGTCTTTTTTTTTTTAAATACTATTTCATAGTATTTAAAAATATGCTATATGTGCATACTTTGAGATGAAAAAAAAAATCCCAACTCCCAAAACCAAGACAGATTTTTTTTTATGGAAATAGAGCTTAGAAATAACTTTGCCAAACTAAGGTTATATGTTTCCATGTTTGCTCAGCCTCTTAGTAGTCATGTACTCTAGGGTCATAACAAGTGGATGGTCATTTTGCATGTGGAGAAGTGATATAGTCTGAAAACCAATGGGGCAGGAACATTTTTTAAAACATTTATGAACTGTTTCATACCCTGGAGTGGTGGTGTGTCTGTATAGACTATAACCCTAGATTTTATGTGTCATAAAACTAGTTAGCTGATTATCATGAAATGTGGGGAAAAAAAGGTTGGAATGAAAGAAAAAAAAATTATTTGTCCATGATCAGAAATATTGCAGGTTTTTATATACAAACAGAATTTTAGAAAGGGGGTGGATGACTCTAAAAACAACTATGTTTGTACATGGAAATTAGCTTAATGCTTGCCATCGAGTTAGTTCCTTGTTATTTTCCCAGCATATTAACCAAAATATTTAGCTGACCTTATCATGTAAGTGAACTCAGATTATCTGGTTCTCACCATTTTTCCTTTAGCACAGCATTTTTTGTGTTATAATCCTTCTCTGAAAATTATCAAAATACTTATTTGACTTGAAAAGATCACTCAGCTTACCCCACAAATATCAAGATTTTCATGTGTTAGGATGGGTGACAGAAGCCGCTTGGTAAGTGCGTGAATGTATAAAATGAAAAATGTTATCAAAACCACTGGATTTTTAAATGAGAATTGAATGTTAGTAAGCACTTCCCAAACTGGTTCTATCTGTCCCTGAGGACTGGTTATTTGCTAGCTCCTTTTTGGATGAAGAATTGTGTATTATGAGGTCAATAACAGCACATAATTGGTGTCCATCATCTGGTAGGAGTGGCCATCACTATAGGGTTAATTAACCTTATCTATTTTCCGTGTTTCCAAGTTGTCAGGGTTTACTCTTTTATTAATGTATCCTATAACATTTGAGTATCCCTTGCTTATGATATGCAGATATTGGCAGGGTTGTTTTTCCTCCTTTTTTTTAAGGTTTGGGGTTGGGTTTGGGTTTTCTGGGGATATTTTTGTTGGTTTGTTCTGTGGGGTTTTTTGAGGGCAGTGGAGTTTGTTTGGGGCATTTGATTGGTTTTGTTTTTTGTTTTAACTTTTAAAGTATTGCTAATAAGATATGTAATAGTTTATCACCATTTTTAATAACTTTTTATTACTTGCTCAAAAAGTTTTAGTAGGGACAATATTATTATTTTTAATATAAAATTTTGTACTAAATCAACATTCTTGTGTGTGTTTTTTAAAAGTCAATTTAAAGAAAAAAAAAATTTGGCATTTCTAAATTTTATTTTGCTATAAGTGACATTTTCCTGTGTAAAAAAAATGGTTTATTTGCAACTGTAATTGGGAAAATTATACTAATAATTGCTGTGATATTCTTTTGTAAATTTGATGGTAGTTCAAGAGATTCACTTCTCACTCAGAACTTGTTATTCACAAGTGATTACTCCTCTTAATATTTTTATAGGAAAATGTAAATATACAAGTATTTTAGGCAACTGAAAACACACTACCAAGCGTTTCTAACTTAACATTACTGTTAGTTCACCTAAACAGAATGGCCTACTTATCATCCTCTGTTCCCCTCACCTGGCTTCTCCTGGGATCCTAGGTAGGGAGATCTTCAAACTATTTTGAAGTTTACAGGAGAATTTTTGAAAGCTCCTATTTTGGGATAAATTGCCTTTCGCTGAAGCCTTTATTTTCCATTGCAACACATTTGAAGAGGAAAATGCCTAAGGTTTGTTGGTTTTTTCTAAGCTCTTGATCCAGTATGACAAGATAAAATTCAATGAGTATCAGAGATACTGAAATGACAGATAGCTTAGAAAGTTCAAGGCACTTCAGAAAGCAGCAGAAGCTGCAAAAGCTTCAGTGTTTTCTATTATTTTACAGAGGAAAAGCAGCTGCAACTAGAGATGACAACAAAATGCCATTTTGCTCAAGTTGCATGATATGGAGTAAAAGTGCAGAATATAATAATAGGAAAATCCTTTAGTGCAAAAAAAATATCTATATGCTAGATTTTGCCGTGAACAAGCCCTTTGGGAAACAAGCCAATCCTCTGGGATGGGATTGGAACTGCCAGTGAGAGTTATAGAATGGCCAGCATTGGAAAGGACTTGAAGTTCATCAAGTTCCATTCCCTCACATGAGCAGAGATGCCAAACACTAGCTCAGGATGCTCAGACCCCATCCAATCTGAATTTGAGTTTCCAGGGATGGAGCATCCACATATTCTCTGGGAAACTTTTTCCAGTGCCTTCCTACCCTCACAGCAAAGAATTTATTCTTACATATAATCTAAACCTACCTCTTAGTTAAAAGCAGTACTCTCTTGTCCTGTCACTCTCTGCCCATGTACAAAGTTGCTCTTCCTCTTTTTATGAGCCTTCTTTAAGTACTGGAGGGCCACTAGGAGCTCTCCCCAAAATCTTCTCTTCTTGAGACTGAACAACCCACATTTATTTCAGCTTATCTTGGTAGAACAGGTGCTCCAGCCCTTGGTCATTTCTATGGCCTTCTCTGAACTTGCTCCAACAGGTCCATGTCTTTCTTGTGATGAGGACAGCACAGAAAATGGTGTCCAGAGCTGGACTTGGTTATTATTCTGGTCATAGATAGTGCTAGGGCTGAGCAGAATCACATCCCTTGTTCTTTCGGCCAGAACTGTTTTGGTGTAGCCCAGGGTGTGTTTCCCAATGGCATAATTTTGAAGAAATGGTCTCTTGCTATCTTCAGCTGTGTCTATTATTGCCACTTTTTCTCCCATTGTAACAAGACCAAAAAACCGTTCCAGAATATGCCCAAGCTTTGCTGCTTATTTCAGCATACAATGCAAATCCTTTCCTCTGTTAAGTAACTGTACATAAATGTTGTTTTCAGAAACAATTGGCAATGTATTCAGTTTCTCCTTTCAGTCACTATAAAACATAGTATTATGCCTATAGACAGAGCAATAGCAAGTGAGAAAAGCAGATTAAGGGTATTTGATGTCCTTAATGAGAGCATCTATTAAAAAAAATTGTTCTGAAATAGATGGCTCAGAAGATATTTTATACAATAGTGGTATCCTATTAATCTCTGGCTCACTGATGCCTGCCAACTGCCAAATAACTCCTGATATCCTGTAAGTTGATAAATAATTTACTTGTTGTTAATAGATCTAAAATCTGATGTTCCTGTTGTAGAACTACATTGTGCCAAGTCCTCCAGACTTGGTAATGAAAAAGGCAAAAAAGTCATGTTGAGTTACAGTCCTTTATGTTTACTCAGTGTCCTTGGACTCTCTGTCATAAGCACATATTTCTCAGTGAATACTGTAAATCTGACTTAAATAGTCAATACATATATTTTTCTTTTAATTAACATTTTTCCCAAATAATTCCTAATGCCTTCGAATCCTACTGCTGCAAAAGATATTTGAAATGCCATGCTTATAATAATAATATATCATAAATAGGAAAGAGACACAATGATCCTTATGTGTCCTTTCCAACTCAAGATAGTCTATGATTATATGACTGAGGAAGAAAGCACCTGGCTTGAACCCTTTATTACATTTCCTCTTGCTACTGTTATCACTTACATAGCTGGAGATGCACTGTTAGCACAAAGAGGCAACATCCAATAGAACCTCATTTTCATTCTTCCACCCTCTGTTCCCACAGTGGGTTTATTTTGGAGCTGAAATGCTATATGTTCTAAATTAGTAAAGAGCCAGACACAGTCTTCCTTCAAAAAAAGGCAGCCTAGAACCAATTTGAGCAAAATTAGGAATATATTTAACTAGACTGTGAGTATGCTTAAAAAAAATTGAAGACCTCTGCTGAAGTAGGATTCTATTAAACAAAAGGAATTTTTCTGCAGCTTCTCTTCCAGCCTTCTTCTTATATACAAAAAGGTAAATTTCTTTCTGGACATGTGAAATGTGATTGGTACACACTAACTTGTTCAACACTACTATAACACAAGTTGATTGCACAGCTGAAACAATGACTAGAAACCAGAAAAGATTTAACAATTTTTATTACAAAATTTTTAATGCAATTTTAACACAAGCAGATAAAGATGAGCAGTTAGAAGGTAAAATATTATGATCTTTTTCTCCCTCAATATTATAGAAATGCATTGAAATAAGAATTTGTAAAGGAAATCAAATAAATTGACATTCAATACCTAATTAGTTTGTGTTGAATTTTATTACCCAGGTTCACCAGGCTCTAGAAATAGGTTACTAATTTATAATTACGTAATTTTTGTGGGAATTAAAGACAAATTAATATAATTTAAACCCATCTATAGTTTACTGCTAGAAAGGTCAGGAGCTGCACAAGAAACATTAACAAATATCGTGTAATGAACAGAACAAATTACTATCTTTTTGTCCAGGTTTACTCCTTAAACCATAGATCTTTGCTTTTCTTCTTCTAGTCATATTCCAATTTTTTTATTCCTTCTATAACCCATACAGAATTTATTTTCAAAATTGCTTTTATCTGTCACGCCATGTAAAATGTGCTTTAGAAGTCTAAACAAAATAATGCAAACTACCTCCCTTTCTCCCTTTATTTTCCCCAGAAAAGTCAAATATATTTGTTAAACTAGACCTGCTGTCCCTGAATTCCTACGTATCTGGAGTCTAATGATTTCCTCCCTCAAAATAACTTCCTTAATGTACAAATTACACTTCAGTTAGCTTCAAAGGATCAGTCCTAGAAAAGGAAGGGGTGTTTTCAATTACTGAATATTACACAAATTTATACCAGAAATAACTAACTCATACAAACCTGGAGTGCAATAAGTAGTAGACCAATTCTCATTGTCTCTTCTTTTAAAACTTCTTGAGATTTTTAGTTTTACAAGTGTATTTGCTCTACAAAGAATATTCAAATTAAAAATCAATCACAATATTGCAATTTTGAAGTGTTGTAATTAAATTATAAATGAAAGAAAAGCAAACCTGAGTAGAAAAATATTAAGGACGCAATAATGTTAATCTCAATCAGAATACCTTTTCTATATTCTTCTGTTAGATAATTTGAACAATGATAAATGTCTTCGGAATCATCATGGTGAAGCTCTCCATCCACAAATCCAAAGACAAGGTATATTCTTTGCAGAATTAGAATTCAATTCTCCTTTAATGTGTCATCAATAAGCCAAGAGATTCTATTGTAAATGTAGTCAATTTTGTAGGACTTTATAGTAACTTTTTATACACTATTCAAATAACAATGCATTTGAAAACAAAGAAAAAATTTCAGCTCCTGATGATCTTATCTTAAAACAGATAAACTGGTAGAAATTAGAGATCTCAATTTTAGACAAATGCAACTATTTCTGTCTATTCACAAGGAAATATCATCTCTAGAATTTGAAATTTAAACAGTAAAACCCTGTAAGATGGGGAGTTGCTGCCTTTTAAATAACAAAAGGATTTAAGCATCCATTTAGAGAATGACAAAACTATTTTCATGACATTTCCTTTGTACTATCTTCACACAGTAGAATTGAAACCATATGGTGTTATGTACTTGGCTGGGGTGGAGGGATGTTTAGAAACAAAATTAGGTGTCAGAGACAAGCGCTACAGAAACTGGAAGAATATATCACAGTCTACATCAGACTGGGTACAGTTTCCTCTACAATCAATATTTTTGCAGGTTTTATTCATACTCATGCCCAAGTTAACATTCTCAGTCTGTTGTGTAGGTCTCAACATGAGCTAATCCCCAAGATTCCCTCTTGAGGAACACACAGAGGTTGTGGAGCCACAGCCAGACCAGGTCAGCTAAGCCACCAAATGACATTAACCCACCAGTGATGGTGCCCTACAGAGCCTCACTGAAGCTGCACCACACAAGCATTTAGAGTTTGACTGGACATACTTTCAATCTTCGTGTCACTGATAAAGGTTGTGATGTGTTGGTTTTGCAGCTGGTGAGATACCCTTAATGAATATGCAATAGGATTTTTCACATTTAAGTTCTTTATTTCCATTTCCATTTCCTTCTCCATCTCCATCTCTATCTCCATCTCCATTGTTTAACTTGATTCATTTCAGTGATCTAATTCCTCATTTGTTTGAGACCAGAATGTCCAAATTCATACCTTAGTAACCTGGTTAAACTCTTGGAGTTGGTACTTCTTCAAGCTAGGCTAATGACTTCACTGTAAGATGTTTGCAGGAAATGCTGCTGGTGCTTGAATCTTGGTAAAATTATATAAAGAATGCAGCTTGGTCTTTCCAGCTCTTAGGCTGCCAGCTGATACTTTCACAAGCATTTAATTCACCTCTTAATTTAGTGTTACTAGCTCTTTTTGTTCAGAAGGCACAAATGTATTTGCTTGATAACAAGGCAAACATACATGGAGGAGAGCATGTATCTTTTAAAAAGAAGAAATGCAAATGCATACAATGCAAGGAAACACACCTAGAATTTGGAAAAAAAAAGTCTTTTTCCTGCTTTATTTAAAATTACATTACCATTCTATTCTCCTTACAAAAACTGACAGAATTTTTAACAGCAGATACATTCATTCTTGCATGACTACCATCTTCTCATATCTATGCAAGAGGTACAGACTAATCAAAACCAAATTTTGACACAATTCATGGTATTAAGTACTGCAAAACTCTGTATATATCTGTAAGCAAATAGTTTGTTATCTGTATCTTATTTAGTTACCACAACATCACTTTTGTCCTAAATTGCAGCAAGTTATCGTGATAATTGTCCATTTTGCGTTCTCTTTTTTTCACTTTTGGTTTTCAAGAACCCCAGATATTCCAGCTACTTACTGTGTATGCACATATGAAATTATATTACAGAATGAAAAAAGCTCGTTCTCTGCAATGTGGTTATTCATGTAAAGTATCTAATTTTAAGAGAAAATTTTCTTTTATCTCTAACTCATTTCATCTGCAGATATGCATTTGAATAGTTAATACTATGGAATAGCCCTCTATTGTAAACATTTCCTCTAAAAAAGGGATCATATTTTTTCTGCTTCATCTGAAATGTGTTTTTAGGAAAATGAGTTCTGCAGAAGAGAAAGACATCTTCTTTACACAGGAAAGAGATAGAGAAAGCTATTTTGAGATGGCTGACTTCAGAGAAGTCTACTTAAGAGAATCTAACTGGAGACCAAGAAGTGGTAATGATTCCTTTGTACGTGAGTCAGCTCTGGGTTTGAAGATCATAGAATCATAGAATGGTTTGGGTTAAAAGGTCCTTTGTAGTCATCTGGTCCAAAACCCCAAGGTAACAATTAACCTCAGAATTGGTTGAAACTTCACAATAAGTCTTTTGAAATGTCCGGTCATCCATTTCTCTGAAATGTCCATTAGGTCTTGAGAGAATGACAATACTAAGGTTATGTGCTCTGAAGCAAGAAAAACTCTGCATCACTTGTAACTAGTCACTTGTAAAAGAAACCCTAAAGAGAACTGCAATGGACCACTGTGAGATGTACATATTAGAAATCAGAGCTTGCACTTTAATTAGATTTAATTTTAGACACCCATCACAATTCTTAAAATTAATGATTAGATATGTAACAATGTCTGGTAATTGGGTGAAGTTTTTATGGATTAGAAAGAAAAAAAATTCTTCCATTCCAAACCACTGGAGTGTTTCATTTTTTAAAATGTTACAATTATAGTGAGAGATGCCTTTACTACCCTGAGCAGGGTTTGAATTTAGGTATGAATAATTCAATTAATTTTTCCATGTGTTCCAGGGGTTATTTCATCATGTATGTGAAACTGGCCAGCTCCAAAGGATGACTAGCGATTTCAGTGCAATCCACAACTAAAATGGCTTAAATTGAGTGGCTAAGTGCCTAAATATGCTTCTTCCTTCAGTAAATTTGACAAATTTTCTGAAAGAGAAAGGTAAGTTAAGTAGCTTTTGATCTAGAAAAGGATTACTGATGTGTGCCCTCTTTGGAAACTTTTTTAAATGGCATAAAAATCTCTAAAAAATTCTGAAATTCTGTTTCATTCCAAGTGAAAATTTCAAATGATAGTATAAAAAGGTGTGTTTAACATTTGTATAAATTGTCTATAATCTTATGAGTCAACATTCTTTCTGACAACACAAAAAATGTGAACTACAGAAGGAGTGATGATTCAGTGCATAACCAGCTTTCAGAATACTCTGTTTCTAGACTTCTGCATCACCCAAACATATGTGCTGTGTTTCTCTGGTTTTTGGTTTTTTTTCAACACAGCCTCTTCCCTTCAATATTAAACAATTATATTCTGGATTCTAACTTACTTGAAAATCTGAAAGAGTGAGAGTCTCATATTCTGTCCGCATAAAAAGTACTGAAAATTTTTAAAGAAATTTTGCCTTTTGAAGGATCTGAAGGTAAATAATATCACTTGCAAGAATTTTTTTAAAAAGCCATACGTTGTGGTTTTCTGCACGGAACTAGATCTTCAGTATCTTAAAACTCAAAGACAAATATCAGCATGCTGCTATGGAATATAATCCCACTGCTTAGGTAGTTAAGCCTACATAATACACCACTGGATTTTGTCATGAAGTTTCCAGCGGTTGCAAACCTGTCATAATTATCTGGCAAATTACTTTATTTTCTGTATAGGCACATGGGTCTCCCAAAAGAAGGTCTAATATATTAGCTGTGGGGACCATTAGCTGCATGAATACTCAGGGCACCATGAAGGTGAATTTTGTCCAGTGCCACAGGCTGCTTTTAAGACAGATGCAGTAACACTCTACTTGGCTTATATACATAGTGCATTATAAATGGGATGAGAAACAGCAACATTTTAAGAGTAAAACAGATGAATCAATGAAAATAAAATTCAAGAAATCTTCCAGGGTTTTTTCAAGTAGTTTTAATTTCTCATTTTATTGGACAGCCTTTTTTACTATAGAAAACATAAAAATGCTGAAAAGCAGTGCACTCCTAGAAACTCTGCACAAACTACAAAATTATATGCAAATATTCTGCTACTCCAAACACCAAGGGTAACTCTGCCATGAGAGTGAACTATGTTTTTCCCTATATTCTTATTGTATTTGTAGGAAGATGCAGTGAAAAGAGGTTAGAGAACATCTTTCTTTTAGTCAAGAACAATGTGTGTGAGCACACATAGGAAGGAGGATCTATTTCACACGGGGTCATTTGCAGAGTGTGACAACTCAGTCCTCACAGTTCAAGGGTTGTAGTGGTGCCAGCTGTAGTATGGATAAAAGGATGGATGGGTGAATATAAGCTGGGTCCCAAGGAACCCAAGGAACTCCAAATTATGTCAAAGACTGCTTGAAGAAAGTCAAGCGTGGGCAGCCCAGCTCCACTCAGTCAGCTTTTTAGCTTTGTTCAGTCTACTGATCTGCTCAGTGTTCAGCATGTGATGAACTGATTAACTAAATTTGAACCTAGGCCATATCCTTTTCATCTTTGCTTGTCTTTTGATACAAGCCTATTGTTCCTCTTCAGGAAACCTGCTTCTTGCATACCAACACTGCAGTTACCCCGTTTAGATTTTATGTTGATTGCTTAGGAAAATATTGATTGAAGGTGTCATGATGAGTCAGAAAGTTTTTGTTTCGGTTCTGGGTGAATTGGAATTCAACTGTGTATTTCTCTGCTTACTTTTATAAAATAGGAGCATGAAAACATAGTTTGCCTTGCATTTTTTTCCCTGTGAGAAACCATGACATACTAGTAAAGAACATTTATGGAATTCTGAGGTAATTCACCTGATTATAACAGGAAAATCTATAAAAGCAGGATGACGCAAACTGTTAAAACGAAGCAACTGGAGAGGAGTTATGACTGGCAGCAATTGTGTTTCAAGTGAAAATGATGCAAAAATTGACACAATATTTTCATATTTGAAAATCAATGTCATTTGTATTTATTTCTATATAATTCTAGCTCATATGTGGGTAAAAATAAAGGGAAGGAAATAGAAGAGTTATTCTTCAGCCCAAATATCACTGGGAAGTAGTGTTAACATGTAGTTATAGCATTTCCTGTTTGTTCTTATGCAAGTTACACTAAGCACAAAGCCATCATCTGGATTGTGATAATTTGAGTGAGTGCATAATTTCTGGCAGATCAAGAATTATTTTCTTTAAAAGATTGACAGAGATACATTACCTTCGCTTATGCTGATGCTTCAACTTGTTTTCAAACAGTTTGAGGTGAATCAATTACTTATATATTGCTTTTTGGGGCACATAGTTTGAGTTCTTGCTTTTCTCAAAATTGAGAGGTGAAATCCCTGACTCCTGTGACTCACCAGTTTGGCAGTACCATCTTCCAGTGCCCAGCACAGCCAGTTGACTTTGCTCTGACTATTGTGTTTCTAGGCCTAACTACCAGTGTGCAGCCAAGACCCTAAGTACTAGTAACCAGACTGTGTGGATGTGAAGCAGATTTTAATATAAGCATGGGCTTCAAAGTGGCCTGGAGATGGTGTTTGTGTAGCCTTAAATTTAATGTTAACTCATATATAGTGTAAACAATAAAATGTCATAAAGACCTTAGGAAACAGAAAAAAATAAAGCTAATGAGAGGAAAAAAGAAATTAAATATCTATTCTGTATGTACAGACAGGGCATAGAGAGACACTCCCTCAGATAGATACATCATTATCAGTTCTCTTCCATGAAGAGCCCTGCCCATTGTTATCACAGAATCATAGGATCACACAATGGCTTGGATTGGAAAAGACTTTAAAGCCCGCCTAATTTCAGCCCCCCTTGCCATAGTCAGGGACACCTTTCCCTACACCACTGTACCTAGAGCCCCGCCCAACATGACCTCGAACATTTTCACGGGGATGGGGCATTCACAGCTTCACTGGACAGCCTGTTCCAGCGCCTCATCACACTCATGGTCAAGAACTTCGTCCTTATATCTAACACAAACCTGCCCTTTTTCACCTTAAAGTCATCGCCCCTATCCCCTTTTATTGGAAAGTTCAACACAGATAAAACAAAAAGGGAAGTAACTTTAAACACATCTGTCATTGGCACATGCAGCATTTAATCAGAGCTGTAAAAGACATCAAGAAATTTTCCTTCGTCTTGAGAAGGGTCAGTTACAGAGATGCCAGATGCTTTGTGGCCATTACAAATCCCACCTCCAGAATCTGTTTCTGCCTTCAAACAGCACAGAACTGATGCAGAAACACATGTCTGTGGCATAGGAGTCCCTACAGAGCTGCACTAAAATCCTTTGTGTCACCACAATGACAAAACACAATAAAGTAATAATGATACTGATTCAAGAGCATCACAAGCACAAACTCATGAAAAGAAATGCTGTGAAATGCTTTTGGTATTTTTTTCCTCCTGTGCTGTGGCTCCAGGCCTACAAAGGTTTATGTACATAAAGAGCAAAGCACAGTGGGGCTGCTCATGTGCCTCGAGTAAAATACATACTAAGTCTTTGTAGGCTTAAGACTTTCAGTTCAGGCTCTCTGCACATTAATTTCTCTATAATTCATATAGTGTATATTATATATATATATATATATATATATATATATATATATATACTGTTATGTAAAGGAATTATTTGCAATGTGAATTCTATTTCATTTTTACAACACATATTATTTGGCAAAGGTGTATCAGGGTTCTGGTTCATCATTTGTTTTAAGTTTAGTGTCATTCAGTTCAATGCAATGAAAAAACTTCAGATGTGAAATCCCTTGTGAAGGCTTCAGTATTAGAATTGGAAATGCTATATCTGCCTCAAAGTTCCTAATGCAAATTTTTGAAATTTAGTGCATTTTCTTTCTATTCTGAATGTTTCAAGTTTTCCCTGGAAGGAGGAATACAAGGTGATGGGAATGACTGCTTCTCTGTCATCTCTTCTTCTCTGTGCCTTCAGGCACCATTATTTTTCTATGCAGTCACATGCAATAAAACATGTTGGGTGTTCAGTATTTGGGATAAGTGTGAATCAGGCTATATGAGGGTTTACAGTGACAGATTACCTGTGTCTGCTACCCTGACAATTCTGGCTATATCAAATGATGTGATCAGAGATGTAGATGGTTTCCCAGAGTTATGGTACAAACATGTGTAAAGATCCTTCAAAAGAGTGCAACAACTTTGCATAAGCATATCTCTCACCTGTTGCAATACTTCCTAGGAGAACAGGTAATGTCTAAACAGTGATATATGTCCAAGGTTCAGCTCAGCATAGAAAATTAATGTTCAGTTCTTCCAATGAAGCTGTTAAAAGTAAAACTGCTAACTATCCAGATACTCTTTCTGATACCTTCCCCAAACCCATGGGCCTGGCTCTCAAGATCTTTGACATCGGATATGTCAGCTTTGCCTCAGTGCCTTCCCCTCTCTATTCCCTTTAAGAATCTAAGACATGAACTGGATTCTGGCTTTGAGTTCCCTATTGTAAGGAGAGACAAATACTGTTGCTCCCAGATGCCCTTATCTAGCTCAAATGAGCTTTCCTTCACAGAGGACTGTGCAAATATTCAACAGATAATGTTTCCCCTCCTGTCCTACCTGCTTTGGTGAGGACTGAAGAAGTGACATGTCACAAGTGTTTTTAGGGACACACAATTTAGCAGTCACTGAGATTAATGGGGTCAGTTATACCTCATAATGCAAATGCTAAAAGGTAGTGGAGAACTGCCATTGCATGCATCACCCTGGTTTGTGAGGCCACTGCTGCTGTTATAGTAGCTAAAGCCTTCTTTTTGATAAAAGCCTTAGATTTTGGAAGAGAAGAACCTAATGCCATACTGATGAACAGTGACAGGATCTGCACTGGCTATCAGTTTCCTGGTGCTTTCAAAGGATACAAAGATTGCTATTCAGGACTGTTTCAGATGAGGCAAGAACAGAAGTCTCCACAGACCTGAGAAAGCTAAAGCAGTGTGAAATTTTGTCATAAGTGGTAGAGCTGAAACCTACAGCAGCAGAGAGCTGAGACTGAAGTGTCTGGAACTCGGATAGGGGAGGTGACCTCCTTAGATGGATGTAAATCTTCCTACAAATTAGACAACATTTCAACAGCCATGGACTACTTTGGATTTTCTCTACACCCACCTTAGATGAAGTACCATTTTTGTAGGTTGCGATCGGATTCTAAGTGTTCTTTGGATGAGGAACTCCAGTCTTTCCTATTTCAAATAAAGGAAGTTCTAAAGTCAGATCCACAAAAAAAAAAATATGACAAAAAATCTCAGCAGTATATTAGTCTACTTATTAGCATAAATGAAGAGCTCTGATGGAGGAAAAGTGGAAAAAAACTAATACAAATAAAAGCTGAGAGAAATATGCTAGTGAGTTAACAACAACCAGAAATCTTCTTCATTAATTTCAGTAAGGGAAACTACGACTCAAATTTTTTGGGTCTCTCAAATGTTATCAGAGTTCTCAGCAGCCATGTGCTGAGTTGGAATTAGCATATAAAAGTGACCAAATACATCTGTTCCATCTCTCTGAAGATGGAGTCTGTTGGTTGCAACACAAATATATTTATTTCCAAAAAAAAGTTAATTTTAAAAGGACGGAAGTGAACTGGTTTTGCTTCCTACCAGGATGGTCACAGCTCTTTATAATGGCTAAGGTTTCTATAGCAAGTAGCTTTTTTGTATTCCTACTTTGTGAGTGTAAAACTTGGAGCAATGTACATTTTGCAACAATGCTCTGTTTGCAGAGTAGTTGCTTCATAAAAATAAAAGGATGAATCTTTAAACCAGAATTAAATATATATATATATATACAAATGATAGAGTTATAGATTTCCTTCCATGTATGTCATTAATGAGACTGTCTTCTACAGTATTGCTTTCAAACCTGATTAGCATTCTGAAATGCTACTCAGAACTAACTAAATTCAATCATTTATAATGTGATCTTCCATCTATGCCGTGTATTTTAATTTCTTTGGATTGTTTTCAGAAATGCCAAGGTCTTCTCTGCTAATCAAATTATCATGAATCATTAAAAACATGTGATTCGTTATAACTTTGTTTTCCAATTAGAACTGGAAGGCCTTCTTTGAAATCTAGCTGGATGAACAAATGAAGCAATGAACTAAGTGAAGCAGTCAAAGGCTGTGGCATATCTTCATTGTATTTCAAAGTCCTATTTCAAGATTTTCTTTTCTGAAAATAAATAGTCGGCATCTCTTGAATTTCACATTTGTGTAACATTGTATAGCAGCATCTCACCTGCAGCAAGAAAATCTATACAAAAATATAGTTTAAAACCACTAGTTCTTGTTCTTCCCAAATAAAATCTGTATTAACCTAATATATACACCTAAAGTATTTTGTATTTTTCACATATACATATATATATATATATTTTTATATATATTTATATATTTATATATTTATATAAAATAAGGTAATATCTGTAACATACTAGATAGATAGATAGATAGATAGATAGATAGATAGATAGATAGATGATAGATAGATAGATAGATAGATAGATAGATAGATAGATATTATCTAAGATATATTAACTTCCCTGAAGTTTGTATATATTGGCTATGAGCCCTAAGGGATCTCCTGTAATGAAACTTGAGATCATGCTATGTTTATAGCAATGTTTTCATTATAAATTTCATGTAAGCTCCTCAGTTTCTGAACTCAATTGAGAAGCTCAGAGAGGGGATATTGGATGGCCACAAAGAAAATAAATAGGATCTTAATTTCTGTTAGCTAGGAACCACATTTTTAAAATATGGGAAGTTTATTTATAGGGTCAACTTGTGAGTTTGTATGAGTGAAAAGTACCCAAAACCTAGACACACAAGCAATGTTCAGTGCTACATATAAAAGAAAAAATAATTATTTGTGCTTGCCAAGCTCGGTGTCTGGCTGTTGTTGTAGTAAACATTTCTCACAAATGCCTTTTCTTTTTTAGACAACAAATTTGCAGTCTTTGGAAGGCACACTGGGTTGCTGTCATCATTTATCTACTTAAAAGCTCTGTGAAGAAAGAATCCAGAGAATAGCAGAGCTGCTCCACATCACTGTAAATTGCTGGTTCTGAGGATGCAGCAAACCTTAAAAACTGGGTGTAAGTGTTGAACCTGCAGAACACATTGTTGGCTGATGCACATTGTCTGGACATTTCTAATTGGTATATATTTAGGAAAAAAAAAAGTGCCATTTGCACCATTTTTTGTTTAATGATATGACATCTCCATCTCAAAATTATCCCAAGCAAACCTGAATGACTCAAAAATGTGTTGGTCAGAGAGGCTGATGACAGAGTCAGAACATGATGTTAGGGATGTTCTGATATTTTTATATGAACCAAATGTTCTTGAGGAATTACACTCACTTCTTTCAAAGTGTAAAATTATATGAAGATATTCCTGAAATTCTATCAGACATGATGTTCTTTATGAGAATGAGTAAATTCCTCCATCCAGCTCAAATTTTCCTCACTTTCCAATGAAGGGAAAACCTTTGCACTTGAGAACTGCCACCTGATAAAAACTTATGGTGAATTTTCTTATGCAGAGAAAAAACCCAACTGCCTTGGGTAATGTGTGAAACACTAAGACTCAGGGACAAGGAAACAAGTTTATGTATCTCTGTCAATGAATTCTAATTTATTATGTAATTTTTTCCCTATATTGCTTATACTTGAGAATGTTTTGCATGCTATCAACAGAGAGTTATATATTCCTGGCCATAGCTGACAGCTATCAGATAACAAGCCCAGGAGTCCCCATAGAATTGGGCATTAAACATGGATTTGAATTTACAAACCATTGTTTTAGTCATGCTGATAGCTGAATGTAGCACAAGGATTGCTCTCACAGAGGGTGGGTGTACCTCAGCTGATTCACCAACAACTTGTGGTTAATACAGAGGTTGTCACTGGGTAGGTCCAGAAGACTGCAGTTTCTCTACCATCAGATTATATTTCAAAGGTGTGCTTGCAAGAAAAAATGATCAGATTTTTTAAATACCATTTGCTACAATTTACAGTAAAATTGTTGTCTAAAGGACAAGTAATCCATGAAGACACAGGTTAGCCATTTAAATGGTAATCTATTTGATAAATGAGGACCCAGAAATCATCACCTTGGCTGATTATGGAAGTGTTTTTGTGTCCCTGATGCAAATTGGTTCTAATATTTTAGGAAGATAAAAGAAATTTTCACATTAAATGAGCATATCTTCTTTCTCTGTCTATGTACATGTAACAATGATATTATATATGCAAATATCTATGAAATAATTTCAGGAAAAGACATACAGCATTTTCTTTTGGAAAGGAGTGCCCTATTTTGTTTGACAATATTGTAAATAATATATGGGAAACACTTGGGAGCTACTGATCAAAATACTTTTCTGTTGATAACTTGATTTAGTAGATAAGACAAAAAGCTTTTCCCCTTGAAGCTGTTGGATTAAATGAGTTCAAGGTGAGGGCTAGCTTAGGAATGGTTCCAAAGAAATGAGCAGTTTTATTTCTTGTGTAACTTCCACACCATCAAGTTCAACACATCCCTGGTAGAAATGTTTGTATTTTTGGCAAAGTGATGAAAAATGACATGAGCTTGATTACACACTATTCTTTTCGAACTACAATAAACTTTTTGAACTCAAGAAAGAACTTTAACAATAACTCTACCTGCTAATTTACTTTAGAAGCTATACTTTCTGAAGTCACTTTGAGGTGTATTTTCTGACATTAATAATTTAATATTCTATATTTTCAGCCTTCCAACAAAAAAAAAAAAAAAAAAAAAAAGAAAGATGCTTAGGTAAATCCACCCACTACATAGCTCCATGAAGGCTTCAGTTTTATCCCATTAAGGACAATTTTTAATTAGAAGAAACACACGGAACTGTTTTCTAATAAACACTGTAAATGTCATATGATTCACTATTTTATTAGAAGTAAATATTCTGCTGGTATTCCCCCTCCCTCTATTCATACTGCAATGATTTTTACTAACAGGTCTTTTACTAGTTACCTATCTAAGAAGTTGTGAGTTTCTATGCATTTGGGATCCATTTCTTGTACTAAAAAGAGTAAGATTTAATCTTTTTTTTTTTTTCCTGTGGGTGCACATTGGATTTAATGGCTTTTCAGTTCCCTTTAGTTCTAATGCTCATCTTCCTTGAAAGTTGCAGGCAGAATGGGTAACATGCCATCATTCCCTCAGCACTGGGCCTTATGTTCTAAGCCACATAGAACAAGGTGCAAATCCTTTGGCTCTGTTTAATGCCTCATTTATGCAACATAGTCATAATCAATGAGTAGTGTGATCTAAAGAGAAATAGTAGGAACTCCCCAGTGTACCAGACACAGGTAAGATTGAGTGTCAATCTCTTCTAAAGGAATTTCTGTGCTCCTTTTCACCGTCTTGCAGAATACGTGCTGCCTTACAGCCACAGACTTGTTCCTGCTCTGATTTCTGATTATTTTAGTGCACTACACTTTTCAGCTTTCTACTCCCATCGCTCCATGCTTGAACTCAGGAAAAAGACCATTAAACATGAGTATTTCAGGCTTAGCATAAATTTCTCGTTTGAAATAAGGAGCTATAGGTTAGGAATTCCCTGCACACTGCTTAGCTGTAATTTCAGGGCATGATTAATTTCTCGGTGCAAATCACCAGACAGACACCCTCAGGGGTTCCTTGCTCCTGCTTAAAGCAGAAGATTGAAACAGAGGAGTGCTCATTCATGGAAGAGATTGTAATTTTACTGTTGACATACACCTGCAAATTTTCTCTATATCAGGAGCTACCGCTTAAATGTAAGCACAGTTTTCTGATAAGTTCCTTCCAGATGCTGAAGTCTAAGTTCCAGGATCTCTAGGAAAACGCCATATGCAATGAAAAACCCAGCTTACAATTGACAGAAATGCATCAAAATGCAATGGTGTTTCTCAAAACTGCATTGCCAGAGCTCTGCCTTACCCTCCCTCGCATCGCTGATAACCTCTCAGCAGCAGCCCCACGAGCTGAGGAGCATGAAACATTTGCAGTCAGCAACATCTGATGATAACCTTGGCTGTGACAGACATCATCGCTGCCGCTCCGCAAGGCAGGGGCGACCTACGAGCCCAGCTCACCCAGGCCCTGCAGGCAGCGAGAGGGGGCGGCCACCCAGCTCCTCAGCCGAACGTTCTGCCCTTTGGGAATTTCCCTCCTCCCTCCCCTGCCGCGGTGCGACCCTCCTTGTTCCCTCCGTCCCCCCTGCTCCCTCTGTCCCTCGCGGACCCGCGGCTCGCCTCGCGCTGCCGCCAGGTGGCGCCTCGCGACCGCGCTTGGAGCGGAGCCGCGGGTGGGACCGGGAGCGGGAGTGGGATCGGGACCCGGGGTCGGGGAAGGGGCTGGAGCCGGTGCTGGGAGAGCGGCCGGGAGCGGGGCCGGGAGCGGGGCCGGGAGCGAGCCCTGGGATGGGAGCGGGTTCGGGTCGGGGAGCAAGTCCCAGAGTTCTGAAGCGGGTCAAGGAGGAGCGGGCCGAGGAACGGGCGGGAATCAGGACACCCCGGGGAAGCAATATATGAATAAAGGGAGAGCCGCCGCCGAACTTTGGGCGCCGAGGTGTGCGCGGGTACGAGCGTGGGAAAGGGGCCTCGCGGTGTGCGGGGCGCAGCCCTACGGCCCGAAGTGCCCCGAAAACATGTCTTTTTCAGTGATTATTGTTATCAGAATCAAGATCTGTGAATTCCAAATAGCTCCCAGTGAGTGATGCCGTGTGGTTCGGTTGGTGAGCGCTACCGTGTCGGTGGCATGTTGGAACTGGGGCGTCTTAGCACGACGGGTTCAAGTAGAAATAATGGCGGGGGAGAGGGGGGGCGAGGCGGCACGGCTCTTCCCTGCCTCCGATGACACCGGGAAAGCCGTCCCAGTGGGAACATCGCGGCTTGTCGCTGCCGCTCGCGATGTGTCGGGGTGCGGCTCCAAGGCGCAGGGGTGCCCGGCCGGGGCAAGGACTGGGGTGCAGCATCGCCGGCGGTGCTGTGGCAGCGCTCCGCTCTGGTCCCGGTGTCTGAATCCCTGACGGGCGCCTGTGCGTGCGTGTGTGTGTGTGCGTGTGTGCCGGAGAAGAGGGGAGGAGGGAGGAAGAGGGGTGGTGGTGGTAGCGGCTGGCGGGAGGGGGATGATTATTGGCAATGGGCGGGAGAGAAAGAGGCGACTCCTGTTTCCTTTTCTTTCTGCCAGCGCAATCTCGGCTCATTTTCTCTAAGCTATACAAGTTCACGGACGCGCTATCTAGCCAACGCGCCTCTCCCGTCATGGACCTCCCAGGTAAAAAAGCCCTTCTCCTCCCCGCCGGCTGTTCTTTTCGCAAAATATCATTTTCAATGATAGCAAGAGTAAGGTGCGGGGTTAGGGCAATGGTAGAGATGCCTCTGGGGAAGTGCAGGGGCGATCTCCCAGGAGCGAGATCACCGGGTGTTCTGGTGAACGGGAAAAACTGAGATGCAACTTCAGAGGGAGAAGCCGGGTGAGGCTTTGACTCCTGCGATGTGTGTGCATGCCGGGGTGGGAACCGGGGGATGTATGAGCCGGCTGCCTCCTTCTCGCGAGTTTAGGGAGTCGCCGGGGTCGGCAGCAGTGGTGCTAGCCTGGCTTGGGTCTCAGAAGGTTGGGAAGTACAAATCGGTGCCCGAGCGCGGCAGCCCCCAGGCGGGGAGAAGGGCGGCGGCGGCTTCCAGAGCCCGGCCGGGGCGGGAGCGCGGGGTTCGGGGCGCCCCGACCGCCAGCGAACTCTACAGATTGCGGGGCAGCCCCATCGAGGGGGAGAGGGCGCGTTACTTAAAGCAAGAATGAAATCTCATTCCCCGGTGTCTGGGGCGTTAGGAGACAGATACAAACCAGGCTCGCACATGTAACTAATAGTAGGTCTGTGGCAAGAAGTGGACCCGGGTTTTGGAGACCCCATTGGTTGTGGGGCAGGAAAGGGACTGCCCGAGGCACCCGCAGGATGCTCCTCCGGGGGTTTGGGGAATGCAGCGCTGCCCCCTCCTCCCCCCTCGGGGTACGGTAGGCTGCTGGGGAACCCGAGAAAGAGGGAACACCGAGCAGCCAGGTGTGTCTCCCAGACCTGTTGTACTCGCTGGGGCGCCGGGGGCGGGGAGGGGCAGCCCTCCGGGCGGCGCGGTGCCGGCTCCCCGCCTGCCCGCCGCCGTGCTTCACCGCCGCCTTTTCCCTTGGCAGGCTGCTGCTTGCCGCCCGCCCTCTGAGAAGGCTCCTTCGCCCCGCGCAGAGGAGGAGGCGGAGGAGGAGGAGAAGGGGAGGAAGGCGCGGCCGCAGCCGCCGCTGCCCAGCCGCCGTCCCGCAGAGCGCTGGCCGCAGGGCGCCTCGGCGGCAGCAGGCGCGCAGCCCCCTCCGCCTCCCCGCGCCCGCCCGCCCGCCCGCATGTCGGCGGCCATCCGGAGCGGCGGCGGCGGCCGTCCGGCGCCGGGCATGGGGCGGCGGCGGCGGGGGGCGCTGCCGGAGCCGGCGGGCGGCTGCTCCTGCTGCCTGGCGGCGGCGCTGCCGCTGTTGCTGCTGCTGCTGCCCGCCGGGTGCCCGGTGCGGGCGCAGAACGACACGGAGCCCATCGTCCTGGAGGGGAAGTGCCTGGTGGTCTGCGACTCCAGCCCCTCGGCCGACGGCGCCATCACCTCCTCCCTGGGGATCTCGGTGCGCTCGGGCAGCGCCAAGGTGGCCTTCTCGGCCACCCGCAGCACCAACCACGAGCCCTCCGAGATGAGCAACCGCACCATGACCATCTACTTCGACCAGGTCAGGCGCCGCCTGCTTCGCCTTCGCTACCCCTTGCCCCGCGTCCTGCGCGGGCATCCCTCGCCCCTGCCTCCCCTGGCTGCACGCGTGTTCTCCTCCTGGTTCCCGTTCCATCTCTTTATCCCGACCCACCCGCTCAATAGCAACTTCACGTCTCAACGGCCCAGAAAGACTTTGGAAAGTTCTTTTAGGTAGCTGCGGGGCTTTCCTAGGGTGGTACCGGGGGTGAACACGCTGCCTGCCTGTCCGGTCACAATCGCTAGTACGGAAAGAGCTTTAAGGTGCAAGTCTGTGCCTCGGACGCGTTCGGGTGCGCCTTGCAGCCAAGGATTGCCTCGGTCAGCCAGGAACCACCCGGGGGAAGCGTGAGCATCCCTCCTTCGGTGCAAATTCAGAGTGGTACCGATGAGGAGTCGCCGGATCTGCTTGTTTGGAGCACATTTAGCAATGCCACAGCATCTCTCAGAGGGAGGGAGGGATGAGGAAGAAGAGGGTGTCTCCCGCGTTATCAGACGAGGCAAACGGTGACTCCGGCGGGCTATATAGAAATGGTGTTATCCCGCACGGCATGCGCCGGGCAGAGCAGCGAACAGCCTGCTCTGCTTGTCCTGCCCCTGCCTCGTCGCACTGCTCCCCTCCCGGAGACCAAACCCCGTCCATTCACTTTATTTTTGCGGTGAAATTTCCTTTTTTCCTACCACTTCTGACTCCTGAAGTAGTATTGCAGAGTCAGCCAAAATTAGCATACCAGACTGTTTCCTCTGGTCTTGTTTGTTTGTTGTTTTTTTAGGTTATTTGTTTGGTTTTTTTACCTGTCTGGTTGTCATTTATCTGTCCACCTGTCCTTCCTAATGAGTTTGCACAGCCATTCGTCGCATACAAGATCTCATAAAATTAGATCAGTAGGAAAAAAAAAAAAAAAACAAAACAACAAAAAATCAACCCCCCATCTTGCTAAATATATAGTATATGTTCGATGCTTTACCCGGCGAAGTGCAGTTCCTAGGAGTTTGAAGGCGTTTTCTCGGTACTCCCACAATAAGGTTTTTTTAAATCATATTTTTGTTCCCTTTTTTGAGGGGAACTATAGGCTTTGGCTGTTTGGGAGAAAAAGCTTGGGATTTGGGAGTGGGGGACGATGGTATTTTTTTTTTTTTCTCCTGCTTTGCATTTTTCATTAAAGCCGAGTTTTAGCCCGCAAACGGAGAGCACCGGGCGTGCCCCGGGGGTGGCCCAGGCGGAGCAGCCGGCTCGGGCACACCCGCTCCCCGGACGGCATCGCCACCGACCCGCAGGTTCTCCTCTGCCCGTCCCCTTGGAGCCAAGCCCTGCTCCCGTCACAGGAGCCTGGACAAGGCGCCAGAGGATGAGCCGAGGCCAGGTCCCTGTCGGATCGGCAGGATCGGCGGGGTGCGGCCGCCGCTTCCGAACGAGGCTCCGCACATCTGCCGGAGTGCTCAGCCCTTCCTCTTTTTTTTTTTTTTTTTTGTTCTGTTTCCAAAAAAGCATTGAAATATTTGAAAAATTAAGGTTATTGCCGGAAAGGATGAGCCGGCCCACCCCAGTCTCCTGTGGAGCGTGTGGGCCAAGTGGCACAGCCCTCCACAGGGACAGAGATACATGAGCTGGCAGATGTTGCTGTTGCTCAGCATCCTCTTTCCTCCTTTGCCCCTCTCTGTAGTGCAGTTTTAGTTCTATACCCTATTAAACTCGAGGCCACCTCTGATTTCAGTAGTGCTATCTAAAAAACATACATTTCCACTATGAGCTAATGACTTTTGGTATTTTTTCCTACCTTTTCCTCCCCTCCCTCCTTGCCTTCATTTCACACTCCTCCCCCTCTTCCTTCTGCCACCTTTGCTTTATTGACAGCTCAGTGTGGACATTTGCACTCCATCTAACAGGCTTTGGAGATCATTTTTGTGTAACTAAATTGCTTTATTAACTCTAATGTCTTTTAAATGCCTCTGCAGCTTGATTCCATTCCCCTGGCTTGCACTTTTAATTGTGCTGCAAATGCCATTTTGACTATGCTTTATGTTGGTCATTGAGCTCATGTCAAATTTTTGCTGGTGCTTCTCTAAGGTGGAGTCTGATTTCTCTGATTTCTCTCTTTCTCTTTCTCCTTTTCTTTGTTCTGTTTTATTTGTTTGCATTCCAGGTATTAGTTAATATTGGCAACCATTTTGATCTTACTTCCAGTATATTTGTAGCACCAAGAAAAGGGATATATAGTTTCAGTTTCCACGTGGTCAAGGTCTATAACAGACAAACAATCCAGGTGGGTTCTAACTGAAAGAAGATGCTGTCCTTCCTTTCATTTTCTTTTCTTTCTTTTTTTTTTTTTTTCTACAAATGCTTATTTCAAGACTCATATTAAAAAACAAAACAAAACAAAACAAAACAAAAAAAACCCCAGAAGTTGAAGAATGAAATTGTGGGTTCTTTTTAAAGGGGTCTGTACACACGACAGAAATCATGCATTGCCTATTTCTTTAGCTTAATTCAACCTAGATTATGACCTGTACAAACTTTTAGTGATGTGCACAGGGTAAAAAAAATCATTGAGAGTATTGAGAAAACTCAGATTCTGTCTCTTTGCACTTTTTAGGTAAGTTTAATGCAAAACAACTACCCAGTGATTTCAGCTTTTGCAGGGGATCAGGATGTCACCAGAGAAGCAGCCAGCAATGGGGTCTTGCTCCTCATGGAAAGAGAAGACAAAGTGCATCTCAAACTGGAAAGGGGTAACCTCATGGGAGGGTGGAAATATTCAACCTTTTCCGGCTTCTTAGTCTTTCCGCTATAAAAGAAGGCCAAATAGGAGACAGATCCATGAGCCGGAGCAAGGATTCAATTGTTAATGACACCCTGAACTTGGCAGCACATGACAATATTTTCAGTCACCCCGTCAGACTGTCACAGTAGAAGAATGATAACCTTCTAAACTCCAACATTTGCTTTGAATATTGACAATTCCTTGGAACCTGCGCCTCTAATTAGTTTTAGACGACAGTGATCTTTAGGAGAAATGAAATTATCGACCTGAGCAATTTGTACCTGTGATTGTAAAGTCAATTTTGGATTTTATTGTTGGGATCATTGACTTTCTTATTCTTTTTATTTTTCCTCTCTTTCATTTTTTCCTCTTTTTCTTTCTCTTGTTGTTGTCCCAATGAAACAAATAACTCGGACCACAGAATCGTCACTTTGTCAAAGGCTCACTCTAGAGCCAGAAGAATGAAGTGTTCAGCCCAATGAGGTGTTCTTCCATGCTTTATTTCTTTGTGTTGTATAGCCTTAAGGAAAAAAAGCAAAAAAAAAAAAAGAAAAGAAAAAAAAGGAAAAAAAAAAGAATGGCTTCAGTCTCAGTCCTGTATTTTTTCTGGGGGAGGGGGATTCTGGACATTACTGTGTCAAGAAGTGCTTTATCCAGTGAAGCAAAATTTGCACGATTGGAACCTTATTTGTGTTGTTTGTGTTTTTCATCAACTTTTTATTTTTCCTGATCTTTGTTTGTGTGTGCTAAAAATGTAAGCTAGGTTGATCAATAAGACAAAACAAAGCACATATATACCCTGTAGCTCTAAGTAAAGCTAACCAGTGAACAATTTCTGTCTGCACTTTCCAGCTGATCTTTATAGACCTATTTAGAGAGAGAGAAAGAGAGAGAAGGAGTGAGAGAGCTACATGATCCTTCACTTACAATCTGGAAACCCGTAAAGGAACTGACATTTCTGACTTGTCCTGACATTTCTAGAAGCAACAGTGGAGGCTTTGAATATCTTCTCTGACCATACCCTAAAATATATACTTTCTTTGCATTACTATATTTTGGGTGGTTTTATCTGATATTTATTTGATATATTTGTCCACTAATGCTTGAGTACACATTGTGGGAGCATAGAGAGATGGCAGAGCAAATTTTTCCTCTTCCAAATTAAATAAAACCATCTCTACTTGAGCTGTCCTTGGCAAGTATTGGAGCAGTAGACACAAGCATCTTTGACAGCCTAAGGGAGAGGGGCCTCAGAGGGAGAGTGGCCTCAGAGGATCAACAAATGCTCCAGAAGCTGGCACAGGTGCCATGCATATATTGGCTGTGTCTGACTTTCCAACAAAAATGGTCTCAAAATTCTAGGGGTGGACTGACATCGATGTTGAACACTGAGCAAATTATTATCCCATTCCACAGGAGGTAAAATATCAGGCCAATGTCAATTGTATCCTTTTGCCTCATTCTCAATAAACTGATCATGTGTCTTCAGTTTAAGTTTATTTTTTTAGTTCAGTGGGGTTTTTTGGGTTTTTTAAAGTGGTGTACTAGAAAATATGCTGAGGAAAATCTTGTTTGAGAAGATCCAGGAAGAATGTTTATTTTATAGAATTTTTATTGGTATTTATTTAATTTTAAATGTGTCATCTTATTATGAATCCCTTGAGGGCGGATGTGCATAAGAATTTATTTTTTGTCAAATTTACTCCTCTGCCATAACCAAATATAATGGAAAGGCATTTTCAGGAAAGCAGTGGTAACTACATTGTATTTCAAAATTATGGTGGACATGTCATTCTCATTGTAAATTTATCATTCAAGGGATAAAATTAAAGTCATATATTCTTAAAAACCCCTTATCTGTGTTGCTTATATACCTCAGATGACTAATATATAAGCCAATTTAATATTTAACATTTTTGTGCATTTTCACCATTGATGTTGTTTGTTTGCTTTGCCGTTTCACTTGCCAGTTACTTAATGAATTGGTTTCAGGTTGTTGGTTTTTTTAATAGGTTGCATTTTCTAGTTCCTCTTTGTGCTTTGGCATGACTGCAATGTTTCTAGTTGCAAAATATCACAGGGCTAAGTTTAAGTACATGAAGTAAAATCTGAGTCAGCAGCAACTTTTTTCTATTAAAATACAATAAATACAGTTGTCTTAATGGTGGACATTGTAAAACTACTTCTTGTGTTTATAACTCAATCGTGTCACTTAAGAAAAACAGAATCTGAGGTGGGTTCAACTTCCAAAGTTTTTAATTTCTACTATATTTTTAATTTAAAATAAAAATAGTCAAAATAATTAAAAATAAGAATTACTCAGTTTTGTTTTTAAATTCTGCCTACCATTCAGTTTTCCCATTTATTTCAGTTCATTTGTCCTGAATACGGCAATGACATCTTAACTCTGGCTCTCTCCTAAGAAAAATGAGGCCAATGGCAATGTTTCCCTTGGAACTATCCCTGGAAGTTTCTTAGGCCATTGAAGCTGGACAATCTGAATATCTCACTTCATGTATTCAAGCTCAGTAATCTTGACCACTTTTTTTAAATAGCCAGTCTTCCAAATTTAAAGAATGCCACTTTCCCTCTGCTACTCTTGTGTCCTTCATGATAAGCTATAGAGTTAGGACTCCTATATAAGCAGTTACAATAAATGGAAAATGTGGAGTAAATTCTTATTGTACACTAATTGCAATCATGATTTTTTTTCTTTTATGTTCTTTCAATATTTATTATTACCTTTCCCTTTTAATTTTGCATCTGGGTTTGAGAAATCTGGGTTTGAGAACATACAATCTACTTGTTATTGGAAATGGTAGAAATCTTGATGTTTTCATAAAGTGTGGATATCATGATATATTTTTTGTTGGAGGGAAAAAATGTATAACTGCAGCATTGGAGATTGCAGGAACTAAGAAATCAGAATTATTAAAGGAGCCTCCCAGTACATTAAGAGTAGGCTTATAGAAAATAATTTATATAAATAGTTTGGATAACATTCAGAGTTGGTTTAAATTTAATGTTGAGGGGCAGCACGAGAGTTAGAGGTGTAAAACATGTGGTACTGAAGTAGACCAATGGCACCATAATGACTGGCTCCTGCGGGAGCAACAGCACAAGACCCCTTCCAACAGCTTTCAAGCTGTCTCATAAGCTGCTGTGTAACAGTTGTAACATATTCCTATGAAACCACTGTCTGTATGACTGCTTCCCTTCCAGGAACGATCTGTACCTGGGTGGTGTTGGTGCTCACTGTTTTAGTACTTCTTCAGCCTACTCACGGCAGGGGGGAAGCCAGGAGCTGTATTAGGAGCGATAAATTCTCATCATATATATCGCTGCCTTCCTCCGAGTTTTATACCCGTAGTTTGAACACAGCCTTGCCAGAGTGCCTGTGTGCTCTCACCTCCCCCTGAGACAGTGGGTGTGATGGATGTGTGGTGTATCTCATTACTGGTCAGCATCTTGCAAGCTGGAGCTGTGGGAGGAGAGAGAGACAGGACATGAAACTAAGGAGTTGTTTAGAAGTTACATTGTGTTTGTCAGCTGTGACTTTTTTAACTTTTAGAGAGAACATTTTGTTTTTATTGACCAAATTTGTTTCTTGGACAATCTGTCAAAGTAGAAGATAGGCTAAAAAGGCTTGTTTACTGGTGGATTTATTCAGAAATAGCTGAAAGTGGTTTCATGTCCTTCTAATGTGACATTGGTTTCAAGAATAGGCAGAGTCACAGGTAGCATTGTTTAAAAATATCTCTTATGATTAATAGTCTGCTTTGATCCAGGATAACTTTCTAATGTTGATGAACACTAAAAAAACATTGTCATTATTATATTTAATTTTCATGTGTAATGACTTGTCATTAAGCAGTTATATGAAACTAAAGAAATACAAGCAATTCCCCTCTTTTAATATATTGTTGAAAGGCCAAGGAATGTTTTGAGTAATTGCATAGAATGTTTAAAATAGAACTTTTTGATTCCTGGGCACCTGTTAATTAAGTCACACTTGAAGTTTATAAATTCCTGAGGATTTTTGATATCCATCGTGAGCATAGTTAGACACAGACTAGTTGGCTGGGCAGATGATAGACAAGCATTTAGATCAGGTGTTTATATAATCAATATCAGTAAAATTCAAGTGTTCCATAGTGAGACAAATACATTGTCATTTCAGCTAAGAGGCTGATTTTGCTTGTCTCACTCACTTCAGTGAAGTCCGTTCCTCTTATGAATGGACTTTACTTGAGAGCCTCTTAACATTAGGTTTACACCAACTCTGAACATTACCTAATCAATTTATTTACATAAATTACTTTGTATAAACCTACTTTAATGTGCTGGGAAACTTTTAATTGTTCTAAAATCATAATCCCTGTTGCAATCTACAGAGGTTCTGTTCCCCCTCTAACAAAAAATGTATCAGGATATCTGATATTCTTATAAGTACATCAAAATGTCTACTGTTTCCTATAACACGTGAGTGGAGTTTATGAAAAACATCAGTACTATCGAGCTTGAATTGTATGGTTTGCATTTGGTCATGATCTACAATTATGTTAATTTAAAAACCAGTGGCAGTAATCAGTGCAAATCCTTAGTTAACACAACTATTCTTGGGTGTTGAGGTATTTCAACACTAATCATACTTTTGATAAGTAAAGGTGTACAAATATATGCATGTTTTAAATCTATCCCCAAACTAGTCATGTTTATGGTCTTATCTAAAAAAATCCTGATCTAATTTTTTCTTATTTCCTATTGCCAATAAAATATAAAGACCGCTAATTGTACTTAACGTTGAGTGTCATGAGGAAAACACACTTCACATACAAAGTTTGTCTAAAATCTGTTTCTTAGCTCATATAGCTTAACCTATTTAGTGAATCATCTTTGCTATTCATCAGCAAAATAAAGTTGCCTAACTTGCTAGTTCCCTGCAGATCACATACAACAGATGGTATAAATAATGACATAGCAAAACATGGAGAAGCAAATAATGACTATAAATTCTGCACCCGAAAAAAAAAAAAAAGTCTGCATCAATAGAAATTCAGGTCTTATTGACAAATGCTCCCAAACTCATAAAATACCATAGTTAAGCTTTTAAACTAATCTTTCTGACTGATAGTACTTCCATTGTAATAACGGTCACTTTTGCCATAGGAATAAAAATAATTTAAGTTGTTTTGTGAGATCAACTGTATTAAAAGGCCCTTGCTCAGCATATTGATATATTCAGTGCTATAAATTCAATCAAAACCTAAGCTCATAAACTAGTAATTAGTAGTTATCATAAGACATTGTCATTTCTGCTGATATAGTAAAATTAATTAAAACAAATATTTGAAATACTTTTAGCTTTCAGTGTGTGAATATACACAAAAGTGCACACACACATATATATATGTACACATGCATGTAAAATACATTTTTAGCTAGGAATGGATCAAGAGAGATGTTTTTTTTTTTTCATATGCAGTTTGACCTTTCTTTCTCTGAAGCATTGCCTCAACAAATTGATTTTTATTTTATTTTTTGTCATTCTATACCTAAAGCTGTTTATCTTTGCTTACATATAAAACTACCCAGAGTAGCAGCAAATAGCAGTATATTTTTCAGTGTGTGAGGGCTGCCACAATTTAGGTAATATTAGGGCAATGTGAAGCATACAGTTATTAATAAAAGACTTAAATCCCTCATGTTCTGTAGAAAGCTTTTATGATGAGTAAAACTTCAGCGCTGTGTGGGAATCGCTTCATAAAGACTACAGGGAGACCACAGCTGGAGGTTCAGTTTGTCCTTCTATCGACTCCAGATGGGAAACTTTAGTAGTCATTAAAACTGAAAACAAGCATGTCCCTATACTTAATTTAGCAACAGTAATCCTCATATGCTGACTTAATTTTGACTGTGTTAATTTACACCTAGAGAGATGCATTACATTGTCACATATCAGAACTAAGAGTACAGAGACTACAGTGAATAAAGGATAAAGTGTTCAACAACTTTTTTCACTAGAAGAAATAACTTAGCACAGAATATATGTTGCTCCTAAAGCCTTTTGTGACATTGAGAATATGGAAGAAATTATTTTAAAAAGAATCTTTCAAATTCTTATTTATTCTTACTGACAGCAGAGTTTTCTCAGCCGTTTGTTATAGTATGACTGGGACTATTTTAGGATGGAGTTTAAATGGATATAGGTAGACCTTTTAACAGCTGGCTTCCTCCCTACCTGAAATTTTGTGTAGAGGTATGTGTTCTCTCAAGAACTTACAATCTCTCTAGATGAAACTGTCATTTAAGCCTGACTGTCAAGTAAATTCAGTTTTACATAATTATTTCACCTGGGTAAGGAAAGCATCCATTATTCTGCTTCTGTGCAATGGCTCTATTGTTTTCATGTACCACATGAACTGTGCTAAAAATATCCAGTAGAGAAAAGAAGATTCCTACACTTACCTCCCTAAGACATGGTAATTTCTCTTCTCTTGCTCTCTGTTGCCCTTTCATGCATATTTGAAATGCTTGTGATGATGAATTTTTTGAGTATTTCTTAAAATAATGCTTTTCCAACTGTGTGAAAACTTGTTCATACAAAATTATGACAGCTTTAGCTGACTGCTCACAGATTATTCTCCCTCTGTTATGCAGCCAGAACTCTTGAACAGGAGAACCCCATCTGACTGAGGAAAAATATAACTATGAATAAATAAATAAATAGTGGGAGATATGTATATGAATCTGTGATTTTTGGTTAATATTTTGATCCTATTCAGGCTGTTCTCCCTGAATGAGCAACCAAGTGACTTGCTACCTCTCTTTTTGAAAAAAATCCAGACATATTGGGAATCTTCTCTTTTACAGCCTGTTTGAAAATTATAGACCCACTTGTATAGGTGTTAGGGTATTGGTTAAAAATAACAAATGAGATCTTCAAATAGCTGTGTGATCCTTTAACACGAACACCTTGTGACAAAGAACAGTCTGTAGGAAGGGAAGAAGCTCTTCTAAAAAAACCAGAAGAGTAACTAATTATTCTTTGCACAAATACAAACCTCAAAAGCATCATGGGACATTGTGCATCTACATGTAAGCACCATAGCTATAAGTGACAGGCATTGTATGTAAAACACTATCCCCGAGTTCTAACTTTCATGGAAGAAAAAAAAAATATGACAAAATACATATGCAGTTTACATGGGACTAAAAATGCCCAGGCAATTAGTGACTGGACCAAAAGGTTTATTAAGGACAGTGGCTCAATGCAGATATATTACACAGTGTATTCCACTCAAGCATGCAATGATGTATTGCATAACAAATATCTAAGCTATTCCTGTGAAAAATTTACAAAATTATCTTTACGGAGCTATGAAAGTCAGAGATCAGATTGCAATAAGTACAATTCAGACCACTGGACTACAAAAGGTGAAACAAACATTTTATAAATATTTCTGTATAT
The DNA here is from genome assembly GCA_024362935.1 of Setophaga petechia. Lineage (NCBI taxonomy): Eukaryota > Metazoa > Chordata > Aves > Passeriformes > Parulidae > Setophaga > Setophaga petechia. The sequence continues at coordinate 34,120,838 of JANCRA010000008.1, forward strand.
TTCCCTTACCCTAAGTCAAGAAGTAGCTTACCTCTTGAAAACAAAAATGGAATCCACATACACTATATAGCATGATTCAGCTTTTACTGAGAGTAAAAATAGCCTTGCTTATTTGCCTTCGTGTCCCCATCCTCCCTAAGATATTTGCCTTAACTGCTTTTTATGTGTGCACTAACGTTTTTCAGAGCTTTGCAGGTTATGTCTGAACTAAATAATTGACAGATGATTTGCAAGTGCACTTTAACATGTTAAACCCATGAGGGACTGGCTTTCTTACCATACCAATGATCTCCAGATTTTGTGAAAATAAGGCTATACTGGGTCTGTCTGAGACAGAGTTAATTTCCCCATAGCAGGACTCACCGTGCTGTGCTTTGCATTGGTGTCTAGAAAGGTGTTGATAACACACCAGTGTTTTGGCTGCTGCTGAGTAGCACTGGCACAGCATCAGCTCTCTCTGCAACATTCTGCCCCACCAACAGAAGGATGGGTTTGGGCAGTCTCTTGGGAGGGGACACAACCAGGACAGCTGACTCAAACTGATAAAAGGAATATTCCAAGACATATGAAATCAGCTCAAATATAAAGGAAAAAAAAAAGGCAAGGGAATAAAGTGACATTTGTTATTTGCAACATTAGCCTTCCAGAGTAACTATTAGGCAGGCTGAAGACTTGTTTCTGGGAAGCAACTGGATATCATTTAGTGATGGGAAGTAGAGATTAAAATGATTGGTTTTTTTGCTTGTGCACACAGAGGCTTTTCCTTTTGCTTTCCTAAATGACCTTATCTCAACCTGTGAGGTTTCTTTCCATTTCATTTTCTCTCCCTTGATCACCTGAGAAGGGAGAATGCTAGAGCCTCTTAGTGGGCACCTGGCATCCGGCCAAGGTCAAGCCACCTCATAAGGCTCAAAGTGTCTACATCATGTTTAGAAAGAGCCAGGCTCAGGACATCTGCTGGATATAGGCTGTACTCTACCCATGATCATGGCAGCCAGGTGCAGTGAAAGACTACTTCAGAAAACATTGAAGTGGCATGGCCAAGTACAGATTCAGTATCTCAAGAGTACTTTAGTGCTGGAACAAAGATTACAAAGCAGTGTATGCTTTCTTATAAACAGTAAAGGTGGTGAATTAATCTGGACTGGAAAAGAAGTTCCCAGCTACATATAACTACACAAGAAAATAGATTTAATGACCTATTAAAAAATCTCTCTAGGGTCTATCTTGATTTACCTCCATTAGACTTGCTCCCCAGTGTCACTACTTTTCCTGTACTGGGAAACCAAAACTGGGCAAGAGACTTGAAATGTGGTCACAAATGCCAAATGCGGAGGATTTTGATCTGCTGGCTATGTTCTTGCTAATATATCCCACTCTTCAATAAACATTTACTGCTTCAAGGCTGCACTATTGATTCGTGTTCAAACTTTTAACCTCAGGATGTCTTTTTTTTCTTCAAAACCTTTCTATCCAGTGAGTCCCAGACAATATTGCTGCACATGGTTATTTCATTCCAGATTTCAGAATTTCTAATTGTTTTTGTTGAACTTCCTGAATTTTCATCAGTCCCAGTCAGTTAAAGCCTCACTGAAGAGCAACCGTGTTGTTAGGCATGTTATCTTCTTCCTCTATATTTGGTTTCATCCACAGACTTGATGAGAGTGTCTCTTTTTATGTCATCTGGGTAGGTAGTGAAGATATGAAATGGTAACAGCCCCAGTACCTGCCTGTGAGGAAAGCCTCTAGTAACCATCTGGCAAAGTGAATTTCAAACTGCAACCCATTACTCTTGGATCCTTGCAATCCAACCAGTTTTCCATGCACCCTGTAGTCCAATCAGTTTTATGAGCATCTTATAGTCTATGCATCCATTTCACATCTCCTTAGGTGGGCTACAAAGATATGATTGCAAACCATGCAAAAATCATGAGAAACTCAAGACAAATAATATGGCCTGAGCACCAATTCATTTATCAGAGAGGGAAATCAGTTAGGTGTGATTTTACCTTTGTAAATCCATTGTGGTTTTTCCCAGTCATTTTATCATTCATATGCCAATGAATGACTTTGATATGCAGATTTCTCCATAATCTTCCAGGACACTGCAGTGAGGCTGACCAGCATTTAATGCCCCAAATTCTCTTTCTTGATCTTTGAACAACAATGTGACACTTTCCATTCTCTAGTCACAAAGGCTCTCTCTGGATCACCCAGGTTTTGAAAGGTGATTTTGGCTCAGCTTCCTCACCAACATCAGGTTATTCATGTGGTCTCATGAAATGTTGTAAAACAAATTTATTCACTTTATTGTTCATTAATCCCTTCCTCCCACAGGCAGTACCTCAGTCTTCCAGGCTCTCCTGTAAGGTCAGAGGACATACCTTAACAGTAAAAGGTCTTAGCAAACAAAAGCATTGAACACTGCAGACCATTATCACAAGATGTCTCTAGTTTTCCCATCAGTATATTAATAGAGGTTTTGATTGTTGCCTGCCGGTTTCAATTGCAGCAGTGTTTTAGAATTCCAAATTCCATGTCAAATCAATATTTTTAATCTTTTTCCTGATTGCAAGGCGGCTTTCAGTCAGCTAAAGAAGCTGCATCTCATTTTACCCCTTGATCATCACAACAGTTTCCTCACTAGGCTCCCTCTGATCCAGACCTGTAAACCTTCAGCTTGCTTGTGAGTCACCTCATGGCAAAGCTCCACAACACATTCAAGCTGCTCTTTTGAATAGAGCACAGTTTGTCATCCCTTCATTCCCAGCCTGTTCCTCTTAAAGAATCTGTTCCCACCCATTGCACTACAATGTGAACTATCCCACCATGTTCTGTTGCAGCGGTCAGGCTTCAAAGGAGATGTCCCGGCTAGTCGGCCAGCACCGCTAGCTGCACAGGGGGCACTTCTCCCGATAGCGGGGCTGCGGGTCAGCGCCTCAGGCAATCACCCAGCGCTGTAGCTAGGGACGTGGCCAGGTGCAGGATGAGGCTGACAACGTGCTGCAATTGCCAGAATAAAGGGTGGACTCCAACTGCGGTGTAATCCAAGTCCTTAATAAATCCCAGGGCAACCACCAGGTGAAGACAAGGGCGGGACAGGTTACATAGACTTATAATGGGAGTGGGAGGTAAGGGTGGAACCCATTAGGGAGCCAATGGGTATCCAGGGGGGACTGAGGTACATGAGATTGATATCTGGAGCTAACTAATAAAGACAACTTATGGGAGGGACCCCAGCGCCGGGACCAACCACTCCAAGCCAAGAAGGGAAGTTTCTGGAAAATTAGGTGGTGGCTGGTAGTGACAGACAGGGCACTGGGGAGGGGATAGAAGAGAGGTACATTGATAGGCATTGTCGGGGAGGGGAGAGAGGACCAGGGCAGAACCATAATAATGTAGGGGAAACAGAATGAACCAATAAGGCAGGGGGGAACAGAACAGTCTAGAAAATACAACACAACATCTCCTCCTTTTTCGTTTAAAAAAGAAAAAACAATGGGGGTCGAAAAGGAAGTAAACTGGATTTGATTATTAGAATCAGGGTATAAATTCCCAATCCAGGGGTGACTTAGTAGGGCTGAAGCCCATCGATCATCATCCACAGCTGGAATTGCTTCCGACTGATCATCCTCTGAAGTTTTTACTTCAGATTCTTTGTTCACTGGAGTCACTACCTGGTTGATATCAGGGGAGGAAGTTAACCTAACGAAAAACCTCTTAACTAATTTCCAAAGAATGGAGAAAGCGACTGAAACTACAAACAGAATCAGGAGAATTAACAAAACCGTCTTCAAAATGGAAACAACCCAACCAGAAAGGCCCCAATTTTTGAAGATGTCCCCCAGCCAATCTGATGTTTCTTGCTTGATGTCGTGGACAAGCTCCTGCATCTTCTTGATTGATGCTCTGGCATCCTCAGCCTTTGATGACAGATGCAAACAGCAGAGGCCCTCAAACTCCTCACATCAGTGGTTATGGAGGAGGAACAGGAAGTCCAGGGCTGCTCTGTTCTTAAGAGTCGCCTTCCTTGTTATCTCCTCATCTGATCGGAAGTCTGATAAGGTGGGCCAATTCACCTAGAGACTTAGTGATAGATACCCATGGCAAAAACAGGGTGATCGCTACTTCTTTTGGCTTAGACCAATGAATAATTTCGGAATCACACTCTGGGTCAGGATCTTTTATATCTCTTTTGTTACGGGCCGAATCCAGTATGACATTCTTTGCTTTCTAATTGATAATTTGGGTTATGTTGGGAGTAAACAGCGACAGCCTACCGAAAGTACATGGGCCTCCTATAAGGCGAGAGGGGATGCCTGCCCAAGCTCAGTCTCCACAAATCAGAAAAACACCACGGGGAAGCGACAGCGGCTTGCCACCAAAAGTGGACGGTGTAGATATTTGGGCAACCATGCTGCACCAGTGGCTGGCGGTATATTCTTTCTTAGAATTGCCGCATTATTTGAAATCACTTATCAGAGGGATCAGGGGTGAACATAAATTGAAAACAAAAAGAAGCATTGGAGGAGTCAAGCAATTCAAGTTCAGGAGGTTCGGAATCCAAAGGGGCCAGCTCCTTGATTCCGTTCCTCCAGGCACTTCTGGAGTCAATGGGGGAGGCATTTTTCTTAAGCATTAAGGCAGTAAAGGAAGTGTTGAGGAGGGAGGCTAAATCATTAGGTAGGTGGGAGAGGGATCAGCTGGTGACTAATTTTTGCTTGTGTGAACACATCTGGGAGTGGGGCCATTTGGACAGGAGCGGCAAGGGCATCAGCTCTTTGATTGCCCTCCGCAATGAACCCCGGCAGGTCGGTGTGTGACCTGACATGCATCACATAAAATGGTTGCTCTCGGCGGGAGACTAGTGTGGCTAATCTTGAGAGCACGTTGAACAGAGGGATGTTAGACACCTCTTGGAGAACTGCATTTTCTGCTCTGGACGCTATACCCGCAACGTAAGCCGAATCAGTTACCAAGCTGAATGGTTCAGAGAACCTCTCAAAGGTCCTGATGACTCATCCAACTCAGCTACTTGTGGAAAACCTCCCACTTTTGCAACATCAGCCTCCCACCACTGAGTTTGAGGATCCTTCCAAGTCATCACTGACTTGCGAGATGCTCCAGACGTGTCATTAAAAACAGTCAGTGCTTTTAAAGGGGTTCGGCTCTGAACTCTTTTTAGTGACAAGGAAAATTGAATGTCCTGATTGAACAATTTGTGGGCCAGCCGATCAACTGCAATTTGACCAGTTTAGCTGTCCAGAGCGAATTGTAACATCTTGTTTACTTTGAGCAGTTCATTAGAAGTTCTTTTTTTTGAGTTGGCCTGATTCCAATTGTATAGGGATGTGAATGCAGTCAAAGTCACAGCCTGCAAGCTCCCTGACCCGCAATCGCGTTTTGCAGATCAGTTCTGCTACCAGCTCCCGTGACTTTGCCATTCTCTTGGACCGATGATGACTAAGAAAGACTCACTCTGTAATCAAGAGAGCATCTTCCATGCCTTGGTCCTTACTTTTAGCCAATTTGTCCCATTGAAAAATCATGCCGTGGAGGTGCGGCAGTTTTCCTAAAATAATGAACTTAAATGGCAGACCCGGTTGATACCGGTGGTCCTGCCTGGCCGAGATGGGCTCTAGGATTTTCTCCAATGCTGCCTGCGCCTTTGGGGTAAGCGACCTGGGAGAACTGAACTCCTCTCCCCCTTTCAGTAAATTGAAAAAGGGGGCTAGGTCATCTGTTGGAATACTCAGCCAAGGCCTCATCCAATTCAAAGACCCACACAGCTGGTGGACATCCACCAAGGTTTTAACATTAGTATGAATAGCCAATTTTTGCAGAACAATGGTCCACCTATTAATTTCCAAACCCAGGTACTTCCAGGGTGGCATCCGCTGAATTTTGTCCTGTTGAAGTTTGAAACCTGCAGCAATCAACGCATCGATTGTCAGGTCCAGCACGTGGGTAAGTAGGTTGTCATTCAGAGCACAAACTAATATGTCATCCATACAGTGGAGGATGATGACGTCTTCTGCGGCTGCACGAATTGGGGACAGTAAGGAAGCGACGTACCATTGGCAAATGACAGGGCTGTTTTTCATTCCCTGTGGAAGATAAAGCCAATGGTAGCGCTTGCTTGGGGCTTCACGGCTGATAAAAGGAACCGTGAAGGCAAAACGTTGGGCATCGTCAGGGTGCAAGGGAATTTGGAAGAAACAATCTTTTATATTAACAATAGTCAAATTCCAATTTTGTGGGAGCATCATCAAGGACAGCATCCCTGGTTGAAGAGGACCCGTATCTTCAATGAGGTTGTTAATTTCACGGAGGTCGTGCAAGAGCCGCCACTTATCTTTGTTGGGTTTCTTGATGACAAACACTGGGGAGTTCCATTCTGATCTGGTCTCCACCAGGTTGCCTTTTAAGTAGCTGCTGTTGAACGAGCTCATTGAGCGCCTTTAATCTTTCTTTGTTAAACGGCCACTGAGCTACCTGCACTGGCTTATCTGATTTCCAATTTAGCTTCCAGGTAGGACGCTCCTCAATGACCGCTGCCCGAAAAACCTGGGGAGCCGCTGGAAGGTCAATTCTGGCTCCCCACTGGGCTAGGAGGTCTCTTCCCCACATGGGTTCCCTGTAGTCTAAAACGAATGGGCATACTGACGCCAATTGCCCATCCAGCCCCTTAATTTGTGCAACACTTTTCGATTGCTGGATCAATTGCAAACCCCCAACACCTTACACGTGTCCAGCCACGTCCTGCAATTCCCAATGTTATGGCCATTACCGGGAGGAAATGATGGTCACATCTGCCCCTGTATCTAAAAGACCTCTGATCGATTTATGGTCACCTCCCCTTGAAAGGTGACAGATGATCCTGGGCTTATGTCTCCCCAAGACTTGGGCTCAGGCCACGGTAGGAAGATTTCTCTGTTGAGAGGGAGTCAACAGCCTTGAGTTCGAACCTAGCTAAGACATAATGAGGGCTTGGGCTACAATTTGGCCTTTGGGGAGGAAGAGGGGAGGGCAGACACCGTACAGCACCAACGAGAATTTTTCTGGGTCTGATGTAATAAGACCTGGAACAATATTCAGCTCAGGTGGAGTAAATTTTTTGTCTCTGACAATGACCCACTTATAACTTCTAACCTTCTTCCAATTTCCAGGCCACTCTGGGCACATGGTCAAAAAGTGAAAATCAGTATCCTTTAGGTGGAGAGGTCGAGCAAGGTGCAACCTGTAAGGGTCAGATTTTGAAAAAGTAGTTAAAATAGGATCTTGTGTAATACATTCCAAACAGGTCAAATCTGGTAAGCTAATGTCAGGTGAGGAAGTAAGCATAGGCGGTCCTCCTCCTTTCCCCTCCCCTCACACTGTTGTTGAACCTGCCATATTTGTATCATTGCGCAGGAAGGGACTGCACTCAATGATTAGTTTTTTTGCGAGGGATTTGTTTGCTGTCTTTTCCTTCTCCTATAATTTAAAAACTCCATCCTTAGGGGACAATCAGGCATCCAATGCCCTAAGGTCCCACACCAATGACAGGGGGAAATCATCCTCCGAGATGCCCCCGGGGTGTTGAGCCGTGGTGGATGTTCAGCTGGAGGAGCAGCAGAGTTCAGCAGCGAGAGGTCAATTGTGTCCACAGTGGCAACCCTTCGGGGAGGTGGTCGAGCCTTAGGGTCAGGGTCTCCTGGTGGCTTAGAGACTCTGCGGGCGCAGACGCCCAGCGTCTGTTGCAGAGTGGGGGGAGGGTCCAGTGGCAGGGTACAGATGGCATCCCTGCAGTCTGAGTTTGCATTTGTCGAGGCTGTCTCTCTAAGCAGTTCCATCCTGGTCCCCTCGCCTTCGACCTGCAACTCAATAGCCTTAAGGATCCTCTCAACAAAGGTAATAAAAGGTTCGTCTGCACGTTGAACAAACTTAGAACAGGAAACCTGAGATACTACGGATGGTAACTATAAAAAGGTTCTCTCAGCCGCTCTGCTACTTTCCCTCAGCACTTCAGGTGCGATTGCCCTCACCTGGGAGTGCCTGTCGGCCCAGTTCCCCATCCCACACAGGTGTTCCATGGAAATAACCCACCCATTTAAATCGTGTCCAGTGCAGGGATTATTCCAAAGGGATGGCAGGACCTCCACCACCTCCCTTTTCTATGATGCTTCCCACATTAGGAACTCTGTGGGATTGAGCAGGCATGAAAAAAAGGATCGCAGATCAGAGGGGGTAACTTCTGACTGAGCCAGCGTCGACCTCAGGATCCCCCGGAAGTATTCGCTCTCCTGGGAGAAATCCTTCTGGGCTTTGCATAGCTCTTTGATCTGCTGGTGGGGGAAAGGGGTCCACTGGGCCAGAGTTCTCCCCTCCCTCTCGGGGTAATAGGTGACCGGGGCCACGGTAGGGATGGGAGCTGGCCGCGGTTCTCGGGTCTCCCCCCCGTGCCCCCTGACACTGGAGCGTGGGAACCGGGAGCCTGGGAACCGGGAAGGGGAAATGGAGGGGGTGTGGCTGGAGCACTGGGCAGAAGAAGAGGGAGGAAAGGGGTCGCGGCTGGAGGATGGGGCAAAGGTCTGGGCGGGGAGACTAGATGTCAGGGTCCCCACCCCAAGGGAGGAGTTAAAGGGTGGTGCTTGATATGGGGGAGGGGAAATGGGAGGGGTTTCTAAAGGAGGAGGAACGGGAGAAGGCTGGGGAGGGTTTGGGGGTAGAAAGGGGTTGTTATGGGAGCAAAAAGGGTTGTGGGGAGGAGAAGAGGAAGTGGCGGGAAGAGCCATGTGGCTGCCTCCATTTTGGACTCCCTGGGAGCCAGTTTCTGGGGGAAAACAAAACCGAACCGAGGGTTTCCAAACTGGGAATTTTTGAACGGGGACCGAAGGGGAAGGAAAGAGACCCCGGGGAATCTGGCCGGGACTCCTCGGGCGGAGGGATTGGGAACTTTGAGGGGAGCCAGGGGAGTGATTGACACCCTGTGCTTGGTTGGAGCGGGCTGCTCCTCTCAAAGCCCCAGCTTTAGGAAAAACAGGAGAGGTAAACAGGTTAGGAGCAGAGGAAGCAGGGCAACTGGGGACTAAACTCGAAAGTGAGGGTTGTCTTCCCAATTTCAATTTGGATTTTAAAACTGATTGAATTTCAGACACCAAATACGCAATCCTTATTAACGAGGAGTCCCCTGACCTCATCAAATTTTGTAATTTAATATGGGCAACGTCCCAAAAAGAGGGATCACAGATCTGGTCTGGGAAACCTCGGGAAGTTGGGAAGAGAACCACCTAATTAACTTTTTCAACTCCCTTTTAGAAATAATAAAACCCTCCCAAGCATGGATTCCCACAACTTGGGCAGCAGCCCTTTCGTGAGTCGCTGACAAGCGAGCACGCATTCTACACAATTTTTAATGTGACTCAGAGCACCCACCACCTCGGGAAAACGCCAAAGAAAATAGGAAAGAACCCTGCACCAGTCACTGTCTGAAAAGGGCCTGTGCAGCAGAGAGAGAGGGAAAGCCCCATCGAGGACAAATAGGTTGAAAGGACAGGGGGAGAAAAAAGAGAAAATACTTATTAAGTCCGATGAGGGCAAAAAGAAAGCCGAAGACCGTGCATTCTGCCGAGGGAACGACTCCTTGGGTGATAGGAGCTGCCGTTCCCAATCCCCCAGGAGCGCCACCCCCTAAAACGGAGTCTGCTCCCACTGGGGGTAGTTTGATGGCCAGAGAAGCTATTCAGCCTCGTCTGCGGGGTCCGGTGATGCCCTCAGCCCCAACGTGGGTGCCAAACTGCAGTGGTCAGACTCAAAGGAGATGTCCCGGCTAGTCGGCCAGCACCGCTAGCTGCACGGGGGGCACTTCTCCCGATAGCGGGGCTGCGGGTCAGCGCCTCAGGCAATCACCCAGCGCTGTAGCTAGGGACGTGGCCAGGTGCAGGACGAGGCTGACAACATGCTGCAATTGCCAGAATAAAGGGTGGACTCCAACTGCTGTGTAATCCAGGTCTTTAATAAATCCCAGGGGAACCACCAGGTGAAGACAAGGGCGGGACAGGTCACATAGACTTATAAAGGGAGTGGGAGGTAAGGGTGGAACCCATTAGGGAGCCAATGGGTATCCAGGGGTGACTGAGGTACATGAGATTGATATCTGGAGCTAACTAATAAACACAACTTATGGGAGGGGACCCCAGCACTGGGACCAACCACTCCAAGCCAAGAAGGGAAGTTTCTGGAAAATTAGGTGGTGGCTTGGAGTGATGGACAGGGCTCTGGAGAGGGGATAGAAGAGAGGTACATTGATAGGCATTGTCAGGGAGGGGAGAGAGGACCAGGGCAGAACCATAATAATATAGGGGAAACAGAATGAACCAACTAAGGCAGGGGGGAACAGAACAGTCTAGAAAATACAACACAACATCCTGTTACTCGGCAACTGCTCACAATTTCTAATTCCTCTAGTTTCTTGATGTGTTTTTTGTTTGGAGTTTTTTTGTGGGTTTTTTCCTGGTTTTTTTCTCTGTTTTCTTGGGTTTTTTTCCTTTTGCTGGAGAAATCTGTGTCTCAGCACTTTCGATATGATCCCGATAGTAATGTTTTTTAGGGAATGTGGAAGAACTTTTTTATTGTGCTGTCTCCCAGAATCCTTGCTCGCTCCTACGCCACTTCTCTTGCGTTTGGTCTTCATCTTGAAACTTCATGTGTAAATGCTATGTCATTTTCCAAACAAGCTTGTTTTCAGAAATTCTCTTGTCCCACTTCATCAGATGGAGACAACCATACCTTAATCCTTAAGAGATGGCCCAGTGATCACAGGCGCACAAATCCTGCATGGGATATGAGCCAGAGAGGGAGGTATTGGCACACAGTGTACTATTGATTCTACCTGAGCCTTTCCCTTCACTTGAAAAGTTGAGAAGACACCGCTCAAACTTTTTAGGGTCACTTTCTCTTGATACGGTATTTTTTCCCCCTGGCTATCGGTACTCACATGGGTACATAGCAAAGGTTTATAATCTAGGGGCTGGCTGAGCCTCTGCTATATTTCTACAAAATCCTGATTGCAGAATACACTTCAAAACTGCTTAGAAACAAGTGATAGGTGAAGAGATAAGGATATGGAGCTGGCATCCCTAGTACTAATTCTTTGAGGTTTGTTGAGTGGAGAGAAAATTTATGATTATACTCTGTGACATTTGGACAGCATCTTGACGCTTCAGCACCAACTAATCTGACAATAGAAACAATGATGTGCTTTCTTCACTGATATTTTTACCATCATGAATCTTTCTAGCACCTTAAAGTCAGGCAATTGTGAAGAAATGGGAATAACCATATGACAGAAGAGACAAGAAGTGATATGAAATGACAAATTGAAGAACATGGGAGGCAGGAGAACAGGCTTGAATGAAAACAGCGATCCTTTTGGAAGGTGCTGCTAGGACTGAAAATGATTTAGTGTTATAATATATAGAACATGGGGGAGAGAAATTAGATGTAAAACGTGGGACCAGTCTTGAAACACCAGAAAAAGAGTTAGAGACTAGAATTTTGTCCAAAGTAGAAAAGAAGGATTTACAGAGTGAGAGAGTTAGGGAAAAAATTGTAACAATATGTGGAGAAAGAGAAAAAAAGAAATGCAGAGAGAACAAGGGAAAAAATGAATGGGGTTTTAGGGCCTGTAATGCATCTGTCAGTTTGCAGCAAGAAGCAGGTACAGGGAGAGAAGCTGTGAAATTATACAATACAAAAAGTACCTGGTTCTAATACTCATATTTTCTGAAAAATCCTTTCACTTAGGATTTTCTCCTGGAAAGCTGAGAAGTCTCCGAGAAAAAGGAAAACAATCTTATCTAATTTGCTTCTCCTGTGTTGTGCTCACTTGTGGAATGTCTTTGGCGACTGTTTATCCAAGAAGTGAGTGTTTCATTGGTTTCTACTGTGAATTATTTTGACTGATTGGCCAATTATAGCCAAACTGTATCGGGGCTCTAGAAAGAGTTACGAGTTCTCATAATTGTCTTTTAGCCTCCTGTAAGTATCCTTTCTGTATTTTTTAGTATAATTTAGTATAGGATTCTTTAATATAATATAGCACCATAAAATAATAAATTAGCCTTCTGAGAACCTGGAGTCAAATTCATCATTCCTTCCTGCCACGGGGCACCCTGCAAATACAGTACCTGGTAAAATGGAGAATCATAGAAATGTCACAGTCTGATGTGACAGTGGAGTCCCACGGCAAAAGAAATACAGCTTTTACAAATGATTTCCAAGTTGGAAGAAGAAAATAAATTCAGAAAGTAAAGGTGACAGATGTGAGATTTTTTGTGTTTATCTCAAAAATGCATGGACTGGGCAGAATTCTGAGCACTTCCTTATTTTTCTTTTCTTGCTTCTATTTATGTCAAGGGCTTTTGTGCCCACTTGTTTTGTTTTTTTTTTCCAACAGCCTTTCCATTTATGCTAGATCCTCTCATTCTCTGTAAATGACTCACCAGTCCTACCAACTGTTGAAAATATAGCTAGCATGAGCAATTCCCTTCTAACTATGCCAGTGGCAAGTGAGCATTACTTCCTAAGAACAAGTTTCTTTCCCTGACCCATCAAAATATGTTATTGAATTTGTTTTGGGCCACCTAGCCTGCCCCTTTCCCCTTGTTTCCCTCTGGTGTGCTCTGCACCTCCTTGTAAGACACTGCTCCTCTTGAGATATGGTCATTGTGTGCTGTGGCTTGTCTAGACCTGGCTGAGGGCAACCAACAATCCATCTGGCTAGCTGCAGTGCTTTTGGCTTCCTATGGCTGACTAATAAATAGAAAACAATAGAGAAAAGAAACAATGTGTATTTTGAGTTGCTTTGTTTTCTGCTGTAGATTTAATTGTTATCTTTCAATTTTCAGCTTGAGGTGAGGTGGGGGGGATATGAAAGAATGTATCTTTAAACAATTTCATAGTGTTTTGAGGGGGGGGTTACCACTTTCTAGGTTATAGTCTGTGAGTTTGTTGGTCAGAAAACACAGTGAATATAAACACTTCCAAAGGAAGATGGGCTTACTAGAAGCCAACCTAACATCCTCCCATGGCACTGAATCACTGCCAGGACTACCTGTCCCTGCCCATCCTTTGGGACCTTCCCCAGCCGCCTATGTGTACTAGTTTGAAAACAAACCAGTGGGAGATCCCAAGTCAGAATTACGATTTAATAAGAAAATTAAGATAAAGGTAGTCATACAGAAACACTGGCTTCAACTGACAGAGTCAGAATACAGCCTGACACCCTGTTGGTGAGGATGGTGGTAGCAGTCTGATTAACTGGTGGCTGCAGTCTTCCTGGAGTGACAGATGTGGTTCTGTTGAAGCAGTGATCCTGTAAAAGGGTCTGGTCTTTCTCTGAAGGTCCAAGGTGGTGCAGAAGGGCCTGGTCTTCCTCTGAGAACTTAGTGGTGTTCCAAATCTCAGATTATATCCAGGTAGGAATGCTTGGCTTCTCCCCCTGGGCAGAGCATCTCACAATGGGATGATGTAGCATTATGTGTCATGCAGCAAGACTTGATGGCCCATTGACAGAAGGTATCCCCAGAAGGAGTTATCAGAGATTTGTCATGGATGAGACAAAGAACACTGCCCCACCTGGTTTATGGAGATGCTGATAGAATACATATTTTTGGTTATATCTCACAGTGTAACCTAAGACACCAGTTTAGGACCCCCTCTCAGCCCTAAGGCCATCAGCTCCTGCCCCAGAAGGGCTGATCTCCAGCTCCCCACAGCCTGAGCTTGCCTGGCCATGGAGCCTGCCAACCAGGCCTACCTGCAGGTCAGCATCCTGGCCCTGCCTTGTCACATTCCTGCCACCATGAGGTGTCTTATGCCTGGGACTAAAGCTTTTCCTGCTTCCCCCCTCTGCCTTCTCCTGGTGAACCACATAGGGACTAGCCCAGTCCTGGAGTCCTCCAGGCCCTGGGAGCCATCAGTGCCCTGCCCCACTCCCTGGTTTAGGTAAAAATAACAAAATAATCTCAGGCGTTGTCTGTATAATGCTTGTTTCAATCCACACAGAACAAGACACTTTTCCACCTCTGTTGCCAGCACTTGGCTACCCATATTTTTACAATGGAAATTGAGACTCATTTCCTCAGGAAGAAATTTTGGAAGTGTTGAGTATCATTAAACCATCTGGTGCATTCATCTAGGGTGTGGCTTAACCTGTTCACCAACATCAAACTGAGCTGTTTCATGCAGGAGCAGATGCAGCAGGGGAACAAAGAGACTGTGATGAGTTATCAGTCATTAATATGTGGGCAACTGGCAGGTACCCTGAGCATGCTGTGGGGAACTAGGTGGTACGCCAGGGTGAAGCTGTCCATGAGTGATCAAGCTTGATTCACTCATAATGATTGTTCAGATTTTCTTATTTAAGAAAATAGGAATTATTTTTCCCCCATGAAGTATTGTTCAGCTGCAATTTGCATTCATCCCTCCAGAGTTTGGAACATTGATTTATTAATTTGAGTGCCTTTTTTGGGCAATTAATTGATTAATATCAAGTCTTACTAACTTGAAACAGCTTTTGATTCTGTTATTATTCAGTTCAGATGGGATTTATTTGCCTTTAATTGGAGAAATTCAGGCCCAGGCACAGTGAATTGGTATTTTTCTGTTCACTACTACTGAAATGCCACCATTCCTGTAATTGGATTTATATATATTTTAAGGTCATTTGATCATCTTGCCAGACTGTATAGTATAACTTATTGGGTTAGGCACTCCATTTATCCAGTAACCCAATTCCTGAGATAATAATTTATCTATGTATTAAAGTGCATCTTTCAGAAAAAAATATTATTATAATAATCTCTTCAGTAGGTGGCAGTGCTGGGATTAAAACTGTTGCTGCTTGACTAATATGCAAATTCCTGCCTTTTGGGATTTAGGTCTAAAAAGGTTTTCAGGGCATTCTCATCTTTAAATTTGGGCTCTAGTTTGCTTGGAATGCTGCAACTTTAGGGAGATTCATTTCTGTTGGCTGAGAAAGTACAGAAAAATAGATCAGTACTACAAGTGCAGTCAGTCGGCTCCAGAGATATGCATGAGCAAGTTAAAGCCATGGAAAACATGTACCCATAAAATTCCAAAAGTAATGGTTTCTCCAGTGCACATCCACTTCAATTGCTCTCAGTAAAGTGATGTTGCTATCTGAAATGTTATGGAGTCTGAATAAAAAAAATCCGAAATATGAATCAATATTCAGATTAATTTTAATTATTTTATTTAATTAATTTAATTAATTAATTTCACATTTAATTTTACATTAAACATTTACATTAAACTTTATCAGAACCACTGCGGTATCCTTACATTGTGGAGGAATTTTCTATATTTGGTCCCATAAAAGACTTCATTACTGGGTTCTTGTGATCTCATAATCCATTCCTTAAATTATGATGAAGAATATCTTTTCTGCAATGATGTTTAGGAAGTTCTGATTCCTGATAACATCTAAAATAGAAATTTGTGTCACAACATAGTTTTTTTTAAACAGGATATTTTCTCAGAAGGTGTTCTTCCAGGAATCTCTTTAAAGGTCAGGCATTCTAATAGTCTACATGGAATAGTGCTCAGGAATACACAATAAACAGCAAGAATTCCTTATACCATTAGGATTTTGAGAAAGAAAGAAGATTTCTTTTGGATTACAGCTGGATTGCACCTGTGTGGACAAAAAAGGATGGTTTATGGTGGCAATTAAAATGTGTGGCTGCTGCATATCATTGTTTATCCATTGGGAAGGCAGGATAGAGGGGAATCTCACAGCTGCACAGAAAGCAGTGCAGAGTAATCTATTCCAGGTCACACACTGGAAGTAGTGATATTAAATCTATGAGCAGCTAGGAATTCTCAGTTAGTTCAGTGCTGTGACTTTTATTAACCCATGGAGGGTCAATACAAGTATGGAGAGAGCACCTATGGAGAAAGCATCTTCTCTTTAAAAAGCCCCGAAGAAGGGGAATTTCGTCATTTTAAATAACAGTGAAGTGTGTGTGGGAGATCTGGGTTGATCCCATCCAATGGGGAAAAAATATATTTATCACAACAAAAGAAAGAAGGACAAAACAAGAAAAAAAAACCTGCTAGCATTTTTCAACAGTAAGAAAGTGGAATTAACTTCTCCTAGACTAGTAGAAGTCAGATAACTTCTGAATTCTTTTGACAGAAAATGAAAATATTTTTTAATTAAAAAGAATAAAACAATATTGACGTTTAGAGTGGCTTGTTTTCCAAGAAATCTGGAAAAAAATATTTAACTTGTAGTTAAAGCTTTTCCAGAGGGAATTGAAATATGTTCAAACACAATGAAGTTTATAAACAGTTAAGAAAAGTTTTGAAGAAATATATTTGGGAGAAAGTCAAATCTGTGTTCTGAAAATGTTCAGCCTAAATTGGCAAAGGGATCCCAAACTCCTGTTGTGTTTAGGGAGACTTGAACACCCAAGACTCTCCAAGATGAGAGACTCCTGGGTGGACTACAGAGATGACTTTCTTTCACCCAGGGACTCAGGAGTCCAGTCCCTAGAATCAGTAAGCCAATTTATGGCATATCTAGGGCACTGTGATAAGTCTATAGATATATCAGATTTCACAGCAAGGACTCAGTCACCATTTTTATGAAACTAAGTCAGGGTATTTCAGTCGGTGCAGAGTAGTTGCATTGGTTTACACTGGATCAGAATCAGTTTTGTTTTAGCTGAGACATTACTGTCAGAAACTAAACACAACAACCTGAGTGCGATGGCTTACTGTTTATAATTAGTAAATTGATACACAGAAAATTACTTTTTATATAGTAAGAGAAGAAGAAAATGGTACCATTACCTTTGACTGCATTCCTTGACTGCATTCACTATTAGCAAGGTTCATAATTAATCCCTCTTAAAATTATTCCACAATTATGTAATCTCATACTTAAATTAGTCTAAGTGGCTTCATTTTACCTTATTGGAAGATATATTAAAGTAATAGAAACAAGATAATTTGCTATCTACTTTATACTCACATTCTGAGAAGAATTGTATGATATACTCACATTCTGAAAAGAATTATATGAACTGCAGAGCAATGGAAGAGAGGATTCTTTCAAGAAATATGCTAACTTTTTCTAAGACAAGAGATGTCACTTTGAACCCAAAAGGTATTAGAATTCTCTCAAAAGAAGAAAAGTAGCCTTCTAAATCCTATTTGTAAAATGAAAAGAAGTTGCTAAAAGAGTTTCCATTGGCTAGAATAAAGTCTTGTTCTCTTCAATATAAGTAGTGATTTCAGATCTGATGGTACATAGGTCAGCTGCCTACTGCTCCAACAGAGTAAGAAGCAAAACCTGATGCTTTTTAAGTTCTTGAATTTTTATTGTATCATGCAGTGAGGGGATAAGTTTTGCCTTCTAGCTAGAGTATGTCCCTCTTAACTCATGGATGACCTGAGGCCTTTTGAGACGTAGATACCATTGTGGAGTTACAGCTTCTCTGCAGCATCTGTTAAACATCTTGTCCTAATGGCAACTTCACCTCCTCAGAAGCCATTGGCCAGAGCGATGCTACCTAGCTCCCTTCTCAAGGGCCTCCTGAAACCAGAGAAAATGAGCCTGGGCATGTTAATGATGCCACATTTGTCAACATCAATTTAGCAGCAGGATAACCCCATGGATTTTCAAGATTCTGGGGAAATCTCTCTTTTCCTAAGTAGGCACATTTTTGCATAGAAAATCTTCAAACACAGTTTTTACTCCCTTTTTTACTCTTCTTCACTGACTAGATCATTGTTAAAAGGGGACCAAAAGAGAAATCTTTGAATTGAGCATTGGCCTAGAAAGACTGAGAATTATTTCAAAGACTCCTTTTCCATATGGCTTTTTCGCAGAATTAACTTTTCTTTTAAACTTGCTTTCCTATCTTCCTATTAGGAGAATGTGCCAAAAGAATGATGTAGTTTATTGAATTAACAACCCTGCAGGCACCTGTGTGTATTTTGATCTCAATTTTATTCCTAAATAACAATAATGAAAAGTCTAAGATCTTTCTTTCCTGCTGTTTAGTTTCATAAATTCAAAAGGGCACTGTTTCACTCTCTTAGGATGTTTTTACTTTCAAAGAGTCTCGAGCTAGTCAGTGTAGCTTTATAAATCAAATGCCAAAGCCACTTTAACCAAAATCTGTGATACATTCCTGGCCTGAAGGAACTGCATTATTTTAAAGCCATAACTGTATCATAGAATGATATTGCTTGTTGAGCTGTTTGGGGGTGACTTAGGGGCAGACTAGGAGCTGAAATCTCAGCTGAAACTATTTCACCCTGTGAAATTCTCTTATCTGAATTCATATAGGTAATGTGGAGCTAGTAGCTCTGCAGACTACTGACACCTTCATAACTCAAGGTTCATGTTATCATTGCTAAAACATTTGAAATAGAAGAATTGCATCTCTGTGCAGGGGTCCTTTTAAAAGTAATACCTAAAACAATCATGAAGGGGTTGTTTATTTTAATTATTTTTATATCTTGCTGCTAAAACAGCTTTTTAAGAAGAAACACAAAGTAACAAAACAAACCACAACATAACATAAAATTGAGTATGCCTTGATGAAAATTTAATGTCTCATGAAGCCTAATTCTCATGCCTGATATGCTGATTGATGGTAATTGTTGAAGTGGTTTCTTTAGTTAACTCATATGTTTAGGATAATATGTGGAATATTGGTAAGAAATATTTTTTATTATGATACTCTAAACTAAAAGACTAATAAGTGAAAAAGATTACCTGGCAGAGGTAACCTACACTAGTAATTGTATGAAACAGACTGTAGGAGAAAGGATTGTGCTTTGTGGAGGTAGGAGGCTGAGCATCAGGCACTCTTGCTCATTTTTGGCAGTCAGCTGTGTGAATGAAATGAGATTCAAATCATGCAGAGCCTCTTCAGAAGTAAATTTCAGGAAAAAAACCTGAAATTTGTTGTGTTCTTCATTGTGTTTTGAATGGCATTTTGGGTAAAACAGAGACAGCAAAAATGTCTGTGGATCATGGTTTGTTTGGGGGATCCTGTTGTTTACCTTATTCTTGCTTGTATCTAGAAATTCAGTTGTGGCTGAGAACATACCTTAGAAGAGAAATGTGTTCATTTCTTAATTCTTAAGCTATGGCATTCAAAGTTTGGGCGAGGCACTGTCACAGGAAGATCCTAGAAACAAAATCTTACAAGAATAAAAGTAGGGCCATTGGAATTTCCAGACCTGATAGCTAACATAGTGAAAGAGGGCATTTTCCTTTCTCATTGCTTGACTTCATTAAATTTCACTTATTGTGTAATATACAGATGAGGTACACTGCAGTGAACAGAAAAAACTTTCTTCAGTGTTATCAGTAAGAATTCTCAGAAAAGTTTTGCTGTGTATTTGTATGGCTATAGATTCTTTGTTTTTGCAGGCCTTTGGGCAATATTAAAAATCAAAATGCAGATATATAGACAGAGATACTGCTTCTTTTGGCTCTTAAATACCTAAATCTCAACACTGACTTAGACATACATCATCTCTCTGTGGAGTCAGAGCTACACAACATTTGAACTTAACAGTAAGACAACAGGGGACACTATTTCATATAGGAAGAAGTAACTGCTAGTATTCCAAATCAAATTTCTGGATGAGGTTGATGCTCCCTTTATTCTGTGCCAGGATGCCAGTGTAAATTCGTGTCAACTGTGAAATATATAGTTCTTTCTAAAGAGGAAAATCCCAAGACAGTTAAAAGATAGCACACATAGGGGTAGTGCATGTCCTAATGCAACAAATGGTAAGAACAAAAGTTACTTAACACCTTTTATCAAAGAGCAGTATAAATATAATTTTTAACAATATCTGGAAATATGCACAGATTTCAATTTTTGTTACATTTGACAACATTGTTGAATTTGGTTGTAGTGATGTTTTCCTGCTTGTTAGCTGCAGTTCAGCAGATCATCAAAATGTGCCACTGTCAGATCCAAAAGGTCGAATTGCAAAATGGTGTTGTCAGCAGCTGCCATTCTTTTTTCACTTGATTGATAAACTGCAGGTAATACAATTCTTATATCTGAATAGCATGCTCAGCACAGTCATAGGAGTACATAATACCTGGTTTTGTTACTAAGATACCAGCATTTGTTCTTAAATGCATCAGAACACTAGCAAAGATGATAATATACATTTGTGACAATGGGCAGTAGCCTACTTGAGCTGCTGGCCAGCAATGAGTTAATGCTGTACTCAGCTTGCTAGATTGTAACTGTGAATAGTTAAATAATCAAGCTGTGGGGAAAGTCCAATGAAAAAGTCAGACAAAAGGTTATAAGTGAATGAATTAATGACTCCTTGAGGGTCTGTAGGAAAAAAAAGTAAGATAGTAAAAAAATAAAACTAAAAAAACCCAACAAACAAAAAACTTGAATAGACTTGAAATTGTTATGAGAATATTATTGCTATGTGGGTTTTTTCTATGAAATTGTTTTGCATACTGCAGTTAGAAGCCAGGGAAGGTGAGAATTATGATATTTGTAATGATACTTTCCTACACAAGTACTTGCAATAATTGTAGCCTTAGAATAGTGATTTAGTGTGATCTGTCTACTTTATTTTTTCTAAATGCTTTTTAATTGTTTATATTTAATCAGAAATTCTTTTACAAATGTTAAAAAGGGCATGAACAAGACATTGCTCCTCTTTATGTTTCGTGTTTTTTAACCAAAACAACAGTCAAAATATTCGACATAATTAGAAATGTTTTCAAATGCTAAAAAGCCAGTGTTAATTTTATAAACCCTTCCCTTCCCTTCCCTTCCCTTCCCTTCCCTTCCCTTCCCTTCCCTTCCCTTCCCTTCCCAAACCATTCTCTTCCCTTTCCTTTCCAAACCTTTCGTTCTATCCCCTTCCTGAATTATGACTTAATGCCTATATTAGGTTCAGAACCACAGATATGTTCATAAAAATATCATTGGATATGAGGGCATATTACCTAAAAGAAATTTTTACTCCAAGAAATATTATCATATAATATTGGCATAAAATAATGAATATACTGGAAAAATGTATAGAAATGGGTGTACTTATAGCTAAGAAAAATGAAATGGGAATTTAAGCAACTGCTGAACTACTTCCACTTCTGGAAGTAATCCCTGGTGTCCTTATATACAGTAATGGTGATAGTGAACAATCAGGAAATATAAGAGAAAATCATAGGCCACAAAGAACAGTACTGTCAACCTGATCAAAAGGGTCTACTAGCAATCTTATCAGCATTACTAACATGAGAAACCATAGGATCAAAATCTAGGAATATTTGTTAGCTGCTGGGTTTTGCCAAGTCAAGAATAGAGCACAGAAAGATTAATTTTTACATTCCTATTCTATAATAAGTTGTTAGAGCATCCCTAACATGCTGCATGTAATATTCTTTACTTGGCACTGGTTCTATGTCTGAAGGAGAATTTAAAAATTAAGGTTAAGCTGAAGTTTCTATTTAATAACTGAACTGTGGCACGGATGGCCAAACTCCTCAGCTCAGGAGTTAGTAGAATTAGCTGTTTTCCAGCTCCATGCAGAAATAAAACTAGGCACAGCTTACTCATATCTACCTGTGCTCTTGTTTCTCTCAGAAAGAAAACTGGGCACATGAGTTAGAGGAGACTTGTGCTCCAAAGAATTAGATTATATGGTTGATACCACGGATAAGGACTTGAGAGTATGCTGTGGAATGTTCTTTTTCTGTCTCGTCTGAATTCCACATTCTATATGCTTCCTTCTTATATGCTTTAAAGAAAACCACATTGTTGCTTACTCTGACCCTGCTGTGCTGTATGAACTCATTGAACCTACTTTGGAGAGCTGGAGAAGGGAATTTTTGCTCATATATATGCATGTTATTTCTTGGGACTTGTCAGCTCTTGTTCTGCAATTTTAAGCATTTGTGTGTATGAGTAGAATTGCTGCACATTTTCTTTAGAGAGTTGGCACAACTTCTAGCTGACAGGTGGCACATTCTCCGTGCTATGTTGATTTTTGCTTTTAATATGCTGAATATAAGTCAAATTCCCTTTTGAGGATGTGTTTAATGTTTGGAAATGGATAATCTTTGGTTGTTTGATGTTTCTTGTTAATAATTGTTGATTCTATTGTAGTTTGCATTTTTAAGTTCCAGGAACACTGAGTTGGAACACATGAATGAAGGACAGTTCCTCTTCAGAAAAAAACTAGGTGCTAGAAACTTGTCTATGTTCATTTGTTCTGAGAGCACATGCAAGCCTGTTACTTTACTCAAAGTAAAATACTTCTGCATTCAGGAATAAACATCGATTTATGCCCTCTGGACATGTGGTTTCTCTTTTTCTACATTAAAACTTGGCTTCATAAAACACTCAGAAGAGTACTTGTCCTCTGCATTCCTTCTTTTGTCCATCGCCAGTTGCTTTAGTAGCAGAAAACATGTCAGGGAAGTCCTCCTCCCCAACACAACCATATCCCCTTTTTTCTATTCTTTTGGAAATGGTGAACATGCCAAAGAAAGTTTATAAAGCAGTCTAGGCATCCTGATAAGTTACAGGAAGAACAACTGGTATCTCTACGACAGGTGTGAAAAAGTCAGGATAACACATTATAACTCCAGTCAAGTACTGTACATGTAATAAAGCCTTGATGTGTCTCAGACTGCCATATTACATGTCTGTGGAATGTGCAGGAAAGATCAGCCTAGCTGTGACCCTCTGGGGCCTTATCAAGATACTATTAAATAATAAGATTTTTTTAGAAATAAGTTCAAATTATATAAAAATAAATACTAAAATGCTTCTAGAAATAAAATGCTAGCAAAGCAAGCTATAGATTCTTGACTTATAAGTACTACCAAATATTACACAACTTGAACAGAACTCTTAAGAAAAATATAAAGTCTTGTTCAGTATAAGAACTTGTGTGCTTTATGTAACACTCTGGGAATTCCACTGTTTATGATTTAAAATTCTTATAGCTTCAAGTATCACAGTGTACTAGAGAGCTTCATGTTCTTGTGATACTTTTAGCGAGGCTTTCCAAGTGCTGCGTGTGCTCTCATTTTAAATAAAGCAATATCACAGCAGACATCAATTGTTTTGCATTTAATGTCTGAATATTTCATCCACTGCTGGATGAAACACTTGGTCAGTGTTAGCCTGTTCAAAACACAGAGCTGATGCAATTGATGGTGCACCTTGTTAGACAGGAGCAGAATAGATGTTATAATGGTGAATGGTGAATAGTGTGAGCAGCTCTTAGTAGCACTTCAAGGGCAGTCAGTATCCCATACTGATGGAATAATATTAACATATATTCCTTTTGAGAAGAAATAAGTTAGTCCAGAGTAAAAAGAATTGTTCATAAATCAGGGGTTTTCTTTTCATTTGTCTTAAAATTTTGTGAATTGGTAAGACTGTTTCTATGGCTACCACTTCTGTGTGTATTTAATTACATTGTATTGTAATTTATGGAACAAAAATGCAAGCCCCACCAGCAGTATTTGAATTAGAATGTAGCAGGTTTATAGCTTTGTTTGGCCTCAGGCACAAGTAATAAAATCCTAGCTTTAAGTACCTTTGGGGTTTGTGGAATGAAGATATCTGCATTATTGTAATAAAGTGTTCCTTGGTGTAATAAATATAACTGACAGAAGTGCATGACTTCCTTTATGAAAAATATGTTGATAACAATATAGTCTTTAAATACTGAAGAAAGTGACTATTAAAATTTTATGTTTCCAGTTAGAGACATCTGTTGAACATTTAGGTGGTATTATCAGTTTACTGCTGGGTATGCCTAATAAGACTTTTAGTTTACAATTAAATTGAGAAATATCGATGAAGGAAGATATTAACCTTCTGCTGATGAATATTTTTTAACAGTTAACATTTTAATTTTTCAATACATACTTATGAACACAGCGTGATGGATTGAATCATAAGGAGTTTCTTTTGCCTTCTCCAGGGAGCTCTAGCAGAATTTACATTTACAGTTTTATCAAAAGCATCTTCACTGTCATCTTTTCAAAAATGGACAAAACATTATAGATGTTCCAGTTCTTATTTATTTTATCAACTTGTCCACTCAATTTCCATTTATATGCTATCAGTTATTCATTATACAGATGGCTTAGGTATACTGGTTAACTAAAATTGTTCCAAATACAGCGTAAAACACATCCCAACTGGGCTATTGTTTCTGCTTGAGACATGCAATTGTCTTTTCCAGCTGCTGTTTAAAGCTTGGTGTAACTCACTTCATTTACTTCTAATTATTTAGATGTATATACATAGACCTCTTCTTTTACTGAGTAGATGATTTTTTTCTTTTTTAAAGCATAGTTGGTAAAGGAAAGAATTTTATGTAGAAAGGATTTAATCCCTTCAGTGTTTACCTTACATTAGCTAGAAGATGCTGAATCAGTTTACATAAGTTAATCTAGCTTTCAGTATTATGTTGCTCAGATGGCAGCTATGTCTCTATTCAAAGGATTAAAATAATGGTCTTTGAAGCCTTTCTTCCAAACATTAAAGGGAATTATTTTATTTTCTGGATCCAGTGGACAATCAATCTTTTTTATTTATATATTTAACTTTTTAAAACTAGTGTGGTTTATTATCTCAACACTTAAAAAGTAAAGTAAACCTCATCCGGATATTTAATTAAACTTCAGAGTTCTGCACAACAAGATATTAATCTTTAAAATGTAGTTCAAGAATTAATCAGTGATATATTTTGATTTTAATATATTTACTTGAAATAAACTCTCACTTACTTTATTCATAAATCTAGCTGTTCATGTTTACAAACTTTCCTAAGAAAAAGGTTGTTTTGAATAGTGCATCCCCCTAGAATTTGTTGTGCTGAAGTTCCTACTTAAATACTTGATTTTTTGTGGTTGTAATCCTTGGCTGCCAGAACAATAAGTGTTTCTGATCTCTGACTGACAGGTTCCCACAATGATGGCAGGACTATTTTTCTCTCCTTTTATCTCTATTGCATTGAAATCTCCTTCCTCATTCTGCTGTTATTCAGCCAATCCATTTCCATCTTTCCTTGCTCTTTTCCATGTTTTCCTTCTGTTTGTTTTTCTTTTCCTCTTTTTTTTTTCTGGTCTCCTTTCCTTCTACTGCCTCAGTATAGCTTTGTGACAGAGCAAAGGCTTCAAAGATTAAAGGCTTCATCTTTGCACAGTCACAAAACTGTGAGTGTCAAACATTGTGTGTTACTACCAAACTAGATTCTCCAGCCTTAAGTAAAAGCAGGTGCCAGGCTTGGACTTAAGAGCTATTGTAAATAGGAGAAACAAACAATAAATTACTTTAAAAGCCCAAATTAAAATCTCAGTATTCCAGAAGATGGCTTTTGCTCTTTGACAATCTCAAAAGAAAAGCTTGTACTTCTAGTTCCTAAATTGTTTTAACTTATGTCAAACCATGTCTTTGCTTTTTCTGTTTCTGACCCCCTACAGGTAGAAGATGCTACTAATGTACTTTTCCAGTGGAAAATCACATGTATGCTGGCCTTTATCTTTGCTAAGCACTTCTAATTTGTGTATGTTTTCATTTGTAAACAAATATATGGAAAAAAGTAGTTTTTAGGCATCCTGAAACATTTTTGAGGTTTGAAGATTTTGTTATCCCAAATAAACAAGTCTTTTCCTTGTTGATTTTTTGTTTCCCTTAGTTTATATTCCTGGTCACGTTGGGGGCCACTTTCCTTGAGACAGAACTTAGAAAAAAGTCATCTGCTTGCAGGGAAATACTCTTGTGGGGTTATGATTGAATTTTTCTGTAATCAAGATTATTATGGAGTAAATACTAAAGGGTATTTAAGAAAGCTATTTTTCAGTGATGCTTCAAGGGAATATCTGAATAACACTTTAAATTTTTATAATGAAATTCATTATGTCTCCCCATGTTGCATATGAACTGTATAATCTTAGAATGGTCAAGAGAGGTTGGCATTAGTATTGTAATTTTGCAGTGAACCAAGGCTAACTAAGTCTAAATTACTTTCTCGAGTTTGTGCTAAAGTTCAGGGAGAAGTGAGAATAGGATGCTAGTGAACTTAAAATTATATCTAACCTGATGGGTGCCCTCCAATTTTAAAAGTTATTACTTAAGCTTTAATAATATCATTTTTTGAAACATAAGAGAACAAATCCGAGCTCTCAGGTCAGTTACAAAGTAAGATACCTCTCATCAAATGACTATGGACAGTAAGTCAACTATCTAAACCTTTCTCTTGTCTGTATTCTCATTATCTCAATAAAGTCTTTGAATGCTATTACTGGATAAGGATTGGAGGGGTTGAAGATACTTCAGTCAGTGGTGACAACTTCCTCCCTTCATTATATCCTGGAATTAAACAAGCACTATTCAAAGTTATCTTGAAGTTGATTCAGTTTGGGAAAGGGAGAAATTAGGAAAGATGTGGAGAAAGGCAGACTGAAAGAATCTCCTGACACAAACTGGTAAACATGAAGATTCTGCAGCATGTATGCATACACACAGAAATACGTGTCTTTAAGAGTCAGTGCCTGAATAGAAGAAAATAAAATACAGAGTTCAATCCCTGGTATTCCAAACAGTTCAATATAAATTCAAACTGC
Source organism: Setophaga petechia (assembly GCA_024362935.1). NCBI lineage: Eukaryota > Metazoa > Chordata > Aves > Passeriformes > Parulidae > Setophaga > Setophaga petechia. Next base: position 34,147,509 of record JANCRA010000008.1, read on the forward strand.
ATTTTAAGACACCCTTTAAGGTTACCTGACCTCATTATGAAGGTGCTTTCAAAAATAAAGAATATCAAGATGGATCTGATTTTTAGCACATCATTAGTATTGAACTGCACAGAAAAGACCAAATAATATAATTTTCATTCTGTAAGGTTCAAGGCCAGTTTGATACTGGTTGTCTCATTTATTAAGATCCTAGAAAGACTGGATATTTTTGGGGTGTGGTTTTATGGGTTGGGCCTTTTCTCTTTGTTTTTGGCGTGTTTTAATTGTTTTGGTTTTTTAAAGATTCTAAATAGGTTGTAAAATAATAAACAGTGTGGGGCTTTTAATGGTACACAGATTTACCTAATTATTTGAAAGTTGTCACGTATCCTGTTGGACATAAGAGAGAAAAGTCTTCCTGAAATTTCTCTTGGTTGTTTTGAGGAGTGTTTGTAATGTTTTTGGAATAATTTATAATATTCAAATGAGCAGAAGGAGTAAATATGTCTGTGGGTTTATCTTGGCAAATACACATATAGCCTCATTCCCAGAGGACAACTAGTGTTTGCTGAACTGCTGTTATGAGCAGACTCTTCTTTAACATGTTATCTGCCATCAATTACTTGCTCAATTTTGAAGTTATTGCCTTCAATAAGTAACACACTTAGATGCATTTGTGTCTCTGTGGTCAAAAATAAAAAGCTATGAACTACATGACTGGGATCTTTCGGTTTGTTTGGGATTATTTTTAACAATTAGAAAGTATACAGCGTAAGCTTAGTCAGAAAAATGAAATGCTTGCATATTTGAGGGGAGAGGTAGAAAGCGGAATTAATTTTTCATGGAAGGCATTTATTAAAAAAATGTTGGGGATATCAGCAGGATTAATTTTACAGATTCCCATTGGAATTAAATAATCTCTTCTTATTTCAGGTTTTCTCTATGTCATTTTTCATTCTGTAAAAGAATTTGGTTACTCTAATATAGACCTTTCCACTTCCTTCTCTTTGAGAAGTGAGTGAAATACTAAAGGTGAGTCTTTCTTAGTATAATATGTTGCTGATAAAATCAGCAGCAGAAATTAAATTCTTCAGAAGTATGATGAACAAGGAAACCAGGTGAGAAGCTGGGATACAAAACTCTTTTGGTTAAGTTTGCTTCAAGCTTTTTTGCCATATTTAAGTGGGCTTTAACTGAGTCGTTATCTCAGCTGATTTCTTTCCTTTCCTTTAGAATTTTTGTAAAATTTCTCCCACCTCCACCCTATTCCTTGCTCTGTAAGGTCAACATTTAATTTTATTTCATTACATATTGAAGAAATATCAGATCAAGTGGGGCATTTCATGTGAAGAAAATAACCCTAAATATTTTGCTTCATAATATATTTTTTTAAATATAGAAAGAATTCAATTCAGTTGGATCTAAATTTTAAAAAATAGTTTTGATGTGAGTTTTTTAGTGTTTTCTGTTGATAGCTAGACAAGCACCACCGAAGTGTTATTTCCATTTCTGTTGTTAAATAAAGCAGCACCATTCCTCATTATGCTCTTGCTGATTTTTTTTTGCTTTTTTTAAGAGAGGCATTTTTCAGAAGCATGGGATCTTCTCATAATACTCAGATTTTATTTGCCAATAACATGTATTGTTCTGCCAGTCTTGTGTAATTACACAGAGTTACACATTTGTGCTATCAAAAAAAGAGTTGTTTGTTGTATATTTAATATGGAACAGTTTATATTTCCCACCAAGCAGGAAAACATCGCTACAACCAAATTCAACAATGTTGTCAAATGTAACAAAAATTGAAATTTGTGCACATTTCCAGATATTGTCAGTGACAATTGGCAGTGAGACAGCGTTGTGCTTTTGTAGCAAAAGAGGCCAACAGCATCCTGAATTGTATTTGGAAAAGCATTTTCAGTAGCTTGTGGGAAGCTGGGAGGTGTTCCTGCCACTCTTAGATTGGTGAGACCACTTCTGAAGTGTAATATCTAGTAATGGACTCTGTGGTATAGAAGGCATGAAATACTGGACTGGGTCTGGTAAAACACAACAGATATGATACTTTGAGCATCATACACAGGATGAGAGCCTGAGAGCTGGGATTATTTGGCTTGATAAGAGAAAATGGTTAAACAGTAGAACAAGTTTTCCAAAAAGCTTACAAATGGTCCACCCTTGGAGAAGGTCAAAGCCTGACTGGACAGGCTCTAAGCAACCAGTTGTGTAGACTTCTTTGAGCATGAGCCTAGGAGTAGGCAATTTCAGTTGTTGTGGTGTGTTTTGTTGGTGTGTTCTGCTTCCCCTTCAGTTATGTTTGGCTATGGTTCTGCCCAAGTTCTCCTCCCTCCTGCAGTTAATTGTCAATCCCCTGACCCCTCCTCTGTTACCCTGAATACAAATGTATCCTCTCCATTCTCCACCCCCGGCTGCCTGCCAGTCACTCGGCCCTCCTGCCTCCTTTTCCAGAAACTTCTCACCAGGGTGTCGAGTGATTGGTTAGGGGGCCGGGGCCCCTCCCTAAGTTCTTCCCCATTGTTTTTCCTTCCATGTCTATCATTTTTGTAACACCCTTCCCTGGACCCCCATTTGTTCCTGAGTGTTACCACTCCATACCTCCCACTCCCTTTATAACCTGTTGCAGTCCCGCCCTCAGGACCCTTCGGTTTTTGGCTCCCTTGGGAATGCAATAAACCTGACTGTGCCTGATGCCAGAGAGTCCCTCCTTCTTTCTCCCACGGGCTGAAGCCTAACTGTGGCCACATCTCTCACGACTTCAAGCGGGCTGGCGAGCTTGCCGGACGTCTAACATCGGCCCGCCCAGCTTCATTCAGTAATGTTTTTTTCCAAACTTACCCCTTTTGTGATTTTAGATTAGATAAGGGTATAATAAAAGTGGTATCAATGTACTGTCCAAGTGTTAGTCTTAAAGAATTGTAGATATTTCAGACAGTTCTGTGTACCTTGAAGAACATAACACTGCAGAGTCAGAAGAGGTGGCAGATTATATCTGATGAGATCCTAGATCTTTAGGCATAAAAGATCCCAGAATTCTTTTTCCAACCTTCACAAAGATTTGTCTCATCTTCAGTCAGTGTTCCTGTTTGTCAGCACTCCAGACTCAGGAATATCTTGGTTGTTTATATTTCTGGAATAAAAAAGCTGATTTGTGTTCAGACCTTGCTAGATGTCTAGTATGTTTCTTCTTCATTCTGTGCATAGAGTGCAGTGTAGACCTCATATCTGTGAACATTGTGTGGAAAGAATGATATAATGTGTTTTTACAGATTAGACCAATGCAAGCCATCATCTCTTTACTCTCCCTTTTTTTCTGTGAAGATCTCAAGGCACGGCTTGCACTGTGGGAACTGTAAGCATACATCACCATGGAAATCAGATCAGGGGAATATAGATACCCCAAAGCATGTGCATAGGCATTGTGCTTTATTCTAATGTTGCCAATCTGGATACTTATATGGGACGCTTCATTACTTTCTTGGAAAACAAAACAATTAAAATTTAGGAGATACTTTTTTTTTTTTTAATTTTGCTAAAGAGATCTACTCTATTGTGTAAAATGTAAGTGATAGACCAGAGTTTTGATAAGGCCAAGGTAAATACTCTCACACAAGATATCTGCTAAATCAGAGCCTGAGGTTTCTTCTAGTTCCTGGCTTGTTAAAGCTCACAGCAAGCTGGTGTCTTAACACTGCTGGTACTTGAGAAACTGATGCAAAAGGTCAGTAATCTTCATAAGTTTCTGTTTGGGCCTGAAGCTTCAGAAGACAATTTTGCATTTGAAAAACAAAGCAAAGCAAATCACTGCTCCATAACTCTCCCTCAGCAAGATCCCCAAAACTAAACAAATGAAACAAAACCAAAAACGATCCCAAGAGGAAAGAAAGAAAATCAACAGAGAGACCCTAAAAAAATGATCCTTCTTGAGATTGCATGGAAGACACTGCAACTTTCATGCTAGTGTAACTTTGCTGGAAGTTAATTAAAAATCCCAAAAAACAAGCAAGAAAAAGCTGAAAATGCAAAGGTATAAAAATTTTTATTGAGAAAGATCCACTGTGATAAGGTCAAACTATTGTCATGACTTTCTGTCTTTGAAAAATCTCTGCCTGATCCAGTGTATTTGCTGTAATGCTTTACTAGAATGTATCTGTTCCTGACACCCTTCCTTTCTAAAAGTAGAAGAGAAAAGATCAATAGTAGCTAAAGTACTGTGCACACATTTCCTTCAAGTGATGCTTACAGTATTTGATAGTGGTGTCCCATTTCAATTCTGCTTCTCAGTTAGCTTGCAAGAATCGTGGACTCAAGATGGCATGCAAAATTTAAAGTTTTGTGTCTTGGTAAACTCTTCTGCGCCTAATGCAACAAGCAGTATAGAATCAGGACCTTTGTACATTGCAAGGATGTTTTTATGAAGGCTAGAAAATTGTGCATATGGACCTCCTTAAATTCTTTACTACCTGCATTTAAATTCTATTACTTCAACTATCTATAACTAAAGTAAAATGCATTCCAGTAAATTTGTAGAAAGTTGTCCCTACTTTATATCCTACTCTCAGCCATCCAGTCTTTCATAGAGGGGTAGATCAATACATTTTGACTTTGGACTTTCTCATGTGATGGAAAGGAAGTGTGTATAAAATTCCTAATTTTTACTTAATGCCTGATTTTTATTAGGCATTAAAAAACAACAAAAGTATGTGCTTTGCTTCAAAACTTAGTTATGTACTGAAAGAAGGAGTCTATGAAATTATGTTCAGAATAAAATGTCATACGTCAGAAAACTAATTTCTCTATGAATGCATAACAGCCTAGCTATCACATCTGCAAAACAGCTTAGAAATAAAAGCCATTTACTTGGGTTATGTATAACCTGAAAAGGTTTGGTTATGACCTTGGAATGTATAACCTTATGTGGTATGTATAAACCACTTTCAGGATTTGCCATTGTTAAAAATTTCAAGGAATATTGTTGCATTCCTTCCTTGTCTTGCCTCAACCCAGTACAGTATTCTCTTCAATTTCCCATAATGCATCTACTGAATAACTTACGTTTGTCCAACACTGATAGGTTTATGAAATATTAGCCAAAACCTCACCCACCAGTATTTAGGGTTTTAATATTTAAAAAAAAAAATTAAAAAAGGCTACCAAAACAACAAATCCCCACACTGAAAACTGGAGTCTTTCTCTAATCAGCCACTACTAGATTTAGAATTCAATTTTATGAAAGGAGCAATCTTTATACATATACTTAATTCAACTGGATTCTTCAGATTTTGGGTTGACTCGGACAAGGAAACTAAAACAAAATATCCAGAGAATTATGGAAATATAGGTAACAGAAAAGGAGAAAAAAAAATTATATTGCATTAAATTTCAACTTGACTAGAAACTACTGTAAATTTTTATGTATATTAACAAATTGATTATTTCCTTAATCATAATGAAATTTTCCTTTTTGTGTATTAAGTTTTGGCATGCTTTCTTCTCTTACATTCATATTAGTTGGATTTAAATTTAATCGTAAGATCTTGAATGGGAATATTTTCAAATGTAAAAATAACTACAATTAGAATATTTTGTATTTCTAAAGGAAAAAAACCCCAAAACCCACACCAAAAACAACCCACTAGAAAACACCAACTTACTAAATATTCATTTAAAGCTGACTTGAGCACTTTTTGGTGACAATGAGAAAGCGAATCAATCCTTTATTTTTCTTTAGAGTTGTGACCCAACAGGCAATAAAATCAGTAGAAAACTGGATTGTGCCTGTGCATCTCAGGTAGTAACAGGTTTTTCACTGCTCTTGGCAGAACATTTTTTACTTACCGTGGTGCTTATTTTTGTTTATTCTCTTTCCTCTTTGCCTTTCAGACAAAACAAGTTACTTACAAGAGATGAAGGAGGTGGGGTACCTGAGAGTTAAGAATTATAAAGTGGTCTGAGTAATTCTGGCAGAAAAATTTATCCTGAAATAAAAAAAAAATTAAAAAGCCCAAAACTTGTAATTTTCTTCTTTTTATGCATGTACTATGGTGTTTTTTTAGAACCTGGCATAATCCCAGAGACAGATCAGTTTAATTTGTTTCAACCTCCATCTAGACAGTCCAATGAGACTCTGACATGGCTGGGTCAGAGCAGTTTAGGATGTTGCTGATGCCTGAGTGAAAATTGGCAGTGACTGTCTGCATCTGGTTTCTTCTTTTGTCTTCAGAGTACTTCATCTCACTTTGGTTACCACTTTCACTATATATACCCTTGACATTGTTTTCATCCACTCCTTGCTTTTGTTGGAACTAGAGTCCAAGGAACAGGTAATATGTAGAAAAAATTAATACAAAAGTGACTTTTTGACAGTTTTTGTTTTTATATAAGTTCACTTTGTGAACTTTAGGATTCTTGCTTGATCTAGTATATTTATACAAGTACCAGTAACATACTTTAGCTATTTTTTTTCTTCAAAAAAGCTGGCACTACACAGGTATTCTAGGTGTTAATCTATTTCTTGAAAATCCTAGGTGAACATTCCTGCCTGAAACTTCTTACCTCCCCCATCCACAAACTTGATGTAGTTCTGAGAAGAAAGTGTGAGGCTAGAGATCCTCTCCTCATACAAAACACATTATTAGATCTTGCAGCCTCAGCTTCCAAAAGAGGTGACACTTCTGCTGCCTTGGATGTCAGTGAGGCACACTGGTAAGTCTCCAGAAGCAAATAGCACAAGCTTGTTGCTTTGTCCTGCAGAGGTTTTCTCTGTTTGTCTGATCTGTTGTTATTGAGTAAATCCTATTGCTGTCCTTAATAGCAATTTTCACACTGTTCCTTATAAAATGATCTTTAAAACTATTATTCTGATGAGCTTAACATAATTATATTGTATGTACATGAGATTATTGCAAGTCTTTATTACTAACATTAGCTAAATAAATTACCTAACAAATTTATAATGCATTCCTTAAAAGACTATCTGTGTGTAATTATATATAATTTAAAAAAAGATGGTGTGCTGTGTTTTTCTACAGTGTCCTATCTGCCTTGTTGAAATAAATTCAAAGTATGGACACTTGTGAGTTTCCAATTTATAGTTTTGCCTGTAGAAGTCAACTATTTTGGCATTGATGCCATGGAAATATTTTTGCTGGAGATCATACAAAACCTGTGAAAAATATTGCATGAAGTCAAACACTATATTCAGTTAACAGAAATAAACTGGGAAAAACTCTGTCTATTTTAAGCCAGATGTAGACTTTGGTTCATGATCTGGATGCACGAGTACTTACCAACACAATGATCTGATTTTGCAGACTTAAAGAGTCCACTGCTATATATGCGAATCTTCTAAGAAGGGGTGGCTTTTTTTTACAGATTTCTGGCAGCTTTAGTGAGTGTGTTACATGAATCTATAAATACAGAATATTTGTTGCACATTTTAATGTGTGACTTTCTAGACTAGAATTTTTACTAAGTTTAGATAGAGTTGCAAGGATAATGAGAAATGTGAAACTGCAGAGGGCTATATTTTTCACAGCAAAGATAGTTCTTTTCCCAGAATGATCTATTTCTTAGTTTATTAGCAGATACAAAATAAGATATTTCTCAGTTGTTACTGACTTGTGACATATCCATAAGGAGTCTAGTCATGGTGATTGATGGGCTGCTTGAATGAGTTCTTGTTTTAAAAAGCCAGAGTTCTGAGACCTCCTTTCTCTTAGCTCTAAAGGGAGACTGGTCTCTTTATGTAAATGCTTTAATTGTGTGTGCTGAGTTGAGTGGTATGAAAACCTCTGAAGAACTTAAAACTATTATACTAAACATGCAATGGTGGTTTCTGGATGTATCACTCAAAGGGGTGATTGCTATACAAGTTGTCAAAAATATTTTAGCCTCAAAATGTGTGCTGTTAATGCCATGAAGATTTCTATGGAGATCTTTGCACTAAGATGTCATCTACTTTTTCATTTAAAGCTTTGTCTTGCATTTGAGCCTACTGGCATTCAAAGTCCAAATATTTTCTCTTTTTTATAAAAATTCTGTTATGTTTTTGCTGGGCTGTGCCAAGAGTGCAAAAGACAGAAATGAGAGCCTAATGTAAGCATAAGACTTTCTGACATATGCCTCTTCCACAGAGTTTACAAATTCTGGAATGGGGCAGTCTCTACCCTGACAACAGAAGAGGAATATTCAGTAAGTCAGAGAGGAGTCAGAACATCTTGGACTTGCTGGTCTCTGCAATAAAGCTTTTGTAAGAAGAATTAATGAAGCTACTCAGGCATCTGTTGATGCACCATTCACCAACTTCTGTGGATGCAGCTGAGTTTTTTTCTGTATCACCTACATAACTTCAGTCTGGCTATTGGATCAGTGCATGCTTGTTTTCATAAAAAGATAATTTATGAGCCAGTCTCTCCTTACAGATTTCACAGTTACCTAATTCATTCATTTTTCTGACACTGAAAATTAATTTCCTATGTCCCTTGATGTTGCATTATATGATGACTAATAAGAATCCTTATAGTCCTCTTGAAAAACAAATAAAACCTGAATGTGACTCTAGGAGAGAAAAACTGAACTCTCTGGAGGGAAGCATTCTTCTTTGCCATCTTAGCAATTACAAGTGTGAGCCTTTGCTGTCCTGGGATTGAAAGGATGCCACATCACAGAGCCAAGTGCAGGATGAAAGCTCCAGGGGGAAGACACAGCCCACATTCTGGGAGAAAATATCACTAGCTCCTCATCCTAATACGATAAATTCTGTGAAAATGAAACACAAGGAAGCATAGGCTTAGAAGAAATCTCTTGTGGAACACTTGCAAAGCTACTCACATGCAGCAACCATACTGAATCAGGTTATTGTTTTGTTGATACAACCCTGTGCTCTTGCCCTTGCTTGGGTTTATTCTGTTTCAGATGTAGGACTTTGCATTTTCCTTTGTGGGAACTCCCCACATCTTATTTACCAATTCCTTCCAGTACCATTGTGCTCATTTATGCAAAAACATGTAAGTTTTGCTGTTACACTTCCTACAAGGAGTTAAAGTAGGGGAAGTTCTTTCATGCTTGCTTGCATATTCTAACCTATGACCTTAATGTCCTTTACAGCAAATTTGCAGGATTAAAAAGTTTCACCATGCTTAGAAATTAAAAAGCATGTCTCATACAGCATCTAATTTTCTCCTTTTTTGAGAATTTTCATGTATATTCAATCATCTGAAGAAATTTAATCTACTATGGTATTGTGGAAACTACAGCTCCTTTCTCCTTGAACTACTTTTAGTGCTTATCCAAATTGAGCTATGAAAGAAAAATCTGGGCCAGTTCATTTACTGAGCTTGGTTACTCTTGTGTTTAATATTCTCTAATGATCCACTAGTGTATTCCTGAATGTGTGTTGCTATCCAATAGATTATAGCACAGATACCTAAACTGCATAACAAAAGGAAAGTAGTTGCTGGAGAGGGATGACTATTAAGTAATATATTCATGAGCAGCTAGTCTCAGTTTGGCTGTGTCCACAGATTATGTGGATCTTTTTAATTTAAGAGTCTTGATAGACACAAAATGTAACTGATATGAAAGTCTCCTAGAAATAATTGATGAGGTAATGTTCTCTGAGGAATAAGAATTTGCTGTGCTCTGTCTTTAGCTTCTAACAGATTTGAATGAACACAAATATTGCACTGTTTTTGGCAGGGAGTGATGTGGTAACGCTTGGTGTGTAATGCTCTCAGGATTTTCAGCTCTGGCAGTTGTGGCTTCCACTTATCTGGAAAATTTGCTTTTAACTTGACATTAAATGAACGTGAATGAGGCTGGTCATTGGTAAGCGAGTAATTCATTATTCTGTAAATGCAGATGACACCATCTAGTTCTGCCTAAGAACTGAAATTGTCTACTCAGCAAGGAATTGGATATTAGAAGGCAAAACTTGATTGAAAGTAATACATTCAAAGAATGTTTCTTACTTATATTTCAGAACACATTTCTGAAATACAGATGAGACAAACTAAAGTATTCTTCCACTCTTTAAACTGAACTAGTATAGCTCTTTTTCCATCAGCATGTTGGATCACCATTGCTTTCCCAGCCAGGAACAGTGGGACAAAGTCAACATAAAACCTCTCTGCTTCTTGTGGTTATTTGGATTTCTTAAACATCAAACCAGATGGACAAAGTGCCTTCAGACTCTTCTTTATCTGGTAGACAAAAAAGAAGTTAAAACTTGATTTCTTTCTTAGGTCACAGCTGAAAATTAACTGTGTGAACTCTGACCAGACTAGGTCTTCAAATTCTATTATTTAGGAAGTTAATTCTATTTGCATACTGATGTCCCTATATTGTTTAGATGAGCAGGGAGAAGCACTACAAATCAATTCCTTTCTCTTAGTAAACTGGCTTGGAAATGAAGAGCTTGTGGTTCCTCCATCTTGAGAAATCTCAAGGCAAACAATGTTTGGAAAGGTCAACTGAGACACTTCACTGAAACAGGATTCTAGATAATTTTGTAATGAAATATCTAGCATCTACAACAGAGCTTATAAATAGAACTCTTAACAACAAATTGTACCTATATTAATAAAAAAGCAGCAAAGCAAAAATGGGTAGCTGCAAACAAGTGTAATAATAACCATTTTTTAGAGACTTTGAAGACATCATGCTCCGTTAAAATTGTTGAGTTTTGGATCTGTATGAGCCCTGAAGGCTGACATCTGACCTGGTTTAATGAAAGATTTTTTCTATTGACATCTACATTAACTAAATTAGTTTTGTATAGAGTAAGTATAAAAGTTTATTTTACAGATGATTTCTCTTCAGAATTATATCTCTTCCAGTACATTTAATTGCAAACCATCTGTCTAATTCCTTATGATTAAAAAAAAAAAAAGTGAACTTGGAGTAATTTAAAACAAAATAGTCCTGACACATCTGAAAGAATGAAATGCAATTCAAAGAGTGGGAATAGAAAATAAGAGATTAGGGGAGGGGACAAAATAGCCATAGTTCTTCTCTGAAATCCAGACGCCCCAAATGCTTTCTTATAGGGAAAAAGTATTTTCAGAAAATAACTGCCCTGAATTTAAGGAAGTACCCATATGAATGAGCTAATATCCAGCATTACAAATATATATTAATGATGTTTACTTTATATTATACAAAAATCCATACATAGTGCTTTTATTACATGTAATGAGCATATCATCAGTGTCTCATGAAACCTATAAGGTGCTGCTGAAGAGTAAGATGTTATTTTTTTTTTCATTTACCCTGGAAATGCTGATCACAGTGTAAATGATTTTCAGCTTTTTTCTTTTTCTGTTATTTTTTAAGGAAGACAACTGCATTTGTCTTATGTTGTAGCTTAGCTTTCAGTAGAAATGGTAATATGTGTATTAATACATGTGTATTACCCAAATTAACATAACTATATTATCTATATATCCAAATTAATATGCATATAATAATGTACTGAGACAGAAATGGGTGTGTGGGGGGGGAAATTGTGTTATTAATCAACATTTGATATGTGCTTTAAGATCTTGAAAACAAAATAATAACTAGTGCTTAACTGCTGGTAGAAATTGAGCATTGTGGAAAAGAGATACAATCCAACTTGTCTATTATTTTCACCTTGCTGTAGAGTTGTTAATATGGATATGTTCTTTAAATTGAGTAATATCTGTTTAAAAAAATCTATTGATAGAGGCTTTCATCTGTAAAGAATCTACTGAATACAGGTCCTAGAGGATAAGTTTTTGTTTGATTGTCCACAGCATGAAGGAGAGAGGAGTTTTTTGTCAAAATGTGTAAAATCACAGAATCATATGATTAATAAGTTTGGAAAATATCTCTAAGATAATCAAGCCAAGCAATTAACCCAACATTACTGTGTTCACCACAAAACCGTATCCCCAAGTGCCATGTTCACACACCTTTGGAGCACTTTCAGGGATGTGATTTCCCTGGGCAGCCTGACTGAATTTAGGTGATGAAATTATTCCTAATATCCAGTCTAAACCTCCTCTGGTGTAACCTGAGACCATTTGCTTTCATCCTGTCACATGGTACCTCCACCTGGCTACATCCTCCTTTCAGGCAGTTGCAAAGGACGAGCAGCTGCCCCCTGAGTCTCCTTTTCTCAGAGCTGAATAACCCCAGCTCCCTCAGCTGTTCCTTTTATAATCTGTGCTTCAGACCCTTCACCAGCTTTGTTGCCCTTCTCTGGACACACTCCAAAATCTCAAATACTTTTTTGCAGGGGGGACCCCAAAACTGAACAAAACATTTGGGGTGTGACCTCACCAGTAACGAGTACAGTGGGATGGTCTCTGCCCTGGTGGTGCTGCCCACAGAAATTTTCGCTACAGACCAGGATGCCATTGGCCTTCTTGGCCACATGAGACAAGAATACTACTAGGAGAGCACGCCAGAGGAGCTGAACTCAAAAACATGTTGGTGACTGCTTATAGAAATGAATTTTGCATGTGTAATGTAGGAAACTTGGAATTGTATTGGCATGTTTATAAAACACAGTCAGGAAGACTGCACATCATCTGCTAATTCACCTTATTAAATTAATAAAATACTAATCAAATTTGCTGTTGTAAGTTCTGTTCTCTTTAAATTGTTGTTGGCTATGAAAATGACTTCAGGATATAGCATAAATTCCCAGGTAGCTGTCACTCTACTCTTTCATTTTCAAAACACAAAACAAAATTTAAGCAAATAAATGGGCTGATTTTTTTTTATTATTTATTAGCATTATGCATGTTATTATTTTCTGTAGATAAAAGAGGAAAGAACAAAGGATATGTGACCATAGGGTCAATGATGTTCCTTAATGTATTTCTGACAGATAGAGTTCAACAAGAAAACAAGTCCCCTTGCAGGCTGGACTGAAATGAGGAGTTTCAGTCATGCCTATGTTACTGAAATTGTTGTTGCTTTCTTCTTTTAGTTACACATTTAAATACTTTCATTCCCTCTACCCTTAAATGGAGGGAATCTCCAGATCTCAGCCAGCCTTATTTCCCCTGGTCCCTTTGTTGTGGATTAATACAGGTGGGCAGCTCAGCACCACACAGGTCACACCCCCACCCTCAGTGGGACAGCAAAGAGGGAAAGAAGAGTAAAATCAAAGTAGACCAGCACCTAGCCTGTTCCTAGGCAAAAGGTGGCAAACCTCCTAAACTCCCTTCTTTTCTCTTTTATTGCATAACCTGCCATCATATGGCATGTAATACCTCTGGCTAATTTGTGTCATATTTGTAACCTCCTGCATGAGCCCCAACCTATTCACTGCAGTAAGGCAGACTGAAACAGCAAGGATCTTGGTACAAATGCTGTCTAGCAAAAGTTAAAGTTTTTTTTTGTCTGTGTTCCTTTGGCCATGAATCTGAACCAGCACCACAAAAGCTGCAATGAAGAAAGTTAACTCTGTCCCAGCTAGACCCAGTACATCCTCACAATACACACATTTCCATCAAATAGATTAAACCAACAACCTAAGAATCCTTTTCTTCTAAAACTGATGCAGTAGAGGACAGAAATATTGGGGAAAAGAGATGAGCAGTTGGAAATCTTCTCCTTGTTTTCCCTCTTTCTTTAAATAAGAAAGAAATCAGTTTAAAATATATGGACTAAACTGTTCAGAGAGTTACAGAGGATTAACTCTGTGAGAGAGCATGTGTTTGATGAGGATAATATCTGACAAGCAGACCTCACAAGCGTAATGTTTGCAAGATTCCAGCATCTAAATGTCTGCTTAGTTGAGGAAGGTCTCAGTCATGTTCAGTCTGCTACTCAGAAAAAAAGTTTCTGCAGCCCCTAAAAAGGATCTGACAGAGAGATAAAGTGCTGATCACAGAGAGAAATAGAAAAGAGATAAAAGAGAATACAAAATACTGAAGAAGGGGGAGAAGAGGAGGGTCAAATCAGAGGTCTCTCTTTGTAGCCTAGGAATATTATGCAAAGAATCACTTTTATCATTATTAAATATTCCCTACATAAATTCTTGACAAGTTGACGAGAGGAAAGGTGCTAAACAGAAGACCAGGAAATCTTCATTATGTGTAGATTTCCAAGCAAATAAATTACACAATATTGTGGATAATTTACAAATAAGATTGCAAATGATGACATTATGACTTTTGTATCTTAAAAGCTTTCTTTTTTGTTAGGGTCATCGTAAGCTTCATTATTTTGAACTTTGACTCCTCCAGTGCAGATAATGTGTTTAACTGCAAAAGAACTGATCACCATCTGCACCTTCCTCTTTCAGAGCTCCTTTCTTTGTTCATGGTTAACATATTAAAGTTCTCTCAACCTTTGGGCTTTTAGAATAGCTCTTTCCAAAGGAACATTTCAGTAATATTTTTGAGTTCTGGAAACTCTGTCAGAGTCAATGGTTAGGTTTCTTTAGCTGTATTTCAGAGACACTTAGCATAAAGTTAGCGCTTGGAATCTTCCACAATGAGTAATAAAAACTTGACTAACCAACACAATGATGTCAGTTTTAACTTCAAATTCATCACTAAATTTCTCAATGTTTGGTGTTCTCTTTCTCCTGCCTTTGGAGAGTGGGAAGATGCCACTGTCAAAGTTACACGGACAATTCACTGTCGAGAGGAATGGAGAGTTTAATCTGTGAGGGGTCTGCGAGGGTGTGCAGCCCAGAAGTTCTCCCTTCCTAGCCTGGACTGTTATGGGCACTGCTGCCCTGGATCCTTTTGAGCCTGGCATGCTAGGGGGAAATGGGACAGACTTCCTGAAATCTTACTGCTTTTAGACCTTCTGTAAACGTGTTTTCCTAGTGGAAACCCTGTTGTGTCATTGTGCCAGGTAAACTCTGACCAGCACTGCTCAGTAATCAGAGCCTTATCAGAGAAACTGAGGTCTCAGGATATTGAATAATACATTTCCCAGCCTGGTCGTTTAGAGAATTTTGTTTCCTTCTGCTTAAGATATTCAGAAATGAGTGTATGTGTGTGGTGGGGGGAAGGGGTGGGAGTTACCAAATAATCTAGAAGCTCTAAGGGTGCAGGAAAGAGAAGGAAATCAGATGACCATGCCTGAAAAAGGTTTATTTTCTTGTCACTATTTATGAATGACAGAGCAAATCAAACACTTTACAAATGTCTTGTATTTACTGTAAGCTCTATGCACTTGCTTCTTGATATAGCATTTTGTTCAGTTATAAATATAACACTCTTTGGTTCAGATAGTAAATACTGGACCTTTCATTCAACATGGCTACCCAGAGGAGTTTGAGGTTTTTTATAGTATCACAACTGTTATTAATATTATTACTGGCCAAAAATAAATTTTCTGTTCATTTTTCAATATTATTTAAATTGTTCCATGGTTCATTCAAATGCATTTTCTGCCATAATCTACTCTAGTGTTATAAATTACACACTTTTTCCTTTCTAAAATGCTTTTCTTCCATAAAAGAAAAACAATAAATTAAATCTTACAAATGCCCTAGAATTGATTCCACCTCTACATTGTTTTAAGAGTAAAGCCAAATAGAATCAGTCCATTCTGGATTCCAATAAAACTTTAATCTATGGTATAGAAATATTTCTCATGTGTACATTGTAAGTACATAAACACTTTCATTGTCCAGGTTTGTATGCTGTTTTCTCTTGCAATTTTTTTCTCCCTAATTCAAATTATTTAAAATATATTTCATTTTTCTTTTGTCACTGTAATTTCAGGTTCTTAAAAAGTGAATTTCTTTAGAGTACTTTTTTTCAATGCTTTTAACTTTTTAATAAAATAAACATGTAGCAAGATGTCTAACTCACCCAGTAAGTAATGCAGATTACATTGTCCTTTGAATGTGGAACAGCTTTATTAATTCTTAACCAGTAATAACATTTTGAAGTATTCTCCTTCATCTACAGATATTAAAATGCATCTACACCTTTTCTGGTATCCTTTGCAGATGATTTTATGATCAGAAAATGGTCAGTGGCTCTTCCAGGAGGCTGAGATGAAACAAAATTTAGAAGTTGGATAGGGTAGAGGGATTTGAAAACATCAGCATGCCTAGCTTAGTATCTTAGTATCTTAGTCTATGATGTTTATGCAACAGAAATAATAATTAAGGTTTATAACTGAGCTTTATAAGTAATATCTCCCACTTAATTATTTTGTAGGATATTCATAGTTTAAAAATGCAACCTATTTCTCGGTTTGTCTTTATGGAAGAACACATACACATCAACACGCCACTTAGCTTCCCAGAGTAGGGAGAGATGCCTGTTTATAAAAGAATATGTTAAAAATGTGTTATACAGATGAGTTTCCTCTGCAGATGATTTATGACCAAATAAGTAAGCAATATACTGTACAAATTGGTACTTTTTTGTTCTAGTGATCAACTGTTTTCTGGGTTTGTTTTATTTTTAGGTACTGTGGTCGGACATTTGTCTTATAGACCATTTAGAAAACAAGGTATTACATAAGTTTATCTGATGAATGAAACTGCATACTCATTCAAGTTATATTTGGAGATTTACAAGAACAATTTGCAACCCATTCTGTCCTTATCTGTTATCTCATTAATGCTGCTTGCTGTTTTTAAAGAGGTTTTTACTGGATGTATGATCTTAAAGTTCAGAAGCAACAGCTCTTTTTTCCTTCTAATTCTGCAGAACCATATTGCTACATTATAAATACTTTCCTCTAATACTTTCAGGAAATTAGAAGGGAAAATTAG
Organism: Setophaga petechia; assembly: GCA_024362935.1. NCBI lineage: Eukaryota > Metazoa > Chordata > Aves > Passeriformes > Parulidae > Setophaga > Setophaga petechia. The sequence goes on from JANCRA010000008.1 coordinate 34,164,235, forward strand.
ATTTTTTTTCTTGCAGTGGTGAAATCATTTACCTCTACTTACAAGGAAGTTTCTAGAGAAGTTGCTTATAGATAGAAATGTAATTGTATGCTGTCAGCTACTGAATCAACTGATAATTTTTATTGGCATTAAAATGTAATAAGAGTCACAGTAGCAGAGTTCATTAGACCATGGTTCTGATGCAAAAAGTGTAAAACTGTAAGGTGGAAAGAAGCTTCATTATCTTTTTCTTCCTACACTTCAAATTATATTGGCAAATATAATGCTGGGTGGTTTTATCCTCCACTCATTTTTGTAAATAAAGGAATATAATTTTGACTCAAAAGCTGGGGCTGTTCCTTTGTTATTTGCTGGCTTAATGAATATTTCCAGATGACAGCCTGAGAGCGAAAAGTTGTGCGATCTTGTTGAAATATTCAGTCCCAACACAAGATGTGGAAGAAAGCATGTTGATTCTAATATATTGGTCTTAACCTAAAATGATACATTATTTTGCTAATATATTCTTTTCTCAGTACCCATTCAACCCATGTGCCTTTGGTTATCTGCCATGGCAGAGAGTATGTTTTTCTGTATTTAATAACTTGTAACATCTTGAAATTAGCCCATTTCCAGTGATTTGTTAACCTGTCTTCCTCATCACAATCTGCCCTTTGTTACTGTTTATTTATTCCTTTATAAAAATATATCCAGGGTCATCACATGGTTTTGACTGAGAAAATTGAATAAAGCGTCAATGTTCTTGTCAAACTTATTTCTTAGACTGAATTTCTTATTTGGGTGATGAGCTATTTTATTTCCCTGAGAGGTTGTGAGTTCTCTGTCTTTGGATATTCTCAAAGACTGACTAGAGAAAAACCGTGAATAGCCTTTAAATATGAAGTTAGACCTGCTTTGTCTAAATAACTAGGTTGTTGGACCAGATGAATTCGAGTTGTGTTTTGCAATATATATTATTGCTTTATTCCAGGTACATGAGCATTCTTTAGATCACAAAAGGTGAAATATATCTACAAACAAAACCAATGAAAGTCAGTGTATGAAGTAAAATCTTTGGGTAGTGATTCTTACCTATCACTTAGATGCCTGACTAGCAGCATGTATAAGTTTTAAATATCTATAATATGTTGTCAATATAGATAAATATTTAAACAATTCTGATTTTAAAGGAACCATGCAGTTGCTACAAACTGACAGAAATTAAAACTTGAGACATTAGGTCATCTTTGAAACTGCATGAAATATATAAGTAGAAGTTTTCAGGAAAATGGAAATTACGTGTATAGGAAATTCAGTGGATTAGAAGTTATCTTTCCTGTGTGACTGTGACTTTTACCCACAGTGAATAAAAATTTGGTAGGCATTAAAAAACCAGGCAGTCTCCTTTGATGCAGTATTTAAAGTAGAAAAGAGTTAAGAGCCTCTTGTAATATTACTTGATAAAAGTATAAAAGTTATCAGTATAAAGTCCTGGGAAGGGTTTTGCAGGATGGAGTAGATAAGGGAAACAAGCACATTGCAATTTTCTGGACATCAGCACTACATATAGGGAACTGAGAATGTCAAGGTTCAACCTGAAGCCAAAACTGCCATTAGAAATGTTGAAACATGCCATCAGATCATTGGGAAGCAGCAAAAGCTGACAACCACAGCTGTGGACCTGGCATGGCAGAGGCTGTTGCATATCCCAGCCACAGTTTCTGTTTCCCTTGGCCTTGTTTTAACATGCATGTTTTTGTTGTACTCATTAGTGTGTCTTAACACTTTTTGTTTTGCTGTCCTCCTCAGTGTGTGTGTTACACTTTTTGTTTTTGCTGTCCTCATTAGTGTGTGTTACACTTTTTGTTTTTGCTGTACTTGTTAGTGTGTCTTAGACTTTTTGGTCTAAACATTATCAACAGATTCCCAAGGTGAAAAAAACAGTTAACCGCAATGTTTGTAGGTATTAAATAGACTATTGTAATATGTAAATTTTATGGTAAATGTCTTCTAAAGTTTATAATAATGTCAAGGTGTTTCTGCACTCCTGAAAACTTCTGCACTACTCTTTAGCAAAGATGCATTTTGGACATAGTTAACCTGACATGAAACAACAGATGCACCAAGGAGCTGACAGCTGATTATGTTGTCTCCCACAAAGAAAGTAGAGAGTGGTCACAATAAAATAAGGTTCAGATTATCTCTTTTACAGTTCCCCTCATATTGGGTCCGATTTTCAAGTCAAAGCATATTGTGCTATAACTTTAATTAGTTATAAATAGTGCTATTTGCCCAGGTGATTTAGAAAGGGAACTATAAATTACTAGGACTTTATTGTGGCTTAGCTCCAGCTGGCAGCTACAAACCCCACAGCTGCTAACAGACTCCACATTTTTGGAAGGGAAAGGGAACCAGAAGAGTAAAAGCAAGAAATGTCAAGAGTTGATGTAAATGCAACTCAGTAGATAAAGCAGAAACCATGCACATAAAGCAAAGCAAAGCAAGGAATTTATTCACCACTTCCCATGGGCAGGCAGCTGTTCAGTCATTCCCAGAAAATCAAGGCTTTATCATATCTAACAGTGATTTGGGAAAGCAAGCATTACAACTCTGAATGTCCCTTCCTTCCTTCTTCTCCTTCAGCTTTATATAAGCAGTATGATGTCCTGTGGTTTGGAATGTCCCTTTGGGGTCAGGTGACCCAGCCACGTCCCCTTCCAGCTTCATGAGCACCCCCAGCCCCCTCGCTGTTGGAGCACCATGAGGAGCAGAAGATGCCTTGATTCTGTGTAAACCCTGCCCTGCAGTAACTGGAACATTGACGAGTTCAGCACAAATCCGGTGGTTTCAGCGCAAACTAAAAGCACAGCCCTATACCAGCTGCTCTGAAGAAAAGTCCCCCATCTCAGTCAAAACTAGCACAAACTTTAATGAATGGCTTGTGTTACTCAGGACACCTCTGGCTCATATTTAGGAAATCCACAGTGTAATTCTATTATCTGCTACAAGGAATTTACAAATATGGAATATTGTCTCTTATTCAGAGCAGTCACCCAGTTCTAAAACAAGACAATTGAGACAGAATGTAAGAGCTTCAGCAGAAGGAAACAGAAAATATAGGCTTAGTAATTCACCTAACAATTGCCAGTCTAATAAGAATCCAGGAAAAATTCCACAAGCACTTATAAATCTTGATGCATTTGCAGTTAATTTCAGTACTGTCTCCTACAAATATTGTGGCTGAGCTATTCCTGTATGATAGCAACTAATAAAAAGTTGATTGAATGGAGGTAAAAGTTATCAAACCATAGGGCTCAGGTAAGTGGGAATATAAAGTCATGAAAATTTTCTCAAGAATCTGTCCAAGTCTATCTGAGGTGGAAAGTATTTTAAACCATTAGCTAACTAAACATGAGGCTGTGTTTTGGAGTAGTGAGTGACAGACATATGAAAGAAAAACACTGACCAAACAGAAAAGAGGTAATGAAAAATACCTGATGTTTCAGACAGTTGTTTTTTTGAAAAATTTTACCAATATCTATATAAAAGCATCACAGCTGGAGTTCCATAACTAGATAAATTGAAAGATAAAACAGAATTCCAGGCAAATCTGGGCTGTTATCTCATATGTCATTTATGTAGCTTTTCCTGAAAGAATAACTCAGATTTCATGTTTTTATCAAGGCACTAGGGCTTTGTACTTTGGGGAGCTAAATCAATAATTAGAATCACTGGAGCACTAGTAAGTGTGGGACAATGGGAAGGAAAATAGAAGGAGTACACAACAAAATGTTCATGAACAGGAAACGGTATAGAATGGGGAATTGTTGCTATTACATCTATGGAGGAGTAACAAAAATTTAGAATTCAGTAGGCTGCCTTGTGCCAGCTTTTAGAAGCATGTATCAGTAGCAGAATTAAAAAAAAATGCTGCACACACAGAGTGATTCCATACTGTGTATAATTTTGTCACTTTAAATAAATGTGACAAAAGTGGTGTGTGATAAATAGATGGATTCCCAGGTGAGTCTGCTTTAGCACAATTGTATCTGGGGGGCTGGTGAACTCTCCTTCTCAAATGTGTTTGTTCAAAAAGAACAGAATATTTGAGGGAATAAAGATATGTATTGCCCTGACTCTTTATCTCTGTTCAGTGTTCAAGCATAAAAGGAAAGTCTATCAGTTCAGTTAGGAGAGTGACAGCTCTGTACATGAATCTATAAACCAGGAGACCAGAGGAAGGACATCCCTAGAGAAACTTTTGTAGTTTTGCGCATTCTTTCTTTCTCTCAGATGCTGTATCTTTTCCCATGTCTTGGATGTGTCTCAGGAATGAACTGCAGGAAGAGTGCAAACAAAAATAATAATGTTTCCCATAAGGCTTACTTCTAGATCTTCCTTTTGCTGAAGGTTTAGAAAAAACCCCAGCTGGTGTTTTGGAAGCAGATTGATTCCCAATGCAATGAATGTTGACCAGAGTATTTACTAATATATTTATTATTTTGAATGGACACAAAATCTTTTATTAAAAAAACTATAGAAACATTTAATTAAATTAAGATATCTTGCTCTCTGATCAAGACCACAAAAAGACAGAAAATTGGTTATGAGTACAAATAAAATCACACCATCAGTACTGAATAACTTAGCTCTTATTTCTCTTCATAGTAACACTAATTGTTTGCTCTTAGAGTTTAAGTGCCATGTCTTTTTATAAAACTTCACAAAATTATCTCCCTGTTTTGTCCTCTTGCTTCATACAGACAAAAGTATTTTATGGGATTTTGTGTTTCTGCTGAACAGGGCCCTGGAAGGGAATTTAGGATCTAGGCAGGAATAACAAACCCTTTTTGAGTTGAGCAAGGACAATACAAAATTACAGGTAAAAATTAAATTAAAAGAAAATACAACAGCATAGGAATCATAATAAATCTGACAAGCTTTATTATGATTATCAATTTACTATGATTTACTTTATTATTATTTACTATTTACTACGTATTACCCCCCAACCTATATATGAAGTGAAATCCGTCTGCTATTTCTGATGGCACATTTAAATGTAGGAACTGAAACACTTTAAGCAGACAAAACTATGCCCTATGTGTCCAAGGAAGTTTCTATCTATACAAAAGGATGACCAGAGTTTTAAGACTGATGGGATTTGATAAATGAAATAGAGTTCTGTCTGTACATGTCTGAAGAGGAATGACTAAGGGGAGGCCACAAAGAAGAGTGGAAACAGAGATGGATGGAGACAATTAATGATTTCTTGACAAAGTAGCTATAATTTCAGTAGTAGATTTTACAGAAATACGTTGCAGTCTTGAAAACTTGGGACATTTTTGGATGGAAACAAAGTCACTGACTGCTTCATCTGCAGCTGGAAAAAAACTGCATTAGATCTCTCCTGCTTTACAGAACTTTTTAACTACAAAGAAAATCCCGGTCTCGTATATCCTGTGCATATTAACATGGGCATAATGGATATTGTCTTTGATGAGCAAACTTTTTCTGAATTTTTATTTAATTTAATTTTTTGTGTATATGTATTCATACTCTTGACATTGTAATTTAAGTGGAGCTTTTGAACCTGTGGCTAATTGGCATGACTTCCCTCTTGGAGAGAAGTAGGGGTTTTAAAGTGGGCTCAGCATTAACCTGTGCTCCTGTCTGCAATTTGTGAGTCAGCTCAAAATGATTACCCTGTCCTAAAACCAGATAGTACACTAATGTTAATTAGAGACATTGAACTGTTTGATTAATTGAGGCAATGAAGTTATGCAAGGTACTGTGTTCTGGGTTTATTTATTTAATGTGCATTGTAAGTGTGCATTAAGAAGGAGATTGGAGTTTAACAGTGACATATTGTGTCCTCAAAATCAATGTCATTGATCAGAATTTCTTGAAAAAAAACCCAGCGCAAACATGCTTTAGACATTTAGATTATCTATGTGCAAAATTAAACAATGATGACCCATAATTTAAACTATATAGTTTTATGGACTTTTCGAGGAAGTCTATAAAAGCCATATACAAAGCATATCATTTCCAGGGGAAACAAACCTCTCTAAATGCTCTAAATGTTACCTATCTCAGTAAATGCTTCCTTTCCTTCAGTCATGGCCTTCTTGCCCTTTATTTTCCCACAAAACTGCTGCCTACAATAAAGACCAGATATCAAGTTTAATTGTGTTTTCTGTTGCCAGTATGAAGTAGATTCTTATTATTTAACTCCTTGTGAGTGGTTTTTTAACTCTTGCTGAAATACTGTATGAAAGATGAGTGAAGAATTCTACAATGAATAAATATTGTTCTGCAAAAAGGTGTTGAATTAAAAACCAACCAACCAACCTCAAAACACTAACCCAAAATCAGTGCAGATACAATATTAAATGATATTGGACATTTTAGTTCAGTAAACTGAACGAAAGAGTGCATTTTAATTAGTACAATATATAGAAAAAAGAGAATTAATCTCTTCCCCCATTTCAGTAAAAGTGTTTCGTGAAAATGGGCATGTATTATTCTGAATTTTGCAGGATATCAGATGTCTGAGTGCCAAAATCAAAATTCTCTAGTTACAAAGTCAGGTATAAAAATATTTGCTTCATCTGATTGCAATTCTGATTTTCCTTTTATACCTTATACTTTGTACATATCAAGAAATTCACTCACTTTGACATTTTTGCATGAATTTTTGAGTAACTGAAATGATGTCTGAGAAAATCTGCCAAATAAATAGTATTTTTACAGGCCTCTGGAGTCTTAAAATGGACATGAAAGAAAAATTTTCTTGAATCTCATGATTTTGGATGCCTTTAAGTGTGAAGCCTAATTTAAGAAAAGGACTAGGGAGTCCTAAAATACCTTTCAATTGCTCACGTTCTTTAGCATGATTTAGTTTAAGTTATACTGTATAATCCTATTATATAAAGTTTTTTAAGCTGTACAATTCAGTCCAGTGCTTTCTTCCCAAATGTATATTCATTACAACAGCATTAATATTAAACATCCTAGTTTTTGAAAAGTGTAGAGGATGGAGTAGGATAGCCAACAGACAGGAACAGGAGGTACCTTCAGAATCTGCAGATTATTGATGGATATCAGCTGCAGCAGCTTTGCAGTTGTGTGATAGTTCTTTTGCTCACGGGTGTACATGTTTGGCAAGCTCTGAAATGTCGATGTTGGTCTGAAGACTTGTAAGAATATAAATTGCTTAGATATAAAATCTCCTTGTGTGATCATTTTCTTTCTTGTATTTCCTTGAAATCAAATGCTGCATTTGGATTCCTTTGCTATTTACCCAAAACCTTCAGAACCTCAGGGCTAAACAAGATATTCCCAGAATGCCCAAGTTTTCAGATTAAGTACATGAGGAGTACTTTGCCGGCATCAGAAAAGGAAGAGTTCTATCTATGGAATTAGGGTATGGATAATGAGTCAGAAAACATGATGATGGTAATCTTCCTTTCCCTGATTATTCCTAATGTGTCTCTAAATTCTATATAAGGAAAATAATATTGTTTGGAAACACTGAACTGAGCAGTGTGATTTAATGCAGCTGCTAGGGAAATCTCAAAAATGACATTTTAGCCTTTTGTTTGCAACATAGATGTCAAAAGTAAAGAAATTAAACGACTTTTCAAACTTGAGTGAATGCATGATCTGCCTAAAATCTGAGCACTTACACTTCCCTTTGAAATGAAAAGCAATTTTTACTTGAGTAGGGAATACATGGGAACAAACAGAAGGCAGAGATAGATCTAGCTCTGGCAGCAATCAAAATAAAGAAGTCTCCATTCAATCCAAACTTGTAAACACTTTTTTTATATCACTTATAAGAGGAATTTAGAGGCATTTCTATGCTTATTTGAGCTGAGACAGGACAGTATTTTGAAAAAAATACAGTTTTATGATTTTATATCCACCAACTCCTTTTGCTTGTGTTTAAAGTGATATCTCTGTCTGATTCTTTGTGGAGGCCTTCCTGATATTCATAGAAGACACTTGGCAGTCCTTCTTTGCTTCACATCCGTAATATCTCATACAAGAGTGCATATAGTGTGATTCTTGAGGATGTTCTGTGCAGGGCCAGGAGTGGGACTTCTGTGACCCTTGTGGTCCTTTCCAGCTGAGGATAGTCTATGATTCTAATGTTAATGTAGCTGCATAAAATTGTCCAGGCTGGCGCTTTGCTTTGTTTTTAAGCTTGGCCTGCCTCTCATCATGCCAAGATAGATAGCTCTCCAAGGCAGCAGAACCCGGGGGACAGCAAAATGGCCTTGGCCTTGCTGCCTGTTTTTGTTATGTCAGAGCAGTAGGAAAAGCCAGGAGACCTGATGTAGACAGATGGATGCTGCAGGGGCTGGTGAAGGATCCATTGCCAGCAGCACCATTCAATGTCTCCTCTTTTGTATCCCTCGTATTCCTGGAAGATGCAGTGACACCAACTCTCCACATGTTTCCATATCATCCCCCTTCCTCTTTCCCTCTCAGGAGACAGAAACTCCTTAACTTCTCCTCCTCTCTTCCTTACAGTCATCCATTTTCTCAGTGTACAGTTCAATGTGTGTGTAGTGCAAGAAGTCCTGAATGGGCTCAGAGGTAAACTCCACAAATAACATTGCTGGACACGGCCATGTTCAACACTCAGAGCTGACACTGTTTGACAACTTCCCTCCCTGTTACTGTGGTGGTCAGGCCCTGCCAAGAAACCCAGTCAAGCAGAGGAAGTAGGTTCTGAAGTTGTGATTTGTCTTCTGGCCCTGGCTCAGTTTTCCTTCACAGTTTTAGCTGGACCTGTTAGCTCCAGTGTGTTTTAGTCCTACTGATAGAATTGGGATTTCTGTTTTCCATATCTGCATGGATGTTGCAGAAGATAGGCTGCAAATGGTAGTTTGAAGGTCTGGGTTCCAGAAGAAAAGAAAAACAGTGCACAAAAGAAAGGTAGGTTTTCTGTTAGATACATGGATAATATAGATGGTGTTCCACAGACAGCAATGCAACAGCAAACGAAGATGTAAAACAATAAAGATTGAATTCTTAGTGCAATTCCACCAATTGCATTCTTATAGTAAATACCTCTGCATATCAAAGAAACATTCACAGGCCTTTTTGCTGAGTACAAGACTGCATGCTGGATAAAAGCCAAAACATTAAAATACTGGTGTGTGATACATGATATGCAGGTCCCAAGAAGTGTGAAATTCATATAACAACTTTTTTATAAAAATGAGCTTCACTGATCTCAGCACAGTAATAAATGGAAGCAATTATCAGTAGCAGTAGTACTTTGAGCTTATACAACACCTTTAGTTACAGTATTTTGAATAATTTTACAAAAATAATGATCTCAGCTTCTCAGTCTACTGAGAATTACACTCACTAAGTCCTCTATTTGTGCTCTACGTATGGAAGCAATGAAGTTCTGGACACTAAAATACTTTCCATAAGTTCATGAAGCATTCCTTAGCTCAGACAAGGACTTCTGCAAGATCTGGGTTTCTCTCTACTTAATTACTTCGCTTTTTCTAAAAGGCATTGCTAGACAAGCTGAAAAAGTACAACTGGAAAAAAATACCTAGGGAGGAAAAATTTTATCTTCATCTCCTCTCCCATCCCAATAATAAAAGGAAATCATACCTGTGAACTGGATATGAAGTGAGATTTATGGAATTATTTACTCTGCAATAGACTAAAAATTAGTTTCTGTGGCAACCACTGCACCTTCTGAAATACAGAATATCTTTAAAATAAACATAAATACAGCACAACAAAGTCTTTAGCTTTTCTTTTATTATTTTAATAAGTAAGAATTTATGCTGCATATAAATATACATTAAATGATCTTGCACATATTTTTAATGTTATGTTCTGTAATGTGTGCATTTTTAAAAAGGAATTAATATTTTCTAGCAGTGGTGGTGCTTGTGTTTTGTGCCTAAGAGGGTAATGCCAGAAAAAGTGGTTTGAGAATGCTGGCATGTGAAAAATTGGAAGTCCATGATTATTTCCTTATTAAGATTTTATGATTTATAAAGTTCACATCTCTAACGCTCAGAAAAGGTTCAAATGAAAAGTAATCTTTTTAGTATTAAAAGCAGTCTTACTTTGAGTGAGAAATTGTAGTAAATTATGTCTGTTGGACCCTATATTCCTATGATTTTATGAATAATTACCTTATGTATTTTTTTGTGCTGATTTTAAAGTCTCCTGTCCCATATGGGTAGCAGTAATTCTTTAAACCATGTAAAGCTTCATTTAAAAGACTATGCAACATGCCACATGACAGGAGTCATAGTGCAGCGGTTCTTTTGAGCTGATGGAAGAAATGTGGGCAATTTTAATTTGATTTGTTTGATTTGCCATTAAAAAAAATGGGAAGAAAATAAATTCTACTAAAATTCCTCTGGAAACAGAGTAAATTTTATTTACTTTCACCTTAGATATTTGGAGAAGTGCTGAGTCCTTCCTGTACTAAATCAGGTTATTTGACATCATACATTCAAGTATCCATAAACTCATAACACTCAGGGAGAAGGTTGCTGCCAGGAGCAGAAACCCTGGAGTTTTTGAGATTTTGGATTCAGCAAAACCATTGACCTACCTTGGTGAAAGGATTCCAGGGTTTTCCTCCTATGGAGAATTTTAATAAGCTTGTTTTTCACTCTGACTCAGAACATAACTGAATTTTAAGGTTTCCATGGAATAGAATTAATGCCTCAGTGGAGAATGAAGTCTGACACAGTTATGCAATATGTGACATAAACCTCTGTAATAATCCACTGTATAGCTTTTTCTCTCACTCTTTCTGTAAGTAATTATTATCTTCTTAGGTATTGCACAGAGGTAAGTTACTCCTTTTTTTAATTTTTATTTTTTGGAAGAATAATCCTGATACTACACTTGAATATGCTAAGATTTTTTGCTACATTTTAACCCAAAATAATTTTATTTTTATCTCTATAAAAATGTAAAAAGATTTTTGTGATCTGACACAGAAATGTATCAGCACAACTGCCCAATCCGGCTGTTATCTCTGCTCGGGCACGCGCAGGATGGTTTGGGGCGGATGAAAGGATGAGTCTGGACTCTTCAATGCTTCGGTCTTCAGAATGTTTATTAATTTTTATCTCACAGAGATTTTCCTTTTTGCCAGCCGGGGTCTGACCAGCAAGGCAGCCAAGGGCACTCTAACCACCCCTGGGCGATTGTGTCCTTTTATAACAAAAACTACGTATATCATATTTACTTTTTATTCCCAATACCTTTTACCCTTATTGACAAGTGCACCTTCACCATAAACCAATCCCCAAGTGCCAGCACCACCACAGAAGATGGAAGACAAGAAGAAGAAAGAAGAAGCACGAGGCACGCCCCGATTCCTCCATCTTGTCTCCATAACCCCCTTGTACAGAGATATAACCCCCCTGTACAGTAATCCTAAAATTAACATTTTACCCTGAAAATATATAATCTCTCCACCACTTAAACGGTGGTCATTCTCACGTCCTCATACACATTGTCTGAAGGGTCAAAGTCCAGCCACCAAGAATGCTTGGCAATATTCCAGGACCTCCGAGCCCCCCATAGGTTTTCTCGGTGATTCTGGACATCAGGAGCGATATTCTGAGCTCCCACACATAACTCCTTGAGTTGTTACTATATGGGGAATTGACTCAGAAACAAAACAGCTTCCTCAAATGTGAATGTAGTGTTCTGTTCTGAGTAAGGCATGAAGAGAACAGTTAAGAAAAGGTCATAGCCGAAAGTAAACAGGCACAGGAGGGTTTATTAGACATATGGGACTATTTCTTCATTGCTGTAGTTGGCTGAGAAGTTATCTTACATAATTTTCTGAAGATGAAAGTTTAACATGAATTATGCCTGCGTTGTGCTTGTTGCTTGCTGTCAGATGCATGAAGAAGGGTTAATATATTGCAGTAGACTTCAGTAGAAATGCCTGGCAATTTAACACAGTACCTGTGCACTCCAATAGCTGCCATGCACTTCCAGTGATTTTCTATTGGAACTCTCATTAAGGTCTTTAAACTTAGGTGACCACACCTAATATTTCAGAGTATAGATAGATTTCTAAGGCTCCATTACTAATAACTAGTAACAAGTAAAACAAAGGCATTTTATGTTGCAAGATGTTTTGACATTTTCATTCTTTGTAGAAGGATGAGGCTAATACTGGAAGCCACAAATATCTTGTTGGAAAAATTTTCAGCACTTGCTTTCTATTGAAATATGAAAATCTCCCTGCAGCATTCAACTGAACCTCAAGATTTCAGTCATCATTATTAATTCTTTTTATAGTCAAGGGAAAGAAGTGGGCAGTTCTAGGGTTCAATCATAAACCACCTATCCAAAATTATTAATATCAATTGTTCTGTAGAAATATTCTGGGTTGGAAGAGACCCACAAAGATCATCAAGTTTCACTCCTAAATGAATGGCCTATATGGGGATCAAGTTCACAACCTTGGTGTTATTAGCACGATGCTCTAACCAACTGAGCCAGTAAAACACACTTGTTCCAATTTAAGAAAGGAATTCTCTGATCTGTGTCAAAATGAACCTGAAAAACATATCTTTCTTGATTTTTCTGAATGAAAAATAACAGATTCCAAATAAAAGTAATATTTCTTTCCTGTGTACTCAAAACTAACAGTTTTTCCTTAGAAAACCATTAAATAAAAGCCACAAAAAGAAAACTAGAGTGGCTAGATTGAGGCTCTATACTTGATAGTTGATGATACAACAGCATTAGTGAAGTTCTCTGTTGCTCCCTTGCAAAACAGAGTGATGGGGATTGAATGGTGCTGCGGGAAGAGCATTGCAGTTGGGATTTTGGGAGCCAAGGGCAGGACCTGGCTCTTCCTTGTGTTGAACCTCATACAGCTGGCCCTGGTCCACCAAACCAGCCTGACCAGATCCCTCTGGAACTCTCCTGCCCCTCCAGCAGATCAACAGTCCCTCAGCCCAACTTGGTGTCCTCTGCACACTGATTGAGGGTGCATTCAGTTCCCTTGTCCAGATCATTGATGAAGACATTAAACAGAACTGGCCTCAACACTGTGCCCTGGGGAGCACCACTGGTCACCAGTCCCCAGATGAGTACATCTACATCTATCTATATGTGCAATCAAAAGTGTACTCTGAAAGGGTTTGATGTTGTGGAGCAGTTTGCAGTAGCTTGAGCCCTTGAATCTCCTCTTTGATGTGAAAGACAGCCTATATCATATTCAAAAGAATAAAATTTTGTGTAAATTTTGGAGATCAGCAACTGGAGATGACGATGTCTGGCTCTGAGCAGAAAGAGGTTTTTATTGAACCTCTGAAAATGGGACAGTGGATGCTAAAAAAGTCATGTTAAAAATTTTGAAACTTCTGCCATTGACAATTTAATAGGCCAAATTAAGTTTCATTTATGTAAACTACATAGATACATTATTAGATAAAATCCTTATTTGATAATACATTATTAGGTAATACTGTTATGTCACTATGACAGTCCTATTGAATTCTTCTGCTGAAAATCAATGGACTTGTAAGAACATCAATAATGTTCATCAGTACAGATAAAATCTTCTGTGGCATCTTTATCACTTTTTTTTAAGTAGCTTAAATTTCTGTTTAATTATTCATCTTCTCTACTGTCTGAAGATAGGTCTAGATAAGCTTAATTACAAAGCATCAGCTGAACAGTGTTGCAAAAGGTTGTGTGGGGCACCTTTCTGGTACCTTATTTCTCCCCTTGATATTTAAAGGAGTTATCCTGCTGAGGTTATTTTGTCAGGTTTCTGTCAGAATGTCTTTCCCACATTTTGCAGTTCATTGCTGCAGTCTCTGATAATCTTACCACACTGACTGGTTGCAGTTATTACCCTTTATATGAAGGATCTATGTTGAAAGCCAGTTATGAGTTTCTGTCCCAGTGGATTGCATGATGAAGTTGAAGCAGGCTGTCATCCAAAGCTGTATAATAGCCTCAGCTGGGAAATACAAAAGTGCCATGGATTATTGATAGAGTCATATCTGCAGTTCTGCTGACAAATTTGATGCCTCTTTTGCTAGGTTTCTGTTATTAAGAAATACTTCTCTTATGTCACCCCCTTCTCTCTCCCTGCGTGTTCCATTTGGCTTGGCTTATGATTTGGCTTTGTGCCACATATACAAGTGAAAAATTATATATTTGATGTACTTAATAACCCTAATGTTGCAAGGAAAAATGATGAACTTAACAAAGTTCTAATGATCTTAATTTAAAAGAAAACCCTAGAAATATAAATTTAACAGACCATTTAAAGTTATTTTTTATTCTACTTTCAAAGTACTTCATAAAGCATTAAAATAGATCATTTTACCTTATCTTGAATATCTACAGTACAAAGGAAAAGAGAGAGAAAGGAAGATTATTCTACCACTTCTTAATAGCTTAATGGTTATGCTGGTAAAATATTTCATCACTTATTCATCGAACTTATACCCACATTGGTATAAAAAATCTTCTTCCCCCTTCATTATATTGTATAGCATAATTGTTATATGGAAAACTGAAAATACAATTTTGAAAATTTTGATTGGCACTGATGCCTTAAGTTTTAGCTTTTATGTTTTTTCAGATTCTATACTGCCTTAGTGTGTAACTCTGAACTTCATATAAATGTTAGTAAGTTCTCTTCACAGTTTAGTTGGACAAAACAATTCTTTTCCAGCCTGAAAACCAAGGACACCATTGCAGCTTCAGGCCCAAAAAGTGTAAACAACTGCAAATTAAAGAAAGCAATCTAGAAGGATGGGACTTCATAACATAAAACTATAATTGGACAATTAATCCAAATATGTAAATGGACCAAAACTTATAAAAGTGTGAAAACTCATGACTGGTTGTCCATCTTGGGTCCATCTTGGGTGGAGCCATGGCAGAGCTCTTGTGCTGCCCAAGGTGTGTCTTTTGAAGGTCTTTTAATAAATACCTGCTTTACTCATTTAGTTCTGTCTAGCCTCTGTTCCAGTTCAGCCTCTCTAGGCATCAACACAACTGCAAGAAGCTAACTATTTTGATCATTATGAAAACTCGACCACTGCTACCTCTGTGTTTCAGGTAAGTTTTTTTCTGGGTGAAGCTTAAGAGCATAAATGGTAAAATAAGGTAAGTAAAGTGGTAACAGGAATTCTGCAAAGGACATTTCACTTCTCAGTCATCTATTCAGTCATGTTATGGAAGCATGAGAAGCAGTATTTGGCTAACACTGAAGTGTGTGTCCAAGATGGAAATGTTGTGACAGAAGACACAGTGGTAGCAGTTAAAAAGACATGAAAGATATCCTTGGAATTTCAAAAGATGTGACATCAAGAACCAATTAATTAATGAACGTCTTGGCTAATCATTTGAAGAGAAGGGAGACACCACTGCTCATGGCTGAGATGATTCACTACCTCTACTCCAGATCATATAATGTTTTGGCTGCTCCCATGTGCAGTATTCAGTCTTTCTCCACCACAGAGGATCTCACTGTGTTGCTGATCATCAGACTGTTAAGACATAAAGAGCTTGTGCCACCGGTTTCAGTTCTGAAAGGAGCCAGTGGAGATCTACCAGAATGTCTTAAAATGAAGCTGAAATATTGAAAGCTGACCTGCCCCTTTTATTAACTCATTTGTTAAAAAAAAAATTTAAAAAAATCCAGCATAAATGTGAAAAGAAATAGGAAAAAAAAAGGAAAGCCATCCCCATGTTAATACAAACAATGACTGAACAAGGGCAGTAAGATCAAATTTTCACAGTGCTTTAATCAAGTGAAGTTTTGTTAAAGACCAGATATTCCAAAAGATTCCCTGGCATATGACACCTAAGTACCTGTCAGTGGCAAATCAATTACTTAGTGCCAAATGTCCCCTGCCCAAGGGAGCATTCAAATATTCTCTTTAGTATATAAATGCTGTGGGAATTATCATTCACTTATTAATTTTGAAATAAGTGTTTATGCAGAAGTTACTTATCTAATTTTGACATGTTTCTCTCTGAGGTGAATGGAACCTCATTATTCTGTGTTGCGTGTCATTTCTGTTGTGGTCCTTTGGTACCAGCAGAAAAGGAGCCTGTTGGCTTGGTACAATCAGACTGCTGTACTCTAGGATACATGGAGTTCCAAGGGGGGAAAGAGAATTTGCTTCTTCCTGAAAACTCACAAAGAAAGGACAGTTATCTCAGCATGTTGTGAACTAAGGAATTGAGGAGGTGCATGGGTGATCTGGAAGCCTGCAGAACAACAGAGATTGGGCAAGGGAATGTCACGTATCTATCCTTCAAGGTGAAAGACTGAAAACTCTGTCTTTCTAGGCAGCCAAAGATGATTGTAGATGTTGCAGCAACCTATGAAAAAATTGCACAGCTTCTGTATTGAGCAGATTTTAAGGAAAGACACCAGCTTGCAAGAAGAAAAGTATCTTTCTAGTTTTCTCCTAATTACAAAGAAAAAGGAAAAAATATCTTCGAGTTTACTTAAACTTCAGTGATTCTTTCTTATGAGAAAAATATGTAGAATGAAGTATCAAGGTTTGGCAGGCTCAGAGACCCATCATGGGAAGAACATTGTGATGATACCTTGAAGGCATGTGTTCAGAGTGTACTCCTTTTTATGGTAAACACAGGCACAAGGAAACTATCTAAAAGTGTTAGCCCATTGTCTGCCCCACCAATGTTTCTTCAAGTATTTAAAAGTAAAGTCATAACAAAAATGTGATTTTGGAGACTGGATATTTTTGGATGGATACACTGAGGTACTGTTGCATAAACCAGTACATATGAGAAATGGTTTCTGAGTATATCTATATGCATAAGCATTTCTGTGTATTGTGTGTGTATATATGTATTTTCATACTTTTACACACACAAACACACACTGAGATTCATTATTGCCATTGTAAACATGTATCCCACCAGTACATATCATTTTATCATAAATTAGATAACACCTCTTTTATTGTCAGTGCTGATTTAGAACAAAGAAAAAAATGCATTTAATCATATGTCGTGGTTTGACCGACATCATAGTTTAATCTTTCAGGTTTTGCACAAGAAAACATTCCAGGAGACTTCAGAACAGCATATTGTAAGCTCTTGTAGAGGACCTCCTTTTATAAATATGACATATTTTTAAGATTACATATTCTGGATGAGCTTAGATAGACTAATAGACTGCATAATTGTGTCCAAGAACATTCCTGAAAAACCTGTGAAGAGCAATGTGTTTTCTATATTTTTTCCAAGTACTATGTTACCATCCTCTCAAGAGCTGATCTGCTCAAAGAGCAACTCCAGAGCATGAACAAATGATTAATTGTGAGAATTTCTTAATCTTTTTAGTGAATATTGAAATGTAGAATCTAATGGGAAGTAGTCAAGCATAATTTTACACATAGTTTTATTTCCCTCTCCTTCTTTCTCTCTTACTTAAATATTAAGTAATTGAACCTTATTTTCTGCAACTGGTGAGGAATTGGCAGTAAAATTGAACATATTTTACTAATTATTTTTTAAAAATTGGGTTTTCTTTGGTTATTTGTTTATTTTATGATCCCTATTTATTATTGCAATTTAGTGTTTGGGGAATATGAGAACTCTACCAGCTATGTCAGACTGCAGGATGTCCCAAACTAATTCATATTATTAAGACCTGTACCTAATGTCTTTCATCCTTACAGACTGGAGTCTCTTAGGACAGTTTGTGTCAAGAGTCCCAAAATAGAAGATAGAGGCAGATGTATTCAACAAAGACTGCCAGCCAGCTGTGATCCATTGGCTTCCTGCATCATCCAGACTGATGGTTGGTACCAAAAACTTCCCCAAAGGAGGCAGCAGCATGTAACCACAATGTGTTTGGGGTTTTTTCTTCTTTTTTTTCCTTTCCCTTCCTTTCAAGACTGTCATATACAGGGTCAATGTGGTGATGTTAAACTACAACTTGTTTGAGGAAGAATAATGCAGCTGATTTCTCTGTAGAGAATTAATAGAGAAAAACAATTGTACATGAGTACCCTGTTTCATCCTATGAGCAGTTTTTCAGGTTGCTCAGTTTTCTCCATTGGTTTTGTAATTATAATCCCATGATATTAAATGAGGTTAGCTTAAAATTTAGTTATTAGAAGTAGTAAGTGACTGAACATAGGATTAAAGAATATTATTCTCATTTTCCATCCATATTACTTAATTTGAATGTTTACTTTTGTGACAATGCGTTCCATGGGATAAATCCAGTTCCTTAAATACATGGATGATATATATATATAAATCACTGAAGAATGAAAAACAAAAACCGTATTTCTCCTGCCCTTTCTGAATAGCTAAAAATTACTTTGACACTCCTGGTCAAGAAAAGAATTTAAAAAATCAACATATTTGGTGGTTTTTAAAAATTTATTCTTATTGATTGTATGGCTTAAACATATTTCATTCTTCTAAATTTGCTAAATTGAGGGTCTTTTTGGATTGAATGTGGACCATATAAATATATTTGGGTTTGGAATTTGTTTTATCTAAAGGGGATTTATACCAATAGTGGTACTCCACATTCTTTGACTTTAATTGATCATTTAATTGATTTTAATTTAACCATAACTTTTGCAAGACCTTTTGTATTAGCATTCAGTAAGGACATGAAAAATGGGACTTAAGTGGTATGTGTAGGAACATGCACTCTGTGTTTTGACCATATCTGGTTTAAGAACCACTGACTATTGTCAAATTCATCTTTAGAAGACTCTTAGAATTACCAGAAAAATCAGAATGTGGAAAAGATTTTTGTAATTTCTAGTGTTCTATATATATTTGTGAAGTAACTTATGATATCTCCTTTAAAGGTGAGTAGGAAATTTTCAGCAAAGTAGAGCAAAAGATAGTGAAATGGAGATATTTGGGTCTATCACAGAGGGAAGTCTTGAGATTTTCCTTCTCTATCTTTCTCCTAAAAAGGATAAACTGGGTTTGTTTTGTTTATGGTTGACTTGAAGGTGCACGTAACCAGTTTATATCAGAAAGTCCAATATATGTTTGCCTAATGTTTGCTTCAACAGTGTTTCAGAATGTCTGTAGCCATTGAGAAGAACATCAATATCATAAGCTTGAGAAATTAGAATGTTAAAAAGAAAACTTGATTTAAAATAATCTTAATAGATTTATGTGGTGATGCAGTAAACATGCATACTAGATTTGTAGACATTTAGACGCCAAGCCTGAGGACTTCTGAAGGAGAAATGAGCACACAAAAGCAATTCTATTTCCCTTTGGTCAAATTTATGTCACACACAAATACGCAAAGGGCAAATTCTTCAAGGCACAGAAAACTGAAAATGATGTTGATTTGATTGTTGCTGATGAGGAACACTCACATATTTCACAATGAGTATGATAAATGAAAAGATGCACCTTCTGTTTATGTAGTTTTTACAAGTGCAGAAAACATACTTGAAAAGGAACTGTGAGTGTTGTGTATGTAATCTGCACCACAGTGAGATCACCTCTCAAATCATACCTTTTCTGGAAAAGGATTGGTATAAACTTTTCCCAGTTGACTATGACACATATATGTGGATTTTAGATGAATCATGGTTTTGGTTTTAGTTTTTATTCTTTGTGTGTTGGTTGTGTTTGCATTTTTTTTTTTTAATTTTGATTAGGGTTTTTTCGATATGGTAGACAAAGAATAGAAGGATAAAGGGAAGTATAACACTGCCTAAATCTAACAGTTCCATAGTGAAATCTAAATATTAGCAGTCATAAAATCAAACTTTTCCCTTTGAAATTTTAAATAGCAAGAGCTATTTGAGTGAAAATTGAGAGGAAATATTTTCATCTTAAAACTTTGCATATAAGTCTTCTCAAGTTTTTGGGTTTTTTCCCAATCTACAGGAAATGCATCTGTCATGTCCCCTAATGTGAGAGAGCTTTATATTCCTTCAAAAAATTCTATGACACTTTTGATTTTTTCTTTCACACTGTTGGTTTTTGCTTCTGGAAAATTTCCATGAAGGACAAGTAGAAAAATGATTACCATTAAAAATAAAATAAAATACAGTGTATGCCCCTTACCCTCCACAGGTAAGTGAACACTGGATTGGAAATTGGAAGTAAAAAATCCAAGTTGCATGAGTGCTATTATTCAACTATTTTTTGAACCTCAGGCTGGCCTGCAATGCAATAAAATATAAAAGTTAGGAAAAGAAAGAGATGCCTTCTTCTAAGGCACTGTACTGTTTTGTCAATATCACAGTTAGCAGAGGCAATCATGCAATAAATCTTCAGTTTTAATTTAACGTAAAATGTTTGCAATACTTGAAATTGTGCTTCACGTGCATTTTATTAAAGCTGACAAACACAGATCTTATGTGTGTGTTCACCCACATATGTGAAAAAGAGGGAAATTTATAAAAAAGTCAAGCTCAGGTAAGCTTTTTTGTAACAAGTAAAATGAGAGCTGTGCCTTAGCAGCCCTCTTGAATCAATACAGTGAAGTTGAGCTCCTTATTGATTCTCTTGATAAACTGATGCAGTTGTCTCTCTCTCCCCTTCTCCCTCCTCTTCCCTATAATACAGTAGAGCATTAAAGAAGCAGAATAAGTACGTTTACAGCCTTCTTAGTGCTGCCCACAGGGTGCTATAAATGCACAAACTGGATATAATTGAAGCACATATTAACTTACCTTCTGTTGTACAGGAAGAACATAAGCAGGCCGTTAATGTGCACAGTGTTGAAACTCTTAACTTGGGGGATGAGAATTAGCTTGCAGTAGTAATTTGATAAGCACCTGGGAAAATTGCAAGCTTCATTTCCTGCAACGTGGAATATGATTAAAAACAGAATATATTATTATCAGGGGTACCATTAAAAAATGTGTAGACAGCATTCTATGATGTTAAAACGGAAATTGAAAGTTGTATCCAGATGTTGAAGATGCTGCTTGTTAATTATTGTCTACCATAGTGCATTGAAAGTGCAATTCAATTATTTGCTTTGTCAAGCAATATTTTGATTAACTTGAACGTTAATTTTGTACATCTGGTGTTTTTCACACTGTGATAAACGTATGTTACTCTGCCAACAGCCTCCTAAAATGACAGAAACACATGTGCAAAGCAGCAGTAAACCCTAATAAATAAAAGAAAGAGCCTTTCGCATTCCTCCTCTCTTCACTTCGTCTTTTGTTTGTAGAGAGGAAGAAAAAGAAAACTTTCTCAAAGGGCATTCAGTATTAGTACACAATTTAGTATGTATTTATGTATATGGAACTTGAAATTATATTTATCTCCTGGACTTTCCCAGGCATTGTCTTTAATTGATGTGATCTCGTTCTGATAATTAGGGTGTTAAGTTATGATAAACCCTCAGGCTGTGGTAATGGAATGGGTAATGTTGGAAAACACCACAGTGGATCATCTGGTCCCACATCTCTGTTCAAGCAGGGTCATCCTAGAGCTCATGGTAATGAACAACTCAAAGTACTTTTGCACAACCTGGCCAATGGGAAATTCTTAGTTTAGTCTCTGGTGATAACCAGACAAATTAACCACAGGCTTGTCTGGGTTGTCATGTGCTGTTTGTCAACTACATGCAAAATTAAAGTCTTAACTAAACAAAAACAAACCAAAAAACAAATATTACAAAACACCCCATGAAAACCCCCACACTACCATCACTACAAAAAAACCCTACAAAAAAAAAAAAAAAAAAAAAGACAAACCAAAACTCACCAGCAAGAAAACCCCACAGCCCACCAAAAACCCCCAAAAAACTGACTAAGGAAAAATAATTTCAAAATATCCTATAGGTATCACTTGTGTGGGTGCTCCAGGGTGTATTCTGTAGTGGGCTTTGGTGCTCATTTGTGAGTTTCCTTTGCGGGCTGGTAGGGTTTTTAGGTTTGTGGGGATTTTTCGGTTCTCAGTTTGTTTGGTTTTCATTTTGTGTCTCTAGCAAGAGCTACTGTGCAGGTTGGGACTGGAAATGATGTTCCAGATAGTACTGGCTTCCCCTGGGGAAACTGGCTGAACTGAGGAGGAACTAGCAGCTGCAGGGCAGAATATACATCACAATAATCTCGCCAGCAGCAGCATTCTGTTTCAGAACGTGCTTCCTTAGACCTGCAGCAGGATTTATGGCTGGCTTGGCTGGCTCATTCTCTATTGCTTTTAAGACTTGCACTGTCTCTGCTCCTTGTTCTGAAGACCATGATATTTCTCAATAGATTCAGTTGGCTCTCAGCATTTTTGCCATTAAATAATTTATTTTTATTCAGCATTCATATAGAAATTATTTAATTAGCTGAAAGCTAGTGTCAGGTGGCATGCAAGGAGAACTTTTATTATCAACTGAAAAACCTCACATATTTGTATGGTAGACAGTAGGAAACAGATGGCAGTTATAGGAGGTAGGAATTGCTGAAAGGTGAAAGGATGTAAATGGGTGTTTTACCTTTTTCTGAAGTGAAAACATAAATTACATAGAAGCTTTTAAAATATTTTCTTTTTCCTCTGGGAAAACATAATCTTTCTTCATTGTAATATGATATGGAGTACAAATGTTTTCTTCAGTTCAAGAGTACTGCATGACTCAAAACAGCGAATTTAACTTATTCAGCAAAAAAACACATTTTAGAGGCTGGAAGCTGGTGTGAGAAAACCTTGATTCAATCTAATTAATGACTTTTGTGGCATCATGAACAAATAATGTATTCCCCCTCTTTGGATTATTTTTCTTCTTTGCCACAGAACAGTGATATGAGGGCAAATATGTTAAATGTCATTAGGGAGATAGAACAGAATTGATTTAAAATGTTCTAGAACAGCTTTCCAGAGCAGAGTACAAGTTTGTCAAAATATTCAACACTGAAAAAAAAAAAAGTTTTTTGAAACCATGCGTATGTGTGGTGAACATTACCCAGTGAATGTTAAATAAAGAAGCTCTAATAGACAAGTGTTTAAATTCTACTAGATCTCTCAAATTTGTATACACAGAATTAGATGAAGAGGAGGTATTTGTGTAGTTGCATACTTGTGAAGACAGAATCAGAGTAAAATTCATGTAAACAGAATGCTTCTGGTAGCCTTTATGTTCAATTTCTACATTAGCAATAGCTTCTACAACAAAAGTATGATTATTTGTGTTTCACAAAATTTAAACACTCCAACAAACCAATTTTTTTCTTCAGTCTCCATATAAAAGATGAAAATTGAGAAACTAGACGGGGGTTTTTTGTTTGGTTGATTGGTTTATTTTACATGTAGTAGCACAAAAAACTGTAGGGCTATTTCTGTCAGTTCTAGTTTTTGAAAAGTGAGAGTTAATATGGGACACTTGAATACACAGAAAAATCATTGCCTCAGGAATATTGGGGAACTTTATTCTACATAATAAGTTTGTGAAGACTATAGGAATAACAGAGGGTTTTTTAAATAAAAAAAAATTACTGAAAAGCATTTAACTGTTCCTTTCTAGGCTTCAAGATTTTATGTCAAAGGTAAAATGATTTTATAGTCAATTTCAGAATAAAAATGCTCTAACTCATCAAAACGATTAAAGTAAATTAATCAAGTTTGTCAAGTGGGGTTTTTTTGAGAGCAAAATGAAGATTGTGTGTTGGGAGAAAGCTACCACTCAGTAATTTCTTGTATGTGTCTGCCCTTTTTTATTTTTTCTACAATCTTTCCAGGTTATGTAGATTTTGATGTATATTATCATAGTTCTGTCTCAGCTCTGGCAATGACATGTGCAATCACCTCCATGGGGAGTTTTCCTTATTTTTTGAGGATATTTGAAACAATCTAACTTGACTGAATAAGAAATTTAGTAACACAATACTTTATAACATTTAATGCCTTTGTTCCAATCTTGTTTTGCAACACATTTGTTTTAATTTACTTTTTTCACAGGTTTTTGTTAATCTAAATGTTCCTTCTAATTTTTACTGCTTGTAATAATTGTGTTACAAACAAGATAATTTCTTCATTCTTTTTTATGATTTGCAAAATTCCAATCATAGCTGCTATTGTTTTCCTCATTGTTTTGGGAAATAACTTTATAACTTTATGGAATTATTCTGAATGTGGATAAAACAATAGTTATCTTAATCTAACGAATCACATGTACATAAACCTCAACAGGTAAAAACTACTTCAAGTGGGGTCACAGGATTTTTGTCTGCATTTTTGTATAAACAATTTTCAAGGGTTTTTTTGTTGTTGTACCCCATCTTACCTTTGCGTGTTAACATAACTGAGAAATTCACAATAAGTTAAACCATTACAGGGTGTTTCAGAAGCTGAAAATACTATCTGAATGTTCAAGTAAGGTGAATGATAATTTGCCTCACATGCTTTAAAACTGCTTCTAAAATCAGAACAGTAGCCTCTTGTATCCTTGAATGTTGAGTTTTATGGTTTTTTTCTGTTTGTTAGTTATTTTTATAGGAAATAATATGACTGATAACCCTGTCTCTTGGAATAAAGTAAAGCCTTGAGGTTAAAGCTGTCTAGACTCTTTTTTCAGTTTGCTTTCTGACCTTTTCTTGTATTACAGCAAGTGAACTAACATCTGAAAAACCTTTAATTTTGGCAGGTTAGGCTACATGTTATTTGGAAGAAAACTACAGTTTAAAGACAAATGTCTTCAAACTTTAATACTGTCATATTTCACAGTTCAACTGAACTTGTCTATTTCTGTCATTTTTTTCTTTTATTTCTTTAAGCATATAATTTTGCTAGCATTTGAATTATTTTGTAGACTTTAAGCAGGATTTTTAGGCTGGAAAACAAATGCTCTTAGTTGTGAGCACAGGCAGGAAAAGGGCAAAATTTTGCTTATTTCTTATGATATGTCCTTTGAATAGTTTGACCTATTTTCAGCAGTTATTGCTCCTCTGACAACTGCTTTTTAAAGATCAGTCTATGAAATTTAAGTAAGTTAATGTGCTTTTATTTATCTCATATTTTTAAGTGTGAGACCAAGGGAACACCGATTGCATCATTCCTAATCACAGCACCACAACAAATATTCCAGAAGCTTTTATATGTGAAAATAAAGGACATGGAAATACCACATGAAACGTCCTTGCTGAAGGATGCCTATAAGCTCACATGCATGTTGCACACACTCCCTTCCTTTGGAAGAGACCAAATGTAAGCTTGGATGGTGATTGGCTCATGTATGAAGGTTGCCATGATGTAGAGAAGTGTGGGTTACCCAGTCTCTGGAACCACCTGTACCAGACAGGGGTGGCTTGAAGATTAGTTGTTTGGCTAGTGGATACTTAGAATCATAAAATAGTTTGAGTTGGAAGAAATCTATAATGGGTGTCTAGTCCGAATCCCGTGCAATTGGCAGGGATATCTTCCGCTACATCCAGTTGCTCATAGCTATGTTCAACCTGAGTTTGAATATTTCAAGAGAAGGGGCATCAAACACCTCTCCAGACAACCTGCTTCAGTATACTATCACCCTCATTATAAACAATTTTTTCCTTATACGCAATCTAAATTGATCCTCCTTCAGTTTAAAGAATTATCCCTTGTCCTGTTTCAACAGACCCTGATAGAAAGTTTATCTCCATCTTCCTTATGGGTCCCCTTCACATACTGAAAGATCACAATAAGGCCTCCCTGGAGCTTTGTCTTCAGGCTAAACAACCTCAAACTCTCTCAGGAAAGCCTCATAAAGATGTGTTTCATCCCTCTGATCACTATTGTGGCTCTTCTCTGGGCTTCTTTCTACAGGTCCATGTCCTTTCTGTACTAAGAACTCCAGAGATGACCAGAGTACTCCAGGAGGGTCTCACAAGAGTGAAAGGTAGAACCCTTTCCCCTGCCCTGCTGGCCACATTGCCTTTCATTCACCCCTGGACACATTGTCTTCCTGGGCTGCAAGTGCACATTGTGGGGTTTTATGCAGCTTCTCATTTGTTAATATCCCCAGTTGCTTCTCCCCAGAGCTGCTCTCTATTTCTTCATCCCCTAGCCTGTATTGTTACTGGGGGTTGACCCAATCCAGATGCAGGACCTTGTACTTGGTCTTTTTGAAGCTACTGAGGTTCCCATGGGCTCACTTCTGCAGCTTGTTCAGGTCCTTCTAAATTACATTTCATCCTTCAGATGTGTCAACTGCACCACTCAGGTGGTGTTGAGAAGGCAATTGATTCCACTGCCATTGATCAAGGTTTTTCTTAATTTATGAAAATAGACAAGTTCTTTTCCCCCTTGAAGGGACAAAGATCAAATGTTTTATTGAATTTCCAAGGAGAATACTTAGTTTTGAAAGAAAAAGTAATGTTTTGATTTTGCTGGATTTAATGTTTCATGTGGATTTTCTGTTTCTATTTAAACAGAAGAAAATCTTGGTTAAATATTCTCCACAAGCAACTCTAGTTGATAAATAATTTATCTTTTTATTTGTATATTTGATTTTGGTTTTTTGCAGGTCTTGCCTCATCTTGAGCAAATAAGACTTTGTGGTCTACAGAATCAAAATGTAGAATAATGGTTTGTGGCATATTCCACAAATATATAGTGTTTTCAGAAATGTGGAGCATCCATAAAAATTTAACTATGTATATACACCCATTTCCTAGGAGTTTGACAACTCAGTTGGGATTTCATGATGCTCTTTTTTTGGTATATTTTACGGTTAGTGTCTGTTCTGCATACTAACCACTATGGAGGGTGAAAGGCTAAAGCCAGAGTAGCTTTTTTTTTTTTCAGCCTTAACAGAATTTCCCTTTCCTGCTTTCTCAGTGTGATACTTTGACTGTAAGTGCTGTAGTACCCTGAAAGGTTGAGGATGGAAGGAAGTGTCTCAAGTAGGTATGAGCTGGAAGATGTAGAACATGCATAAGGCTCTTATCCTTTCCAGAACACGTCTGACAGGCTCCAGCCTAGGTATGATACCTTATAAGGTTGAGAAAATATTTTTATAATTTTGAGGAAGCTCTCTGTTTTTGACTAAAGAACATGATAAAATAGACCTTATTATAAGTTGTCTTTAAATTATTCCTTTCAAGAACTATTCCATCAGAGTTGTGGGAAAATTAAACCAAACATTATATGCCTGCAAATTCGTTTATTCAGAGGATTTGGCTTCTGGAATGTAATGAAACCTAGATTTTGTTTGAGAAGACCTTGGGGATGTGGTTTATATCAACAAATGACTGTGTAAAATAGTCAACAGACTAAAGGATTCATAATGCAAGATGTACTGACTTCTTTGTCCAAGCAGCCTCTTAGTCAATAAAATGTTGACTTTTTTTTAATAATAAAATTTTGAAATTTTTCTATTTTCACAAAATTCTAGTGTGAATTACTGAAAAAAACCCCAAAAAACAAAAACCCCAATGCTGAGCAAATTTGCATTGAGAAAACATCAAATTAATTAGATTGTTGCTTAGGTTTTCAGAGTGTAAGCATTCTTGCATAACCAAGATAACTATAATTTCCTTTCATTTATTGCAGAAATCTTTCCAGAAAAAGCAAAAGTGTAGGGAATTGGCATCTCTGTGATCTGAGTACTTAGTGACATGAGGACTTTGAAACTGACGAAGAGTTAAGTGCCTGCATCAATGAACAAAGTATTGATCTTGTCCTCTTGAAGTAAAAGGATTTCTGTAAATAACTTTAAGAATGAGAGCACACCAATTCCTTTTGTTAACTGAATATGTTCTAAATTTCCCTATTATTACTGAGTTCTGAAAATAGTCTGAAAATTGAATATTTCTGTTCTGAAAACTGAATATGTGCTGAAAATTTGAACATATTTAAGAATGTGTTCTGGATTTGGCTGGGATAGATTTGATTTTCTTCCTGGTAGCTGGTGTAATATTCTCTCCCAGGTGAAACCAGGACAGAATCATAACAATATAGGGTATTGATTATACAATTTTTTGATTTAGCAATCAAATTTGAATCTGAAGCTCAAATAATCCCAGAAGTTATGTACTGATTTCTATCAGAAAAATCTTCCGCTCAGAAAATTCCATATGTGCCAGTTCACTAAATAAGATGGTAATTGGAGTAATTAAAATAAATTGCTCTGCACATTATCTTAAGTATTCTTTTATATTTTGTGTTTATTTTTAAATTCATATTTGCTCTTATTTCACTCCTATAGAATAAATAATTATCAATATTAAAAAAGTCCCAACAGATTTGTAATAATAGTCAAAAGTCATTTGAATAAATAGGTCTTGCACATGAAAAATCTGTTGAACTCCAGCTATGTGGGGGTTTCCAGAATTCATGGGAATATTGAAGTTTCCTTTCTCTAATCCCAATTTTGCTCAGATTTTGAGATAGATTTTTTTCACCCAAGGTAATATGGCTAATACTTTGAATTTGGAGCCATTTGTGGGAGCTAACTTGCTTTTGTATGTAGCTTTTAAAATACCTTGTAATAATGTGGTGCTATTGATGATGAAAATTGTTCGCCTTATAAAAGAATTAACATCTCTGATTTCCCTTCCCTCCCCCAGCAGTGATGAAGCACTGATCAGTGCCTTCAATATAATGTTATACAATGAGCTTTAAGTGGATATAGTTAATTAGAAGCTATGAAAGTGCTTTCCATCCATCAAGAGAAATAATTTCCTTGAATAACTGCTTTCGAGTTTTTTTTCTGTACCTGGGAAAATAAATGGGATTGCATGGTAATATCCACTCTCCTGAAAACTGGAATAGGGAAAATGTAGCTGGTATTCTGTCTAGCCTGGGGGTATTGGCGATGGAGAGACAGGAATGACTGAGCTGGATAAGAAACCAATTTTTTTGAGAATACAATGGGTCTGTATAGGGTATATTTGTATGACAATTACATAAAGGATTCTGGTTTTGGTAACAATTTCCCATTTGGTAACAATTTCTACATGCAATCAGTTAGCTGGCAATCATTACAAAGTTTACAATATATCTCTTGGTCACCTCTACCCCAGGGTGTATTCTGTGTTTATCTCTCCAATGGTTTCTACTTGATTGGACGTAAGATATCAGGCTCCTTTATCAGTTCCATTGTACCTTTATCAGTTCCATTGTACCCTCATCTCCCATATGGGAGGTTGGGCTAAAGTCTTCTTTTTGCTGCATTGGGATGAGTTTGTGAAATTCAATTGAGTGAACTGAGCAAAACGTGATCTGACTGTTGGTTTCAAACATCAAACCCATGGTCTTGTGACCACAATGCAGTGTAAAATTCTATTTAGCATTATTATGACCAGACTGAGTTATTGAAGCTATATTTTGAATTTTCTTTTTCTCAGTTTTCTTGCAAAGTTTTCATGTCATCTTTACTCTTGAAATGTGTTCCTAAAAGTATTTAGCAGGACTCATTTTATTAAAGTGCTCCAGAAGTCTTTCCCAGCATTTATACAAATTTTAGATGACAAGAGAAAAATCTGGGAGAGCACTGGAGTATTACTAACCTTCAAGGAACTGCATTCTCAGTGTAGAATTATGAAACTTGACTAGATAGTAAATGGAAGCTACAGTCTAACCAGAGCAGGAAATTTCCTAGATGGTGAGTTTAAGTTGCTTGATCTAATTTCATGTGAGACCCATAATAAAACATTTTGGATATAATGTTGGAAAAGTATCTCACCCCATTTCAAGGTTTCTTTCTCTTGTTAAATCTCTATTTCCCCAGCAAAAGTACTGCTAGAGCTGGTGCATGAATGCAAACTCCTTTAGCTCTTTTAGTTTTGATAAAAGCCCAGTTTGATTAAATTTTATTTAGATGAAGCTGAAATCAATTATATTGACTATTAATATTATTTGCTAATAAAATAACTGTTATTTCTTATTAACTTTAAATTTTCTTTTGATGCTAAATGTTGATAAGAGAGGAAGCAAGAACCATAAAACAGCACATATGGAAAGTATCACCAACTTGAAAGAAACTTATATACTAAATTATGAATATGATTGTGACAATCTAGAATTTCATGAAAAATTCTGATTATTCTTCTCACAAAATATGAAGGAACTACTTTTACCACCCACCTTCAGACCTGTGTTTGAAACTGAATCAAATAGTTGGAGTTGAGTGGTTCAAAGAAAGATTCAACCACAGGACAATACATCTCTCTAGAATTGATTAATCATAATATTTCTTTCAATCACCCTGCCCTTAGACATCTATCCAACAACTGCTACTTTACACTATTAATTTTTGTGTGCAGTAGCCTAGACAATGACACATGGGATTTAGTAACTCTTCACTGCACATTAAAAGTACTTTATTGATGAAAGTAAGCATATAAACAGGGGAGATACATAGAGATGTAGATATGGGTCAGGATGTTATGAATATGAACGAGGCCAAACTTTCTCCGGAGAAAAGGTTCTCGTTTATTAAAATAGCTGCAAGGAATGGAGTACCCAGGATAAGCCCAGGTACCCAAACAGCGAGCCAAAAAACAAAACAGTGCACTAACCCCAAGTGCACTGGATTCCTCCCAAAAACATTGATAATCCAAAAAGAAGAACCCTGACCCCACTGAACTGCCCCCATTTGTAGCCCCCTTTGAGTCCAGGATTGGTCCATTTTGGATCTGCATGAAAATTGTTCCATTTTCAGGCTTCTCACTGGTCTTTACCACCGATCATTCTGGACCAGTCGTTTCTGCAGGGCTTCGAATGGTTGGTCAGATCTTCCATCCAATCTCTCTTTGACGTTTCCTTGCCCTGCCAGACCGCTGTTCCACCAAACCCTGGACCCTTCCCCTAGAACATTCTAATCAGCACCCCCCCCCCCCCCCCCACCCCACCTTAACATAATACAATTAATATAACATCATTAATACAATGTAATTGAACTATACCCTAATTTAACATAACTTAACTTTTACCTATAACAAGAACTCCAATCAGTTTGGAGCTTATGTTTCAGTTCTGAAATTGTTGAATAGATTTGCTTACTTTCTTCTGAAGGTGAGTGAAGCACCTTGTAGCTTATATTTTATACTCTGAATAAGGAAAATGTGTTGATCACATTGCCATTCCAGTATTCATCTTCCAAATAAGTGAAATGGAGCAAAAGGATGCATACCTGAAGGAAGTGTTAAGTCATGATAGCAGCCCTCTGTCAACAATGAGTAGTCCTTATTATCCATGGACAGTAGGATAGGAAGGAGAAAGAGTAAACTAGAATTGTTGGAAGACCAAAGCAAATTAAGAATTTATAAAAGCAGAGATTTCTGTATGTGTGACAATAAAGATCCATTAAAAAATTATCATTTGAAATAGGTAATGTAACAAGAGACAAACCTCTGTTTATATACACGTGGGGTTTTTTAGCTTTGTCATCTGTTAGGGAAAAAAACCCCAAAATGCATTTAAAAATGATGGTACCTCCTTTATCCAAGAGCTACTACATGTAGCTCCCCTGAAATAACTGTTTATAGTATAAGTAAACTTTATGTGTGTTTGGCTTTCACCCATTGTACCTTGGGTGTTTTGTCTTTGCAAATTTCCACTGAAAGTATTCCTTTTAAAACAATTCAGTTATGACTCTAGGGACTGCTAAAATGCTACTGAATGTATTGATTCATAGAATGGACAGCATAAATATTTCAGAAGGCAAGCTGGAGGAGCAACTGCTTTCACTTAAAACCTTTTCATTTTTTTGCTTTACCATATCTTAAATCTTTATTTGGCCTGAGATGTAGGTAGTGATGTGTTGGAAGGATTTTTTCGTTTTTTTCCCCTGAACAAATTTAAAATACCTTGGGTCACTTAATCCCATGAAAAAGCAAACATGAAGAAAATCCAAACCCAAATGGCAAACCTTGAGATAATTTAATGTGAGGTGCTGAGGTGCTACATTGCAATTACATTAAAGAAAACAACCTTATTTTTAAGAGCAAAGTTTGGAAGCTTGTAGGGACACTTGTGACAAATCAGGGCAGAAGATTATTATTTTCTAGTGAATTGATCACTGATGAATTGAAAAATGCAGTGTTCTAAATGGTCTAAGAACTGAAGTCAAGTGACCAAAATTTTGCTGGTATTATGAAATTACTCCACATTCCCTTATTTCAGTTATGTGTCAAAGTGAGAATTGGCTAGGGCTTATAATTTATTACAAGGATTCTTTGAAATAATAATTGTATTACAAAATATATCACATCTTTTTATTAGAGGCCATCAGACTTAGTTGATAGATCCAAAAATTCAGCTCAATTTGTGGGTTTTCTGAATCATCAGCATGTACTGATGTTTTACTGCACAGGGTAGTGATGTCTGTGCTGTCACTTATTCTCCCCAGCTAAAGCTCAGACCACTGAACAGTTCATTTCTTCAAAGAATTTCCATAATAGGATTTATAGTATTGGAAAGGAGAGATTATCAAGCCTCCAATACCTATTTCCCTTCTCAGCAGATCTGAGAATAGGATTCTGGGAAAGGACTCAAATTTTCAGTAATATTGTAACGAAAATCAGGACATAATTGCACTTGTAGACTATGTAGAGAACAATGAACGATGGCCAATAATTTGCCCTGTAGCTTGTGAATAAGTTCTGTGTTTTCATAGTCCAAGACAGCATTAAATATTGTCAAGGAAGATGAAAGAATGTTATGGTGCATGTGCACATTAACTAGCTATTAAACGTGTAAATACTCATAAATATTTAGTGCATTCTAGTAAAAACATTGAAATTGATTTCAAATACGATATTTTTGGTTCTTGTCAGAATGGGAATAGGTCATCTTTCTAACATACAGAGAGAAAACCACCTCTGCTATGACTCCTCTTCCACTAATTGCTTTGATTATTTTGCTAGAACACAGAGGATCCTAAAGTAAAGTCCCACATAAATAAATTTAAATAGATTTTGTAAGCTAAGCCTTTAAAAAATGAGAATTTATTTACAAAGAAAGCCTATTTCTTGATACATGTTTTTTTTTAAAGTAAACCAGCTTTCTTTCTTCTTCCTAGAATGTTCAGGTTCTAATATGTTTTGGGCCAATTCTTTGGCATAACCCCAGTAGTTTCTGGGGTGACCTGTATGGTATCCCTGGAAGTACTTTTTAAATCTATGGTAATAAGAAACAAATAATAGTAATAAGAAACAAAGAATAAAAGACCTTTCAAGATAAAGCATTTTCCTGGTGTTTCTCATAATCACAATCTTTCTTGCAGCACTTCCTGGGAAAGGTTTTCTATGTATGGAGATACTGAGTCTTCAGTAAGGAGGTTTTGAGATAAAAACCAACATTGTGGAACCCCTGCAATAAGATGACAGCAGTTGTCCAGAATTGTTCATCTACTGCTATAATTTGGACAAGCAAACTTTTCTATTTATCCTGGCTGTTCATTCATCTATCTATTCTTCAGGTCTTTACATGGTCAGGTTAAAAGCTGAGGGATTTTTTTTTATATATATTATTGCTTTCCTTTTTGTCAGGGTACCTCTGATAGTCTAATTTTTCTCTTATATAATTAAACCCTTTTCTGAGGTCTGGGCAAAGAGAATATAATTTCTTAATTTTTTATTCTAATTTTTTTTTTATTTATTTTAGGCACTTGTTCCCACTTCTCTGCTGAGGAAAATAGATGTATTTTCCTGAGTACAGAAACAGCATATGCATGAAGTTTTCGCTGTAATTAAACTGTGGCATTGCATAGGCAGACTTAATGTTTGCTAACCAAGAAAGCAAGGTGCTCACTGGGAACTTTTTTTTAAAGTAATTTTCATCTTTCTGAGCAGCAGCAATACTTGGCACATCCTCTTCAGTAGTGTTGCTATCCATCACACCTTCATGAGTGGATGAGTCTCATTAAGAAAGAATTTAATTCTTCTTTAGCAAAAAATTACTCATAGGTCTTGGTGAAAAGTGTTTCCTGATCCTTCTGGTAGTCAGATCAATCCCCTGATTCTGCCCTGGGAGGTGCTCTGTGGGTTTACCAAGCTATTAGAACAGTGAAGCAGTAAGCAGGGTGTGCTGGAAGATTTCAATTGCTTCTTCTGCCAGATGACAGAGATTGGTCCACCAGGATTCCAATGTCTCAATTGCTGGGTTCACCAGCGACAGTTAATACAAACAACTCTTATAGTTTGGTTTTTTTCACCAAATTGGATCTGTCTGAAATTCCCATGTACGAAATGCCCAGTCTTTTCAACTTGGAGTTTTTGAGGCAAGTTGCTCTTATTTGGTGTCCCAGTTAAAATACTACCTCTTTAACTTGAAAAATAATATTTTAACATGAATCTAACATTACTAGTAATTATATTTTTATATAGACGTGTACATATAGATACATATAGTGTTCAAATTCACAATATTATTTTCTATCCCTTTATCATGACTTTTTTAGCAATAAGAACAATGGTCACCACTATGAAAGCAGCTTTCTGCCCAAGGCCCAGAGACAGCTGGTCTACACTGGGAACAGCATACCTGGACAGACACAGGTGTTCCCATGGTGGGCAATGGCCCAGCAAGTAATGAGGAAAAATTGGAAGTGAGGAAAAAAACTTGTAAGCATACTTTAAAACGTGCCATTTTTGATTGATTGCACTATTTTGAATTATTATACTTTATATTTTGACTTATTGTGTTATTTATTTTGTATTATTGGGCTCCTTTGAATGACTGAACTGTTTTGAAGGATGTTATCATTTTGCATCATGTTCCTTTACAGGTGTGAAGTGTGAATGGAAAAGCCATCTCCAATGGATAGTGAACTGAGTTTTGCAAACATAAGCATAAGATGGCATAGTACCTCTGATTATCATCCTTATTTTATGTAATGAAGAACCAACTCAGTAGTGACCTAAGAATCATTTGCAAAGGGCATTGACAAATGACCTTGAACGGACAATGCCTAGTGATCCCTCATATTCCTCATTTTTATGATAGGATTGGTAATACCAGAGACATTAACCATCAGAAACTGTTGCTGGATGCAGAGGGAGATGGAAAATACCTCCAGATCTCTGTATGACTTCTGAGTATTGCACCATAGCTCTGCTGGTGTTCCCCACCTTGGTGCCAGTGTGGGTGGCATCCTCACACGCTGTGAGCAAGGTGGATGGTGATTAAGCTCCTCAAGCATTGTCACTTGTCTGCAAGTTTCACTTAGCCCACAGTTTAACCTTATGGCTCCCTTAAATAGCCCAAATTATCCCCAAATCTGTCAAATTACACTTAAATCCTCTATATTATACCCAAATAACATGACAGTAATGGACCTAGAGGTAATTACTGCCATAATTGGGGAAGATTCCATGTTTTGTCCAAGTAATTTATTGGAATAATTATAATGCTTTGTTTTTTATTTTTTTTTAATTTTTTTTTCAGCTCATGCACTGGTGAGCATGGCTGTTGTTGAGCTCCATGGATCTAGTGATCAGGATAAGTTGTAATAAATCTCTGGAAAACACCTTTGGGCAGCCAGTATCTAGGATGGTAACAAATCTAAAGACTGCTTTGGGCTCTCAGCACCATATCAGAGATCCCCAGCATCCCCATTTCCAATGCAATTATCTCCTGCTCCCTGGACAAAATGAGTACCTATGGCAGAGAAATGCTGACATCTGCTCCTCTGCTTTCCCTTGCACACCACCTGCCTCCAGCAAAATGTGCCCTCAGCCACCATTTAGGTGCTTGTATGACACAGAAGCCACCAGTTCTGACCTTGTTCACCTAAAATTTAATTGTTTTCCTCTTTAACAGATCTAAATCCAATATTTCCACACAGGAAGTAACGTCAGTGTGCGCTGTATCTTTGCAGAGCAGTGGATGATTTTTGCCCAGTTCCCTTTTCCTTTATCAATCTGCATTTTTTTGAACTTCTCAGTGATGCCCAATGGAAACATTTCCATGGTTTGAGCATTTTATCGTGGGTCTTAACCTCTATCAGCAACAGCAAGGCTGATCCTCAGGGCTCCAAGGAGAATCCACAGATCCTCAATGGACCAAATGCTTAAGAGGTATAAACAGGTTCAACAGTCGTCTTGTTCTGCTTCAGAGTCAGCCTGAGCATGGTACATCCTTGGTACCATGGCAGGAGAAACACAACCTGAAAAAGATTCATATGAAACTTGTCTGCATTTTCTCAGTCAATTCTTTTTCTTCCTCAAAGAGAACCACTGAACCAGTTTGCACCTCTTAGGCACTTGGTCCTTTGAGGACCCCCCCTTGGTTCACTGAAGAACTGGATTCTGACAAACCTTCTGGAAGCACATCCTGAGCCAATGCTCAGAACAAGCAATGCAACAGAATGCAACAAGCCAATGCAACAGAACAAGCAAGCATGTCATTGCAGAGGAGGTCTTGGACCTGATGTGCATAAGCACCTTTAACTCCAATTGTGACTGTGAAGGCAAGCACAAGCACTTTTATGTGCAAGAACACAAAGCTAATTGATAGTACAGGTGACAAAAATGAGAACAGCCTTGATTGCAGGGCTCTCTCATGCTCTTGAGATAAGAACTGTGGCTCTAATTTCATATTTCTGCTTATAAACCAGTAATGAAATGATTTTCAAGACTGTTTTATTAAGGTCCCTACTGGTCCATCCACAGGTTTTACTGCTTACAACAAACATATTACATTTTCCCTGCTGTTAACAACAGCTTTTTCTCTGTTTTTAAATCACCACATTCTTTCTCAAATAATATTTTTCCAGGTCTGGAAGTAATTTGGCTTGACCAAAATGTTTTTTAGTACAGGAGGCAGGGAGGAAGGATGTCTTTGCAGCTAATTGTAAGGGACAATTGCCCTTTCCTCAACCTCTCCTCTCTCAGTCAGTAAAGAAAGGTAAGGCTCCACAGAAGACAATTCAGAGCACCTCCCTCTCTACAAGGATTATGTAGTTGAGTAAATTAAAAGCCAAATCACTTGCATCAGATCTCACAGCATAAGCAATTCTCTTTTTTCTTCAGAGACATAAGAATGGTTAGATCTGTATCCATGAGAAGTGGATTTCCAGGGCTTTTAGGAGATTTTTTTTTCTGCTGCTTAATTGCCTTTAACACCACAAAACTGTGACTTACTACATTTAAAATTTATCTTGACAAATCTTCTGAATCTCATTCTGCTGTTTGTCAGAGCAAAGACTTTAACTTTCTGTCCGTCCATCCACCTACTTTATACACCACAGCTGGCAACCTCTTGGTCTTTTTTGTCTATGAACCAGGATAAGCCTAAGCATTTAAGATTTATTTTAATTCCACCAAAATACTGAAAGGAGCATACAGTTTCTGGCTTTGGTGTGCTTTAGGTGCACTTGCTGGTGGAAAATGATGCCATTTCTGTACACAATCAAGCAGCTACTGGGATGCTCGTCAAATTTTGAAATGAAAATGGGACAATGACAGTTATTTTACCTTTTTTATGTAGATAATCATGGAAATCATGCTCATCAGAGCCTGTATTCTGGTTAATATTAGCCGTTTGGAAAAATACTTTGCAAATTTCAATTTTGAACTTCTGTTTTTGAGGGGCTTATAATTCTTGAATGAGAGGAGGAGGATGATAAATTGAAATCATAATTTAACAGATGTACTATTTCATTTTCTTTTCCCCTTCTGTTTGCATTCAATACTTAGAATTTACATAGTAACAGTATTAATGACAAACAAGAAAACTAGATTTATAGTTGTAGAAACATGATACTGTTAAACACATGACGTTTATTTCCTTCTTGTGAACTGAATTGTTTTTTTGTCATTAGGATATAATGTGCATAGAAAGTAGCCATGCTGCCAGAATTTGTCTGTAATTGCTCTCATGTTACATAAATGGATCATAAAATGCCTTTAAAGAAGATGATATGGTCTGCTGTGTCAAAGATCCCTGTTTGAGAAAATTCAACTTTGCCAACAGAATGCAGATCCTATTTGTGTTGAACCAGTTGATATCAGCATTTAATCATGACATCTGATGGGGGTTTTTTTGTGCAGGGTATTAGTCTGTTAGTGCTCTAGATTAAATTTTGTATCCTTTGGTCCTTTTTATACTCAATTTAGCATCTCTAGATAATTTAGTTCATCAGAGGACAGACTTGCTGAAACAATGAATCAGACACAATGAATTACTCACAATGTTAATGTTCTTCAGCTAATTCACTGCTTGTGACAATACTATATTTTGACCAAAAACCAAACATATTTGTAGTGAAACAACCTGCATATATTCAGCAGAAAAGTAGCAGCTCAGCAATTATCTGTGGTGAAACCACACAACTGTTATCTTACTGGTGCACTTTCAAAGAGATGTTTTTAGATGTAGATGAAATCTATTATTTATAGGGGGACTTGGGGAAGGCATAGAAAAGACTCATTGTGAAGAATTTTGGGGAGGTATGTATATCTTCACCTTGATATGAGATTTTAGAACAAGCAAGTATGTCATTGATATTTCTTTAAAATATCCTCAGTGATGATGTTTCACAAAGCATTTGTATTCTATATAGACATTTTCTTGCCCTGTCCTCAAGCAGCTTGTATGAGAAATGCACATAATTTATCAGTGTTTGGAATCTGCCTTTATATAACCTTGTAGTGTTCCTGAATGTGAGAAGTTCTTAATAGAAAAAGTGAATTATTTCTGGGCCAAATAGTAATGTATTTCTCTTAACATCTCATAGTTTTACTCTATGCTGGCACCCTGAGGTGTCAGTGAAGAAATGAGAGTGTAGCTGTGGATTAAGTGCAAATGATGTGTATTGTACATTTGGCAGCTTTTTTCATCCTGCCCTAAATTTGTTCTACAAGTTTATAAGTACAGTCTCTGAATGATCTGTCAAAAGTTGTAGAATGGAAATGAATCAATTAGTACTTTTTCATGTATATTATATTTTATTTGGATTTGTTAAAAGGGGGAAATGAAGTTATGACAGATAGGAAAAGCCTGTTACAGCAGTAATTTACTGAATATCTCTACAAGGGTTCTTGTAACATTATAATTATGGTCACATCTACAGTGATGGTAACAGGGTGAAAGCTAGAGAATCTGGTGATATTGACTGGCTTTGTTTCACGTTTTTGCAAAGTATTTGTTTCCTTTTAAATGTATATTACAGAAATGAAACAAAAACTATATGAAAAAATACATTTATGAGCATAGTGATAGAGAATGGTTCTATCTCTCCTGCAGAGTCCTCCTTTACAACATCAACTGAATCTTGCTCATTAAATATTTGGCTCACTTGAGATAATCACATTTACATTGATCCGTCACCTCTGATTGTACAAGGTGATTTATCTATATATATATATACTAACAAAGTTCTACACTATAGTATAATGTTAAGAAATGTTATGAATCATTAGACTAGATTGCATCATTTGATACATTGTGTATCACATTGTGTAATTTCTCAGAATTCCAATATTC
This sequence comes from Setophaga petechia, assembly GCA_024362935.1. Taxonomy (NCBI): domain Eukaryota; kingdom Metazoa; phylum Chordata; class Aves; order Passeriformes; family Parulidae; genus Setophaga; species Setophaga petechia. Next base: position 34,203,598 of record JANCRA010000008.1, read on the forward strand.
CAGCAGTTGAAAACCAGATATGTATGCAAACACACACAGAGGAAATAAAGCCATAATATTTTAAGCAACACCTAAGTGGTTTCTTGCTCTGCAAAACATGAAAATTGCTCTGTGGTTGAAGAAAATTTTAAGCATTCTTGTGGTTGAACTTATTTTAATTTCATGATATCATGGATCAGCTAAAATTATGTATTGAAGCAGACATAGGAAGATCTTTTTACAGTGTACTTAAAGCTCTGGGAGTCTCATGTCAATTCAAAGCAAATATAGAGTCAAGTAGAAACCCACTTTACAGTTGAGGAGCTGTTTTAGAAAGTGTCTGTGAAAAAGTTGTTTATTAAACCTAATGCTTCAATACTATTAAGGAAAATGCTTAGTAAGGTGCTCAGAAGTGCTGAGAGCTAATAGACTGCTGAGTGGTCCTGAGGAAAAAGTGATATTTAGCAATATTTTTTAAGCATTACCCATGTGTTGGTACTAGCGACCAAACTTATATTAGCTGAAATTGTTTGTCTCTCCTTTTATTTATCTCTCTGACAATGGAGTAGAGATAGCTAAAGTAAGACAATAGAAAGTTGTGGAGTTTTTCTAAAATATTCCACCTTTGCATGTTCATCTTTTGTGTAGTAGCATGAATACTGTGCAAAAAATTCAGTTGAGTTTGGTTGGTGAGTCCCCAAAGTTGAACCAATCAGAAAGGATTAAATCTGGATGTCTCAATGAAATCTTAGAAGTCAAGAAATCTCTTTTAGTTTTTTTGTTTTTGACAGAGCCAACCTTTACCATTTGCTTATTATTTTCTACATTCATTTGGAATAATGTGATGTTATATTTAGATAATGATGCATACTATTCATTTCAGGGAAGGTTGATATGTCTGTGGCTCTAGTTCTAATACTTCACAATTTATCTGAGCAGTGGAAAAAATGATTATTTAATTCTTGTAGAGTGCTTCAAACATGGCACAAACTCTGCTAGTGTTAAAAATTAATAACTTCATCTGTTCATAAGAGAAATATGTGTGGTGTTTGGAAATATACTTTTAAAACACAGTTTTTACAGTTATCAAATATGTTTGTTTATTTTGGAGCTCTTTTGTTTGTGAAAGACATTTATGCCTAAGCTGTCATTGCTGCTTACACTGAAATCCAAAGGGTCTGCATTTGTAAATGTGATTTTTAAGTCAAGCACTTGTAACCAATGTTCTTACTGGAGGGACAACACGCTGCCCTACCATTCAAAAGTGCTCATGTATGTGTGAATAAGCAGACACATGAATGGCAAAACCAGCTTTTATCTACTTATGGCAGATTAGAGCTGCCTTAGAGAAAGGGAACAAAATTGTGCTGGTTTGTCCCAGATGTTACCAGGATTTAATAGTGTTTTGAATACACATGATTTTCCAAGTGAAAATATTCTATTTCTACTTGTCCCTGAAATCCATCTCATATATACAGTACCAGTTACAAGGTGATTAGGCAGCTGTAAATTTCTTCCAAGAAGGATGGGTTTAGGAGCAATTTTTAAAGTCCTTTGCCTACTAAAAGGAGAAAACTAATTGAAAAAACCTGGGAAGACTGGAAAATAAAATGCATCAGATCTGTAGTTTCCTGTGTTGATATTGATTGTATTAATAGTAGCATTATTATTTTGCTATTAATTCAGTATGTTTGGTGTTCCAGAGAGTTTATTAAAATTAGGCACCCTCAGACTTAACGAGAAGTGGAGAAAATGAACCAAAAATTGGATACCAAGTGAATCTCTTGTTCTAGCACTAAGAAGGATTGTTAGCATTTGTGCTTGACAAGGAATCCACATTAATGTAAATTTATATCCTCCAAATTTGCTCATATGAAGGTCATTAGAGATACTGACCACTGAGATGAGTATCTGGTTGCAGATTGATGTTCATATGGGCCCCATCGGTAACTGGTGAAATGACTTCTCCTGATACTGCCTGAAAGTGTAATTCAATGTGCAAAATTTAAGAACTTTTGAGTTTGCTCATGAGCAAATCACCTTATTTTTAGTCCTTCTAAGTCTCAAAATTTTTGTGCTTCTCTAAAGAGGAAAAAAAAGGCATCCTTTTCTCCACAGAAAACAGACTGATTACTCAAACTGGCTATTAAAACATTTCATAGCATGCACTGATCATCTCTCATCTTATTAAAAAGCTGTTGAAAAATAATTTATTATTTAGTTGCTAGCAGATGATAAAATATTCATTTGAGATAATGGCACAATCAGATTATATTTTATTGCTCTCTGTTTATTGGCCTTGATAAAGGGACAGTGGATTAATTACACTTCTCTTTTACCATCTCAGTAACATGAAGAAATACCACTACTGGGAAAGGAATGACTTAATTCACAGAAGAGTCTTTTTAATTACATAATTTCATGTAATAATGGAATAATCATGACTATTCTGTGCCTCCTATAACTCATTTTGAAGCTGCATCCAATCTGGATTTGGAAAAAGGACTCAGTGAACGAGTATTTAAAGATGAAATATCACTGTGCAATTCATTCTTCATGTACTCAATCAGAAACTTACCTTTTTTTTTTTTTTTTTGGTAAGTCACTGCAAATTTGGGGTTCAATCAGTTTTCAGATGTAAATAAGATTACTATACTGAAGTGCTTCACTTCATTCTGCAAGGTTTATTTTTCTGTTTATCCTTCCTGCTCTTTCTCTCCTTTTAACAAAATGAAATGCAAAGATCGAGTGAATGTTGCTGCTGATGGAAGATGTCAGAGTGACAGCCGTGGAAAAGGAGAACCTCAATTACCCCAAGGAGATGGACAGCACAGACAGCACCAGTGCAAGCTGCTTTTCACTGAACCCTTTACTTTATTCACTTCTAAGGATTAGATAACTGTTTAATTTCAGTGGCTTTGAGATCTGCAGCCTCGCTGCTGCAACTGCTGAGAAGGGAGCCAATTAGTGGCAGTTGTGAGAGATTTAGGTTGTTTTGAATGATACATGTATCTGTCCACTAGGAACTGATCTGGGAGCATCGTCCCACACACTGCATCAAGCAGCTGTTGTGGCAGTGACAGCCCTCAGCTGCACAGCTGTGCTATGATGCATTGGTGACCTCTGGGTGGAAGGCGTTCTACCCACTCACCTGACACTGGAACCACATTAGCTCCCTGTTCTGAGTTCTTGAACCTGTTTTTGAATTGTGGACTGTTCAAAACCTAAATAAGAGGTAGTGTCACTTAAGGAAGGAGCTTGCATTTCAGAGCACCAGAAAAAAAGGTAAAATGTGCCACAAAATTAATATGCTATTCCTTACACTGACCTTAACTGCTGTAATTACTTTTACAACTGCTTGGGCAGAATTCCAGCCATGCTGTCTCAGATATTTATGTATAATCTATATATCGGGGAACCTAGAAATACATTAGACACAATAAAAACTAAGAGACCTTCTGAACCATTGAACTGGCAGCTCACATGCTGGATTTTGAGTTAAATGGCATAAAACAAGAGTTATAAGGCACTGCTTAGTGCTTTACCAGATTGCTTCCTCTTGTCTGAACTACTTTTTGTGGCAGTGCAAGTGATAGCTCCCACTGAGCTCAGATAGGATGTGAAATGGGAACCTGGCACTGTGAAGGGGCTTGAGGCAGTGGCTTGCCTGTGTCAATGAGCCATATATATATACTTTTTTTTTTTTTTTTCTCATAGAATGCAGTACTTGCAGACTGTGGGACTGCTTTCAGTTTCCAGATCCCTTATGAAATTCAGATGGAAAAAAGCACCCCTGAAGCAAGGGGCTATGTCTGCGTGGAAGCAGTCTGGGTACTGAAGTCTGGTATAAAACATCTACTTTGATACTTTTTCAATACCAGAGAAAAAAGGTGGAACATATATACCATGACAGTTTTTTGTTTGGTTGGTGTGGTTTCTTTTCTATTTTTTTTAAATCTTGGACTGCATCAAGATCTGTGGACACTGAGAAAGTATTTCAGTCACCATGCTTGAGTTTTTCATCCCACTTCTTTTTCTTTTGCAGGTCATTAAAATTTGTGTGTGGGTAGTAGAGTCTAGAGGTCACTTTTTTGCTGTAGGGCCTAAACTAGATTTTACACTATTTATTGGATGCTGTTTGATATTTTCTGCCAAGAAGAAGTGAAAAAGAGGAAGAACATATGAATTTGATACACTGTCCATGTTGCTCTTCTTAGAATAAGCAATATCAGATTATAAAGGACAAATGATGCAACATAAAGCCAGTAGCTGAGATCAGATGAGAAGAACATGACCTGAATACAAACATACCTTGTTTATAGGCAGTTGAGATTGTCTGGAAAAGCAGACTGTTGATAATGTATGCATGCTGTGTTTGGGGAAGAAACCCTACATTCTGTAAGAAATTTTTATTATGATTATTTTCACTGAAATGAGTTGACCAGTTGAAATATGTTTACTATGGTTTTTTAAATATTCTTTAAAAATGCTGGATGACCCAAAATGGATTTAATATGGCAAATTTCTGTATTCCTAGCTGTTGCAACTTGCCTTTTTTCAAATGGAAAATGACAACGACTGATGTTTGGGTCATGCTATTTTATTTTTCTGTTTTGTCTAAGTTTCTTATTTCTCTCTTCCCATCTCTTATTGATGCATCACTGAATGAGGTGGTGGAAATACGATTTCTTTGTTCGGGACTGTATTGGCCTCAGAGAACACTTTTGAAGAAACACCAAGAGGAGTCATGTGGAGAACATCATAGACTTTATACATCAGTGTCAAACAAAAATGAATAGCACCATACAGAAACCTGCCCAAAATGCTGGTGGTACAGAAAGTCTGTCAGAAAAGTTTCTTGCTTTTGGGTTTTTTTTGTTGTTGCTGCTGGTTTTGTTCTTTTTTTTTTTTTTCCTTTAGTTTTCAGATTGTTTGGTTTTTCTTTTTTTTCTTTCTGTAGCCAAGAAAGCTTAGTTACTTCTTTTTTGACAATGTTAAGGGCTTACTGTAGCACTTTGGGAATTACTCGTAGTCATGTTTTATGGCATATTTGATTTCACTATAACTGTGTTTCACTCATAACAGTAAATGGAAACCAGCATGGGAAATCCAAGAACGAAACACACTAATGCTAAATTTTAGACAGTGATAATTGAGTGGGGTTTGTCAGAAGAGACAAATTTCCATTTAGCTGTACCTGGGCAGTAGAAGGGAATATGTCTCTCAGGAGACAATAGGAGAAAGTAGATGTAAGGGAAGCAATCAATGGCAATGGCATTCTCAAATCCTAAAATAAAATAAATGTGAAATTCACAGAATGTGAATATCAACCTAAAAATATCAGATTTAAAAGTTCATATTATTTTAAAGAATTAATGAGTCTTGTTCTGTGGTTTGTACAAGGAAAGACTTGTATAATAAGTATGACAATTTAGTAGCAGATCAATATTTGGAAATATTTTCTGTAGATTAGATGAAATACCTAAATCCATTTATTGAACAGCAATAGACAAGTAACTAGAATGAAAAAGAAGACATTCTTTAAAGACATCTAATTCATACACTCAGGAATTTCAATTTACATCAATTTTTCCCATTTATTTATGCTGTGGTTTGACCCAAGCTGGCAACTAAATACAGTACTCCCACTCACTCAGTCCCCCTTCCCTACCCTAGAGTGATGGGAAGAAGAATTAGAAAAAAAAAATTAAAAAAGCTAAACCTTGTAGATTGAGACAAAAACTGAAATAAAGTGAAATAATAAACATAAAAAAATAATATTAATAATAAAAATAACAAAAGGTAATAGTGAATTTCACATTTGAACAGCAGTGTTCTAATCAAACTTTAAATACTTTTAAAGCCTCTCTTCCATTTCTCACAAGTAATGACTAATCTTTGGTCTTGTGATTACTACATTTTTTGAGGAAATTATTTTTTTAAAGTTTTTAATATATGTTAATATTCAAGCATCTTTACACATGTAGATAATACACATATTATGCATATAATTATTATATATTGTTGGTTCCAAATCTCCATATGACATTGCTGTGAGCTTTCCTGAATATAGGGAAGATAGATGCAAAAGATATTATTTTAAATAGGACTGTCTTTAAAATGATGATGCTGTTTTACAGCCTCTGTGAGATTTTAGAATTCTTTTCATCCCATACTAGAACAGAGCACCAGACAGTCCTCTGAATTTGAAGAAGTTTTAATTGGAAAAGTTAATTCTGCATCTCTGAAAAATATCTATGAAATAAAGTTTCACTGGATATTTTTAAATCAATATTTGTCCTAAAGTTAAATTGCATTTGTGTAAAAGAGAGTTACCTGCAGTGCCTTGAACAATTGAACTCTCAGTTCCAAGTAGGAGCCACTGCCTGTAGTTGTTGGGGTTTTTTGTGATTTGTTGTTCATGTTTTGTGTACAAGCGATGCTGTCCTCTCTCCTGACACAAGAGTCTCCATAATTGTGAGAATGTAGACGTTGTGATCAGTGACTCTCAGCTAATTTTTTTTTCCCTAGACTGAATTTCCATGTGTACCATGTAGGCTTTAAGTCGTACAGGACATTAAGGTAATAGAAGACTACTAAAGTGACATTTAATGGAACATGGTGAGGCACTGTAACCGGGCACTGTAAGGTTGCCCAGAGGGGCTGTGGATGTCCCATCCCTGGAAGTGTTCAAGGTCAAGCTGGATGGGTCTTTGAGCAACCTGGTCTCATGGAAGGTGTCCCTGTCCATAGCAGGGGAGTTGGAACTAGATAGTCTTCAAGGTCCCCTCTAAAACAACCCATTCTCTGATTTCTTGATTCTGTGAACTTTGCCCAGTGTTACAACTCAAATAAAAAATGGGGAAAAGTGAGAGCATTGGTAGTGGTTATGGAAACCTCTTCTGCATTAAAAAATACTTCCACAGAAAACACTGAACTCATTAATCTTTGATTAGTGAAACATGGCATTTCCCTTTTAGGAACTGCAAAATTAATGCAGTATCTGAGTGAGAAATGGTAACTCCCTGTAGTGAACTTTCTCTGCTCCTCACATAATAAGTACAAGGGGAATACATTCATATTACTGTCAGTGGAGGATTAAAAAAGTGAGGAAAGCTTATATTTTACTCAGAGAGCGGAAATATTTTACAACATGTTGGATGGAGGGAAGCAGTGTAGATTACATAGTTGATTTTTCCTTTGTTGTCAGTGTGGTGGGCAGTAGGATGTAGGTTCTCAAAGGATGGCTTACATAAATACAGGAAGCTATTTCTCTTTCTGTGGTAATAGGATAAACATTGCTTGGAGTGGTGAACTGCTGAATGATTGGAAAGACAGTTTATAATCATGCTTAGCTGGATGAACATGTTTTCTGCTTGATGGTCTTCAAGAAAGCAATTGGTTGAGGTTAAAGAGGCTTCAGAGTGTGAATGGATAATTAAGACAATTCGCCATCTGCCAAGCAGGAAAAAGAACAATCAAAATAGAATCATACACTCCAATGGAGTAGCATAGTAATAGCTGACAGCAATTATACCTGTTGTTCCAATGATTATTATTTCATTAGGCTCACAACTAAAATGATTCCTTTGCTTGTGTGGAGTGTGGCTTCTGCGTACAGCAGTCTCTCCATATATATGGATAGCTGCCATCCTTTTATCACACACAAGAAAAAGGATGTTACATAGAAGAAAAAGTGCAATTTTACTAGTTTTTCTGTTGGAGACACTGGTCTCTATGTCTACTTTTAGCTGGTCACTTTCTTTATGTAAATCAGCCGCTAACTGGTAATGTATTAAAAATTGAGGCCAGCTTGATTAATATTCAACCCTGATAGATTTGTAGTTTGACCTGGAACCATGTACAATATCCAAAATTTGAAATCATCAAGAAACTGACTTTTACAACAGATCCAAGCTGGACTCTACTGTGCATCATTAGCTCCAGCAGATTTTTTTCTGTGTCACACTATACATTTCAGATTAATTTAAGGTGAAAATCTGGAAAGAAACTGCATGTTGAAAATTGATGTGTGTTGAAACAAAGGGAAAGGCTGGGAGAAATTTACTGAATTCAGTGCTTCTCAGATGGCTGACTTCTCAAATGTGATACAATATGTAACCCCATTGCATCACAAAATCACAGCAGGCATTGGCTGAGAATAAACAACCACCATATCTTCAGATGAGAGACACTGGGCAAGCTGCAGGGACTCCTGCATGTGGATAGAAAGATAATAACTGCTTATTCCTTTTACACACTCCCCCAGATTGGAAACTATCTCTCTACCAGATGGAGTAGGAAGGAAAGGAGTGGACACTAAATCTGTACAGTAGTTTTGGTGTTGCGTTTAAATTTCCTCATGATACACTTTGAAAGTTATTAGTTATCTTGGCACACTGTAAGATGCATGGAAGGCAGTGTAATGCAACATGATATATCACTACTCTGCTATACCAGGTTAAAAACTCCAAAATACAAATAAGCTTCTACCTTCCCTGTATAAATGATCTTTTTGAAGGAATTCAGCAGATTACCCACAATTTTAGCACCTGGCTGTCTCTAATGCAATAATTAATGACTGTGGCTTTTGACCATCTGTTTTACAAGTATTATGGCAGGTGTGAATACCTGCTACCCAACACTAAAAGTGGGTTGATGAAAATAACCTTTTTTTCAGGGCAATTATCTTCTATACACCTTAGGAAAAAAGTTTTTTTGTGAAAGCTTTAAACCATGTTATTTATAGGTGTATATGTAATGGAACAATATAACACATATAAGTTTAAATGCTTATAAAGGAATCCACCATATGATTATTAAATATTGATGGAGATTCTGAAGGAGTTATTAAAATTAAACTTACATTTAATATTTTATTGTCATGGCTTTAGGATTTCATTGAAAATGTTTGTCAACAGGATCTGTCATTACCAGTATTCAATAAGGGTAATATAAAGTTACAAAGTAAAAGATCTTGGACCATCTTCTACACTACATACCAGGAAAAAAAAAATCTCCTTTCCAATAATAGATAATCTCTTTGTTAGGTTGTAATTAGACAGGACATTTAGGCTTCCCCTTTCTCAGACACAGGATGTGTGTGCATGTGTATGTCTGCAGGGTAAAGGAGATAGCATGCCCACTTTTTAACTCCCAAGATTTCTATTGTGTTGAAAACTGTTACAGTGTTCAGATTTAAGACTATTAAATATTTTATTCCTAAAGGTGTTTGTATGATTCACGTGGTTCTAGTGTCTTAAAAAGGAGAGAAAGTTAAGGGGAAGTGAAAGGAATAAAAACCTTTGAGAGTTTAGAGGCAGCAACTTCAGCAACTTGAACCCAGTGCTCTACTTTCCACACAGCTCAATTTTATTAGTAAATTATTTTCTTTCTTGTTGTAATAAGACGAAGTGTCATTGAGGGAAAGTATCCAGTGAAAACTTCTGTGTGTTGACTGCTTACTTTTGTGGGTGCAGTAAAGTGATTTCATATCTCCAAAATAACTATTTTGCTGTATTGGAATCAGGCCTACTCCCAGATACACATCTATTAGGATGAAGTTATTTCAAATTTAGAAGTGTAGAAATATTTGCCATTGAATTATCTTATTTGTCCTTTTCCTTCTTCTTACATTAATATAGTTATTCTTTTCTGTCCTCTCTGCAGACGTTAAGCACTGTGTACACATGGAACAGAATGGGTTTGCTGTTGTCAGCCATTCAGGTGATTTGGTCATTTATAACCCAGCAGCTTTGTCTGCTTGTAGAACTTAAAAAACAAGAAAAATATTCTACATTAGATTAGATATATTTTTATGTAGCTGGGGATTTTGTTGGCCATGATCATGCTAGTCTGCTCTTTCCTGCTTAATTTACTCTAAGAATTAGTTATTTTCTATTTTACATTTATTCTCCCACATCATAAAGAGTAATTACTATTGCTAATTAGTGCAGATACAGTTTCATTTTATTGGTTTATATCTCTTCTGTTTCAATGCTTATGAATAATTCTTGCAGTAATCTTTAGTAGTTTCACAAGAAAAAAAAAATAGTTCTGCTGCACCACAACTTTCAGATACCTTTTTTTCTCAGTCACCAGGAAAGTGAAGTGAAATCTGTGTATGTGTTTATAGCTGAAGACTATAACTGAAGCTCTTTTGTCTTCTTCTTTTTATGATAATGATGATGATTATTATTTAACCTCTCTTTAAACAAGTCATTGTTAAGTGGACACTGGTTTAACATTCAGCTGTTGACAGTACATAAATCACATTGTGCACTCCTCTTTTCTAGGAGTTGGGCATCATTTTTAGAACCAGAAAAAGAATATTTGTGCATCTAAATTTAAACTTTCTTTTACAGAAATGTGGCTTTGTATGCAGGAAATTTGTGTAAGAAAAAGTTATCCTCAGCTCTCATGGAAGAGGAAAGTGATTTTATTATGCAAAATCTCTAGGAAATTTAATTTTATCCAGTTGTAGTCTGACACCCAAAAACACTAAGACAGGTAAATCCAGCTGCTGTAGAAAGGATCACTTGTGCACAACACATGACAAGAAATGTCATCTTCCAAACCCTCACTATGTCTTCTGGTTCTCTTTTGATTGGTGATGAAAATATCATTTTTGTATAGAAAATATATACTCTCTAAAACAAAGCTTTTGTTACAGTGTGGTCCTTTAGTGTCAGAATTTTGCTTCTCTCTTCTTCCAAAGATTTTTATATCTATGCTGCCTATCATATCCAGAGTAGCTAAGGACAAGGGGCACCCAGGGAACCAGCTCTCAGAGCTTGTCTGAGGGCTGTGAGCTGTCATCAAACAAATGTGTATATGCAGGTATTTGTAGGATCTGAATTCAGGTATTGCTCTGGCCTCCTTGGAAGAGATCTGTAAACTCTGTGCCACCTGGGTTTAATTTCTGAACTCCCTTTCTTATCATTCCCTTGCTTTCTAGATTCAGCTCACATCGACTTAATTCTCTGTTTCAGGCTGAATCCTAATAAATCGTGAGGGTGGTTTCCACTTCAGTTCTAAGATATTTTGTTGTGTTCCTGCTTGCTTGGATTGTTTGATTCCAAAAAAAGAAATTAACTTTCCTGAAATGTAGCTAGAATCTGAAGTTCCACTAAACAGCACTGCTCACTACATATATTTATGATATTAATAGACTTCATTGCATGTTTCTTATTATTGCTACTGGTTGTTTTGATTCTTCTTCTTGCAGGAGATGGAATTCCTACCAGGAAATTGCTTATTATGTTTCTTGAACATCATACTACTCCAGTTCTCACTTTCCTGAATTTAACATTTTAAAACCTCTGTAAAGTAATATGAATATGATTATATTTACTTAATATAGTAAAAAAAAAAAAAAAAGAAACTGAGCCATATAAATCATCTTAGTACTTTGTGATGATATTAGGATCAGAACTGATACTGCATAAATGTAAGATCATTTACACTTGAAGTTCATTCCTCCTTGAAAATTAGTTGGGGTAATTGGGACCTGCAGTCTTCCTGTTTCTGAATACTGATAATGTAGCAAAGCTTGCTTTGAATACATCCTTAGTATCTTTAGCCTTCTCACTTATCAATTTTGCCACAAGTACAGTCAGGGAGAGATCAGATGAACTCTTACTATGGAGAAGTGACTCTCATAGTACAGCCTTTGTAGTTCTGCTTCTATTACTTGTCCTTTGTTTCTTGCAACAGTAACAAGAAGCTGATCAGTAGATAAGAGAAATCTAATTGTGATAAACTAATTGCATGGCTAGCAGAGTAAGTATACCAGAAAAAGAAGAAATAGAAAGTAAATAGTAATAAAAACAGTAAATAAAAAAAATAAAGCACTACCAACTAAGAGTTACTGAAGAAATGGAAAAAGTTTAGATTTTCTGCCTTTAGGGAGAAATATGATAGATCCATGGGATAAGTATGCATGTAAATTGGAGGCTGCCCAAGTATAACAGTGATATAAGAATTGTAAACCAAAGAAAGTACTTGATATGTAGCCTTAGTTTTTATGATGCTCAAATATCCTCCTGAACCTAATTTGACTTTTTTTCTCTCCTCATTTTGAAAGCATCCTTTTTCTAATGTAGGCTGTTCTTTGACACATGGAAAAGCTTTAGTCTAAGTGTCTAGGCATAATTCAGTTTTTTCTTGGCTTATGCTTATCTTAACAATATCACAGTTGACAGTTTTCCTTTCTGTGATTTATACCTGTGTTTTAGTCTTTTTATTACACCATGGTGTGGGGTTGGTGACAGAGACAGGCTAAATGAGTTTCACACAGCTTCCATATCTGGAAGCCTATTCTATCTTTTTTTTTTTTGTCTCTTTTTTGTTGTTGTTGCCAAGGCCCAGATTTCTTTATTTCTTTTTGCAGAGAACAGAATGAACATCTCTAGCATCAACACTATATTTCCTTCTCTCCCAGCCTGTCAGCCTCTTTTCCCATTTTTTGTTAGGCATTTTCTCATAGTTGAAAAGAAAACTGAATATTTATTTTACATAATATATTCATTTATTCTATTTTCCATTTTGTGTATGCATGTGTAATTTACTCATTAGCAAACTACCTAAGTAAAATTGTCTTTTACAACAAATAATAATGATTCTAGAGTTATGTGAGCCTCTGCATGCTGTGTTTGAAAAGACTACCATGGTTAAGAACATGTAGGTGGGTATAGAACATTTGATTCCTAACCTTGTAAAATCATTTAGCTATAGATGTGTGAGGAAGCCTGGTCTGCTTTCAGAATTATCGAAAAATTTGCAGACAAGTTCTCTGATTTTCTCATGAAACTGCTGTGATATTCTGGGATCTTAACTAAAGCAGGTCATGTCCCTTCATGTTTTTTATAAGCTTAAATTCAGGTTTAATTTTCACCAAGTTCTTATTTACTTTTCCTCTTTCCTGTTTGCAGCCTTCTTTCTGAGTGCCATTCTATCATTCTCTTTACTTTTGGGAGAAATTGGTTTGATGTATACATGCTTTCAAAATCTTCCTTGTGTGGAATTAGAAAGTGATTAAAGTTGGCACTAAGCATGCATCCATGAGGAGAAAACCAAGTTTTAGCCCATTTTTGTTCCTTGGGAAACCTAAAGGTCATTTTAGCTAGGCTTTATCTAGTACTTCCAGTGATCCAAGGAGTACCCCACAATCTCACTCGAGCTTTCTGTCTGCACCATACTTGTGTTCCAGGAGAAAGGAAAATTATTCTCCACTGTGGTAAAGTCTAACCCTGTCCAGAGGAGATTGACCTTGGCCATACCACATCATGATTGAGCCCTACCCTTCTCTGAGAACCCAACACCGAGGAACCAAAAGCAAATGGGGAATTTTCTTGGCAATCTAGGCATATCCTGTTTGTACTATTCTCTAGAAAATCATGTTAAAGCAATGTGGCACATCCATTGTTTAAATAGATGAGGTTATATAAGTTTATATAATGTTAAAATATGGTAGATTGTACCAGATCACCCCACTGAGAATGATCTGTGATTGCATTGTACTGTGCACAGTCAGTTTACTTCTCATGTATTTTACATTGCCAGGAACTTTCACTTCATTGTTGTATTTGTTGTAAATCTATTCATTCTAGTACTTTATCTGGTCAGAGCCAATATATTTTATATATAGTCTGTGTTAGAGCCTAATTCTTGTAATTATTTAGAGTAGTATAACTCATTGCAGGCAGTGTGTGCAAGTCATGTCATTAATCTAGTTACAGCTCTCAGTTCAATCTATACAAATCACACATTACAACAATTTAATTACATTGTCAGTCTGCATTGCATTGAATTTGTGAAAATCTCAAAGTTATTTAACTCTTAGCAAATGATGGTAAAAATGTGTGCCTTTTATGCCTGGGCACCAGAAACCCAGTCTCACCTAATGGGCTTGGATATATACTGATATTTTTTCCACATGGGAAAGTTAAATAGGACATTAATATGAGAAAGCAATGCTCCCCAACAGTAAAGAAAAGTTTTATAGCCTCAAGGACCAAGAGTTCACGTATCTAAAAATAATTTTGGAAATATATATCAGTAAAGTGATTCTTGCTGACAGAAGCTGTTTTGTTTCTCTACAGTAGATGCCAGAATCTAGAAAATGAATTTGAATGCCTTGATCTAATCCATACGGTAGTGCTGTGAAGTACACACAGGTCTCATAAGCCTGGAAGGTTTATGGAAGATTTTGGAATTCTCTTTTGTGTGAAGAAATGATAAATATGTATAGATAGCATACACCAACATGTAAAAGGTTTTTCAGCAAAATCAGAGTGTGATTCTTATTGCTCATGGGTCAATGCATCAGTACTGAGAGTCTTAAAGGAGTGAATTGTATTTGCTGTGAAATTGGAGTATCTACATTTCTAGCCTTTTCCTCTCTCCAACAAAACAATTACTGCAGTTTTGATCAATTTTTATGTCATTTCTAAATGAGGGAACTCTTTTAAGGGAAAGTCTTCCTCATTTCACCTTTGTGTTTAATGACTACTACAACAAGAAAAATTTCTGCATTGTTTTTCCATGATAAAGGCTCTCTTCTGAGACTACTTTCTGACAATATATACAAGGACAAGGAGTCCTTGACATGGATTTCAATGTGGGCTTTGAGGTATCAAACTATGCAGCATGTGCACAACCATCCCTGCCACGATTGTCTCAATTAATCAGAGTATCCTAAGTATCAGAGGCTCAGTAAAAGCCTTTGCCTGGCACCTCAGAGCTTTCACATCTCTAAAATTTGTACGTATATTTCTTAAAGGATGAATATGGGAAATTTTAGCAAAATCCTGAGTTTTAAAAGTTTTATTATTTAAAGGTACTGTAAGTGTGAACCCTCATTTTTAATTAAAATTGCAATGGAAAGTCTTTGAACAATTCTTGTTTTACTATTTCTTTTATTCTGAAACTGTGTCTGAACCTTCATTATAAGCCAAACAAAAACATGTGGATTCTAGAGCGTTATACTTTCTACTTTATATGCTTTATACTACTTGCAAGGAAAAACAAAGAGCTATTTGAATAAGTTAAGGTGATTACAGGTCTTCTCACATGTCTCTGCCTCCGTGGAAAAAAATTCTTTTGTGCAGTGCAGCTGGATCGATCCCTAACAGCTCCAATTGGTGCCTGCAAAGTGTCTGGAGAAGTGAGAAGCGATTATAGCTACTGAGGCAAGTGGGACACCCAAGGGATAGAAGAAAGCAGAGTATGCTGGTAATTATGAGATTGTAGGTGTCATAGTTTTATGATGGCACATAGAGCAGCATGTAAGGACCCTTCTTCTAATTGAATGATGGCTCTGTGAGTGGAGTGGCTGTCATTATCTTTGGCAGGTTTTTATCACATGCTTTGAAAGAACCAAGATAACAGCATTCTCTCATAATGAAAAAGAAAGAAGCAATTTCTCAAAATAAAAATAGTGTTCTCTTTTTACCTGGCTGGCGTTTCACCTTTTTCTACACTGAGATTTTTTGGGTTTTTTTTTTTTTTTCTATTTTAAATACTCCTGTATGCAAACTGAAAAATTATTAGTAAAGAAAAACATAATTGGGATATTTGAAACTTCACAGACAACTTGAGCCTTTAATGCTCATCTGCTAAATCAGAGACATGCATAATATAGTTAGATTTTTTTAAAATAATATAACATATGTTACTATTCTCCACAATGTTGACTGAAGGCAGTGATAGATTTATGATATTTGTTTCTGAGATACATATTTCTGTGAGTAAGGACACCAGCTCCTTGATAATTGCTTGGTGTTTTATTTGTGTTTGGATCCTTTGTTTGTGTGACTTTTGGGATGGTTGTATTCTTTTGTGAAGGATACTTTATTAGAGCACACAATTCCCTTATATCATGGAGCACTCCCTGAACAAACACTCATTCAATGGATGGTGTTTTTCGTGAAATATTGCAATTTATATTACTGTGTAACTTGAACCTCAAAACATGGAGAAAAATAATGCTGTTTTGACACTGCATGAACACAACAACACCATTTTCCTTCTCACACACATAAAACTTACAAATATAACATAAAAGTAAGGAAACAGGATATCAACAAAAGAAGTGAAAGGAGATAGTGAGAATGCATTGATCAGCAGGATGATCTCAGCTTATCAAAAGCTTTGTTAACTTTTTCTCAGCTGTCACAAGAAAGCAGCCTACTAAGAGGAGAAATAAAAAAATGATGGTGAGTCACTCAGTGGATGTTTCTAGGTACTTTCTCTTAAAAAACAGGAAGTTTTGACAAAGTGTGCAGGGATTTGGAATAAGTGATCAGTAAGTGTCATGTCATGGGCTGATTAAAAAAAAAAAAGACACAGCATAGAGAAGGAGAGGTGGGTAGGAACTGGGGACACACTGTATGTGAGAAAGTTTTTGTCCCCAAAGTGATATCATGAGTGAAGGTGTCATCAGGCAGAGCTGCAGCACCCACATCTCTCCCGAGGGGTCTGCAGATGAGGGGATGCACATCTTTGGCCCAGAGGGTGGGAGGCATGCATGCAAACCTGCACCAAGTGTATATGTGGATGTGTTTGTGTACATGGTGAGACCATTTCTGTATTAATCATGAAAGAATGCCAATAAACATCTATGACATTTAAACACTTAAAGACACTTTGTGAATTGTCTTCCTGTTGTGGTTTAACAGCTTTATCACAAACAGTGATCTTGTGTGCATAGCTTACTGATTGCTAGTTAATTACATTTCAATAATAAATCAATAAATTACATCAATCCTGATTTTTTTAAGCCATGTGCACTGAGAAGCTTTTCCTCTGTATTGAATAGCTAAGAATAGCTCCCATGTAGGGAAAAGAGAGGATTGAAAACTGAACTGAAGAGGGATTTCACTAGTTCAAGAGGTGGTGGCTTGGAAAAGCGTGGCTAGCAAGACTTGAAAGGGAAGTTTGGAGAACTAAGAAGAGATTTGAGGAAGGGATGGTAAAAGACACAGAGAGACACTTGCACTTTGACGACAGAAAGGGACATCAGTTTGAAAAGGAAAGGACAATAATAGTGGAGGTACAAAGGAATCCAGGAATGCACTGAGAGTACAGAGGAATGTAGATGGCTTATAAAACCAAGAGTAGCTCAATGGATCATTATGAGAAATAATAGAGGGAGAAAATGTGGGATGAAAGGAAGGGGAGAAGAGAGCAACAAAGGATTTGTTTTGGGGTTTTGGTTTGGGTTGGGTTTTTTCCCCTATTTTATTTCTGATCCTACTGACCAGTAAGATCCAATTCGGGGAAAGATACAGGAGCAGGTAGTTTGGAAACAGTTCAGAGCTGAGTTGAAGGAAAGATTTAGTTATGTTGGGAAAATGTCTTTATTTGGAAATAGGATTAAAACAGAGAAAAGAAAATACATTTGAAACCCAGAATACCACAAGATGTTTTTAAAATGTATTACTTCATAAAAATATTTATATCAAAATATTTATTAAAATCTATTATTTCAAATATGACTTAGGCTGCTGTCCAAAGTACTGGGACTTATTTTTTTTTTCTAACATGTGTAACCATATACTATCATGATGTTAAAAAGAAAAGCAGAATGTCTGGGAAGCAATAGATTTTTCTGAATCCTACCTCTGACATTTCAGTTCTTCAACAAGAACAGAGATTTTAGAGTTTACAAAGATGACAGTTGTGGTTTATATTGTTGATATAATTTTTGAACATTGAAATCGTAGAAAGTTAAATTAATGGTTTTAGAGTGTCTTGAAGAGGCATATGTCAAGAACTCATTCTATTCTAGTGAGTGCCTGAGATCTGCTTTCTGCCTTGTTTGCTGAATGAGGACTTTCTTTCAAATCTCCCATGTCAAAATCCTTAGAACATCTGAAATCTCTTCACTTGCTATTAATTTAATGACAGGTACTTTTCATGACCCAGTTTAATTTACCTTTATATACATGAACACCTATTGAAAATCATGACCATATTACAAGATTCTGCTACATAAACCAACATTAATGAAA
Organism: Setophaga petechia; assembly: GCA_024362935.1. Classification (NCBI taxonomy): domain Eukaryota; kingdom Metazoa; phylum Chordata; class Aves; order Passeriformes; family Parulidae; genus Setophaga; species Setophaga petechia. Next base: position 34,221,591 of record JANCRA010000008.1, read on the forward strand.
TGAGAAATGGTTAAGTGAGTAGGAGGAGAAGAAGCAGAAAATAAACAGAGCAGTTGCTCCCCAGTGAGAAATAAAAAAGTTCTGTTCATCAATTTGCATAGTTTTGATGTGAAAAAGGAGAAAAATTGTTTCATTCAAATGGTTGTTGCTTTAAGTTCTGAGGTTCAAATGAATGAATAAAGCTATAGACTAAGGCAAACTCATATTAATTGAAGCTGCAGAAAGTATCTGTGTGAAACTGAAATGAAAGTATCTTCCCCAGTGTTATTAGCAGTCAAGAAACACTGAAAAAAGAAATTGTTTACTTAGCTACTTTTAGAGCAAGCAGTATGAAAAAACAAAATAGATGAGTACTTTGCCCAGCAATGAGAAGCACTATAGTGGTACAAGCTACTGGGTATTCTTGAAAGACTGACAAGAACTGATGTATTTTTGAAGGAAAGACATAAATATTTTGGCCTAAGGAAGATGGAGACTTCATGTATTATAACTTCAAAAATACTTTCACTCTTGTGGACATAAAAGACAAATCTATCAAAAATTGAGGATTTTTCTGTTATCATGCCACCCCTTGGGAAAGGAGTCCTGGGAAAGCACTATCATAAATGCACTTCATATGCTCATACAAAATATCTCTTTGCATGAAATTTTGCATATTACTGGCAGAAATATATGAAATTGGAAAAAATATTTTCAAATTGTTCAAAATATGCCTCTTGCTTTGCATTACAGGTATGAACATATATGCATTAAGAAATTCAAATGTTTCATAGTATTGAAATGGTGGATATCAAAGTGTGTGAACTATTTTAACTTTCTATGGTTTAGTGTTAAAATACCTTGAAGGTGCTTCTAAAATAAAAATAGAACAATGCAGACACAAAATGAGAAACCATGGTGAGGTCCCAAGGTATTAAATTAGTTCTACAATTACATGGCCAGCTATTTTGAAAACAAGACAAAGCTAAACCAGGTTTTATTGCCTCATGCTTTTCCTTTCGATGTTTCCAAGAGCAGCATCCAAGAGCTGTTCAGTTTTCTGAAGAGCAGTGTCTTGTCTGGTGTTGGAAACTCTTCTCCTGAGGCATTACATGGAACATTATTGTGATGTCAGAGTCACTATTAATAAGAATTAATTGTTTGACAATAGAGATTTCATGACCTTAGTAAGACTGGGAAGTAGGAAAGATTGAAAGTGCACTTTCATCGATTGTTACGTGCGGTGTATCTGATGGACTAACTGCCTTGAGGGAGGGTTATGGTGGAAGAGACAAAGTGTTTCACTCAGCACTTAGTCAGCTGGCAAGCTGTATGAACAATTACAGCTACTGGTTGTTAAAGTCAGTGATCTCACCAGGAGCAGGATTTCTTGAGGCTGTGCTTTAGACCAAAGTGTTTGGTCATGTTTTGGTCATAATAACAAGATACACCTGAGCCTGTGTTTGCCTCCTAAGTTACTTGAAAACACTCTTATATCCTTCTACACTGAATTATACACCTTCTTGAAGTATATTTAAAAGATTCCAACATTCCATGAGGTTGGCCATTGATATCACCTGCACAAGACTACCATACAACTTCATAAATCTCCTCTGATTCATGCATTGGAAATGTTGAGCTGTGGGGCTGGTAAATTTTATGACTGCACATTTTCAGTTCATGAATTCATAACTAGACATTTGCAACTTGCAAATCTTATTTAAGAACTGTGACCTTAATGTGTAAAGACTTCATGCACTACAGTGACAGTGGAAAAATTATCTGATTATTGTGGAATCAAGCCTATTGCATTTGTCTCTAAGAGTCTTAGAGCAGAGGAGAGTATTTTATTTATGAAGTTTCAGTACAGTTAGATTTTTGTCTGGGGGTTTTATGAAATAAAAACTCAGATGATAATACTTTTAAAGGAGAGACGTTTTTTGAATGTGGGCTTAGATAAAAGTAAATAGTATAAAAATTATTATGTTAATATTTGTGATGATTACAAAAGAAATATTGCTAACCCATAAGATACAAATTTCTATGTTCAGCTATCTAAAAGTTAGTCCTTAAAAATTAATATTCTGCTATTTACATAAGGTTTATGAAGACCTCTGCATTTAACTTGAATTAGGGATAATTATGTTAGTTTGTATCTTGATATGTTACAATTTTATGTTTTCATGCAGTACGCTAATATTTTGATTGAACTGAGACTAGGCATACCACAATATCTAGAAACAGCCTGCTTTGGTAGGATTTATGAGACACTATCAGAAGTGAAGAACTGTGATAAGCATCAATTGCAAGCAAACGAGAAAAAAATCTGAATAAATCAGCTACAGAAAAAAGTGTCATAAAATAGGTCAATTTCATGTAGAGACAGATGCATTCATAGGAATGAAGTCACAAGTTCAAGATTTTGCCCAAGGGTTTAAATTCATTCTTGCAAAAGTTTCCCTTTGCTGCCCAATGTGTCACAAAGACCGGGATCTTAGTTTTAGCCAAGGATGGACTGGAAGCTCTTCAGTACCTGGATCTGGGCCACCAGCGAGTACCTGTACATTTAGTTCACCCTGAATGTGGTTTTTCCTGTCCTTTGACATAAGAAAATGAACGTATAGGTATGTACTGTAGAAAGCAGCTCTGGGAGATATTAATGCCTGTTCAGCCCATACTTTTCTTAATAAATAAATAACTAAAGGCAAGGGGAACATTGAAGTTTTCATGATGGCTCTGTGTTTTGCATCGTACCATTATATATTTGAAGGAGAATGTTAATTGTTTTGTCAAACCTGTTTGGAGAGACTCCAAACTATGAGTTTTCTCAAATAAAATAAGAGATAAGCAAAAAGATCTTGATTAGCCAAACCTGAATCAAGACTTCATGGGTTTCAAAAAGCCAAAATCATAATGGAATTAATTAAACCCTGAAATTTCACTAGTGTCTTGCATGAAGAAGACTTTTCTGAGATTAAGTTTTTCTAAGATCGATACCAAAATTGCTTTTCAAGAGACAAGCTCTAAAATGAAAATATATGATTGTTTTTATTTGTAGAGGTAATCACTTTAAATTCTCACTTCTGATGTTTTAGATTTACAGGATGTCAGATATATAAAAGTAATAAGACATATGTTGTAAATCTGAAAGTGCATATTTGTTAGGCAACAAAGTAGAAATGTGCCATGATTGTGAGTTATGAGAGAAAAAATTGAAAATACTTAAAATGTTCTGACTTTTGTTTGCACACTCAATTATAGTTTCACTGCAAGTGTTGTTGGACAACACTTTAAATTCTTGGATATCTTTTTCTTTTCCTGAACAAAAGGGATACAAATATCAACTGCATACCAAGGTGAATTTCAATGTAAGCAACATGGGTTGCTTACTGCTAGAGAGTTTTGTTGGCCAATACAATACTTGGCATAAATTGAAGCAATTGTGCTGCATTGTAGTCACCGTCAGTGCCCCCTCAGTCTCTGCAAAAATTGATTTTAGACATGAAAATATTCTTTGACTGAAGTGAATTCTGCTGAGACAATTAAAAAAAGAAAGAGTTTGGGTCAAGAGTCTGATTGTCTTTTCGTACTAATACAGTATTGCTTACTTTTGAACGAGTTAGTTTAAAAAAAATCATTCCATATTTATAGACATAGTTTCTAAAACTTTGTTGCCATCTAACTCACTTAAAAGAATGTCTGAGAAATAAGCCTCTTAAAAGAAAACGTTTTCTCTAGGCTACCCTAAAGCATACTGAATAATTCATGCAAGTCATTGAAATAAACACAATAAAGAATGAAGAAGTTAAATAAATACACTTCTCTGAGCTCTGAGTTTATATATTTAACTATTTGTTCTATGTGCAAAGTTTCGTCTTGCAAATCTTGATACTGTGAACTAATACTAGGGGGAAAACGTACTAAGAGGATTTTTTTCTTTATGTCTGAGCTTAAAATGCAGTAAACAATTGAGAACAGACCCCTTGAAAGGTCAGTGATAAGACCATTTTGACTGGAAACATTTTAAGCAAATCATAACGAGATTTTTATTTTCTTCCTCCTGGTGCTAATTCTCAGGGAGCTTTTTTGGTTTGTATATAGTATTAGCTATGTATGATATGGTTTTTGCCTTGTTTGAGAAAAGATATGACTACCAATAGTGGTTAAAATCTAAAATTCCCAATAAAAATCTAAATTTACTGTAATAGCTAAAAGTCTCAACTCACCACCACCACACAAGAAAAATGAAAAAACAAACAAAAAACCCCACCCTAAATCCCAGCATCTTCCCTGACATACTCTGTCAAAATCTAGCTCTATGAATTCCCAAATTGTTCTTTCAGTCCTATTTTTTCCCAGTTTCACACCTAGGAAAATATCCTACAATAGTAAACAAAACCCAAACCACCACCAGGAACCAACCTCCCAGACCCTCCCCCCAAATGTATTATTTTGTTCCCAAAATAGAATCATAGAATCCTGCTCATTTTACTAGTGCAGTGGTATTAGGTAATTGCACGGATAAATATAAAAAATGTTTTCCATCTTGATTTGTGATACAGGGCAAGTTTAGTAATGTTTTTGAGATAAGACATGTCAATGATGGGAAGAAAAGCAAACCTTAACACTAAGAAAATCCTAAACCACAAAAATAAATTTAAACTAAATCATTTTCCAAATGAAAACACGGAAAAATATTCAGGATAGTGGCACGTATTAGGGATGCTTTGTAGGGACACATATAAGGGATGTTTTGTAGGTTTTTTTCCAAACACTGCAAATCATCTCTAGCTATTTTGCAATAGGCAAAATAATTTAATTTAATTCGAAGTGTGTCCTGCTGACATCCACTGTAAAACTAACAATAATAATTGCCCAATTCATTTGACGTTTTTCTTCCAACGTTCAGGACTACAGCAACAACAAATTAGACAAAATGTTTGTGGCACTGCTGCACATCATAGCATCATTTTCAGATTTCTCTATTCAGCTGCAGACAGAAAATGCGCTAGTTAAAAAAAAAATCAATTTTTCAGTACAAGATCTGCATCTAAATATATATATATATATATATATATATATATATATATATATATATACACACACACATATATATGTATACATGGATTCATGTAATGATATAAGCCAGAGTTCGCTGTTGTCAGCAAAACCACTCACTGGAACTTGGGTTGAGCTCATAACTTCCTTTCCTCTCTCTTAGCCTGCTTTAAAATGAAATATTCAGTGGTGAAAGTAGGTGAGTATGAATGGATTTGCCAGAGCACAGTCCTCATCTCTCCACACAAGGAGGCAGACTTTATTGGATATGGGTCAGTTTGGCAATATGCAGAAGGGGAAAGAAGTCCTGAAACCACATATAGGTTTAGTAATGAGCTTCTTCTGCTCTTCATATCCCTGGAAATATTTTCTGTCTTACTAACTCTTATTTTAACATGCAGTCATTTTACAAGTGATAAACATTGATTAGTAATTAGTTTGAAAGCAGTGTTGTCACAACCAGTCTTAAATATACGAGGATTAATACAAGACAATGGTCCTTGAAAACATGAAGATTGGGACTGGAGACCAAAGCAAAAGATGGAGCAAAGTGATTGGCTTTTCAGAGGAGGCAAAAATAATTTCCTAAGTGTCACTATCTATGATTTTTACTGATGATAAAAATCTTCCACTGGCTGAAAATTTTTATTTGGAGTACTAAAGAGAGATGGCCCATAAGAATATTTTATTGTAATGTAATGAATATTTTAATGTTTTTGTATGATATTTTCTTTCACTTTCATTGGGAAAGATATCTACTTCATTGCAAGAGTTCATAGTCTTATTTTTATCCCTTGCTGGCTGAATGGGCTAACGGGAATATTGTTGGCAAAACAGTTCAGGCATGCTGAACAGCTTCCAGAGTACACTTAGCATAACTTTGAGTGTTACTTCCTGAGATTCATAGTCACAATGTGCACGAAATATCCAAGATTAGTCTACTTTTATTGTTTTCTGATTCCTGGAATTTCTCTTTTGCCTCCAAGACATTTCAAATGTAAGACTGGAAAGAGGCCATTTCATAGTATTTTGGTGTTATGTTTTATCTCTACAAGGAAAGTGCAGAGAAGCCTCTTTAAGTTACTTCTGTCAGAATTCCCCAGATTTGCACTTTGATGTGTACTAAATGCATGTGTATTAACCAGTGTCATTATTTTTTTCTATCAATTCATTTAACATGTGATCTCTATTTCCACTAAATTAAAGCACCAGAAAAAGACAGTACCACAGGCAGCTAAGTAAGCCTCTTTGCCATGTTGGCTTCTGTGCTTGATTGTTTCTCTCTGATTAAATTCCCTCTGTTATATTAGTACAAATCAAGAGTGTGTTGGAGTTTTTATCTAAAGATGAATAACTTGAAAAATATTAAAAAGTTTAAAAAGACATTAAAGAGTAGAAAAATTACATACTTAAAATTATTGTCACATAATTGTTTTTTAGATCCCAATACAGCCCTTGAAATGACAATAGATGACATTAATTTAGTTTGTTTATCACATAGCTGGTGCTTTTTGTTTAGATGTGCCATATCTGGCTTGGATCTTTACCACTGAATGAATCTCTCTCATGGCAACCTCTGTTCTATAAAATCATAATTGAAAAGAATTCTTTACAGCATAATTCTGGATTTTTTAATGAATGACATGTAGTATAGCTTCTGCCATTTTCCTTTTTCAACAATTACGCTATAGCAAGAGCTTCTGTGAAAATTAAAGCTCCTTTATTTTAAGAAAGATATAAAAGGCTGGGTTGTCTATTTGTTTGGTTGCTTTTTTAAAATCATAGGTTAAATTTTTTCAAAACATTACACAAAAAGAAGAAATTAATTTGTTAAGGTTATGTCTGTAATGACACTTGACAGCCAGTTTTATTTGGCAAGGTCATTTTGACTGCTTGTACAATGAAAGTCAAGATTAAGAGGAAAATGTTCAGACAGATGGATTTAATCTGGTTTATACTAACTACTATTCTTGTGGTTTAGACAGTTTCCTGAGTAACTGCAATTAAATAACTCAAATCTACTCTTTGTAGCTTGAAAGTTTCTAAATGTGGTGCCACTTCAAAAATGTAATGTGAATTTTCTTCTAAGAGCAAGTAAGAATTTCAGTCATGGGAAAACCTTAATTTTTTCACTTTTTTTTAACATCCAAAGTTGCATTTTAATGAGATCCTGGAGATCAAATGACTGGAATTCTCATATACTGCATGTGTCTGAAAGCAGCTGCTTCAGAGTAGAAAATTTGAATCAGGCATATGTTTTGTAACCCACCCCAGCCCCCACATTACCCTGCTTTCTGATCAGTTTGTTTAGCTCTTGTACCTGGCTTCAAGTAGGTAAATAGTGTAGGGCAGGGGTTTGCTTCTTTGTATACAAACAGTTACTCCCTTATTGTAGAAAACAACATTTAAAAATATTCAGACAATCAGATTAACTCTTGATCCTTTGTTGGAAAAAAAAAAATATATGTGTGTGTGTGTATGCATGTGAGCATATAGGCAGGTACTGAAAGCATATGGCGAATTTACTAAGAGAGTAATGGATGTTCATTTCTCCTTTTCTAACACAGATTTCACATTAACTGAATTAGATTTGCCAAAATTTCACTTGCTTTATTGTCACATTTTCAGTGTGGTAAATCCTGAAATAGCAGAATGGAGTACAGCATTACTTTGAAACTCTGAAGCCTCGTATTGAGGATATAATTAGATTAATTCAATTTTCCAATTTTCCAAATATCTAGATTGCGAGATCATTTAATTATGAATTTTTCCTTTTTTTGACAGGAACATTTATAGGGACTTTTGGAACCTTTACTGATCTACATTAAATCTCTGAATCTAAGTATTTTACAGTTTCAGGAAAGAAGAGACTTTTATTGTGAAATTCTAAATGGAGTCTGCTACCAGCTTCAGTTCATGTTTCCCTCTGCTGCTCCAGTCTAATGAAGTTTCTGCAGATTTGAGTCTTTAAGTATTGAAGTTCTGCCATTCAGATGGAGAAACACATGGAGACAGGGCCACTATAAATTTTGGAAAGGTTGAAGAAGATGCATAGCTACTTTTATTGAGTTACAGAAATATGGATAACAGCATTTCTCACATAAATGTAAAGTTTCTGAGAAATATTCCATTGCTATAAATCAGGCACCTAAGTTAGAGTCAAATATAGATTCAATCCATAAATGTCAATGACCTTCTCGGAAATTTCTGGAAAGTTTCTGGCAGTAAGTGCAGCATTGTGAGTTTTCCATTTAACACTAGCACTAATTTGAATAATTGCATATATCACGGATATAACGGTCAAATTTTCTAAGACTTTGGGTCTTAGAAAATTTGGGTAGGGACTCCATCTGGGAAGGAAAAACATGACTTAGGGCATTTCTATGGTGATAATACAGAGCTTATTAAATTGAGGAAGAGGATATATAAGAGGGGGTTTATAACAAATACAGGTCTACAGAAAGGGGGAAGGATAAACAGGTAGGGGAGAACAGTGGCAAGTGGGAGAGGAAGAAGAAAAAGTGAGAAACTGTTTTCTGCTCAGAAAAAGGGAAATATTTAAGATTATGATAATTGTCTCCACTGTTGAGATTTAAAGTGGCAGGAAAATAGATGCCCAGGTATTGAGGAGTTTGACAATTGTTTGGTTTATTGGTTGTTATTTACAACAAAAAAGAAATTGAGAATCCTGAGGAAGTTTAATTTCTGAATGTATAGTTAGAGAGAAGAAAATCAAAGTAGATTTTGGTTTGGAAACCCTATAATTCTTTGACCAGAAGGTAACATCTTCATGTTTTCTTTTTTTCTTTTTACTTCACTCTATTCCTTAAAATGCTCCTTCCTTAAGTGGAAATCATTCAGAAAATGCCAAGGTATAACTCTTTTCTTTTAAAACTGTAGTCCCCTTTCCCTCTCTTAGATTTTGAGGCAGGCCTTCTGGTGCATTCATTTTGAATGCGATTAACCTCTAATGCAGTTTTTGGATCAAAATTTTGCAAAAGAAATAACCTTTTTTAATGGTTTTTTTTTTTTATTCTACCCAAAACGGTTTGACAAAAGTTCAAAACCAGCAATCTTTTAACCTTTCAGTTTTCACATGGAACATTTAATCCAATGATCTTAAATATTAATTTCTCAAACAGCTTGAAATTCATATGAAATATGCATTATGCTACAGAGATACTACTGGGTTTATGCTTTTATGGCATAAAAATCTTGTGAATAACATCCTCATGGAAGTGCATGTTAGACAGATTAGCAAAACATTGTGCAGTAGTAAGGAAGGAAAGACTTATCTAGCAGAGTAAAAGATTTTGATTCTAGTACCTATTGTATTCTGTACAATAGAAAGCTGTGTTTTCTTTGTGGGAATACAAGATGTCAAGTGATTTCCAGCACATTTGTAGCCATCACAGAAAAGGAGATGTTACTTCCTAACTATAAACCTACTGCTGGCCACAACACCCATCAGAATGGGATGTATATAGGAAAGTCCATTTTAAAAAATCATTATTGTCAATATATGGATACATTAAGACACAGTAGAATGTGTAAAACTGTTCCCAGAATCTTGCAGCAAATCAGTGATGAAAACAGGTTATTAGACAGAATAGGTGTTGTACTAAAGCATGGGACTATTTTTTTCTAATGCAGAATATCAGAAAATGCAGAAATTGCCACAAGTTTTTTCCTCTTTTCTGTCTTTTCCTGAATCTTGCAATGAAAAGTGTGTCTACCAAGGCTTTCAAAAGCCAAGCTAAAGCAAATCATTATTTTGGAGAAAATCCAATAGCCAGAGATGTCAATTAGCTTACTAAAACTGTAAAATATAAGTTGCAGTTAATGTAGGTTGTTAAAATATGTGATAGCCTGGGAGGTATTTTTGTTTCCTTTCTTGTTGTTTTATAGGCCTAGAAGCTGTGCAGCAGTCCTTGTTCTATTAATAACCATTCGACCCCAGCAGCAGGAAGTGCTGCTGGTGCAATTGCAGTGGTCACACATCATTTGCATAGGGAAGCCTTTCAGATGCCTTAGTAAAAGGTACACTGATAACTCTTATCAGTGCACTGATAAGAGTGCATCTCCTGGATGTATCTCCTGGACTCTGAGAGTCTCTGGACTCAAGTGTTTGATCTAAATCACAAATAATTGATGGTGAAATAGTCTATCTCATGCTTAAGTGACTTCAGATGGAGGACTCTCAAAAGTTTTGAGCTACTGCTTCTTTCTTAATTCAAACCAGCAAGGGATGAGGGGCCTTTGCTGTAGCTACAAAGTAGACCTGAAAGGAAAACCTTAGCTTTATATTGCCAAAACAAATAATTAATGGAAAATTCTGATAGATAACCTAATTAGTTATAGAAAAACTGATATACAGATTCTAGGAAGTGCATTCTAAAGGTACAAACAAATATTCGACTTGTGACTTTAAGCAGTGATATAAGGTAAATGAACTATTTGTAGTGATAGCTCTTCTAATGTCACTTAAGGTCAATATGACTCCAATTAAATTAAGGGGGGAATCTGCTTGCAAGAAGTCCAGTGTGGGAAGATAGATAGTTCAGCCTGAGGAGAAACAAGAAAACTGGGTTTGGTCTGGGTTTGACTCCTGCTCTAGGAGTATCTTTTTGTTTGGAATTTAATCTGTATGCTATATGACAATGTTAGGAGGGTTGAACTTTTATGAAGCAGGTGTGAATATCAGCTCAGTCTCTCTGACTTCAAATGACCATCTGTTTCTCCACTTAGTGCAGAAAAAATTGTGCAAGAATCCTTTGTTAGGCTGTGGTGGAGGGAGACAAGCAAATACATTTACATGCAAATTCTATACACTCTTTTTTTACTTAAAAGAAAGAAGGCAAGTAAGAATCAAAACAAAATGGTAATAATTTGAAATTATTCTATTTCTATACCTGGGAATTTCTATATCTAGTTACCTATTTTCAACCTTTTTCTTTTTTAACGTGAATGTAGAAATAAGCTCATTTTGTTGTTTTCATCAATAAATTTGTTTCCTCAGAGATGATAGCTGTTTATCTGCCTTCTCCTTAATTGTTCTTCATTACCAAAATACTTCACTTTTAATAACTTACTTTCCTTTGTAATTATATTATCTCTTGGATTACACTGGAGTTTTCCCGTGAGGATTTAGTTTTATTTGATTCCCTTGTATAATTAAAGATGTCTATGTTGTATTACAGAGCTCCAGTCTTTACTGAGGGTAGCTGGTATCTGACATGAGGTAGTAAGTAGGAGTTGAGAAAGTTTTGGTCACATTTTTGTGATTGTAAGTCACGATTCCAACACATTCATCATATTAAATTATCACATCAGAAATATATTTCTGTGTATTTATTTTATAAAATAATATTATTGATGTTCTCTCTCTTACAAACAGAGAGGCAGCAAATAAGAAGTCATTTTTTGAAAAGCAGTAAAATAAAAGAAGTAGTTTGTCTTTGTAAATCAAGCAGACAATTATATTTTCCACAAACATATGACAGTCACTGCTTAAAAATTAAAAAAAAAATTAATTGAAAATGCTCTGTGTTGGATAAAACCAATGTAAGTGTACTGTTGCCTTTTGCATGAAATTAAGAAAAACTAGTTTTGTATCAGTTAATTCAAGGAAATTTTCAGGCCACTTTCAAGTAAGTAAAAGGAGTTATATACAGTGTTTGGTTTACTTAGCCTTCATTACCAACATAATTCTGAAATTATGATTTTAATTCTAAAGGTGTGATAAAAAATGTAGTGTGGATTTTTTTTTGTGATTGTATTTAAATGCCTTCATTTTAAAAAGACAAGGAATTACTTGAGTCCAGTATTTGCTTATTTGGATACTTTTGAATGAACAAATAGGAAAATAGGGCAATACTTCTGTGAGGAAATGATCAGCTGAAATATTGAGTGCCATATATAGTGGCCTTAGGTTGCTGTGGCTTTTGTAATATACATGTTCTTGCATATTTATTCATTTATTTGCTTATTTAATATGGCATCTATTACCAGAAACAGTGGACTGACACAGTAACATGGCATACTCCATAGAGATAATTTTTTTTAAACCACAGTTAGGAAACATTAACATGCCAGGAGCTGATTTTAAATGTATTCTCAATACAGATTAAATATATTTCAGTAATATAAATCTTCTGTGGCAATGCAAAAAATAAAACAAAACAAACAAACAAAAAGCTGAACTCAATGCAAAGAATATCAAGGCAAAAATTATAAAGTTAAAAGAGTTAGATTTCCATAGATTGGTGAATTCAGTGTTTGTCATAAAAATAAAATAAAACAAGGAAAGTAGCCTCCCCAACACCTGGTTGCTACACAAAACCCTGGAAAGCCTGGAGTATATCTTTCTCTAGAAATAATCTGCACCACAAGAGATGCAATTGGAAGTATTTTAGATATGTTACTGAGAATTTTTGAAAATGAAATCTAAGCATTAATTACCAGGATTATTAAACTTGTTTCATATGTTTGCAGCTTTCAGAGTCAGGCGAGACATGTCCAGACCAGAGCACTTTCAGGTTTTATTTGCATTCATATGGTCAAATGGCTTCTGAGAGTATGAAAGAAAAGGAGGTTAGGCATTCCCTCATAGAAGAGTAAAAGAATATATTTAGGAAGTCTACAAAACTTGCAAATTTGCTTTTGATTTCTGAAGCTAATCATATGTACCAAAGATGTGTACCATCATCATCTTTGAAAACTATTGCTTATATTTATATAATTTCTTTTGCCAGATATGCAATTTTAATGTTAATGAGATGGGATGAGATGAAATAGCTTCCAAGAAAGATTTGGTTCTAAATTGTCCTGGGCAGATTTATCTATGCTGAATAATAGTTTAAACATTAATGTCAGAGCAAAAAAAAGATGAAATTCTAGTTTAATCTATGAATTTGACTGAGTGCACAGCAGTGTTTTTGTTGTTGTTTGGTTTGGATTTTTACTAGGGTGGAAGACCTCACCTATTTCAGCTATTTTTTATTTATACATTACTTCCTGTATAATTTATGGTTTCTATTCCAAGATTGCACAAAAATATATGCAATAAATGAGTATGAGGAACTAAGTAAAAGTGAAGGCCTGTTTTATTTAGAGCATTTGGGCCACTTAGGCACTAATATTTCTTATGTTTACAGACTGCTTTGGTAATGCCATATTTGATTTTTAGAGCAGAGTCTTGTCTCCCTGTATAACTCCTTCTATGTAACTGGAGACATCTGTGACTAGTCATATTAATCACATCTATTACAGAGAAAGTGGTAATGATTTTTAAAGGTTTTGAAGACAAGGAAGGCTTGAGTATGTTGAAATAGCTAGGAAACATAATTAATTTTTTAAATGTTGCATAAAAACAACAATTAGGAAATAAAATATGAAATAAAAATGATAACCATTTTAATTTCTGTGGTGTTATTGTCTCTATTTTTAGATGTAATAGAAACCAAGTTTTTTTTTTTTCCCATGTCCAAATTTACAACAAGAGAAAAGCTAACTTCATTTTTATCCTGTGATGAAATATTTGGAATGTTTTAAAACCCTTTGAATTTATTTTGCTAAATACAAAGGAGGCTCATGTGCCTGACTTTCAGCAAAGGGTAATGAGGAGAATTCTAGCACCTCTGGCTCAGAAAACGAGACACTTACAAGTTGCTGCTCACTGGAGAAAAAATATAATTTTCTTCTCATGGGTTTTGCACTTTCCTCACAGTATGCCCGGGGCCTCTCCCAGAAATGGGTCAGTAGGTTACACGCATCATTGTCTGGGACAGCAGCAGCATCCATACTTACACACATTAGTAACACCTGAGTCCTTCTAGCATTCTCTTAGGATATTGTGTGTATAATGATACAAAGTGTTTAACCCAATGCACTGAATGTTTGAAGTTAGTAGGAAGGGAATGTTAAGAAGCTGCTATTTGATCTTTCAGCTTTAATGGACTCAGGTTGATTATAAGATTAAATCAGGACTAAGGTAATCTCATTTCTGTCTGTACCGTGAAGATTTGTGTCTGGAGCACTCATAGAGATGAATTCTCAGGCTTTTGGTGGAGTATGGGAGAAACTCCCACCTCAGTAACAATTGTGACTTACCTTGCTGTTTTGTCAGAAGTGAGGTTATGATATGAATACCTTTGTAAAACACAGGTTGAGGATCTCAGTGGCATGACTGAAATATTTGGTTATCTTTTAAAAGTTGCATCTTGTTATAATAGATTCATTTATCCATTACTCTCTGCATCAAATACAGCATCTGCCCCAAAATCTGTGCCACTGCTCTTCTACTTGTGTTTCACACTGGCTGCTGGCCTATAGGTTAAGGGATGTTTGTGCCCGATGTATAAATGTTACCTGGTTTGCAAGTATGCTATTTCTGTGCAAACTATTCGTTATTTCTATCAAATAGGTCTTGCAGAAACCTACTTCATGCTTTCACAAAAAGTCTCTATGACCTCCTTCCTTGGGCAGGGATTTTGGACAAGAAGACCTTCAGAGGTCCTTTCTTACTTCAGCTATTCTGTTAGTTTGTGAAAGAACAAAAAAGAATGTGTAGCATGCAAGGAATTTTTCTATTTTGCCAATGAATATGCAATCACACATATGACCTCAATCTGAACAAAATGAGTAGTCTGTGTAAATCCTAAAGGCAAATTTCAAGTCTTTTGATCTGCAGCAATGTTGTTTGTTTCAGCTGCAGCTTCCTAGAAATACAGGATGAGTTGCAGTATTTCTCTAATTTTATTAATAATCTAAACACATTAAACCCAGTGGGGCTGATGAAAGTACATTAATTATAGTTTTCACCCTTTGATGCAAAGCATGTGAGTCCTGTACACAATGATATGGACACGATGATTTAAAACAATGGACAAAGATTAATAATAATAATTTTTTGAGAAAGAAAGCACATACTTCTGAGTATTAATGATCAGAAAACCTTTTTCTTGACAAATAAAAGGTATTAATGATCATAGAAAATTAGATAAGATTTGGAACTACAATACCAACCTTTTCTGATCAAATATCCTCTTATGACAATGTGACGACCCTGACAGGCTGGAAAGGTGCAGATGAAGCCCATGAAGGTCAAAGCCTAATGAAAATTTCTCAAATCATAGTGTGGCCTGGGTACAATTACAGTCAGCTTTTCTGGGCCTCTACAGATAGCCTATATACACTTCTATATGAGACTTAACGCAATATTGAATACAGACGGAAATCTTAGTAAAAGTAGAGAGAATTTTAATAATTCTTAACTATACTTCTTAACTTAAATATGTCTTTTCTTCTGCTTAGTTCTGGATTCTTCTAAGCTGATATTCTTCCCTTCTTTCAGATATATCCCTAAAGTTGCCTCACTGCTTCCAGAAGCTTACTAGTGGCTTTCCTTTTTCTCTGTATTCACGGTAGACAACTTTATCCTCACTTGTGCATTTCTTTTCCTGCTTCGATGCATTCCCATGTTTCTCATTATAACTTATCTATTTCAGAAATATCTTACATAATATATGACCATTCTATTTCTCAAGAGCTACTCTAACATTTTCCTCTCCAGTCTGCCAAAAGCATTTTTCTTGTTCTTATGTGTAGCCCAAACAAGGTGGGAGAAATGTCTTATTCATGAAATAGTGTTAATATTGCTGATATACAGGCAACAGTGACAACAATAAGTGCTCATTGCTCAGGTGTGTTAAACAGAAGGAGATACAGATACAAGGGCTATTTTTCTACCTAGCAAGATTTTAATAGAGCCAGGGGTTGTCATGATTCTCAAGATAAATTCAGAGAAACATAAATTTTAAGTAAAGAGCTTTACCTAACTCAATTTGATATTGTCCTGTAGCATTGCAGCTACTCCTAAGAACTTATGTCTGATTAATTGCATCCTTTAGAAAGAAGTTGGTCTGTTAGAAAACTTCTGGAAATCTAAAGTCCACCAGTTTTTCTTGTCAACTTGTTCACACAGATTTTATAGAATGTATTTTACTTACATCTGCTTTCCCAATGGTAGACTGAGAGATTTTCCAGTGAAACAACCAAATAATAAAAGATAGTAGTGAGTGCTGTTCTCTTCAGCAGATACACTGTATTTCTATCCTGCAATTCCAGTTCATAATGTAAATATCTACAGAATCCACACAATGCACTAGAGTGCCATGCAGATGTGCCAATGAGAGAATCTGCCCAAGATACTCTTGTTATCTCCACAGAACTAATCTGGGCATGGGCCCGGTACTGCAGCATACTGCTTGCTCACTATGGCACTCTGATATTATTGCACTCTTTTCCCCTAAAAAAAAAACAAGAATAAGAAGATTGAAAGACTGAACATCTTGAGGTGACTGACTGTAGGAAGTGTTTCCACCTCTCAGATAATTTTTGTGGCTATGCTCTATGCAGTCCATTACTGACATTATTATTTGTAGCATGTGGAGACCCCAATGGAATAAACTTTTTCCAGAGTGATCCCAGTGAAGATGTAGTGGGAGGTAGGATCATGTGCTGGTAAAGCTGGGACAAAGTTAATTTTCTTCTCAGTAGCTAGTACAGGGTGGTATTTTAGATTTGTGCTGAGCATCAGTTGAAAAAATAGAGATGTTTTTGTTGTTGCTGAGCAGGGCTTGCTCAGAGCTAAGGATTTTCTGCTGTTTTTATGGCCAGGCTGGCAAGAAAGGTGGAGGTGCATGGTAGGCTGGGAGAAAATACAAACTGAGCTAAGGGATATCCCATGATCCGTAAATAAAGTGCAAGAAGAAGAAGGAAGGGGGAGATGTTTGGAGTGGTGATGTTTGTCTTCCCGAATAACCATTAGGGGTGATGGGGCTGTGCTCTGCTGGAGATGGCTGAATGGCTGCCTGCCCATGGGAAGATGCAAATTAATTCCTTGTTTGATTATTTTGTATGTCTGCATTTTGTTTTTCCAATTAAACTGTCTTCATCTCACCCCACCAATTTTCCATCTTTTATCCGCCAGATTCTCTCCCTGATCCTGCTGGTGAGGGAGTGAATGAGCAGCTGTGTGGGGCTTGGCTGCTGGCTGGGGTTAAAGCACAAAACATCACTTCTCACACAGATTCCTACACTGTATTCTGTAACACACACCCACAGCCCCAAACACACATGCCTACATATGCATTGCATGGCTTATTTCATTAATCCAGCTGCAGCCAACAGCACTAATTAGCATAGATATAACATGTTCTCCCATGACCCATTACAGTGTTTGCTCCCTCTGTAGCACTGTGGGCCAGTCTGACAAGGGATGGAGTAATGCTGCCTGTTGGGGTTCATTCAGTCTGGAGACACCCCACATTATTACTCATTTATAATCTTTTCCCCGCATATCAAGTGCTCTGTTCACTTACATTATTCTAATTGACATTTTCTCATCTTTTGCAGCATCTATACCCTGAAATACCAGAGCAATGCCTTAATGCTCAGGAGAATTTGAAACATTAATTCAACCATTAAAAACTGCACTTTTTTTTTTTTTTTTCTATATTAATATTTGAGCAAAGTGGAAAATCTGATTAATGAAAAGAAGAAAGACTCTGGGCTAATTCAACATGTCTGAGGCCTCATGGAGAGTCAATAGTATTTTCTGTCCTGTGTTCACTGCCAAATACCTGTTCATTAGAAAGAATAAAGAGAACTGGTTTGTATTTCAGTCAACCGTTTTTTGTTTAAATCTTGATGTTTGGTCAAAGGACAACCAGCAGCTTAGAACAGATTAAATTGCCTGCCACAGCAGTAAGTCAGTTTGGGATACTTGTCTTTATTTACAGAACTATTTCTGGAATTTTGTCTGGCAGTTTTACACCCAACTTTTGGCTGCCTGTCCCTTTGAATCTCTTCCAGAACTGGGAAGTTACACAAAACTGGTATACTTTACTGGGGAAAAATATATCTATAGGTAGTATTACCACGGAGATATAGAGAAAAAAATCAACTATTTTACAATCAGTCTCTTCAGAGTTTAGATGCCCTCCTTAGGCAGTCAACACTATTATTCCCCACACAGCATACACACCTGAAATCTTCTAATGTGAAGTATGTTTCAAGCCAGAAGGACAGAGTTCCTCTTTTTGCTGAAATTTTCTTGTTACTCTATTCCTCTCTCCAGAAAGGACTATCAGACAGAAGTCTTTGTCTCCTCTTCTGTTGAAAATAATAATTTTTTAACAGAGAGAAGAAATCCAGATCAGAGCCAGTGAATGAACATCATCAGATGCCTCCAGAGATAAAAGACAAAAGTACAAGAATTCTGAAGATCTAATGTTTAGCTCAGGTGCCTTCATTTCATCTAAATTACATATGTTATTGTTTAATCTGTATACCTTGCAGAGAAACTATGTGACAGAATCATTTAATGTTATAAAATGGTCAAATCTAAAGTAGTTAGGTTAAAGGAAGGAGTTTAGAGTTTTCATTTTAATACAATTATTTTGTATACCCTTTGGAATTTTGGGTCTGTCAATTAAATTTTTCTGGGCTTCATCATTTCTATTTCAAAAAAGAAATAACTTTCATCTAGTAAGTGGAGTAATAGTTTTTTATATATTTGGAAAATTGTATTAAAATACTTAAATGGATAATAATACTAATAAATGCAGTATTTATATAACTATCCCTTCAAAGTAGATATGTATATACTGTGTGTTCCAAAGATGTCAAAACACCAGACAAGTGTGCATTGAACACCCAGTGCTATAGATGAACCAAAGCATCTGTCATTCAAATCAGGATCTCTGCAGCTGGACACACTTAAACCTGAAACTGCAGGTTTGGAGAATTATTAAGGCAATATTTTGATCAAAATAAAAACTGGATTTAAATCCTCTCATTTAATTTGCTAGATTGCAACCCTGAACAATTCTCTGACCTTACAGCCATTTTTAAACAGATTCATGCTCTTGGAAGAAAAATTGCAGAATACCAGGGAAATGACAGAAAAAATATAAGTTCTCATATTCCACAACATTTACAAACAAGAAGAAAGGTCTTGTCATAAAGAGGTCCATAAAATACTGTGGGTGGAAATTAAATATAAAAAAGAGGAATCCCACAGCCTTTTAAATATTTTATAAAGCACCATAATTTGTATTCTAGTACATAAAGCTGCATCACCACAGCAAAAATACACACCACATATATGTTTATCCAAAAAATCATATCAGAAAACAGTATGATTATTTATAATAGAATTCAATATAACTAGTAATCTCATAATCTAGGGAAATCTGCCACATTTTCATCAATGAAAAAATGTTTGTTAGAAAAAGACAATCAAAAGCTCTCACATTATCATCACTGTCGCATTAAATGACCTTAATTTTACAGGGAGAAAAAATGAGAAGTTTGAAAGCATAAAAAGCACAGTTCAGGATAATGATATCCTCATTCTGCAAAACATCCCATTCTTGATGTGACCCAGATCATTATTAATCGACAGGAGCAAGTAATTTCCTAAAAAATCTGTGGATTTCAAGAGTCCAGTGCACAGGTAGTTAAACGGCACCCCTCCTTCAAAGAGATTGAGCAGCTTGTCTGCTTGCTTTTGCCATTCCTACTTGAGATCATGTTGTGGATCTGGATGGAGTTGGCTTTTAGGTCTCAGGAGAAGAGGCAACAAATGAGACTCTAACCTCATGGAGTGTCTCTGTAGGGAGTTCTGGTTTGTACAGGCTCTTAACATTAATGTGCCTCACTGTACCATGGCTGTTTCACCGTCAGTGAGAACAGAGGTATTTAAATCCCTGTGCCTGACATTGTCTCAGAGTGTATTACTCAACCTTTCACCAATAAATTTATATTCAAATTTGAAATAGTCTATCACTATAATTACCTCTGTGTTTGTAAAACACCCAGCATGAGTAAAGCCCAATTCTCAGCAAGATGTGGGAGTTAGCAAAGTATAAATAATAAATGCATATCTGAAAGATCACAGTGTTAAGCTAAAACCAAAAAAAGGGCTCCTCTTTCCTATGAATAATTTTCCATTTCCTGTTTGCTTGGAGAAGATACTGAGCTTATATTTTAGTCATGCTGAAGGATTCAAACTGATTTAGAAGAGATTTGCTTTAAAGCAAGCAGACAGTGTCTATATTATGAGTTTGGTATTTTTTTCCAGCTCCTTTCCTGTGCAGCACATACTCATCAATCATATTGGGAAGCTGACTTATATTCTCCACACTTTACCACTAACTGGATTACAGAGCTGAAAATCTTACTCAAAGTTTAAAATGTGATAAAAGTAATCAAATTGTTCTAGTCAAATTCTAACTGTGGTGAATAGATGGCACTAATTACCTTTTCTTATTATGCTACAAATGTAGTTTACTCCATCTTTATTCATGAAGTAGTATCATATAGCCCACCACGGGGACTTGCAGCAGTATGTAATATTGGCATATTTGTTTTCCTGGTCTTGGTTTTCCTCTTCATTAGTATTCTGTAGGTGTGGTTTTAGACTGAAATGTATTGCTATGTGGGTCTTTCTCATGCCTCGATGAAATTACAGCTCTCTTCATATTTTTGAAGTTCAACTTTTAGAAAAGAATTCAAAAACTCCAATAATAAAAATGAGTGGCAGACTTAGTGGGGGATAATTAGTTTTCTTCTTCCCTTTAAGTGCCATAAATATCAAATAAAATGCGTGTGTACACAAATAAAAAGTGCAAGTATACAGAAGTAATATTTGTAGTGTGAAAATATTTGGTCTGAATTTAGTCTTAGGGTGTTGCAGTCATTGTGTACTCATTTTGGCTGGGGTAGAGTTGATTTTCTTTGCATCGTCTGATGTGGGGCTGTGTTTAGGATTTGCACTGCAAACAGTCTTGATGACCTAGGGATGTTTCCGTCATTGCTGAGCAGCACTTACACAGAACCAAGGCCTTTTCTGCTCCTCACCCCAACTCACCAGTAGGGAAGCTGGGGCAGCACAAGGAGTTGGGAAGGGACTCAGCCAGGGCAGCTGACCCCAGATGACCATAGGGACATTCCATACCATAGGGCATCAAGTTCAGTAATAAAATATGTGGGAAATAGGAAAGAAAAGGATGTTTGGAGTGACAGCTTTTCTCTTCCCAAGTCATTGCAGGTGATGGAACCTGACTTTCCTGGAGATGGTTGAACACCTTCCTCACTGGGAAGTGGTGAATGAATTCCTTGTTTTGCTTTACCTGCATGTGACTTTTGCTTTTCTCATTAAACTGTCTTTATCTCTACCCTTGAGTTTTCAAACATTTGTACTTCCCATCCCCATAGGGTGGGGAGTGAGTGAGTGAGTGACTGGGGCTTGGTTGGTGGCTGGGGTTAAACCATGACATATTGTGAAATGATGCTAAACACAAAAAGTTAAATTTATGCTGTGTAGAAGTTATCAAGCTAATAACAGTGAAATCCAGTAGCTCACAGCTAGCAATATCTGGCTCAGTTGCTCTTCTGTGAATAAATTCTGTAAACAGTTTATTTCTTCTAGAGACTGTGGTTAAAAGTTGTGGGGGTTTTATTTTGTGGGTTTTTTGTGGGATTTTTTTGGTTTGTGTTTTTTTGTTAGTTTGCCTCTTTTTTTTTTTTTTTTTTTTTTTCTTAAAGCTTAAAAGACAGAGAAGGAAACATCATTCTAGCTGTTTTGGTCCTTCTGTTTGTAGAATCTTTTCCTTAGGATGAAGCTTCTAGACAAAAATGTCTTGAAAAATCACATTTGGTTCAGCTCAAGTGTTTGTTTAAGCAAGCTTGCAAAGGATGAGGCTTCAGTGCAATTTCTGCTCTTTTTCCAGACGCACAATTTATTAGATCTCTATGCAGTATTCAGAGACATCAAGTACCTATATTTTGGATATATTACTGCAATAGTTTTTCTAGATTTAGGGAGAAAATGGGAGATGATGCCAGAAAGGATTGTGCCACATCTTCTAATGGCAGAAAAATAGACAGATTCCTGCTTACAGGCCCTGACTGTATAACCTTCCTCTATGATAGTCCCTCAGGTAAAAAGGATAGGAAACTCAACTTTGTGTAAAAGAGGTTTCATCTAAGCATGTTACCTCTATAATTTCACCAGCATTGAGGCACAAAGGATGAGTGATTCAGAGAATTTGCACTATGACCTTTCTCCCAAGCTCATGGAAAGTAGACAGATTTAGCAGGGAAAGGTATAAAACTTGCAAGATCAGACTATTTGATTTGTTCAGAGCTGATTTTCAGATGACTGTTGGCAAGAAGATAATAAAACCCAGTGTTCCTCCTTTTTATCTTTAGAAATAAAACCCACTAAACTTCAGTTTTTTATCCATAAATCCAGAAATGACTATACTAGAGCTGCCAATCAACTACCATTAGCCATTTCAAGGTGGCTGCTCGCCTCCTGTAATACATGACCGCCATTTATCCTTCCTCTGCCAAATGAAAAAGGAAAAAAAGAAGCAAATTCAGCTTTCAGACAGTCACATCTTGCATCTAAGCAATCTAGTCAACAAAATAGCACGTAAGATAAACCTCAACATTCAAAAACAAAACAAAGCAAACAAACAAATAAAAAAAAAACCCACCAAAAATTTGACCAAAACTATGCAATTTGTATCAATATTTGAGAAATATTGCTTAAAATGCTGGTATCATACCTGCAAATTTTGTAAGGAGACAGCACTCAAAGAAGAAAAGAGGTGGGAGAGTCAATTCCTATCTGACAATGAACTATCTTCTTGTTACATAGAGGCTTTGGGTCCAGTTACTACAATAGCAGGGACGAGGTATAGAATCTTAACAATTTCTTTGGAAATTTATTTTAAGACTTGGTTGCTTCCATAGAGGAAAGTCCAACAATTAGCAGACTTTTTTGTGGTACATGCAGATTTAATCTGAGGTCTCAGTTCCCTCTGATACTGCCTGAAGACAAGAATATGGTCAGCTGGACTGAAAAATACTTTCTCATTCCCCCAAAAACATTTGAGCTACATTTATGACAAATGTCCATCAAGAAGAAGATTATTTTAAAGAGAAACCTCTTAAATTTCTTACATTTTTACTGAGTGTAGAAGCTGCTTCTGCTACTGCTTCAGTGCATGATAATACATTTTTAATATATTTTCAGAATAGGTAAAAATTACCTCTAATAATCCTATGCAGACATTGTTTTGTTTTCTAATGAGAATTATCTTGTGTGTTTCAGGGGTTATATACTATCTGCATGTGGCACAATGTCTAGGCTTTTTTGGTCTAATACAATACATCACAGAACAAGCAGAAAAATCACCAATCTAACAGAAAATTGATGTATTATTAGTGCTAAAGTAATGTTAGAAATGAATGGAAAGTGGATCACTGACAGTGGTAGAAACCTTTCATCAAGGAAAAGTGGCAGCATGGTACAAGAAAAAAGACTTTACAGTTTACAAGTTGTGTGGAAATACAATTTGGCTTGGTTTGGTAAATATTAATTGAAATCAAACTACATGCAGAAAGTTGTACATGAAGAAATATTTTTTAATTATTTGAAAATTGTTTGCAATTCTAGATCTGCATGATAAAAGTATTGTTTGAAATGATACAACTGTAGATTCTCAGCATGAAGAACTTCTTGATGCTGACGTTCTTGCATCAAAATGTAAAAAATGGCACAGAAAGAGCCATTAAAACAACAAAAGCTTTGTAGAGTGGTGACCACAATAATTAAAATATATTCTCTGACTTCTAATACAAGGTAGTGTTTTTTCCAAGACTGAGAAATATTAAATATATATATCCTCACTTGAACAAAACCCTATAACTTTTTATGTTACTGCAATTTTTTTGGTTTCTTTTGAGGAAACCAAGATTCAGCAAGAATGGCATACTCTTTCTGTGACTTGCTGCCTCCATGCCAATATCCATATATCTAATAATTGTTGACTCCTACACAGTTGTGGTAGTCAAGTGAATGTTTGATTATATTTATGACAGGAATTAATCTTCTTTTGGATTATATATATATACATATATGTGATATTAAAATTATACTAATGTAACATTTTTTGTAATTTGGTAATGTATCTCTCTTTGTACCTGCTGGTATAAACCTTCACTTCTGGAGAATATTAGTAAATCTACAAATTAATAATGGAAAAGGAAGATGCCTCAGGTTCTAATTAAATGTTCAGTTCATACACCATTCAATTTTTTACTCTGTAAAAAAAAAAAAAAAGAGAGCTGTTAAAACTTGATCTTGAAATTTTGTCTAAAAAATTGGTTATCATTGTTTTTATCTCAACTCCAGAAGAATTATAAGATTAACAGATTTATTTCATTTTGAGAATGCATACAAGAAAAACTGAAACCAGCAGTATATTTTTTCATGGAAATATTTCTAAAGATTGTATTGTTTGGGATATTTTTGTTTAGTTTGCAGTTTTGTTGTTTTGGTTTTTGGGGGGGGGGGAATTTGTGCTTTACTAGAAGAGTATTATATAATTATTATTAATTAAGTTTTTCAGGGATAGCTAATGTGGGTCGATGTATTTTGTGTCTTCAGTAGTGTTTCAGTGAATTTATTTTGGTTACAGTATCCTAGGTATCTTGGATTTATTTTTATACTCACTTAGAGATTAATCATGTCTGGTCTAATATTTACTGAATGTTATGACATGGTACATTTGTTGAAAGAGAAATTACAAAAAAGACTGTGTGTCATTAGTTGATCTTAAATGACAGCTTATCTAAAAGCACACCAAGACAGAAAAAATGGGCAGAGCTGTTAACTCAATGGTGAAGAGCAGTTTCCAAATGTGACTTCCTATTTTGATTAGTACACATCTAATTAATGATGTCAGGCTAGATCCCTTTCTCTTAAAAACAATTGCAGGCACACAGTGTGTAGTGATTGGGATTGGGGCGGTGGCCAAGGCTCATCCCTGCTGGGATACAGCTGTGTGGGACAGGTGACCAGCATTGAAGGCAAAGAAACCTGGAATGCTGAGGTGTACTGACCAATCACAAAAGGGCACAGGGGGCACACAGGTGTGGTGCAGGTAAGATGAAGGGTATAAAGGGTTGCACTGAAAAACAGTAAAGTGCTTATGCTTGCAACCTTCTTTGGAGTCAGTTGTACCTCCTCTGTCAAATACTTACTTTAAAGAAACCCATAAGGATTGCTGAAGATCTGATGGAAAGGTAATAAGGAATGTTTGTGTGAGAGATATTTTGTTATAAGAGATTCCAAACAAGTCTTGTAGCTTTGTATTACATCATGCATTAATACCCATCTAAAGTCATGCTTCTATTAATGTCTTAAAAAATTTAATGGTCCTTTTGTTCATGATTTTGTAAGTGCAGGAGGAAAAGTATTAGTTTTTTTGTTATTTAAATGAAGCTGCAGAAATTTTAAATGTATTGTTACTGTCATGACAGTTTAAAATGAAAAATAATTTCACTGTAAAGGACTCTAGAAATGACCATATTACATACAATGTACTATATTATTATAATATGCTATTCTTATGTAAAATATTTAATTTTAATTTTTATAAAGTAAACACTACTGGATAATTAAAAAACAACTTATTACAATATAACTGGAGTATGTTACAGAAATTTGTATTTTCCTGAAGAACCTCATAAATTAAAGTGTTTGGGTGACTGTCAAATCATTTGGTTTGTGGAATGTGGTCTCTCTTCCAGTGCCACGCACTTCATATGGAAAATTTGAACCTCTGTAACATTTTTGAAATTTGAATTGCAAGAAGCAAGAGCTGAAACTTATAACAAAAATCTGGGTAACATAAGGAGAAGAAAGAGATCTGCATCTCTCTCTCAGACAGGTTGCTCACCAGCTGAAAGCTCAACTCTGTCACAGTGCTCTGCTGGATGCTCCATTTGAACCCCATACTTCTAAAGGGTCAGGAGCATGTAAGATCAGCCATGCTGTCTACTAAAGTCAGTGCTGAGTCTCTGTAGTCTGAAATGTTAGGAATGTGCATGTGACAATAAAGCTTGTGGCTGATGATGTCACTTTTCTACAAGAATGCATCAAAATTGGCTAATCTCATGACATTTTCTCTCAGATTTAGTTTTTCTGGAAAATTAGTTGATAAAAACTTGCAGTAAATAAGTTTGTTGTATAAAAATTTTTTGTTAAAATCTAAACCAACATTTACCAACTTGAGTCTATTTTTCTTATTGTTTTCAGGTATATATCAATTTTTTCATATACTTTAGTATCAGCAGGGTAAGCTTTGGTTAAAAAAAACTCTTCCTTGAGTATGCTTGTCTGTTTTCTGCCTTTTTACATGGAAGAAACTTTTTATATTTTTTCTTCATCAGTGATAGGAGGAGATATATTGTACATATCAAAATTAGGATTTCACAGCTAACTTGAGGTTTTAGGAACTTTGCATTCACAACTTTAATTCATTCATCCTCTTCTATCATAAGAAATACTGAATTTTTCTCTCAGCTGTGGTTGTCTTCCATTTTCTCATATTTCCACACTTCTCTGTGAAGTATTTTTTGTCCTGCTTGACCTACTGGCCTAAAGGGCTGATACCTTTTTGACTTTTCCCTGTATAGTATATTTGTATAGAGACTTTTTCAGACCAGAAACAAAATAAAATGATCCAGATGGACATCGCTCTCCTAAAGAATAACTCTAAACAGTAAATAAATATTTTATCTGCTCCCTCTAGGCAATGCAAACTGTGGTAAGGAGGTTCAGTTTGTGACCATTTGGGAGACTGAACCTCTAAAAGGAAATGTGACTATACTATTGGCAGCTTTTTTTTTTTTAATTTATTTTTATTTCTTTCATAAGATAAATCAGAGAATGCATAGAACAAATTCTCCAGTGCTGGGAAAAGCCTGCAGGAAAACCTAACGTGTATTTCTATAATTGACAATACTTGACAGACCTTGTTACTTACAAGGTGACTTTTCCTTTATATCTTTTGTTCTTTTGCACAGCTGAAATAATATGAAGCAAAAATGTCTAACTGTTACAATGGAAATGAGAACTCTGCTTCTTGGATGATTGCAGGCACCCTTTGTTTTGCCCTCCTGCTCAACCTGTGCAGACATCTCAACAATTTTCTTTGCCTCCACTGGTGAATCTAAAGCGTTTGTTACCCACTGCTGTTTCTATTGCCCTCAGTGAAGCTAAAGATCACCATTTGATCTTTAGGTGCTGTATGCAACATAATTTTTGTCATAGTTTTATAACATTCACTAGTCATTAAGTAGATGGCCTACAGGCTGAAATATGTAAATTAGCTAATTATCTGAGTGCTGACATAAAATTTAGTATCAACTCATCCTCTCTCTAGAAACTGTCTGGCATTGTTAGCTCTGGACCTTCAGCACCTTCAATTCAGCTCGATTTCTGTAGCTATACACTGCACAGGACCCAAGTGTTTTCTGCACCACTCTTGTCATCCTTTGTGGCTTTTCTCATCTGGGTCTTTTCAAGCCTTTTTGTTGGTGTTAGACAGAAGCTATTTATGGTGTTTTTAATGCCCTCTAGTGGTACTTCTAGCTTTTATTGTAATGGCTTTGAGCTAACTGTGCTGTGCTGAGACCTCCACATCAGCATGGATATGCCTGGGGGCTTTCAGAGGGCACAGAGCAGCCTGTACCATCACAACCAGTTACTAACTGGCTGTGACAGACCTGCCACAGCTGCCTAATGAGTTTGTATGAACTATGCGCCTGCAAACTTCCCAATCTGAAACCAACCCTCCTGCCAATGTTTCCCTGCAGGTTCCTCCCATGTGAGCTCTTGAGTTCCCCCATCTCCCAGTCAGCCCTCTGCACTTGCCCGTTAGGGTGCATGGTGTGCCATATTCCCTTGCAGCTGCCTCCCACCTCACCCCAAGGAGCAGAAGAGCAGCTACGTCTGGTACATGTGTATAGCCTCAGGCCACAGTTCCAAAATCTACTCGTGTGCGGGCTCTTAGAGAAACCAGACATCAACTGGACCATTTCACCCATCCTCCAGTGTGTTTTTTCTGATAGAACCTGGGTACATGCCATTAATTGTATAAATGCTAGCGTTTAATGCACCGTATATATTTGGATACATCTCAGGAGCTCAGTGCCTGCATTTCTGGTGATGCTGCTGCTTTAGTTAACAGATATACTTTCTGAGGTGAAAGGCAAAAATGCAAAGCTAGCTCTGAGTTCCTACATATGAAAGCATGTACCCTCAGAAAGGCTATACAAAATTATGTGTAGAGCTATAGAAGATGTAGACTGGAAGAGAGAAAAGGTTATGGACTCTGGATGTCTTCATCCTTATTCCTGGCCCTTCTGATGTGCCTGTGCCAAAGAATCTGTTACCCTGTGGTTTCTGGGCTTCTATGATTTGTGGATTAGAAAAGTTTAGTCCTAGATGTAAAATTTATGTATGCACATTTCTTTTCTATTTTAACTTAATTAATCCCCTGAAATACTTTGAAATAAATAGTGGGTTGTTTTTTATTTTCAATTTTTAAATAAAATTACAATCTAGCTGAAAAGAAAGAATATAAAAATGTAACCCTTTTTTCTTTGGTCAAAAGGAGAGGTAAAACTTTAGTCCTTAAGATTTTGCTCTGATTTATCAAAGATACAATAGTGAGTGAAATAATTCTTGTTTAACTTTAAAATTCTTGTGTAATATCAAGGTCTGTGAGATGGTGACCTGTGTGATTAGGAAAAAAGGGACAGAAGGAGAATGGACATGAAAAAGTATGAGTGTGTACGGTGGAAACATACATGAAATGAACAGTTAGATGGTTTTGGATTAAGTATAGAGGCATTAAGTGCTGCATAAAAGAGATCAAAGGAAAATTCTGCCTCTATAGATGAGTAGGCAAATGACAAAATTACTTTTTTTGTAAGATGTGAGTTGAAACTTGAGTAGGTCTAAGAGGGGCAATCTAGGATTGAAAGGAGGTCATTTGAAATTTAAATAATCTATCAATGAATCAAAACATGCAACGGATGCCAGAGTATGGAAAAAAACCAGCTGAAGTTGAGAAAAGAATTAAATTACTGTTGTGATGCATTTTTGGGTGTAATGA
Organism: Setophaga petechia; assembly: GCA_024362935.1. NCBI lineage: Eukaryota > Metazoa > Chordata > Aves > Passeriformes > Parulidae > Setophaga > Setophaga petechia. The sequence goes on from JANCRA010000008.1 coordinate 34,250,675, forward strand.
CATACAGTGGTGAACTTTGGCTGGTAAGTAATTGTTAGAGAAAATTATATGTTAATCATTTGAGTAACTGTTAAAATGTCAGTTTATAGAGTTGTGAAATCCATCTCTGACAATATAAATTTTTCATTATTCTAAATGTTTTTCCAGATCAAAAGGTAAAGTATTATTGAACTATACCTTTGTCAAAGAGTAAAATGAATTTTCTAATTAATTTATGTAAAAATTTTCTTTTTGACTAAAAGTACTGAAGTGATCATCACATTGTTTTATGAACCTATTAATAATTGTAGGTTTTAAACAATTGCTGTAACATTGCTTTGTAATTTGCACCCACTTGTCTAGTTTTCATTGCTTTCTTTAATGTCTGTACTGTTTATTATGCAAGGTTCTTAGAGTTTCTCTTTTAGCTTCTTTATATAGAAATCTAATCATAGACTGGCAGAATAATTTCCAAGTATATGGAAGATCTACACTTTACAACTTTATTAGCTTTTAAATCTCACTAGTAAATTTTTACTTTTTCTAGGTAAATTTCGGCTAGCCATCTTTCCAGAACATAAATACAGAAGTGTTAAATGAAAGACTGTATGCAGGTAGCAAACAGCATATGTACGGGTGGGTGAATGTAGTTCAGCTAAAATAACCCAGGGCCTTCACACAGAAAAAAAGATAAAATAATAGATACAAGGAATAAAGACTACAGTTTAAGCATCAAGACTTTCAGAGTAAGGTGACAAATTAATACTTCTTCTTTATGCATTCTCTAAGTTTGAAGTTTTCATAGAAGTAACAAACCTGAAACATGAACAGAATATAATTGGCAATGTTTGATTTCTTTACGTGTGTAGAATAATGAAAAAAACAATCTTCAGCTTGAATAAATAATTCTATGCACTGTTACAGATGTTTAATCTACTCATGTAAGAGTCATGTCAATAGAAACTTGGCAGTTATTTGTGTGGTTGAAGAAAAAGTTTATTTTCATAAAATGAAAATAGACTTCATTTCTAGAACAATTGAGTTCTAAACAGAGCTCCAGCATCCACTAGAACTAGAAACTGAGTAAAAACTAAGGAAAAATTGTCAAAATACTGGTCTAAGTCCTAGGCTCCAAAGTAATTGTACAACTCAGTGATATATTGGATTTACTCTTCATTTTCAGGTTGTAGCAACAGTAGAAAAGATTACAGACATGTAGCAATAAATCACCAAGATTGAAACGTTTTCAACCAGGAGTTTCAGGAAAGAAAACCGACATTGCTGAACTTAGAGTTGTGATTGATAATTAACTTACAGTTGTGATGGTTAATTGTGTAGAAAGTAGGGATTTGTAGATAACCTTTCTAATTAATTTTGATACTTGGCTAAGGATGAGTCAATATATTTAAAACTCAAAGAACTATAGGCAACTTAATCTCAATTTCATACTGAGTAAACATATTTAAATGCAAGGAAATTCTTGCATTAAGAAATGCATTGATAGGCATGATGCAATGGAGAACAGTTAATGTGGCGTTTGTAAAGAGTAGTTGCATTTCACATTTATCTGCTGTATGCGTAAGTCACTTGAGCACACAGCCAAATTTGACGTGGTTGATACAGTATGCATGCATTGGCAAGAACCTGTTACAAAATTGTCTCAACAAGGTTCTTAGAGAGATTGAACTGCCATGAGATTACAATAAAAATACCTTTCTAGAATCACTACTGTCCAAAAGAAGAACAAAATAGATTGCTATTAACAAAAAACAGAGTGTGGTGAAGTCTCTGGTGTTGCACATATTGTTTCCTGTGTGTTGTTCCACCACAAAATTACAGAAGAGTAAAACTCATTGTTAAACTGGTCTGTGATCACCAGAATGAAAAATGGTACTGGCAAGGGTAATTTTGATAATGAACCATAGAGAATGACTTCTATACAAGAAGAAATTTTTAAAGCAAGGTTATTCAAATTTGGAAAAGGGATGAGTAAGGATGGCATAATTGAAATATATGAAGTCATGAATGGCAGGTCAGAAGTGATTTAGGATCTTATTCACCATTCATGACACAAAAATCAGCCAGTGCCCAAGTAAATTACCAGGCTGATGTGTAAATTGCTTTTCATATAATACATAGTTAAATTGTGTAACTCGTTGCTGCAGGATGTTTTTGATGCCAAAATATAAATCAGTTCAAAATGCAATTAGCTGAATGGATGAAGTAAGCCCCATTAAGGGCTATTAACTACAATGATGTGGGTACAACACTAAAACCTCTTACTTACAAAAGGGGTCTTCATTGAGAGAAGTGTCTAACTTCTTTTTCTTGTGCACCCCTGCAAAAATCCCATCTCGACCAATATAGGAGATGAGATTTGGGCATTATGGGTCTCTGTTCTCAGATAACATGAATAAAGAAAACATTTGAAAAAGAAAGTGATTTCCTCCATCCCTAAAAAGAAAAAAAAAAAAAAATATTTAACCCCACTTCAACTTGCCATATATCAACTGGAAATACAATGTCTGATTAGCCCTGAGAAGGATTTGGGGCTCTGAATGGAAAAATGGGCCCATACAAAGCAATTCCATGGGAAGACAAGATCACCTGCAAATGTTGCATAAAAAAAAAAAGGAAATAAGTGAGGCAGTAAAAAGTATGGATATTTTATCAAGATCTAATTATGTCCCTACCCCGTGCAGTAGATATATTTATATATAATTAGATTGAACACTATATTGGATTTTAAATTCTATAACATTTAATTTAAATTTTCAATGAAATTGAAGCTCAATGAAATAAATTAGTTATCATAGCTCTTCTCATGATGGCACACCTGTACATGCTTCATTCCAATTGAGAAATCAAACACATAACAGAAATACTCTTAGGAATTTATTTTATTCTTCATCTAATGCTACATCTCTGGGCTGAAAATCATATAAGTTTCCTGACTGGTATGCCCAAGATCGCCTCCAACCATCACAGCACCCAGAAGTGCTCTGTGCACTAAAAACCCTAGGTCCTGTGGTCATTTCAACTGGTTCCCTTGTCAGCTGTGTCAAAAAGTTTTCTTCCACAAGCTCCAGAAACTCTTACACAATTTTCTCTCGATAGCATTGTGTTTCCAGTTGATATATGGCAAGTTGAAGTGGGGCTAAATATTTCATTTCTTTTTATTTTTTTTAGGGATGGAGGAAAGCACTTTCTTTTTTATTTTTTTTTTTATTTCAGGTTAAAGAAAGGTCTTTGAATAGATTTCTTGTAATCAGGCATTTTTAAGGGCTACAGCTAGCACTGAGAAAGTAAGGATTCAGAATAGGGTTCTCATTACACTTTCTTTCCCTTTTCAAGACTGCAGAAAGAAACCCCTCTTTCAGTCATTTTGTTAATGACCTTTGTCACCAGTCTTTGAACTGAGCTGAAGGCTTTCTGTGAGGGTTTCTGCCATTCTTACACAGAAGCCTCTGATGTAAACACTAAGAAGAAGGTTTAATTGATACGCTTAAAATAATTAGAAAGCAACAGTGCTCAGCAGGGCTGTTTAGGACTAAAGGCTAACAAGGAACCAAATCCCCAGACAACTATGTGATCATTAGGAAAACTCAGAGATAAAACATGGCATTTTGGAGAGTTTGGATTCAAAGTATTTAAAAGAAAATAAAAATAATGACAAAACAAAGTAAAAGAAAAAACACCAACACCCCAGCCCCCCCACCCCCCCCCCCTTCCCCTAAAACTTGCAGAAATAATGTTGTGGAAAAGAAGTGGAATTTTTATATCTGTGAGTGTATATGCCTTCCACTTAAAGTAAAATATTTTAATGTTGCCTGCAGCTGTGAGACTTTAGAGTTGACATATTCTTGTGAGACTTTTGAATGTAGCACTTAAAAAAGCAGTACTCTTTCTAATGCATGATATTTAGTTTTCTTTTTCTTTATTTATTCTACTATATTTTATTTTTCTAATTTTAGTTTTTTAATGTGGAGATATATTTCCATCTATCCAATACTAATTTATTCAGCTGAGTAGTAAGATCAAATTTGCTGACTCTTTGAAACAGTTGGAAGTTCATTTAGGGTAAGGACTCTATGTGTTGCCCATGAGTCATCTTCTTGAAATATGAATAGTACTACAGCCTGTCCAGATTATGTCACTCATGTTATGAAAGAGGATGAGGACTTCTCTAGTTCAACCTTCCAAATTTTAGCTAAAATATGCTCGCTTCAGAGTTTAGAATAAGTAGCCTCCAATTTGCAAACAAATTAATGTATGTTTTAGGAAGGGCATGTGTGTATTAAACTGTGAGATGAATATCTACAGCTATAGCTGATTTGTACTGCTTGGATCTAGTAGTTTTCATTATTTCCTGAAGCCAGGTAGAAACAAAATTATTTTGCACACAATTTGTCTTTCCTGCCATTTTAGTGCATGTCCTGTGGAACAGTTAGCAAATGACTATATCAAGTATTCCACTGAAATGAATTAAAAGCACTGTATTTGCAGTAAATTGCTAATGAGTCTCATTAAAGTCCTAAGTTAACAGTGATTACATGTCCACGACTGGAGGATAAGCTACACTGGCTTTGGTGTTTTCCTTACGGATACCAGGGCTGTACAAGCTCAGTGCACCCACCTTGGTTAATGGCACCATCTGGACTGTGCATCATGACCCTGCCTGCGTGTGCATGTGAGGGACAGCATGGGTTCCATGGCACAGCTGTGGTGGGTGAGACACATCCAGCACTCCAATTGCCCAACATCAGCTGTGGAGACAAGGCAGAGGCAAAGCAGAACTTTTGGGTGAGTGCGAGGGGTAAAACCGGGACATTGAAAAAGGAACTGGCCGTTTGATTTCCACCTAACAATACTTCCTTAACTGATGCTGGCACTCATATTCCTATAGTGAATAATGATGTATATCCTTAGTAACCTTCTCTTTTTTTTAGTGAAAGACAGTACAGACATTTTCTTCTCTCATCTGCTTTGCAGCAGCAGTGGTAGCCTTGAGTAACCCATACTTTTAAGGATGTGCTTTCTGACTTTCTAAAATTCTCTGAAAAGTTATAATTCAATAGCCTGGTATTGTAAAAATGGCTGAATAAGACTTAATATGATTTTCACCAGTACTAACTGATATTATTGTGCTCCTCTGAAGAATAGGAAACTAATGAAAACTTATTTTATAAGTTTGGGATATCTCCCCAAAACTCCATGTTAAAAAATCCCCCAATTTTTTTTTTTTTTTTAATAAAAACGTATAATTATTATTTCTACTAAAATTTTTATTTGTAAATAAATGGGATAAATATGGATCAGCTACTCATAAGATGAAAGAGATGACAGGGACACATAAAGTTTTGGAGGTGAAAAGAGCAAAATTCAAAACTTTTAAATATATAAAAAAGCAGACGTATAGTGAACTATATAGATAGGAATGTGGGGAACTGTAAAAATATGTACACATTAAATCTAGACTATATAATGTGGAAATAGAAATTAAAAAGTGAAAAAAATAAAACCATCAAAAATCCCCTCAAACCTCAAATCCTTCAGTAGAAGAAAGCTGCTTCTTGAATTTATTTGAAAAAAGCAAATACAAGTGTTCTGGTAAAATGTGAGAATTTTCATTTGGTTGAAAATCCTTTTCTATGTTTTTAGGAGGCCAAAGAGAAAAGAATAACAGAACAAAATCTCAGCAAATAAGATATAAACCACTCAGAAGACAACATGCAGATGATTATTATCTGATATGTCAACAAATTATGTCAAATAGTGGAAATTTCTTTGTGGAAAAATTAACAGGCTTTGTAAATGAGGGATACATTAAGTATCATGCCATCTTGATATTGAATCTAATAATATTATCTTCCATGATACTCTTCTAAATAAGAAGAAACTATTTTGTACATGTTTGAGGAGCATGACTCTGATAGAATATTCACATTTATTGGCTATTCACAGGTAAAAAGGAAGGAGATACTGGACAGTATTTCAGAGCAATTTGAAGAGAGTTTTAGTTCTGCTCAATGTTTTATCAGACAGGATAGTGTAGTGGAAAATCTGGTGGGATGAATCATAAGGAAGACCGAGGAGATATTCAAAACAATCTTCAGAAGGAGGAATTAATCTGAAATACCTGGACACAACCCAAAAAATCATCAGTTTTGCGGAAGTAATGAAGTGCACAGATGGAAACTTATGAGAAACTGTTCAGTTTTTTAGAAAGGATTAAAGGATCACAATGAATGCAATCAATCATATAGTCACAAATCACAGAGGCAACTCTGATAATAATGCTCTCCTCCATTTCCACATAATTTCATAGCAATATTTTATCCACCTTTTATGACGGCTCTGAGAGAGGTATAGTTCACCTAGAGTGCATCCAGAGTAGAACTCTGAAGAAAAGAAATATTTGTAAAATCAAATCCTGCTAAGTAGCACCGAGCATCTTAGGTTAAAAAAGGAAAGCCCTAGAGGAAATGATGAAGGAGAAGTAAGTCTTCAGGCACCTAAGGATACCTGAAGGTAAGGAGTTGTTGCACACCTATTCTACATATTCTTCAGTGGTGTGTGTATGTTTTGTGGGACTACATGGAAGGAGGGGGTTATTTATGTGAAAAATGGGATTAGAAGAGGTAGTTTTTACAGAGTGATGAGAATACCAGCAGTAGGAGAGACATTAATGACAAACACCTTGTGCACCTTGAAGCCTATGGTCTCATTGCAGCTTCAGAAAGCCTTTGAACTATGCGGAATGGAAAAAATAAAAGGAAAATCAAAATCACTGTGTTGGCTTACAGTCTATATTCACAAAGACATCAGTTGTATCTTTCTATCTTGCAGTGTCTATGAATCTTTTGTGCATTGTTCTATTCATCTCAGCTGTCTGGTAAGGGGAATAGGTTGTAATAAATAGAAGGTGGTAAGAATGGCTTTTGTATTAATAAGTTAGGAAATAAAAGGTGTTTTCTATAGTATTGGGATTTTTTCCGTTGTTGATGTTGTTTATCTGCCTGTTTTCATTATCTTTAACTATTTATTCAATAACTCATAAATATTTTTAAGTGTTCTTTCTTTTTATTAGGAGTTGATAGCATCCATCTATGCAGAAACCCTTCTCATAAATATGTATGCTATTTTCTTAGCACCCTAATTTAGTGGAATATAACAGCAGAAATCTGTTTTCATTGTTAATGACTCATTTTCTTTTAAGAGAGGAGATGTTTGAAGTTGACTTAGGTATAATAATTTCAAAACTAAATGGTATGAGCAGCACTGAACATAATATTTTGTAGTGTCCTGAAGAGGGTCCTGCTGTAATATTAATCACTCTTTTTTTTCCTTAAATTGTTTTTTGAAGTACTTTTCATTTTCTTCTTTCTTTTCCTCCTTTTCAGTGTTTTGGGCTACAAAGGGATTTTTTAAAAATATTCTTATATTCATCTACAACATAAAAGCATATACCATAACTTTAATTTGATGGACATTCCTTATAATCACAAATAAATGGCAAACATAAATATTAACATGTATTACAGTAGTTTCAAATACTGATATGGAATTCTTAAAATTAGAGAAATTTGGAAGAAACATGACATATAGCTTTAACAAATGTGGCTAAAATTTTGAAGACATATTAGAGTACAGAGTTATCTGCTTTTCACATCCTCTGACCCATCATAGTATCTCAGTGTAAATCTGTCAAACCTTTTTGAAGACTTTTTATTTCTGTTAGACATATCTTGGAATGGCTGATCCAATTAAGAATTGTTCAACAATAGCTCATGCAAAGTCAGCAGATACAATGCACATACTAAAAAATAAAAAAGAACTAATAATCAGTTCCCCGATTTTCTTTTTTTTTTTTTCCTTTCCTTTTTTTTTCTATTATTTTTTGGTGTTTTTGTTAAAGCCCAAAACTTAATGAAAATCAAGGAAAAAGGAAAGAAAATCTGAAGGTGAGACCTAACTTTTGTTTGATTGCTGCTGATGACACATTTTTTCTTTTTGGATGCTGCAACAAGATACAACAGCAGGTGAAATGGATGCAGTGAAGAACATCTGGCTGAAAGGATATGCTGGATCTAAACTAATTTCTTTTCTGCTAGTCTGTCCTTTTGCAGATTACTTTATTCTTTCTTCTATCCCCCTTTTAAGTCTATCCTTTGCACTAAAGGTTTACACATGCATCAGCTATTCTTGGTATCATGAAGAGAATAATTCAAAGGAAAGGAATTATTGCTCCAATTGAAAACCCTTAGAACATAGACCATACACACAAGGAGTACAACAGACGAGTCTTGAATTGCACTCTGAAATCTCACATTGCCTAATTTAGATTAGTTTTACTGGATCTTGTAGAAATATTCTTTAATTGTTTCACAGATGTAATCAACATGTTAAGACTGTTATGTTAAGACCTTTACTTGGCATAATCTTTTACGGAAAACAGATGGAAGTAAGCAGTGTTTTAAATCTTAAAAATGGGCTTTATTTTTCAGTATCGGTGCATGGTGCATTGAAAATAAATTCCCACAAGATTTTTAAAGAGCATAATGGCACACTGCTGTGCTCAGACACAGAAGAAGGAATATGTATACAAGCTAAGAAATGAGATCTGTTGATGATTTGTTGTACTGACAATTGCATGGGTTTCTTTGAAGGGAGTTGACTGCTTCACTCCTGATTCACCTCACAATACTTTGAACAGGTACAGTGTCAGTTTCCTAGACCCTCCCTAGTATGGCAGTGTTTGTTACAAGGCACAGCATGCAGGTGAGTTGAGGAAAGTGTTTATCCTAATATTTTTTGCCTTCCCAGTCCAAGATACAGTTAACCAAATTTGCAACTCAATATGAAATTTATTATACTAATTATAATTTTCTTAAAGTACTTAAATACCTGAAGTACATGAACAATCATTGCCTAGAATGTTACTGAATGATGGTGACTATCACCTAGTTACTGTAACTGAAAGTTCATGAGATAATATTCATAACAGCAATATTGATATCGCTGGGTGCAATTTGCACAGGAGAACAAGAGACAAAAAAAAAAAGACAGAAGGCTAATATTCTTGAAATTAAAATTTGAGAGTAAAATGCCTGTTGGTTAAATATATTGGTTACGTGTTACAGAAAATGAGCAATTGCTGCGATTTGTGCCTCAAGCTTCCAAGGGTAGAAAAGAATAACAATCACAGACCAGCTGCAGAATGCAGCTAAAATGAAGTCAGATTACTGTGAAAAACATCAGATTTTTAATTATATATTTATATATTTATATATTTATATATTTATATATTTATATATATATATATATATATATCAGCCATGAATTAATGATCCCAGTCCTATGATGAGCCAGATAGTTTTTCTAATTTCATATGTGATGACCTGGTAGTCAAAGAAAGTGAAAATCACACCTAAAAGAAAAACCTAACTAACAATAAATAGTGATAGGCTTAAATAAGGAATAAATAGTTTCTGTGTGTCTGTCTTTGTACTCGGTGACAGGTGACAATCCCATTTTTCCTGGCTACGTAGAATTTTGTAGTTATAAAATGTGATATTAATGTGATATGAAATTGATATATTCTGCCTGGGTGGAGTGTTTTTATTTTATCACATTCTGGAAGCTAGTGCTTGTAGCACAACAGCTGATGTTTATAGTGCAAGGCCAGACACTGTCCAGATGCATGTCCCTTCCTGGAGAAAGTGGCATCTTTACTTCTAATAGTTTCCTTTCCTGGTTTGGGTTTGCTTTGTCGACATACTTTGGTGCAATTTCCACATTTAAGCCTAGTAACTCATGAGATATCATATTTTCTGTCTTGTTATTGAGAAAATAATTTTTAAAATGTTTGAGAAACTGAGACCCAAGAGTGCCTATAGTATTTACATATTGGTTGGCATTGACAATGCCAATGCTATGAGCGTTTTAAAGATCTATGCAAACAGTGTAATTGATTAATTTGAATAGAATTAACATAAATCTACTGAAATTTGCTATCCTTAGTGAAGAAAGGCTATGGCCACCAGTTAGGATACTGACAGATAAAAACAGTAAACAATCCATCTTGGAGAAAAGTTGACCAGTGTATCTTGGGACAGATAATAAAATTCAGCTCCTCAATGGGAATAACGAGGTCACTGTCAGTGAAATATAGTTGGCAGCAAATTAAATGTTTGCATCCAAGTTTGCCTGCAGTCATGCTGGCTTAGACCTGACATTCATCAGGGCAAAAGCTGGGAAGGTATCTCCTTCTTCTCAGCTGGAATGTATGAATAAAAATATTGCATTGAATAATGGACGTTGAATATCTTAATTTATGACTCAATTTACTACCTCTATTTACTGAACTACTAGATACTCTCAAAATCAAAAAAGGAGAATATTCCAGTTAATAGATAGGAACCTATGTCTTCTTATTTTAGTATTAGAACTAACTGTGAGGACATGAGCAGAGAATGTTTTGAACTAATATATGCATTATGTTATGGACACCTTCTGTCAGGTGGCTGATATGAGAGAGAACTGTAGGGTACAAACCCTTCCAAGCCCTTGGAGATGGCTGGAAGAAAGTTCTCAGAAAATTAGTTTCTTCCTGGCTTGACTCATTCATATAAAATAAAACTAAACCAAGTAAAATAAATGTTAAGTACTTGCAAAATAATGGCAACATATGTTTCAATGCCAATATTACCCACACTAGTTGTACTTCAGGAAAACCAATCTTTCTTTTCTTTACTCAAACTGATGTGACTGCACAGCTAAAAGAAAGACCAAGAAGAACTTCCACAAAGTGTTCATCTGCAGAAAGCTGTACTTTCAGTTATTCTAAAATGTAGTCTGGACTACATGTATACAAACTTCTTAGAAAAGCTTCAGAATACTTAGGCATTCACATAAATGTGCTGGTATGGTCTTCACAGTATTTCTTAGTAGAGACTTAGACTCCCTGAGAGAGTCTTAGTCTCTTTTAGAGACTTTTTAGATTACCTCTAAAGAAACAAAGAAAAGAAGTGAAGTGGCTCTGATGGTTTGACCTTAGCTGCTATACCACCTCTCTTCCTCAACAATACAAGGAGAGAAAGTACTGCAGCAAGCTCATGGATCAAGATAAGGACAGAAAAATCATTTACCAATTACTGTCATGGCCAAAACAGACTCAACATCAGGCAAGAAATGCAACTTACTGTCAATCAAACAGAGTAGGATAATGAGAAGAAGAAATGTAAAAACACCTTCCCTCTACCTCTCTCTTTCTTTCTTGCAGGCTAAACTTTACTCCCAGCTCCTCCCCATACAGAAGCTCCAGGAAAATGGAAGTTACAGTAAGTTCATTACATGTCTCTTCTTCCTTACCCCCTTTTCCTGCTCCAGTGTGAGGACCCACCCAAGGGACACAGTTATTCTGGGACTTCTGCAACACAGATTGTTCTCTCATGGGCTGCAGTGCTTCACAAACAGTTCCAGCCTGTTCCCTATTCCATAGGGTAGAGCCCCTCAGGAACAAACTTCCTCAGGGTGTCTGTCTCCTGAGATCACAAGTTCTGCCAGCAAACCTGCATCAAGGTGGGCTTCTTTCTCCATGGAGCCACAGGTCCTTCCAGGAGCCTGCGCCACCATGAGCTTCTCACAGTGTCACAGCCTCCCTCGAACATCCATCTGCTCCAGCAGAGGGTACTCCACAAGCTCCAGGTGGATCTCTGCATCCCTGTGGAATTCTGTGGGCTGCAGGGGAATCTCAGTCTCTGACCTTCCTTCTCCACAGACCTTGTTGTCTGCAGGACTGTTTCTCTCAGATATTCCCTCCTCTCTCCCAGCTGCCATTTAATACCTTTCCTTCTTCTTAAACATTCTAAATCCCAATGCTCCTGATGAGCTCAGCTGTGGCCAGAGACAGGACTGTCTTGGATCTGGATGAAAATGTCTCTGTCAAGGCATGGGGGGAATTTCTGATGTCTTCTCACAGAGGTCCCCCATGCAGTACCTCCACTACCAAAATTTTGCTACGTAAGCCCAATGAAGTTGATAAGGAAAGACAGACCTCTATTTAGGCTATGAACTGTAATGAACTCTGTTATAATGAGATTAACATATAATGTATTTTCAGGCCATATAGAAATGTATGTTCCAAGTCTGGTAAAAAAAAAAAAATTAATGAAGAAGGTGAAGATTCATGGGAGCAACTCAATAGTTTAAGACTGCAAAAGGTACAAAATGAATTTTATAAGGAAGTGCAAGTCACTCTGACCACATATAAAACACTGAAAAATTGAAAAATTGATGGATTTCTGAGGAAAAGAAAAAATGTCTTACCACATGATGTGATTAAGTTTTAATAATTCCAGTTATATTAATAGGCTATTTTATTAGGGAAGAAAATGTAGAAAAAGTAAACTCTCCAGCACAATTTTTCTAGTCATAATCCTCCTGAATCATTGAAGAAATTGAATAATACAGTATGAAATGTAGTGATTAATTGAGATTATGTAATAGTATAAGGTGAACTTGTACAGTATTAACCTAAATAATGTAGTTACCAACTTCATCTAACTATAGCTATTGTTAGAACGTTAAGGTGAATATGATATAAAAAAGAAGATACATGGGAAAAATAAAAGACAGTTTGCATTTTTAATGTTGAATTAATAGATTTTATCATCCTAGAATAGCTACTGAATCCTGAATGTCTGTGGGTCCTTTCATTGTTTTACTAAATAGCAAGTAAATACTGTGCTTGCTATATTTTTCTTTAAAAATACCTCATTACTGTAATAACTATCCTATGCAAAAAAATGTACCTCTGAGTAGAGATGCTTCTATTTTTTAGCAAGTCTGCAGAAAGAAATACCCTGTTTTAAACCATTTAGGTCCTTAATTGCTGATATGTAATGGCACAGTACATGATTTAGAGGAAAACATGGGGGGGAATAAAAGCATATGTTTCCCTGTGACAAGAAAAAATAATATTTTGTAAAAAAATCAATACTTAAGAAAATTTGCAACTGGCAAGTTATGAGATTGTTCCAACTCTCATTGAACTAAACAGCCATGGACTGGCCGCAGAATGCAGCTAATTAAAATTAAAGCAAAGTTAATTACAAAGGACTATAATGATGTTTTTGGTATTAATATGGGGGAGCATTGTAGACAATTAAACAATAACACTATGGGTAAAAGTAGAAATTTTAAATAGATTGCATATGATTTTGCATATATGGTTTTGAGACAAAGCTACCAAAAATTATTTACATTCCTTTCAGACTAGACTACACTGAAATGCATTCTCCTTCATTTTCTCTTCAACCACTGGTATATTAGCTGGAGGAGAAAATGCCTTTTTCATAAAAATCAAATGGAACAGTTTTCTGTTATTATTGTGGAAGTTTGTTTTGCTTTATTTTAGTTTTGGGGAGACAGTTATTTCAAACCATGTAAAAGGTTCAAGTCAGCAATACCTGAGATGTCCAACCAAGATTAAATCACATTTAACAGAGCAGTTCTTTCTCTTGGAAAAACCCTGGTTTTATTGGCATGGCATACATATCTGACATGAATCTGGCATGTCAATTTCTCTGTCCCTCTGATTCCTGTGCACATACCTGTCCCCCTCTCAGAGCAGCTGGAGTCTCCCATGTGGCTGATCTCTGTATGGTAGCCAGTCACATACTCGAAGGCCAGCTTTTCAGCTAGAATTTCTCCTTATACCTATTTTTATTTGTTCCTTTTACAAAAGGGAAAAGAAGCTTCTTAAGAGATTTTAAAGCCAGTTGTATGTTCTCTGTTCCTTTTTCTCCTGGCTTGACTGATGAATTGTGTTGTCTGTGATTGGTTGTGGACTTCTTCAAGGCATAAAGCCCACATCATTGCCTGCAGCTGTATTAAATGCAAGATTAAATGTATAGCTAATATTGACCTGGTGCACAAAATAGCTAAGGATTTTCAGAAATTGTGAATTTTTATGTGCTAAGGCACCAGAAAGAATATTTTGAATTTGTTTTTCTTCTTCCTGTAAAAAACATTTTCCTTTACCTCATTTCTTTAGCCCATCCAGGCGTGATTGAAGTTGGACCTTGATCTAGCATAAAATAAATGTAATCTGATAATATAAAATTTAAAGATAGAAAATATATATATCTGAAAAGTTTTATTCTCTCATGAAAGTAAGAAACAGCAACCTGAACTTCTGCCTGACTAGAAGTTACACCTCTTTAAATGATCTGCTTTTTACAAATTGTCTATTTTAGCCCTTTGGTTTTCTTACAAGTCAGAAAAGACTTAAATATTTTTGAAGGCATTAGGACTGGCTGTGGCATAAACAATCAGTCTTCTGGACAAGATACATAATGTTCAGACTTCATGATGAAAAGAAGTTGAAACTATTGTTATTTCTATCAGTCACAGACGATTTTGAGTAAGACTAATTAAAAGAGAATAATTTGAAACTGCGACTGTGCAGGAATATATTTTGTCACTAACAGCCAGTCATGAAAAAGGAGGGTGACAGAGAAAGTGTGTTCTCAGAATACTTCAAATCCTTGACAGTTGCTATTAATCTAATTGGGAGCAGGGTAAGACACCTTCCAAGGGTAACTGTTTTCAACTCGATTCGGCAAAACAAGCTAAGCACATATTTAAAGGAAAGATCCAATTCTAATTTCATTCAAGAAAGCAGGAAACTCTTTCTCCTTTATGTTTTCTCCATCCTGAATGCATATTTAAAATCATAGCTGGGCAAAAATAATTTATCTAATGGAGGAAAGCTCCTTTAAGGTAAAAAAGATTTTTAAAAAATCTGTGGTTTTTTTTTTTTTTTGGATACATTTACCAAGCACAATATAGAATGTCTGCAATCATACAGGATTTCAGGTGTGGAATTTTCTTAATTTGTTTCTTTTCAGACATTTTTTTTAATAACTTAAATTAAAATCCCATAGAAAAAGCCCATATAAAGTCAGTGGATGAGCTACAGTACAATGAGTTTCCGCTAGTTTGCAGAGTTCAGTAAGAAAAGGGAAATTATTTTCATGTCTCTTTCAAAAAGGAATTTCTTTAATTTTGGTGAGAACATTTGATCCTATAAAGCATTTCCTAATTAGTCCAATAAAGCACATAATCTATTTTTTTCATTATTTACTGAAGTAGTATGTTTATTACCATTTTTATTACAAGAGTTTATTGATTTTTTCATAAAAGCAGCTCACTGCATGTTAATTTATTGTATCAAATTCACCTAGAAATTACAGTAGTCCATTTTGAACTTCCAATTTCATGCAGCCACTCATGCTTCCAGTATTCATGAACATGTGAGCATAAACAGTCATCATTAAAGTGGTACCTAAAAATAAATCACTTCAGGTCGTGCGAATTGAGATCATGATCATGTTTAATGCAAGGGAATTCTGAGCAATGTATAGCAAGATTTAATGTGCTCTAGGCACAGAGTAAAACTACCTACTACAGCTTTCCAGTGTTATGCAGTTTCACATAGATACAATGTAATTTTGAAGCAGCAGGCTATTGCAGAGTTAATACAGCATGTACATGTGTAAAAGCGTGCTGCATAGACCACAGCGTTGAATATATTGCATCACTGTATAAGAAAAATTCTGAAATACATAGAAAGGATTGTGGGAAGAATGTAGGAAGAATCACAAAAGGAGTGTGGCCAGCAGGTCAAGGGATGTGTGGTTCTTCCTTTCAGCTCTTGCAAAGGCCCACTTGGAGTATTGCATGAAGTTCTGGTGCCCAAAACATTAGGACATGGAACTATTGGAACAAGTCCAGAGGAGTGCCATAGAGTTGATAAGAGTACTAAGGCACTTCAACTATCAAGATAAGCTAAGAGATTTGGGGCTACTCAGCCCACAGAAGAGAAGGTTGCGTGAAGAACACACAACAACATTTCAGTATCTGAACAGGACCTGCAGGGAAACCAGAGTGGGATTCTTTATCATGAACTGCAGTGATAGGACAAACAGCAATAGGTTCAAGTGGAAAGAGGGGAAATTTAGCTTGGATAATAGAAGAAATTCTTTATTGTGAGGGTGTTGAGGCACTGGAAGAGGTTGCCCAGAGAAGTTGTGGATGGCCCAGCCCTGTCAGGTTTTGATGGCTGTTTGGATGGGGCATTGAGCAACTACTCTAATGGGAAGTGTCCCTGTCCTTGGCAGGGCACTGGAACTAGATAATCATTAAGGCCCCTTCCAGCCAAACTATCCTATGATTCTATGATTTGAAATCCAAACAGAGGACTATGGAAGTCAAATTGGTTTATTGAACAAATACTAACTGGCATTGAAGAATTTCAAGACGACCATTCATTAAATATTTTAAAGTGAGTAAATGCATGCAGTAGAATGACATTCATCTTCTTCTCCCTAATGAAAGTTTTCTCTCAGTCCTGACTATAGATTGCTTTTGCAACCAATATAGAAAAGACAGAACATCGTCTTCATTTTGAAATAGTAATAATAAGGGAAATGTTTGGAAAGGGAGAAGCATTCTGATTAGATATGAAATGAAGTTAAAAGAAATATTTGAACATTGAAAGTTATAATTTCAACTCCCTCTGAGTTACAGTACTCTGTTTTCTTGAAATTATAGTTTAAAATGTTTCACAGAGAAACTAATCCAAAAAGTCAGCTCTTCCTGTTTGACTATTTATAACTGGAATATCATGTGAGAGAAAAACACAAGGGTATATAAGCTGTCTAAATGTGTATGAAAATCAAAATCCTCTTTGTAAACCCAAGTTTTAAAAGGTTGCAAAAGGTCTCTGATTTGCAGTGAATATCAGATCAATAACTCAAAATGAAAAAATTCTCCCATTAAATCCTGAGACTTACAAAGACCAGAGGATGGAAAAATGTAAATATTTTCTATAAATTTTTAAGGGTTTAGATGTGGCTACTATTTATATTTAGGATAAAAATGAGATTATTTTTAATTTTTTGTTAATTAATATAGGTTTTCCTTGACCAGGCTTTCTGTTTTTTCTCATCCAATAAATTGTTCTTCTGCTGGGCACCTGTGAGTAGAGGCATCAACATTTAATTGTAGTTTGTCCTAAAAGCACTGGGGATCATGGAAGACCAAGGAGGAACACATATGGGAATTAATTTTTGCTTTTAAATGGTAAGGATTTTGAAGAATAGTTTTAACCTTCTCTTCCAGAAGCTCATAAACAACAGTGCCCAGAAGTTCACGATTGCAGACAACTCAAATTGAACATTCAGTTTTCAGATGCTTACAACTCTATTCTCTGATAAATAATTGATTAACAAGTCATTCTAAAAATTAAGACTTCCCTTCTTCCTTTATACTCAATTGACAGAAAGAAAACTGTATACTTATTGATAGATGTCCTTGATTTCCCAAATGTAAATTTCTCTGCTGACACTGCTGATGCATGAAGAAAGCCTACCTTAATATAATGACACAGGCAGATCTCATAGTTAAATATATTTTGGTGTGTTCTCACTAGTATTTTTAGGAGTGAGATAAGCATTAGAAATTATAGTGATGTCCAGATCTTTTAGCCTAAGGGAACTAGAATAAACCTTTTCTTATTTTTTTCCATTTTCTGTCTTCTGGTAATTCAATGCTGAGGTAGATGGACTGTCTTACCATATACTTTAGAAGTAAATGAAGTGTCTGTTCATTATTTCAGATGGTCTATTAGCAGTGTGCTCTATATTTCTGTTTCACCTAACCATTGCTACTACACAAACATTAGGTTTCACTACAGAAATACTTTCTTAACTTTAAATGCTGCTGCATTTGACCTATGCAAGGAAAGTTGTCTCTCTGTTCCAGCTAATTTTTGTTAACATTTTCTTAAAAGGTGCCAAATATTTAATGATCATAGACACAATTTTATGCTTAGATTTAGACCAAGTATCTTCTGTTTCTAAAGCTTTTCTCCATTGTGACCTTTAATAAGCCAGTTAAGGCTCTTTTTAAAAAGTGCTGCCCAAAAGTAAATTTATGTCTTTGGGGTTGGTCCTGGGCAGAGACAGGAGTTAGAGTCAAAGGTCCTTGTGGGTCCCTTCCAACTCAGCATATCCTGTGATTCTGTGAAAAATCATTGGATGACCTTGACCAAGGTCCTATGAGTATAAAAAAATTGGAAGATGATGTCTTTGGAATAAGTAATTTGAGGATTAAATACTGCACAGAAAATGTTTTGGGTTTTTTTTTTTTTAATTAGGTGTCATGTAAGTACAAATATTATGTTTTTATTTGCGTGTGTATATTCCATTTTCTAGGCTCACTGTGTGAAAACATGCTTGCTGATATAAATGGAGACCTGGACTCCAGCTGGGTTGTTTCTGGATTTTAGCTGTTCAGACAGAGTTTCCCTCCACAGTCATTCTCCGTGTGCTGGTGACAGTGAGGTGAGGGACTGTAGAGCAAACAGAATTCTAATGGCATTTAGAATTAAAGCAAAGTAACATCAAGCAGTCAGGAGCTGCCAGGTCAGCCACATTTCTAAAACAGAACTTGAAAAAGATAAATTTAAAGCAGTGGAATTTAAGCATATATGTATGTGCTGCAATTTGGAAATTACTCAGGAACTGCCATGTAGCCCAGGAACTAAGATGTCCAATTAACTACTGCTGCAGAAATGATTCAGAATTCAGTGTAAGCATTCAAAAATGGTTTTTTGTATGCTTATCTGAAGCATCACTGAAGTATCTAGCTCTTTGCATTTTACAAAGGTAGTATTGAGTTTCCTTGCAAATTTTGGAGTTTTTTCCTCTTCATGCAGAGACAATTTTTTTTTAATGAAGGCATGATTAGACTTAGTAAACATTAACATTTTGCTTGTCAGCTTTATGTCCAGGGCAGAACTCTACCATATATATTCACCTCTATGGAAGGTGTGCATCTTTTGCTGTCTGACATTTATTCCTTGCCCTTTTGTAACTTTCTATGTCAGCTATATGTTATTTTCAGGAACTTTTTACTTATCATATTTATTTTTAACTTATCAAGAACTATCTCTTGATCTTCACATGCAGGAAGCCTAAAGATACACTCTGACATAACACTTGCAAGGATTTAAAATTGCAGGGTAGAACAAATGTAGGTTAAAAAGTACCCTTTGTAGATAACAGAAGCATCAGACATAATTCTTGAAGTAAATATGGTAAAAGATGCTACAATTAAAAAGGCACTGAAAATGCCAGACACCAGCCCTATCCTCTGGTTTGTGGTTTGTTCACAGTCCTCTAGGGCAAACTTGCTGGTTATTTTATTCTCTTTTTAGTGGCAGCCCCTCTAGTCATCTCTTTCTAATCAAAGTCTAATTGAAATTTAATTCATCCAGGTAGGTGTCATTAAAATGAATTAATTAATCTCTTTGAATGCCAGGAAATTAAAATAAATTACAATATTGTTATTTTCTATGAAAAAAAAATCTATTTCATCCATAGTGAGACTGCAATTGCAGTCACAATCTGCTGTTTACATGCTGGTATATGTATTTACACACACAACATATGTGAACATGCACACATACACATTCAGAACTGGAAGCAATAACTAATTTTCTTGCAAATGGAAATGTCTGTCTGATGTATGCATAGGTAAAGGCAAAAACTGAGAACCATTATTTGTTTGCTTCCTTGCTTCTATATATTTTCTTTCTGGCTTACATTCATCTTTAAAATGTGTGAATACTAGATGATGGAAAAGGTCCATTCCAGTATTCCCTATCTGACATTGGCAGAAAACAGATTCTTGGGAAGGAACCTATGCTGGAGTCATCTGATCAGAGCTGCTCCAAGTATCTCCCAGCAATAATCTCTGATGGACACAAACAGTGGGTATTAAAGCTAGAATTTTTGAAACAAGATTTTGGAGCCAAGGGAAAAATAAATCATATTTCATCTTCTCCTGCTACAGTATTACAACCTTTTAGCTGCAGCAAGAAAGTGCTACCATTAGCAGTAGTTCCAGAATATTTTATATTGCAAACTGACATAAGACCGGTGAATCTGAGAGATATGGATTGCATTAGCAAATTTTGCCATTTTTTCTAGTTGCAAAATTAGTCTTCATGTACTGTCAAAGGCTAGAAAGCTCTACTCTGAAATTCTATGGGAGTATATCCTTTTGCTAAATCTAAGAAAGTAAATCCTACTCTAGTGGAATCAAGCTGAATGAACTTTATTGATTTTGAGAGGGCTAACCTATTTTGGACATTGAAATATAGTTAGTAATTTTACTCTGTATTTTATGAGAAAATTTTTAGCAGAAAGTTAGCAAATATTTTGCCTATAAATATAATTTAAGAATGTATTTCTTTTTGGAGAAACATCTCTTGTCTTCAATCAGATTGGAGGTAAAATTTTACTTTTTTTTCTGAATTCATTATTAATTATAGGAATTCCAAATTGAAATCAATAATAAAGTCTCAGTGGGGCAGTAGCAGAGTATGAAAGTTTTACTTTCTTGATTGTATATACAAGTTTGATGAACTTAAATTTTGCAATATATCAGTGTAAAAGAAAAGCATGATTTAAATTTTGCAAAACGTAGATCATTGTAAAATCTGTAAAATGTGGGGAAATTGCATTAACAGACTTAATGGTAAGAACACGTTTGAAGTTTTTGCAGCACAATCAAATCTAATACTGCAGATATATGAGTTAATATTTTACACATAATACAGACTTATTGTTTCCTGGCACTGGTTTTTCTTGATGTATAAATATGTAAATGCATGTTTAAGAATGTCTGAATTCCAGTCTTCAATAAAAAAAACCAAAAGCAAGATAGCTTTGACCATATGAGAAACCCATCTTGCCTACCAAAATATATAAACATCTTCTGGTTATACTCTGTCTCATAAAACACTTTTTCGTTTTCATTTAGAATGAATGGTGCTGAAAGTAAGCTTAGGAATGGACTTTAAAGTGGACAGTTGTAGAGTTTGCTGATGATTTAGGCAGAGATATTGCTTGATTTCTTTTAAAATCTTTTTTTCCTTGAATTTGAAGCTTGTGTTCATGGGTTGGCATGTAAAAAATGGTTACTAGTCCTTGGTCTACTACTGTGTTAGGTACCCATGTTAGAAATCAAATGTCCTCCTGCTAATTATATGTTTCAATCTATTTAATAAATAAAAAAATATTTTCCTATTATCTTACTTTAAATTCAGTCCTAACTTTCCTTCAAAAATTGTAATCAAAATAGACAGGATTATTAAATGGTGCATATGCAGATGGGCTTTGTAACATCAAAGTAAAACACACACAGATATTACTTAGCTTTACTTTAATCTGTTCCTAATGAATAAAAAAAAAGAAAAAGAAAAAAAGTTGTCTTTCAAAAAATATTTAAATATTGAAACACAGTTAGGAAGCATTGTTAATCATTGAAACATTATTAGGATAATAATATGGAAAAGGTAAAAGGAAGCACTTTTTTGTTAAAAAAGTCAGGATTTCAGATGTCCTGGTTGTTTCCTCAGAACTCATGTTAGCTTTGTAATCTGGAATGATTTTCACAGG
This sequence comes from Setophaga petechia, assembly GCA_024362935.1. Taxonomy (NCBI): domain Eukaryota; kingdom Metazoa; phylum Chordata; class Aves; order Passeriformes; family Parulidae; genus Setophaga; species Setophaga petechia. Next base: position 34,272,190 of record JANCRA010000008.1, read on the forward strand.
AACTTATCAGACAAGAAATCTTTCTTCAGGTAATAACCAGGTTACAGAGATTGGAAGTACTTGGTTTAAGTTCTAGATGCAATGGACAAGATCTTACATGTTTCCTAATGGAAATTGTCTAATGCTGTATATTATAGGTCAATCTGATTTAACACACCAGTGAGTGAAGGGGATAAGCACAAACTTTTAAGAACCTATGGTGCTTTCAAATTTTATTTGCAAATGCACTATATTTATATCCATGTATGCTGATATTAAATGTGGAATAGCCAAATTTGTGTAATCCCTAGGTTTTTATTCATTGCAAAGAAGGATGTTTTACTTCAAATTAGATTACACTTGCCCCAAGTTACATAGTGGGTTGTGAAAGAGGCAAGGAAAAAATTATTTTCTGTGTACTACTTCCTTGTGGCTACAAACTGATTTTGTTGTTTGATTAGCTCTTTATAATCCTTTGTGTCATTGTACAGTATAGTTTCTGGGCTTCATTATTCCATGTCTATGCTCAGATGTAAATTCACAAAGGAGGAAAAAAGATGGTACTTAATAAAGGACTTACAAATAGCACTATTTTAAGTGTAAGTACCCACTGAGAAAACTCTTAATCAGTATTTCTTGTTCTGCATTTGCCACAATGTAAATGTGACCAGTAAAACTAGGACATTTGCCAAAGTTTCATCTTAGCCTTAGAAAAAATGTGAGCCATAATATTTCTGCTTAAAATATCATTTGCTATTCCCTGCCCTGAAATGTTCTTTCTGCTTCCATGCAGCTGTGTGCTTTAATACATCATACTGTTTGGTCATGTTGCACAAAGTCTTTCCCCTGTGCAGAAGAAATTTTTCAGACTGTTCCATTCAAGCCTGTATTCATGTTCTTCAAATACTTTAGCAGCTGCTGGTTCTATGTCCAATAAACACAAGAAGGGCTGTTACCACTTTTTTTGGTTTTTGTTGTTTTTTTTTTTTTTTTTTTTTTTTGGTGGGGGGTGGGGGAGATCAAAGTGACATAATTATTACTTTCAAGTTTCTTTTGGGAACTCAGTTCTGTGAACTTCTCACTTGTCCTTAAACTGAGTCAATAGTCCGCTGCAGTTCACCTGCATTCAAAAACAGCAGCAGCTCTTGCCTCAGGGGCCCTTATGGACAGGGGCCCATGGGGTATTGGCTGCTGCTTCCCATTGCTCTTAAACGAGAGGCAGCTCACCAAGTATCTGTAGTCACATGGGGTAGCTTGGAACAGGTTTCATTTCAGTTTGGAACTTCACCAAATGAGATGCAAATATCAAAAAAAAAAATTGCAAAATAATTTAAAAGTTGAAACAAGGTACAGGGCAGAGATTTTCCTTTGAGGGAGAGAGAACAAGCTGTTTCTGCTGCTGCTAAAGGAAAATGCCTGTTCAAAAATAGTATTTTTGTTTGTTCTGTCTCATTTACCTCTTTCATCAAATGCCTTTGTGATATCAGACTGTGTTTGCATGCTTGCCATGCATAGAGTGTGACTGAACTGCTATTACTCTGTTTTAGTAGCCTCACAGTGGTTTACCTTCTGTTCATCTCCTTCTATTCTCACTGCTTGGAATTTGCTACATTATTTCTCAGGCAGTCAAAAAAGTCCTTTACCTGGATTGATCTAAAAGGGTAAATGTTTATTTCCCGGGCAGTTTCCCCTCACTCCAGCCCTGAAAAGCACAAATAACTCCTCAATGTGATATTTAAAAATTTGTTGTCACTATGGTTACTTTAAGATTTCTTTTTCACTTGACACTGTAGGTGTTAAAGTAAGATTAAAAAAACCAAAACAAAACCCTTTTACCCCGACTAGCTTTATGCTCTGTTTTTGATCTTTTAGAATTATTGAAGTTATAGGTCTCTGACCCTAGTATCTAAGCCTGTTTCAGTGAAAGATACTACTGAGTAAGATTTTTTGTAATATGAACATAGCTGGCTTTAATTAAATTGGTAATGATAATTCTATTCAATTCTCTTATCATAATGTTTGCCAATAAAATTATATTCCCTGTTATTTTTTTTAAATATTTTGTCCAAGGCCATTTTTAAAGATTTTGTTCAGGTGTCCTGTCCATAATATTTTTTTTCTTTTTTTTAATAACAGACTATACTTTACTTCTGATGTTGCAATTTTTTGTTGTATTGCAACAAGAGAATGCAGGGTGAAGGTACTGGAGTGATGAGATTTCCACCACTGCCTTATAAGACTGCTCTGTAGCTGAATGTATTTCAAGGCTAGGAAATTATACATTTCTTTGTTGTTCCCCTTTTATTGTATTTATGCCCCCTTGGATGACTTTAAGTCATTTTTCTCGTGGCTTTATATTTATACTTTTCAAAGTTTTCTCTCTCTGACATACATTAGGCAGGATATATAAAATTTCTGCCCTACTCTGATCTACCTTCCTCAAAGGTGAGATTTTATAGAATCTGTTTGGGTTTTTCTATTCTGAATTCTTTACATTTTGTAAATTTTGAGATGCCCACGGCTCAACATTGTGGGGCAAAGTCACAACTCTGGCATTAAAGTAGGTCTTAATACATATCTGGTCTATGATGGATGAACCTCTGTTTGCACCTAAAATCATATTAAAGTTATTTTTGCTTTTCTTTTTGCTGGCATAGTCTTTGAAATACAGATGACTTCCTATTAACTGTTACCTCAAGAATTTTATAGCACTTTTGCTTTTTGTATACTTCTGTATTCCAAAATTATTTTCTCCTTACTGTCACAGGTTTGAACTTTTCCTGGTATCCTCTTCCCTTTTTTTCTCCTTTTTTCCACTTTTTTCCTCCTTTTTCTTTACCCCATCTATCCTCTTCCTGCCAAATAAGTCCCCAAAAGAGGAAAACAGTCAGTTTTTCAGCATGGTAACAGCAATTAGTGTGAAGCAGAGATAGACTGCAAGTTTTCAGCCTAGCCTGGCCTAAAACACTTGTTTGTCTCTATTTGTATCTAGTCTCCTAAGGCAAGGAAGCAAAAAAGTATTATATTAACTTTTCCAGACCCATATCCATAAAATAAAACCCCTAAAGCTTTAGTACTTGTTGGCAGACTTATGTGACTGTTGGTATTTTCTGAGAGACAGTGGAGCTCTCCTGAATTTATCACCACCTCTGTAGGAGCACACTGAAGCAGGAGCACAAGAGGATCATGGTGTAGAGCTGGATTCCCAAAGTAACTGCCTGTACTGTAACCCTTGTCACCTGAAGACCCTCTTGTTGACCCTCAATAGCACTCACAAATGCCAGCATGAAACCTGTCCCAGGCACCCTTATAGAAGGGATTGTAACTTCCTTGTGCACAAAGTCTGGTGGGAAAGGAGGAGATGGGGAGCTTCCTTCTTTCACCACAAAGGCATTTCATCATATTTATCTCTCCTTTCATTCTGGATATTGATTTTTTGTTTCAGGAGCTGAATGCCAAACAGCTACCAACTGAGGCACCAGCTTGTGGATTCATAAAGCTAACCTCAGATGTTGAAGTTATTTTTCTATTAGGAAATCATTTTTCAAAAACTTTTCCTTTTGGAAAAGGAAAACTTAGGTTTTCCTTTTGGGTTCAAGGGTTCAAGTATATGTTAAGAATCCAGTAGAATTTGACATGAGATTAGGCCTACTGCTGCCTGTCATGATGGCTTTACTAATTCTTTATAATTTCTTGTTGATAATGTTCATGCAAAACAAAGATGCATCTGTTCTTGCCCCTACCATCTGCAGGAAGAGTTATGGCATTATATCAAATACTTCTCTGGACACCCACTACAGCAGAACCTCAACTACCCTTTCATACGATGCTCTTGTAAATTAATTGAAAATTATCTTTGCTTTAATAGTAATCTTCTTACTATTTACATATTTCCTTCATTGCTAGTTTTTCTATTTTTAACAGACAAAGCCCAAAATTTGAAGGACATTCTTCGCCCTCTTTTATAGCACATACAGTCAAAACAGCAAGTTGCAGAAATGGCATCTAGGTTTTTACAGGTGATTTCATGTGTACATGTAAGTGTGTGCTGATTTATACAAAGTTTTAATTGTAGAACAAATGCACTTTACAACAGTCAATAATGTGATTTAGTACCTGCATGCAGAAACATAAGAAGTAACTGCAATGTGATAGCACTATAAATTATGTATACTCTCAATAGTCAATACTTGATTAAAAAAATGCTTATTATTCAATAAAATGATTGTATAACTGACTTAGGGGTTTTTTTCCATTTAGAGATAAATTCTGCCATTAGTTGCACATGCTTCTAAAATTTCTTTCTGTTCTCTTAGAAGTTTATCATACATGGATAATTTTGATGACCTAATTTCTGCCTAGTATTTTTAAATTTTTCCTCCTGTGCTGATAATCTTAATTGGCACTGCCAATTTTGTGTCATTTTCTCCTCTGTTCTGCACTTATTACATAGGTTTTATTTTGCTTCTGATGTCTGAGCAATTCCTTTAGGAGCCAATGCAAGATCAAGTACAATAAGCAGATGGGTTGTGGTATTTTCTGCTTTGAAAACTATGTTTAATTTTTGATAGGAAAAAGACAAAAACAACTAAAATGCAGACTAGTCAAGATCATATCTCCAGATCATCCAACATCAGGTTTCAACATTAGCCTTTCCTCTAAAGAGGAAAGGGATTAATTTTCTTGATGGTCAAAGGTTTCAGACATCCCTGGCAAATAGCACAGGACTGGTAGGATATGTCCTGGACTATCAGCAGATTTTTGGTTGAAAGATTGATAAAAGATGAGAGAGGTAGTCTTTTCATCTGAAAATTATCATAGGTGGCTTCATACAAATATGATTGTAAGCTTCATATAAGTTTCAAGTGACTTTCCTTTTATTTAGCCACACCTGGAATTCTGGATCCAGTTTTGAGGTACAAAGCACAAGAGAGAGTCCAAAAAAGGATCACTATGATGATTTAAGGGCATCTCTCTCCTTAGTTGAGAGTGCTGGGATGGTTCATCCTGGAGATCTCAGCAAGCTCTCAGTAATGTGAACAAACAACTGAAGGGAGCCTGCAAAGAACATCCCGACATTGTTCACAGGGATTGGAGGTAATGGGCAGGAAGTAAAACACAGCATCTTCTGTCTGAATATTTGGAAGCAGCTTTTAGCTGTGAGGGTGACTGAGCGCTGGAAAAGATTGCTCAGAAATATTGTGGTCCTTTTCTGGAAATATTCAGAAGCAGTGTGGACATAGTTCCATCAACCTGGTGAAAGTGGTCCTGCTTCAGCAGCGCAATTGGACCAGATGATCTCCCAAAGGTCCCTTCCCACCTAAACCTGTACTTCTGTGTTTATTTTTTGCCTTGTACAAAGGCAGTGAGTCTGACAATAAATATGGTGAAGTCACTTTATCAAAATATGCATATTTAAAAAATAAATTTCAAATGCATTCCAAAATTTTGTAAATCTTGCAGATTTTTAGCTTGTACTAAATTATCATCAAGTTCTAAATTAGGCATCTACTTTAAATAAGTTGCTTAGTCTCTCACCTAAGAAGAATGGAGAGAAATGAACATTGTCAGAGGATGACTCAAATATGTTTTTGTAGAATATATTGAATTGCTTTCTGGAAGTGTTTACCCTGAATAACCATACAGAGAAAGTAGAAGGCAAACTTAATCAAAGATGAATGGAACAGCATATATTTGGAGAAATTGTGATTATAATTCATTTGCTTTACTAGGATTTTTTTTTTAAATTTATCTAGCTTCTTGGCCTTTTGGAAATAGGAATACTGTATTTGGAAAAAAATCTCCAATCCATTGTGTCATGCACTCCAATACCCTTTTCGTAATATTCTTGATTTTCATTACAACTAAAAACCATAAAATAACCTGGCTGTGTATTGGTCATAGCTGAATTTCTCACTGTTGAATGCAATTGGCATAACCAGCTTCTATCTTCTCATTATAACCATTATATAATTTGTATCATTACCTGTAAACAATTTTTTTCATGGTCCTAGGGATGTGTCACTTAATTTTCCATGTCAGAACTGGCTGAGATTGAATCTGACCATCTGTACAACTTCCTTTTTCTTCTGTGGCTCTTTGAGTTAGTGGAGGAGTACATGGCATTTTGCCAGTGAGTCCTAGAGCAATAGTTTCAAAACTGAGTAGCTGATCAGAGTGGGGCAAAGCAGAAGTGGTTATTATGAGGGCTGAAGAGTGAAATGAAGGGGTCAGTTCTCTCTCTAGGCATCCCTAGGAGGAGTGGTGGTGTAACCAAGATTTTAACTGCACTTCTTGAGGGTACCCATCAGGTGTTTCATCTCTCTGCTTTATCTCATCCTCAGCAGTTCTCAGGACTGGTTATTAAACTGTAAGGCATCTCTGACTGTGCTGTCTTCACTGTGCTACCATTAATATAGAAAATAATAATATTTTCCAATCCTCCTTGGTATTTGCTGTTTATCACTGCAAGCAACTAGTTTAGTCTGTCATCACAGCAAATTTTTGAATTAAAGGCTCAGATATAGGTATCATATTACATATTATCATATTACTCAAACGATAACATTGCTGTCATTCAGCATCTAATTCTGGCTGTAACTTAAGTTACCTTAACTTGGATTTTAATTCCTTATTCTTCAGTCAGCAATGTATTTTTCAAGATATGCAACAGGCAACTGGTCCGAAATAGGCAGCTGACCTATTTTCTGTCAATCCAAGTACGTATTTCAGCATTCAGAGAATTACACCTCACTAGGTACTATCCAGTTTAAGACTGCAGTAGAAATAAAAAAATTGCCTTGAAATACTTTGTTCTTGTGGACATTTACAGGTTAGGGCAATAATGATGTAAGTATATAATATAGCTGAAAGAAAAACCTCAAAAAATATATAAGTTCTATGTAGAGTTGAATAGAATCACATTCCAGCAAACAGAATGGAAATGATAACTCCTCAAGCCCTACAAGGGTGCTATAGGTTAGTAATTTTCCTATTTATTTAAGAGGACAGATGAAGGATTAAAAATACACACACCATGTGTATTTTTAATCCTTATGCAAGTCTTGTTTTAATTCCATCCTTTATTTCCAAACAGACTATCCTGTAAATTAGAAATGTTCATATTTGTGAAATAAGTTTTATACTGCAGGAGGAATTATATTTCTTGGAGGAATACCAAATAACCTGTATTTCTTCTGTAGGTGCATGATGATTATCTCTCCTTGAAGCTCAAGACCACAAACTCTGCCTCAGAATGCAGGATGAGATGCAAAAACTGCCTGATGAATTCATAAAGATACAAGGCATTGAAGAAGGACAGGAACAGAGAAGAATCTATGGCAAGAGGATTTGGAATGATAGAAAAAATCCAGAAGAGATACTGGCCATGCATTCTGTCCCAATCAGAGCATTGATCTTCTCTGTCCATCTACAGCTCCAAAATCTCAGCAGGCACAGCTGATGACCCCACACCAGGGGCTGCCTCTCTTCAAGGATGGGCCTTGTCACATCAGCTGTTTTTTGGCTTTCTACAAAACTCTTGAGTGCTTTTCTAAGTTATCTGTCTGACCCATGTCAGGGATGATAGACTAAATGACATCTGAAGGAGTTTTTCAGCACGTATCAATCTATGATTAGGTTTCTGTGAACTAGCCACTTTTCCACCAGCACTTTACTGGCATATTTTGAAGTGCCTTGAGTTTTCCAGAGCTCTGGCAACGGCGGTAGCAGAACATTCTCTCTCAGTTGCTATGCAATAGACATGAGGCAAAATACAGACAGACCAATAAAGTTTCCTCTGGTTTCATTTTAAACTTTGATTTCACGGTTCCCTCTTTTTCCATATTAAATCTAGCATATTGGTATCTAACATGAAAAATTTGTTTACTTCCTTTTGGTTGTTGGAAGGTCTTATTTTTCTCTTCTCAACTTTTCTCCCTATTTATATTAATGATCTTAGTAAAACTGTTTTGTTTAAGTCTTTTCTGCTGCCCACTCTATTTTGATGAAATGAGAAATTACAGATATACCAAAAATATCTTACAAGCACAAGGAAACAGCAAGAAAATACCACAGTACAGTAGTGTGGTATGCCATGGTGTCAGATGAGCAATCAGAGACCGTTGCACTTCATTATGCAATTGCTTGAGCAAAGAAATCCTCTCTCACATAATGCAATCCATAAAACTGACCAAGCAGAATTATACACCTTGCCATAGCTAGAAATCCTCCAAGTAAATGAAATGAAAATGAGAAGTCCTAGGTAAGTCAGCTACTTTGGGTGTCCAGAACAACCAATATTTTATAAAAGACACGATGTGCCTCATCTGAGATCATATGTTGGGTTGCTTAGTGATCTTGTATTCTTGGATCCAAGGATTCTGCAGCATTTGAATGCTCCTGTGCATTGACACTTGAAACATCCAGAGGACACAGATGCAACAGATCAGCTAGACAGATCCTTAGTAAAAAGGCTACCTGAGAAAGCTGGAAGTGATAAGAAGTCTTAACATTACACAACAATTTATGAAAGTAAAGAATGGTTTTAGATAACCTGAGTTAGACTGTTAAAATAATAATAAAAAATTAATAATAATAATAATAATAATAATAATAATAATAATAATAATAATAATGATAATAGTTCTTCATGATGGATGTAGGAATGGTAGGTGCACATGAAATTGTAATGAGCACACAGCAGTGCTGACATCTGCTTGGTCTGTAGTCCCTGCTAAAAAGCTTTTGTTAAGTCTGCGTCTGGTTAGAAAACCCTTTTTTTTTTTAACAAAACAAAAGAATATTTATTAACCCACATAGAAAATATTCAGATAGAAAAGTAAAAACTAATAGATTTTTTAATCTCAGTTTTCCATAAACCTTGGTTTTTTTTCCTGGAACATAGCGTTAAATTTGGCTCTTTTAAGCCAACTGTGTTGTGGTCTGGAAGGTATAAAAGGCTTTTCTTTAGTGGCTGTTTGTCATGGATGGAATTACTCACTTCACTTGTTAAGGCAGAAATAGCAATAAGTCTCTGGATATAAAACAGTAATATAAAAGAGTTTAATAGTAAATGGGACAGTGGTTTAGCAGCATTTAAGGACACAGTTAGACCAGTTCCTTTGCAGCCATGTCTTTTGAAGGAACTCAAAGGTTCCTCTCCTGTGGCAGTCATGTGTCAGGCAGCCCCTATGAACAGTCACATGCCTTGGTCCCAGGCTGCCCTTCCTCTCTCTCCTTACTCTGAAAAAGACCTGATACTTCCGTGAGCTTGGTGGTTACCAAAGAAGCCAATCCACTGCTCTTCTATGGGCACAGGATGTTTTGCAGTTGGTAACCACAATTTAATCATGCTAGAAGACTTTTTGATTTAACTCCAGAAAGTCAAATGAAAGAATAGCCAGCAGGTAATGCGAACATTAATTAAAAAACTAATATAAGTTACTCTCATTCTCCACATCAACAATATAATTTAAAAGCATTGTGAATGACTATAGACCCTCTGAGCACAGTAAGAGATCATGCATGGTTCTCTCATTTATTCCCCTGATCAGGAAGGAAAGCCATATGGCAATAATTTATTATAATATTACTACTACTACCACTCTTATTATTTATTTAAAAGTCTTGAGGGGAAGATGCATTTTATTTTGAAATTATTAAACTTCAGTATTATAATGAGATGTGAGGAAACCAAGCTTGTGGGTGTTTTTATGGGTTTGGTTAGTTGGTTTGCTGTTTTTTCTCTGTTGTTTTGATTCTTTGGGAATGGCAGTATAAATTATTATTGGGAAAAAAAAAGAAAAAGAGAAATACCAGAGAAAGCAATAGCCTATGGGTGCCTGGGAACAAAATATCCTGGTCTTTGATGATAAAGCCCCAGTCCCTGACTATAATCTACTATTTATATAGAGAGATGATACTGTCCATAAAACCAAGATTATTTTCCCTTATGTTTCCCTCTTCTATAATTTATGCGCAATTTTCCTTTGAAAATTCTTTTGGTTTTGGGACATTTTTTGTTGTGTTTTTAAATTCATTTTTTATTTCAATGGGCATCTCAAACTTATTTACTAGTTCAATTCACCATTCAAGTCATAGTTTGGTTTGGGGTTGGATTTGGATTTCTTTTGTTGTTTGTTTTTCATTTTGTGAGGGAGTTTGTTTTGGTTTGCTTTGGTTTGGCTGTTCGTTTGTTTTTCTGGCCAATTCAGTACCCAAAAAAGCTATATTTGATATCAAAGGCCACTGTTGATGGAATATTTTTCTCACCTATTATTTATATAATAAGCCAAATGATATGAATAAATACAAAAATAATTAAGGCTTTAAAAAACTGGTTTTTTTGGAAGATATGCTCTGTCATTTTGTGTGTGTATACTTTGTCCCATTTCAGTCATGCCATTGAGTTTTAACTAGGCTTTACATTAAATCTGCTATTTATCTGAGTATAACAGAGATAATGCTTAAATCACAAGGAGAACTGGCAGATAGTTAGCAGCAACGACTCTTGTTGAAGTTAGATGCTGTATAACAATACTTAAAATTTAATCTCCTGTTGTGTCATTATCCATCTTTTACTCATTTACCTATCAAACCCATTACTATACCTAGCTAAGAAACAGAATCAAATCATTGCCAATCTTCTGACTTGAGTATCCTCCTGCAGAACTAATATTTAACCCCTTGCTAGCATTATAATAAATACACAGCCAAACTGGACATGGTTGACTATTTTTAAGTTTAAAAGCTCTAATTGGTCTGGTTTATTTAATTTTCTTTCTGTCTTCTACATTTCCTCATTCATATAAGTTAGAAATTATGTTTAAAGACAAAAACAAAGATGCAGATCTGTAAAGCTTTTTATTAATAATATTTGTGTAAATCCCTTCCATGTAGTTCTTTGAAAATGTAGCCAATGAAGTTGGTCAATTTTATTTGAAATATCCCCACTGTTGAATTTCATGTCCATTTACTGTAAAATATTATTCTCTCCAACAGAGATGAAGAGGAGAATGCTAATCTTTATTCATAAGGCCAATAATTTTTTTCAAAGCACACATCTGCTATAGGCTGAAATGGCTATGAATGAGATGAATTGTGACTTTGTTTAGACATGCAGTGGTACTTATTTGGGAAAAAAGATATAAGCTTTTTGTTGTTTTATTCATTCTTTTGATCTTTGATGAAGTTTGTGATATAGAAAATGAAATGCAAAACAAATGAAACCACACATGGATGATTTTTATAATAATGTATGTTCAAAAAATAAATAAACAATAAAAATATCCATTGCACATTTTGATATTTTCATTTAATTTTTACTTAGTTCACGTTTCAGAGCTTATGTGAACTCCTCTGCACAATGCAGAAAATAAAATAAGGAATTTAGACTTGATATTAACTCTCCCAGCAAGATGATCACTTTAATACCCTTTAATACCATTTAATATAATTTAATACTTTTGTGATTCCTTAAAATAGTTCTATTTTACTTGAAACTGGTTGCAGTATATGAATTTGGACTTACATCTTTTGATGATTGTTCCATGGTGTTTTAGCAATACCAGACTCTTTATGCCTCTGCATGTTGGCAGTGACAATAATTGACAACATGGGTGCCAATGGGCTTAGCATAAAGGCAAAGCAGAAAGGTACCTTGCAATTGTTTTAATTCTAACTCCTTAAAAAGTCCATGCACAACAGAGATTTCTAACTTCTGGGTGATCCCCCCCTTAAGCGGGGGGAAAACATACTTGGTGAAATCAAGGAACACAAGACCTTGGTTATCTAGTCAAGCATGGCAGTAATCCTGTAAAAAACATGATTCAATTTTTCTCAGCAACAATAATGCTTACAACACACACAGCAGAATAACTGAGTGTGTGATATTTGTGAACGCCCTTTGTGTTTTGCTCTTAGTTTGCAACTAAACAGAAAGCATATGAAAAGCTTGTATGAAGGATTTATATAAATAATCATATTTTCTATTATAACTCTGAGTGATGTTTGCTTCTGTTGTAATGAATGGTTATTTCTGTCTCCCTCCTTAAATAATTATTTTCATTTTTGTTTTAAATCATCTCTCATGGTGCAGATTGAAAATTCACAACACAGTAACAGCATCAAGCTTTTTGAAGAAAATAACCTCATCTTGCATTAACAGGCTTCATTGCAAGATGCGCTTCTTCCTAATTTTAATGAATAAAGACTAATGGCATCTCCAAGAAAGAATGTATTCCGTCAATGTGCTTTTTAGAAATATTTATTGTTTTTATTCAGGACTGAAGAAACAGTGCTCAACCACAAAGAATTCCACTGTTGTAATAAGATTTAGGGCAAGGACAGGATTCTTATGAACACGCAGTCAGACACAGGGATACAGCTATGCCTTATACTGTATTATCTTTCAATATTATCTTTCCTAGCTGATCCCTTTGCCAGTTGCTACAGTTGCTTTTTCTTTCCAGGAAAGAATATCTTCATCTGTACATGATCACAGCCACATTTTTTTTTTTCACAGATATTGTGAAAAAGATGATATGAACAAGAACACTGTAGAGAAAAAATAAGAAAAAAGAAAAAGACAACCATTTATAACTCAGGCTTTAAGCTGAAACCAAGACAAAACTAGATTTTTTAATCCTTCCTGGATCTGCTACAGATTTCCTATGTGTTGTTGAAAAGAACTGTCATAATGCCTATGCCCAACAAGGCTAATTTAGTCTTGCATTCCCTAACTTCTAAATGTTGGATTTCTCAACCTTAATGTTCCTTTAATGTCTTTTGTATGCAGCATACATGTATATGGTACCATTTATTATTAAAAATTGATAAAGCATTAGCCTTTAATGATATGCATGCTTAACTATGCATCCCTAATGTCCCCAATATAATTTTTAAATGAGATTCTGCATTCAGCAGTGTCATTCTCTAATCACCTAATACAAACAAGGGTCCTCTCTTGTTTAACAATTGCAAGTGTGGGTCATTAGGCTCTAGAAAATGTCTGACAATAATTGCAGGATTTTTGTCCTAGATATCAGGAACCATAATCCTGACTGATTACTTCTTTATTCTGGCCTGACAGAATTGTGACTGCCTTGGTCCTACAAGTAGTCACATATCTTGCTGTTCATTTCAGGAATAGTCCTGCTACTGAGATAATACCTATGCACTGCCTTTGTGAAAGGAGATTTTAATTTTCCATGAATACAATCCATAAGGTGCAGATGGTACCAAATAAAACATAATGAATTAGACCGATACATTGATACTTGCAGGGTTAAAATATGGACAGACAAGCAATGAATAAGAATGAACACAACATAAGATTTTATGTGCTGTTTGAGGAGTATAAAATCTCCAGAGGTTCTCAGTTGCATAGCCATATGTTGTTTTCTCACTTACGGCTTGTGAAAGTTTAAAAAATTAATAAGATTACTAATATTAAAGTCTAAGCCCAGGGATCTCCCTAGAATCTTAAGAGAAAGAAATGACAGACAGATATTAGGAAAATACAAGCTGGGAACAGGGAGGGGGCAGGCAAGGGAGAGGGGGAGAGGAGAACATCAGGCTTTGTGCTAGCTTTGAAAAGAATTATTTGCCAATAGAGTGGGCTTTTATCTGCACAAGATTTTTCAACTTTATATATTCTATTACTCCAAGATAGGTCATACTGAGGCTACTAAGTAGTGAAATGAGTTTTTAAAAAAGGAGCTGCATTTTTTTCCTTTCTCTGTAAAATTTGAAACTGTTAAAAGTGCCATGAAGAATTTTACGATAAGCCATTTTTAGAATGAACCAATATCTAGTTAAACACTTTTTGTCTTTGAGACCTGTACCACAGAACTAGGCTGTATGTTAACATTTCCAACCTCTTGGTTTAGAAACACATTTTAGCAAAATCTGTGAAACAGGTACACTTATGTCCCTTAAAAATGGTGTAAAACACCTGAAGGCCTGTAGAAATCAATATGTCAGCACAAATATTCCCATAACTACTCTCACATTCAGTACTACAATGCTGAGACTTTCAAGGATTAAAATAATCATTGTCAAGATTCTAATATTTCCCTGACAGATACACTGAAGTTCCAGGCTGCTTTTTCCTTCTTAATATTTTCTTGTTTTGTTCTTCAGTGAAGGCATCTGGCTTTTTTGGCCATTTCCCCAGAGTAGCACAGAAGCAAGTTGCCTCTGTTTCTTTCAGATGACAAAGCTACAGACGGGCTGGTGTGTCCTCCTTGGGCATCACTTTAAGAGTAAAAATCTGAGTCTTTTACTTTATGATAATCTGTTGGCTTTTCCCTACTGTCCTACTTTTTTATATGATCAGCAAGAAACATGGTGAAGCTTTTTTGTCTTTTAATCAGTGTCTAAAGCTGTTGTATACACAGAGTCTAAAGCTGTTTGATTTACAATGCCAGTTCCCCTTCCAAAACAGTCTGGAAAATGGACTCCATGCTTAAATGTTAGACCTCTCCATGTCTGCTATATATTCTCTTCCCCAGTGAGACTTATGGTAGGAAACTTTTTAATCCAGCAGTAGGAGGAAAGATTTTTTACTGTCAATTATTGGACATTAAGTATATGCAAAAACTACATATAATATGCTGTTATTAGTATTACTTAAAAATATATGTCTGATAACTGAGATTCTAGATAAGCAACCAAAAATATTTTAATAGAAAAACCTGATAGGAATGGCCTCAATTTTGAAGTCTGTTTCACATTGGCAGGCTACTGCACTATCAAAATGGACTTTGACAGGGTCTTTCCCAGACAAGGAGAATGTCATCTGCATGCAAGAAAAGTACAAGGCTGGAGACAAGACTGGGTTCTTTGTGGCAGCCATGGCCTCCACAGAGAAACTGCAAACACATCTCAGCAGAACAAGTACCTTCCCTGAAATGTCAGCCCCTTTATATAAACTCTTACATCCCTGTAAGTAGATACATTTGTTAAAATATAATTTGCAGTATAACTTATTAATGTTAGGGGCTATCTTATTTATATAGACAAATTCATCCGTTGGCTTCCGAATTTTTGCTAGTCAAGCTTTATCAAGTCTCTGAGTGTGAAAGAGCTTCTAGAATAGAGACTAAAGCTTTCCTATTTGTTATCTTTCAATTAATAAATTAGACTATATATATATATGCAACATATAGACTAAAAACCAGTTTCTTAGGAAAAAATCAAACAGGAGAAGAGCTGAAGAAAATGGATTGCATATTTGGTAAGATTTCATAAGGAAGATAAGTTTGAGCAGTTTTAATCAACTTATCAACATGGCAAAAGTGACAGTAGTGTTTTTTACTTTTGCAAATATTGTACTTTTATTTCTGTAGTGAATAAAAAGTGTACATATGTGTAGGAAGATTTACATGAGTGTTTTCACTTGAATCAATGTGCAAATTTAGTTTTGGTCAGGAAAACAAAAAATTGATGTTTTGATGACATAATTCAGACTAATTATGACATAATTTAGACTTTAGACTTAGTGACTATTTTTTAAGTGAACATAAATGAATAAAATTTCTTGAGATATCTGAATAGTCTATCTGACAAACCTACTGTATCACTTTCAGAAAAAAGACTGGAAAATTAATATTTTGTATTCAGAATACAGTATTTATACCAAATAGAATATTAAAACATATAGTATATCTTTGCAGCCACTCTAGATTATTGTTTAGTTAATAAGATTGTATTCCTGACATTTGAATCTATATTTTTATTTCGTAATCTATTGAGTTTTGTTTTCTTTGATAATTCTCCTTAAATAAGAAGTGTAGAGCTAAATATTAAAAACATTGCATCATTGATTGCATTCCTTGATACTGATGCTAAATTAATGGAAAAAAACTGTTGGCATATGGAGAGGTAGAGTTTTCATTCCTCAAGGAACCCAAGAATTTCGTTGGTAAAAAACTTCATAGATATTAGCAAGGAGAAGTGCAAAGTGGAAACAAGGAGCTTCCACGTGGGCTGGGATGCTGGAAGAGGCCTGAGGGTCATGGTAGATCACAAGATTGTATCACTGGAGGTCTTCTCTATGAGAAAAAATGTGACTGAATCAATCCATTATTGGCGATACTGCTTTGATCTAGAGTTTGTATTAAAGAAACTTCAGAAGTCCTATGAATATTAAGATTTTATGGGGAGGAAGAAAAGGGGGGAAGTAGTGTCTTATGAAACATAGTGCTGTACTCAGCACTGGTGAGGCCTCACCTGGAGTATTGCGTCCAGTTCTGGGCCCCTCACTTTAGGAAGGATGTTGAGATGCTTGAGCGTGTCCAAAGGAGAGCAACGAGGCTGGTGAGGGGCTTGGAACACAAGCCATATGAAGAACGACTGAGGGAGCTGGGGTTGTTCAGCCTGGAGAAAAGGAGACTCAGGGGTGACCTTATCACTCTCTTCAACTTCCTGAAGGGTGGCTGTGGTGAGCTGGGGGTCAGTCTCTTTCTCCGGGCAACAACCGACAGAACAAGAGGACACAGTCTCAAGCTGCGCCAAGGGAGATGCAAGCTAGAAATAAGGAGGAAGTATTTTACAGAAAGAGTGGTCAAATACTGGAATCATCTACCCAGGGAGGTCGTGGAGTCACCATCCCTCGTAGAGTTTAAAAAAAGACTGGATGTGGCACTTGGTGCCATGGTCTAGTTGGGGTGTTGGAACATGGGTTGGACTCGATGATCTTAAAGGTCTCTTCCAACCTAGAATTTCTGTGATTCTGTGATAAACTGGTGTTCTTTTAGCAGTGAACAGCTGAGTAGTATACCATTCATCCTGAACACAAGGGCCAATTTGAAGGTCTGTAAGAGTGCAATATTAGAAAACCTGGACAATTTCTATTAGTTATTTTGAATATGTTTAGGTCCCATAAAACTCATAAATTCCTTTAATTAACAATATATTCTTAAAAGACCACATTAACTCTGACATCGTTGAGCAGATGCAAGTTAATAAAATACTTTGATAAGTTAATAAAATACTTTGATAAATCCCTTTTCACATTTTTGCAGTACGTAGACTTTGCATTAATTCAGTTTATTAGCCTGCCATAAAAACCTAAGGAATAAAATTTCCCAACTTTATGACAAAGGCCACATATGCTGCAACAGCTCCTGAGTCAAGAGTATTCACAGTATCTGTGATTTATGCAACAGGAAAGAAAAGTAAAAATCAGATGCTTAAATGACGTGGTTATGTTTTACTTAACATCTAATTCATTCATTTCACATTTTAATAACATGTTAATGATGGTGCTGCAGTCCAAAAAATTGTCCAAGGAAAAGTACATTGTGTTATATCAGTATATTCTGGGATATTAAGGACTCTTATTTGGATTCATGGACTCATAGAATCATTTAGGTTGACAAAAACCCTGTAAGATCTTTGAGGCCAACCTCCTGAACCATATCCTTAAGAGCTGCAACAACACATCTTTTAAATACAGCCAGGGGTGGTGGCTCACTACTTCCCCGGGCACCCTGTTCCAATGCTTAACAACCCTTCATGTAAAGAAATCTGTCGTAATATCCAACCTAAACTCCAGCTGCCTCAGTTGCTCCTCACAAGACTCATGCTCCTAACCTCTCACCAGATTTGTTGCCTTTTCCTGGACGTGCTCCAGAACCTCAATGTCCTTCTTGTAGTGTGAAGCCCAAAACTTAACACAGGCCCCTCTGGGGCCATGATCTTGTATTTCCCTTTGGGTTATCAGGATCTCATTCTGTTTCCCATCCATGTCTTCCAGATCCTGTTTTGCTCATTCAAGGTGTCTGTTAAAATCAAATATATAGCTGTCTCATTGCTTGTTTGATTTTTAGAAGTGCTGCAAAGCTGAGAAAGAGATAATAAAAAGTGCAATAAACTGAATTTAAAATTTCCATCTGTTTTGTGGCAAGGTGAATGAATTTTAGGCTATTATCTTTCAATCATTATATCTTTCAATTAAATTACAGATATACCAGCAGTGTTGAAATGTCTTTTGGGATATTAACTTTTTGCAGTATATGAACATTACTGCTAATTCTGTCTTAATACCAAGTAACTAAAAATATATGGCTTCTGACATTGTGTGTGCATCTAACTGCTCTGTTTTAAAAGAAATTCAAAAATCACCTTTGCAAAGGGATTTACTGAGTGGTCAAATCCAAAGAACATTGCTGGAATTTATATTTGTTGCAGACATAAAATTTATATTTTACTTAGTATTTTGTTTCTTTCTTGGAGATGTATCTGCCTCCTTATCCTGCTGCTTGAAATAACTGGAATAATGTAGGGATCTTGTTTTCATAACCAGAGCTTATTATAAACTTTAGTGTAAAAAATGTCCTATCTGCTAGAAATAAATCAAACTGGGCTAAGGTTCTACAAAGGATTATTTCTCTATCCAGCTTTTGAACAGAGCTGTTACTGCTACCAACACCTCTATTTTGTCAACAGCAAAGACTCAGGCAGTCAATAGCAGTTTAGCCCCAGATGGCAACTAAGTACCATGCAGCCAATTTTCTCTCTCTTCTCCCCCCCTACAGTCAGGAGGAGAACGGGAAAGAAAAGACAAGCTTTGAGAGAAGCGTGGGTTAAGTAGTTTAAACAAATGAAAATATACTACTACTGCTGGTAATACTACTGCTGCTGCTACTACTACTACTATTACTACTACTATGACTATTATTATTATTATTATTATTAATAATAATAATGCTATTTATTTTATTATTATTAATAATAATGCTATTTGTTTTTTTTAATTTATTTTAATTCAATTTTATTTTATTTTATTTTATTTTATTTTATTTCATTATTGTTATGGTTATGAAAATGAGAGAAGGAAAGAGGAATAAAACCCAAGAAAATCAAGTTCTGAGCAATAGGGAATTGTTCTCCCTACCTGCTGATCAATGCCCAGCCCATTCCACAGAGAGTGATCAGTGCCTGCCAGTCAGCTTCCCCAGTATATATACTAGGCACGGTGTTCTGTGGTGTGGAATATTCCTCTGGCCAGTTTGGGTCAGCTGCCCTCATTATGCTTCCCCACAGCTTCTTGTGCATCTGCTCATTGGCAGAGTATGGGACTGAAACGTCCTTGAAGCAAGCACTGCTTAGCAAATAAAATATCAGTGTGTTATCAACAATATTTTCATATTAAGTCCAAAATATATCATTGTACCAGTTACTTAGGAAAATTAATTATATGCTTTCAAAACCAGGACAACCTCCCATGCTGTCAAGTTGTCCAACTCTGAAAAGGCTCTTTCCAGTGTTAGGGAACTAATGGAGAATATGAAGGAAATTTTTTTACACAATCTTACTTACAAATCTAAATTCTGGATTAAATTTGTGCCGTTATTGAAAATTTTATTCCGGGAGGTGTCCAACAATCTCTTTTAATCTTTCTTTGACTATAAACTGGCATTTTGGATCTCACCTTCTTAGTTAAGTATAAAGATGTCTTGATCATGTTACAGATGCACTTGAAATGAAAAGTGTTCTGGTAACACAAACGCTGGCATGTGAAAACATTGTTTCCTAACATAGTCATGGAGTCATTTCTCAGCCTTGAGACTGTAATTATAATGTTACAAAGCTATGCACACAAAGTAGTAGCTGCTAACACTTTCATTATTGACATCCTATTATTCAGGTGAAAAATCTATAGAAAAAACCCTATTTCCTTCTTCCAGTATCTGCTCTGGTGGATATTCAGGGGCTGTTGGACTCTAAGAACTTGGGGATAGATCTCTAACCACAAGAAGGCATTAACTGCAAATTATGACTAAATGTGTAAGTCCGACTTACACATTGGGTAGCACTAGAGCAGCTCAAAACAAAGGGCATAATGTGAGACAAGACTAAAACTGTGAAACATAGTGTTTAGCTCTCCTATATATCATTTTGTCATATTTATCTGTGAAACTGTGTCCAAACATAAATGTCATTCAAACAACCAACGTCTAGATTCCTATCCTTCTCTGTTAATGAAATTGTTTTACTGACTGGTGATTGGATATTGCACGTGTGTAATATTTCTCTCTTTTCTCTGATCCACACAATCCTACAGCAGTTTTTTTTTGGTTTTTTTTTTTTTTAATGAAAAGCTGCTAATGCAAGAGAAACATGACTGAACCAGAGGTATTCTGGCCATCTCTCTTTGTTGGCTGCTATACAAGCCTTATTCACAGCTGTACTTTCCACTGCTGCTTTGCTCTTGAGTGCTGATGGTTGGAGGTAGACAACAGGCAACTTGAATCACTTCATCTTCCATTTTTCCGAGTAAGAGGTTGAGCTAGGTAGTTCACAGGACCTTCAGAAGTAGGCTGGCCTAAAGAGAACTTTGTGGTAATTTTTTTTCTTTCTGGCTTCTTCCTTTCAAACTGAGAGTCTTTCCAATGAATTATTTAAACTGACACAAATTTGTTTTTTTAAGGGGAATAAAAATACTTCTGCTTATACATCTGTCTCATGTTGCTCTTTTCTTTAAGACATTTGCTTTTGGCCACTTTCAGAGATGATGTACTAGGATAAATGGACCTCTAGTCTGACCTACAGCACTTTTTCTGCTGTTCTTAGTGAAATACCAGCAGCAGAGTCAGCCTTTAAAAATAGTCAAAAAAAAAAAAAAAAGGCTTCATTTTAGACAAGTTTTATTTATACTGTTACTGCACAGACACTACAAAACATTGAATAAACTTCCTGGGTAGAAGGCATAGTTTAGATCTATTTTGGGGAAAATTACATGAATTTTGGTGCATGGCAGAGATTCTCACTAAGATTTGGCTTCTTCTTAATAACAACCTTACTATCTTTGTGCAATCTTAGGTTATGCTGTACAGTTTGTAGTTGATTTGAAATACAAAATTTGCTAAATTGTAATTTTCTACGTACTCTCAGAGTGCTGTAAACATTATCTTTTCAAAAATCCATGTAATTAAAAATTTGTAATGTCCATGTAATCAATAAAAATTAACTTGAGATTTAGCAAAAAGCTCATAAAAGCAGTAAACTGCTTACCACTGTGAGTGATGTGGTCCTTCATTAGACTTACTAGACTATGATCACTTGAGATTAATTTTAAAGTCATATCTTCCTGTTCATTTAATACTTAGAAAAGAAGGAACAACAGTACTTCCTCCTTCTGGATGTACAGTAAAACTAAATACAAAGTGGATTTTTCCTGTTTCATATGGTTCCATTTCCAGCCTTTGTGCCTCTGAAAATACCTTGATATAAACAACCTCAAAAAGCAAGTAGTGCTTCATATTGTGTTTTTAGCAAGTATTTGTGAACAAGAGGTGTATATGGACAGCAGTGGTACAGCTCCCATAACAGGGGCATGCTTCTCTTTTAGAGAATTAATGCAAGTAAGGAAAATCAGTTTCTGTTTCAACGTTTACTATTTTAATACAGTGAAAGTACTGAGCTATTTTAAGTGTAGGAGTTTGTATAATGGCTGAACATTAAAAAAAATAAGTTTTAGGAATGTTGCTAATGTAACTAATGGATATTCATTACTCACAGTGCACTTATTGAGAAAATGAATTCTGTACAAGCTGATATCATAATGAACCTAATAAACTGTCCTGATATAGTAGTTGAACCTCTAAGCTACATCAATAGGCAGTGGAAACATTATTTCTACATACTTCCTATTTCAAATAGCAAAAAATTAACCCACAAAGTCCTGAAAAAAAGTCACAGAGCATATTTAACAGAGAATGCTTCTTAGGTGCTGGGTTTTGTCTTGTTAGATCACGTACAATTTAAGTTGATCTACCAAGACAGGTGGGAAAACCCCATAAAAACCCAGGAATTTGCAAATTAAAACCAATTTTTTTTTCCTTTCAGTATTTTTGCCAGGAAAATGAAGAGCAAAAAACTAGTAAAAGGGCTTGGAGGAATGTCTTATGAGAAATCACTGAGGCCTTTGGGTTTCTCTGCTTTGGAGAAAAGGATGCTCAGGGGTGACCTCATCCATCTTTACAGATGCTCTTTCTCCTCCTTGTCTATTTACAAGACAAATGGGAATGAGGCAAAGCTGTGCCAGGGAATGTCCAGGCTTTACATGAGGAATCACTTCTTTACTAGGAGACTAGTGGGATGCTGGAACAGCCTTCCTAGAGAGGTGGTTAATGTCCCAAGCCTGTCAGTGTTTAAGAGACATTTGGACAACGACCTTAAGAACATGCTTTAACTCTTGAAGAGATCTGAAGTAGTTAGGCAGCTGGAGCAGATATTTGTTGCAGGTCCTTTCCATGGAACTATTCTCTTCTATTCTCTCCTCTTCTGATTCAAGCACTACAATTTGAATGCATCTTTCACATTAATGTGTTTTTCTTTGCTAACAAGAATTTCCCTTACTCTAATTAATTATTTTTGTCAAAAATTTTAACTGTTAAATGAACTAATGACATTTGCACCCTAAATAGTCAATTAAAAAAAATAAAATCTATAAGGAAAATAATCTTTTATCTGTTGTGATGATACAGAATGCTTGCAATAATTCAATATTAGAGTTATCCATTCTCCCAAAAAATTATTTACATGTGTACATATACATATATATACACTATATGTCTGTGTAGAAAAAGAATTTCAAAACTTTATTTCACCTAGAGCCCCAAGGAGGGAAGGAAATTTTTTTTTCCCCAAAGAGTTGTGTTTGAGTTTATTTAAATTTTAAACTGGCTATAAGACTTAGAGTTCCTAAGATTTTAGTATACTTCAGTTGTTCAAAAGAACATACAGTATGATACATTTTATGGAGAGAGTTGCATTATAATTTGATTTTATTTGTGACTTGATTCTTTACCCTGTCTTTAGGAATGTCTTTGGAAGAGTCTTAGCGCTGGACATCAGAAGGAATATTGGTCATCCTGAAATTACAAATTAAGATGATGCAACCTGTTCCATGGACCAGTCTGGGAAGCCTACATTTTTCATTTAAATATTCATGTTAAATATTTACATATAAAACAAGAGCATATTTTAGGATTTTCAAAGCACATCTGTATTATTTGATCAGCATCTATTCAGATCCCTTTTACTGCATTCAGTGCGCAGCATAAGCTCCTGCCTTGGTGACAGAGAGGCTTAAACAAAAGCAGTCTTTGTGTACTTTTACATTTCATTGATGATGGCATTTCTGGTCATTTCTAAATCAACAAACCAGGTAGGACTCACTGGTGGTGTACAATTGCCTGGTTTGTGATTAATTTGAATCCTTTTTTCAGTCACATTTACTCCATAGTTTGAATGATATGGATTTGGTAAATCCACAGAACCATTGATTGCTTTATTAAAAGTGGATCTCCAGTGCTGTTCATCCAAATGTACAAACAAAGGCATCACCAAGATCAGAGCAAGAGTGCTGTAACTAATATGAGAATCAATAAGACACAGATGAAATTCAGCAGTTATGGGAAATGATCAAGACAGAATGGCATTTTTCCTATCCTTTGCCTTCACAGTAGAATGCATGGAGTTTGTGATCCATTACAGAATCATATAACCATCCAACTTCATAGGACAGTTTAGCATTCAGATGTTTGATTGGTCTGTTCGTGTACTTCTCTGATGTGCAAACAGTTGAGGTTATGTTTAATTCTTAGAAAATATGCAAAAATAAACTTTGTGTAATTTGTTGAATGAACTCAGAACTCTACCAAGGAATTTCTGTATTATCCAAAAAAATTATATTGTATAAAACCATATCTGATTTTGATAAGTCAAGAATATTTTTCTGATAGTTGTTCTAGTTTGAACCTTTTTGTTACAAATAGTTTTAGGAAAACACTATTTTGTTTATTCCACTGATTCTCAATCCTGATTCAGATGGCACTTGAAGGACATTAAAATCAAAAAGTGGAAGATATTCTTCCAGCTGTGGCATCTGACAAAGCCAGAGGCAAGTTTCTGCATAAGCTCACCAGGCAGTGATGCTGACAAGTCCAGAGATGCCTTTGAGTCTACCACATAGTTTTACTCCTGAGTAGTTTCTCTTTATGTCTTATAATTTTATCTTTTTTTTTCTTTTTTTTTCTTTTTTCTTTTTTCATTCTTATTTTACTTTGGAAAAATTAACATTTCACCCTCTTCTTCATTTTAGGAATAGGTTCTGTGGTGTTTTTCCTGACTTCTGGAGAGAATAATTTTATGCCCACATCTTGCCTGCATAATGCTTTTCTTACTTTCTCTGAGCTATAGATTGATGTGTATTCCTCTGCCATCCTAGCAGTCTTTGAGAATCAAGAGTAGTTGTTGAAGAGCTATTTTTCTGTGAAACATACTAGAGACTCATCAAAATAAAAAAAAAATAGCAACAAAAAAGGTAGCACAAACCAGTGTCCCTAAAAAAAGAAGGTAGAGAATATGTTGCACTAATTTCCCTTCAAATTATATGTATTTAATTGCATACATAAATATAGGTATGGAAATAATGTATTCAGGTACCAAAAATATTTTTATTCATCTTAGCCACTCATAAGGCATTAACATATCAGTCTGATTGCTCTGTGTCCTTTACAGTGTACCTAGTCAAAATGTGACTCCTGGTGTATGCTTCACTGCTTGACTGTAAACAAATTAATCAAATATGTTCCTGTTATCCTTTTAAAACATTCTCTTAGCTACAGAAAGGAAATGAAAACATGCAAGAATGAGATGCTTAGCTGCTTTGTAATTAACAACCATACCTTTGTTTGGTTTCAATATCTTATTCATCTCAAACACAAAAAAACTTATACAATATTTAACAGTTTCTGAATTAGTTGACTTTGCAAGGCAAGGAAACCTTGGCAAATACTGCAGCCATACTTATCCAATGCAAGTATTGCATGACCTTCACTATAATGTTATTTTTAAAAACCCCATAAGATAAAGACATATGGAATTATCTTTATAAACTGTCAATTAAGGCTAAGTAATCTATAGATTTAATAGCTTTAAAAGCAAAGTAGTTTACACAAGTCCTTGTTATTGAGTTTGTGGAAGATTAGTTGTACATATCAATTTATCTGTTTCTTTTGATAGTGCTCTCTTTATTTTTGTTTCAATGAACAGAAAAGATGAAATTCTTTTTAATTGAAGACAATATCAAAACCCCCATGCTTCTATTTAGCTAGAATTTCACTAGAATTTTCTTTTTTTTCCCTTTTTTGTGTTAGCGTTTCTGCTAATTTATATGTTTATACTTGCATATAAATTGCACACAAAATCCAAATAGTATTGCAGTGTGAATGCACTCATATTTTGCAATATATAATTAACCACTGCATAAAACATTGATTGCATGAAAACATTAGATGAGAAATTTTGCTCTATTTATTCATTGGGCAGAACAAAATCTTCCAAAATAGAGTAGCAAGATAAATGTTTTTCAAAAAAACCTACAAACCAAAACCAAAGTGAAAAACTTCTTTTGTTAAGCTTTTAAAAATATTCTAAATTTAGTAAACTACCAGGAAAAAAAAGAAAGTGTCATGGAGAAACTGTAGGGCCCAGTTATATTTATTTATTTAATTAGTTATTTGCTGCATAACATTATCAAATGTTTCTGGACAATCACCAAAAAATTCTCTTTTTAACAAAGCCAACAATTATCAGGTACATATTCTGGGATATAACATAGGATTCCCTATGTCTTTTCTGCGTCCTTCTGTAGTTAGAAAAGTAGTGTGGACAGTCTTTTCATAGCAACTGCTTTGCAGAATTCTTAGTTCAGCCCTAGCATGCTCCAGACTGTCCTCCACAGTTCATGAGTTTGTGAACTTTTGGCTTTGAAATGTTGTTTTTCATATGAACCTCTTGTGGTGATGACCCAAAACTGAGAGTGGTGTCTGATACACCAGAGGGTTGTGCTTCTGTCCAGAGGGACCTCACTAGGATGGAAAAAGGAGGTTCCTACCAGGAACCTCATGCAGCTCAACAAGGGGAAGCACCAAGCTGTGAGCATGGCACAGCTTACAGCCCAGGCACCTGTAAATGCTGGGGCCACTGAGCTGGAAAACAGCAAGAGAAAGGATCTGGGGTAGTTGAACATGAGCCAGCAATGTATTCCTTCTTGTGTTTTAGAGCTGTGATAGTATCCTGAGCTGCATTAAGGGCAGCATTGTTAGCAGGCTGCTGGAGATTACTCTTACTCAACACTGATGAGGCCACATCTGACATTCTCTGTCCAGTCCTGGGCTCCTCAGAGGACAGGAAAAAAAGAGAAAACATGGATATACCACACAGAGTTCAAGAAACTATCACAAAGAAGGGACTGCAGCCACTCTC
The DNA here is from genome assembly GCA_024362935.1 of Setophaga petechia. Taxonomy (NCBI): domain Eukaryota; kingdom Metazoa; phylum Chordata; class Aves; order Passeriformes; family Parulidae; genus Setophaga; species Setophaga petechia. Next base: position 34,298,452 of record JANCRA010000008.1, read on the forward strand.
TTACAAGGAAAGATTGAGAGGCCTGGGACATTTTAGGCTGGGGAAGAGAGAGCACTCAGTACAAGGGTATCTGAAAGGAGAGTGTAAAAAAACTGTTTCCAGTAGTTCCCGTTGACAAGAGTACAGACAATGGCACATGGAAACACGAGACCTCCAATGAAACATCAAGAAACACATTTTTCTGTAAGGGCTTCAGGGTCCTCCACCTTGGGGGTACCCAAAAGCTGGATGTGATCTTGAGCAAGTTGTTCTAGGTGACCTTGAGCAGCTGGATTGGATTTGTCTCAAGACAGTTTGTTTATTACTATGTGTTTTGTTTGGTTTGGGTTTTGTTCCTATTCTAATCTACTTTAAGCTATGTATGCCATGGTGATCACTAATTTACATTATCAGGAAGGCCAATAAATGACTGTTTCAAACTGCATACATGAATAGCCCTGTGTAGTAGTGAGCCCAGCATTTCCCTCTGTATCCGATTTACACGTCCATCCTTAGAAAAATCTTTCAAGTAGATTTATGAAGCCTCAAATTTGTTTTAAAAATTATTTATCTTTTGCCTAGCTCTTGGTGGTTTCAAATAAAACTTTTTTTGCAGTAATTAGCCAGTTTTAGCTGTCATATCTAACTAGTTTATCTTAAGAGTTTGCAGGAAAGAAATACATTTCAATTCAAGAAACTATAAAATTTATAAAAGTTTTACCTTTTTCAGAGCATAAAATGTCTCTCTTTTAATTTTGTTCTTGGTGTACATTAGAAGAAAACAGTTAGCTTTACAGAATTTTTATTTCAAAACTCTTCTGAAACATGCATGTTGAAACCCTCATTAATATTCAAACAGTGTTTTCAACGCTGACAGGAGGTATACACAATATTTAGTTTCTTTGCAGTAGTTGTGTAAAATACTAAAGTACCTGTCATGAATGTATACTAAATAATTAATTTCTCTGTAAAATTCCAACGAGAGAGAGTTTCAGTCTGCCTTTAGAACCTCTTCTATGTAGACAGGTTTATACCACGCTGATATTGAGACAAATTACTGTGTGTGTAATTTCACAAAAAATAAGAAAAAAAAAAGAAAAAAAAGAAAAAAAAGAATATTTCCTACTTGTGTTATTGTCATCTATCCTCCCATCTGAATATGAAGGTTGTCATTGTCTTTCTCCTCCTGATTTTCACCCAGCTTTCTAGGGTGACAAGTTCATAGAGCAAACATCTTTTTTGAGGTCTTCAAGTAAAATGTCTTTAAAAAGATGTAAGGAAAAAAAAATCCATCCTCAACAACATTTTTTTTAACATATGTATGTACATATACATATTGCTTATGAAGGAGTTTATATTCAATAGCAGCCATAGCCATCTCAGTTGTATTTTCAGAAGAAAAAAGAAAAGTGAAAAAGTATGTTTACTCTTCGCTTTTCGCTCTTCCTCTCTTCCAAGTTTTGAGTTGTTCTTTATTTGTCATGAGGATCAAAGAACTGGAATGTCACAAAAGTAAATCAGTAGACATTTCTCAAAGGGCTCTGAGTGCACCAGAGGAATAGGAGAATGAATATCATGAGCAGAGAAGAAAGATCTGAGAATGGATGGGTTTTCTTATAACAGAAAAAAAAAAAAGGAATTTAGAAGGATAATATTCTGTGGATGAAAGATGGGAAGAGAGGAAGAACAGAGGTATTACAAATGTCTTTTTCCTGATCCTTGTTCTCTCTGGTTGGTTTGCTTTAAATGTGGTGTGAATAATCAAAGTGTATTAAACATTTTCCATCTAAATTACAAACTTGAAGTGAAATTTGGGTTGAGAAATCAAGTAAAACTGGATTCAAAATATGTTTTCCAGAGTCTGTAAGACATAAAATCACCGCTTTCTAAAGAATGTTCAAATCACATACACATACCCTATGAACAGATCTATATATTTATACACTCCTTAATTTTACTAAATTGAAGAAATGGTCTAATGGAAGAGGCCAAAGCATTTATCAGAAAAGGATATGTTGTTTCATATTACCTCATCAGAAAAAGACAGTCTCAGGTTTTAAAATAAAAACAAGAAAATCCTTTTTTCACTGCAGACAGCAGAAAGATGGTGAGAAAGAAAATGTTGTAAGAGAACAGTGACTGTGATCAAACATTGTGCCAGTGCAAATATAGCATTTTTTGGGGGAGAGGCCATGTCACAGTGATTTTGATTTTGCACAAAAAGGAAGCAAAATACTGTTACTGAATGTTGCTGACTCAATCACGGCTGCAGCAATCTTCTCAGGGTGCTCACTAGTACTTCTGAGTGTTTCGTGGACATCTTACATTGATCTATAAAAATAACTGGGGAAATAATTTGCCTCTCCACTTGTATTTCCCTATACACCTTCTCACACAGCACAACACTGAATTCAGATCTTGATTGCCTGGATAAGTCAAATACCCTAAGCAGGAAAATTCAATCAGAAACAATCCACCCATTTATTGTCTTCCAGTCCCTGCTTTGACCATTGACTAATTTTATATATGTACTTATATACATACACACACACACACACACACACACACACACACACACACAAAAACATATATATCCATATATATGTCCATCTATATGGCATAGTCTGCAGTCTAGATTTTATCTGAACAACAAAGAAAGAGGCCTTGCAACCGGCAATCTATGATAAAGAATGAGAAATAAGTAGGATCCTGCCCTCTAATCTTGCAGAGCCAATCTGTGTTACAGACTTGTATATTGACATTTGCTTTGCTGAGCAAGAAAACCAGGAAAGGGGAAGAAATAGAATAACAGTTTAGATCTGCATTTCCTAACTGAATGGAGTGTAAAACCAGCCATAAAGTAATCCTTTATGATATCTCTTTGTAGTATCATTGATCAGAATATTGTTAATTAGAATGCAAAGAGAACACCTCTAAATCTATTGTGTGTTTTTGAATTTCAGCAATGACAGATGCCATGGTAAAACCAGACTATGTTAGAGATAGTTTAGCTGTTTGAGCAAACTTACCCCAGAAAATAACCATATAATATAAATCACAAATAGCCCAGTCTTGCATTAATATTATTTTGCATAGTGCCTGTAGTTTTCTTTAATTTTATTAGTAATTTTTATCTCTAGTTCCAGGACATCCTAATCACCTTTGATATTTTCTGTAATTATGTCCCATGCCGTCAAAATTTTCAGGGCACCTTTATTAGTCTTGGAGAAGTTCGCTGGCCATTAAAACAGTTGTTGGAAGGCCTGTTAAGACAGCAGATATTTTGGCAGGTCTATCTCCTTCCACCAGTGAATAGGAAGGGAAGAGTCATCTACAAAGAGATTATAAATTGAAAGTCTCTGCTCAGCAATCTGCTGCTTTCCTTTTTCCAGAATGCAGTCTGAAGAACATTACCATGAGAGATCTTGCATCCCAATGGCCTTGGCTCCAGGCATATGCTTGAAAAGAATCATCAGCTTTAATGAGAAGCAAAAGTTTTTTAGACCTAGAATGTATTCAATAACAAAGGCATGTGGAGACAGTTATTTCCATTGTAGCATGGATTCCATTTTCCTTTCTGAAAACATTTTCAGGATTTATTTGGGTAGTACTGACTGTGCATCTGACTACCTAAAGTGCATTCTTGAATCTTAGGCAGAATTTCCAACTCTAGTTGTCAAAATCTCCAGCATTCCTTGACAATGCATGCTGCAGTAATTTTTAATTTGATAATTTTAGGTCACGGTGTAAGCATAAAAATTAATGAGATTTTCTACTGATACTGCTGGTAGCAACAACAATAATGAAACTTATACTGAGGAAATTATTTAGTTATTTGCAATATTGGACCATTTAATTTCTCTTGTTCAATCTATTTATTTTTCCTTTAAGTTGATATATAAAATATAACACTGCTTCTTGAGCAGTATAATTTAGCCCATCTTTCTTGCCTAAAAACATTTTTTACCTAAGACCATGTACATTGTTTTCTAGTTTCATCTAAATTTTCAAGGCAGTTTAAAAAGGTGTTTCTGAAAGAAAAACTGGGAGCTGATAAGTTGTCTTGTATACCGGCCAGGGGGCCAGGGGAGAAAATCATAAAAAATGTGACTATATGGACACCTTCAGGTACATTACTGATGGACTGGAGATAGAAATAATTTAGATGTTGGCCTAATAGGCACAAGTGCATATTCTATGTAGTGCTGAAATAATGAGATCTGCTTAAAAAAAAAAAAAAAAAAAAAAAAAAAAAAGCTAAGGTGGCATTAAAGAATGCTGCAAGATAAAATTTACATGTTGATTAAATGACAGTACTTCACCCTTCTTGCCCTTGCTTTTCATTCCTTGCCATCTATCATTTGGAAGCTCTTTTCATTCAATGCAAGCTGAATCTTCTTCATATGATTAAATAGATTATGCAGGACAGAAATCAAGTTTTAATAACTAACATGGAACTAGCACACCTTTTTTTGTGGAATTTCAGAGCAAGATATGGAGCATCCCAGCCCCTAGGAGTGCATGTCCACTGTCCACTGAGGGCAGCCCCATGGACAGATTTTTCTGCTGTGTGAAATTTAAGCCTCCAAACAATATTTCATGTGAGCCCAGTCTGGACTCGCTGAAGCCTCAGAGACCCTGGATGTTTCATCATGGCATAGGGCATAGATTTGTAGGTTAATTTTTGTACCCATTTTTATTTGCAAGTTCTAGATTACCTAACTTATTAATAGGCTTTTGTGTTTGGTTTTTTTACCTAAATGTTATGGTTTCACCAATAGTTTCTATTTTATATAATGACTACATATATTTAATATAGGTAGTTATATATTAATTAGAATAAATAATTATATAAAGTCTAAATTAAATATATTACTCGCTTTTATTTGCAATTATTGTTAGCTAGTTAACTTCTATGTTGGTTAGTGTCTATCCAGTGCATCTCTCTGAGGAATGCAAAGATTTGGTTATTGTGGTGTGACTAAGTTTTCATTAGCAGGATCCCTTTGTCATCCCTTTTTGGCTTTTGGTTATTTTCACTGTTAAAGTAGTACACTGCTCCATTGCCTGATTTGGAGCTCTTCAAGTTGTTCTTCTCCTTTGGATCTATCTAGACAGATTTTATTTTGGTGACTACTTCTCACCTTTAATGTGATATCCTGGTCCTTTATTATCAAGACTTCTCATTAGATCTTCTTACTGCCAGCCTCCTTCTCAGTCCACCAAGTGGGACACTCCTGCCTCATAAGTTTGAAAAACTGGCTGGAACTGCTACAGCACAGTCTTCATCAGGTTCCCAGAAATGTACCTAAACTGGCAACTTGTTCCATCTGGGTACAACTTCTGTATTTTACATTTTTAAAATCCAGTGTAACACTAGATAAATGTCAGATAAGTGAACTGATTTGCTTCCTGTTTGCCAATTTTAATGTTTTTACTTCATGGTAATAAATTCTAAGATAACACTAGGGCTATCTGTGATAGTGTCAAGTCTGTGGGCTAATGAGTGATGTACAGAAATCAGGCATGGCTGAAAAATGCATTGCCTTCTGAATACATTTACTGGTTCTCCCTCTGTCTCTGTCTTGTCTGTCTTTTACGACCTTAGTCTGAGTCCTAATTGCTATAAAATGAGCAAGTGGGAGGCAGCTGAAGTGGTAGGAAAAGAAGGGAAACTGATTTATTTTCTGTGAAACTGACTCAGCATTTGGCAGGAAAGAGTCCACACTGTTAAACTACTGAGTCATCAGCACACTTGTGCTCCCTCTAGGGCTTCAGGCTCGGAGGGTGACTGATGGATCAGGAGTTTGACTGAGACCACCTTGCACTTCTCATGTGCTATGTCATCACCACATCCTCATGTCTCTCCAGATCTTCCCACTGGCACTGTTGTGACTCACCAGGCGGCTCACAGAGCACACACTAGATCTCAACTGTAATTAGGGCACAAGTGCAAAACTCTGTTTGGACCACAATGAACATTTGGCCATGTCCATAAAACATTTGCACAACTTCGCACTGCTGGGCTAATTCTGATGAAGAGACTGGAGCTGAGGTTACAAGGCCACAGCCAGACAGTGCACTTGCAGTTATGCAGATAAGCCTGCACTTCATCTTCCCAAATGATGCCCAGAGGCTGCCAGAACAGTCATTCTTTCACTTTTATGAGCAGTGAATTTACATTAAAAGGCATTTAAATAAAGGCTGTAGAGTACGCTTAAAAGATGTTCCAATTTGAGACTTCTTTATGGTGCTGTGGCATGGTGAAGTGACCCCACACATGATTGAGCTGAGGTGCCAACCTGCCCTAGAGTTCTGTTAATAAGGATTGGTGAGCCCAGATGCAGCAGTGTGGGCAGGAATGCTGATGAGCCTCGTTAGCAGTGTGCAGCTCATTTCCTTTGGAGAAAGGTACACGCCTGTGGGGGAGAGCTGGTGGTGAAGCCAGTCAAAGAGCTCTGCAGCGAATAATTTATTTGGCTCGCTTGGTCTACCAGTGTAAACAAGTCTTGCTTTCTGTGAATAAACTCATTAGTCCCCTATTTTTAAATAATCGCATTACATATACACATTGGAGCCAATATTTTGTTCACAATTTTCTCTGTAACTTAATTTACAGAAATCTGTTCCTTAACTGACATTACTTGCTCCACTAAAAGGATATAAGTCATACTTACATTTTTGAAGATTTCTGCCATGAATGAGATAAAATATCCACACTTCTTGTCACAGGAGTCATATAAGTCTTGCAGAAGTACTCCTGCTGCTACTTCCCAGTGGTGTGAGATGACATATTCACCTGCATGTACAACTGTACTTGCAGCAGTGAAATGACTGCAAAGTGCACTCAGGAAGAACATATTCACATACTTAAATCTCTGTCTTTATCTAAGAATCCACAAGGGCAGAAGACAGCTGCTACAATTAGGAAAATACAGACATCCTGCTCTGCTTGCCCAGGGCTCCTCAGTTGCAGGCTGGAAATGGCAGTGAGCTGGATCAGCTGCTCAATGGTGTTTTACCCAGCAGCACCACTTTTGTCTTGTCACTCTACTGGAGCAATAGAATCAGTAGACCTGAGGAAGGGACCACTGCTTCTATATATTTTCCTGAGGGTTTTTAAGTCTGGGTGCTCCAGATCTAGGCTACACAAAGAGGCCAAGTATCTAAACAAATTCACAGAAATGGAGGAGTTTGAACATTCTCACATGAAAAAGTCCATTTCTATGGATTGATTTATTTAGGAGTTCTAGACAAAGTCTGAAGTGACCTGAATACTTCTGGGCAAATAGTTGGTTTTTTTAATATTGTAGATGAACTGAGAGAAATGGTAACAAAAATATTTGGATGTAGAATTAAAAATTTCATTTCTGAGTTCTTTTCTTCATTTTCTTGATGCAGTTGGAATGTATTTCATTTTAAAACACTCCAAAGGGAAACCTCTGAAAGCTTTTCATTTAAACCAAGTAAGAGTTTGACACATATATGAATTTTTAAATGTAATTTGTTAATCCAGGTCTACTTAACTGTCAAAAAAAAGAGATTAGATTAGAAAATCATATTTTCACCTGAAATTTTCCCACACCTTTCAAGAGCTACATGTTCCCTTTTACTTTTCTTACATAATACCTGCTACCAATTATGCTAAACAGAGTAGAGATTGTGTGTGACCTCCCTTTCATAGCCTGTGGGCTTCACACCCCTTCTGGTCAAACAGATACAAGGTAGATCTGCCCAAAGTGAGTCAAACTACTCAATGTATTCCATTAGTGATGGAGACAACTATAAAAGGGATAAGAAGATAATGCTTCTGTGCAAATACAATCTAAAACTACATCTTCATCAAGCCTTTGTGACCAGCTTTATTTATGGTGTGCTACACTAGGTTTTGTAGAAATAACACCAAACTGTTTAAACTAGAGTAGAGCCTAACAGTTCTCCTACTAAACTCATTTATAAACTGGAACTGACTGGTCATGCAGTAGTCTCTATTTCTCAAAACTTATAAAAGGACTTCATTTTACCAAGGTCCTCCATTTTAACTGTGCCTCTCCACCTATTTTCTGATCCTGCTGTAGTAGCATTTTGGGGGACTAGTTCTTTAAAGCAGGAACAGTGCAATTTCAGGTAGAGGCCTTTCTCTCCAACAGAAGAGCTATTATTATTTGGCCTAAAGCATTTTATATTTGCATGTGTAGCCTCACTAAATTAAACAGCTTTTTTCCCCCTTTTTTGCTCCTCTAAAAATTTCACCTTCTATAATAAGTTTTAGAGCTTACTTGATATATTTTTTCCTTTTTGATGTTCATCTCTTGTTAGTATCTAATAATACTAATAATACTAACAACTCTGCTATCAATTATGCTGTTTTTATGCACCCTCCCAGATGTTTAGGTAGATGCAGATTTGCAAGATCAGCTTCAAGTATAAACATTACTGATGATCCATGCCAACATATTTTATCAACTTTTCCCTTCTTATGATTATATTTGAGATAAAATTTGGAGGAATACTTATTTACATAATTCAATTTCCACCTGCACTTCATTAGTAGCTGTTTGTAAAAGCAATTTCCTAGTCAGTCAACTACAATAAAATGTTCTATGTCTTAAATATTTCCAGAGAAATAAATAATTCTGTAGTCACAGGAAGAGATCAACACTAAAGAAAATCAGTTACATTATTACTGCATTTTCTATGTGTTCCTATTCCTGTATTGTTTGCATTTATTTTCTTTACAACGATTTCCCACATCAGAAATCTGTTACATTCACACTTCACCATGCCACAGTATTAACTTCAATGTATTTGGGATCAGAGTGACTTAGCTGCCCTGAGTGTTCCTCAGCCTCTCAGCTACAAAAACCTTGCCCAGATCTCCAGAACCTTGTGTTGTTCAAGGCATGGTGCATAGCAGGATGCCCTTCTTGAGCACCAGACTTTGCATCCCCACTACTTTTTGCAGACGAGATAAAAAATTCTTCCCATCAGGACAAGCTGTTCTTTTGTTCTCTAAAATTGTAATCTGTGTTCCTGGCTTGGGAAAATTGCAAAATATATCTTCTTCTAAGAAGAGTTTCATGTTTCCCAAGTTTTCTTCTGTAGGCAGAAAAACAAGTCATGGGAGCCATCTTTTCTGCTTTTTTGGACAAGCAGAGTAATAGGACAGAATGAAAATGGATAGTTTAGTTCTACTGTGTTGCAGACAATGAACTCTACAGTAAATTGACCATGAAGAAAACACCAAAATAACAGGAGGGAGTAAAACATTACTTGAAAATATTCGTTATCATTTTACCAAAAAATACCCAAAAAATTTCAGATTAACAAAGCTGCCTTCAAGTCAAAATATGGATGTTAAAGCCTTTATTAAAACGGATATCAAAGAAATTATTTTAAAAACATAACTTATTAATTAATAGAAGCAGAAATAGATAAAGCTGAGCACCAGTAGGCTAAATGTTAATTGCTTAATTTACAGAATAATTTAAAAGAATGAAATGAAACTATAGTAATAATAACAACAATAATAACAATAATACTTGGAATGGATTTTTGGTTGTGGTTTTTTTTTTTTTTTTTTTTGGCTTTTTTTTTTTTTTTTTTTTTTTTTTTTTTTGAGTGAGCTGAAGCTAGATAGCTTTCTGTCCCTTATTTTAGATAACTCAGCCTTTGGTTCTTAAAACAGCTACGACCTAGCAGATATAATTAAGGATGCTATAGTTTAGAGCTCTATCTAGATTTTACCAAGATTCATTTGTTTAATTACCTTTTAGACTTTAACAAAAACTAAACATTCCACATAGTTCAGTTCAAGCTTCTTATGCGAAACAGTTGATATTTTTTAGATTGTTCAGCTACCAATATTTTGTGAAGTCAGAATAAAAACTGTGTTTTCTTCCTTTAGTGATCACTTTCAACTGTGTATTAAAAGACCAAGGAGGAAGACTTTTTATCTATGTAGTCAAAATGTGAAAAACTAGCATTCACAGAAGAAAATATACATAGGTTTCCTAACATATTATATATCCTAACATAATGGGAAACCCTCATTTATTCTAGTGTTTTACAAAAAAAATTCTAATAAGTTTTACTTTCATTGAAATAGAGGGATTTTAAATTACCTCTTTACCTAAAAAGGATGCTAGTATCGTTATATTTGTTGTTTTAGCAGAAGAATTTTTATAAATTTGTAAAACAAATCACTCAGTGATGTAAAATGAAAGCCACTGAGGGGGCTGAGAGGCCTGGCTCTGCTTCTTTTAGTTAATACAGTTTCTTTCTCTAACTGTAAGGAAATCTTTTCCAGAATTAATACAATCAGACTTGGAAACAGAGTGTAGACATCTATTTAATTTCAAAGCACAAAATACTTTACTTATTCTTTTTTCATAAACTTCAGAACAGCTGAATGGTCTATTTTATTTGTTTACTGGATCCTGTATTTTGAATTAATATATCTGTAAAATCTGTACGTTGTCAGCATATCTGTGAACAGGGTTGTCAGAAAAGGATCTCCTAATCAAATTTATTGCATCTGTCAACACATGTCATTATGGATAGAGAATTGCACTGGCTAGCTGAATCCAGGTATCCTAGAGAAGTTTAGTATTTTCTGAACCTGACTGAAACTGAACTTCAGAAATTGAGGACACTCAGCAGCTTTCAGAAGCTGGTCCTCGATTTGTGCGAAGATAATGAGAATGTGCTGGAATATTTCAGGCAGAAATAAACTGACATCAAGACATGGGTAGACAGAAGTCATGACATAGGGCAGTGCTAACATCTGCCTCCTCTAACATACTGCAAACAGCATCAGGGAGCTCCTCAAAGCTCCTAACATTGTAATATTTGTCAAATCCCCCAGAATGTGGTGTTAGCCATACAGTGTATCAAATGTCAAGGTGACTGACATCAACCACTGTCACACTGCTCCTGCAAGCCACCCTTCCCAGGGCAGAAGACAGCAGAGAGGCTGCACACAGCTCCTGCTCTCAGGCTGGAGCTGGAATCCCAGCCTAAACAGCCAGCAGGAGCTGAGAGTATGGCTGAAAGCCCAAATGATCAGATTGCTTTAGGCTGATGTGAACAGAACTTGTTTGTTGTAATTTGAATTTCTATTAGAGCTGTTTATTCAACACTAATTGAGGTTTTGAGCAGAGTTTTGTAAAATGGAGTTATGCCCACAAGCCTCATCTTTTACAGACAAGCTTAGCTTCAACCAGCATTATCCTTGATATGCCAAATCACATAAAAAGTGACAAGTCTGGAAGCCTAATATAGAGTTTCCACATGTTTATGTGGACAGATGGCTAAAAGCACCATGGTTTGGAAGAGTGTTAAGTGCAAAAAGCCTGACAAAAGCAGTATGTATGAGTTTATTATACTTTCTTCCTAAGATTATTGAAGCACAATAGTTTGTTTCAGTCACTACAGTCAGCTTGTGGCAATAGACTTTTTCCTATTTACCAACATAGAAGAATAGAAACTGATTAAAAAGTAACGTTGAAATATTTCTGCTATCAATGCAGCTAGACTTGAGCCCATGCTTGAATAATCCTTGATGATGAAAGTATATCTGTTTCCCTTAATAATGTTATTCCATAAAAAGAAATATTATTATATTGTGAATTTGTTAATTTGCTAAAGATTTGGTATATCCTCAAAGCATGAATAAGTGCTTCTCAGGCCTACATTATGATTGATGTTCATCATATGTTGACAGACATGCTTGAGTTTTTGGTGAATATACATTTGTAGGATATGTGTACAGAAAAATACTTCCAAGTGGGCACTGGGGAATAAATAAAAGAAAATCCATACAAATGAAATAATGTTTAAGACTTCTGGCAGAAAAAGACACCAACAAAACCTAAAGAAAATAATCAGAACTATTTGTGTCTCTTGTCTTCATTTCTTTTTGTACTCCGAGGACTCAGGCTTGACCTCACTGTTTATCACAAAAGAAAAGTCATTTACAATTGTCCAATCACATTGTCAAAGAATTATGATTCCAGTGATATATGGACATTTTCTAGTTCTTCTGTATGGTTCCCTCCATTAAAGGAATTGAATTGTACTACTAATACATAGATTTTAAAAATGCATAGAGGATGAAAACAATCATTTTCACAGTGATGGTAAAAATAGCCTGTGAATTAGTGTGTATTTTATGGTTTGACCTTTCAGATTTTTTCCACACTTAAATCTATCAGAAGATCATTATCATCATGTGAGGTGCATAGCTCCTAATTTTTAAGCTCCTGGTCCCTTGGAATTAAGCCCCAGCACTAGATGCCTTTACATTCTTCTCTAGAGGATCTAGACAGGATTAGCCACCTTACAAAGGTCTATAAATTCTGCATTTATGGCAATAGGAAATGCTATGATTTCTCATTGTGCTTCAGAACATGCTTATCCAATCTGAGCTAAGGGCAGGTGCCTTCACCGTGGTACATGAATGTAGATACTAAGGTCCTCTTCTGAACCTAGCAGTTCATGGCAATTGAGCAGGAATCACTTTTTTTTCTGTCCAAATGCAGGTAGGGAAGAAATCATGTAACTGTACAGTTGGTTCTGATTTTTACTTGCATATTATTTATAATGCCCATCTAGAAAGCTGAAGGCTTTCTTACATCATACAAATATTATATTTAGTTCACTGTAATATTGAACATACTTTGATCTTTCATATGTGTAGAGAGGAAGGCAAAATTAACACAAGAAAAAAAGAAGGAGAAAGAAAGAAAGAAAGAAAGAAAGAAAGAAAGAAAGAAAGAAAGAAAGAAAGAAAGACAGACTCCAGACAGTTTTACTTCTATATTTTTTTCTTTCTTTCTTATGTATTTATTCACAGTAAATTAGAACTTTGTTATTATTTTTGTTGTTACAATTTCCTTTAATTACAATTACAAATATAAAATGCATGGAAAGTTAAAAAGCAAAAACCAGAAGACATACCTTTTTTACTTCGAGATAAATTTTCTGAGTTGATTAATGATAATTTTTTGTGCGGGCTTTATTTTGACCTCACAAACCCTTCATGCCTCTTAAGCAGCTTGAATAACTAGAAAGCCTTGAGAGAAATTTTTCTGGTAGATATACATTACAGTGTCTTGGTGCTTTTGTGAAAAGGGAATCTCATGTAATATCTATTGCATGATGGAAAAGAAAACATAAAATCATGGAACCATAGAATGACTTCGGTTGGAAAAGACCTTTAGAGGTTATTTGGTTCCAGCCCTCCTGCCATGGGCATAGATACCTTCCACTAGACAGATAACTTAATGCACAATCCAGCCTGGCCTTGAACACAAAATCATGGAGTACCCACAACAGACATGTTTATTAAAGGCCTTAGTAAAATTACTATCTTCATCTTTCTTTTAAGCCCCCTTTAGGTACTAAAAGGCTACAATAAGGTCTCTCTGGGGTGTTCTCCATGCTTAACAATTCCAACTGTCTCAATCCATCTTCACAGAACAAGTGTTCCTCTGATCATTTTCATGACCCTCCTTCTGGACCTGTTTTCTTAGGTCACTGTCCTTCTGGGGCTGTGAGTGCTGGCATTGGACACAGTGCTACAGGTGTGGTTTTACAAGAGCAGAGTAAGGAAGAAAATCCCAGGGTCCTCCTTATTACCACCCTGCTTTCTGAAAGGAGGATGTGTAAATATTAGACTGAGATAATCAAATAAAGATGAGAAGTTGACACCAGTAGAGAGAGCAAGAAGTGGTATGAAAAGAGCTTTGCTATATTGTGCTATAAGGTAGTCTGGGTTAACTACAGAGGCAATTCTTGATAAATGTTGTCATATTTCTTGACACTAGTAGAGAGGTACTTGTCATTAAACTGTTCCCTGATACATCAAAGATAAATGTTCTAAGCAAAATATGTCAGAATACCAGAAAAAAAAGGATTAAAATAAATAGCATGAAATTCACAGCACAAATTTCCAGGATGTTGAAGGATAAAACACCTTTGCTATTACACTGAAATGTTATGATATGGAAGCCTCAGTCAGCTTTCAGATGCTGTTAAATTAACTATGAATTAACATGAGAGAACACAGTACCTACTCAGCTCTCTAGGACTACAATCAATGAAAGAACTAATAAATAGATACTTATATGTTTACTTCTGAAAAAAAACCCCAACCACAAAGACATGTATGGCTCTTTCTGTGACACACAGATCTTCTGTATTAAAGAGGGAAAATGAATAAAGATCCCCTACTTCAGGTTCCTGAAGAACACTATTATGTTCCTTCCACACTCTGTTCAGTAATAAGAATTAAGAAATACACATGCCAACAACATCTTATTGCATATAAAACTACTGATCTGAATATATTTTGCTATAAAAATCCTCTGTCCTAGGTTTGTGACATGGGGCATGGACATTAGAACATCTGGTTAAAATCTGATATCATAACTTGAGAGTTTTGACAAAAAAACAAGTCAAAATCTGGACCAGTATTTTGCAGATCGGCCCTTATTATGGGATAAACTATATCTCAGTTTGGAGCCCGAGCTATCCACCCTGGTGTATTTTCAATAGATTTGGAGTTTGAAATTTCCATCAAGGAAAACAAAACATTAAGTTGGCATTGGTAATACCTAATAAAGTAAGATTGGGAAATTTCCTTAAGTGTTTTTTAAATTCTTCCCTTTCAAGATTTTATTAAGTGTGGGATCAGAGCTTCCCTGCATATGAAATTGTTGTTGCCACGCAGTTCTGAATTAGAAATATTTCCTCTAAAATTTTGGTACATATTCAGTTGCTTTCTTATTCTCCAATGGATTTGATATTTATTAAATGACAGAATAAAAGCAATAAAGATAAGTTTCATCAAAGACTAGAAGAAGGTCTAAACATGAATATTGTATGGATGATAAGTTTAACTTACTTAAAAGTAACTTAATCTTCTCCATTTTCAGATAATAACAAGAATTCTACTTGAGAAGTGAAAGAAATTAAATTCAAAACATATCTATTTCTACAGTTTAAGCACAGTCATTTTGGCTAATCATGTCTTATGTTTGTTCTCTTTGATGTTATGAATTTCGCATCGAGCAGAAAAAAATGACAAAGGTGCAAAATGTTTCAGAACAGTAATGCTGAAAGCTGTCATTCATAGTTTTCCTTTTCAAAGCTTTTCCATTAAAATCTCCAGATTTATTGGAAACCTGTGGTGTTGAAATTTTCATCATTAAATTTTAATGATAATCTCCAGCAGTTTTGGTATACCTTTATTTCGACAGGGCTGACAAAATATATGTTCATTTAAATGAACTTAGAAAGTAGCATATCAATTTTAATGTACGTTTTCTTATTCCTGATTTTTACTTTACTTGCAGAAGATCACTATTTTGAATGATTTACATTTTTTTCCTTCTGTAGTATATTTTGAATGAAGTTTGATTTTCATCAGTTAAAATATGTGATTAAAATAATGTATATGTTATTAGCAGTGCTCAAATTAAAGACTAGTGGGGTTACTTGTAAGAGAAGACAACAATCATGGATGATGTCATTCCATATTTATTTATGTATTCATTAATTTATTACTATGTTTATGTAAAGGGTGCTGGTGGTATAAAGAACTTGTCATTTACTTTTCATTGTGGGACTTAAGGTAGGAATAAACAAACTCAGTTAAGAGTAACAGAGTAAACATGAAAAAATTTTTTCTGAAAAATTGTTTTCTGAGCCAATGTCATGCCTACTGAGTACCTAAGCAGTTAGTGCTTTCTGTTCTGTTTACAGATAGATCATTTTGCAGTCTTTGCAGAGACTTCAGACAGGGAGAGTCACCTGCAATTTTTGTCTGCAATCAGGGGACTGGCTTAATTGGGCAGTGGCAGAGCCTTGCAGGATATCCTAATGAGCCTAATTGGTAGCAGAAATTTGACTCCTGGGAGAAGAGATAGAAACCAGACAGACAAAGAGACGGGTAAAGACTGTGGAGTAAAAGAAATAAGATGGAAGGGTTCTGTCAGGGTTCAGTATTGGAATATACACTACTTTGGCTCTCTCTACTCTTAGTCCCTCTTGCTACTTTGTTTACCAGCTGCGTGCCCATGGCACTATTGTCTTTGTCTTTTCTGTTATTGAGTAGTCCTATGGATCTTTTTGTGCTTATCATGGCTTTTGTTCCAGAGTGATCTGAATATGCAGGGAGTCCTAGCTTGAAAGGCTGTCCAGCCTAATCACAAATCTGCTTTTGCAACACTCAGTGCAATGGGGAGTGGGAGGAGGAATAAAAAAAAAGTCTGATCAAACTGTGTTTCTGAAAGGAAGAATCTTCAGTGTAGCTTTGACCACCTCACTAACAGTATCCCTGTCATCAGCTGTCACAGTTCTATCACTGAAATTCCTGGCAACAACTGAATTTTAATGAATGTCTGCTGTGCTCTAGAATTTAAATGAGATATTTGATAAAAGAGAGAAAACCTTCTGCATATCTACCTTATGCTCTTAATGCATTTCTCCTGGTAAAAATAAATAAATAAATTTGGGATTATTTCCCTACTAGTTTCCTACAGAGATTTCCCTGCAAAGCTGTACTGCATTGTTTTCATGCTGATTTCCCCCTGCTCTGATAGAACCTGGTTGCTGTATATGGAGCTCCTGTTGCTTCTTTAGCTTCCCAGACTGGTAGTGGAATTCAACTCTGGTAGTCTGAATCAGTGTCAAACTGTGTGAGGCCAGCAGCAAATATTTTAGTGGGGACATATTCATCTGAGCAGAGTTATGGCAGTGCACATTACTAGGATCTTTGCAGGTGACCTACTTATTAGTCCCTAATAAGTGATGATTTCCTGGGTACTGAAGACCTTAATGACACATCTGCTATCTTTCATCAGCCTGAAACTAATTTTTTTGTTGTTTTTGTAGTGTAGATTATTTGGTTCAGCGATACCCATGTATATTTTTAATTTCAAAATCCTCAGTTTGCTGAATGTTTCTGGTCTCAAAAGTAAGTTTTTAAGCTAAAATGGAGCCATGAATTGATTGTGGGGGGGAAAGCAAAAGTTAAGTATTTTTAGTATATATTGTGCTTTTCTCCTGTGCAGTATATAACACTACCTAGGTGTAAACACTGCCTCACACAGATGTGCTAGTTGAATTCCTGCTTGGATGTAACTGCTTCTTGAGAAGTGAGGGAAGATTAAAACTCTTTGTTCTAATTATACTTTTACATTTGCAAACTGTGGGGGTATACATATATGAGCATATGTGTGTGAAACAAAGACTCATCTTGCAAAGAATGTTTCTGATCAGTAGTAACAAAATGAAAATATAATGAACCGCAATCTTGTTGCAGAAACCCAGGATATTTACTCTTTTTTTCTTTTTTTTTACATTTTGAAGATAATCTATATATATTCCAAATAAACTTGTGGTGCAGAGGACTATTTTCCCATGCTCACTGCACTAAGACAGCTCCTAGATTAAAAAAATTCAGTACTGAAAGCGGTATGCAAAAGGTCTCTGTAAGTGCGGCACTGGAACAGAAGTTGTATCTAAAACATAGAGAAAGGAGCAGCTGGTACTTCTGACTACAGGCTGAAGTATCAGTTGTGAGATCACCTGCTCCAATGACTACTGAAATTCATTGTAATGAATCTGCATGAAGCATGCTTCAGTTAGAAACTTGAATTCCACAATGTCCTCCTGATGTCTCATAAATAATCTCTTGCTACCTGTGTAAGCATAGTTATTAACAGAGAGTATCCTTTGGAAGATATCTGGGTTTTTTTTTTTAATTTCTTCGTTTGGTTTTTTCTTTGTTTGTTTTTTCCCTGAATGAAGAAATGAAGGGTAGGTTTAGGGAGGGTCTCACGCAGATGTTGTGGTACATGAAAAGGGATTACCTTCTACCACATTTTATTATCTGTGTACTGTTATAGGATATGTAAAATTTCCTCTGCAAATAGCCTGAAGTGTGAAATGAAAGTGGGGAGAACCTAGAGGAAAGCCAGGGATGCCTAGTGACAACAATACAAACTGGCAGTGAAACATACAGCAGGGTGCACACTGGAGAAAAATTTGCCACAGTAATCAGTGACTGAATTTAGTACAGTGTTACAGTATAGAATGGGAATGAAATTATCTTCATTCACTTATCAGTGCTGACGTTGATGATGAACAGTTACAGCTACCAGGTTTTTGTCTTATGTTGATGAAATTCAGCCAAGAATAATTGGATGTGGGCTGAAGAAGCGCATGATCATTTATTGTGCTTGATCACATTTAGTTATCACTTTGGATCCAGAAGTGAAATCACAGAAGAGATAGGCTTCACATATTTCATAGTAGTACTGAGGGAAAGAATGCTGCTTTTTTCCTGCTAAACAAATTATAAATATATTCTAATATACCACTTCATGTTAAATACTAACTGCCTTGTGTATCTCCTAAGATCAGGCAGTCTGTCTTTCCTTCTTCATCCTTCACTAGCATCATATTAATGTAGATGATTATGAAGACACTTGGCAATCTAAACTTTTCCACAGGTTTCATACATAGACCCAGGCCGAGAACCTGACAAGCAACACTGGCCTCTGAGTTTGAACTTCACTCCTCTGTGTGCAGGTACTAGAGTATCAAACTGAGTAATTTATGTAGGGAAAACTGTTTTCTTTTACTGTGATCCTAATTAGTCTGTCTCTGTCCTTGCATCCTTCTAACTTGCAGAATGTGCTGTATGGGCTGCTAGAGTAGCAGGATTTCACTGGTGGCATGCTCATCCACACAGGACAGTGGTCAAGTGAGCCTGAGAGCCATTTTCCACACTGCTGAGAGAGGGTCTTGACTGAAACAGAGGGGAGTGAATCTGTGTTGTCTGTAGGGTATAAAGTTTGAAGCAGACTCCTCTAGTTTCCAATTCCAATTTAATTTTTTAGAAGAAACAAGCTGACTTGTATTTATTGCGGATTCCAGAAGCCAAGTGTAGTGGTGGTTGTGGGATAATTGGAGAGAAGCAGGCATGCAAGATGTCAGGGAATGAACCAGCTTCATAGAGTTACCAAAATGTTTGGGCATAAGAAAATACACACAACCCTCATTTGATAAAAGAGAACATCCTTCCACTGGTAGCTACTTGGATCAAGAGGACTGTTTTTTAAATGGCTGGAAGTAACTGGTAGGTATCCATAGGGGTTTGTGCTGCTCTGGTGTGGAAAAGGAAGTGGAGAGTGATGTGACAAGGTTTGCTGATAATGCTAAATTTATGCAAAATATTAAGGAAGGAATCTGAATGAAGAACACTGGGTACATTTTGTCAGGCTGATTGACTGATGATAAAAGGGTGAGATTCACTTTTGACAAATGCAAAGTAGTGCTGGTTGGAAAAACAATCCATCTCTACATATAGAGTGAAGATCTTTAAATTAGTTATTATTATTCAGGAAAGAGATTTTGGAGTCATTATATAATCACACCCGGAAAACATCAGCTCAATGTTTAGTGGTGACCAGAAAAATAAATAGAGTTTTGAGAACTGGGAAAAGAATTGAGAGGAAAGCAGAAAGTATAATTATGCTGCTGTATAAATCCCTGTTGTCCTCACATCTTGAACGCTATTTGCAGTTCTTTTTATAATAATAAAGTATTAGATATGGAGAAGGTACAGAAAAGGGCAACAAGTATGATAAATAGGGTGAAATGGTTTCTGCAAGAGAAAAAGTGAAACAGATTTGGATATTTTTGTCTGGGGAAGAAATGGATAATGAGCACCATGACAGTGAGTGAATAGGAGAATAGTTTTTCATTCATTCTCAGAATACAGAAACAAGGCAGAGACAAATGAAATTTTAAGGAGATTTAAGTTAAAGAATAAAAAGTAGGTACATATTTTTTCCCACAGAAAGTCTTATTAAATGATATGAGGTTTTGACATGGAATAATACGTACAGTAAAAGTTTAAAAGAGTTGAAAATAAATTACTGAAATCTGTGGAGAAGCAGTCATTAAGTGCTGATAAGCACAAGGATAAAACCTGTGACTCAAAAGTCCTCAAGTTGCACATCATTGTTATCTCAGAGGAAATGTAGGGGTACAGTGTCACAGAATGTCTGCCCTTTTCTTTTTTTCCCCTGAGATATGTGCTCTCAGAGACAGGATATGTTGGTAGGTGGACCTGTTTCTGACCCAGTGCTGCTGTATTCAATGTCAAGGCTTAATCACCCAAATCCATATCCCAAAACACACAAAAGTGTAACCAGTTATTAAACCTGTTTTCAGAGCAGAATTCAGACTGAAGTAACCCAGTCTTTCAACAGAGACTAACCACTGGGAACAAAAAAGGTAAAATAGTTTTATGATGTCCTAAGACTACAATGGATTGTGAATCTGCAGTAAAAATCACAGCTGTGCTTTAATGTTTAAAACTTTTCCTGTTGAGCACTACTCCAGCATCTCTCTTTTTTCTTTTGGTTTTTATTCTTTTGTATTCTCTTTCTTATTTTTTTTCTTTACCTTCGGACCAGGACAAAGAAATGGCATATAAACAGATAGGATTACTTGACGGTAGTTATGTAAATACCAAATATAAAAAAGAAATTCTTGTCACAAGGAGAAACTAATTTATTGTAGCAGTTCCATGAATGTTATGTATAGAGTAGTACTAAGAAAAATATATTCCAGTTGCAAAGGTCTAACCAGAGATATTCAGACATTTCTCTCTAAGCTGAGGAGGCCACAGTGAAACTATAACACAGGTAATTTTTTGGGGGCTTATTTATTCTTTGCAGCTGTCATATCATACACTATAATTAGGAAGAGGAATTAATTTCTTTTATGTTTAGTACTAGATGACACTTTCAAAGGACAAAGCAGATGAGAATTTCCCACTGTGAGTCCAAAGATGAAGAAACTGGACTCCAGGAATAAAGCAAACAGCTGGATCAACTGAAAGAAGCAAGGAGTGCATGGTCTTCAGAAGGATTTAAGAGGCACTGAATCGCTACAATCTTTGCTAAAGGACATTTCATATTCCAGTGTCACCTTAAACAAAGCATTTATTTATATATGCCCTTAAAACCTAAAGGGTCCTAAATTTTTTTCCAAACTCTCCCAGTCAGGGAGAGCAACTTTTTAAATGGGCAGATAGGGGTAGGACACAGGAAACCAGTTTTAAACAAAAAGAACAGGGATTTAGATTAGATCTGAGGAAGAAATTGTTTATGCAGAGGCTGGTGAGGCACTGGAACTGGCTGCCCAGGAAAGTTGTGGATGACCCATCATCCCTGGCAATGTTGAAGACCAGGATGCCCTGAACAAGCTGATCTAGTAGGTGGCATCCCTGCCCAAACAAAGAGGATTGGACCTTGGTGATGTTAAAGTCTCTTCCAACCCAAACAGTTCTGTGATAGCAGAGAAGGTGCTTGAACATATAACAGTAGAGTTACCTTAGACATTCCCTTGAACTCCAGATGGCCTCCAGCTCTTACTCCTGGGCTCAGGTTTATGGCAGAAACCCATGTGTCATGTCTGCTGCCTCTGCTTCCCTGAAGTTTCTGGTGCCTTAATCCCACCCTTCATGTTATTTCTGTGTGGCACGGAAAGGGCTTTCGGGAACATGAAGAAGTTTTGTCTGCATGCACTTGCCTCACAGCTTTTAGCTATGAAATCAGTTTTCATACAGGCTAAACTTCAACCTAAATTGGGGTTTTTCACCCAAGACTGCCTGCATCAATAGAGGAATAGTTTTATACATGATCCTTTAGGAATAGAAACAGCATGAGTTGGGAATATTCACACTGAAGGTACTGTTACACCTACAGAGCTCCGAGTGGCCTTGGAAGGTCTCAAGCAATGCTGGGAAGGTGAAGTTTATTAAGGTATTTTTCTGTAGTCAAAATGAGTTAAGCATTCTCACTGCTAGGCTCATAGAAGGAGGAAAGAATTTGTTGAAAGGCATAATTTATCCCTGCCCACCCCCTTTTCCCCAAAATGTGGTATTCACCTCTTTTCTTTCATACCTTTGGCCAACGTGCGCAAACAATCTGTAGGTGGATGTTTCCATAACATTTTTGAAAGAAAATTAAACACTTCCATAGTGTCACTAACTTTCTTCTTTTTAGTATTACATGCAGAAAGTAACAAAGTGTAACATAATATTCCAAAATTCACTTTTTTAAATATAATATGTACTAACCTACTAGGGATTTAACAAATCCCTAATTTTTAAATGTAAAAATTGTAAACTAAGGAAATACAATAAAAGTTAAAACATAAGATTTCAGGATAATTTCTGAATTTTCCCATAAGACTTCACAAAGCCTATTTTAAAATGACAGCAAATCAACCTTAACCCAGCACAATGTATTAACTTCAAGATGTTGAAATTAAAGTGTGTGTTGGGGAATCAGCAGAGAATAAGGCAATGATATTTGGGATATTCTATTAAGAACATATCAGGTATTAAATTTTGTTGAAATTTGGTCTCCAATTGTATTTTGTCAATTTCAGCTATTGTAACACTTGAAAGTTCAGTCACAACTAAACTTAAATCTTTTAAATGGAATAAAAATTGGCAAATATATAACATGAAATCTGCTAAGAAATATTTGTAATTACATTAAATGGATGCATTTTAAATACACTAAACAGATGGGCCTCCATCTTTTCAAAATTAACTATAAATGAAGGACTTTTTCATCAGCTGAGTTTATGTTCCTGTCCATCTCCCAACTCTTAAACAATATGTCATTGAGATTGATGGAATTAAAACTGTTCTTCAGTAGGATTGACACTATTGCTGTAACTGCAATGCAACTGTAAAGAACTGTTTCTGAAATTGGAAGAACAGCTACTTTGTTTAAATTCTGCCTTTTTAGACTTTTCCTTTGTATGCAGTTATGTTTGAAAAGATAGAGGAAAAAGCCAATATTTACACTTGAGAAAGTTCCCAATGATTTTTCTGCAAATGTTTTATTTACAGTGTGCTGCAGAATGAATAGTAAGTAAAAATATGTTTCCTTTAAGAGATTTGAAATTTTCCCTTTTTTCAATATCTTTGTATTAATTTGTCCAAAAGCTTTCACTTTTGTCCCTGGTGCCAGATTTAATATAAGAGAGAGAAATTAGTTGAGTAGCAGTTTGTACAAATTTGAATTTCTCAATGTATACATTTAGATAAGTGGCTTTAACTCTGAAGACATAAGAGGATGACGTTGGTTTTCCATTTGTTGAATATTTTTTTATTATTATTGTGCACCTGAAGAGGAAACAAAAGAAACCACTCATCCATATCAGATAGCCACATAACATGAACACACATTGAGTGTGAGAAAAATGTGGAAAAATAAGTGGAGAGATTATACTTGTTGAGGCATCAGCTGAATGGTGGGAGCATGAGCCCTATATTGGATCTTCTCTCTTCTGCTTCAAGACATGCTTGTGGCCAGAGGGGAATCACAGTCAAATTGCTATCATGCTTGACAATGTAATACTGCTTCTTCTCTAATGAAAAAGTGAATTCTATAATAAATGACCTGTATAAATACGAACCAAAGATTTTCCCCTTACAGAGTAACCTACTAAGTGGATAAAGTTGAATATCCTCCAACTGAATACAGTCATGCTTCATTACATTCTTTTTTTATGAGAGGACTTTCATCATTTTACTTATTGATATTTCAGCATGAAAAGCTTTTCCCTCTATTCTTACCTTGTCTGTCATTCATAATGTTACTAGAGAAGTAAATTTATTTCTCCAGCCTTGATTTGTTTCAGCCAGTTTCTAGTTGCTTTTATTTATCTTTCATACAGTCATTAAATAATTAAGAGTGGAACAGACTTTTGGAAATCTCTTCCAATTTACTTCTCATTGCAAGGCTAAGTTCTTGTTAGGTTATGTTGTTTGCAGGAATTCATAATTTTTATTTTACTGTACTTCTCTAAGAAGATTCTTGCTCCATCTCTCTTTTGTCTATTACACTGAAGGTACACAATATTCTTCTTGGAGAGCTTAATGAGGTTCCTGTTCTACTACTGTGATACTTGTGATTAATTTTCCAACTCTTCATCCTAGTTTCAGTGGTCATGACAGGTCAGTCAGCCTTTATTGAGTCATTAGTAAGGTCTCAAGGCAAGTCCAGTTTAAAACTTACAAGTTTCTGGGCACTGAAGAAGAATGTGAATAAGAACAACCAGAAAGGATTTATCAAGAGCAAATTGAACCTGACCAGCCTAAGAGCCTATGATGAAAAAGAAGCATGGCCAGCACATTGAGGGACATGATTCTCACCCTCCCCTCTGTCCTTGTGGGAACCCACCAGAAGTACTGCATCCAATGCTGAGTTCCTCAGCACAAGAAGGACATGGACATGTTACAGGGAGTCCAGAGAAGGGTCACAAGGAAATTTAAAAGGCTGGGAGATGTCTTCAGTGACAAGAGGCTGAAAGAGTTGAGGCTGATCAGCCTGAAGAAGGGAAGGCTCTGGGGAGACCTCCCAGCAGCCTTTCAGTACCTGGCAGTGACCAGAACAGTTGGAGAGGAACTTTTTACAAGAATATATAGTGTTAGGACGTGGAGAAATGGCTTTGAACTTGAGAAAGGAAGAAATTCTTTAATTTGAGGGTGGTCAGGCACTGGAATTGGTTGCCCAGAGAGGTGGTGGGTACCCCATGCATGAAAACATTTAAGGGAATTTTGAACAGAGCTCTGAGAAACTTGATCTAGTTGAATGTGTGAACTAAATGATTTTTAAAATGTCCCTTCCAACACAAATCTTTATATGATTTTTTTCATTCTATGGAATGATTAGATTTGTGGATGATGGGATGACAGCAGCTGCCATCTACTTTGACTTTAGCAAAATTTTCAACATGGTCTCCGGCAGCATCTTTTCTCTTCCTGTTAGGATTTTGCAGTCCTACACTCTAGATCATCTGACTACCAGAGAAGTTTAAAATTGTCTCATTGGGTTCAAAATGCATTAGTTAGTGGCCATATTGTACCTGAAGGACATTTAGAAGTGGAATTTTCCAGAGGGTCTATTCTGAGGCCTATCCAGTTTCGTATTTTTATCAGTGGTGTTGAGGAGGAGCACAATGTCCCTGGCTAATTTCTTCAGTGACAGAAAACTAGGAAATGGAACAGATAAAATTCAAGGGCAGATCTGCTTTTCAGGTGGCTTTAGTCAGGCTAGTGTGATGGAACAACAGGAACTTCATGAAAATTAACAAGGGCTAATGCAAAGTCCTGTACTTGGGAATGAACCTCCTATATGAAGGGAGTCTGGCTGACTGGATGGGGAGAAGCTCTGCTTGGGGAGCTGGAGAAAAAGAGCTGAACACCAGTCAGTCATGAACCCTTGGCAACAAAGTGAACCACAACACTCTGGGCTATGGGAATAGGAGTCCTGGGTATGAAGTAAGCCTGATGGGCCCATAATTTTCTGGATCCACCTATAAGCCCTTTTTGTAGATGGGAAGGACATAAGAACTTTTCCAGCCTTCTTGAGATGTCCCCTGATCTTCATGACTTCTCAGTGATTATGGAGAGCAGTTTCACAATGACATCAGCCAGCTCTCCTAATACCTTCAGGCAGATATTGTCTGAGTCCACTGGTTTGTAGATGTTCTTCTAACTGGATATTGGGAGGTGGGAGGAAAAAATACTGCTGGGACTTCAAGGACTTCAAGGATATGTTGTCCGGAGAGGTTGTGCAATCTCTGTCCTGAGAGATATTTGATACCATATCAAATAATCCCTGAGCAGCTGCTCTGAATTCAGAGCAGACCCTGCTTTTAGCAGGGCACTGGACCAGAGATCTCCTGACATTCTTCCAGCCCGAGTGATTCAGTTATACTAGTTGAGGTATCCTGACTCCTAGATATTAGTCTTATATTTCAGGCTGACCTGCCTTGCATATGGCAGGAAATCCCTAAAGCTATGATAACTAGTGTGTTTTCTCTTCCAGTTCTGTCCTGTAAATAAATCCTGCTACCAGATAAACCACAAACACCCCAAAAAACAACTTAAAAATAATCTTAAATATTAGTGGTGTAACTGCAGTACTTAGGCTGACATTTTGCTTCATGCTTCCTGTATGGTGTCATTGTCTCCTTTTATTCCTGCACTTTAAGTGCCAGCTCCCCAAATTTGTAGCATATTGGGAAAACACAATTCCTTTTTCCAGTCTTAGTGCTCTTAGGCAGTTCTATTTTAATAAAAACCAAATAGCAGCTGAAATGAAGCATCTTCAGTATAGCTGGAACAAATTCCTAATGCAGGATAACAGTTTATGTGTCTGAATTAGATTAACAGGATCACAAGGGATGCTGACAAAGTGCAATGCTGAAAGAAATGTTTGATTATGTTACAAATAGTTACATGTGTATTAATTTGAAGGCCACTACAGTTCAGCCATTGTAAAGCTCAGTTTATGGTGTTAGATTTTTTGAGGGAATTTATAAAGAAGCGCAAATCTTCCTAACAATTTACAGAAAGCAATGAGAAACATCTAGTAAAATTCAGAGTTTTCTCTTTTAAATACTAAATCTTGAAGACACATTGATTTTTCTTTCCAGCCTCTGAGAAGGATTCAGATGTTGGGTATGGAAAAGTCAGCACAGGGCCTGTGAAGGTTACTTAAATTTCTGACACAAGGACTGTAATGTCTGGGCTCAGATCTGATCTCCCTGTTGTAGGACGAGTAATTTAAAGGCATGATTCCAGCTTTGGATACAGCCAAGTATGCTGCAGGTGTGCTAGCAAATGCTGTGTCATCATAGCTGCAGAGCTGTGGAGCACTGTGGAGCAGTGTTTGGGATAAAAGACAAACAACAGTGGTATAAATATAGTGTAAGGGTTGAGGAAATCACTGCTGCTGCACAAAATATAACAGATCACCCAAAGCAGCTGTTGCAGCACATCTGTGCATATAAATGTTTTGTTCATGTTTGCTCGTCGCCATAAATTTGTTTGTGGGTTCTTCTTACAAATATAATTTTTTTCTGCCATTAGATCTTTGCCATCTACTAGCAGATTTATCAGTTCTAGAGGTCAGCACATTATTTAGGCCAGAAATTAAGAATGCAGAGTGGATTATTTTTATTGGTTTAATTTCCATATTTACATATCTGTGACCTATTTTTCTGAGCAGATGTGGTAACATACTCCATATGGGCAAGTGATTTTTAAATGGAAATGTCAGATGACATATTTTTGACTTGCACCTAGACAGAAGCACCTGCTAAATCAACTAAACTAAAACATATCCTGCTATTTTACTATGACCTTTACCACATTACTACCTCTAGTTCAATATAGTTCGTCTTTGGACAAGTTAATCAGGCAGAGTGGTTTGGAAAAATGATGACTTCTTCTGATGGTCAGCATACCAAACTGTAAATAAATCTTTATTTACACAGAAGGTACAAACTGAAAATGGAAGTTCTATCTTGTGGAGTATCAAAATATGTATCTTAAAAGTAAGAATATTTTTCTTTAAATGACATATGTATTTAGCCAAATGCTTACTTTTCATTCTGTTCTTTCAGGAATTAAACTTACAGTCAAAGTATAGTCGCTGCTTTCACTGCAAAAAAGAGTATATATATGTATTTATTTGTTTGATTGTTTGTTCGTTTATTTTCATTTATTTATTTATTTATTTATTTATTGCCTGAACTGTGTTTGAAATAGATGAGTGCATATTTCTGCAGTGCAGAAATTAGCCAAAAACCTGAGTGGATTACACTGAGATAAATCAAATTACTTCTGAATTACTTCTGCAGTGTCGCAGTCATTGGATTTACGGCACAGAAACACGGTGATCCCTTGTTCTGCCAGGTAACATTGCCCCATTGTGTAGCCCTGTTTCCTCCTCTGTCAGACTAGTGATTAACTTTTGCCTGGTGGCTGAATGTTGTTAAAGTGTTGTCTTTGGATAGCACTTAGAAGAAAAGGATTACTGACAGATGTATAAGTGAAGATAAATGAGCCTTTGAAGATATGAAATGCTAGAAGTTGATACTGTTGAGTTGGTACTATTATTGGGACTAAGGGTTCTTTGTAAGTTAATTGGGAAAGACAGTTCAGCAAAACCTTCTTGTTTTCCTCTTCAGTTTAACTTAAGTTTTATGAAACCAATTGATCTACCAGAATAACATATACAGTCTTGTTTATACACCATTTGGTGTATTTTCTGTGTGTCTGGTCACATTTATATATTTAAAACATCTGAAAAATCCAAACATTGAATTTCAGTAAAACAATCAGATTATATTGTCTTATTGTCTGTGGTGATACTCCTTTTTTGCACTTGTTTGTGAACACTTTTGACTTTAGTTTTTTTCTGTCTTAATTTTTTTTTTTTTTTTACTGGAAGCCTATTATTCTGGATTTTCTTGGTACACTACTTGTGTTGGAGTTCTGTTGCACCACCAGACTAGATATGTTTTCCAAATCCTCCAATACATTTCACTCCATGGTAAATCATCCCAAAGAGCTGTGGTGGGCTAGATAAAATCACGTCTTTCTGGTTCACTCTTGCTTTGAAGATAACAATCTTTAAGTTAACAATATAGATAATGAATTTTTTAGATATATGGGTTGGATTAGATTACGCCTTATGAAGAGATGAAACCTGAAAGAACTCTGGAGTTTTAAGGAGGATGGGAAAGAAGATTGTCTGTAATGTAACACCTCAGTACTGTAACACCTCAGTACTAATATTGATATTAAGACCTTGTATCTCACAACTAGTTGTTTGGTCAACAGAGTACTTTCATTTCTCTCTGAAAAATGGTTTATTCAAATATATCTGAAGAATACTAGCAGAACATTAACATTCAAACAACTGATGAGTGGCCAGGGACAGACCAACATTTTTGGAGTGTTTTCTGCTAGAAAGAAACAAAGCTTTTTGTTTAAAGCACAGATACTTATTTTATCAAACATGATTCGTATATACAAATCAATAACAGCTTCTGAAAAACTATTTTTCATGTCTAGCCTTAGGACCAAGGTTCTTAAAATACTTTTTATATTTCTCGTAGAATAAATTCTCGTAGAATAAATTCTCCCGTGCCCTGCTATATTATAACTTAATTCCACCTGCTACTGCCCTCCCTTTACCTGAATTTCAGAATTTACAGAGGGAATCAGGGGTTTCTTGCCAAACAGGAACCTCGGCTCTCTCTTGTCTGCAGAGAAAATTATTGGTCAATCCCTTGTGATTCCTACTGAGGAATGGCTCTTAGGGATCTTCTCAGAAGCTCTCAAAAACTCAGAGCTTTGGCTGTGCAACAATCTTTTTCTGTGACTCTTCGTCAAAGTTGCTTTTTGTCAGAAATAAAAAAAAAAAAAGAATATAATGTAGTTTAAGAAGTATTTTTCCATAAACTTTTAGTTATTAAGTAGGGATATTTACTTTGGAAATATTGTCAGTAAGGTTACAACATCCCTTAATTATCGAGCCTATGACATTTCACTGTTTTATGCAAGGGTGTTTGTGTTGTCTGCATTTCATTTTCCCATTGTAACTGCAGAAAATCTGAAAGTAAGCAAAAGTTAAAATGTAAATGCCATGGTCTTAGCTGTAATATTAAATGTTCCCCATGGTTTTACGATTACCCTTTGCAAAATCTGTTGATGCATTTTGGCAAGCACAATATTAAAAGTTTGCTTGGCAAAAATCCCCTTAGCACGACCTGACAGACAGTAAGGTCAATAAAGTTTTAATCAACAAAGGAGACAATACGTTTCTTCCAGATGGGTGCCACAGAGCAACACTTGCATGAAATATTTATGATTCACTTTAGAATCTCAAAGTCTGCAACATAAGGAAAGGTTGGTGATTATTTGTGGAAGTAGAATGTGCTCATCCTTGGAATTTCTGAGCATTAGACTGCTGCGAAGTAAATGTTTGCCTTGTTACTGGAAGTATGTGATTTAGCATTTGACAGAACACCACGTTTGTTATTGAAGTATGTTGTGTTCTTAACCTGCCATCACTTTATAAAAAATTCCTTTTACTTATATTGTATGTGATCATCCTTCAGGTGTTCCTGTCTCTTTAAACTGTAGATTTTGTTTGGATGACCAGCAACTATGTATTTGCTACTGATAAAGACATCATACTGCCACTAAGGTTTTGTAGTGCTAGAATTGTACAACACACACAGTCATACTTTAACAAGAAGAGGGATTTTTTTTTATTTCAAAATGTGGGATGGACTCTGTGCTTGGGCAACTAAAAATAAATCTGTAAGAAGGGAATCATTAATACAGGTGAATTTTCTCCCTGAGTCCTAATCCTGATACCTCACCCACTCTCAGACTCAGACCCAAAAAAGGAGGAAACCCAGGAAAACTTTGACATGGTGGCTGGATTCATGGCATCCCTTACATCCTCCCAGAACTGTGCAATAACTCTGTCTCCCAATGTCACTCAAGTGGTCTAGTCACAGGAGGTGCAGTATTAGAAAGGATTACCCTGATACTTCTCTATTCCCAGCAGAGAATTAAATGAAAACCTGCCCTATCCAAGCCAAAAAAAGATCAGTGGCCATGGGTGCTTTCTGAATCACCAAAAAGACTAAGAAATATCGAGTTGTCTCAATATGCCAGTCACTCTGCTAAAGTGGTTAACCTAGGAAAGTCTAAATGTATTCTGCATTAATTTCTGCTACTATTTCAACACTTGTTAATTAACAATTAATGCAGCCATTAATTAGCACCTACAGCAAGCTTCTTAGCCACCACTCTGAGTTTGAAAGCGCTGAAACATGATCTGTGGTTTCGAGTTCATTATGAACTCTGAATAATTCATCTTGTTTTCAAGAAATTGGTGGTTTTTAGAGAGAAACTTAAATTACAGGTGTACAATGTTTTGAATGATCAACTACATTAACATTTTTGAAACCCAAAATATATAGCTTTAACTCTGTGACATTAAAGGTGACTGAAATATTTAATTAGACATCTCTAGTTGTTTTGCTGTTATATTAATTCAGTGAGTTTAGGGATAACACTTCACTTTTTAAAAAAGTAGTTTCAATAAGTATGCATAATGTTAAAATTATATAGAATTATTAATTTTGGATAAAATTAATATACAAATAATAAAAAATTACAAAATTATTGTTATTTCTCTTAACCCTAACCCTAAACATAACTGGACTAGACTTACAGTCTTAGAAGATTAGTTCTCTAAATTTTCTATTAGGTAATTTGAAATCAATATTAGTTATGAAAAATTTTTCTTCTAAGTAGAAATAGATAAAATTTCTGCATAATTTTATTAAACTCATCGTTAATTTTAAAAATTCTTGGCAGGTGTTGAGTATTTTTGTATAAAATTCATGTAATCCATTGTGTTGCCATAAAAACTTTTCACTCTAATTGAAAGGCAGTCTTTTATCCTCATCTTAATTTTAAAATTCAGAAAAAAGTGGTTTTGATGATGTGTTTTGCTTTACTTTTCAAAATATTGAGATATATAGAATGTATATTTAATGAGTATGTTATTACTCTGTTAATTCACTCTATAATTCTCTCGACTGTGATTGGCACAGTCACTGTATCCTGTAATTCATTCAGAGCACATGCAAATACACCTGAGTATACTTAATTGCATTCTTTCCTGTCAAGTCTTTAATTTTCTCACAGGCAATTTTGGGTGATAGCTTTGGGAAAAGACAGAATCCTAATCTTCTCCCTACCATGCATATTTATTGCTCTCTACTACTGGATGGAGTTCACACAGTACATCAGTGCTTTGCCAGCAGACAATAAAGAGCTCTTCTGAGCATAAGTTTTAAAATCATGCAGATCTTACTTCTACCTATACCTAACTATTGGAACTGGGACATTTCTAACATCTGTAATAAAACTGCACTCTGGCCACCAGAGTCTGATATAATTGTGTGTTCAGCAACCTCAATGCCAGCATGATCCTATAAAGCAAATTTGCTGTTCAACACTTGCTCCAGCTCTTCAATTCCTATGTCTACCACTTCTGTTCTTCCTAAAATGTGTTATTCGAGCTGGTTTCTTCATTTTTAAGTTGGTCAACCCAGTGTGCTGGTGGGTGTCACTAGTTGTCAAAGGAAGGAGCCAGCTGAGACTGTCTCTTAACAGGGCTAAACCACCTGCTCTCTCTGTTCCAGCTGAGGTTGTTTCATGTTACTGAACTGCCTTGCATGGCCACGGAGTCCTTTATGAATCAGCGCTCCCTATTGTAAAATCTGTGGTTGCAAATCAAAGATAAACATGGCAATTGACTCATTCATAGCACAGAGGTTTAAAGAATTTGGTTGTAGTAATGGAGACTTATAGCTTTCCATCTCAGTGAGATCCATGGAATTGGCTAGCTCCAGTTCACTATTTTCTTCAATGATCTCACACTGAGCAGAGCAGATGTGTTTCACATTGTTCCATGAGATTTTTGCCCTTGCTATCCAAGTAGCTGCATTCTTTCTTGCAACTTTGACTCAAAGATAATTTAATTTATTAAAACAATGAAAATATCAGCTAACAGGGGAGGCTTATCTCTGCTTGAGACTGAACCAAAGACTTTACCAAAGTCAAAATCACACAGCAATAGCACATTTCAGAGATGCTTAGATTAATGCAAAACATAATTTGCTGCACATTTTTTTTCCTCAAGATTTCTTTCCCAGATAAAAATGTTGTGGGTTGAGCAGACATTTCCACATAAATTTAATATCACTTGGAACAGTCCCATATTAACATTAGTCTGATTATTTAGGATTTTACCTTAAAAGAAGGCAAATTCTCTGGCAGCAGTTTTTTCCTTGCTACTCTGCTATCTTCCCTAAGGTGTTGGTTTTGTTTAAATTACTTTAAAAAACTGGAAAGAAATAATTCTTTTGCTTTCCAGAAGTGTATGCAAGGCTCCCATTGTCATAAGCTGATGAAAAGCTACTCTTGACGCTTGAAAACAACCTTTTAAAAGCCTTGTTAGGTCCATTTCAACTAAACATTTTTCAAAGGTAATACTTCCTCTAACAAAAAAAGAAAGCTGGTTCTTCTTTTCTGTGGCAATTTTTGTCAACTAATTTCACACTGAATTGCTGATCAAAGTTTCAGGGACATTCTGCTTCCAAATTACTGGTACCATGTTGCCATATTGACATACAGAGGACTTGAGTAACCTGTCAAAAGTATTTACTTTTTTCCCTCAGGTGGTAGAAATACATCTCCATGCTTCTTGCTTTTTCTTTTTCTATTAGAGGAATATTTACTTGAAATCAGAATGAACTAAGGAGGTATTTTCTGATGACTGGCATTATGTGAAACCTCAAGTTTT
Source organism: Setophaga petechia (assembly GCA_024362935.1). Classification (NCBI taxonomy): domain Eukaryota; kingdom Metazoa; phylum Chordata; class Aves; order Passeriformes; family Parulidae; genus Setophaga; species Setophaga petechia. The sequence continues at coordinate 34,331,727 of JANCRA010000008.1, forward strand.
CAAAAAGTCTAATGGTGCTGCCTCGGGAAAATAAAAATATTATTAAACATACATAACTCTAACTAAGAAATGCAAGTTCAGAGGTAAGGAGTCTGCAATTCACCTGTAGAAAAAGGAAAAAAAAAACCCAGAAAAGAAAACAAAATAAACACAAAACCTCAAATCATTCCTCTTCTGATAGCATTAGATGTCTTTTTGACATTTTAAGCATCAATAAATTTTATTTTCTTACATAGAATTTAATGCTTTGAACATTCAATTTTTTTATACTTTGATTTTAAATCTTTAATATTTACTCAGTTATAGACTATTTATTTCCCCACTGATGCATTGCATGCAACAAATTGTCTGGTCTCTACAGCTTCTCAACAAGCCATGCTAAGAAACTTGACTCCTCTGGTATTAAGTGAAGGGGAAAAAAAGTTTTGACAGGTTTAGATATGAAATGAATAGTGACTTTCCTCTGAAAACGTGTCAAATTAAAGCAGGTGGGGTGAGGAAAACAGCTACAGTATGTCAACTTTTACAGGCTTTGATTTATTTTTAATGATGCAGTTCACCTCAGGAAGTCTGAAGATGTGCTCATTCACAGCCCTGGTCTCATGGTGTGCTGTATTGTTCAGGTACTTCTTCTAAGTTGGGTCCAAGATGGGATCATGACCTAGAACTCCCGTAAATAGCAATTACCTCTTTGGAAACAGAATGATTAAAGTTTAGTTGAATGTCAGCAAACTATTCACTCCTCTCTGTTCCTCCCTTCTGCAAGTTATTTACACTTCCTAACTACATATCCTCCTTTTTCTATTGCCAGTTCTCTTCATCATTTATTTATTTATCTATCTATATATTTATCTATTTATTATTTATGATGGGTCACGTGAGATAATGTGAAAGAATAAGATATCAGTAGATTGTCACATATAATAATACATCATGTAACTTACAATTTCAAGTCTGAACAAAAAAAGGCTGAAGTTCGGTGAATAAAAAAGTTTAAGTAATTAATCAAAATTGTTTCAGGGAAAATAAAAGATTTGAAATATGATGAATCCAGAAAACAGGGTTCAAAATGAGAACACAGACAGTTCACCCAGGAAAATCATAAAATTCTTTTGGGAAAATGATTAAAGAAAATGTCCTCTGTCTCAGTTTCATAAAAGAATTTGGCACTAGAAATGTAAATTGGATGAAAACATGGCTAAAAGCCAGATTGCATTTGATTGCACCAAAGGGAGAGAGTAAATAAGAAAAGCATTCTTCAATATCATCATAAATAAAATGTTTTGATATTGATATTTTGATATTTTCATTAATGAACTCAGCACAAAAGTTACTCAGCATGAAAGTTAGAGAACTATGATAAAAGTTAGGGAGATTTGGAGCAATTTGCAGATGAAAAGCTTGGAAACCTCAGTATAAAGAGCAAAGTATGTCACCTTGAAAATTAAAGTTATGAGTGAATTAAAACAGCATTTCTAAACTCAAGACCATGTGCCTAAAGTATAAAATAATATTTTAGTTATAAATTAACAGAGGAGGACATAATGTACTTATTAATAGGTGATTGAGGAGTGATCAGAATATTCCCTTGAAAATATCTCCCTGGAGCTGAGGTTAAGAGCCTCATAGTGACACAGAATCCCAATTACAGTACAAATAAGCTTGGGGGATTTTGTTTGCTTTTGACATTGTCTCTTTCTCCAAAGGGGTTTGTTACACCCTGGGAGTTAAAAAAAAAAAAAAAAAATTTCTAGCATTCCTATATCCTCACATCTGATTGTCATATGGGGAGACCTCAGCCTGAGGATCTACTTTCTGAGCTCTGGGAAAAATTTTCAAGGAAGTAAGATGAAGAATAACCATATGCATGATTGTCTGGATCACATGATGGAAGGATGTGTTGGGGTACAAGGTGAAGTGTCAGATTCTTATGGGAATGGAGAAATAAAGGGGAATTGTATTAATCTGCATTTCAGATGGAATGCTAAGCAAACTGTGGGAAGCACTTGAAACAGCAGACATCTAAATGGAGGAGGTAGAAAGTGAATAAACCAATGTAGACAAATAAAGTCCCAAAGTATACAGCTCTTCATTGAAGACTTTTTGGAGGAAAGCTTTAGAAATACTAAACCTGTGCAAAATGACTACAGGAAAAAAACAACATTTGTAGACTCAGGCACTGAGTCTGGAAAAGCAGCTTAATCCCTGTAGACTATTTACAGTGCTTAGAGTCTTAGAAGAGGAACACATGTTAAGACAACCAGTATTAGTGTGATATGATCCTGCTAGCCATTCTCTAGGTAGCCTTGTGAGAATTGTCATGTTTTATTCAGAGTATTACAAGTCAATATGTATAAAACCTGATGCTTAAAAATATATGTTAGAACAGTTTTGATACCTTGAACAAGAATTTGTTGTTTATGATAGATTAGGCAGAAGAAACATGACAAAATGCTGTGAACCTTCAGGAACAATGGATTTGCTCTAATAGGAAAACACCTTAACTTCATGCAAGACAAATTCAGTGTGTCCAAACAAAGGTCTTTATCCACCTTTCAGCTATGATCTACAATAAGGCAGAAAGTACATCTTTTGATCAAGTGAGGTTTTTTAAGTCTGCTTCAAGATACACAGCTGTTTTCAGTACTCGCAACTTGGAGTGAAGCTAAGAGTACAGCAGGTATTACTTGGATGTTCACTAAGGTCTGAAGAATAAGAGCTGAGTCAGTGAAAAGCTGCTGAAAACTACACAACCCACACTAGCTCTAATAAGGTTGGGAGTTTATTGTTTTCACTGCAGGAAAAGGGTAATTTTAAATAATAAAGAAACTATTATTAGATTCTAGGAAGAAAAAATGGTATTTATGAAAATAGTAAGTTAAGTTGCTGGTAATTAAATCAGAAAAATAATGGGTTTTGCAGTCCAAGCAAACAAGATGTTGGAGAGTATAGAAAAGCAACTCAGTAATAGATGTAAATTCTCTAAAAGTACTATGTTGAACACTCACCCCTACTGCCAATTCTGATACTTGCTACTCCTAGGAATACACACTAGGGATTGGAGAGCTGATTTTCATTTCTGCTGGCAAGTGATATACTTTTCCTGTTAAGAGTGGATGGATAGTGCTGAAATCTCTAAAATACACTCATTCTGGGTGGCTGGTTTGGTTTGGTTTTTTTCCTCTTCCTTTATTTTCAACTTTATTCACTGTTCTTTTAAAGGGAGAAGTGACTTGTCAGATGGATCTCTTGGTGAAAGGAGAAGTCAGCCTCAGAGTTGATGAAAAGAACTCTCTGAGGGACAACAGTGGATACAGAATGATTCAGTTCAGCTCAGAAGGTAACACATGTACGTAAAACCAAACCTGCAAGCAAGGATCCACCTTGTAAGGACAGATTGAGAGGTGTAAGCTTTCTGTACTTCTATTCTGTCAGACTTCTAATTAAAGCTTATCTAGGGTAGGTTTTTTTGGCATTTTTTTCCTTTTTTTTAATCATTGTTTGTCTGTTTTGGGGCTTTTTGTTTGTTAGGTTGGTTCTTCTGAGGGTTTTTTTTTGTTATTGTTGTTGTTATTGTTATTGTTGTTTTGGGTGTCTGGTTTTTGTTGGTCTTTTTTTAGAAGCATTTCAACATTATTTAAAGAATACAGAATTAAGGAAGTCTAGACAGATTTAGCTTTAAGTTTTAGCTGACTCAGGATCCCATTCACTTGGGTTAATAGCCTCTGATTAACACAATTTTCCTGGCAGCCAGCTCTGCTCAGCGTGAATATCAGTCTGCACTGAAAGGCTGGTGGGCGATTAATGTGGTCACTGCAGCCCAGGAACAAAAGTACACAGCACCAAGGGCCTTCACAGCAGGAGACTGACACTGCAGGGGGACTGATTAAAATATTACCCTGATAAGACTAAATTAGTGACAGATTAGACCAGTGGCATCAAAGAAATACATAAGAAGTTTGTAAGTGACTTCCAGCTTCCACAACTTGCCATGCATGGGTTTGTATGGGGTAGAGTCAAGGAGTTTGGTTTTGGAGCAGCAGATTTGTATCTCAGATGTGGTGTCTGCAAGATCCTGTGAATAAAAGTCATTTCATATACAGAATTTATGATTATATAAAAAAACCCCTCTAATGTTTTAATGTGCCCCAGCCTAATTTCCTGCTTTGCCACAAACTTCCTTCCTTTTATTAAGAGACATCAAGCAAATGTATTGAAAGATATCTGGATGCATGCCTGTTCTAAAATTCATTAAGGATCTACTCAACTAATTTTGCATTTCAACCTTTTCTTCTAAGTGCTTAAGATTTATGTCTTGTCTTTGAAAATTAATGATTCTTTTTCAGGATTATTTCTAAAAGTTTCAGTCTGTTTTCAAAAGAGTATTCACAATTCAAAAGCATCCATTCAAACAAAACAACATGGAGCATCATAGAAATTTGTAGCTGCTTTTCACTTTGTACAGTAATTTGACCAATGATTATTTATACAGACTGAGTATAGGATTAGAAGGAATTCTATAGCTGCCTTTTGTTATTCCCAGGTGGAAAAAATTATTCAAAATTATCCAGGTTTTTAAAACCAAATAAGTAGATCTGTAAATTTACCTCCATATAACTGGAAAGCAGAATATTATCAAAATATTGCAAGCCCACTGACTCTCTCAAAGACCTTGGGAAAAGCAAAATTTTTATTTGATGAATTTTTTATTTCCAAAATTTTTATGAGTTTTGTCTCTTTCCATTTTAAAACTTATTTTCAAAATAAACCATTAAACTTCACCCTTTAAAAAAAAAATTCTTCATCTGGTAAATTTGTTGTGCAATTGAACACCTATTTTGATGCACTCATGCTGAAATATTCTTTCTCCCTTGGATTCACTGTTTGGTAATAATTTAGAATTATCTTGATTTTTTTCACTGCAGCTGATTTTCCACAATGAAAATAAGATAAACTGAGATTTTAGATTATTATTCATAAAATTTAAATAGTCATAATTTTACACAACTTTTTTGCATGTGTTATTAAGCCATTTTGTTGACACTACTGATATAGCATTACTTATCTCTTTCAGCATTAAAAAAGTATGTTATCTTGAAATTATGTCTGTAGAACGGAGAAGACTGCGACTAAAGGTGATTAGAAGTTTGTTTTGTTTTACCATTGAGTCCCAGTTATACTGAAAGACAAAAATATTGTCTTTCCCTTTGTATTCCTGTGCTTTAAACTGAAGTAGGAGTTTGATTTATTTTTTCCACTGTGTTGTACTGTCACCTTTAGGTGAATATTTTAGGATTTTGTTTATCTGAAGGAACTTTGAATTTCTTAGACAAGTACACCAGCAACATATGTTTGAAGGGGGAAAGGTTTTGAGACATATTTTTATAAAGGACCCAGCATTATATTTATTAGAAATTAAATTTTCTACTTTTAAATAGTAACAGAACATTTTGAAGCAAGCATCGCTCTTCTTAAATTTGAATAATTTGGCTTTGAAATTGTCAACGAGTGAGTTTGTAACACACTGAAGTACTACAAAATTATATAGAGCAAAAGATATTGGTAATAGTGGGCATTGAAGCACAGGCCAAAGAGACAATATTGCTATTATGGTCAGCAATTTCTCATAGCCTTTTCCACATTTTATATCTACTCATTTCCCTCCTTTCTGGTAACAGCAAGACAATGTTTCTTGCTTTTGTGATCTTTGTCTAACTCTAGAAGAAGCTATGATACTCAGGAGACAACTAGTTTAGTACCTGAACAACTAAGGCTAAAAGCCTAGTCCAACTATCAAAACATTAATCTGATAGAAATCCTCAATACTCTATGGATAGCAATATATAGCTGCTTTTGTAAAGAATAAACTGAGTTCTAAGGTGTATATATGTGTATGCTTTTTTCTAAAGAATCTCAAATAAGATAATGGAGTGAGTATTATTGCCTTGAGTAGACTGTCATTTTCATATCATAAAATTTCTTGACCAGGTTAGATTACGTCTGTGTTGTGGCCTAGAACTAAGACATTTTAAATAATTTAACCTATTTTTTCTTCCTTTTTTTTTTTTGCTGTAAATGTCTGCAGAGTCCATTCATGAATAATATTTTTTTTCTGTCTTCTTCATCTTGTAATTTTCTTTTAAAAATCCTTAATAATTATTATCCCCACCTTCTTCTGTACTGACTGCTATTTTTCATTTTACTTGATCTTTAAAGCTGCCTTGACATTATTGTCCTTTATGAAAAAACTTATGCTAGTTGATTCCTTCTCGAACATGTCTAATTTAATACATGAATGACATTATCCCAGTAAATTCAATGTCTTATGTTAACAAATTTAAATTAAAGAACAATGCCATCTCTAAAAACTGTAGGTAGAATTTCATCACTGTCTGGGAAACCACTGAGACAGGTCAGCTTAAAAGTGATACTTCAATTTCATGCACAACATTGAAAAGGATTCTTGAGTAGATATTCTTACAATCATCATGACCAAGCTGAGCAGAATGATTAATTTTATAGACACTTCATTTAGATTTTAATTTTCAAAATAAATAAATAGGCTTTTTTTTTGTTTTAGTGTTACCCAATGCATATTCTTAATTTTACTATTAACACTTATGATTCTTCAGGTAATTACTGTGCAGTTTTTATAAACTTTTGGTTTAATTTTTGGCTCTTCCTTCCCACTTCTGAAAAGCCAACATTTGTTTCTTCTGTGTTTGTCTGTGATGTATTTTTTGACACGGCACTTCATTTTGCCAGCCAACAATATATGTACCTCTAGCACAAGTTTTTTGCAAACACTGATCAACAAGTCTCAAAAATATAGATGCTTTATTCAGCCAAGAATGTGTAACACTGAACCCATATTGTAAGCAATAACTGTAGTGTTGACATCCGTGCTTCAATTTGTCATCGTTTGTACACTGTCATTTTGAGCTCTTGGGGTGACTAAAGTAACAAATGAGTTGTCTCTTCTCAACCTGATTTTACCCCTTAGGGAAGAACTTGTCCTTTAGCCCCATTTAAAACATCTTGATCTGGTGCCAAGCTAAGGCTATGTACCCAGTTTTGCTCTTGCCAGATTCATTTTACTCTTTTGTTCAAAGGCTAATACAGATATATATAACTAAATTTTAACTCATGTGCCTGAGATGCATTTTTCACTGAATCCCAAAAATTTGTCCCATTGACATTCTGTTGGACACTTTATTCTGAATGAAAGAAATTATTCCCACAGCAGAAGAAAAACTTAAAATGAAGAGCAAAATCATGAATCAGTTTTGTCAGATAGTCAGTAGAACTGTTCATCTGTAAGAAAGGATGACCCCTCTCTTGCTGCTTTTGGAAAGGCATGGCTCTTGGCAAAAGTGCATAACACCAAGTCTGGCTGGTACTCTTCAGTTCTAAGAAAAATTGGCTGTCTATTTCATGCTGCATCCAGCCTGGAGATGAAACAGGCTCATATCCTTCCAAGACTATCATGCTTGGAAGGTTCAGGAGACCAGGAGATGTCTGCAATGTCTGAAGACAGGTCAATGGATTACACATCTTCAGAAGGAGAAAAAGAATGCAGGTTGGAAAGATTTAGTTTGGATCCAGGAAAAACCATGGTGTGAGTTCTGAAACATTTCTAGGCATGTGGAAGAGAAGGCAGCTGCTGGAAATAGCCAGCATGTGTTTACAAAGAGCAAATCATATTTGGCAAACCTGTCTTCTAAATGTTGTTGTATCCATCCTAGGACATCATGGTCTGGAGGGATGGACAATTGGTAAAAAGTTGAATGGTCAGCCCCAAAGGGACATGGTTAATGGGTCCTGTTCTACCTAGAGGTCCATGGAAGGGGAGGACTGTAAGGGTCTATCCTGGGACTGTTCTTCTTAATGCTTTTATCTCTTAACACATGACCTGGAGGGGTAACAGAGAACATACTTACCATGAGTGAAGATGAAACTAAAGTGAGGAGAAAACTCCATGCCAGGGGAGTGGGATCTGGATAGGCTAGAAAAATGGAACCTTGTGAAACTGAGCAAGGGCAAATGCCATCTGCTCCCTCTGGGACAGAGAAGCCCCTAAAATGGCACTGGCTAAGGACATTGAGGCTGGAACAAGCCCTGTGGGAAATACCCTGTGGTTTGCTGGGCACTGAGCTAAGCCTCAACCATCATAGATAGCCAACAGCTTTGGCTTGAAAAAGAGCATGGCCAGGTGACAAAAGCAGTGATTATCTCCCTCCCCTCAGCACTCATTAGACCACACCTGCAGCATTGTCTGCACCGCAGGGAGAGGCTGAGGGACAGAGGCAGCTGCAGCCTGGAAGAGGGGACGTCTTTCAACAGCCCAACAGCGCCTGTGGGGAAGTTATCAAGGGGGCAGAGACAGGCTCTGCACAGGTCAGAGTGATGACAAAATGTGAGGCAACTTGAAAAAGTTGAAATGAGGGGTTCAGGCTGCATTATGAGGAAGAATTTTTCCCTGCAAGGGCAGCCCAACAGTGAGACAAGCTGACTAAAGAGACTGTGCAGTCCCTCTCCTTAGAGATCTGACTGAATTAAATTTTGAGCAACCAAGCTCAGAAATGGGTCTGCTGGTCTTCAATTGTGTTCTTGTACCCCAGCTGCCCGTGGTTATATGTAACTACATATGTAATTCATTGCTATTGGTCATCTTAGTCACAAACAAGAACAGATCCCTATTACCATTTTTGTGGAACATTTTGTCTTGACTACTTACAAATATTTAACTTCTGAATAGTATGACCATTTCAGCAGCCTGAACCACTTGGGGAGACTTTGCTCACTCCATCCAGAATGTCAGTCAATACATTTAAGCTGACAAATCAGATCAGGCAGAGTGGGAGCTGCCTTGAGGAATTTCAAGAACTGTACAAAATTCCCATCTGTAGGGATCCTGTAACAATATCAGTCAAATACTTGATACTGAAGGTTCAATCAATCACCTTGCTTCCAACAGATCGCAAACCTGCCCCATGTTTCATCTGTGCAGTTCTCAGATTGCCTGAGTGACTTGAGTGACTCGACTGGAGTGAACATATTGAGTGTCTTAACTAACCCAGCTCTGATACCCAGCACAAAGCTGTAGCTAAATAACAAATATGATGGGTGTACTTATAATTTAAATCTGATTACTGTTGCCACACCTACCGTATAAAGATATAAGATGGATGAGATACTGAGGATACAGTGCTACAGGAAAGAGGACTGTTTTTCCTTGAAAATTTATTGCCCATTACATTATGGAGTCTGCAGATTTTGAAGAGAGGTGAGTGGGCTGTCTTTCCACTCCTCTCCTTTCTGATGCCAGGATATAAATAAGAAATGGTGTCCCAGCTTCGCCCATTACATTTGCATGCTTTGCGAAATGAGTTCGTAACAATTTCTATTTTATGGTACAAAAGTACTTACCATCCTATTTGAAAGAATGAATGTTCTTTCAACTGATTTCAAAGATATACCACATCATTGCTCAAACCCCCACATTTCCTTCTGAAAAAAGATAGAGATTATCATTTTAAAAGAGCTAATTAGGCAGAAAGACTGCAGCATAAATAATGATCGTTTGCTTTTGAGATCATAAACTTTCCCCATATTTTGATGTTATATCTCTTTAGCTGTAATATACGAAGTGATGGTCTACTCTAGCTTTTGATTACTGTAATTCCATAGAAACACCCATCTGGATGTATGTCTTTAGGTTTTTTAATCTTATATATTCCATGTGGCAGATACATACTAATTTTCCCAGAAGTAGGACTGCTTTAATGTTATAAAATTTTTATAAAGTTTAATTTAAAGCTGCACAGGTAAATATTTAATTACCCTTTTATAATACTTTTAGGATTTGTTCTAATATCTTTATATATGAAACACCAACTTAACTCAAAAGCCCTCTCCTAACTGTAACTGGCTTTGCATCTTTAGAAATGCAGCTATGTCCCTAGAACTATTTTCCATTTTCCTTTCATGCAATATGTGCATTCTGCTTTTTGTAGCTTTTAGATGTTCAGCACTAAGCATATGTTTGAAGAAAAGTTTACAGGACTATAAGGAAAAGAAGCCTACACTACAGTTTTGTGAATCCTTTTTGGTTCCCTTACTTTTTGATCTGCACCATCACTCCAATACCACAGATTGCATGTTCAAATTCTTCACAGAGCACAATGGTATAGCTAAGTTTTGCTGCTTAATTTGCATTTTAAAAATTTTCCTTTCTTTTCCTCTTTTTGAAATGTAGGTCAGGAACTCATCATATAATTCTATCTTGAGTTTTTGTCTGTTCTCAAACATATTTTGTCATTTTTGTTAACTGTTTTACCTCTCAATTCAGGTTTTTATATGTATATAATACATATGCTGCTTTTGTTGCTTTTCTGTCATAATTTCTAACTTGTCATTGTGGCAGGTTGTTTGATTCACTAACGTTACTTTTAATACCTGGAAAAACTTAGGATATCTAGAACCTAGATAGCCAATGACTTAGGACTTTGAAGTAGAATTACAGGTTGAAGAGGTATTTATTGGTCATGACTGCTCCCTCTCTGGGTTCACAAAACTTTTACACAACTGATTTCTATTGTACTGTGTTTTTTTCTCGTTTGCAATTTTGGTGCAATCAGAGTGGTTCTACTATTTTATATTTTCCTAAAAGCTTTGTCACAAATGTTACTGTTTTTATGTATATTTGGGAGACTTGTGAAATTATTCTGGGCCAAATTCTGTAACTTGTGTGGAAGAACATTTACTACTTAGGTAATTTTGCTGACTCAGAAAAAGGTGATGTCAATAAATAAGGAAGATGCAGGACTTAAACCCCCTAGCCCTTATTGCACAGATGAGCATATGTACTTCATTTTCTGTGCTCACAGATGATCTGGGATTCTTGATGAAATAGTTTTACTATGGTCTTAATCTCTAGAGGTAAAATATGAAATAATAAATCAACTTTTTAGAATGGATTTAGGGAATGGCGGGTGTTCTTCTGTTCCCATTCCCATGATGAATGTATGGAGCACAGAAGAGAGCAAGCTCTGGCATATTGTGGATTTCAGGGACTGCTTCTGTCAGAGTATCTCTTGTCAAACAGTTCCCCAGGACTGTACTAATATTAGTTCAAAGAAACTAGCTTTATTGTCTTGACTTAATGGGATGATGGGAAAATGTTTGAAAAGAAAAAAGCAGTAATAGAACAAAGGCAAACTGGCAGTGAGAGGGAGTCTATGAAAACAATGAGCACTCCAAACCTAAATATAATTAACTAAATGCTCTCTTTGTGAAAGTGCACACTTTTAGTACCACATATTTTTTAACTTTTTTACAGGTGAGTCAGAGTATGCAGTCTATGCATAATTCATGAAGAAGAATATCCACATTCCTTTTTTTGTATCTGATTATTCAAGGTGTTTCATTGCCCTCTGGACATGGAGGTACCAGCTGCCATAAACTGTGTGAGCTCATAATCAAAAGAGCCTGAGAAATTAACAGGCTGAGTGAGATGTAAGCCACAGTGTTGTGAGGCAAATACTTCCCTTCTGTTACTCTAGGCATGCCTGAATTCCCAGAGTGTCAGGAATATTGTTGTGATGAAAGGTGAACACAGTTTCAATCCGTGCCACTTAGAATTTTTTTTTCACTACAACAATTATTTTTTTATTTTAAAGTGTCAGAAAGAATCTAATAATTATAAAACAGCACTCCTCTAGCCAATCACTCACTACAAAAATGTATGAAACTAAGTTTGAAAATTTTTTTTGAAAAAAACCCCCCCGAACTTGCTGTTATGGCCAGTTTCTTCCAAGATACCACAGAGTATGGTGGTGCTCATTTCCTACTATGAGTAGTTCATTCTGTCTGTCTTTTGTTGGAAGGAAATAACCTGAATTTCTGACACCTTGGTAGAAAATCTTAACACATGAGTCCAGCTGACTTGCAGCCACACAGATTCATTCCTGCTCAGTCAGGGCAGGGCAAAGGAAGCTGAGGAAGGAGGTCCAGTGAAAGCTAGGAAAATCTGCTGAGGCCTCTTTTTGGCTTAGGTTTGCACTAGGGAAGTGGAGCAATCTTTGCATCAGGTTTTCCCTCAGTGAAGCTGGAGGTGTTGAATGCTATGAGGACCACAGTGGAGATGAAAAGTGATGAATTCAGGTAATTGAAGCCAAGCTAATAGCAGACAGATAGATGAACCCAGTGCTGGGGAGTAATTGACAATGCAGCATCTTCTCTGTTGCTTATGTTTTTCCCTGCTTCAATATGATCTTTCAGAATTGCTATACTGATTACTGTTCCCTTTCACTGTCTCTAGAGATAAGTTTATTTCTGGCATATCTTTACAGGAAAATTATTTCCTCAGGTCCAATAGATGGATTTCAACTTTGATATTCCATTAGCATTAGATTCCCTGTGGTGAAAGGGAGGAGGGTTTAGCTTTTATCTCTTCTGCTGTTAGAATTCCTTTCTTTCCCAAAAGAATATGTCCAGCACATGAAAAAATTAAAAATGAATGTTATAGAATATATTCTGTGTTATTGAGATACCTCTTGGTTGTTATACAAAATTTCAAGTCCTAAAGTATCAGAATAAATCTATCAATATATATTTATATTATTTTAACAGAACTGTTTTGACATTTCTACTTTAGTCTAATTCTTGCTAAATTTATTTGTCGCATTTATGTATTCAGAAATACTTACCACCCAGATCTTATACATGTGCAGGCAGATGAAAAAGATTCTTGAGTTTTTATCTCTTGTTTTTTTTCACAGTTTAAGCATAGGATTGAAAATCCTTTAAAGCAGATATTTCTATTCTACTCCTTGCTTACTTTAACTAATTTAATTTAACAGTAAAAAATCCTGACCATCAACCTGTAATTAAATTGTGTCAGTCTTGTGGAACCAAGAATAACATAAAATTATTGGTTTTGGCATTTGACTAAAATTGCAAGTAATCCTCCTTCTTTTTGTTCAATTTTACAGTTAGAAAAGTCAGGAAAGATAGTGGCTTGCCAAAATAAATGTGTCAGAAGATAAAGGCTAGTCTCAAGCTTGAACTAGCAAGGTATAGTAAATTATTTAATTAAATTATGCTGTAGGAGTACTCATGGTCTGCAAAAAAAGCTGTAATTTCGAGTCATTCTGCAGTTTTAGATGTCCAGTGTGAAAATGATGCTCCTCTGATGGAAGAATGCAATATATTCATAGCACACAAAGCCTTATAATGAGTTAATAAGAACCCAGGATTGTATGCCCAGTATTATGTCAAATAATTGCTTTATTATTGGTACACTATATTTTCCTTGGACTTCATGGAGCTGAAAGACTTAATAACTGTAACAAACGTTAACAGCTACATAAAAAATGTTATTTTTACTACTGTTTGTATTTCAAAGAAGCTGTTTTCCTTGTTCAAAGTTACTGGAATGTTCCTTGGGGAATAAGATTAGTGTGGTCCAATCTGCCATAGCTCTATACCTTCTTCCAGACATGCACTTCAGGTCTCTGGAGGGTGCCTTTATTTTCTGTTAGCAGTCCATGTTCAAATACTCCATGCCATTGTTAGGATGTATTAAATGCAAAATACCAAATCTTGATCAAAACTTTACATTGAAACTTGGGGAGGGGGAATTCAAATACTCCTTTGTTAAGCAAAAATTTAATTTTTATGGGAAATGGTCTTTACTCTTGAAAATTTTGAAAAGCTAAGGATCAAGAAAGATATTTTACTGCATAGTGTAGTCACAGGAAAGCTACTCAGATAAACCATTTGCAACCTGGGTTTGCATGCACTTGACTTCTTTCTTTGTGTATGTCTCAAAAACCTGACTGGATTCCAACACTGGACAGTGGACATAAACCCTCTCTGTATGTAAGCATGTATGATGTTATCAGCCATCTCACATAGCACCAGTGAATAACTAGAGCTTTCAAAGCAAGAAGAAATATATTCCTTTAATCTCTTTAATTAATTCCTTTAATCATGAGTTTAGTCTCATGAGAGTAACTTTCTCATTATTGTACAAACAGTAGCCTTTTCGTAGCACAAATCAGTGATTCTGAGAATAAAAAACAATTCATGGCCAAGCTAGAGGTGAGCAAAGTAAAACTCATAAAGAGTTTATGTGAGAGTATTTGAAAAATTGTGTATCTAGCAATTTCTACTCTGCCAGTTAGATCACTACTTAGATGATAATAATCACTGTGGTAATCAGTATTAATTATCCCAAGTACTGCCAAGTTAGGAAACTCTTGGTTTTATTGCAAAGAAAGATGAAACATGAAAACAAATTTGAAAAGAAAAAAGTCCTTAGAACCCAACTTTTTTTTTCTTTCTTCCGCTCCTTTTTTACTTCTCGCATGTACAAGTCACTAATTAGAATATCTCATTAATGGGAGACTCCTGCTCAGTAATTCTTTAAGTATTGCATAGAGGCTTGCAAAACATCCATATCAGATAAAAGCTTGCCTGCTTTTGCAAAAGGTGTTAATCTGTTCAATCTGCTTTATATAAAGTCCTGCTCGCAGGTAGCAAAAATGACTTCTACTTTTAAGATTGCAACTACACGTATATTTAAGAATTGTTTAGAAAAAGTATAGCCATAAAAAACCTTTAGGCAAAGCTACCTGCAAAACCTTTAAAAATAGGAAGATAGGCGGCTTATGACAAAAAGGTTGTTCTGCTGCTCTACTTAGAGGTAGAATTTGATGGAAAACTGTGGGTGCTCTTGGATTATCCAAAAATGTTCTGGCCCAGCACATATTTTCCCCCCATGTTTAGCCACTGTTTAGGGAATAGATTGTCCCTTTACAAGTTGGTTAAAAACAATCAAAAAGGACAACATTGAAAACTAGTTACAACTTCCTGCTTGGGAACTGATTTCCATTTTGCAGATTTTTGGTACATATCTACTTTAATGCCGTATTTTAGGTCACCATTTGTGACCTCAACACTCACATGTTGGTGCCACTCAGGACTTCAGATCGTTTTTCAGCAGATTCTGTGCAGCTGATACAGGACTTTTCCCCAGTCCAAAGCTGACAACTCATATGATGCTTGCAGAAAATTTTTTCAAAACA
Organism: Setophaga petechia; assembly: GCA_024362935.1. Classification (NCBI taxonomy): domain Eukaryota; kingdom Metazoa; phylum Chordata; class Aves; order Passeriformes; family Parulidae; genus Setophaga; species Setophaga petechia. The sequence goes on from JANCRA010000008.1 coordinate 34,346,819, forward strand.
AGCCAGCAGAGAAAGGATGTGGGGTGGGATGAAAAAGACACATTTGTGAAAATGTCTCCTCTGGCGGCATTTGCCTCTCAGTCTCTCTGCTCTCCAGCTCAGGGTTCTCCACTACTCCTGCTATGGATGTTGATGTCTTATTCTAAGGAGCAGATGCCCTGCACAGACCTCTGCTCCCAAGCCCAGCACACATGCCTGGGAAAGGTGCCAGCACATCACAGCAGATACGGAAGCTCAGCATCTATGGAGGACAGGAGGATAGTGAAAGCAAGAGTTATTGCTGCAAATGGGATATTAAACCTGCCAAGGAGAGGTCTCATATGCCCAGATTTTAGGCAAGATCCAGGCCAAATTTGCCGCTAAAATCCCTCAATTTTTAACTCTATCCACTAAGGTTGTACTTATTACTTAAAAAAACCCCCAAAACAACAACAACAACGAAAAACCACTAAAAAACAAACAAACAAACAAACAAAAAAACTCCTAACCAAAACACCCAGGCATCAAACCTTCATATTTAAAAACCCAGGGAAACTATGAGCAGCAGGCAGTGTAAGATACTGGAAGGAATATTTTGTCATAGATGGAGTTGCTCTTCCATTTGACTGCTAGACTAAATCCCTTTCATCTGGGACAAGGGTTCCTGCAGTGACAAAAACTGAAGTCCAGATATTGTATTTTGATCCTAGTGGTTTGAAAATCAAAAGAAAGTAGCATATAAATTATTTTTAGCATCCTCTTTCATTCTTTAAAAAGTTAATACATTTGGCTTTTTTTTTAACACGGTGGTGGGATATTTTTTCGTTTTCCTTCTTATTTTCTACCTAATTTTGTGTATTATAAAAGCTGTTCCTCAAAGAAGTATCTAAAATAAAGTATGAAAGAGAAACAGCCATTGAAGTGACCTAATGTGCTACAGTCACATGAATAAATGGCAGGTTTTATATCTGAGAAATGCAGTCTGTTATTTTTCTTTCTAGTCCAGTATTTTGTTGTCTGACTTAGTTCTGAGTGCTTATTTCTGAAACATAATTGTTGTTCTGAAGGGGTTTTTCTGCTCTGTGTTTTGTTCTGAAATAGTAATTATCACTTCAGGGACGATGGTGAGAAATGCGCCATTCCTTCTCAAGAATAATTCTCACCCACCATAAACCACACTAAGCAGTTTCTATCAACTATTAAAAATTTAAAAGAGACACATTTCTAGCTCAGTGGTTTATATTTTGGAAACTTTTTACCTTTGTAGTCAAATAATGCTCCTCTTGATTCATTTTACAAGATTAGCTTCATTTTATGACCTTTGACTTCCAGCTAATAAAGCAAGAAGTCTTTTAAGGGTTCCTTTGACTCCAAGTTAATTTGATTTCACGTCACCTGAGAATTTTAAAACATACTAGTTTTTAGAATATATTTCAGAAGTCAGAAGTTATATGAACTGTGGTCTAGTGTCTGTGCTCATAGGTTTTCAGAAAAATTTCTCTGGAATAATGCATGAAGGAATAGTTCTCTGGTAATATGAAATTTCTCCGCTAAAGTACCCTGCTCTGCAATAAACTGTTGAACTAATTGAAGGATAAAATCCATAATTAATCCTTTTTATTTTATTAAGTTTCTTTTTATAATCCCTTTCACAGCCATGTACTAGTTAGCTCTAAGCTTATGTTACACTGAGTACAGAGGCAAATCCTATCCTAGGATAATGGTTCTGCATTAATAGGAAACTACTTACTCCACATAAGAATCAATTTTATAATTGCATTAAAATGCAGTTGAAGTAAAACTAGAAAAATACCAAGCAAAACAATTTGCCTGTGCTTGTTATGTTTCCCTTATGTTATGCTGATATGTCATCCTACTGGTCAACACAGAGCTGAATGTTTGTGAGCATGTTTTACACTTTGGGAGAGAATAGATTAATTCTGGAATTGCACCTATTCACTATTAATGAATTTTTCAATTTTTATTTTTGTTTGATTATAGTCCTGAAAAATTCCCTGTCGTGTGTAGAACCATGAGGATAATATTTATTTCCTGAAAATTAACACAAGAAAACAAGCAAATGTCTCAGGTATTTTCCCATTTGGTTGACAGCTATCGGGGAAGAACACATGTGTGTAACCACACACAAAGATGAGCTGCAATTCCCTTGGAAGGTTTCTTCAATGCAATATGCTAGCTATGAAAACCCCACAGATGCATAGTTCTCTCTTCTTCCTATATTAATCTTGTAGTAATCTCTGTGAATCCTTACAATGGAGTTTTGCAATATAGAGTTAAGCACTAGGACACTAAAGCATTCAGTATGAGGCCATACCACTGGGGCTCCGAAGTAAAAGTTTGAGTCTAATCTTTCTTTAAGTCTGTGCTATTCAATATACTCTTTGCTCAATACTTTTTAGTGCTTTAACTCCTCTAGGCTTCTGTGTTCCTCCCTGCACTTAATTACCAACGCTTGACTTTCTCAAAGAAACCTGTCTCCATGTAAATAATTCACCAAAACATTTATGAGCCAAATTTTCCATGCTACATCTTAAATAATCACTGAAATAGGGTAGTGCTTTATATAGCTGGCTGGATAACTTGCCTTTTTAGCTATCATGTTATTGATTTCTTTCTTAAAAAGCAATGTAGATAGACATAACTTGATATGTTAGAGCAATTTTGGCTAAAAAAGGGAAGCAGAAGTAGTTTAAAATGAAGTGGTAATTCAATGCACAAGTTCTATACATATTTAAATCATTTTAATATGATTAGAAATTTCAGCTTTATTATAAAAAATAATATAACTGCTTACCCCACAAGCATTTTCTTTTTAATTATTCATGCATTCTCTCTCTTTGCTCTTTTCTATTTGTGTGGGAAGTTGGATGCTTTTTGGATTTTCTTATATTTAGAATAGCTTTCTGGATTCCTGTAGCATATATTATGCATTAGCTGAAAATGTAGCTTCTGTGACTAGTCACAGTCTCTTAAGAATAAGTTAAAACACTCCTAAGACTCAAGATAAGCAGTCTGGATATGAATAGTAAGAAATGTATGGGATGCTTTGATTTTGGTTAGAACCATCCCCATTTTGAAATTTTGAGTACTGAAGGTGTTGATACAGTAAAGTTTGGCTTGTGCCAGTTTTATTATTGCTTTATGCTACATTGCCATCTCTTAGATTGGGAGAAGCTTCTCTTAACATTCTGTCCAGTGTGACTGAAGGAGTATTCTGAATACTCCAGGTGTTCATTGGTTTCTTTACTGTGATAAATAACCTGTTGTGTTCTAAAAACACTTGCAAGTGAAATCACTTTCAGCTCTTTCATGTGCCATGTCATATAAAAAGGTTTCAAATAAATAGGATCAATATTTATAGATGTTTTGAAGATTTAAATTGATATCTAATTTTGTTCCCTAGTAACTCCTATTAGTATAGTTTTCCATTTTATTTTTAATCTTATCCATAACAAGCAAGTTTTTATTCCTGCAGAGAAAGGAAACTTATACCTGAGAGGTAAAATTATGCTTGAAGGAAACATAATTCTTCAAGTTTTGTGGAGTGTCAAGGTTCCATTTTGGTCCATTCAAATCAGCAAACAAAAGCTCTGAAGTCTGTGGTTAGTGCAGTATAAATAAGAAGCTAAAAAAAGAAAAAAAAAAGAGAGTATTTAAATTGTGTATCTTAAAAAACTGGAGACTGGGACACTGTGATGCAGTTTTTGGTTGTAAGGTAAGGACTAAGAAATCCTTAAGCTCTCATAGTGCTTAATCTAGCACTATGCCATTGTACTTCATGTATTTAAGGTCAGAAAATCAATGCTTCTAGCAAAGCATAGATGCTCGTACACCTGCACCTTCCTGGCTAAACTTGAAGTCATTTTTGGTTGTTGAAGGAGAGAAGAGAAGGCACAAGGAAAATGCTTTTATTGAGATCTTCCAATGCTTAGAAACTAAATACATAGGAAGCTTAGATTTTATTACATTGTCTGTAATCATCCAGCATAGTAAAATTAGTGTTTGAATATAACTGTATGTCTGTATATGTGTGGTTCTAAATAATTTTTCCATGCAGCATAAATAGGGCATAATTATCAGAAAATATGATAGTTGCAATTTGATCTTTCATGTATGAAAATATTTATAATAATTTTATATTCAAAGAATTTTCATTATAGAAAAAAGAAGAAATTTAATATCTGCCTCAGCATTTCATTATTTCATAATTATTCTTGCTTATCTAGTAACTACTAGTATTAGAAATTTCTAGTGTTAGAGAAATCCTCTTTTTAGAACAGATTTTTTTTTGTAAAAACAAGTTACTTAGTTTCATCCCTTTAAATATTTCAGCAAATCATATGTCACTATAAATATATGTTCTATATGTCACTTCCCATTTTAAGAAGATTTATTTGAGTTTGAGTAGAAGCACTTTATCCTCAATGGGTGGCTGCTCACAAAAACTTCTGCATGGATAATTGGCTCCTGAAGAAGGCTGAAACAAAAGTGGCCCTTGGCTAATCTGGACCAAATACATCATGTAAAAACAGCATCACATTCTCATGTCTGAACACACAGCAGATATTCTAGATGGCCTATGGAAGCCATTCTGAAGGGATAGGAAAACATGACTGGCACTGATGCAGATCCATGTTATTCAGTTGCATAAAACATGAATATGACATGATTTTGCTGATTGGTAAAAAAGACAGGAGCAGGGGAGACTTTATTTTTCAAATATTGTTTACTTGATATATTGGACAATTGGATCTGTAAACTCTCCACTTTGTCAACTGTGGCATTCACATTTTCTGAAAATCCCTCCCATTGCCCAGGATTTTCTCCTAGGAAGCTGAGAAGCCTCAGAGAAAAAAGAAAACAATTTTTATCTCATTTTCTTCTCCTGTGTTTTGCTCATCTGGAATGTGCTTGGAGATTGTTTACCCGCAGACGTTTCATTGGATTCTGGTGAGTTGTTTTCACCCACTGGCCAATCAGTGCCAAGCTGTGCCGAGACTCTGGAAAGAATCACGAGTTTTCATTATTATCTTTTTAGCATTGTGTAAGTATCCTTTCTGTATTCTTTATTATAGCATAGTGTAGTACTCTTTAATATAAAATAGTATCATAAAATAATAAATTAGCCTTCTGAGAACATGGAGTCAGATGCACCATTCCTTCCTTTGTCGGGGCACCTCGCAAATACAATAGTCTACCAAGACATTCTTGCCTTTATTTCCTCAAAGATATGTGCTAATGTCTCTTTAGAGTGCCATAAAATGGCTCCAAGTTCCAGGCGGGGTCCAGGGAGTTCCCAAGGTGCCCTGCAATGGCAGGGGTTCATGCCGCCATGGGACTTGAAAATCCTCAAAGACAAACTCCCTTTTGATTTCCTAGTTCTTTGTGCAATTCTTTGGGGTTTTATGATACTGAAAGAGGTAGACTCTTTCTCCTTTTTTAGAGGAGAGAAAGAGAGGATTGTAAAGGAGCGAAGACAATACTGTTTTCTGCATGGAAAACAGCAAGTTTATATGATTTTAGCTAGCGTAACTGAATAGGAAGTTGCAGACAAATTTGGACCTTTTTTCAGACTCCAAAATATATTCTGGACAAGCCTAAAAATTAATAACTATGTAGACAGAGATATATACTTCTTTTTTTTTTTTTTTTTCCCGAGTAATGAATTACTGAGAGAGAGAAATCCAAGGCCTGAACTATTCTAAAGCTGAGCATTATTGAGAGCTCACTCAGGTTTGCAGTATTGTCACTGGGTGAGAAGATTTTCTCTGCAGAATATCTGTGATTTCCTTTCTTTATAAGATACTGGACTTCTGTGAATTTGCTATAGCTCTGCTGAAGCCATATGCTGAGTTCTTGGCAAATAGATTATATTAGCTTTTATAAAGATTATCCACAGTAGTGGTGGGAGCCTGCCAAGATACTTCTCTGACATGATCGTCTTTGCCTACCAACTTCTTGCTACGAGTTATGTCATGGTTGTTGAGCTTCTGGAAACAATATTTTCTATTTTTAAAAATTTCAGAAAAAAGGATATTAAACTCCAGTCACTATTCACTGAGTGCTATATGGTTGTTGCTGCATGTTACCCCATAATGATTGAGGGAATGAATAGAGTGTCATTCCCAAATCCATATCAACTTTTTCAATCAACTTTTATGTGCTGACTGTCCTTGATTCATAAGAGCAATGCAATGATTAATGTTGTTACAGTAAAAGGGAAAAAAAAAAACCAAACATGCTGATGACCACAGTTGCCATGTATCAAATGACACACCATCTGGTAAACAGGTCATTGAAAGATTTTATATGCCCAGTGTATCCATGACACAAGCTAACTTGACAACATTGACTGAATAATTTAATCTTGCCACTTTATAAAGTAGTTTCTAAAATAATAAATTGCTAGAGCTTAGCATGTTACTGAGTTCTCTTTCCCTAAGATATCTGTGGGTTTGAAACCATCTCCTATTTTCCTATCCCTCCGCAGTGACAGACACTAGTGTGTTCATTAAAGCCTGTCACTCTATGTAGATGTGCATGATTTTCTGCTTTACCCATTATACAGTAGAGGCTATTAATATAATCCTACCTTTCAAAATCCATAAGCATATAGCAAAAAGAATTATTCTTTTATAGAGTCTGTTAACACCACATTACCTAGTTGCTCTTAGGGCTCTTTGTGACATTTCTTAAATACTCATAAGTATTCTGACTTTGGCTTTGAGCAAAAAGATTTGGTGCTGTGAAATGATGATACTTGTGGAAACTGCTCGAGGAAAATTGCAAGGACAGCTCAGCTGTGGGAAGGAACAAGACTGTGTTCATAAAGGCAAGGATTTTCCAACACTTGCTTGAAGCTGTTGTGTTCTGCTTGGTATCTACTTCCACTGTGTTGCTGTGCTGCTCTTGGTGAAAACACCCCTGCTCTTGGTTAAAAGTGATTATGTAAAAAATATGAGCAACAGTTAGCTAAAGGCAACAGGCTGACTCCTTCTGGAAGTCTATTTCTTCCAGTTTGAAAAAGGCAACAAAAGGGATAAGTGTTAGATTAATTATTTTCATAATTCAGAAATTCCATAAATATTCATTTTGAATATTGATTGAAGAAAAATGGTAACATTTCACCCAGAATGCAGAATTGGAAGCAGGCTGAAACAGAGGTTCTCACTAAGTCTTCCTTTCAGCATATCCTCCTGCCTGCAGCTGTGGGCTGTGGCAGTAACCAACGTGCCTAAAGCATTCTCTGTGCACCGTTGGAACAACTAAGGCAGTATAACCTCCTTGGCATGGAGCTTGAAAGGACTGCCACATTAAATTGAAACTGACGTGACCCAGTCCATTTTAGCTGGAGAAACGGAAGTCCTCCTTCTTCCCTTCCTGTTCCCAAACTGTGAAAAATCCCAAAATTCAAAGGGAACACGTTATATTAGTGAAAGCTTATTATAGTTTTTGTTTTGTTCAAATATGCCATGGTAGTTTAGCAAGGTCTATAGTCAGGTTTAGAAAAAATTGTTGGAAAATATGATTAGCAGAATACAGGAAATGTCTCATACAATGTCAGTTTTCCAAGTAAGGTAAATCAATCAATGCTGTTTTCTAGCTATTTATTTTATTTTTGTTTTTTTCCTTGGAAACAGGAAAGCTGCAGCTTAACTAAGGAAGAATTTCCTAAGTGGTCAGGAGAGATGGTTTGTTTTTTTCTTTTTTCTTCTGCCCACAAGGGAAGGCCTGCTAGAATATAGATCAACCCAACCTGATAGGTTTTATTTTCTCATTTGAACAGTCCTTTCTAGATTCCTTGCAGACTATCAGAGATTTCTGGGAGATGTTTTAGTTTTCAAGCTTGAAGCTGTGTTAGTAAGAGATGACTATAAAGGACCAAAAAGGCTAACTAAAGAAATCTGGGTAGTAAAGTTTGACTGCAAAAAAAATCTTAACCATGAAGACTTGGATTTGACTAGACTGGCCTAGGGTCACTGTCAGCAGGAGTTCCAATAAGCAAGTTTGTTCCAGAAGAAGCCAGAAAACTATGGATTAATATTTATTCCTGCCCAGCATCAGCCATTAAAAGAAAGAAATGAACCTTACACTCTGCAAACATGGTGAGCCTTCACCACAAATTGAAATGGATACTAAATGGAGTTTGCAGAGCTTATTATTTATTTAGCGCTGGAGGTGTTCATGGTACATTACAGACATGTAAGAAGACAAGGTCCTTGCCCTAAGGAGCTTGCAATCTAAGTTAGATAGAAACAGATAATAAATATAGACTCTGTAGTGAATGAGAGAAAAGACAGGATCACAGATAGATTAAAAAAAAAAAAAAAGGATAGTACCCTCAGGAGAACACTTTTTATGGAAGAATTTTTTTTTTTTTTGGTCAGGGCTATGTGTGTGTGTTGGAGTCTTTCACATATTTCTTGCCAGTTTATTTGGTCATTTTTTTACCTTATTATTTTAGGCTTTTAAAATATCCATATCTGAGCATCAAATAAATAATAATGCCAGTATGCAGTAGAATAAAATCTTTTTAGTGGTATGTACATATTCAGTGCCAGAAGTATAAGACAAAATTTGAAGCCACTTAGGAGGAAAACAAAATCTTTTAGTCATATACCCAAATCCCTTTTCTCCCTTTGAAAGTAGAGAAATATCAGATTCTTTTCCATTTCAGTTATTTCATAAATTCCTTAAGCTACAGAGTATTTTGGGTCTTACTTGTAATGAGATTCCTCTCCCTAATCCCATTTTGGTTATCTGGCATTTTTTGTGTGCAGCTTTTAAAAAGCAAAAAATAAAATTAAATGTAAATTTCTATTCGCTTGTGGAACAACAGACTAGATCATTATTAATCAAATTTGTTGTTAAAAATTAGGATTGGCTGTTAAGGGAAAGAATGTGAAGATAATGTCTAAAATCAGGTGGTCAAAGGTGTGGAAGAGTGAAGAACATGCTGAGCCCTGAGTCAGAGGGAGGGGCTGGCACTGCTGTCTCTACCCGGTGAAGAGTTTTTATTCCCTTCAGTAGCTCTGCCTGGTCACAGAGCACATATGCATTAATCTGCTTGATATTACTGGCTGAGACAATGAAGACCTTTTCAGGAAAAAAAAAATCATCACAATTTTGCAGGTTTCAAAGTTATTATTGCAAGAATCCATGATGCATTTCCATTATTATTTTTTATTTTGTTGTAGTAGGTCATTAACCAATATTTTTCTATGTAATTTTTCTGATTACTATCCTCCACTCTGCAGATACAGGAGACAGCCAAGCCTTGTTAAATGTTAGGAAAGCTGTATTTGTAGGCATAAAATTAAAGAATTTAGGCCAAAGACATATGGTTTGACTTCTGGAATAATTCAAGCTCTAGAATTAATCTTTGCCTGAAGTAAATTATAGTACTTAAAAAAAAAAATCTCCTCCACCTTCCACTCTTAATTTTCAAATTTTCAGAAATAGAAAGAGTCCAAGAGTAGCTTTAATGATTCTTTGTAATAATGAATTTCCCACAATTTTGGTTAAATGACTTCTTGCTTTAAATTCCAACTAATTTCAGATATAAATTTATTTAGTTTCAACTTCCAGTGTAAATGAACCACTGAATGAATCACACAATCTTCAACAGAAAATTTGCTGATGCATTTAGCAAATACATTTCAAGACATATACAGGAATTTTCTCTACTGAACAGATTCACAGTCATGAAATAGGTAAGTGGGCAAGGTTTCTATATTCTGTGATATTGACTAATAGCAGTAAATACTAAAACTGCAAAACCTTGCAGCCAAGGCTCAGTTTCTGGAATCATCAAACAAAGAGAATGCAAAACAAAGTGCATGAGACAGCAGGGGGGGGAAAGTACCAACCTTTCTCACATAAATACATACTTGAAAGAGATCTTGAAGTGACCAGAAAAAACCTCTGAAAACATTTATTGAGTCTGACAAATAAAAATCAGACATGTCAAATTTTGTATGTCAAATTTTCTGAAGAGATTGGAACAAAATGTAATTATTATGCCACTATATCTATCGTGTTTCACATCTTGAAACTGCACAATTTCTGTCACCATTCTCAAAAGGATATAGCAGCAAGAGGAAAGGGAAAAGAGTGATTAATTTCATAAAACAGCAACCGGCTTTCTTAAAAGCAGAGGTTACAAAGCTCAGCACTCTTTATTCTGTAAAAAGGTGATAAAGGTCTTTAAAACATGGCCATCAGACCAAACCTGGAAAAAGTAACAGACACTACTTCTCAGAGCAAGTGAACTATCAGCAGCCAATAGTTTGAAGCATTAAGTTTAGAACAAGCTGTACTGTTCAACTTTCCCAAAGGCTGGTGAACTACAGGGAATATGATATAGCCACTCAATATCCTGCTCTCTGGCCCAGCTGTCATCAGGCTGTTTTTGAGCTAGTACCCTTGTCTGACTCAATCCTCTCTGCCGTGTCACCACAAGACCAGGGATACAGTGTCCATAGTTAAGTCCACCCCTCAAGCATGAGTACCCCTATATGTTTCATCTCTTCCCTGGTGACCTGAGATATTATGGGCACACTGAGACAGAAACAGTTCACCCTTGTGCAGCCAGTCTTTAATTTCCTCTTTTCATTTCTGGAGATCCTTGGTCAGTCTTTCTATAGACGAGAGGCAGGCCCCTATCACGGTAAAAGTAATTTCTTCACATAGCTGGAGTTTGGTCCCTACAAACATTTGTCCTGACTCTACACGTGTGGTAGGCTGTACAGAGGAGAGATAGCAAGCACATCAACCAGGGCATGCTTTCTTCAGCATCCAAAGGGAATTCAAAATTGTCAAACGCTGTTGCAGCAGACCTGAAGAAGGAGCAGGAGGTGAAAGGTTAGCAGAAGTTATCCGGTCATGTTCCCCCCACAGCCTGGGCATGAATGAATCCCCAGATTAAGTAACCAAGGCCAGGAAAGGGGAGCAACACTGAACACACATTCCAAACAACCCTCATTAGTTAGAATTTGAAATGTAAGGAACTCTCAGAACTTTGTGCTTGCAAGCTAAAGCTTAGAATTAAACATAAAATTTGATCTGAGACTCTGGAAATTTTTTGAAATTTAGCTGTTAGAAGTGCGAATGTGGATTTTTAGTTTAAAGCAAAGACACATTAAGCAAAGGAAATTTAAGAGTTTTAGAGTTTAAGATATAAAAAAAAAAGTAGTTATAACAAGTAAACAAGGAGTTTAGAATGCAATTCTATTGGTTTATGTATCATAACATGATTTGCTAAGAAAGCTTACACTATAGCATGAGTCCATAAGACAAAATATTTAAAGATTAGGTCAAAAAGCATAAATATCCTTGTAAGCAGCGTTTTATTAATCAATAACTCCTTAAAAAGTCTTGTAATTAAGGGTCTTGTGACCTTCTGAACCATTGTTTTAACAATGTGAGCCAAACTCACCCTTCCTGCCTATGTAGAAAATAAGAAAATAAACTTCATCTTAAAAAAACTCAGAGGTCCCCTCTCTAAATCATTCAGAATTCCTTTCCAAATTCCCCAGAAGTGAATTATCACACTCATTGCCCTGATGTCACACAGTACATCAACAAAGCAATTGTGATCCCTCTCCCTATTTTGATGAACATTACCATGAGAAGAAAATACAGGAGTAGGTACCACATCCACCTGAATAGATTGAGTCTAATCTTTGGCAGAGGGGGGAGCAGAGAGGGAAAGGGAGTTTATTTTTTCATGGCATTTGGGGAGTGAGGCATTTACAATCACTATGGTTAGGGCTGAGTACAACACAGAGGGACCTAGCAGGAGGAAGGGAAAGGAACAGTTTCCTGCTGTAACAGGAATAAACTCAATCCAATTTTGCTTTACCTGAGGTCACATCACCTGCTGCTGAATGTTCCACCCATGCTGGATAATGAGTGTGAAAACAATGTATTTACTGTGGAGGAATGTCACAGTCTGTTTTGAATGCTCATATATATACAAATATAGATAGATAAACATACACATGCATGCAATCTATACACATGCACATAAATATATGCATATAATTTATTTTTTGTTTCTGTGAGGCACGCTTTCATCTCATAGTTTTCCTGTGAGTGGAAGCTGGATCTGGATTTTTTTCCCAAGGTAAAAAAATATAGAAACCCAACTTCAGAGGTAGTACCTCCTCAGTCTGATGTTGTTAAACTATACAAAAGTGATTTGATGATGTCTTCAAGCTGCCTACATGGACAAAGTGACACACCAGGTAAAATTGATTGGTTTTATATTCAAAGGCATGTTTTTGGAAATCAAGGTCAAGGTCAAAAGTTCCTCTTTTTCTTTGAGGAGAGAAGAGAATAAGTGGATTTGGAAAATGTTGCAGAGAGATTACCAGCAGGATTTAATACAGTGTCAAAATGAAGGGATAAGAAGAGAAGAAAAAAAAAAAAAGACTCATGCTTACCCTCTTATCTGACATACCCTGCAATCTCAGTCTGCTCTAAGGGGTGTGTACTTCCTCCTGATAAATTCTCTTTCAAAGGACAAATCCTAACATCTGATTACAGGTTAGGTCTAAAGTAATTAACTTAATTGAACCAACCCACAGGCAGAAATACAGAGCTGATGTTCATAGGATTCTTTCACATTTCTGATATGATTTGGGATGAGAATTGTTCTCTGTAGCAGGAACCACGTGTGACAATACACAGGACTCTCTAAGGTAATATAAATCCAAACAATCCCAGATGAATCCAGAAGCATGCTGTGCTATAAGAAGAACCTTTTTCTAGCTTTTTTTTTTTTTCCTGTATCTGCCTGGTATATCTTTTCTGTTTATGCCAGCTGTGGAAAATTTACTCATTCTGGACTGGAAGGGGTCACAGTTGTGTGAATAATTGCATGAGCATTTGTACATCTTTCATCTTGCACATCTAAGTTGACAATTTCAAAAATGTATGAGAACATAAGACACACATTATTCTACCATTTTAGTTGAGGAGAAATGTGTGGGGGAGAGACTAGATGTGTACCATTTCTTTTCCATAACATTTCTGTTTGTCCAGCACCCATCAGGACTATGCTACCTCAAGTGGGAATTATTTCCTGCCAGGGAGAGTCCATCTCTCTCCATCTCCCTCCCCACAGTTTTGTGTTTCCTTCTCTTGTGAACTGTCCAAGGTACCTTGACCACACCATGTCAATTATGACTAAAACTGGGAGGGGAATAGTGTGACTACTAAGCTTTTGATTGTGGAATCATCAAGTGGTCCAACAAGAGATTTAGATTGTGATATTAAGATGAGTTTGATATGTAAATTACACTAAATCTTGTCCTTAGTAGAACTATGATCTCTCCCCCAGTACTACAATCTGTAATTTTATGAATGGTCAGCATGTTTCTTGGGGCAATACACAAGACTGTAAAATGCAGTATTATATTATTTTAATATCATATAAAATAATGTAGATGTTGTAATCTGGCATTTCATGTTGTTTACAATTATCAATCTCATTAAATTTACATAATAGAACCATGACAAGTGGCTTTGAAAAAGCAATGCTTTCAGTACAAAAGTGTAGATGTTTTTACAAAAAATACTTAAACCATGGAATCCGTTTTTAAGGGTAGTTATTGGTACACTTGTGCTACACAAGATTATGCAAAATTATTTTCTTACATTTATCAATTCACTGTTGATGTAGGAGAATTACTTACTTTTGAGAGAAAAATCAAGAAACTATTATATTAAAATACCAGTTCTTCATTTTATTACTATTTTTTGTTATTCTTAAATGTTTATATCACCTGATAAATAGAGATTGGATCCTTAGGTTTGCCATTCTTAAACTTATTGTTCCAAGTGTTCTGGTATTTCATAATCATTGACACAGGCCGAAAGGAAAAGATTTTTACAGTGCAAACTTAGGAACTGAATATTGTGGAAAATCTTTTGACATTTTCATTTGGTTTTGGGTATTTTTGTTTGGTTTTAGTAATTTTCTTCTGTATTTTAAGTTTTCTTTTGGGGGTCGTGGAAGGGTTTCCTTTGTTTTGTTTAGTATATTCTTTGAAACACTAATACTCCTCTAAATTGCATACACTCACTATTTGCTGCACTGTGATGTGGAAGAGGGCAGCTGTTGCTAGGCTGTTCTTTAATGAATCATGGGACCAGGACAAGAACCTCAGCAGCTTTATTTTAGTTTATGGATAAAGTTGCAGAGATCTTGTTTGGTTGGTAGTTTTTGTTTGTTTGTTATGGGGCTTTTTTGTTTGCTTGGGGTTTTTTTGTTTTTTTTGGGGGGGTTTTTTTTTGTTTAAATTAGGATATTCATTTTGTTGAGCAATAATGTTTTGAAAAAAATTTGCTATGAGTGAGAGTTTTTCCTTTAAGCTTATCAATTTGATTGCTTTTACTAACCTTGACACTTGGCTTCTTATCATTAACCTCACTCATATCAGCACAAAGGAAGAACAGTGATCTGGAGGACATTTTTAGTCCATATTGCTTCTCATTGCTTCTCATTGCTCTTCCCAGTTTAATTTGTAAAGGCAATTTTATTCTAAGGAAGTCCACTTCTCTACTAAAGCACTGCTGTATTTCTTGGAAAACAAAAAAGGAACCACTGATATTTTTTCCTGTACATGGACCTCATTATACCTGCTCTGTGAATACTTTTGAGACATTGTTTGGTACTGTGTAATTTCTACTATGCAGTTAAAATTGTTAATGCTGAAATTATTATCCCTAAAAAATCACTATGGGCTAACAGGTCGAGACTTTATTACACTATTGTGTATGCAAATTTAGGCTTAGTTTTATAGCAGGCATTATCCCTTGTGTCTGCCAAAAAAAAGAAAAACTCCACCGAAAGAAAATGCCACAAAAAACCCCCAGAAAATTCATCCCAAAAAACTATTAAAACTAAGGCTTGCAATAAGCATCTTAGGTTATTTCAATAAGAGAAGATTTGTGAGAAATTATATCTTACAATATCTTTCTGCTGCTTAAGGTATGTTGTTGCTCAGCAACAGCATCTATTTGGACTACGGAATTAGACAGTAAATTAAAGGATTCAAAGGTATTAAACTGCTTTTTTCATGCCAATAACTGACTAATCTTTAAAATTACTCCAAAGGATGCTGTCTGCAAGCGCTCCTTCGAAAGTTGATTGAACCATAGCAACAAACTTTGCAGTAAAAAATAAGAGAAAGATAATTCCAGTGATTAGCCTATAAATCTTGTTTTATTGTGGCAGACCTGACTGACACAAGACACAAGTATAGAGCTCCATACTGTCTTGTAAAAGTGTTTTGAAATATTCCTGTAAATAAGGGTCACTCTGTCTCATCTTAATCCTTTTAGAAATTAATGCAATGTGAATAGCATAATAATAATAGTTATGGAGACCATGAGAAATTCTTTTGTATTTTAAGGATTATGAATTGAATAGTTTTAAGGGTACTTACTGATATCTGCCACCTTAAAAAAACCCTGGCAAAGTAAACTAGTGGCTGTTGATAAATTAATTTACTTGAATATTCAGAATATTAAGTGTTACTAATAAGTGTGATTCCTATGCACAAAGAAGCTTTCTGCTTATTTTTTTCTAAGCACATACAAGACTGAAAATAAGATTAAAACCCCAAAAGACTTGCAATCTAAGCTCACTTCAGGACTGGGGAAACTGGATGAAAAATAAAAATATCTTTGGCATTTATCTTTCAGTGATCTATCATGAGTTCTGAAAGCTGAAATAACACTGAAATAACACAATGTGAGTACCCTTCCCTGCCTTTATTCACAAAAGTTAGCTGCAAAATTTGGAAGTCTGCTCATTCAAAAAATTCCCAATAATGTGAAATATCTGGTTAAGATTGTCTCCAAACATTGCATAAAGTAAAGGTGTACCTTTCATATTTCACAGACTAATAAGTTCAGTAAAGGTTTTTATTTTTTTTTATTTTTTTTTTTAAGAACAGAATGCATTTTGTTTCAAACCTCTAGGGAAGGTTTATTTGTTTAATATCTTCATTGTGTTTTGGGGTCAGAGGAGAAGTGACTCATGTTTCATTATACTGGAATCACTTGTGGAGTTACTGGCGGAGATGCAGTAGATGCATGATATTTGAGTCAGATAATCATTATTGGAAATCTAGTAACTTTCAATCATCTATACAGCTGAATTTTTATGTGAATATCTAAAATAAATATACCCTTCCCTATTAACAATTTTACAATGGATGAGATTTTATTAGCTTAAGTTATTGGCATGAAAACAGCGTTAAAAAACAGTGTTGACCATTATATAAAAACAGTAAAAACTGTAGTAATCATTGTAAGAGGAGGAAAATTCTGAAAAATATATTTGCTCTTTGTTTGGATTTAAAAAAGACTATATAGTCATAGAAAACACTTCAAACTTTAAAATTACTTCCAAAGAGTTTTTAGTATCCAATACTTAGGATATTTGTGCTTAATTATACAGGCTCCAGTAATATGTAGTGAGGTGATAACTAGTATTCTAGTATTTCTTAAAGATAATCTCATCATTTAGGTACATTAAACACTAAGGAAACACAAAAGAAAAAACAACAAAAACAATAATAATGTTGGATGCTAAATTACATACTAAAGAGGTTTTTATGAATACCAATCATCAATGGTTTATGAAAAATATATTCTGTCAAACTATCTTGATATTGGTTTTTTAGGTGATTATTCTGTTTGACAAAAGTAATATTGATATATTAGTTTTAAGCATGTATGAGTAATTGACCTTGTGCTACAAAGTATTTTGCTTAAGGAAGCTGATTGATTCCAATTCAGTCTGGCTCATAATCAGTGGATTAAAGGCTGGCTGACAGGTCATAAACCAAAAATGTTAATGGGATATTAAGACAGTGGATTGTTCCTGAGATCATGCAGATAGAGCTTTCTGTCATTATACTATAACACATCCTTATTAGTTATGCTAGGCTGCCAAAAACCAAAAAAAAGTAGCATGTACGTACAAGAGGTTGTAGTAATTAATCTGATCAGTTTTATTTGTAAAAAGGACTATAGGCAGGCAATCAGCACTTCAAATTGCTGAGCAAACCCATGTCTCAGAGAACAAAAATTAATAGGCCATTAATAGAAGAGGAGGCAGTTGTGAGACATAGTGGCTCTGTGGGGTTCTGGTACCCACGGCTGATGAACACCTTTGTAGCCTGTGGCTAGCACAACCTACAGATTTACAGGTATCCATGACATAGGGACCCTTGATGTCCACATCCCTCATGTACTTGGAGAGAACATCAGAAATGTGGTTCATGAGAACTCAGATTTCAATGTAAAGTGTGGAAAATCTCAAAGGGTCTGTGGAAAATACATCAGTTCAGAAGCAAAATAATCATGATTTCAAAATTATATAGCCCATGGACAGTGCTATGGGGTACAACAGTGCAACCCTCGTACAGCAGCACTATCAGATTTGACCACTTTGTGACCTTAAAACAACTAAAGTGGATAATGCATTTAAAATGCATTAAGTTGTTACTGAACGTAATTTTTTATTGTAATAAGTAGAGAGTAGATTTAAGTATGCTTTTTTAAGAATGTCTTCACCAGCTAAAGCCTTTTTTTTTTGGAAAGGAACTTACATGGAATGTTTGTTGAAACTCAGCCACTGTGTGAAATAAGTTCCATTTGAACTCCTTCCCCCTTAGTTTCTACTGACAATGGTCTCTTCAAAAATATTATTTATAATCTCTGTTCTTAGTTTTGCTCTTGGATGATATTTTGATTAAAAAAAAAAATTACTATGTTTTGGTTTATAACTACATCCTTACAAATGCAACCAGACATTTTGTCTCTTAATTTTGGAGTAGACATTAAAACCTAAATAATATCTTATAGGGTATTGGCTGTAATCAACACATTAGACTTGACATGATGACTATGACTACAGAACATTAGGGAGAGGATTAAATGAGGAGTGATGGCATTACAGTAATTTTCTTGGATCAGGAAACAACAAATTTGTTTAAGAGTGTCTTCACTTGTGATTTCCTTAGAGCATAAGCACACTTCCTCTGCTTGCTCTACTTGCATGAGCACATGCTAAAGCCTTCTTGTTTCTCCATCAAAGTCTAAACATACTTTAATATTTTTTTCTAGATTATAGAGTTTAATTTGCACAGAGCATGTTAGTGTCACTTTGAGAGACATATTTTCAGCACTGATTTTATTTTGACTAGACCAAGGAAAAACTTACATATAGATTAGAAATAAACAGGTTTTTTTTTCTCTTGAAATAGTCATAAAAAAATCTTAGAGTTCTCTTGAAACACCCTCTAGATCATAGTGCCAGGGTACCCACTTGTTTCCCTGAGGTTAAAAAAAAAAACAACCAAACAAATCCAAAACTTTTCTCTACAGATCCAGGCTGTATCCTTCCCATTTAAACAGACAGCAGAGAGAACAGTTTCACCTTGATTTGGTAGATACCATTTCAGGTTTTAACCACTTGATAGTTCTGATATCATTGTAGGTTTTGACCATTTGATAGTTCCTAGCAGTCATGACCACCATGGAACCCATATAATATCTTTGTGCTAGAAATTTTTTTTTTTTGAGCTTGTTGTAGATTGCAGTAACAGTCATGAGAGAAACTATTCAATAAAGGATGGAACTATGTTACTTAATACCAACATTGTGGGTAATGCTTACATATTGTGGAAGAATAGCTTCAATTTAATTTCAAAGAACCCTGTACATTTTCTGAAGACAGCCTATGGAGCTCAGAAGGTTAATTTCTGAATCCATCTGTTGAAAGAGGAAAGACAACATTACTTCTTTTCATATTTGACACTGCGTTTTAAGCAGTCTTTAACATTTTTTTCAACACTGTGTTGCTGTAACCAGACAGAAGACCTACCAAGGTACCATCACATTATGTTATGTGTTTATACACACAGGTCCAAATATATGCAAACAAATCTTCTTCTAGTATCACAATTTTGATGTTAAGAGAGTAAGTTAATCTTGTGCAAAAAATTCTTTCTCACCTGTCTGTTGGTTAAAATAACCACTACTGGACTTAACCCATCACTTCTTATTTGAGCAAGCCACAGAGCTAGGGAGCCAATATGGAATGAAAGTGACACTTTGGGTTTAAAAGGTTGATGTATTCATTGTAGTGGTGTCCTACACAGACAACAGAGTAAATTAATCTCAGGAGTAACTCAGATAGGATGACACTAGAGGTAAAATCTGGCCTGTTGTATCGAACTGGCTGACCTACTGTCTTCAGTAGTGTACAGTCTTTTTTTCTATAAGATGTCTTATAGCACAGATTGAATTTGGAAAGGTGACTTTTCTTTGGCAAAGTGCTGGAACTTTTAAATTGCATTGTTCTGCAACAGTGAGAATTTAGTTTATTAACTTAACCTCCATTTTCATATAACGAATCTTTGTGAAATGATTTCTGTAAGCATCATAATTAAGCATCCCCTGAGTAATTTGTATGCTCAGTGCATGTTTGCAAAGTGTTTGCCTTTTTGTTCTATTTCTTAACTGGTGTTATGTGATTGACAGACATGTCTGAGTACTTCAGATGCCATCCGCTGACTGAGCAGTTTCAGTGTTCATTTTTTTGATGGAAAAATGAATGAAAAGTTAGCACTGACTATCACTGTGCATGAATGCCACATTTCACTTGCAAATAGGCATTTTTATGGCTACCTGCCATCCCCAGATACTTTTCCAGAAAAGCTGCTTTTGCTGGTTTGACTCCCTTCACTAAATATCTGTTGATGCAGTGTTTTACTACAGATGGAGACAATGAAGATTTTCCAATACTAGTTTTTACCACTGGTTTCAGGAATATATTGAATTTTAGAATCAATGCTTTATGAAATTCCCTTTTGCCTGATTGTGTGTGTATGTGCCTATATGTATGGTATGAGGACAGATCACAGTTGTAAGTATTGGCTGAAAACAGAACCTCTCTCTTTTATTCTTAGTGGTTGGGGCAAAATGTGAAGAATTTGTGCTTCCATTATTGAGCTACCTACTTTCTACTTATTTTTTTCTGCTGCACCAAAAAGAGTTGTTACATTGCCAACCAGTAAATATAGCAAATTGTAACACGAGCACAAACTCCTAAGTGTTTTTCTCAATTGGTTCTTTTACCTGTGGTTGTCTAAAAATAACATATTTCATCTTTTAATTATTAACCTTTTAAATATTGATCATACCATGTAGTTCTGTGGTAAACACACATCCATCTTGTCTAAAATTTAAGTTTTTTCTTTCTGTTTCCCAGCCTTTCTCATATTGAAAACAACCAACAAAGAGCTGGTGTGGTGTTTGTCGAAACCATTAGTTTGTCAGAGTGACCCCGAGAAAAGTTCCAAAGTCTCTTTTCCCAGCCCGGCACTTAAAGAAGGAGTCAGAGCTCTTCATCTCTTGGTCTCAAGGTCGTTTATTAATTCTTATCTAAAAAATTTTCTTTCTGCCCAGCAGAGATCTGCTCAGCAGGGCAGCCACAGGCACTCTGCCCACCCACGGGGCGGTCGCATCCTTTTATAACAAAAACTACATATATCATATTTACTTTTTATTCCCAATACCTTTTACCCTTATTGACAAGTGTACCTTCACCATAAACCAATCCCCAAGTGCCAGCATCACCACGGAAGATGGAAGACAAGAAGAAGAAAGAAGAAGCACGAGGCACGCCCCGATTCCTCCATCTTGTCTCCATAACCCTCCTGTACAGGGATATAACCCCCCTGTACAGTAATCCTAAAATACATAATTCACCCTGTGATAATTTCACTAATATTCTACTTAAACTCTTGTGGCTTGCTGATCTTCATAGAAGGTTGGTAATTTGCTCCATGGGCCACAATCAAACTCACAGAGGCATTTTGGGCTCCGTGCCAGGGTCTCCGAGGCCCCCGGCAAGGGTCCTGGCTGCTCAGGACAGCCAGAGGGACGTCCTGGGTCCCGACAGTGTTTCTTTCAACTGCATTTGTCCCTAAAGAGATATGCTACTTCATCCCCTTTCCTATCCCTACTTTTACTGTCCTGAGTTCTAGTAGCTCCACCTGAGAGCTTCTGAAGGTTGTTATCAAGTGATATCCAGCTAAAGGATCCAGAAAGCCACACTGGAAGTATCATACATATAAACATACAGATATAAGCCTTCAAATTTTCAGTGTATAAGTATCTGTTGGCTAGCTTTGGACTACTCACTCCCACCAAGAGCTTGCTGCAGCCCAGGCTGGCAGGGTGGCAGCTGCAGCCCCCAGGCTCCCCAGCAGCAACTGCAGAGGAGAGCTCTGAGCTGCCTCAGTTGCACCCTCAACAGCTGCTGAACCTTACTCCAAGTAGGGGTAAATCCAAGAGCTTCATCAGGATGAAACATGATTTTAACTTTCATATTTGTGACCCACAAAGTTAATGTTTCAACATATTAACACATTAAAATGGAGGCTCTTCACTGAGTGAAATTAGCCACTGGAAGACCACTGCTGGTATCTTGCTTAAATCTTCTGGGAGCATCATCTCTGTGCAGCCCTTTAACTTTCCTTTGAAGTAAAGGTCAGGTATACAGCTTGCTTTAAGCTAGCCAGAAGACTGCAATACACATGTGCTCATTTGTTAGAAGCACTTGTAAAGTCTTTTGAAATTGAAGTACTGCATAAATGATTTGTTAAAAGTATTTACTGGCTTTAAGGATCTCTCTTCAGAGGTGGTGGCTCCTTTCATGTCATGCATAACTACTAATGTGGTTGTTTATACCATAAGTGACCACAAGTGAAGCATCTGAAGATGAAATTTCCTTTTCAGTGAAGCACTTTAATCTTTCTGGATGTGCCAGTAGTTACTTGAAAGCCAATTTTATGGGAGAAGGTGAAAGAAATTGTAGCAAAAATCAATCAGGATCATGGCCTAGAGATCTTTCTTCTCCCCCCAGGTTACAGACACTTTTTACATTTGCTCTTGAGCTATCACTTAATGATTAAACACTAAATGGGTAGATATAATTTTTACTTTACTAATAAATCAGGAGAAAAATTGAGTATGCCTTTTCTGAAAACAAGAACAAGGACAGTGATAAATCTATAATGGACTGATCTTTTACACTTTGTTCCTCAGTCAGAGTTTGATTTCATATGACTCTTTGAACTCCATTAGACTCAGTTTGTGCCTGTTTACAAAATGCAAAATTCATTGCAAAATCTTCCTTGGCTGCGTAGATATTAGCTAGATATCACATTAAAACTGGTTTTCATGCTCAAGTTGTCCAGAGAAGAAAAATCTATTTATCTGTTTATACACATGAAACAGAAGTAAACACTTGTAAAGTTTAAGTACAGATCTGAACTTTTGCTCAGTGGGAATAAAGACCATCAGTATTTAAAGAAGAGGTTTCAAGTCAGGCTAACCAGAGTGGTGTAGAGATGGGTCAAAACCAGAAGTTCTCCTTCTCTTACGATTAAGCTACATGAAATGTGAAGTTTGAAAAGCATAACTATGTGATGAGACTCAAGGGATACACAGAATTGTCTTTTGGGTTCTGCATGAATTATGACTTTTACTGACTATATGATCATATCTCTTTTTCCCTCTGACAGAAGTCCTTCTCTTTCATTGCACAAAATTTCCCTTCTACTCACTTTGAAGGAAGCTGTAAGACTCCTATCACAGCTCAAAATGTGGCCAACTGCTTTATTTCCTGTAAATCCTGTTCTGATATCAGGATGAATTAATTTTCTTGTGGTCTTTGCTATCATATTGATCATGGTTGTATCTGAGTGATCCACAAAACTCAAGAATTGCCCTTGCAGAAGTGGACTCTGCTGGGGAAAAAAAAAGACAGATAAAAGACTAAAAATTCTTTTCTAAGATGGTCAAACCCTGATTTTTCTACATACAAGCTATAATTAGATGCACATGGTTTCAGCTGTGAGTAGAACTGAATGAAACTTGCTGTCCATGTCAAGGAAAGCATTGATATTTAAAAAATTACTGTTCCGGTTTAGAATAGAATACAGTAATTTATTTAAAGAAAAAGAAAAATCTTGCTTCCAAGGAAAATTTATGTTAGCAAAACGTTCTGGAAAATTGTCCTGTTGGATTTTCCTGCAGTTGAACAGATCAGCCAACTGCCCCAACTCCAGGAAGCTCCTTGAATTGCCTTTCCTCCAGACACTCAATTTGGAAAGCCAGCTGTTGGAGATCCTGCTGCAGCTGGGGGTCCTGGCTTCTCCAGCCTGGTTTGGGCAGTAGAGCCCTGAGTTCACAGAGAGCCTCCCTGCCCCAGTCCTGCCTTCAGTCAGGCACCACCCTTCCCTCAGGAACCAGCCCCTCCCTGGTTATTCAGGCTTGAAGCTTCTGCAATGTCACTCTGCCCTTGCCCCACCCTTTCACTGGGGTTTCTCTTTTTTAGAAAGCAAGACACTGAGGTGGTGTGGAAAGGAGCTCCAGACCTCTGCCTGATCTGGTGTCTTCAGCTCCTGATCCCCATATTTAGATTGAACCTAGAGGATTTTTTACCAGGTTCCATTGTCTCTGCAGGTGTGCATAGTGGTGGTCTTAACTCCAAAAATTTCCATGTACAGGGAAGTTTTCTTGAAATTACAGTTCTCAAACAATCCATAAAATGATATTGCAGAACTATTCTAGTGTAATACTAATTTCCTTCACAGAATAAATTTGGCAAAAATTTATACAAATATTTTAGCATTTCAGATATCAATATTTCCACAACCTTCATTAAGATGTCTCTTGTTGTCTGAGACAAGAGGTAGTGATATTTAATATTGCTTCAAAGGGCCTTCCAGCTGTAATTGAAATTCCTGATGTGAAAAAGAACAAAGAAACAACTGCACCTTCCCAGTTCTGCAGGAGGCAAATGCAATGGGACCACTAGTGGCTTAAACTAATGGGCAATTCTGATAGCTGCAAACTGTTTTTAAAGTACTGGTGCAAGAAATCAAATTTGGTGTCTGTTGAGGGGAACAATCACCACTGAAGAGCTCTTATAAAATATTTAAATACCCTTAGTTTTTATCTGCAGCTTTAATTTCCTATAAAATACATTCTATAGGTACTTACCCGTCAAATATTGAGATGCCTCTAGCTTTGTGTTTTGTATTAAGTTTTTATTTCCATCAATTTGTATTTTAGATTGAAAATCAAGAACCTTTCAAGATAGTTTTGATTAATTTCAGGCACAACTTGGCTTCATTTATTTTTTATGTTTTGATGGTAATTTACCATGGCATAAAATTGTTTTGCATTAAACTACACTCATGAATCAAGAGTATTTTCCATTAACAAGATCCATTTAAAGAATAAGCCCACCTACAAATCAAGTATTTTGTGTCAGTTTCTGTAATTATTGCTTGGAAAAAAATGGTACAATGGCACTGTGAATTATTTCAGTGCATAGATGATTCAGACAAATAGAACAGAAATATTAATATAACTGGTACTGTGCTAAATTACCTGGCAGAGGCCATGGTTTAAGGTCTGTTACTCACTTACATGGAGAAAGAGGGCTTTAGCTTATGCTGTTGGGATTGTAACAGGTTTTTTTTTAAAGAGACTTCTACTCATTAGGAAATTATTCAGGGCTACCTTAGCTTCTAGCTAGGAAACCAAGTCATATCTAGTGACTGGAGCCCCATGGTTAACCCAAATCTATTTTTTAATATATATATATATATACACATACATAAATAAATATATATGTGTGTGTGTGTGTGTGTGTCTGTGTGTGTGTGTGTGTGTGTGTGTATAACTATTCCTTAAATATATATGTCTGTATGTATATATTTCTAAGGGTATGTAGAAAAATGTTCAGAGAAGAATTCCCTTGTTCATAAAGTTGTTTAGAAAGGCTGGCATATGAAAAGGAGATCAGGTAGCATCCATGAAGTTTATGACATCTATATATAATTTATTTATAACTCATTTGCTCTTACCAGCCTTGTTGAGCTCATTTTAATTGATTTCAATGTTGACAATATTTTTGCACTATATTCAATAGTTGTACATTATTGACAGGAGTTCACTATGTCACATAATTATAAATAACAAAAGTTACCACGTTGGTTCTCTTGTAATTTTTAAAATTTGTTTCTCTCTTGTCTTTGTCCCCATGATTTCAGCAGATGTAGTTAATGCAGCAGGAAGGATGGGTGAAAATCAGATTGTACATTTTTGGCTTTCATCAAACACTTGAAAATGAGTAGCTGAGGCACCGGAAATTCTAATTTTATTCCTCTCTTTGGAATCTTTCCAGTTTTTTACTATCTGTCTTTTAACTTGCTCTAATATATTAATGATTACACTTATAAAACATTTAAAATTTGATTGTTCAGAGCATATATGGAAAAATTCTGATAACAAAACACCTTCTGCTGTAATAATAATAATAATAATAATAATAACAAGACTACTTATTCTAAAAGTGAATATCTAAGATTAAACAAAGATATTTTAGATGTTATGATGAAATGCAATAAGCCTTCTGTAGATGACATCGTTTCAGTTGCTGATAGTCAAAGTCCATTTGGTTTCAGAATGCTAATATTTTTTAATTTTGTCATCAACTCTCACCAGTCAAGATTTAACTAGAGCTGCCTAGTGTCCTCAGAATTGTCTGAGGCAATCGATATCTCTTTCTCT
Source organism: Setophaga petechia (assembly GCA_024362935.1). Taxonomy (NCBI): domain Eukaryota; kingdom Metazoa; phylum Chordata; class Aves; order Passeriformes; family Parulidae; genus Setophaga; species Setophaga petechia. Next base: position 34,372,496 of record JANCRA010000008.1, read on the forward strand.
TTACAATTAGTTTTAGTTTTCAGTAGTGAGGCAGAAGGCAGTCTTTTCCTCAATGCAAGTGAAGCGACCCCTCCTAATACCTGCAGACTGACATCAAAGCTCTGAGAAATGAGAACAAGCCCATTTATCTCAGTAGGTGTTAACTCACATGCCCCAAAACGATTGCTTTACATCAAGTTTCTCAATGTGCCTTAACATTTCAGTGCAGTTGAAGTGTATGAGGCCATAACTGCTGGTTAGCTGCTGGTAATATAATGGAGGGCTAGCTTAGGCCACAGAGGGTGTGGGATCAGCCTCTTTCATCTTGGGATCCAACCTGAGCTACTTTGTCCCAGTTGGATACTTTAGGAGAGTGGGAGCAAGAATTGCAGTATTCATTACTCGGTTCATTTTAAAGCTCTTATGTGGAAGAAGAGTGAGAAGTACTTTCTCGTCTCTTTGCTTCACTTCCATTCTTGTGTGGCTTCTGATGTTTCCATTCTTGGAGTGTATGCCCAGACCTTAAAATGTGCTGTTCTCTGGCCTGGCTAAAACTGTGTCCTAATCACTAGATCAGAACTCCCAAGACAGAGGAACATGGAGGCCATTTGTCATGGCTGTTGCTTAACATGCTTTTTTAAATTGCTTCTCATGATACTTTGGAGCAACCTGATCTGAGACCTGTCAGACAGCACACACAACAACATGAAAATCCAGTTCTCAAAGGCCAGCACCAATATGAAATACTGATTCTGATGTTAAGGCTCCTGCTGTCTGTGGTGCAGTTGAACCAGAAATTGAAATAATTGAAAAGAATAATTTATGGTTTTATTGCATTAAATTTGAAAATAAAAGATACGTCTTCTTTCATTTTATGTCAACATGCAAAAAAAGACAAATTTCCTTTCAAAGGGGTGCCTTCAAAAAGAAAATCAAGACATGAAAATTTGTGAGACATGAATTTTCAAGACATTAAAATTTCACCCTTATTTTGAAATCTTTGTGAAATTAAAGACCCCTCTTGTGTATATATGTGTCTTTTTTATGAACTCCTGGGGTGGGTCTTAGATTGATGTCTCTGCAAATGTTTCTTAATGCTGAGGGATGACATTTCCTTTCATTTTTTTTTTAAAGTTGGCCTCTTTGATGGTTATAATAATTTCCTGTTAGGAGGAGAACATTGGTTTACTCTATATTGCAACTGGGCAACCCTTCCTGCTCTCAGAGGATTAATTGGAGGTCTCCTACCCCTTTGAGTGGTTAATAAAACATGTATCTGACAAGCAAATCAATTCACCTGATTCCCCCTGCTTAGGTAGAAGCTGTTAAGCACAAATTCTAGAAACTTGAGAAAACAGAAAAAACAAGCAATCTCTCTGCCACTTCACTGTAAAACGAGATTCCTGAAATGTATGACAATTAGGTGTAATGGATGTTCTGCCAAAGCCTAATACAGAGCTGTGGGGTTTTTTTCCCTGATGATGTTTAACTGCAGCTAAATATGCCAAGTTGACATTTGCCTGCAATTACCATGGAACCATATTGAGATCTTCACTCTCTGAAGAGATTTTGAATGACTACAACATCTTCTAGCATAACATCTTGTTTTCATTAATCTTTCCAGTGACTCTTGCTGCTGGCAACCCTCAACTTAAACACAGCTTCTCTCTCACTTTGGGAATTTGCATAACTTTTTCTGTTAAATAAATTTAAAAAAAATTAAAATAAAATACATATATATAAAGATAAACTTCTGAATGTAATTTCAAACATGAAGCATTAATAAATAATAAGGTAATCTGAGGTCCTCACAGAGTAGGCCTTTCAAAGTTTTTGTTCTATGTCCTTTGTTGCAGTGTGACCTAACAAATTGTGTGTATCTAAGTATAAGTAATATAAGCCACCTGAAAATTCAAAGTCTGTGCATATTTTGACACAGGCGAAATCAAGATTATGTCCTACTCTCAAATTATGAGAACGATGTGGAGAGAAAGGCACACAGAAATTTCATATTTCCTCTTCTGTCCAGGCATGTTCAGTATTTTGAAATATGGAAATAAATTTACTGAAAAATTAAACTATGTCTGTGACAAAATTTGCTGCTAAGCCCTTGCAATGTCTGACAATTGGTGTTCCATCTGAAAGCGCAATTAATAATATCACTCTCTGAGGAAACCATTAACACTGGATTTTTATTAAAATTAAAAAAAAAAAATAAAAGGAAAGAAAGTGTTGGACTTTCCTAACAGATTGCACATAGTGCTTGTCCATTGTTTTACAATTGTCTTTAAAGGGGGAAATACAGGACAGCTGTTTCTGAATATTAATCAGAAATCTAGCAAGTCTGCTAACAGCAGACAAAGACATGATCTAGGTAATAGGAAGATACATATTGAGTAGGCATGGGATTACACTTTCGAAAGAAAGGAAAACACAGTGTAGTTACACCATCGTTCTTATATACTGCAGGAACAATTTTAGGAAGAATACACCTATTCTACGGTCACATTTACTGATTTGGGAATATTATTTCCTTCCCCTGGTCCTGAGTAATTAATATAATCAGGAAAAGCTGGCTTATTTATTTCCACTTTGGAGAAAATTCAGGCTTAAGAAAAGCAACCTTTTATGTGATAGAATTTGCTGCTTTACATACTATAGATTCTAGCTAGAAGTATGCCTTGCCTTGCTCCAGAAAGTTTTAGATAATATATTAAAGATAGAAAACTGCTCAGGTAGGGTTGTAGAAGCTGTAGAAGTAACAGAGAAATGCTCCTCACTTTTGAGCAGCAGTTTCAACACAGCCATCACACACTGAGATGTTGACTTTTTTACTAATAAGTTGTGACAAAACCTGCTCTGGCCAGATCCTTGAAGTGGAACTGTCTTTAACTTTTCCTTAAAGTGATGTTACCAAAAATCACTAATGACTTTCCAATTACTAAAAAACAATCTTATTACAGCACAGGAACAAAGAAACTTTGAAATGTTGAGAAGTCAGATTTGCTGGCTAAGACATTAAAAGTTCTGACCAAAAAAAAAAAAAAATCCACAACCCCTAATTCTTGCACTTTTCTAGAATGACTTTCCAATTACTTTATTTTTCCTTTTTCTGTGCCATACAGTTGGTTATGTTTCTTAATTCTGTGCCATACAGTTGGTTATGTTATTATAGTCTGAGAATATTGTCACTCTCTTATTGATACTTCGCATCTCTCTTTGTCCATATGATCCATCTCCTGCAATCCAGAAATTTTCCCCCAGCTGGTCATTCTCAGTGGTTCCAGGGACAGCTCCATCTTTTATTCATTTAGCTATGCAGTTTTTATTTTCTAGAACAAAACAGTGAGCAGAAGGTCCCCTTCACTGATGGCAAGCACCTTTTAAAACAAAATATACAGTAAACTTTAATCAAGCCCAACATTGATACTATGTCTGTCAGAGAAGCTTTCACAGAGTTTGTTCTTTTTTCTTGATATTATTTTATCTTGATTCCGCTGCCAATAGCAGCACCAAGCTTCTTTTAAGTGGGATTGGTGCACAGAAAAACTGCTGGAGTTACACATGGCCTGAAATGGATGTAGCACATCAGGCAATGCAAATTTAGTGTATGTAGAGAATATTTGTTAAGTATTTAATCTGAAAACCTTAGACCTTTCTTTTTTTATTCAACAAACAGAAAAATACATTTTATGATCTAGTCATCCTCTGTTTTGGTAGATGTTGGGTCTTCTGGAAAAGACTTCGCATGACCTTATGTTGCACTGAAATATGTTTAAGATTTTGAGGCTTCTGGCACTACGTAAGTGGATATAGAAACACTGGTGTGTGAAGAGTTGAAATATGAGTTTGGAAGAAAGGAGGCATTGAAAGGCAAAGTGAGCTGTCTAGAGTGGCACATGAGATGGAAGACAACAGGTAGAATATGAATCAATACCTTAAGTTATACACAATGAAGTTATTTCAGTAGAGAAATTCCACCTGGGTCTTATTACAAGCCTAGCTATTTCAGACATGTTTTTTTTTTTATTTTTTTTAATCCCAAAGGAACATGAAATTTTTTAAATACCGGTATTGATACAGTTTAGCCTTTTAGAGACATGCCTTTGCTGCTGCAATCACCCTCTTGGTCAGGCTGTATAACTTCAATGGCCAAATGGGTGGGAATCTTGCAGATACACCCCCACTGGCGGGGCCAGTTAATGACCTTTTTATTAGTCTACCTGATTAATAAGTTGGATAACGGCTCTTGGAGCAAGAACTGTCTAAGCATTGTTTATCAGTCATAATGGGCTCTAGAACACTGTGTGCAGTCTGCAGAAAGAGATATAATTGAAGTGGAGCAATACAGAAACAAAAGTAATTTTGTTTATGTGCTTTCATGGCAAGAGAAATAGAGGGGTGGTTTATGTGGTGTGGGGTGCTGTTTGTCTGCCTGTTTTCAAAGCAGAGATCATTCAGTAGGCCTAACCCAAAGCCTCTCAGAAGCATAGAGAGAATGTAATATTTTTTGGTCCCAAAAATGAGGGCTATTTCTTAGCTGTGGCAGAAAAGACAGTGAGAAATGGAGGGAAAACAGACAGAACTAAGATCAAGATCTACTGAGAGGAAACCCCACAGAGTAGGCTTTCTCTCTTGATTGTACAGAGGAGGGATAGGTTTCTGTCTTACATTTCTGTAAGAAATGCTGCTTCATTACCCACACTATGTGAGGGCAGCAGTGGGAATCTATTTTTATTTTCTTTTTTTTTTGTATCTCAACGCATGATACCAACAAAGCAAGAAAGAGAAATAGTAATTCTCCTAGCAGCTGTCTGAATTTTCTGTATTTAAAGGTAATCATTAAGCAACTTTGAGTGCAGAATAGCAGAAGGTTTAAAATGATGGTGTGTCATAAACTTAGTATGTTTTATGTGTTATATATATACAAAGACGTATACATATGCTGAATCTGCTTCCCTTTCAGATTTTTAAAGTTTTAATTTAGCATGTGAAACAATGTTGTGATAAATTCATTCTGTATAGATAGATATATATCAGCTGAAGAAGCAGCAGGTCCCTAACCCAGGCTCAGAATTGGCCCTTCTCAATTTATACAACTAACTCTTCATTCCCTCCTTGCTCTAAAGAGAACGCTGAACATGAAAAAAGAACTTTGGCATATGTATTAGGCACATGATTCATTACCATATTCTAAATGGGGAGTGAGATGAATGTGGGAGACTCTGGGCTCACTCCCTGTTCTCTCCTCCCTACTGTTCTGCATTTACTCTATTGAAGGAATACATCATGGGGAGGATACATCATTAGGTAGTGTTGTTTTGCATGTATTTAAACACATATTTGATTACCCACCAATTTAAAACCCCTCACATATCAAGGCAAAACTTTAGAAGTCAAACACCTCCTCAGTCTTTCAGACTTAAATGCAAACTGGCTAAAATAAAACAATTAAAAATAATTTATTACCTGAATTTCTTTTTGGACGCAGGCAAATACAACGTGATCTCAGATATTGGAAAACTTACACAGTTTGAGCTCTTTTTAGTCCACTAATTCAGGACATAAAAACTGCATAACTGAAAATAATTTTTTAAATTTTTAAGTGTGCAATGTGTTGCATTGCATTCAGTGTGTCGGGAGTCCTGGAACATGATGGGAATGCATTCTAAAATCCACTATAAATTAAATTCATAAAAATGGGGAAATGTCATAGTTTTCAAATAAACTGCAATTACAAATTATAACTACACCACCATTTTATGATGCTATTTTATAGAATCTGTAATATTTCCTTGTGTGGAATGACTTTTTGATTAGAGACCACGCATGTTGATAAAATCTCTGCTGGAGGATGAGTGCAGCTCGGGGACCTCAGTAGGGAGGAAGTGTAGGTCTCAGGCCGTCCAGGGCTGTGGCTCCCCAGCTGGCAATGTCAGCAGGGACACCAAGCACAGAATCAACCTCTCACCCCTAGAGGTCTCCCCAGGTCAGAATTAAGAAACTACTGCAGAATAATGTATAAAAGTTTATTTTTGACATTAACTATTTTTATGTGTTTTGCAGAGAAATGAATCAGTAACCACTTTCAGATATTTGATGTAAACAAACTTTTTTCAAATATACTAGTTTAAGCTTAATTATATACTCGTTTTTACAACTATGACCATCAGATATGTTAACAGTTTTTCAGAAAATCTTACATTTTAAGCATCTCAGGATACTTGCCTTTCCGTGGTAACATAATTAGGGTTCTTTATCTGTTGGGGTTTTGTTTTCAGTGAATCATTAGGATCACTCATTTCAAATCTAAATGTGAAGGAAGCATATTTCAACTTCCTTTCCTGTCAAAGGTACATATAGTTTCATAGCTCATTAAAATTAAACAAAAATACCACTGAGAACCTTAAAATTAATATTTTATTTCTTTTCAGTGTGTGTGAAGAATGTTAAGTATTTACATTGGATCAGAAATCAAACGAGGAGACAAATGTTTAAACCTGGAAAGGGCTCATTTGTCGTCATCAATGTTGGAATGTGAAGATAATAGAGAATCTGTTATCATTTCAAAACAGTAGGAGAGACACAATTTATATTTATATTGTTACTAAAAATATCGATTTTTTGGTGGTATATTGCAGAAAAATTATGTATAATAATAGTGCTAGCATATTAAAAGCAAACCAGTAATACTGATGTCTGTTTACTTTTCCTGTCTAACGAAGTCCAAACCCACAACTGTCAGAAACATATCAGTTAAGTCCATAGCCAAATTTAAAATTTTTCTTTCATATTCTATATGGTTCTCCAGGTTGCTGCAGTGTTAAATATGTGGTTCTGCTAAATTAGGTGGGATCCCTCATCTAGCTAATTTGTTTGAATTTTCTTCATGTGTAGTATAAAATGGTCGTGGTGTTAGATATAGGAAGAGACCCATGCCTTGAATTTCTCAAGGTGTACAAAACAGACTGGGAGAGGAGAGACTCTCAGTGTTTGTGAACCTTGGTATTTTAGCCCTACTTTCTAATCAATAGTTTAATAGCAACTACTGCAGCCTTGAGGTCCCAAAGTGAGAGTTGGCATTTAACTAATCTAATCAGTTGAGAACATTTATATCCAAGGAGTCAGAGCTATTACACTTACTGAAAAACAGAATATAGAGTTGGAGCAAGGGACACATCCATCATCGAGAGCTCTGTCTGAAGAAGGGCTTTGGATCTCACAAATGCATTATTGCTTTACATGGCAAACTTTATTGCTAAATAAAGACAAGTTTATTATATCATGGATTTTACTTACCAAGTGTTCTTCATAAGGTAAAGGATTTTTTTCTTGGCGGGGGGCAGGGTAAGGGAGAGAGCTTTTTACATAGTTTTTCAGAGCTTGCCTGATAAAGAAGCAAGTATATCATTACTGTTGTCTGAAACACCACTGAGGTTTAGGGGCTCATAGGTAAAGCGTCACTTCCCACACTTTTCCTTGATTAATTTCGATTTTATGCAGTGTGCAGAAAAGGGTTATCTTTTATTTCACTCAGATCCCTTTCATCACAGGGTGGAGGTGGGGCGGACAGATTGGGAAAAGAAGGAAACAAGATGTAGTCTAGCCAGCCTTCTTTCAGAGGAAATGTACAAAATTTCATTTAATAAAATGAAAACACAGATCTTTTGGATTTTAATCTGGCTCTAGAAAGAAAGATTTAAGGATCTCAGCATTAGTCTTCTGTTAATATTGTACTGAAAGAAACTCTTTTTTATGTTCTACAGTACACCATTCTACTTATTGCTTTTTGGGGAGGGAGGGATTCATGAAACTTTATTTAGGCCATCTCTGTGTGTGTGTGTATGTTTGTTTTGGTAGGGGATTTGTGTTTGTTTGGATTTTTGTGGGTATTTTTAGGTTAGTCTTAAAGGAATCCTCGCAGGCTTCAGGTTGTCTCACCTATCATTAATCCAATAGTACTAATTCTTCATTTTTGTGTTCCTCACTCTATAACTTACCAAGCTAAAGATGCAAAAGTATTTTAGAACCTTATTAACTAGATAGCAGTGTGAAGCTCACTATACCTCCCTCTTTCAGCTAAACTCATGGGATAAAATCTTAACACCAAGAACTACAACAAAAAAGTATGAGCACTAAAACAAACAAGTAATTTTTCAGTCAAATTATATCTGTTGTGCAGATGCACATAAGATGTGGCCACTCATGAAATATTCTAATTTACTTAGCTAAAACAGGCTTGATTTCTGAGCAAACAGAGCTCAGAAAAGCTCACTTTTAAGCTAGACCTAAGAAAGAGAAGGCATGCAAGTTTTAAATGAGGTAATACTATGTAAAACAACAAATAGTCCTTGTGACAAATTCTCAAAACTTTCTTTTTATTTGTGTGTATTTCATATCCACTTGCTGATAAATTCTTTATTGCAAAAATAAATATGTAGAAAGATTCATAGACATGCATTCTTCTAATTCAAAATCAAATAGCATTGTACATGCTGGCATTATATTTTGTTCCTCTAAGACAATAATTACACCACTGTTCCTCGCTACTTAGGAAAAAATTATAATCCAAGAATTAACAGACTACATATTGATTATAATTTCCTGGTTAGTAATGCCCATGCTGGTAAGAAGAATGCAAACATAACAAAATTCTCCTTCTCCAGTTGCAGCATACCAATTGGAGGACTCATTTTCCAATTCTCAGTGATAGATTCAGGCTGCTTTTGCCTTTTGTGTCCTGTGGAGAACAGGACATAGTCTTTGTCTCATTTATAAGCTTTCTTATTCAATGCTACTTTATTTGCAGAGATTTTTTGTTCAGTATTCTTTACTAGTGGTCCACAACGTTAAAGGGTAACCAGATAGCATCAAATGAGGAAACCTGCTATTTTAGCCAGTTCTAAGAAGAAAGTAACATTTTGATTGCCAGCAGCGAAGCCTTATCTTTACCAGCTATTCTCCCATATCATTTTTGTCAGTGAGTGCATATGTAGAAGTCCAGAATAATCTTTTTCCCCTATCTCTCCAACATTTTTTGTGTCATGTGAATGACCCAGTCTTCATTCAACATTTCCTGGAAGATTTATCAGAAAATATCCGGTCCTAGGGTAGTTTTACCAATATTGTTCTGTTTACTGCTGCTTTCTGGAGATATATGCTACCCAAAAGGTTTAACAGGGATTTTCAAAAGGTTACTTGCTGTTATTACTGTGTTTGTCTAAAGTATAGTTTTTATGAATAAGAAGTTTTTGTATTCATCTTGCTAGCATAGTCATTGAAAATGAATAAACAAAAATTCGTTTGCCTATGTAATCATAGCTACTGAATGTTTCTACACCACATTCTTGATCATGGGCCATTTAACCCATCAGAATCTTTCCTCATTTTCTTGGTCATATGAGGTGATGTTTAGGAGTTTTTTTCCTTTTTTTTCATATTATGATTGTTTTGTGTATTTATTTCTTTATTAATTTTGTCATATAAGGTTCATTTGATTCATTTAAGGAAATGACAATGCCTCTATTAGATGTCAGGAACTCATTTTGGTTAACTGATTACTCTAAATAGTTAATTTTTCATTTGAAATAGTGTATGTTATTTATTAGCCTTTGATTAGGTTGATCTCACATTAGATGGTCTCACAATCCCCAAACAAATTTATCCTCTAAGTTCTGCTATGTGTTAAGGACCATGCAGAGTTTAGAGCCATGATTTATCTTTTATACAGCAATTATTCAGAAATGCTGCAACCTGTTAACTTTTTCTCCACAGTCCCAAGCCATGTATTAACTTTTGCTGCTTCTTCCTGTGTGACTGTATGAATCTTGAGTCTGACACCTGAAAATTTTCCATTACTTCCTGCTGCTATATCTACTGAAAGCGTATTTAATAGGAACAATATTGACAACTATAAAATAAAAATTGTTAGAGAAAAAGTGTTCCAAATTCAACCAACAAGAACATATTTTAAAGTGCAAGCCACTTCTAGATTTAAGCTTGGAATTTGTTTGCCAATCATCCTGTGTCTGTCTTACCTCTCTCTCAAGGGCACCAGTATAGGTTTCCTACTGCTGGAGCTGAAGCATGGCACTTGCCTAACATTAAATCATTACTTTAAGCTTATATAAAACACACCTGGAACATCATCCATTGCTCTGGAGTCTTTGCACACCTGTGTGAAGTGAAAAGCAGAAAGGAGGCAGAGGGGCTCAAAAATGCTGGCTGATTTCCAAGGATCACCTCCTCCAAGCTCAGGAGCAAGGAACCCCAGCAAGGAAGTAATTCAGCAAAAATGCTGGGAGACCTTTAGGAATGGGTAAGAAGCTGCTGAGAAAATTCAGAGCATAAAAGTTTTCAGGAGACGGAAGTGCGGACGGACAGGTGCCCTGGAAGGAGTACTCAAAGTATATGGGAATATAGGGACAAGGTTAAGGAAGACAAGGCCCAGATAGAACTGAACATTGCGAGGGATATTAGGGATTTAAAAAAAAAGGGTTTCTTATAGAAGTGTTGAAAGCAAAAGAAAGACAAGGGATATATGGGCCCTCTCCAGAAGGAAACAGGACACCTGGCTGTCCTGGAAAAAGAGCAGGCTGGGGTTCTGAACAACTTTATGCCTCAGTCTTGACAGACCTAAGTGATGGGCCAATGAAAACCTCATGAGGTTCAGCAAAGCAAAGTACAAGATCTGACACCGGGGTTGTGGAAATCCCAGACACACCCACAGGCTGGGCAGAGAAGTGATTAAGAGCATCCCTGTAGAACAAGACTTAGGGGGGATGGTTGATGAAAAACTCACCATGAGCTGGCAGAGTGTGCTTACAACCCAGAAAACCAATGGCATTCTGGGCTGCATGCAAAGCAGCACAGGCAACAGGTCAAAGGAGGAGGAGATTCTCCTACCTGTACTTTGCTCTGATGAGACTCTGCCTGGAGTACTGGGTATAGTTCTGGTGCCCCCAATGTAAGAAGGACATGGCCCTATGGGAGCAAGTCCAGAGCAGGGTCATGAAGTTGATAAGAGCCCTGGAGCACTTCCTATATGAAGACAGGCTGAGAAAGTTGGAGATGTTCAGGGTGGAGAAGAGGAGGTTATGTGGAGACCTCATTGCAATCTTCCAGTGTGTGAAGTGGGCCTACAGGGAAGCCAGGGAGGGACATTTCGTCAGGAACTGTAGTGATAGGATAAGGAGCAATGGGTACAAATTGAAAGAGGGGAAATGTAGGTTAGATAGGTGGAAAAAATTCTGTACTGTGAGAGTGATGGGACACAGGAACAACTTGCCCAGGGAGGCTGGGGATGCCTCAAGCCCAACAGTGTTCAAAGCCAGTTTAGATGGTGCCTTGAGTGGCCTGCTCTAGTGGGAGGTGGTCCTGTCCATAGCAGTGGGGCTCAGAACTAGATGATCATCATGGTCCATTCCCACCCCATGCATTCTCTGATTCCAAACCTAAAGACCATGACAGTGGAATGAAATGGTCATGTGGGCAGTGGAATGAAATGAGAAAGGAAGAAAAGAGGAATTGGCCCTAGCTCTGTAACAGTGCCTTGATATGAGGAAAAGGAGGGAACACAGAGTCCATGTCTGTGTCCCAGTTGTTACTGTAGGGAAACTCCTGTGCTGTGGGACTGCAGCAGGTGTTTGTGCTGGTGTTTGGAGCATGTAGTACCCTGCTCTGCAACCTGCTCTGCAAAGGACCTTCATCCTGTGTGCCATGGTAAAAAATGTACTACACCTAACAGATGTTTTGAGAATGCATACGATTTTTTCCTTGGGAGAGGGATAGCAAAAATCATGAAATTGGGTATTTGAAGTCTTTTTATAAACATTAACAAAGCTTGATTGAAAAGAAATTAAGAAACAGCAACAGAAAATGGCAAAGTTAGGGCAAACTTTGTGATGGTGCTTTTCTGTGGTGAGGTAAAGAACACTGTCAGTAATTTGAAAATATGCAAATATGCATGTTTTTTGAAACCCCTCGAAGAGAGGGGATAACAATAACTTTACCAGAATGATACCTGAACTGTGCCAGAATAGGTTGATACATTTATGACTTGTTTTGATGTGTAAGTGAAGTCAAAATGATTTTAAAATCCATTTGTATTAGAATTTCAAAACCAAAAAGAAGGGAAAAAAAGGAAAAAAGTATAAATGTGTTGCAGGAAAGTACAGCCCATTTGTAGTTCTTATCCATTGCTTCTTTGAAAGGAATGACCTAAGAATTATGTTGAACCTGAAAGTGAAAGCTACAGTATTTAATATTCTTTCCAGTGATAAGAGCATCAGTCTATGAGCAGATGCCCATCATGCTTTGCCTATCGCTATAAATATTTATCACTTAAATGTTGCCTGTATAATTTAAAAGAACAGAATAAAAGAGAGCAAGGCAGCAAATGAATGTGCACAGCTTCAGCAAGAGGGTTAGTAAATAACATCATCCTCGATTTGCAGATATCAAAACTGAGATATTACAATCTTTCTCAAGTCATGGTCAGATTAAAGGAAGATGCTGGAGCTAAAGCTGTTAATTTATATATATTTATCCAGGAAACTTAATGCACACATAAAAAACTCATCAGATTTTACAAAGTAGGGATTTAATGTCTTTCCCATTTCAAATGCTGGGCTGCAGTGCAGTCAGGGATGTGTTTTATGCATGGTGTGAAGGAGCTGCATACATCTATTATGAAGTGATTTGGATGATCCATATGTAAAAATATATTTATTCCGGAGTTGGTCCCCACATAACAGTGTTTTTTCTGAAATTTAACATTTAGTGGGGAGAAGTGGTTCCTGACAGCTGTGATCCTCAACAGATTGGGAGGGGCTGTTTGCTTTTGGGGTCTTTGTCTTTATTTGGGTTTTGTTTGTTTGTAGTGAAATAGGACTGCTGAACTGAAATTCTTAACTTCTTGGAGATCTTTATTTCCACATTTAGAAGTATTTTAACAAAGTGCTTCCTATTTAATATATTTATCATGAAGAAATAATGAAAAACAGTCATAAGTCACCCTTCCTTATTTCATCTTTTTTTATTTTGTCTTAATAGTTTGTGTCATTTCAAAATGATGTATAACACAAAAGGCTGCTATAGTTGATGGATGAATTTTTTAGTCAGTGAAAAAGAATGAAATTTCTTTATACCTTAAAACTTGCTGTAAAATGTATAAATAATGAAATTTATTTAATTGAGAGCTAAATAATTAATATGTTCTTATTGTTCATCTTCACATGCATTTATAATATTGCAGAAATTTATAGTGTGGAAATTCTACTCTCGTCTTCTAATTTTTTTTCTCCTCTCTCCTTATTTGATTAGATTCTTTTAACTGAAAGACAGTCCCTTCAACAATAAATTATGAAAACTTTAATAAAGAGGAATTCTTTTTAGATATTTAAATGTATAAATCTCACTCATCTGACATCCATTGTCTCATTTTGTTTGTGACATCAGGTTTGCTTGTTTGGAATTTCATATTTCCAAACAGAAGAAAATGTAAGAGCTCTAATTCAAAGCATCAATCACAGAGAATGAACGTAACTTAATGTCACTGCTGAATCAGGCCATCAATTTATTGCTTTGTAAAAGCAATCAGCAAGCTATCAGGCAATAAAGTGTAAGGGAGAAGTGCTTCTTTTGAGGTAGCACAGCCATTGACAATGATATACTGATGGAGAATAGCAACTATTTTACAGAGTAGTGTGCCTATTACTTGTTAAAAGCTCTGAGCTGTTCAACAGATGTGAAATATGTTTCTTATTATTATGGATCAATCTAGTTTGTTTAATAGCCTTGTATGGCACTTAGATTCACTGTCTTATTTAATAAGGTTATATTTGCACTCTCTGGCTCTTTTGTTTTAGTTGAAGGTATGACTTCAGTTTTCCACTCTGTTTTCCAAGAAACAATGGATAGTCAGACAATTTTTTTTTTACTTGTTTATTATGGCAAGTGCTACAGAGCAAACTGCAGAGCCGTTCAAGCCCTGTTATTGTACCAAAATAACAAATATTTTTTACACTGTGATAAAAAGTTGTAATGGAGCTTTTCATAGATGCCAAAAATGCATGCCTTTAGCTTTATATTGTTGTGAGGTTTTTTTTTTCTTCCTTATTTCCATGTCCCATGTTCCAGGTTTTCTTGTGATAAAAAAGAGCTAGAAGGAATAGGATAGCATACAGTCAGCTCACCTGATTTGTGCTGATGAGTTTCATATGTTTTATTGGTATAGTGAACCCTGCAACTGTTATCTGCTCTAGACAGGAGGTCTAAAAGTAACAATTTTGATCTGTGCCATGGATGCTGGGAAAAGCTGATGTGGCCTCAGGGAAAATGAACTGTTAGAAATAAAGCATTAAAAGTCCTTGCTACTCTTGATGTGTCCTAAAGGATTGCTGTGGTAGTTGGTACCACACAGTTAAATTTACTAGCCTGCTACCAGAAGTTTTGATGAGATTTCCAGCAGAATTTTTAATCACTTAACCTTTCCAACTGCATTAAGATGAGCTGTCAGGGGTCTCCTTTCTTAATGCTTAATAAAAACCTTCTCTGTCTCCACATTTTTTTTTACCTTTTCAACTCCAATAAATTCCTGGAACTCTTTTGTTGCCCAGGGAATTTGTAGCCCCATGTTCAGACCATACCTTATTTGCCTAAATGCACAATTAAAAAAGTTAAATGACTGTGGATGAACACACTGTTCTATGCTATCTTTTCATATCATTTTGGCATTTCTAGATTAATTAAAAACATTTACAGTTACATATAAATCAAGTATTTTCCTGTATAGCCATTTAATATATGAGTTTGTTGCTTTTTTTAATCCAACTCAGTTCTAAAAAAGTGTGTACCCAACTCTCATTTACAAAATATGAAGTAAATAAGCATCACAAAGTTACTTTGAGGATAAATAGTGTGCTTATTAAATTAATGAAAGAACGAAAACTGAAGAATTAACCTGGTAACACCCTCTTATGGTAACGCAGTGATGGGTGACAGACTAGGAGTAGGAACCACCAATCCTCAGTATAAGCCCTTTTCCTCAGTTACAAACAGTTTTAAAATACACTCTTTATCATTCAAGTCTTTCTTATGGTACATGAGGTGGCTTGGCCAACAGTTTTGACATATTGTTCTGTCTCTCTCAAGAAGCTCCTGAAATTTTCCATTGAAATGTGCTCTGTTCAAATTTTTATTCTTTTCTTATTTAAAGAAATTTGCATAATACCATATACATATATCTATCTTAGGGAAAGTACAATCAAATAGATGCATTTCAATTTTGCTGCTTAAAGTGATGGCTGTCTTTGATTTCCATGCAATGTCACTCATCACGTTTTTGCCATTTCTGTAAGAAATTTGATGTCTTGTACAAATTCCTTTCTTCATGGCTGTTGCCCAGTTGTCTAATCCTTCAGTATGGAATCTCTTATTTTGAGTTCTTTTACCATCCTGTAAAAAAATTTCCAATGAACTCAGGACTACAAAATACCTCTATCGTTATAACATGGAAGTTCCATAAATAAAGGTAGTGAAAATTAAATTTTCTACATCCTTCTCTTATACATGTGAAATTCCATAACATTATACTACTTGAATGTCTGCTTTATAAAACTCTAATCAAGACACTGAAAAAATTAGCCAAAAACTAGGCAATATTAAAAGCAAGGGTTTTTTTCTTTTCTTATCCAATTTAATTGAAAGTACCTCCTTCTGTCACCATTGAGTTCTCTGTAATTGCCTTTTTTTAGGGAAGAACTTTCTCCTGAAATATAAAGTGCATCATTTCATGGGTAACTATGAACCGGCAAAAAAGAAATTTTAGAAAATAGTTCTCATTGAATAGGTTCTTTGTTTTTACAATGCCTCCAGTTTGTATTAAAATTCTAATTGTTAGATGGGTAACCAATTAAGGCAAATAACAGCTCCAAAAAGTTTCAATACCGGACACTTTGTGGTCTTGAACAGATGAGTCTGATTTTGAAAACAGTTCAGGCATTTTTCAAAACTTATTGCTCAATTCGGTCATGACTTTCTGGAATGAAATGGTTTTATCAAGAAGTATGCTGGCTGAAACAAATGCATTAAATACTGTGGCTTAATGTCAGTAAACCTCCTGCAATGAAGAGGAAGTTATACAAGAAAGTCTTTAAGAAATATGTTTCAAGATGCTCTTTCTAAACCTCTCAATACAATTATGAGATGTGATTCTTTGACCCTCCACAGACTTGGCATTCAATTAAATTTTAATCCATTTGTTAAAAAAAAAACCCACAAAATTTTTAATTGGCCTCTACGGGATATCAATAGTTTTGCTCCTCTGATGTTAAACTACAACACTTATGTTTCTGCTTGATGGCAAAAGGTCAGCGAAATTCACACTGAACATCTTTTTTAGCTTCTTATGTGTTCAAAAATCTTATTAAAAACTCAAGCATTCTCTTAATATAGTCATGTTTGAAACTTCCATAATGAACATGCTTTACAGAAAAGGACTAAGAAGCAGATTTTTGAGAAATAAAGAGGGGCATGTGTTGCTCATCTCTGGTGTTATCCTTTTAAAATCTTAATTTTTCAGGTCTTTTTCTATTTTCAAGCCTACTAAATGGCATACAAAAGTGATTGTGTTTCAAGAAAAACAATACCCACTAAATGCTCTAACATGAGGATTTAGTACCAATAACTTAATATTTGTGTACATTTATTCTGTAGATACATGCTGAGTCTTACTTGCCTTTTCACCTTTACTAATCTCTAAAATTAAACAGGATATGGATTATTAGTGTCAGAATTTGGGAATCTGCTTTTTTCGTGTTTTAGTGACCATAAGCCCCACTATAAGAAAAGCAGTGAGTATAGAAGTGGTTCTCCATGCTGATAAAGTTATCTAGACCACTTTTAACTTGTGGATTCATTTAAAAAATAGTTTTACTCAACACCTGCACTTTCCCAAGGAGAAGCCAGGAAAGTTTGAATGCTTGTCCAAATATTTTTTTACTTGTTACACTTTTGTCATTAGGCTCAAGATTTTAGCTTCTTTTCTTGTGTGTTCAATTCATAATTGTTGTAGAAAAATTAATCATCTCTTTATTAAAATTAGATAAGAGTTTTGTAGCTTGGAATATTCGTTCCATTTAGAAATCTCTTTTTAAAGAGGGATTACCTTCCTGTCATCTTGGATGCTCCTCAGCAAATGTTTGATACTCTATTTACTTTCTATCTTTTTGAAAAAAGTCCTCTGTGAAACAAAAAAAAGTAGATTTGTTTGCTCCAAAATGCATTACCATTATTATACCTGATACCCCTGCAACTGGAACAAGAAAAAATAAAACTTTAAATAACTATTTTCTACTCTTAAAAAAAATATTATTCCATGAAGAAACTTGAAACAAAACAAAAACATGCTCTGTGTACTTTCAGCACAATCAGAGGGAGATTGTGTGTAACATTTAAATTGTAGAAGAATCATTTGCTGATACAGGTCAGCAGAGAAAAAGTTGTAAAGTATTTATATTTTTTTACTCAATTTTTAGCAGTTTCACGAGGCTTATTTTGCAGCACTAAGACATGCTAAGCATTAAGACACTGTACTCATCCACTATATGAGCAGGTGATTTTTGTAATGCTTTGTAGAACTTGTGGCTGGATCACAGTGAAACTTTCTTTATGCCTCTGTGATTTGTGTTTTGCTTACTCTTTTTCCATGGCTGAAATTTCTGAGATGTGTTATTGTCCATTAGACAATACCTTACACATGTTGTACTTTCATATAAAATTTTTCAGATTTCTGGATATAAACCCCTCTTTGAAGATAATTTATATTTGAAGTACAGTGTTGTATAACAGCAGACTTGAGTGACTTAGAAAAATGTGATGTGATGCCACAGCTGTCACAGCTCTAAACAGCTTCTATGCCTCATAATAAATGACTACTATATTTAAAGTCAAAATAATTATACGCCTGAGAAAATGGCCTGTGGTAAACAAACTTCTATGGCACACAGAGAAAAGCAGATGTCTAGTTAGAAAATTAAAATTTCATACCTAGTATGCTAGATAGTCACAAGTCTGTCTTTACCACTTTGCCACAAAATTATAAAGTACTCACCTTAAGATCATTTTTCACAGGTTTGGGAGTCAATGCATTTTTCCTAGGGAGATTCATATATGGGAAAGTTATTTTTCACATAATCCTTAATCATTTGTAATTACAATTCATTTGTGCAGAAATGTCTACATCTTCTGTCTCTATTTTACTAAATCATGTGTATATGATGTAGATGACATTAAAATGTATGGTGGTTGCTTCTAGATTGATATTTAGGGTTCATCTTTCTTAAGAGCACATCTGTAATAGAGTGTTAGAAGTGATACTTTAGTTCTTTGGCTTTTCATTCCTCACATCTGCTTTCCTGAGTAAGTCACTTTTCTCAGAATAACTGCTTTTTAACAACCAAGTTACCAATTATTTGATTGGGACTGACAGAGGCAAGTAAACCAAGACTAGATCTATTTGTGAGTTCTTCATTTGCTAGATAGAGGTGTAATTGTAATTGAAGATAGACACAGCTTTAGTAGTTACAGGGGTTTGTAACATTTCAAAGGTAATTACTTCTTTGAAAAAAATGTCCATGAGTGAAATTTGTGTTACTGCAAGGTCCCTCTTAATTAATGTATCTACTTTTTTCTACAAGGATTTCTTCTCTGTCCACAAGATTGATTTGAAGACCAACATCTGCTTAAACAATTTGCTCAAGAGAGAAGAAAAGCAGTCACTCAAAGCTATTCTGAGAACTAGCAGAAGTTTAGCAAATAAAATATATAAATGTTGCTGGAAGTAAACTTGGGGTGTTTTTGTTGGATTTCGTTTGTTTGTTTTGGGGGTTTTTTTGTTTGTTTTGGTTTTGTTACATGGGTTTTTTTACAAAATGCAATTACAAAGAATCTATGAAAGTCTTGTTGGAGAAGGCTTTTTGTGTTTTGAGCAGGAATATTACCTTCTTGAAATGGGGGTCTATATTTACCTGACTCTTAAAGCATTCTGTGATGAGGATTTTATTATTTAGTAGAAGCCAGATTCTTTTGGTAGATTTATCTTCCTCTAAGTTGTGTTATGTACAGAATTCCTCATTCTCACAAGACACCACAGAATTGTGGACCTCTGTTCTTCTACTGAGGTATCATGAGTTGAGGGTGTACAAGCCAACAACTCTGTATTATACACAACAACACTAACTGATTTTAAAAGATCTGATGAAATGTGTTAGAGCTTTTTTAACAGATTTGCAAAACAGCGTATTTTTCTCTTGCCCAAAATGTAAAAACTATCACAGACTGATAGAGTGATGGAGTTTAAAAGCACTTTTAATTTTCTAAATCAATTTTCTTTGAAATTACTTTTAGATTAAGTTCTCACGTGGGTGTGTTAGAGCATTACTTCAATGGTAGTTTGTCTCAATGATGCAGAACTCTAGTGCAAGGACAAGCAGCTGGACCTTGACTTGGGAAAAGCTAAAATGATGTTTAGCCATTGGGGTAGCCAGTGGAACCATGGTTCCCACTTGACTTGATGGCTCTGTTCCTGTTCGAGGCCAATTTCCATTAGAAATCACTCTTAAATTTGCAATGCTTATCAAATAATTAAGAGTTCAAAAGGTACTATAACAGTATTATGGCTTTTGTTCTTAATGCTTAAATTCAAATCAACAGTGGCACCAGTGAGGCTTGACTATTTAATAAATTGCATGTAATCTGTCTTCCCCCATTTCCCAGCCTTCATCAGGAAAAATACTAAGCATTTAATATGTATGTTTGTGAACATTAATATGTTACAGTAACACCAAAACTTGCATTTCATTAGTGAGTAGAGTGAGTATTTCCTTATTTTTTTGACCATGCATTCTCTCATCATATGGAGAACATCTCAATCTTTCTTTTTATAATCACAGACAAACACACAGATTTTGTTAGTTTTTTCAGGAAATCAAAGTGCTTGTATTTACTGAACCAATGATATTTTTCTTACATCAATGAAACACATTCAAAATTTCCTGTACCATTAGTTCTGCAGCTTTGTGTACAGACAGTATATACACAATAAAATTATTTTAGAGCCTTTGAAGAGTAAACATTAACAGTAGACAATATTTGTCTTTTTAGTCTCCACCCCACAATGAATGCCTAAGAGTACCCCTAAATCATGAGCATGCCAAAGTATTTTAAATAAATAAATAATACACACAAAAAAAAATTAAGGGAAGTGTTTGAGCCTTATTTTTACCTAATGTCTTTGGGTTAAAGAAGATAGCTCTTTTTTCTGGGTTGTTGTAGGAGACATCCATCACAGCCCTGTAGAAACCACAGAATTGTTGGGAATTAAGTGCTAACAGTCTTCTCTTCACAGGCCCTTGTCTGCTTTGCGACTGTCTGTGGTAGCACAGGTAAGATGTGTTATGATATTATGAAATGCATAATTGTGATGTAAGATTAGATAATGATCATTAAAGTCTATAGCATTGTTACAACTGCTAGTATTTACATGATTTTAATGGTTCCTTGGGGTTGTCTTTTTTTTGTTTTTGCGGGATGTTTTTGTGTTGGATTTCTTTTTTTTGTTTTTGCTTTTGTCTTTTAAATTCTTTATCCTTACAGTATTGAAAATGTTCGCTGTACAGTCATAAGGTAAACATCCCTCATGAAATATTATGTCATTATATTCTGAGTTACATGTTGGAAATCTAAATCTAACTAACTGGTATGGTAAGAAAGGATATTTCATCACCATCACCACTTTAGTTTGCAGGAAGCCAAACTCATGTTTTCTTGTTGCTCAAACCTTTGAGTCTGTCATCCTGACTTCAAACTGGTGTTAGGCATTGCAGAAGATCTTCTAGAAAGGGTGCTGTCATGCTGTATTCTGCTCTCTATTCTTCCCACATGGTAAGACTGTGTGTTTACTATCATAGACTTTTTTTATGTTCCCCTACCATGCACGTTCTCTGTATGGACATTAATTTATCAGTAGTTCATGTAGGACCTACCAAATGAATCACTGAACTTTTGGTCTCTATTAAACTGTAAATAACTCAACACCTTAATAAAGTTTTTAGTGCAGCATTATGTAAAATGAAATGAAATTCAACATCATGGACTTCTTCATGCTGTCTTTTTTACCTAAAGGATTCCTTCCTATGGTCAGTCACTCTCCAGCAAATTGCAGGCAAGAGAAGGAGAACTTGCACTAGATTTTTAGATGCCAACACAGTTTACTTTGATGACTGTTTCTCTTCTCCTTCTCTTAGCTCTTGAGTTGAAATTGCTCACTGTGAAAAACATCTCAGTCATGGACTGCAAGAGAATGATACTATTTCCTGGCCTTTGTGTCCATCATTTCCCTTTCAGGGGAATCAGATCTATTAAGTACTGCTCTGGCTCTTTGGCATTCAATTCTAAAACCACACTATTTTTTTTTTCTCTTGACTTGCTTATAACTGAGCTTTGGAAGACTGTGTAAAAAATTATTAAGGTGTATTAGCATGTAGAGCTTATTTGGGGAACAATGACAAAGATAAATCTGTTTCATATGAGCTAGCACAAAGCATAAACTGAAGAGTAAATATATTCAAGAGACTATATTCCTTCCTTTCTCATATTGAGGTCATCTGCCATCTGGGGCTGCCTTTCTTCAGGGACCCTTTATAGTCTGAATTCTGGTAGTGTGCACTTTGGGATGCAGAACAAACAGTATATATATTTACTTTTAAAAGCATTGGATATAAACAAGTCATTTCTCCTACTTGGTATCTTGAGCATATTATAATACGCTCAAGAGGAAATGTTTTTAAAATTTGCTGTCTGCAGTACAATATTCTCAAAGCTGTAGAAGCAAAAGACACTGACTGGAATTTCTAGTGAGCCATTAACTTCCTCACTTACCTCTGCCTAAAAGTGGAAGAGATCTTAAGGATTATAAATTCTCTTGTTAATGGAAGATTCTACATCATATAATAGAAATATCCTGTCTTAAAAATGATGTCTATAATCAATTTCCCTCAGAAACCATTCAAATTGCAAGTGCTGCTGGAGACCTCAGAATCTAAATGATGTTAGGGACAAAGTTGCTCAAAGTTTGCACTTCACATAACAATTTCAAAATATTACTAAAATTCTATTTTGTATTTTTAACTGCCTTATTATGTTTTCAAACCTCAGGAAAGTGGAAATATTTTCTTTGGCTGCTTACAGATTTAGAGAAATTCTAAGGAATGCATAACATTGTTTTATTGTTTTGTCACACTTTCCCCATTATATTTCAGTCTTCACATAATTATGTCCCTCCCTTCTGGGTTGCATGCCCTTTGGTACTTTTCTTCTTTTACAGTACAACACCTCAATGGAACTTTCTTTGGCCCGGTTAATTCAGATCTGGTCTGGGGATGCTCACGCTTTGAATCTTGCAGTGTGGTTTTTCCCTCCTTCATCTTTGGGAGAGGTGTTTGTAGACTTTACATTTCTCTTTTGACCCTCATTAATTGCAGTACTCACATCCAGTCCTTTGCTGCAACCCTCAGCTCTATTATTATAGTCCTCACTGTAATATTCTTATAACCTAAATGTTCAGACTATGATAGATTTGAGGACTTTAACTTAACTTGAATTTGACTGAAGAAGGGACAGCTGTTCTGTTTGTTGTAACTTCTGTCACACTAAATATCTACTCTGATAAGCTTACCAGCAATATTACTTATGGAAACTGTGAGTGATGGAAAATGCTGTCATGTTTGTGGTACTGCATCCTCTTGAAAGGGCATCCCAATGCTGTTAAGACAAAATAAGTATTGCTGGAATAAAAATTTGTGGTGTAGTGTAAAATGGTCATGTTAGTCATCTGCATAATGATGTTTGTATTTCATATCTGACACTTCCAAGTATTTCTTCAAGACAGAGGGAAAATGCATCAGAATTGCATCTAGGCATAAACAAGTTAAGGACTTACACATATATTTGAGTAATTAATAACTCATTAGTCAGAAAATGTCTTAAATCCCCAAATTTTTTATGCTTTGTCAATATTTTTAGCAAGAGGAAAATAATCCTATGTTCCAGTTGAAGATATTTTCAATCACTTGTTGGTATCCTCTGAATAACGAAAGAGTTTGCAAGCACTACTTCATTAACAGAATTCAAATCAGTTGTCAGAAACTGTAAACAAATCTATAATCACATAGTTTATTCTATGGCTAATTTCAGTCAATTTCTTCTTCATAGGTTTCATAATATAAAGCTTTTTAACCTTATTTAATCTTATTATAACTGGAGGAATTTCCTCTTCTCTTAATTAAGTAAATGAAGAATGAAGATGGAAATCTTCATCTGAAATTATCTGATCAAGTGATCTGAGTGTCAAAATGGAGATATTTTATGGAGTTTTCTCCCTGTGTCAAGTAGATATTTTTAATTAAATTGGAATATTTCTGTAATAATCAGAGGATGGCTGCCCACTATTCTGATGTTGCATTGCCATCACTTTCAAGAAAATAAATGCTAGATGAGTATTCAAATGTTTCAGATAAAGCAAATTAATTTGTAGATTAAACTGTGAGGAATGTGCCCTGTCATAAGGTAGCTGTGACACCGATTTTAGGTGATCTTCTTCCTCATAAAGAGCACCAATAATTAATAATTAATCATTAAATAGCATTGAATAGTCTGTAGTATGTCCTGTGTTTCAGGATTTTTTTTACATAATTCAAACTTATATATTTACATAATTCAATTTTCTGGTGTTATGACAATGTGAGAGAAAAGGGTATGCTCAAAAATAACTTAGCTCTAATCCTGTAGAGTTAAAGCTTAGAGAATTGAATGCTTTGATTTTATTGATCTCACTGATAAACTTTACATGCATCTCTTTTGTTGTTGTGATGAAGATATTTATATTGTTAGTGCCTCTATTCTAGTTCACAAAATAAATTCTCTTCCCCCTACTGTGCATTCCTCATTGTTGAGACAATGCCTGTACTCTGGCAAAAAAAACCATGCATAGTTGCATCTCAGTAGTCTTGCTATGCTGCAAGGGATTTTTAATGAAAGAAAAAAAATGCCAATTTTTTTCTCGTCCTTGCTTTCTACAAGGCAGAGTAGCCATAATACAGTTTCTTAGGCTGAAAGCATGAAGGAAAGTGATACAGATAAATTAGGAGACAGAAAGTCTGTGCTTAAGAATGTTCTGGTGACAACTTCTTAAATTGGTGTTGGGTAACCTCTCTGACATCCTGTGTGCTCCGTACTGTAACTGTTTGAGTGGAATAGGATCTGCAGTTTTGCCACCCTATTGTTGGTACAACTTCACATTTACCTAAGCAAGATATAACTTTTCAAAGAAAAAATAATTACGACTTAATAAATATCCTTGGATGAAACAGTACTGAAATTGAAAGGGGCAGTGTTTCTCCCTCTAATTGCCTGTCTGTTTCAACTTAATATTTGTTTTAACATTGCTATTAGACTTCTCTAGGAAGTCAATTAGTTTTAAAATTGTAACCCTTTTCATTGTCTCATCAAACCCCATGACACCAAAGAAGAGAATTGCAGTTGGAGCTGTATAACATTAAGTTACTAGACTAGCTTATGGTCCTTTAGGAAAGAAAGGCCTTAGAGGATGTTTTGAAAAGGAAAGTGGCAGCTGAATAGCAATGTCCCCAAAGCAAATACTTTAATAGGAACTGCAGCATAAAAGATCTCCTCTGCCAAGAGCCATCTAAAGCAATTGTACTGTCTAGAAAGTATTCAGCCTGACTATATTGATAAGATGACATATTTTAAAAAAAATATTTTCATTATTTATGGTTTCCATACCAACAGAAAATAGCATCAAGTGTAACTTAAACATTTTATACCATTTGTGGGAACTCAATGGATGTACTTTTCTTATGTTGTCCTTCAATTCTATTTTTAGTTTTTGTATGTTAATGTTTGCTATGTCTGCCCCAAACCACTCGTTTTGAGGTGATATTGTCTCTGTTTTGGGCATGTATATTAAAAAAAGAAATAAAGAAAGAAAACATTAAGCCATATATCCAAGATTATTTAATTAATTAGAAGCACAGTCACATGGGAAAAAAAACAAACCAAAACCAATCCTTCAAACAAGTTAAATTAATTCTCTGTCCAGAATACTCTTCATTCAGATTCTTTGAACTAGATCTCCACCAGAGTTTGCTACTTTGAGCCAAATCCATCACATTAAATTGGTGAGAAGGCCAAATGTGTAAGTAGAAAATGTCACAGAAATTTTCAATACATCCTGCAAGGGTCCATTAAAGTCAGGCCTTTCTCTCAAATGTTTTGAGAAAAAGTAAGAGTTTGGCTTAGACAAAAATCAGGCACATTAGGTCACAGAATTTTTTTGTTAAAGTATAGGTCTATGTGTCAAGTATGAATAATGGCCATTTTGCCATTGCTCTCTTTAGCGCAATTTGCTTTCTGTCTTCTGCTTGTAGGCCACTGTGAGGAGAGAAAATGGAATTTTTTTGACAACTATTTATTCTGTCAGCTTCTTTTATGGTATCTCTAAAGTTACAGACATTTATTTCTTTCTATAAGAAGAGTTTCACAGAGTAATTTATGGAGAACCTATTAGCTACAACAATTAATAGTGGGGGTTCTTCTGCCTTCAGAAATATGCATTTAATTGCTAAAATACATAGTATAATCCTTTATAATAATATAATATAATATAATCACTTTGGCTTTGAAATTTAGGAGGATTTCGGGGGTAAGGAAAGTTGTGTAGGGCGTGTGAGGGGAGAATTAATGAAATAACACTTTAGATTTATTTTTTAAAAAAAACATTGCAAAAGTACTAGAAGTTCTGTTCTGACTTGATATTATGCATTATTGTATCAATGTGATTTCATGTGACACTATACAATATAATTAATTATGTAGTAAGTTAATAAGCGAAGCAGTTGTCAAAGGAGACAATATCACTTTAAAAATACATAAATGCAAATGTGTGGCTGACACCCATAACAGATTTTAATATCTTGTTTTTCTTCCTTTTTCTGGCTAATGATGAACACTGGTTATTTACAAATGAGCAATTTTCCCAGCCATTTTTAAAAAGAAGCAGATAGTTAATAATAGGTCTTGGGAGCAGGATGCATCTCTAGACAGTGAAGTTTCAAAAGAATAGATACACAACCATTATTAAGGAGAATAAAAGAAAAATGAAAGCCTTTCCCGTGATCACTCTGTTTATGTGTTGTAAGAATAGAGCATAGATTCAATGTTGATAAACTCTAACATGAATGGTCTCAAACCCAGATCATCTCAGTAAAGTGAAAGGAATTACAGCAGCCCTATGCATCTCAGTATATTTTCTAGATGTGAAAATTAGTGGACCATTATCCATCAAAAGATATTCAGTTTCAATGGCAGAAAAAAATAATGCATTTGGTTCTACTTATGTTATTTAGAGAGCTCATGAGACAGCATTAACTAGGAAGGTGATGGAACACATCCCTTGCTCTCCATTAGGCTATATGTAACAGTCTAGTGCTAGAACCATCTTTATCATGTACTAAGTGCAGCTCTTAGGCAGCAGCATTATCCAACTCAGGTGTGCTTCTTCACACAAGCAGGACATCTGCCTTCACCCAGTAGTGGGTAGTTTTCAGGCAGTAAACAAGGGTGTAACCATTCTGAACCAGCCTGTTTTCACATTACAGCAACTGCATGAATTTGCTCTTGTATAAGAATAACTAAAGAGTGCCCCAGTTGCTTTTTTTCTCAGGTGTTTGTGTGTTTGCTGTACTATTCCTTGTCTTAATATTATACTTTGTAGTTTCATTGTTCCTGTTTTACCCGTTGTTAGTCCTTTTCATGTTGGCGATATAATTAATTAGGAGGACTGAATCTAATTAATCTGGTAACTTATTTTACAGACCTTAAAACTATCAAACTCTGGTTTTCACAGCACCACAGTTCTATCTAACATTTAAGATGATGTTTCAATTTGCCTTGTAAGCTCTTTGTTACTAATCCTGTGCATGAACTCACACCCCTGTGAATCAGGTGTCTTAACAGAAGTGTATGTACTAAGGACAGCAAATAACATTCAGCTAAGGGAGGAATTTCAGGAATGATTCTGCTACTTTTTTTTTCTTTTTTTAATTGCCTGTTTTTCTAAATGAGCAAGGTAGGAATTTCATGGCATCCTACTAAAGAACATAAAGAGGCATATTGATCCTATCATAGATGTGGCTTCATTATTACAAACTCGCTGGACCTGACTTTGTTAACCAAACTGCATAAGCTGCATTGCAAGTGTTTTTCTGAAACAGGCTGGTTCACTGACTTCAGTCAAGTTATCCTGGACTCTTGCTAGTCTTGGTGACTTCTGAGTGGCAAAGAAATTTCAAATAGCAGACACATAGATGATGTTATGTGTTTACCCCTGTTGGCAAGTAAGCACCACACACCCAATCATTAACTCCTCCCACTAGTGGGATAGGGAGCATCCTGTAAATTTGTAAGTTAAGGGTAGTTCAATGAGGAAAAAAATAAGATGAAAAAATAAAAAATAAAAGAAAGTGAAACAAAATAATTGATGCAGAGACAGCACATCACCACCTCTCACAAGCAAATTTCTGTCCAGCCAATCTCCAAGGAAGGGTTACCTAACTGAACTTTTATCCCTCCGGTTAATTGTTGAACATGATGTTATATAATATTGAATATCCCTTTGGTCAGTTTGGTTCAGTTGTCCTGCTTGTGCCTTCTCTCAAATTACATATCCTCAATGAACTTGCTTCCAGTGGGAAAAAGAAAATCTTGATACTGTGTAAGTGCTGTTCAACAATAGTCAAAACACTTGTGTGTTATCAACACCATTTTACTCACAAATCCAAAACACATTGCTATACAAGGTGCTACAAAAGAAATTAACTCCATCCCAGCTAGAGCCAGTACTACCAAGAACACAAAATTGTATTTGAAATTGCAAATCTCTCTGCTTAGTGGAATGCTAATTAAGTTGGTGGTCCACAGAGAAATCAAAAAAGACTCAGCCTTTATATAACTGCTAAATAGAGATGATTATTTTTGCTCTGTGAGTTATATTTCACTTTTTCTCATTTTTAATATACAGTTTTTCTTAGGCCTATTTCTCCTTCTCCCCCAGCCCTTTTCTAGGACTTCCTTTCTAGTCCTTGCATAATTGTCTCCCATTTTTTAATCTGAACCAAACCTTATCATTTATTCCTAACCTTTCCAATGAACCTAAACTGTTGAAATGACCCTAATGAGCCACTTTCTCTATTACTGGTCTTCTAAGATTCAATTACCTTATTTTGTGTCTGTATGCACGTACTTCTTTCAGTCCATGTTTCAGACCACTTATTTCAACGATTACATTGGAAATACTCTTATTCTTTTGAAGAAACTATGAGAAAAGAGGTATATCTATTGCATGTACTGTAATATTATTCCCAATTGAAATATCTTCATTATAAATACATATTTTAGGTTAATCTTTAAATGCTATTTATGTGAGGTGTTTTCTTACTTGAGGGTTTCCATCAAAGTTTTTATTTCTTTTTTTTTTAAACACTACTAACTTACCTGTACATATTTTATGAACACTAACTTTTATGAATTAGTGAAATAGATGGATTTTTAACCCTTTAGGTATGCATAGAATTTGTGAATCCTTTCAAAATTATTCAAAATTTCTTTTGGATGAATCTGTATTTTGTGATTTTAGGTTCTAAGATTCTATGGGCTTCTACAGGTAGAAATTAAAGCTGTTTTTCATTAAAAAAAAACTAGAATTCCAGCTGATCAATAGGATAAAGAAGGCAATATTTATTCTGATATATTTGACCTTCAAAGAGGAGCTGTTCAACAACAAACTATAGCAAAGTCTGGAGTGCAGGCCATTTTAATTTGAGTTCCTTTTAATCCATGTTAAGGGGACAAAAAAGAGATTCCATTAGCCTAGAAAAGGTTTCTAAATATGGTAATTTTTCAATATGACCAGAAGTTAACCTCTAGGTAATAGATTGTAGTGTGAGGAGTTCAGATTTCAAACAGATTAAGCTATTCTATTCACCACCTATACATTCTGAAAAGACATTGAACAGGAAGATGGCATTCTCAGGTTGTCTTGAGCATCCATAGGCAGAAACAATGATTTTAAATGCTGGTGTGGAAAAGCAGTATTAGGATTAAATCCTAGACTGTAAAGATTTTATGGTGCCTACAAAACTCAAACTCTTTCCTTTCCCTCAAACTCTCTTTAATTGGGCAGTAATAATTTTGAATCCAATCTTCTTTGGATGACTGACCTACACAGCCCATTGTGTCAGAATGGGTATTTTTGCTCCCGTGAAGTGGCCGATACTTTTTCTTTAAATGAGCGTGAAATGCTACTGATGACGAAGCAGGAATTCAGGACTAAAGTTGTGATTGATGTTCAAATTCTGCTTCTGCACTCTTTCAGTCTAGAGTTGAAGCTGGATTTTGTCTTGTAAGAAAGATGGGGACAAATTTTTAGCAGTGCCCATTTTGATAGGACAAAGGGCAATGTTATTAAGCTAGAAGAGTGAGGATTTAGGTTAGTTATAATGAAGAAATTATTTCGTTTGGGGATGGTATCTGGCACAGATTGCCCAGAGTTGTGGTAGTTGCCCTATCCTCATAAACATTCAGCGTCAGGCTGGATGGAGGTATGAGCAACATGATCTAGTTGAAAATGTCCCTGCTCATTGCAGGAGTCTTGGACTAGATGGCCTTTCAAGATCATACCAATGGCCTTCCAGCCCACACCAAGCTATGATTCTGATTCTATGATTGTATATGCCTACTGTCAGGTGAGATGCAGAAATTTTAGCACTAGGAAGTTCCCTGCCAAGTGTGCTGGCTGCCATGAACCAAGGAAAAAAAAAAAAAAAAAAGAAAAAAGAAAGGAAAGAACATAATAAAATAAAAAGGAAATCTATTTATTTATTTTAGGAGGCAAATCTTCCAGACATATCATGCTTCCTCAGAAATTTCATACATCAGTAAAAAATAAGTTATTATGCTTTTCTGCTCAAGAAAATAATTTGGAGCATAATTCACAGTTGTGTAAGACAATTACTGAGATCGATTGCATACTATAGATGTCTTGCTATAGTTTGCCCTAGTCTTTCCTACTGTGCTGATTCCAAGTAAATATGCTTAGCTGAAAGATACATGCAATACAGAAAGATTCATCTCATTATTAACAGCTTCATTCCTGATTTAATTTAACCATGATAATGATATATGTCTTGAACCTGCATACTAAAATTGTCTGTCATGAAAGAAGAGTGGGCTGAAAGAAAAGTCATAGTTGTGACAGTGAGAAGATAAGAAACATAATGCCTCTGTTGGTGGATTTTATTTAATCAGTGTGAGGAGAGAGAATAGAGAGTTGTACAAGCCCTGGTTAGTGCTGACAAGAAAAGGGAAGGAGAGGGAATGGATCATCCAGCCAGAAAGCATAAAGAAGATTAGTGTGAGGCTGAGTTTTCAGAAAGAAAAATTCATAAAATCATAGGATCATTTGGGTTGGAAGGCAGCTTAAAAATCATCTCATTCTAATCCTCCTGCCATGGTCAGGGACACCATGCACTACACCAGGTTTCTCAGATCTCTGTACAGCCTTGTCTTGAACACTCTCAGGGTTGGGGCATCCACTACTTCTCTGGGCATTTCAATGCCTCACCACCATCACAGTAAAGAATTTCTTCCTAATATCTAATCTAAACCTATTCTCTTTTAGTTGAAGTCATTACCCCTTATCCTGTCACTGCATGACTTTTTACAAAGTACCCCTTCAGCTCTCTTGTTGACCTCCTTCACTCACTGGAAGGCTGCTGTAAGGTCTCCCCAGAGCCTTTTCCTCTACAGGCTGAACAAACCCAACTCTCTCAGCCTGTCTTCACAGGAGAGGAGCTCCAGCCTTCTGATCAACTTGATGTCCCTCCTCTGGATTTACTCCACCTGATCCATGTCCTTCTTGTGCTGGGGGCCTCAGAGCTGGATACATGTGGAGAGTGGAGTAGAGGGGCAGAATCACCTCCTTCATCCTGCCTAGCCATATTTCTTTTTATGCAGCCCAGGACACAGTTGACTTTTGGGCTGCAAGAACGCATTCCTGCCTTATGTTAAACTCCTTATCAAACATGGATGTCTCTATCCATGTGCAGAACTTGCACTTGGCTTGATTAATCTTCATGAGGTTCATGCAGGTCCATGTCTCAAGCCTGCCAAGGTCCCTCTGGATGGCAACCCCTCCCACTGGTGTGTCTGCTACGCTTATCAACTTAGTGCTATTGGCAAATTTGCTGAGGATGCCATCAATCCTACCATCCCTGTCACTGACCAAGATTTCTAGCAGTGCCACTCCCAATACTGACACCTGAAGAATACCACTTTTCTGGACCTAGAGGGGCCTTCCTCTGACCTCAGTTTGGACTGCAGGCAGGGAAAGAGAGATTACTGTGTCAGGAGGCCCAGTTCCTTCTTTGGTGCATTTACTGTGATATCTTTATCCCTTTTTCTTTTCCACATTTGGATGTCTGACATAAGATGGGAACACAAAAGGTCACTGAAATGGAATTTGGAGTAGATGAGACCTCAGCAGGAAAGTTTGGAGAACCAGAGATGATCTGCGTCTGCAGAAAGGAAAAAGAGAGGGTGTGTGTATTGGAAAAGAAGTAAAGTGGATTTGGTGATGGGAGGGTAAAATATTTTAATATTTTAAAATTATTTCAAACTTACATTTCAGCGACTATTTCAGTGTTTGGTGGAGTACAATGATTTTAATAATAGCTAATTCCTGTCTACTTCTCGGTAATTAATTGGGTGTTATGAGCCCTCCATTCCTTCCAGAAAAGAAAAGATATTAGGACAGTGCTGAGTGTTCTCACATACTCAGTATGCTGGAATTTTGGAAACTATTCAGAAAAACAAAACAGAAAAAAGATCAACAGTCAAAACAGGCTAATATGGCAGAGAAATCTCACAAATATATGCAAGAGCTATTCAGAATCTTGAATTTCACCATAAGACAGCAATTCCAGCAACACAGAATAAATATTTCAGCCAAAGCAAAACCAGAAAATATTGAGATTAACCAATGGATTCTAAGCAATAGATTCCTTTTAACAGAGAACTTGCAGTCTGTTCTGTTTAGACTCCACTGACTTGAATTCCAAATGTCATGTACATCAACAGATTTTTGTCCTGATGATGTAGGCCAGAAATGATCACGGACCTCTAAACAGATTTAGATAATGTCTGCATTTAATAAAACATTGATATTTCAAGGAGAAATATCAAACTCATGTAGACAGACATGAATTTGATTGCCTATATATGTTACTATTATACAGTATAATGTACAGCAAAATAGTTAGAACATTTAAAATAAATAATATAAATCGATTTTCCATGCATATATAATAAATACATAAACTGTATTATACACTGCATTAATAACTAGAACACTGCGTTTATTTCTTTAGCTGTTTATGATTTTGCAGTATTTTTTTTTATTTTTCAAGATAATTACTTGCAGGATCTTCAAACCATGTGTAATGAAGAATTTTAAAGATTCTGTGAAGGAGTCTTCAAAGTAGTTATCAGCATATGTTGTGTCAGCAAACATTCTAATTTTCCTTCAAGGCATTTGGGTTGCTAGATACTTAAAAAGAAGAATAATTTTACATATACAGAAAGTGAGCAGTCCTCTACTCTTGCACACATTGTCTGGGCATTATAATTTATATGTCTAATGCTGCATTACTGATATTCAAGATGAAGGAAACTATTATGCTGCAAAATAAGAACAAATTTTGGAATTGTTTCAATTTAATCTAAATTTTTTAATTTTATCTGTATCACAGGACACCTGCTTGCTACTTTCATATGCAAAGTATTTGATATTTTTCTATGTAAGCTTGCAGTAAGTTAGCACCCTCTCCATGGGTTATAAACTGCATGTATTATTTAACAAGGTCCAGTGTGAAATGTTTACTGAAATGTGTACGTGGAAGATGTTGTTGTGCTCAGTCAAATTAGCTTTGAATGCTTGTGTTGATTCATGCAAATAGTATGATAGGAATTGTGTCATTTGAAAAAAAAATAGACAGTATATTTTCCAGAGATTACTCTTCACACTGGAATGTCTTTGCTAATCTAAAGTCTATTTGCAAAGACATATTTGCATCCTTATGAGGATTGTGACGAGCAAAAAGTGTTTTCATTTATTATGATTTACAAAAAACAACCTCAATTGTTATTACAAAAATGATGAAGTGTTCTGGAAACAAAAAAAAAAAGTGTTTTATAAATTAAATTGATCAGTGCAGAACTTTAATTAGTTTTAATGTAGATTACTTCAAGATGACTGAGTGATGGAAAACTTGCTCTGACTAAAGTATGATGTTTAGACAGAGGGTTTCGAAGACTTTCTTATCTTAATGCAACTTTGGACATTCTCCTTGAATACATTACTTACATTAAAACAATTAAATTATTTTTGATTATAGACTTCTTTTTTTGTCATTATTGAAAAAAATTGAGATATTTTTCATTATACATAATTTACTTTTCTTTGAACCAAACATGGCCTGATAAATAGTGGGAGAAATCAGTGATGTTATTGAAATAAAATGTGATTATTTAGCTGACTTCCTCTGACTCCTTTGTTGTGCAATATGCTTTTTACTCAACTACATTTAGCCATGCTGAAGATGAAAAGCATGTTTATCATTTGAATGTATCATTAAAACAATAAATAAATCAGCTGTATGAATTTTGACAGCAATGGGCAGTAGAACAAGAATGCATCTTGGGGTTTTGCAACTGTGTAGGGAAAACAATAACTAATTGCTAATTAGAAAATGAAGAACTGTACTTAACTGTACTGGGATCTCAATTATATGGTGCAGGGATGCAAAGGATGACTCATTCTTCCCCAAAATGCTCATGCTCAGTTCTAATAGCTGTAGTCATCTTTCCCTACATACTTTTTTGCTCTGAGGTTATTCAGAGCTCAAACTGTCTTTTGCCCTACTCTAAACTCTAGGTGATAGCACTGAGCTTTCATCTTTGAGACCAAGCAGGATCAATGAGAAGAAAACCAGGGCTCCAGATGTTATTTTTCATATAACTTTGATAATTAAGGTAATGTATCTTTGATGACACAATACAGTGAATATTTATCTTTACCAGAGATGCCTTGTTTCTCCTTGAGACTCCTGCCAACAAATTTTAAAAGAGTAAGTTTTATGATGCCCCTGCATATTTACTTCTACACAAAGACATTTTTAGAGTTCAGGTATGTGAAAATGCATAAGCTATCAACTAAATTATCGCTCTCAAATTTTCTGAAAAAAAACCTCCAAATAAAACAGCAAAACTTCTGCTACTATAACTAAGAATTAATATTCATCTTTCTCACCTTGGACTTTACATGTGATATATTTGAGTGGGATCAGTGACCTCAGGAGGAGTTAGCATTATCCACTCATTTTTGAATATAACCGGTGATGTATTTAAAAGTTGTATATGTTCACCTAGTTTATTTTGTACATAAATTATGTGTGCTACATCTAGGATTAAGGTGGAACAGGATTTCTTACTACATGACTGCTACTCCTTAGTAATTTTTTCTATTTTATTTTTATTATGGCAAGATGGAGATATTTGTGACTATTCTGGGGTTTCAGCTCTTTATTTGAGACTACATTATGCTACAACACCTAGCAGCTGTATGTCATTATTCTATTTAGACTATTAAATGAAAAATATTGTGTCCTCACTGGTGAATATCTCTGCATATGTGAGTATTAATTTACAAACAATCCATGTTGTAGAACATAAATTTCCCTTCCATTTCATTAGAAACCATACTAGATGAATGCTGGAGGTCTGCATAATCTTTGGGTAGGAAGTGCAGGTGTAAGATGCATGTTGGAGTGTGTTTTGACAGGTCAGATTTACAGTCCTATTACCATTTACTTTAGGAGATTCTCCTTTGTCTTCAGTTAATATATAAGTGGGTTATTTCAGTCCTAAAAACAGAAGTAGATCTCTGTATTAAGAGAGTATTTTAAGACATTTCTTGACTTGTATATTAAGGAGTTTTGAAAATATATATTGTCTTTGTTACTACTGTGCACAGTATCTATTTTGTAGCAGTACTTTTTAAAAGGTCTTGTAATTTCACACACAGGATGTTTTACAACAGCAACAAGCGCTAGATGTTTGAAAATTTTCATGTTAATTTTAATGTCGAAAATGTTTGAAGCAATTATATGGCCTCACAGGTAAAATATAGCTGTTAATAGCAGGAAAAGTCTCATATCTCTGTGGGTGTAAACACACAGTAAGAAATATACCTGTAGGTGAACATTTTCCATATTTTTAAAATTATAATTATCCCCTTAATTCTAGCTCAGCATTAATACTTAATAGGGCATCATTTAAATCCTCAAGCACAAAGCTTCAAAATATATACTTTAAGTCAGTCCAGTAAAAAAATCAACCATAACAGGTCATGGTTGCTTATTCTGGTAGTAATAAAAAGATTTTTTAAAACATGTTGTGCCCAAGACTGTCTCATGAAATCCTACTTTGATCAAAAAACTAATTGTTTTGTATTTTTTTTCTTCTTCTTACAGATATAATGACTTATGTTTACAACACCTTCTTTAGATTTACTACTTTTTCTATATTTAAATTAAATTTTTAGGAACTTTAGCATTCTTTTGTCATATGGTGCTTCATGTATTTCCATGTGGCTTCATTTACATAGTTATGTCATGTTTTCACAACACAAGTTGTTTGTCCCAAAGTACCTAAGGAACTCTAATTACCAGATCTGATTTTCCCTATTGAGAGAAAACTGGAAAGGTTGCAGGTATACTTTCCTTTTGCTCTCCTTTTACTGTAAATAAATATGTCTGAATCAAAAAAATACCTTCAAGTTTTTTTTGGGGACTGGCATTTATACACTTCTCTATGACAAAGTGTACTAAATAGGAGTACATACTTTAATTTCTCTGATGTGCTTGTTTTGTATTTTGGGATTTTTTTGGATACCACACTTATAGTTGTCTGTGCTTCCTTATGCAATCTGCCTCTCTTCCTGATCAAATATCCTCCTAATATTTATAGTTCTAAAAGAATCGCTGAAACATACATTGTTCCTGGCAGGAATGAGACATAATAAAAGAAAAGCTTAGTTCTCTTCTTTCCAAATTATTCCTGGGACTGTGAATCTCAAGCACAGGAAAGAATTTAAAGCCCTGAGATATGCAAGTTCTTTAGAAGATTTGTTTCTTGACCTTTTCTACTGAATAACTTATTACTTATAAATAATCATACAATTATTTTCTTTGGAGACACTAAACTATCGGAATTTTTGTTCCTTTTACCACACCACAGTCTGTAGAAGACAGCAAATGCATATTAAGTACATAGAGAGTGATAGAAATAGAGCTACACTAATGGAACTAAAATGACGACTGCATGTTTTAGGCATGCAGACACCAGGAATTGGAGATGCACTTCTAGCGAGGTGTAAACAGCAAACATAAAGCTAACAGTGCACAAAGCATGTGTCAGTCAGAGGTCTTTGCAACAGGCACCAGGTGAGTGTGTTTGCCTGCATGGGATGAGGTGGAAGGAATTAAATGAAAAGCTCAAGCCCACAAAATCCTTTAACATATCCCTTTGTGCAAAATTTAATATTAGTAGTACTTCAAGAAAAGAGAAAGATGCCAAGTCTCAGGGCAAGTTGGAGACTAGCATTACTCCTTCAGAATCAAAACAGTAAAGTTTTTACTTTATTCTGAAGAGAAACTTTTAATTGCAGCACCACAGAACACATTTTATATATCATTAACATTCTTTATCTGCAGTGTTTAATAAGGAGAGATTTATGTAATTGTGTGATGCGTTGAATTGTCTAGCTCCTCTCAGATCCAGCCATGGATAAGCATTATGACAGTCCAGCAAAGTTGGGCTCTTTTCTGTCATTTAGGTAGCAAAATGAAAAGATCTGCTGCCTTTCTAGTGAATTCACTTCTCTGCTAATTGTCCCCTGAGGAGCAGAGTGTCAGCAACAAATCCTACCAAATCTTGCATAATGATTAAAAATCGAGAAACCAAGGCAGCTAAAGTAAAGGTCACTGTATAATCTCCATTTATTGAAACAAATATAGTTAATCACAGTACTCCATCTTTTGTAGATATCTTGAAGTGAGGGGCTTTTTTTTTCTCAAGAACTGAAATTGCAAATTTTTTAGTATTGGACATAATGTTATGTTTATAAGCTTTCTGCATTGATAATAATGAGATGTTAATGCCCTTTCCCTTACATGGAAACTAGCTTTTAGGTAAGGCTTAATTATACTTTTATTTATCAATGACCATGGAAATAGCCATTTAGAGAAACCAGGAAAGCGTGGTGAGTGAAGTTTTTGTGGAAGTATATGGTGATTAGATGGTGATCTCCTGTGCCATCATAAATCTGACTGGATGAAAAAAGTAATGTTATTCACATTAGAATAAATGTAGAATAAATACAATATAAATATATATATGTATATGTATATATTTATAAGGAAGATATTATCTGAATAGGTTTACTTACAAGGGCTACAGAAACTGATGCAATACAATTTTATTTCCTACTTTCTAAGTTTCTGTGATTCTGTGCTGCTCTTTCGGTTTTAGCTAACTAGAGTGGGAATTCTCATTTATCAGGATCTATTTTTGTTTTTGCAGAAATTTGATTTGGGTTTTGATTAAACCAAATCCAGTAGTTTTCAGCATTTCACTGAGGTGAAATTTTCAGAAAATTCTTATTTCTTGGGAAAAATGATTATTTGTTTGAAAATTTGAAATAAGATCTCTTCTCTGGGAAATAACATCATTTTGCTGGAAAGCTTTTTTGGGGTTTAATTTCCTTGCTAATTCTTTGCAGTCTGGACCCTGTAGACTTTAATTTGCTGGTTTAATGCATGCACAGTTAATCTGGAAGTTTTAAGGAATTGAATAAGGAAATATGAATCTTCTGAAAACTGAAGAAACACAGGTGCTAGCTGGATGACTTGGAACAGAAAGTTTAGAGGAGAGACTAAAACATAGATTTTTCCAGCACTATTCTTAAACATCTTTCAAATCTGTTCTAGTGTGCTTCAGTCTGAATGCAGTTTCTGAGGTCGTAGATAACCTTGAAGAGATTATGACTCAGTTTTTGAGTTACCCCATCACTGAACTTGGGGTAGTCACTGAAACTCAGGACTGGCTGGCATCAGCTTGTTTTAGCCCCTAATTGGGAAAGACTAAACTGCCTGCTTCTTTTAAATGCAAATGTTTCCTCTCTGTGACTCACATCTCCCACTGCAGGTTCAGTCCTCTCTTTTCATCTGTTTTAAATGGTTTGTCTTGAAAGTTTTGTAGGGAAAAAATATTACTCCCACCCGGAATCATGATAGGTACTGTCTGTAGGTGTGCTTAGTCTGGTGTCCAATGTGTTTCTTCAGAAGACATTCAAAACAGTTTTCAGAACAATAGAACAAACAAAAAAAACATATTTCAAAACAGCAAATTCCTTTAATGAGAAATTTCTGGGAGTACTTTTCTCAGACCCACTAGGACCCGCCTGAGGCTCCCTTTCTCACTGAATGCCATCTTGGGGCTAACAGTGTCTTTTTTAAACAAAATAAATTCCATATCTCTGGATGACATTGGATTCTGTTTCATAACAGTCAATAAGTACCATCAGTGAAGCCTATGTGGATTATGATTGTTATTATAGCAGCTCCAGGGGAGCACAGGTAGCCCTGCTGTGACAGATGCTTCTGAACCACAGAACTCTCTTTGGGACTATACCTGTACTTTTGAATAAAACAGAAGTAAGATCTGCTGTTTGGCCCTGGGCCACATGGTGTAATCTGGACCTTTCAAAACACATGATGCTTATTTCTGGACCTTTCATAAGCTATCCCTTTCTCTCGTGCACTTGTACACACACTGACACATCATCATGGAGAATGCTATTTAGTCATGGAGTGAGACAGGCAAGTGGCAGAGCTGTGGTGGAGCTTGCCTGGGTAATTAATCAGTGTGGCCCAGACATACTGGTCACTCTGCAAAAGCAGCAGATATTGAAGTCCAGACTTCAGACAGAACGGGAGGCATCAGGATTTTAGTGTTCCCTTCTGTGGGGAGCTAACCAGCACTTTGTTCCCCAGCCCCTGGGGATTCTGCTGTTATTTAAAGAGATGGAAGAATAAGGACAGCATGGCTGAGCACTGTGTCCAAAGCAGACTTGCCAGGCAAAGGGCTCCTGTGTACTCAGAGATGAATAGGTGCCTGCTCTGAGGGTGATCAGTCGAGGTGCTTCCCTGAAAGGCAAGAACCCACAGATCTGCTTGGTCTGTACCAAGTCCTGGCCAGCAGTTCATTGATCTCAAAGCATATTAAATTAAACATTTCAGGCTCTCTGAATCAGCAAATTCAGCTTTAATTGTATTTTGTTTAATTAAATCCTGTAAACAAATGAATTCTTTCTGCAATATATTACCATTTGCAGTACATTTTAGATATTAATTGCTGTAACTACAGTACTGAGACAACTGTAGTAATTCACAAACCTATGCTAGTTTAATAGAGATCTTTATTTTTAGGAGATTTTTCTAGTCTAGTTTGTGATTGTTTGTGGGTTTTTAGTTTGACTTTGTTTGGTTTTGGTTGTGGTTCAGGTTTTTCATAATTTTGGGTTTTTTTTTTTTGAAGGAGGACCATATATCCTTTTTATTAGCAAAGAACTCCTGGTTCTACATTTCCATTTCATCCAGAGGTTGGATAAATGTCAGAACAGCAGTGGCTGCTTTTTCAGACCCTGTCAGTGTATATTTTTACACCTAGTATTAATCCCTTTGAAATGAACTACTTCACTGAGACAATATATATGTATATAAAGTATGTATATACAGTTTTGCCACCTTTTTGGAAAGTGACAGAGTGTTTTCTTTCACTGAGAGTTTTGGTCAATTTGGCAGTTTTGTTTTTTTTGATGTTGTTTTGTTTATTTGTTTGTTTGTTTGGAGATTTGGGGGGTTTTATTTGTTTTATGTTTTGTTTAGGTTTGGTTTGTTTTGTGTTCAAGCATTCTAAGATATTTAGATGCAAGGCAGAGATGGTCAAAATATCCATGCCCATCATTTCAAAAGCAGCCTTCTGTGACTTTCTTGGCCTGTTAATGGCTGACAGGGGGACTGGGGCTGTGTAATGAGCTGCGTGAAGGGCAGGTAGCCC
Organism: Setophaga petechia; assembly: GCA_024362935.1. NCBI lineage: Eukaryota > Metazoa > Chordata > Aves > Passeriformes > Parulidae > Setophaga > Setophaga petechia. Next base: position 34,412,846 of record JANCRA010000008.1, read on the forward strand.
CTGGAATTACAGAAGAGAATTGTGACAGAATAAAGGCAAAGATGAAATTGCTGTGACCTCTTCTTATGAAGAAAAAAGCTGTGACACTTTCGCATTGTAGTCTATGTTGAATAGATTGGATCTTGACCTTAATTTTAGTTTTCTTCAGTTTGAAAAAAAAAGAAAGAAAAGGTATTTTGGCTATGTTTAAATAGGAGAACAATGTTATTTCCAGAGATTCAATAAATAGGAATGTTCTTCATCAGCAGAAGAAAGGTTGTACCTGGGGTTGGCTCTGCAGTAACCCCTTTGTTGTCTGAAGTCACATTTATTCTCTTTCAAAAGGATGAAGGATGTTAAACTTTCATATTCAGAGTTTCAACACAGAAAAATGTGTGGCAACGTAGATAATACTAAGTAAAAGTGCACCATAGGACAAATATAAAGTGCAAGAAGGATTAAAATCTAATGGTCTAAGGAGGTCTCTAGATACTTTAGGAAAAAAAGTCATTAATCCCAATCCCTCTTTTCTGCAAAACAGATTTTTTTTTTTTTTTTTTGCATGGTTAAGATCATCTGTGATAAAAAACTTCTAATAAGATCATCTGTGATAAAAAACTTGATCTTCTAATGTGTGATCTGTGACAAAAAGTGATCTTATGTGTTTAGGTGTTGGAAGACTTTTATAGTATTGTCATAGCATGGAGAATGGTTGGGTTCTGTTTTTTTTCATCTTGCTACTGCCTTTTTTCAATAACAGATGTGTAAACACCTAATTTGTTATCAATCAAATCAGAGTAGGATAATGAGAAATAAAGCCAAATCTTAAAAATCTTTCCTTCCTCTCTTGAGTCTCTTCTCTGCAGGCTGAGCTGCACTCTCAATTTTCTCTCCCTCCTCCCTGCTGCAGGGGCATCAGAAATGAGGGCTCCTTCCAGTTCACCTTGTTGCCTCTGCTGCTCCTTCCTCCTCAGAGGCAGGACTCCTCACACTCTTCCCCAGCTCCAGGGAATGAGTCTCTCCCACAACAGACAGACCTCCACTGACTTCTCCAATGCAGGTCCTTTCCATGGGCTGCAGTTCTTCATGAACTGCTCCAGTGTGGGTCCCTTGTGAGGTCCCAAGTCCTGCCAGAAAAACTGCTCCAGCACCGGCTTCTCTTTCCACGGTGCCACAGGTCCTGCCAGGATCCTGTTCTAGCATGAGTTTTCCACAAAACCACAGCCTTGTCCTGGGCATTCACCTGCTCCACCATGGGGTTCTTCACAGGCTGCAGGTGGATCTCTGCTCCTCTGTGCATCCCTGCAGGCTGCAGGGACACAGCTGCCTCTCCATGGTCTGCACGACAGGTCTGCAGGGAAATCTCTGCCCCGGCACCTGGAGCACCTCCTCCCCCTCTCTCTTCACTGACCTTAGTGTCTGCAGGGCTCTTTTTGTCATGTTTTCTTCACTCCCATCTCTGACTGAAGTTGCTGTTGCATAGGGCTTTTCCCCCCTTCTTTAATATATTATCCTACACGTGCTGCCACTGTCATTGATGTGCTTGGACTTGGTCAGTGGTGGATCTGTCTTGGAGCCATCTGACACTGGCTCTATTCAACATGAGAGAAGCTTCTGTCAGCTTCTCAGTGAAGTCCTCCCCACACCATGAGCCTTGACATGCAAACTCTATAGAGTTTGCTCTGAATGCTCAGTAGCATTCACAATTAATACTACTAATAAATGCTTCACAGATAAATGAAATAGGCTTCAGGTCTTGTATCACATACATTACTTTTATATGCTAAGCATTTCTTGACATGGACTTTGAATCCTAGCAACATTGACTGTCCTTGAGGATCAGCTCTCTTTTAAGGTCAAGTAGTATTTAAATAATTAATAGTTAAGAGTTGATGCTTTAAAACAACAGGGATCTCTCCAAATCGGAGAGAACACAACAGGAGTTTTGGGACCACCTTTTCTCTTCAAATTAGTCTTCTCCCTGTTGATTCAAGCATGTTATATCCTGTGATGGAAGGAAAAGTTAGAGCTGAATCCAGTTTTCTGCTACTTTGGCAAACATTTTGAGCAAGCCTTATGTCTCTTTCTCTTTTTGTTCCATTTTAAATTTAAAAAAAGCTTTCACTGAAATTCAGAAGATAAAGGGAAGAGGCATTTCATTCACCCAAGAACTTCTGTAGGATTCCTGTATGAATGCACTTCCCCTATTACCTACCTAGAGCCCAACATTCATTTCCAAGACTACTTGTCATATCTGGCTCTGGGTTGTGCAAGGGCAATAGATTCTTCTTTCCTTCCAGTTGGAACTGAGTGATTTCATATAAAAGAGATTCTTTGAAATATACTGAAAAAGAGCAGCCATCTGTGTTCAGAGAAAAAATGGAAGGTTTTTTATTCTAGGAAGAGGTTTTGTACTCTTTTGCACGCTCACAGAATTCTTTTGCTTTAACTTTACCAAGTATACTCTAGATGCAGAAACAGTATAAGAATAACATCTTCTACAATCTATGCAGTCAGGAAACTAAAATAGTAATATTGTACACTTAACTCTCTTCATCCATGTTGTGAGATAATTCAAGTATCTAATCAGGTATTGTAAATTCTAATGGGAAGGTGTGCTTATGTATTACTGCATGCAGAGCCCTTCTTAGATTATTCTGAAATTCACGGAGATGGCGAACAAGCTGTGGCAACACCTATAGTGTCTCATTTACGGTTTATGAAAATCTGTGTCACATATAGTTTAATATCCAAATAACATACTGTTAACATCAGTGAAATATCTCAAACCCTTTAAAAGACAACCAAATAATTAAGTTGAGGAGTAAGGTGGGTTTGAGAGCAGTATTCTTGGATCCAATAACAGAGAGCCTTTCCTCAGTATTTTTAGTTCCTCTGAGTCTTATCTCATGGGTTGTGTCATGTGAGCTCACATGGTGACTTGTATCAGCTCTCCTTCTAAGCATCATGCAGAACACAACTGAATCTTTTAGGTGCATTTGTAGAATGTTGCTGCTACTCTGATCATTGGATGATTTATCCAAAATCTAGAAAGGATCACTTAGCATGCTCAGTCACAGAATGTCAACCAAGATTGTCAAACACGTGGTGTGCATCAAAATCCTGTGTGTACATAACCAGAAACCTCTTATCCTTAAAAATGAAAAAAATAAAAACCAAATCCCTTTCTGAGGAGATCAGATACATTGGGTTAAAGAATCTGTATGAAAGACTGAGCTGCTTGATAGCACTTTGTGTATAATAATGGTCTCTTGGGAGTGGGCTACCAGCAGCTTCAGAGCATAGAGCTCCTCCCTTAACCTGCATGGAACCTCCCCTCCAGATGACTCTGGTTTAGAATTGGTTTATTTCCTGTCAGCCAAATGTCAGCTTACTGGAGCCATTACAACCAAAAGTATCACCAGTTTTCTGCATTGGCATGGAAGCCTAAGTAGATGAACATATAAGTTAAAACAGACAAAATTGTTGCAAGGTTGGTGTGGATTTCTGCACTTGGAGAAAACAGCTGGCAGTATTTTTAGAAAAGTATCTTCATTTTATTTTGTATTAATTCTATAAAATTACAGTTAGCTTTTGTAGTATCTCTTTCACTTCAGTTTTTATGTTTGCATTTAGAAAGAAATGGAAACATTTCAATAATTGAAACATAGTAGAAAAAAAAGGTGGTGTTAATTTGTCCAGATGAAAATAATAAACTAAGTGCTTTCCACTAACACATTCAGCAAATCACTTTTCCAAACCCATTTAGACAATGTCTATTGAAAAAGCAGTGTAATTTAGTCATATAATTGATTATAATGGTAATTAGTTTATTTCCAGATACTGTGTCCAACTCTTGTTTTCCATTCATGTTTATATTTCACCAAGGATGATAAATATTTATAAATACAAGCTGTCTCTGTTAAAGAACTATCGATAAACAATTTTCAAGTCATCTTTTTGTTCATTCTGTCACTTATCATACTCAAGACATAAAATATTTTTAGATACAAGCTGTCTCTGTCAGAAATTACTTTCATCTGATGCTCTCACTGTTGCATTCATCAGGGAATCAGAGAAGTGGAGAATGCTTAGAAGAGGTTTAAATAATAAAGAGCTGTGCATTGCAGCAGAGACATTTTTTTTCCTACCTCAAGCCTTGGAACTGGTATCTGATCAGGATGTTCCTTTTGAATTTCTTGGATTTACACTTCCACAATAGAGATTTGAACCTATTATGCCACATTTACACACAAAGTCTTCGCACAGTAAATAAATCTTCTTTCTATCTTTAAGCTATTTATTATTCCTGGAGAGGGATTCCTGCAAAGGAATATTAGTGAGAAGTGCTCCACCCTGCTCTGCTCCCAGAGCCTGCAATCCTTTTAATTTACCCAGGCTAGAGGTCAAATGGATTAATACTGATCCACTCATGATCCGGAGTTGGGAGCATTTCCCAGCCGCAGTGGAACCTGTAATGAGATCTTGTCCTTCCTTTCTCTCTGTGTAGCTCTGACACTGGCCTACACTCTAAAAGAACAAAAACTTAATTATGATTATGTGATTCTTTCTAATGATGAAAATGAAGACTAATCATGAAGGATGACACATTACAACTTTAATAAAATTACCAATGTAATTCTGACTGAAATCTCTCTGCAGCACAGTTTGACACATAAATGAACTAGAATAAAAAGATTCTCAATCACAATTTCTATTATATGGGGTATCTACTCTGGGCTTTGAGCATGTTTCATACCAAGTTTGGTTTCTATCAGTAGCAGTGAAGTGAAGAAGAAAGAAGAGTTCTGACACCATAGCAGAGGCTTACAAGCATGTGAAAGAGTATTGCAATGAAACTTATTTCTAAACAGTGACTAGTTAGGAGCAGAAAAAACACCTTCAAAAGAGTATCACAGGTGAAAGAAAGACAAGTAAATTGATAATTAAACAACTAATTTATTACATACTTATATAGAATTTTTTCCTGCTGCTATCTGTGCTGCTACCACATACCAAGTGATATAGTATGAAAAATAAATACTGCTGATCTTTATATGCCCCCAGATTTTCTCAAAAGGCATTGAGCATGTCAGAATCAGAATAGAAGACTTTTGGCAAGATTAGTAATTACAGAATTATAGGACGGATGAGGTTGGAGAGAACCTCTCCTGTTCCAGCCTCTCTGGTCAAACAGGGCTATCTGGAGCCTGCTACCCAGGATCATGTCCACATGGCTTTTGAATGTCTCAAAGGATGGGCACTTCACAACTTCTCTTTGTAACCTGCTAGAGGCATAGACCCAACTCTTGTCCTAGAAGCAAGATCCTCGAGAGTATATTGAAATACACAGGTCAGTACGATTTACTTTCAGAATTTTTCTCAAGGAATATGAATTAAAATCTCTGTGAGGGGGGGAGAATAAGGAGGAGAAGGGATAGACATTGACATAAAAATAAATCAATAGGTATCTCTATAAAAATAAATTATCCATTGGGCACAATTTTAAATTATCTAGCTGGGTCAAGCCATATCTAGCTGGGAACAGTGTATTCCCTACTATGCACACAGGCACACAGGCACACAGACACACACACACACACACACACACACATATATAAACACATATGTATGTCTCAGTATATTACACAAGGTTTGTTCCACAGGCATTTGTGAATGCATTCTAACCATCTGCAGAGCTGAAAAAGCAGTCACGACTGTAACAGTATCCAGAGGGTCTTGGGCATAAACTCTATAAAGACAAAACCACACTCAGAAGCAGGGGGAGGAGGATCAAATCCTGTCAGAAGTTGCAACATCTGGAGTTGTGAATTACTTTCTCTCTATATATATATCTATAAAATTTAGCATTGAGTTGATTTTATAACATATATGCTTTTAAAACTGTCATCATTTTTTTGTTAGTGCCATAAAATTAAAGTACACAGTCGGTTTTCAGATTATGCTGGATTTTACATTGTATTGTGCTGCTTAGGGTTTTATAGTATTCATCTACCTCTTTTCAGGTTCCAAGCTCTCATGGGATTTTATTATAATTCTTTCCAGACTGCCAATTTGAAATATATATTCATATAATATATGTCCATGCATATGTGTGTGTAATTCTTATGTTGCTTGAAGGCTGCTCTTGTCTAGGAGCGAACTCGGCAGAGTAGCCAACATGTAAACATCTCATTTATCTGGCAGAGAGTTTCTCATATTCATCAAAACAAAATGGTGGAGAGTGCTTTATAAACTCTTCAGTTTAATGCTGGGTTACCAAAGCTGTTCTTTTCTTCAGTATTTTGCATTTCAATGGATACATCTAAGATATGACAGTCCTCATTTCAGGTTTCTTCTGCTTATTAAGTTCAAAACCACATAATCTGCCTTTTAATAGTTACTTTAACTAAAACAGCATCTATTTATATGATGTATGTAAGGAGTTATCACATTAAAAATGCAGTTCTGTAGGTGTTGGTCTGATATTTGCCCCATGCTGCTTATGCAATTTTTGCCTGCTAATGTTATATATTTATTTAGTAAAGGGATTGGTGGTATGTTTACACTGTTAATGTTCACACCATATCAAGTGCTTCTGGAACATAAGGGCCTAGAGAGCAACCTAAGATATAGATGTTGCTAAACTTAAAGATCCACATTTTTCTATATATATAGAAATATATATATATATACTTGATCTATATCTATCTATATATACTTGATCTTGTTAAGGGTCATTTAAATCTTTTTTTTACATTTGTAAGCTTGCAGCTAGGATCTGAGATCTCAGTTATTCGAGTGCTCACAGGCTTCTAATTTCTTCATTACAATAAAACAGTTAAAAGGAAACATGGAGAATTGGAGAAGCACATCTTGGATTTAGGAAGATGCAGGATTTCTCTGTCCTTTTTAATCTGTTATCTTACATGTTAATGTTTTAGCATTGAATGACGGCTACTCAAGGTAGCTCCTCAGACTTTAAAGGTAACTGTTTAGTTTTAATTAACCCATAGAAGTTGGAGATTCTCTATAAACTGAGCAGTGAACATTGACTACGTGGATTTCTCCAAGGATTTCAGTACAATGCTACAAGGCTGTCAGGACTCACACGACCTGATATAGAGAAGGTGATGTGTGACAGTCTAGACAAGTGGTCTATGCACTGGCTGCAGAATTGGGATCCACACATCTGGGGAGCAGCCCAGCAGAAAGGGTCCTGGGGTTCCCAGTGGACAAGTTCAGTGTTAGTGAACAGGGTTCTTCTGCAACAAAAAAAAGCCAACAGGGTACTGCATTTTATTTACAGTTGTGCTAAGGGTAAGGGATACCTTAGTATGGCATTTAGGTGCTTTAGTCACATTTTGGTAATGCCTAAACTGTCATTCCCATTAGAACTCAAGCATGGAAGAGGTACTGAAATGGGAGCAAATGTCCTTCTCAACTGGTGCTACCATCAAAAGCAGATGCATAGAAAAGGCTATAATAACAGGGGAAACAAGATTAGTACTTCCTATGAATAATCTGTGAGCCTGCAAGCATTTGTGGTTAAATAAATCCCAGAACTTCCCTTAAACTTCTCATGTACCTCACAGTTTTGAGAGATTGTACATCTTTTCATCTACTTCACCATCAAATCTCTAAGGCCTTGGATAAAAATTTTCTGCTTCTGGTCTCTCATTACTGTCTTTTTTTTTTTTTTTTTTTTTGAGACTTCCCCTAGGGGAGCTCAAGTTGAAACACATCTTCTGAAATCTTTTCCCAATTAAAAAAAAAAAAAAAAAGAGAAAAGAAAAAAATGAGGGAAAAAAAGAGTGGGTGGGTGTTCTGGTGGGAAAATTTGTACATGTTCTTCAACAGTGAACACAGTCACAAAGTGTCTCTTCAGCTTTCTTCTGTGACTTTATTTTTCCTGAAGGCTCCTTTTATAGCTCCATAATCTGTGGGATTTGAAGTCTCTCAGAGTTCTTCCTCTTGATGCATTTGAAGAAAGATTTATTAATTTTTATGAATTTTGCTTCTTCTACCTCGAGCCCTTCTTTCACCCAGGTTTATGGAGTTTTTTAACTTTCCAGATATTACTTTTCTTCTATTTTCTTCATTTCAACATGATCCCAGTTCTTTGAAGACTGCTTTCAAATAACTCTCCTTTCCTCTGCCTTTTAACCAGTCTTGCTTCTTTTCTCAGGACTTTTATTAGTCATATAGATTTGTTCTGGGCTTCTAATACAGCTTCCCTAAGAAGTCTCCAAGATGCATGTAACATTCTAAGGTTTTAATTCCCTTAACAGCACTTTTAAATCCTTTTTTTTTTTTTTTTTTTTTGTTATTACAGCCTTTCAGATTCCTAAGATTACATGGCATTAACTTATGGAGACACAGAAGCAGAACTTGGGGTTTTTTTAAGAATTCTTGTGTTTTAAGTGAGAATTTCTTTTCCTTTATCTCTTAGGACTTGATCTTGTTAAGGGTCAATGTTACACTGTTATTATGAAATTTTAGCAATGCTAGGGAAGGAGGGTGCTCTCAGTTTGTGCTAGGGCTGTTTCTTCCCCTGGCAGCCTTCCAGGACCAGCTATGGTGCATTTGCTATTCAGCCGTGACTGACAGTGTACCTGCAGCGGTTCTTGATGTACAGAAGATGATGGCTGTCAGTGTCTCTATGAGCTGTCTGTCTGCTGAACTTTCAGAACACAAGGTGTACTTTTTAATGCTTTGCTTCAAAATTGGATTGTGGATGGGAGATGCTGTTTTTCAAAAGATTTAAAGACCTTTAGGTAAATGTAAAGAAGGAATGTTTCCAAATGACACGAGTTTTTTCCAAAGTTTATTTTTCACAAAGTAGCACTGAAATTCATTAAACTTTTTATTTCTAACGTGTCTTTGGCTCAAATAACTGTTTTCTAATTTTCTTTCTGAATCACTCACATGTGGCATAATGGTAGGGGGTTTTTTCCTGAGTTTCTCTAATTATACGATCAGCAATGTTTTCTTTGGTAGCAATTGGTGAAATAAGTATGACTTTCTCCTATAATGCTGGCCTAAGAAAAAGATTCAAGGTCCGTATGGTGATTTGGAATTTAGAATTATTTTGGTTTTAGTCCCTGTGTTCTAAAGTTTTTCTTTTCCACTTTCTGTTTTCTGAACGACATAGCACTGGGGGAAACTTAGGGCAGTTTCTGTAAAATGATCATTCAAAAATACCAAAAAAAATGTAAATAATTTCACATTAAAAGAATTCCTCCTCCTTTCAACAACTGTTAAACGTTTCAACATCCTTGACTCAACTGGAAGGATATGGACTTGGTAGGTTGACATCTGGGTGGACAAAGAACCAGCTGGTTTTTCACACACAAAGAACTGTGATCAGCAGCTCAATATCCAAGTGGAGATCAGTGATGAGTGGTGCTCCTCGGGGGTCAGTATTGGGGCCAGCATTGCTTAAAGTGTTTGTTGGTGACATGAACAGTGAGATTCAGTGCACCCTCAGCAAGTTTGACATGGCACCAGGATATGCTGTGCAATTTACACACCGGAGGAAAGGGAAGTCATCCAGACAGACCTCAACAAGTTTGAAAAGTGAGTCTGTGCGAACTTCGTGAAGTTCAGCAAGGCCAAGTGTACTGCGCTGCAGCTCTACTTGTTTTAAAAATACTTTTATTTAGCTTGGGTCTCCTGGCATTTTTTCAAGGCTGGGGTTTTTTCTCTAAAAATAGTATGTTATTGAATTCTCCAGTCTCTCGCCACCAGCAAAACCTTCAGGAATTATTTGAAAAAGTTAAATAACTGGTGGGTGAAACTAATGATTCTTACTACCTTTAATTATTTTACCTTTCATTTTCATTCAGATATCTTAATCTCAGTAATCTTAATAGGGCTTAATTTTCAGAAAAAATATGATAATCTAATCCACTCTATAACAGTTCACATTGAAAAGCTCTGGAAAATTGGAAAAAAGATTGTTGGACTTCCAGTCTAGGCTTAGATAACTAAATACGTTGACATTTGATACCACTCATTCTTGAAGTTTTTTTATAGTTATATCAATATTTAAAATAAACTTATTTTGATAAAACCATGAACATCTAATTAAAATCTTGGTCTTGTTCAGGGACAGGTCAATAATCTATATTGCCTTTTGCCAAGACACTACTTAAATGTAGTTATCAGCAGCTGATGAAAGAATTTGTCACAGGTAATCATATAGTTTTTTATTAGTAAATCTCATTGATGATGGATGGCAGATTTATTCATTTATTCAACAAATGCACTGAAGAAAAAAAAGTAAGGATCTGAATACTGTTCCAAAGGTCATGCTTCAGTCTCAGAACTAACAGCTTCACTGCAGTTCCTTGCCTGGCACAAGGCAACAGGTTTCAGTTATCATGTTCTCAGTATTTTACTTACATGTAAGATAGTATATTAAACCATACAATCAATTTTTTCCATATTTTTAAAACAAAAGAAATAGCATGTTCCTCATCAGAATTAGGCTCAATAGTTATCTGGCATTTTAACCATGGTATATTTTCTATTACTTCTTATGCTTGTATCTTAGATATTTTTGTCAAAAGTGTTTCAGTGAGTGTGTCCTTCTGAATGACATCTCTTCTATTATGATTAAACTGTCTTAATTCCTTACACTGCAATACTCTAATACTGTTTTCTGGTGGTAATTTCATGAGCCATGTCTCTTGTTTCCTTAGAAATTTTTACTGAAAAGCATGAATAAAGTTATTAAGCAATAATATTTAATTGTAACTAGGAATTAAGTTCAAAAGACCTGAAGAACCAAATGTTTGTTTGTGTTTTTTTAACTCAGATCTAAATAAAGAAAATAATTTCCGAATTTTTATGCAAACCACTAAGAGCCTTGTTTTCTTCTCTTCCAAATCTTTTGTATTCTCAGTCAGTCAGCTTTCTGAATAATTTCTAACATATTGCAGAGAAACACCTGTCAACTTTATTGCTTTGTACTATTCTGGATCAAACAGAAGAAAACTGAGTCTAGGTGAATGAAAAATATTATTTTACCAATTAAATCAAACTCTTTCACAAACAGGAGTCATCACACGTGAAGCATTGTACAGCTGTATGCAATGTACTTTAGAGCAATAAACTTGTTCTTTTCAAAAGTGTTGACAGAATGAAAGGGTTCCAGAACTCAGAAAAGCAGTTGTAATAACTTCCACACATTGAATAATTTCATCCTTTTTACGAAAAGATTAAACTTTGAAGTGGAGAGCTGGTGGTCAGTATGTCATATTGTATTTAGAGGGCATTTACTAAAACACTTTCAAAAGTCTCCCGTGAATGTCTGCAGCATTTAAAACTACTTTAATTTCTTCTAACATTTTGAGGACTTTTTTTTTTATCAGACCCTTACTTTCTCAGAACCAAAGCTGCTCTATTTTAACATCTTTACCCTTTAAAAAAATTTTACTCTTCTTGATATGACTATAACACATACAATATTTTAATATAATGAAAATTGTAACATTTTAAGGCATTTAAAACTACAAACTAAAGTATGAATATTTTGTTCTGGATATTTAACTTTTTTTTTGTGATCTCCTATAAAAATATAAAAAGCACCCATCTGCTTTGTGAGTCACTGAGAATGCTAAATAATGCTTACTCTAACATAGTAGCTTGTTTATCCAACTAAATATCCTGATGCAGGTGAATTTGCATGCAATATAAAGAAAAGTTTAAGAAGAAAGTATGAAAAGTATTGTTGAGCATTAGTGGGTATTGTACTAAAAACCTATTACAATTTCAGGTATTGAATGAAATAAACTATCCTTGCCAACACTCCAAGCTTCATTTTAATATTCTATATAAACTCATAAGACCATTTGTCATTCTAAAAGATGAGGTTACCTTCCAATAAATTTAAATGTAGTTTGTGAATTATTTATGTATAAGGGAGCATATCTGGAAAATTCTATTTTTCTCTGAATGATTTTCTCACTTTAATGGAATTTTGTAGATATATGAACTATCTTTCCATGCCTAGGATTCCAGACGTGTTTTGGTCATATGTGCGATGAAAATCAAATCAAGTAACATGCTGATGTTGTCAAAACACAGCAATATCCATGATGTGGTCAAAACGCAGCAATTCCAATTTGGTTGTTCACTAAAATCTGGATTTAAAAAAAAAAAATTAAAAAACGACCATACCCCAAAAAATCCAAATCCAAAATGAAAGAAAAAAAAAAAAAAAACACACAAAAACCCCACAAACCAAAAAACAACAACAAAACAACAAAACCAAACAAACAAATAAAAACACCAAACCCACAAAAACAAACACACCAACCCCAACAAAACAAACAGAAAAAGCCAAAACAAACAAAACTACAAGAACAACACAAAAAACATTCTCAGTAAATCCGTATGTGAGTGATTCATAATTGCTTCCCATAGTCCATTTCTGGGAGCTCATTAAATTACTATTACAAAGAATACTTTATTACTGACCTTTCATTCTGCTGGGATGCTTTCTTTTATACAGATTCCACACAAAAGCAGAGTTTGTGTGAAAGAAGAGATGTGGGAAAATTTTCATTATTATATTTCCTGCAGACTTGGAACAGACTTTTATTGTGGCTTTTAGGAATGGGAAAGCCAGTATTGGCTTTCTGAAGGCTACGAATGGGCAAAACAGCTCGTGACTCTTAAAGCACTTGGTCTCTCTTCCAATAATTCTCACTGTCAAATAAAGCTGCTAGAGCAGAACAATCAGGTACAGAGTTATTACATGGGACTTGAGAACTTATTATGTCTGACACAGTCTCTAATAATCTGCATGCTTGTTCTTTAACATCCATACACCTAGGGCTCCCCCTCCTCCTCACAGCACGAGCAATGATTATCATTCCCAGTACCAAAATATGCCTTTGGCATGTTACACCCTTTGTTATAATCACAGACAATGTTGATTGCAAATTAATTTGTTTCTAATAATCAAAGGTGTAGATATTACAGCCTGACATTATTATTAAAAGATAGAGCTAATAATATTGTTTCTACAAGTGGCTTTTTAGACTTAAAGGACTAATCCATTTTTATCATACATCAAAGCCCAGTTGTTCTGTTTGTTATCACTTTTTTCCCCTCCTCTTCGTCCTTTTAAAAATTTTTATTAAATTCATAATTGCTCTTTTTGTTTGAATTTTGATCCCTTATTTGCATATAATTTGTCTCAATTTGAAATCCAATTTCCTAGTGTATGTTATTATGAATTTTTCATCTCTGTGCCTTATTATGCATAAAGGAAATGACAGTGAACATTAAATACGTTTCAAAGTATTAATGATTTATTTAATGCTGGGTCTTTGAGAAAACATGTCAAGGAAAAAAAACCCAAGTATTTTAAAATAGGAGAAAAGGGAGTGCAAATTTAAGTCTACATAAATATCATTACAATTTCTATTGGATTACAACTGTTTCAAAGTATTACAGTATCAAACTGTATAAAATGACATTTTGCAAAAAACCCACTATTTTTTCTTTGTAGCCTTTTGCTTAAACGTATTTCTGCATGCATGTAGGTTGCATAAGTGTATGTATGGGCAGTTTATGCTCAAATAATATATTATCATTTCACAATTTCATAAATATTTTCCATAAGGATATACATTTTTATTCTGGGAAATCATACAAGTGAAATAGTATTTGTAATTTATTTTATTATTGTATATAGTGATAGAGAATATTTCATAAAACAGAGCTTGAAATCTAGCTGAGCTACTCTATTCTTTGGCTACAGGCTGAGTATCCTAGTCTTTGAAGTCTAGGAGAGATTACATCTCCTCAGGCATGCTGCTGCAGTGTTTTCCATTCATATAATTAGAAAGCTTTTCTCAGTCATCAGTGTAAGATTTGTTGTAATGAAGACTGCTGATAACTCCTTGTTGTCATGGGTGGACTCATGAAAATAATGTAAAACTAGTACTTTTACCACAACACTATTACCATATCATACTGTTACACTTCTATCCCAGTCTCTTTTGCTCTAGATAAACCTCTTGCCCAAATAATATTGCTTTTGAGATGGTTTAAAACTGTCTTCCTCCTGAATCCCAAATCTATTAATTTGGTCTTGATTTATATTCACAGTGAGTAGAAATATTATTTCCTGTGTTTTCCATCTGACAGTCTTACTAGCATAACCCAAAAGACTGTTTTTCTCATTTATAGGACATAGGGTGGTTTACTTCTATGAAGCTTGCAAGCATCTGCCAGATATTTCTTATTTTATGTTTGTTCTCTTTAAAGAGTAGAACTATGCACTTGTTTTTATTGGATATAATCCTGTTGATCTCAGAACTTTTCCCACTCTATCAAAACTATTTTAATCCTGTCCAGAAGAGTGTTTGCTCTTCTACCTATCTGTTTACCATCTGTGAATGGTCTAAGTGCTGTTTTTAGTTCATCAATCTGCCTGCTAACAAAAATGTTTCAAAGGATTGAGCTAGAGGCCCTCTCAGAATATAAAATATAGCATCTCCTTCTGTAGAAATGTTTTAACCTATAACATATATTCTTTCATTAATGAATGTGCATAGGGGATTGTTATTAACATTTCTGTGGAAGGATGGGATGTCAAAAGCTTTATGTGGCATTTTCACTTTTGCTGCTTGTGGTCTTAAAATACTACTTTAGCTACCCTATGAAAGAGGTAAATTGGATTTTACTAGATTTTTTTTGGTTTGGTTTCTCTTGCATTTTCTTTCACGTTGCTTTTAAATCTTCCTTAATATTCCCTCAATTCTTTTAAATGTATATTTGATGTGTAGTTCCCATTTTCTATCTCATTACATGCTAAGAGTAACTGCTTTATAATACCTTGCTATTTTGCTGCCCTTACATCTTCTGAAAGGCACTTTATAGCCTTCCCTTTCCTGGATCTTAGAGACTGAAACTAGAGCCACTTGATATAAAAATATTATTTTCTCTACCTTTTGATTTCACCTCAGATGAAATCACTTTGCTCAACAGATGGTGTCAGAGTTGATACTTTTTCATTGGATATCTCTGTCTTCCTCAAATATACCAATCAGAGTATTTATCCTAAAGCACTTACAGGTGAGTTAAAAGCATTTTCTTGCACTGCTCCATGAAAAGTTAAATATCCATTGATTTATTCTTTGTATCATACGACACACCAATTTATGCTTTTTAGCCATACAAAGACAACAGTTTACCCACTATTAAAACCTTTTCTACCTAAATAAATATCTGCCAAGAATTTCTAAAGAGTTAACTCGTCTAGTGTCTGTCAGAACATTTTCATAAACTCCTGTTAGAGCTCTATCATCTAGGCAGCTGTTTTGGTTTTATTAACACTAGACTGTTTACAGATCATAAACAGACAGGTAGAGGTGCAAACAATCCTCATGACAGAATAATTACATGGCAAAATTATTCTGCAACTTCAGATTCAGCAATATTACTTCCCTGCTTCAAAAGGTATCATTAAGGCAAAGACTTTTCATACCTTGTCAAGGATTACCTTAACAGACCAGCAACAGTGCAAGGATTTAGGACCTTTATTTTCTGAGTTTTCTTTTTCCATTAAAACTAGAAACTTACTCAAATCAACAGAGTCAGTGTATTGTTATATCTGGAGATCTAATGTTGCAGGTGCTGTGGGAATCTCAATTTTAAAAACAGAACAAATCCACAGAAATCTATAGAAATAGAATTAGAAACAGGCAAAAGAATGATGGGAAGATGGTTTCTTTCAGAAAGTACTATGACAATATCTACACTGGTTTTTATACTTTTAAAAACTTACTGTATTGTTTAATGTTTAGCACTGTGGGCATTAACCTCTGTCTCTTTTTATCAATTTAGGTCTTATCTTGAGCTGATGGTAGATTGGAAGCTCTATTTGAATAAATTATGACTATGACAGGAAGAAAGTTTTAATGACTTATTGTATAATTTTATGTTTCTATCATTATTTTACAGACTAACTATGCTAGCTAAAAGTTGATCAGGTTTTTCAGAGTTTTCTAAAGTCACTATGCAACTATTTAAAGTTGTTCCTTTCCACTCATCCCTTTTTGGGAGGCATTATTTGCCATCAGTATTTACAAAGTTATCAAATGCAAGTTTTTAATAATGCTGGATTTATAACCTCTGTATTTCAGCTGAAAGCCTTCCTTCCTACTTGAGAATACAGTACTCTTTGTTCAGTAACAATTTTTAGACTATTAACAAAATAAAGGATCAATCACTGTTTAAATTCCTCTCAGTAACTGTCATGGATATCCATTACTGATTCCAGCAGCATTAAAAATGCTGCTCATAAGACAGGTTGATTTATACATAGCAGAAAAATTCTTTCTTTTTTAACACAGAATCACAGAACAGATTAGGTTGGAAGGGACCACAGTGGGTAATCCAGTCCAACCTCCGTGCTCAAGCAGGGTCATCCTAGAGCACATGGCACAGGATTGTGTCCAGGCAATTCTTGAACATCCCCAAGTGAGGGATTCTCTTTGGGCAGGCTGTTCCAGTTCATGGTCACCCGAACACTAAAGAAATTCTTCCTTGCATTTGGGTAGAACTTCCTGCGCATCCAAGTCTGCCTATTAGCTCTTGTCCTATTGCTTGGCACCACCAAGAAGGGCCTGGCTCCATCCTCCTGTCATCCTCCCTTCAGATTCTTACAGACATTGAGTCCCCAAGAGTCCCCTTGCTGTGTTTCTTCTG
This sequence comes from Setophaga petechia, assembly GCA_024362935.1. Classification (NCBI taxonomy): domain Eukaryota; kingdom Metazoa; phylum Chordata; class Aves; order Passeriformes; family Parulidae; genus Setophaga; species Setophaga petechia. The sequence continues at coordinate 34,429,556 of JANCRA010000008.1, forward strand.
AAGGCTGAACAGGCCTGGCTCCCTCAGCCTGTCCTTATCAGAGGGATGCTGCAGTCCCTTGATTAACTCAGTAGCTCTCTGCTGGAGCTGCTCCAGGAATTCCATGTCTCTTATGCACTGTATCCCACAACTGTACACAGCACCCCAGATGTGGCCTCACCAAGGTTTAGTAGAGGGGAGGGATCATGTCCCTCAACTCATTGGCAGTGTTTTTCCCAAAGAACTCCAGGATACCATTGGCCCTTGGCCATAAGGCACCGCTGGCTCATGGATAGCCTGTTGTCCCCTGTGATCCCCAGTTTTTTCTCTGCTGCTTTCTTCAGTTTTTCTATGACTATTATCTTTATTTAAATTATCCTTCTGGGTCTAAAAATTGACTTCAAATTACAGAAATATTATAAATGCATATTCCTGTTATCTGTCTCCTTGAAATTAGATCTTAAGTGAAAGCATAGCAGAGCTGGATAAGCCAGTTTCTGAAATATATCCCTAGGTTTTTCATTCTCTTAATATTTCTGCAGTATTTTCAAGTTAGTCTACAGATAGATCTTCTCTAATGTGCAATTGAAACAGTAGGAGAGCAATGCAATTAGTTGCACTTCCCCTACGACTGTGCAGAATTGAGAAAAAGGTTCATTCTAACTTTAGAAACTGTACATTGCTAATCAACACAGGAAAATTATTTAAACACAGGTATACTTTTGGGAGTTATATGAGACATGCTGAAAAGTCAGCCCTGAGGATGAGTAAAACTGTAAACATCATAAACTAATTTCACAGATATATTAATGAAATAATCCATTAATCCCCAATTGGCTTAAGGTGTGAACACCTGTGGAAGGACAAGCAAGGTAGTGCTAATGAAAACATTAAAGATAAATCATGCTGATGTCTTTTGCTCACTGTCCTGTGATAGAATAATATATCCATTTTATTGACAAGGTTTTTTCATCTGACATTGTTCCAGTATTTTTAGAATCAATTGGCCGAATTCCTGTGGACTTCAATCTGTACCATCTTTGCAAAACTTAAAAAAAAAAAAAGAATAAAATAAAAAAATAAAGCCATAGAGCTACTATACTACATCTAGATAAAGTAGACTTTAGGCTGCTCAAAGCACTAGCTAGTAAATTTCCATGGAAATCTGAGTTTTGAGTGAAATGGAGTCCATACATGTTAGTCAGTTTTTAAGAAACATCTTTTAAGAGTGCAGGAGTGGGCAATCCCAATGCATTGAAAGTCAAGCAGGAGAGGCAGTAGGCTGGCTTGTCTGAACAGTGATATCCTTTAGAATCTAGGCAGGAAAAGAAAGTATATGGATTCTGGAAGCAAGGTCAGGCTATACAATAGGACTGTAGAAATGCTGTTAACCACTATAGGAATAGAATCCATATTCTAAGCTAAGTAGGAGTTAAAGCTGGCCAGTATATTGGGGGAAAACAAATGAAGGTTTTAGGTAGCAAAAGGAAGTCTAAAGAAACATTGATTTGTTACTTGATGAGGTTGATCACTTTAGGAATATGGGTGAAGATAAATCACAAATATTTATTCCCTTCTTCATTTCTGTCTTTAACACCTATCATGGGCCTTGAGGCTCTGGGAGCCCTGACATGAAACACCATGATTGACATGAATGATTAGCTCTCAGATGACTTTGAATTGGTACAGTTTGCTGCTGTAACTGAGTGCAAGTAAGTCTGTGGGACCTGGTGGGATTTACCCCAGCGTGATGAAATAGTGCGCTGATGTTATTGCAAGACCTACTGTAGTTATGTGTCAACAGTCTTGGGAGACCAGAGGTGTTCCAGGTGATTGGAAGAAGGCAAACATTTTTCCAGTTTCAAAAAGGGCAACGAAGAAGACCCTGCTAATTATAGGCCTGACAATCTTGGTTTTGGGCTTTGTAGAATTATAAAAAAGATTATCCTTGGAGGTGATGGCCAACCCTTGAAAGATCATGCAAGGATTGGTCAAAGTCAACACAGATTCATGAAGCAAAAACTTATTAACTTATTAGAAGGCTATTTCTCTAGTGAATGAAGAGAAGACAGTGGGCTTCTTTTTTTTTTTTTTTTTTTTTTTTGGTTAGCAAAGGTTTTGATACCATTTCTCACAACATATTTATGGAAAAGTTGTCCAGCTTAAAGCTGAACTTGCCCACTATTATGGTAGGTGAAGAACTGGCTGAAAAGAAGGGCTCAAAGTGATGCAGTAATGGAGGCAGTATCTAAATGGCAAGCAGCCACAAGTGATGTTCCCTCAGGGCTCAATTTGAGAGAAAATTCTCTTCAATATTTTTGTTAATGACCTGGACACAGGAGATAGGTCACACAAAGTTTGCTGAAGATAACGAATTAGGAGGAGTCACTGATTCCCTTGAGAGCAGAGAGGTCTTAGAGAATGATATTGATAATAAGAATAATGGGTAAATACACATGAAACTGAGCAACAACCAATACTGAATTCTATACTTGGGACAGTATAATGTTTTGTGCCTGGGTGCATGTATAGACTGGGGGACAAGAGGCTGAGATGAAGCTCTGCAGAAAGGGATCTGAGAGATTTGTTTGCTGTGAAGTTCAATATGAACTAATGATGTTCCCTGGCAGCCAAGAGGACCAAAAGTATCCTGAGGTGCTTTAAGCAGAGCACAGCTGACTGGTGAAAAGGATTGGCTGTCCCACTCTATCTCAGCATTGATGCTGCTTCACCTCAAGTTCTGAGTGTGGTGTTGGGCTGTGTCAGACACCAGTCTGATTAAGAGGTAAAACTGAGGAACAATGAACAAATTTCATAAATATTTGTGCTACAGGAGCTCAGTTTGACTCCCGCTTCTGATATTTATCCATGAAATTTCGTATAAGAAAGTACAAGTTGCATATATCTGACAGACATTTGGAATTAGTTGCAAAGGTATGTGAACTAGCAGCTGTCTTCTGGAGGAATCAGTATGTAAACTTAATGACATGCTGCTGTGCTCTGAGCTGTGGTTCAGGGTGTGTCAATGTGCTAAGAAAAGAAATATATCTAAGGGGAAAAGAGGGTCATTGTTTTCCCAAATCATTGTATTCATCACTCTGGCTTATAGGAAGACAGAACTGTTAACTATCAGACATAGAAGATCTTTTAAAAGGCATTGAGGCAAAAGCTTAATTCTATTTTCAAGGCTTTACACAACAGTAGTTTTCATTCTCTGTGTTTTGTGTTTTCTTCGCATCCCTTTTGTTTTCAGCACAGGACTTCAGGCTGTCTTGCAACTCAATATTTGTTGATATACATTTTCACCCATCAGTAATACAGATTTTAAAATCAGTGTTAACCATCAATTTTGTTGATGATGCACAAGGCAGAATAGAGCACAGCTTGTGGTTTTACAAGTTTTTGTCAGCAGTATTGACAGCAGTAAAACCCTGAAGCAGAACCTACACAGAAAGCAGATATGTGCACTAACAAGATGTTATTTTTAGAGTTTCTTTTCTAGCTCATAGCTTTTTACTGGCAATATTTTAATTGGTCCAATGCCAACATAAAAAATATAACATTTTACAGCTGTAATCAAAGCACACTTGGGAACTATTTGACCCAGTAATATAATTCCCCTTCTGTCCCAATACAAGTACACTTAATTAAACATACTCCAGTCTTTTCCTAATAAAAGATATATTTTACCTCTGACCAGTCCATAGGTAGTACATTAAGCTCAGGCTTCCGACTATACAGCAAAAAAACATAATGAGAAAAGGAGAAAGGGGGAGGTTTACACTTCTTTTTTCTCAAATTATATTTTTAAAAAAGTGTAGGTGTAGAACAAAAAAACACTTCTTGAACATTTTTTTTCCCCTTCCTATAAAATAACAACTGCAACTTTCTTAACTTTTAACAAAATTACTGACAGGTAATATCATTAAATTCTCATTACTGGAAACAGCAATTTTTAAGAATGAATGATGATGGTATTAATTTTCACACACTAAGTACCTTAATAGTAAAAGTTTAAAAATAAGGTCTTCTGTGAATCATTAACAAATCTAACCTAGAAATTTCACTTTATTGCTTGTGTCTGTCAAGCATTTGATCGTACCTTGTTTAGCCAACATGAGAATTAAAAAATACTTCATGACTGTGATGGTGGTCACAGGGGTTTTTAGACGATGGAAGAGTCAGGGATCTTGATTCCATGATCAGAAGGCTTGATTTATTATATTATGATGTATATATAACATTATAACTATACTACATAGGAATAAAAAGGAAAGGAGCTTCTTCAGAAGCTGGCTAAGCCAAGAATAGAATAGCAAGAATAATAACAAAGGTCTGTCTCTTGGCAGAGAGCAAGAGCAGCCCTGCTGTGAGTGGTCAGTAGATCACTGACCACCAAACATCCACAGGGGACCAATCACGGATGCACCTGTTGCATTCCACAGCAGCAGATAACCACTGTTGACATTTGTTGCTGAAACCTCTCAGCTCCAGCAGGAAAAATCCTAAGAAAGGATTTTTCACAAAAGGTGTCTGCGACATATGACCTTTTCTATAACTCTACTTTACTTTTCTCAAGGAGAAGGACCAGAGCCATGACAAGTGTTACATGTTTTCATGTTGTAGTTCTAGGATTGCTTATGTGGGTGTTATAAGTCCTCAGATTGCTTAGTCAGTGCTGCTGAGGCCCAGTTCTGAGCTCTTCAGTACATGAGAGGCATGGACATAGTGGAAAGAGTCCAAAGAAGGGCCACAGATATGATTAAGGTCATCTCTCCCATGAGGAAAGCCAGAGAGACCTGGGATTGTTCAGCCTGGAGAAGGGAATGGTCAGGAAGTTTGTAAATACCTAAATGGGATAGTGTGAAGAGAATGGAGCCAAGTTCCATTCAGGAGTTCCCAGTAGCAAGGCAGAGACAACAGGCACAAAATGTTATGCAGAAAGTTCTCTCTGAACATTGGGAATCATTGCTTTATTGTGAGTGATTGAGCTCCAACACAGCTTGCTCAAGGAGCTTGTGGAGATACTCAAAAGAACCTGGATGTGCTCCTGGGAAATGGGATCTAGGAGATTTTATTTGAGAAGGTGGGCTGGACAAGATGAAGTCCAGAGCTCCCTTCTTCTGCAGTTCTTTCCTCAACCATGCTATGATTCTGATGTTATAAGTTTGCCAAAAATTCCCGTTATAACTTCAATACTTTTTTCAAACTTCAAGTATCAAGTGCAATTTCCCCTGTAGGGATATCTGTTCCTGAATAATTGTAATAATTTGGAATTGTAATAATAGTAAAATGATGAAACAATGAACTTGTAATAATAGTAAAAGCAATAACAACAACAACAACAATTTATAATCTCAGCAGAAAAGTTAAAAGTAAGATATTTTGATTTACAGGGAGGAGAGAATAAGAGAGAAGCAAGGAGAGATGGAGAAAAGGAGGGAAAGAAGCGGGGGAAGGAGGGAGGAAGGACTAATAATATGATAATAATAAATCAGACAGAAAGCCCCTATTTTGCTCAGATTTGTTCAACCAGAGCCCTACAGACTAGAGAGATCAGTAACCTGAGAGAAGCCCCAAGGGTTGCATGGATGGCACAGAACAGGATGTAGCACTGTTTGATTTGTTAAGCACGCAGATGGTGGCTATTGAGAACACACTCCAGAACAACTTGTACAGTACAGTAGCAAGGCAAGCCACTAATCATATATTGCTCAGTTAATCAATCATTCACCTAAGAAAGAACAGATGGCACAATTCATAAAGAGTCAACTGCAAGTGTACAAAAGGGCTCATTGGTATTTCTGTCCTACCCTTGTAATCTGTGAAATAGACTTGTTTGGTTTCTAGATTGACTGGATGTTCACTGTCAAATTGAATTCACTGGCATACTTATCTCTTCTGAAAGATAATTTTAAATGAATGCATCACTAATAAATGCATTATCCATAAGCTCAGATAAGAAGAACAGTCAATAATAAACAATGTCGAGATAAACTGAATAAACTTTGGGAATCTCTGTAAGAAATTAATAGAGTGATGGTTCCAGCAGTTCTTACAGTGATGGCACAAAATCAGTGATGGCCTTAACTTGATGTTGCTGCCAGAGAGACAGCAAGGTGGAGTGCCTTGTGTGTGGTCCATCAAAGCCCTAGAGAAAGAATCAGGAGACTTTGGAATTTGAGTTGGTACCTAGCTCCTAGTGCACTCTCATGAAACTTATTCAGACTCCTGAAATTCAGGTTCCAACCTGTCCATAGTCAATTCAGTTATGCAGAGTAACCTATTACCAGTCTTTCCCTCATTATTATTATCTTTTTCACTTTACTTGTAGGTCTTGGTAAAGCAAACAGGTTCCATGAAGTAAATAAAGTGGTGCAAAAGCTGTGACAGCAAGAAATGTTTGCCTTTAGTGTGACAAAGTGCTTGCCACTTTCCCATGGGGAATTTTCCATTAAATAAACTTTAGTTGAAACTCCTGAAATGAACAGGGAATCAACCACAAAGAGCAAAAGTTCAATATTAATTAGGAAATTGTTCATTCTTCTTCCTCCTCTTTATCTGGGAGAAGGAAACCAGGATAAAGTTTTTCCCCAAGGATTAATGAGATTTCACCATGCAGAGAGAAATAACAATCTCAGATTTCTTTTTTAAAGGCAATGAATCTGGACATCTCCCATTGACTTGTGAAGAAGTATGAGTGGCTCTAGTTACAAGGTAGATCAAAATTTTCTGTTTAGAAAGAAATATCCTCTGACCTTCAGGAGAGCATACAGACTTTACATCCTGCCTGGATGTCATAGCATTCTTAAACAATTAAGGTAAAATCTGCCACTGATGATTAGATTAGATTAGATTTAGACAGCTTCACTGTTTCATCTTGAATAACAGCACAATAGCAAAATTTGGTTTTTTTTGGTTTTGTTTTTTTTTTTTTTTTGTTTGGTTTGGTTAGTTTTCTCTTTTTCTGTTTTAAAGGCAGAGTTAATTAAGTTGTCATGCTTCCCCTAGACTCTGAGACATGCTCTTTCAGCCCTGTGGTCCTATTAAGTCAATATGTCTTTCTCTGGACTCCAATGTATAATAACCTGAAATCTCTACAAGAAACGTGGAAGCAGAGATTGAAACTTGAGCCATATAGTGTAATCCTTCTTCAGTACATGTTAGAACAATTGCTTAACCATATTACCTTCATTTTGGAAAAAATTACTTGCAAGGGACTTCATCTAAAACCTTTGTCAAGAAGAACATAGGTGTCATTTGGCTTATAAGTGGTTCATTTTTCAACATATCTACTTTTGTAAGAAGGCTGGACTCAGAATCACTGGAACATGGTGCACCCATGTTTAGGAACCTAGTCATTCCAGATAATATATGGAAACTACTAAGATGTGCCCTCCAGCTGTATATATTAAGGCTAAAACAGAGACGGAATATGTTAATATAATTTTTTTAATCCATAAATTGTAATGTATTTTCTTCATTAATTCATATTCTCCTTCAAAAAATTACCCCTAATTTTGGGATGCAAACAAATACAGTAGAGGAAAAAAGATGCTAACATTAACCCATAATGTAATGTCATGTGTCAAGTTACATTTAGATCAGGAATCTTTTGACAAGTCCAAGTCAAGTCTGAAAATATCTTTTCCAGAACTTAACATTGTTCAGAAGTAATAATATAAATAAATAAAAAAAAATAGAAAAAGTTTTAAATTTATAATAATCACTGTAGTCAGCAGAAAAAAATGGTTACCTATTTTGGTGAATAGCTATTTCATTAAAAACTAGCATGAACTCACAATTAATATTATTCAAACTAATGATTCAACCACATAAAATTTGGTTTGTATTAAGAACTTATTTTGCAATATTTGCTATTTCGTGTAGCACATTCACCTTAATGATCATTACTTTTAATGCTAATGAAATTTGTTCAGTTAAAAAAAGGGTATTGTTGACATATCTCTGAGCATATTTTAGCTGTGAGTAAATAAAAATAGAGAATGGATTTTTAGAGTATTTTCCTTTCCTCATTTTTTATACTTCATTCTTCTTCTAGGTGCAAGTACCTTCAGTAGCAGATTTCTTTTAATTACCTAAATGTATTTTGCAAATCACTCTCAATGAAAACACATTTTTCATTGGTTCTCTTACCAACTAAAATAGCAATAGTCACTGAAGCAATTGATCAATAGTATTATTTCCTTCTGCCACACCAGTTCTGCTCACCAGGGTCTCTCCTACAGAAGACTTATGTGTTATGCTATTGCCCCAGTCTGAGATCTATACTGGCTAGAGTTGAATAAATGGGCAATCACTCGTGTTAAAGAGAAACAGATTTCTCATTCATTTTTAAGCCCTTGAACACAGGCCAAACTAAAGTGTTTTATTATGGCTTCTGGATTTAAGAAGACCAATTTCTGTTAACTTGACTTCACACCCATGAAGTTTTTAGGACTTGGTCTGAACTGGTATGATAGTGGAACCCTGAAAATGTTAAAGATAGAACTCTGAAATGTTAGGCCTTGTGTTTTCTCAGATCATGGCACCTGCATGATATAATTGTTAGATGTGATGGTTGCTTAGTAATTAAATATAATTATTATATAACCATAAGAAGAATCATGAGAAACTATGTTGGATATTTAACGGGGGCTATGTTTAGCTGAAATCTATGTATACAATAGAACAATATAAGTTTAATAATTAACATGAAAGTTATGTAACGATAGAGTATAAAACACGTTCACCTTGAATGTATGGTCGGAATCAGATTTGGGTAACACCTCGATTCCCAGAGCTCTTAAAATAAAAAGCACCACCTATAATCACTACGTGATTGTGTGTTTTTGAACACTAACAGTTAGACGCAACCTCCAGAGATCTAAATTTTTTTAATACTTTGTGATGCATGAGTATGTGTTACTGTCCCTATGTCTGCTGCCATAAAGTCACTTAAATATACTGTTAATTAAAAAAAAAAATAAAAGAAAAAAAAGAGCTTACAATAAAAATAAGTTCAGCACAAAGTTTTATTCTGGAATAAGATACTGTTGTTTAACATTGATATTCAATTCAGGTTTTGCCTTAGTGAAATGGTCACTTCAGCTCTCTATTTCTGCTTAGAGATGAATGAGAGCCACAAAACGCTTGTAATGAGTATATTCAACCTTGCTTAAGATGAGTGTCTCTCTTTTCCATTAAGGATGCAAGAAATGCTATCTCCTGTGTTTCCAGCTGTGTTATAATATAAAACATACTTCAAAGAATTCTCTGGCCATGTTGCCACTTTTTACCTCTCCTGCTCTAGGATGAGGGGCTGTACAGGCAGGAATACGGGTTTACTTTTTCTAAACCATTTTAGGAATGCAGTTTAGCAATCATGCTAGAGCTGCTATATCCTTTTCCATTTCACATATCTGTCTCTTTTTTCCTTGTACATCTTCACCCATTTTCATCTGTCCAACGCAATTCTAAAATCAATTGAATTCATGACATGCACTTTGATACAGCCATGAATGTATCGTATTTCTGTCTTGTACCTCTACTTGTACCATATCTGAGTACAAACCTGGAAACCTGGAAAAAAGCAGTCTGGATTAACCATCTGGGACATAGAAAGTGTTAATCTTGTGAGTACAGGCACGATTTGAGCAGACTGTATCTTACTTTTTAAGAGAGGTCATGAAGACTTTTCCCATAGGAAGCTGTGTGGGAAAGATGCAATGCATCATTCTGGTTTTTTATGGAACTGTTAATTACTGTCACTTCTACATGAGATAAAAGACAATCTATTTGCTTCACATTTACACAGCCCTTCTTTAGCTCCAAAGTAGAAGTTAATGCACTCTAGCCATCATCCTGTAACTCCTAATTGTCTTTTCAAGGAACACCTGTGTATTTTTCATTTGATTTTCATAATACGAAGACCAGTTCAACTGATGGCAAAAACCTTTTATAAGGCTCCAGGAAGTATCCATCATGTATCATGTATCATGTATCACTTTTTGTATTAAAACCTAATACAGTGTATATTTGAAAAATGTACATGATTGCTCATACATATCCTTTTTATTAAATGTGCTAATTTACATATAAGATACTGTAATATCTTAATTAACCTTTTTTATAGGTACTTTAAAAAAAAGGGTAGCCAGTAATTCCTTGTTTTATAGGTCCTCTGGTTCCTCTTTTTCCTTGCAACTGGATGAATGAGAAGGGTTCCTATTACATTAATTCAGATTTTGTGCATCAGTTATCTGATGCATCAGCAACTCTGAAGCAGAGAGTCCAAGTATCCTAGACTGCTTCCTGCTGTCTAGTACCCTAGGATCTACAGGACCATTTATGATTATATTTTCCACATATTTTTTGTCTTAAAGTTAAAAAGATGTGTTTAATAAAGATATAATAAAATTCAACACTGACATTATCTGTATTTGATTCAATACTGGTTTTGTCTATGCAGGTATATTTGCTCTGGTTATCATTTTTTCTATTAATTTTGCTCTTTGAATTTTTTTAGTAATTTTTCAGATTCTACAAGATGAGTATAGACATCTACCACCCAAGAAAAGTAGCATCAGCATTTGACTAAACAACACTAGAAATACTCTCTGTGTGAAGGTGTTTCACTTTAGACTGAATTAAGAATGGATAATATATTCTGATGTTGTTAAACTTATTTTCTATTCTGACTAATGCATATCCAGAAGGGTAAGAACATTATTCCTCCTCCAATGTACCATAATAGAAGAGCCCTTTGCATGTTTAGTAGTGATAGACTAAAATGCATATGGCTCTTGCTTAAAGGCTGTTTAGGTAAGGGGAAAAGTATCCTTAACACTAAGATAATCTGTGTTTTCTTTTCATTGGCTATTAACTAGTGGGCTTTTTTCCCCTAGCATTTTTGTAGGCACAGTCACTATACTCAGTACAACATTCATAAAAATCACCCAGAGTATTAATGTGAAGATTTTGGAGGGGGTGTCACAATTCCCTGCTTCTCAAGTTACGTTTCGGTAAGCATCTATATAAGGAGGTTGAACTTTGATTTCCTTAAATTCATGCATAAAGCAGAGTCTGTAATTAGTGTGATCTTACCCAGAAATGCACTTTAATAAAGAATGCTACTAGAATTCTAATTTATTTGAGATTTAATCAAATAATAATCATTATACAGTTATTCATGTTGGAGTCACAATCCTGTCATTATCTTTGTTTTCTTCAGACTTTAAAAATAGTTTTAAAAATAATTCCCAATCTGTAAGCCTTGGGTTGTTTATCTCTAAATTATTCCTTTTCTTAAATAATTACCTTAGTGGAATTTTTTGTTTGTTGTTTTGGGTTTTTTTTAAATTCTGAATGTGAAAGTTGTTTATTAAGTACTAGTTAAGAAATCATAGATGTTGAAACCTTGTTACACAACAGTCAGTCCATCCTTACAAATGTAGCTGTGCCTCAAGATACTTGACTTTGACTTATGTTCCCAGTTCAAGAGATATATATACTGAAGGTTGCCTTTCTAACCACCGAATTATTCTGTAACCATAGAAACAGCTGAACTGACCGTTAACTGGGATATTCATCCTGATAAAGATCTCACCAATTCTGCAGAGGCCTGACTGTTTCAGGTGCAGCATTTCAAGCCCACAGAAAGTGTAACTGACACTCAATATTATTAAGTATTAAGGGAAAGGAAATGTATGTATCACCACACATTCTCACAAGATACACTCCTCCCATCACTGAGTTAAATATGCTTTCTGCCTTTTCACTTAAATATAACAGTGCAAGTTTTGATTATGAGAATTTTAAACGTGGGTTGTATTCCAGAGTACTTAAGTTTGTGCTCAAAACTGTAAATGAGTACTTAATTAATGAATTCCTATCAAGATAGGCATGTTTTCATTTGTTTTTTTAGGTCTTTTGCTGTTACCTAAGTCTCCTGGATACAATGTATGAATATATATCCATTTATATATTCAGAACAAGTCACTTCTATATGTTCCACCATTTAGTAAGAGTTAAACACCTAAATTTCTCCCCAAGTTTATAAAATTAAATTTGAACTTTTATTCAACTCAAAAACTCAGGGTGCAAAACTAGGGCAAAAAAACCCAAACCAAACAATTTAAATTGCTGATGTGGTTTCGGCTTCATACTGGGTTATCAAAAAAGGACTAAATCTTGCCATATGGTTTTACCCAGTGTCTTTTATTTTTTACTGCATGGTAGAAGTCATGAACCTGATTAAGAATAAAAAGATGAAGGATTCATTTGAGCATGAAGAAAAGCTTAGGAAAAGCATTAAGCTGTCAATAAGACATAAGTTCATAAGGAATTGGTCCTCTGAAACCCAGATTTCTGTATATGTATAAATGTGCGTCTATCTATGTGTGTCAGCAGATCTATACAAAATATTCACTTCTCAAAGTAAGAATTTTTTGCAAAATATATTTGTTAAACAGCAAGGGTCAATAGGGTTGAAGTATCCTGAGCTATCTATGGTTTGCAGGAAACTAACCAGTAGTTCTTCCTTATGTGTGTGTTTTTGAATATGGTTATGGGCATTTCTAAAAATTCCGTTCTATTTAAAAAAAAGAAGTTTCCATAAATAATTGAAAAAAATACCAATGATATTTGACAATGAACTTGGTTTTGTCCTGAACACTTAAGATCCCAAGAGTTATCTTGGTTACTACTATGACATACAGAAGTTGTGGGAAACTTCACTTTTGACATGAAGCTTTAAAAAAAAATTACTAGAGCCATTTGTTTTATCTGTGTGGGAGATATAAACCATCAATGAATGATGGACCTTAATTTAAATTTGCCAATATTAAAGAATAGTCTCTAATACCAGAGCACATGGTTGAAATTTCTCACTCCCTTGAGTTCGTTTGAAGGGGATTTAATGAGATACAGAGCATGAGACTGGTTCTCTAAATCTGATCTTTAATTTGATGCTTCCAGTTTTTCTTATTCTTGTGGTTTGTGATGCAAAATGAAGCTCCATGCAGGTCCTTTCCATATGCATCACACCCTAATTGTCAGTGATAAGATACTGGAGTTTGAGATTACTTTTCTTTGGGTTTTGGTTTGTTCTATTTTGTTTGATTGTTTTGTTTCTATGTTTCTTTGCTTTGTTTCTTTGTTTATTTCTTCAGTAGAATCAAGTGAAAAATTTCCACGTAAAAGAATGACTTAGAAAATATTTATTTAATGGTTTTATAATTGAAGTTATTACCAAAGAAACAAGCAGGTATTTCTGGTTTTCATGAAGTTAACTGATCTAAAATGTACAGAAACATAGAGCATAGGGTCAAAGATTAAATTAAGTTCACCAATTTTATACTGTATGACAGCAGGTCATAAAATCAATCAGAAGACTGCCAAGGCTAAAGAGAGGAAAAAAAATGAGAACAATGAAATTCATACAAGTGGCATTGTTGTATAGCTGCCTAACAACCACTGTACTGAAGTTAAATATTGTTGGCTTATGATGGTTTTATGAACTTTCAGAATGCAGAGTGTGCAAAGAGCTCATTCTGGTGAAGAAATGGAAATCCCCCACAGAAATAATGAGCAGCACAGCAGCTTACTCAGCTTTCCATGTCCAAGAAAAAAATCCTGATTATCGTAATGACTTTGTTAATGTGAAAAAAATTTAAATTATAGTTTTTATGGAATATATATTAAATGGAAAGACTAACACTTCAGAGTGAAAAGAGAGTGTTTGTTCCAGAATTACTTCCAATAGGGAGTGTGCAGGAGCAAAGAGTAATCACAAAAAGAAAGAACAACTCCCTGTTAAATGTCATACATAGGGTGAAATCCTTCAAGCTTCACAGAAACAGGCTTGACTAAAAATTATCCATAAGCATCTCATTTTGTCTAAAAAATTTGAATTTCCAAGGGTCAACATATAAATTCAGAGTTAAGGCCTCAGTGAACCAGGAATTATAACCTGTTACCTGACCATGCTTTGATATTCATTTAATTTTACCAATATTTCTCAACGGGTCTGAAATATTCTATAGTTCACGGATTTGGCAGCATTTCAGACCTGTTTTTATGTCTGAAGTGTCTCTACTATTATATTTCCATAGATATAATATGAATTATCTGCACATTGCACCTTTTGTTTTGCTAGGTCTCTTGAGTATTTCAAAGTAGATAGGCGGTAATTCAAATAACAAATTTTTAAAGCAAGACACAAAAGTGTTCTTGTATAGCCTCTGATTGCAGTGAGATAATTTGTTCTTAAGCCCTTCTGAATTTGATACATCAATTAACAGGGAACATGCTCACACAATCACAGAATATTCATGACCACTCTCACCTTGCTCAAGAGGTCCTGGTCTTTCACAGAACTGTTTTGTTTTAGTTTTGTTCAGTTTGGTTTGGTTTTATGTTACAATATTGTTACCATACTCCTGAATCATAGTTTCTAACTTTCATTCAGAGTATATTTCTCCCTTTTTACAAATATGAAATTGCAGGAATAGAGAGCCACAGGATAGCAGTCTTCATTTTTCAATAGATTTGCTATCAGGAAATAAGGAATATAGATTCTCATCCTCTATTCACTACATCACTCAAAGAATAAAATAGTCATTAAAAATCTACAGCATCATCCACAAAATTTGAAATTGATATAGAAGCAGTTTATCAGAACATAATTCTGTGGCTTTAGCTAAGAGAATTCCTCATTTATTCTTAGGTGGAGATCTTCCAACCTGGGCAAATAATTAACTGGAAATTCTACAGGGAGCAATAGCCCTTGCTATATAATAATCATTCTGCTTTGTGCACTTAATGAAACTTGGTTCCTCTGGCAAAAAATTGCATTGCTGAACTTGCTTAAATTTTCTAGAACTTCTTTCTAGTTCTCTAGATACCATCTTTGAGACTGTTACATATGTGCAGCTCCTTCATCCTCTTTTGCCTACTACTAGGTGGTTAAAGGCTGGGCAGATTGTGGAGCTTTTTCTCACTCAAGCTTTTGACTTTGCAGTATGAATAAAGTATTTTATCATAAATCCTTCTTTTGCATGTTTCAGGAAAAACAAAATCAGAAACAAGCATATCATGTGATTTTTCAGTAGTGTCATCACAATTAAGGTTGCAGCTACTTGATCTGGTAGTACAAACTGTTGCCTTTTCATGAATAAACTGTCAACATTGAAAAAGCTACTGTCCCCAGAGGTTAGATCCTTCTATCTACATTCATGTGCCTGTGTGAGTTGTATGTATCAGCTGTATGACACAGCTTGAATTCATATCAATATCAACTCAATCACAGTACTTTTATCTGCTTTAATTGTAGTTTCAGCTACTTGTGCGCAGAAGCAAAAATTTAAAGGCTTCAGTCATGGGGCAGTAACAAATGACCCTGAGACAGTAATAATTTCTGTAGACATTTTAAAATTATCACAAATATGTGTCCTAATTTTGTGAATGAGAGATGAATAGCGAGGTACCTTTCAGAATTAGTTTTTTGGACTGTGCTTATAAAGTTTTTTTGCAGTAAGTCTAATTCATTCTGCCTGTGCTCCAAGCCAATGGTCAGCCACACAGAGCAAGAATTGCAAAAGGGTACACAGAAAAACCTTTCTCTCTAGGTCCTGCTCCTCAACACTGCTTCTAGGTCAAACACATTGCCACACAGCTAAATGGTTTCCAGGTGTTTGAAAATATCAGGAGATTGATTTCAGATCTTCTTGGGCATGAGTGACTCCTTTGCACCTGCTTGAAAAGACAGGAGTCTATCCTTAGATGCCACTGCTGTCCTGTCATGTCCATTCCCTGCTGCTGAGGCTTCCTGCCACTGTTCTGGTATAACTTGCATTCTCCAGCTCTTTCTCTGGCCTCTGCACACTCTGGTCACTGTTCCAAATCCTAACTGCTATCGATTTGCCTTTTATTACCTCCATATTTCAAATGGTTCAGGACCAATGCTGGCAAAGATTTTCTGAACTACTTCTCCAGCTCTGTGTTATTTCAGTATGGCTTCAGGTCTCCATCTGTGTCTGATTTTTCCTCCTCCCCATTTCAGAAGTTAGGAGCTTTTATTTCAGAGATACTTGAAAATACTGTTTCAAAATCTAGTGGATTTCTTTGTGATAGCTGGTATTATGATATGATATTTAAATTCAAGTGTTTGGGTTTTTGAATCTAAAAAAGGAGTTTTCATCCCTGTTTCATGGCATAAGGATGCTAAAACTATTTAAAACCCTCTATACCGATGCTTTATATATATGGCAGACAACTGGTTTTATTCACCTTGTTTTTTTCTTAATATGCCTGAGTTATTTGTGTTTAAATGCACTGATTTTTTATGAAGCATGAATATTCCAAAATTTTAAATATGTTTAAAAAAGTTAAACTGTGGCAAAACAGAGCAGAGATTTTTAATGTAGAAATATGCAATAAATTGGGGAGGGAGTTGCTGTTATCGTGGAGAATATCTCTGTAATTTTATTTTGTTCAAATAATGTGCTTTAAGCAAAAAACTGCTAAAGTTATGGGAGAATGAGAAATTTACATTTGATACATATTTTCATGTATGCATATAACCATGCATATACAAAGTTATCAATGTTCATAGAGAAAAAAAAAGTATCCCAATTCCTCATATAGAACTGTGGAGCAAAAAATGGGCTCCCATAATTTTAAGAATTCATTACTTTTCTAAGACATATTAACCTAACTTTGAACTATGTTCAGAATTAATGCTAAAAGTTCATTTGTCAAGTAAATGAGGAAAGTACATGTTAGATGTATTAGTTTTAACCCTCCTCTCTCCTCAGAATGTGAGTGATCTCATTTGCAAAATTTAATCATTTTCGTTCATATCTAACAAGATTCCCAAAGTATCCTTGGATAAGAGCAGCAAGGTGATAAAAAAGGGGTTATTTTAACACAACCCCTGTTGAATTCAAAATACTTTTTATGTAGAAATTGCTTTCCTTCTCCTATTTGCATCATTATGAATATATTTTCCTCATGTTTCCCTTGTAATTTTCAGAGAGGTCAATGGCAAAAATATGCAAATTCCAGAAAACTGTGTTATTACCTCATCAAGAGTGAAATCCTGAACTTTATTTCAGTAACTTTCATATGCAATTAAAGCTCAACTTTCCCAACAGGGTTATAGTATGTTTAATTAAAAATGAAGTTCATGATAGTCTAATACAACACACTAAATCAAATGAGAACACCCCTACCTTGTAGCCTTGCCTTCTAAAATTACTGATAAAACATGGAAAGAAATTTTGACTTCTCACTTTTTGTTCTTCAAACCAAGCAATTTGTTAACTTCAGGAAGATTGGTTTCAGACTTAAAAAGCAAATATCTGAATTATGCAAATAATACTTTATGAGTTTTGATGTTATTCTGTTTTTTCCAACAAGTGATCAAAGAAAACTAAAAAGGTGATCAATGGTCCATCATCACAGCAATTAGTATTAAACTAATCAATATTTGTCACACTATTGCTTTGCTGATATTCATGGGTGCTGTGGGTTAATCACAGAAGGCAGCTAAGCATCACCCAGTCACTCCCTCCCCAGCCTAATGGGGAGGAGAAGCAGAAGAGCAAAAGCAAGAAATTAACTCATGGACTAATATCATGATAGTTTACGACAGAAAGAAAATCTGCACATACAAGCAGAGCAAGAAAGGAATTCATCTGCAGTTCCCTTTGTCAGGCAGATGTTCAGCATTTCCAGAGAAGCAGGGTTTCATAAGTTAACAGCTACTTGGAGAGAGAGAAGCCACAGCCACAAACAATCCCTGCTTCCTACTGCCCCACATTTGCTGCTGCCATGTATCCCTGAGCCAAAGTAATGCTTATGTGTGTATGATATATACGAGCAGATCACAGCTGCCTTCACTGTTCCACCAGGATGTGGGGTACTTTTGCTTTGCTCTCACTCACTGTGAGAGAAGCTGAATAGCCCATGGGGTAAATGGTGACTTGTGCTGCTCACCTGGCACAGAGTGACTTGTGCAACTGTGGGAGATGCACTGCACATCATAGCTCTAAGGTCCCAGACCGTCCAAAAAAACTCCAAAGACAATGTCAGGGGGAAATTTAGGAAATAAGAAACTAGAATACATATGCATAGTACCAGCTCCTAAACCAATCTGCTACATTTGAGGTTGGCTTACACTGCCATTTTAAAAATTCTTATTATAGTTATATTTAACATGTTCTAACATGACTATGTTCTTTGAATGTTTTATGATATTATCTGCTTACATGGTCTCTCAGGTAGTGTACTTGGTGTCAACTACAGTTTTAAATCCAAAGAATAATGTAAATATTGCACATTTCTGGTCTGCAAAACAATAAATGTCAGCTGCACTCAGACTGTAACTCAAGACAATTAACTGGAAGACAAAAAATTGCTTTTTCTTTCTCCTGCTGCCAGAGCTGTAAACTCTTTGCCAAATTGCCTTTATAAGAATTTAACTTCCCTACTGATTAGTTTGACTCACATTAATTTAAAAAATACCTCAGCTGCAACTTACTGGGCTATAAAACTGTCACTTTTCCTAGCATGAAGACATCCTGGTTGTTATTTTATTTTAGTTCAAATCTTTTAAAAATAAGTAAATGGATTAATTAATAATTCTGAAATCTCAATAGAAAGATTATTTCTATTTTATTATCTTTTCATTAAAACATACCTGTGGTCTCTTAAGGTGGTTTATAACAGCAAGATTTTTTCACTCCCCAAAACCTGTTTTAGCTAGAGAACTTATGCTTACAAAGGAAGAAAATGTTCCACTTTAAATTCCAAATTTGAGTGACATTTTCTATTTAATTTTAAGACTAAATTAGTCCCTTCTAACAATATGTATGTTTCCTACCTCATCTTTTCTTTTTATTTGTTTCCTTTTTTTGTTTCCCTAATTTTTAAAATTAGTCATTGACAAATTCAAACAGGCAATGGAAAAAATTTTCTGTGTGCACCTTTTTGTAATATTAATAATCAGTACTTTGGAATAATCAGAGGAAAGACAGTGGAGAAAATTCAAACCATAGCTCCTGATAAAGGACTACAGGACAGAATTAAATGATTTGATCATTTATAAATGATTTAGCTTTGTCATTCAAAAGAGGCACCGATGTATGAAAATTACAATTTTAGACTGGCATGCTAAAATCTTTGGAAATTGAAGAGCTAGGTAAACTCAAAGGAGTGCTGGACTCATTAGTTTGGCCTGTAGGCTCAAAGGCAAACTGGTGGCCTCAACTGGAACTACACTGCCAAGCAGAACTACATTGCCAAGCAGAAGGCAGAGGAGGGAAAAGGGTATGAATGTCTTGGGAGACCACTGGAGGGCTGATAAGGCCAGTGGTTAGTTCAGGAGTTCACCATGTAATATCTTTTTTTATTGATGTGTTAAACAGGTCAATCTCTTCTTTATGCTGAAGATGGTGTGGTGTTAGCATAGCTGTTATTATTTTTTTTAGGACTATTTTGTCTCTTCTAGAAATGATACAGTAATTGATCCAAGAACTTCTCTTTTTTAAGATTCTATGCACTTGTTTTGTAATGTCAGGCTAAGGTGTTTCTATGAATAAAGCAGAACATATTTTGTTGTTCTTTAAGCATATTTTGACTGGTTTCACTATCCTGCATTTACTACTTATCCAACTTGACTTGCAAGAAGCAGCATACTTCATCACCAGTAAAGCTTGCATAAATAAAAAACTTATGAGTCTAAAATGATAATTACCACAATCTAATGAATCACATAAATCATTTATAATGAAGGGAAATAAACAATGACTCAGAAATGAACACATTAATAACTTGGGCTGTGTTTTTTTTTCCAGAAGCAATGAGTAGTTTAATTTATATAGTGTGTCCATAGACAGTATAACTGGAATCCTATCATTGAAATAATTAGTAGTTAATCTAAGGGGATAAACATTTCTCGCAGAGTCCAAATTGAAAAATGGCTATTAAAATTATCATTAAACTAGGAACATTACTATAAAATTATAGTAAATGGCCAACATGATTATAAAGAAAATGAAAAATCTTCAAGAGATCGTTTACCAAACGTAACATCTCTCCCTCCCTCATCAAGCACCCTCCCCACCACAATTATTTTTAAAAAGTTCCTAAACAGAAAATGCACCTTATTTAAATAAAAATGTACATGTTTACAAGACAGAAATAATAATAATTTTAACAAAAGCCCTGGGATTCTCTTTGCCTAAATTTTTCACTTGGGTATGTTGGATGAGTATGGCCTGGGTATGACTACAGATGTTGGAGGTTTTGGCTCAGGACCATTATCATGATGCTTCAGTGCAGCACCTATCTTCCTCAGTGAGATAAAGAGATGAAAACCAAATGCCTACAACTATAGCAGTGATATGGAGAAGTTGGTGGATTGCATTTCAAATATTTTTTAATGTATGTAGAGAAACTAATTTTAGAGTATATGAAATGGTGACTGGATTTCCACAGACACTTGTGAATATTCTCAATGCAAAAATAAATAGTAGAAAATTTTAAGTGTATCAAAATATTCTAGTACACTATACTAGAATCTCTAAACCAAGAATACTATAAGATTGCTACATTAGTTGCAATAATTTAGTATGCTATATTAATTTATAGTAAATGATAAAACTATTGTATATTTACAACACTGAAAATATCTATCTTTTGATTCACTTGCTTTTAATATTTATGAATATTTATTATTATATGCATTGTCTTCTATTTTAGTTATAAACATTATTAACTTTCTATATATTCTGCACATTACCACTTACTTGAAATCATAAGTGGATTTCTGGTTTTCCAGTTCAAAACAGACAGATGATCATAATATGTAACTAAGCTGATCTGTTAGGAAAAAAATCACTCATATAATTTATGTGTATATGTTCCTGGTGATTGGTGAAATGTCACAGGAGCTGATTTCACTGAGAGAAGTCACAGTTAGACAGGTTAAGAAATTTCAAGGGTCCTGGAGAACATGAGTAAGTGCATCAGTGCAACTCTGACCTTTCTGTCCCTTCAGTCAAGACTGCAGGAGCTAAGTAAGAAAATGTAGGCAACACTCAGAAGCCTATAAATTGTGGGGATCTGGAGTAACTAAGAAGATCTCAGAGAAATGCATCATTATGCTGTAAGCAGTCCAGTTTAGACAAGGTTGATTTTGAGCTTACACTGCAGTAATGTGCACCTCATTGTCTCTGCTTTCCAATTTGCAGCACCCAGCCACCACCTGGCAGCCTTCTGACTTGCTCAGGACAAAGTACATCAAGTTTTTTAACTGGGTATAGAGTGTTCTTGGCACCTTATTTTGCTTTTTATACACAAAAGAGCTCGGCTCTTTTCTCAGAAAACAACACCAAGAAAACCCCAAACAATATTCTTAGTTGTTTAAAGTTAAGTGATTAGGTTATTTTAAGATAAAGCATACAAAATATTGAATCACTTTTATTTTTACTGGTTTTTTTGAAGGTATTTAAATACTGGGTCCACAGTGTCAACATAAAAACATAATGTATTTGTATTATGTACATTATATACATTTTGTATATAATATGTATGGTGTTAATATAAAAATATAATGTAGGAGATGCTTTTCTTTTTCCTTCCAGCACTGGAGGAATCTTTTTTGCAATAAAGAGGAGTTCAGAAATCTAGAATAAAAGTCTCAGCTTATGGGATAACTGAGCCCCTATGTTTCAGCACCCGGAAAATGTCAACCGATTAAAACTGGCAGAGAAGAACGATTGCCAACATGTTCAAACAATTAATGAAACACAACAAGGCATGTCATTGTTTGTGAAATTTTTGTGACTGCCAGATACCATTCAGTTTTACACTTGATCACTCATGGAAACAATTTTTTTTTTCTGTCCAGTAAGAAAATATAAAATTGTCTCTACACTCACAACTGCCAGCATTAAAAGCAATAAAGATCTTTGAATTCTATCTGAATGTGTTTTGATATCAAGTAACCTAATGAAATGATAATCTAATGAGCTAATGCACACCATTTCTGATAATAAATGCAACCATGCTGGTGAAAATTTAATTAAGGTAAATACCCATTATGTCTTCAGTTATATCAGTATAAAAATTTTCAAAATAAAATGAACATCTATTCAACACACCTCAAAATGGCTTAAATACAAAATAGACTTTCTGTGAAACTTTCAAGGACACAGTCTATTTTCACCTTGATGAGTAAATCATATATTATATAAATTATATTCACATATATATATGAATATTATATTTCTATATGAATAAGTAATATATTATATTGCTACTACCATCGATATATTATGTTACTATTATTATCTGTCAACAGCTTACTTTAAAGATCTCTCCTTATTCCTATTTTTGGATAAATTAATATTGTATCTAAATCATGAGACTTGAACAAACAAGAGCACAATGTTTCAGTCATACTTTTTCTTATGCATTCTTTACACCATCCCACAGATGAAATATTCTTTAAAAAAGTTCTTTCCTTGCCTGGTGACATGCCATTAAAAAAAAAATAAATTGTATGGTACCAAAAAGCTTAGCATCTGATGTAGTCATGTAGATGTCATGTTACTATAAATATATATTCATTATTTTGTTAATCTCCTTTAAGGATTTCGGTGCTTTAAAGAACACACACAGTAGTTTTATAGTTCACTATATACTGTTAGGAGAAACAATGTCACAAAACAAAATGTTCATAGGAATAAGGGATATGATAGATTATTAAAATAGATTATTTTTGAACTTTGGATCTCTTTAGAAATTACAGACATCTCTGAGTTTCTGTTACGTGAGGGCCAGATGGTTCTGCTTTGGGATGGCATGAAACACAATCCCAAGACAGCATTCAGCAGATGTCTAGGCAGCAGCTCCAGCTGACCAGACAAGTTTGCTCTTTCACACAGACAAAGCCAGGAATGATGCAAGACAAGGAAATAACCCACAAACACTATGGTCCCTGAGTATAGAGAAAATAATGCAAAAACTTAAAGCAAACATATAAACACATAAAATTTAAACCTCAAATCCATCATACTTTTGATTTTTTTTTTTTTGGGTGGGGAGAAATAGGGTAGAAAAGTGGCCTAGGGAAAGAAGCAATTGGATTTTGTTGCTCTGTAAGAAGAATACTTTTGTTCTGATGAAGGTGCTTATCTCCTTATCAACTACAAAATAACTGAATTTGATAACTACAACTGTTGTTTTGACTAGAAGTATATTGTTTATGTCCACAGAGTGTTCTGACAAGATGTCCAGAATCAACACATGCCTGCTGAACCAAATAGCGTTTGTGGGTTTTAAACTATATGGGGATCACATGACACCACTTATATTTTTTTTCTTTAATATAAGCAATGAAAATAAAAGATTGCACTTTTATTTCTGTGACTGACATTCGGATAGAAATTAGAACCTAATAACACAGCATCTGGAATACTGTACAGGCATTAAAGAAAAAAAAATAAACCCAAACAACTAAAAGGAGGATTTTGCAGTAAAGCAAGACTAAAACACAGAGGGATTTGGTTTTACTCACAATCTTCTTACTTTTTTTTCATCTCTAAGCAAGGTGTTTCCTTCCTCACCATTTTAGTTTACTGCTGGATATTTATGACGTAGAATGAGAGCAAAATTAATTTCAGTTGGATCTACATCTGCTTCTCCCTTTCCAAGTCCAAATATTTCTAACTAAAGCCTTGGATACTCACCAAGCTGCTGTTGCTCTGCTTTCTATCATGATTTGTGTGGAAAGACAACAGAAGAGCATCTTTCAAAGGAAACTCACAAAATACTAGTCTAAATAAGCAGAGGAACTGTGGCTTTGAGATTGCCTACATGTAGGTGAAAATGCTTTGAGAAGGTTGATTGGAAATATGGGAGGGAGAATATTTCAAATATGCCTCGTATATTCAAAATGCAAGTTGGAGGTTTTTTTTGACATAGAATGTAATGCTGTTTTTTTCCTTTTCTCCATGGGTAAATAACATCACAAAGTATCTCTGGGGCAACTACTGTGTTGGCAATCCTACTGAAAAGCCCAGTGGTGAAAAAATAATGGGTGATAAACCATTTTCTTACTCATATTGATGCTCCTTCCAGAAGAATCTGATTTTTTTTGCAATGCTTCCACATTGCAAAAAGCTCTTTCTGTCTTTGAGCTTCAGTTTTCTTTGTAAAAGTTTGACTTCATTTGTTAGCAGTAAACTCTTTTTTTTTTCATACCTTTTTATTTAAGAGTGATTTAAGAAAATTAAATCACTCTTGGGTTCAAGATTTTATTGCCAAATTTCCTTATAGGGATGTATCATTGCAGCCAGACTGGTTTCAGACTTCTAAGACATCTTTTTTTGTGACATTACATACACAGGATTTGATCTTCATCTCTCATCTGTATACATGGATTACATCAGCATGTTAAGTTCCTAAATTTGAAGCTAACAACCCATCCTGACAGTTTACATCAGTAGATAAGGAAGCTTTCAGATACTGTAATTTGAATGATGGAACCATGTGAGTCAATCCCAAGAAAAAGTGAGATTTTGAATTGATGGCACTCTTACCAAATACATTTATAAATAATGTCTTACACAGAATTGATTGTTATTTATATTCAGAGTGCATTTGATAGTTGTAAGCTCCTGTAATCTATGTATGTGCATTCTGATGTAGTTTTCATGCTCTGATTTCAGATGTTTAAAAACTCCCATGGACCTCAAGGAACCTTTGAGCCATATATAAACCATAAGGCCTGAGATGACAAATGTGACAGGATTGTAATAAAAATAATTATGTATGCATGTAAAACATTGAACCAACAATCTTTATAATGCATTTTCAAGGCCTGTGAGATCAAATTTGCATGAACAGAGGTCAAGCATCATAGATCTCTTACACTCACCATATGCAGCTGGGCTTTTCACTTTTCTTTTAAATATATAACTTTACTGTCACCTGTCTTTTTGCTTATCATAATTCCTTCTGTCCTAGGATGACTTTATGATGCCTTTTTTCCCCAGTCATCTGTTCTGTTTATGGTGGATATTAAGTTTTGCACCTTTAAGACTGGTTCCAACTGTGAAGGAGGAGAGAAGAAGCACAGAGTTTTGTGGGAATCCACAAAATCAGAGGGTTTTGGGAAAGCTTCAAAAGGCAGGCCTCAGAGACAGAAGAACTGTGATTAGAGTTAAGCAGTAGCCATGATATAGGTGAGCAGAAACATTATTTAAACTATAGAAAAACAAGGAGAAATAGAACAATGATCTGTGTATTAACGCTTGTCTAGAACAACTGCCTAAGCTACAGAAAAGTTTATCTAGCAAGATATTAGGAAGTTTGAAGCTTAATGATGGAGATCTGTGCATTTTGTTTTAAGGCTTACAAGTAGCTATTGTATTTGAAAGAAGCAAGCATTGTTTTCACCAAAGGTACGTGTGCTTATAGTGGTTGGATAGAACTACTGTCAGTATTCTTTTGCTATTTGTGATTGGTCAAAAAACTTATAAAGTAAGTTGTAACATTAAGTTCTTTGTCTGCTGCCTGAGATGTGAGCTGTTGGCATCTTCCCATTGTCATAACCATGTAATGAGACTGATGCTGAAAAATAAAACAGCTCAAGGCACATTCCACAGCAGTCCCGTCCCTTTTGTGACTTGTACATAGCCCCCGGCTGGAGATAAGTTTGTTATCAGAAACTTGCTTGCACTTGCTGTCCTGCATCTTCTTCTGAACTGTGTTGTCTACAGACAGACAGCAGAAGAGAGATCTCCTTTGCTTTTTAGTTAGGTTTTTTTTTAGCTAGTTGAGACAGAGAAGTTCCTTGGAATGTGGCTTTTCTTTTTCTTGGAACTGTTCAAACCTGCTCTGGTCTGAAAACCCAGAAAAACATCAGGAGCTCACACCTGTGGCCCACCAGGGCCTGGGACATGGCATTTCCAGTGCAGGAGGGACTGATAAGAGACTAAGTGAGCCGAGCTAGCCCCCATAACAAGGACTTTTTGAATTTGTCATCTCTTTGGAGGAGTGAGAAATTTTATTTTAAAATATTATTCATTTTTTATGCTTGTGAATATTTTGCTTGTTAAATAAAGAATTTTTTCCACTTTTCTCCAAGGAAATTTTTCCCAACCAGCTGGGGGAGGGGCTGCTTGAATCTACTTTCTAGAGGGACCCCTTTGGAAGTTTCTTCCCAAATTTTCCCTAACCCAGGACTCCTTCCCTCCTTCCTTTCTGCCTTCCTGCCTTCCACGTTCCCTCCATTACTAGCATCCCTTAAAGTAGAAGACTGGAAAAACCCTAGAAGAAAATTGCAAATTTTAGACAATTTGAAAAATTGGCCATTATTGTTACAAGAAGAAAAGAAAAAAATCAAGGCAGTAGTTTATTCACAGAAATTTGTATTCTGGTATTCACCAGAGAAGGTATGATAAAGGGAAGCTTGCTCAATAGTCCTTCTTGTTTTTTTCCGACAGCAAAACTGAGGCAAAAATAAGCACATAAAGAAATCAGTGTGATTTAGCCTCGTGTTCCCTTAAGGAGTCTAAGATTGGAAGGCGGATAAACAGTAAAATAGGACAAGATCATATCTCAAATTATCTCCTGCCTTTCAAATAATGTTTCTACTTATTTTTTCACTTTTATAACCAATTTTATCTTTGTTATTATCCCTGTCTTCTCACATTTCATACGAACTGGGAAAATCACCAGTGAATTAATAAAAGCAAAGGAAAAGTTTCCAAGTAGGAAACAGTCATGCAATTTAAATCCTAAGGTAGTGGGTTGCAGAACCACTGATAATCACAGATTTTGTTAGAACAATTTATTCTACATTATCTCCCAAAAGAATTACCTAAACTATCACTCAGGTTTATATGTAATATTGAGGATATATTAGAGAATTAATGTACTCTTTTCAATAGTAAACTTCTGGTCAATCAAATTAAAGTTCCTCCCTTGTGTAGAGGATCCCTAGATGAGCATGTAAAGAGCAATTTAGACATCACTGGTTTTTGATCCTCTCTTTACAAAATTTTTGCATTACTGTGCAGTACTTCTGTGTTGGAATCATCTGTAGGAGGAGAGGCAAGGTCATGTTCTGGATTCACATCCATGGGAGAGAGTCTGGTTCACACCACAGCTTCAGCACATTCAGAGCTCCTAAAGAGCAGGCAGGGCATGGTGACAGGGATGTCAGAGAGGTGCTGGGAAAGGCAGGGTTGCCTCTATGTTGGGAACATATTAGGGGCCAGCAGTAGACGCTGCAGCTGGGACACAGACAGCACGGTGCCAAAGCAGCGACAATGGTTGGGAATTGCACTGGCCTCCCAACCTGTCGGGATCATTTGTTTGTCAGAGTGACTCCGAGAAAAGTTCCAAAGTCTCTTTTCCCAGCCCGGCGCTTAAAAAGGGAGTCAGAGCTCTTCATCTTTCGGTCTCAAGGTCGTTTATTAGTTCTTATCTATAAAATTTTCTTTCTGCCCAGCAGAGATCTGCTCAGCAGGGCAGCCACAGGCACTCTGCCTGCCCCCAGGGCGGTGTTGTGTCTTTATACTAAAAGCTACGTGTACAATATTTACAATTACTCCCCAATACCCATCACCTATGCTAGACAGTGAGCTTCTACTCTAAACCAATAAGTAAGTGCCAACATCACTACGGAAGATGGAGGCCAAGAAGAGGAAAGAAGAAGCACGAGGCACGCCCCGATTCCTCCATCTTGTCTCCATAACCCCCCTGTACAGGGATATAACCCCCCTGTACAGTAATCCTAAAATACATAATTCACCCTGTGATAATTTCACTAATATTCTACCTAAACTCTTGTGGCTTGCTGATCTTCATAGAAGGTTGGTATTTGCTCCACGGGCCATAATCAAACTCACAGAGGCATTTTGGGCTCTGTGCCAGGGTCTCTGAGCCCCCCGGCAAGGGTCTTGGCTGCTCAGGACAGCCAAAGGGATGTCCTGAACCCGACACCAACCATTAAGGGTTACATGAACCCCATTTTAATGATTTGAAGTTGAAATTAATCAGGAAGAAATAAGTTAATTATGATCACTGATAGTAACTAATCCTGTGTTTAAAGATATGATACTTAGCTCAATGGTTTTGCTCCAGCACAGGGTGGATTTGAAGCAATCAAAAGAGACAAGATTAAATCTTGCTGGCTACCGGGTAATCTTACAAATATTATTTAAATAATCAATAACTGTTTGTGCATTAAATTTCTGAATATTAAGTAAAATAATTTCTTAACAAATATCTTTTCAGACATTACCTTCTTTCAGTCACTAGGGCTTTTCATATTTTATTACTTTTTCTTCTTTGTAGGATACAATTTGACAGATCTTTACAATAAATTCAAGTCTCATTGACAAAATTCTGAGATAGGCTTCAAAAGGCATTTAAAAAAATTTATCAGCTTTTCAGACCTCTCAAGTAAAATTCCTCCAGATGCAGAGAGGATTTTTTAAATCTAGGGTCTGTAAATATTTACAGAATTATGATTTTTTTTTTTTTTTTTTTTTTAATGCAATCCTGATGGAAAAAAGATCTGTAATAGAAGAAAAGAGTTTTTTGTCTCAACTTCAAGGAGAGTCGTGGTGGAATTTTGATGTCTAAGAGCTCTTTGGCAACTCAGCAAGAAGCACTAACTCATTTTAGTAAGATTTGCCTGTTATAAATTGCAGCTTGTTGCCAGCTTTTGATTGGACCAGATGATCTCCAGAGGTCTTTTCCAACTATAACACTCCTGTGATTCTGTGATTTTGTGACCTTCAGGTGTAAGCAATGTGAGATGTCAATAAAGTGCATGTATCACTTGCACTTTTGTCAGATAATGCTGCAAGAGTAATTCATACTGTACCAGAATGGGAAATGCTTCCCAAGCCCTGCTGAGCAGTGGGATCTTTTTCTGGATAGGGTGATATTCTTCACAAACACAGTTCCTGGAAGGCTCAGCAAAAATGCATGTAGAGGCCAACTGTTAACACACATTTTAGAACTTTATTGTTCACTGGAGCATGAAAGATCTAACAGGATGCAAATGGTCATCCCTGTAGATAAGAATTGATCGGAAAATTCACAACTGGAGAAACTGCTGGTGGGAAATTATTGTACAATGTCATTGAAACCAAGTGAGTTTTGCTATAAATGAGAAAGAGAAGAAATATTGGACTTTTGTGAGAGCTAAATTGCATTGCATGGTAGTTGTCAGCCTGTCAGTGAATGAGATTAAAACAATTCCTATAGTATAGATCTGTCCAGAAACATAATCTAGGAGAAAATGCTTAGATGAAAACTATAAAAACTGCAGTTAGACTGCAAAATCTAATCAGCATTGATTGGTTGAAGGGTTAGGTTTTCTGCCCTAAATTTTTTTAAATTCTTTTTTGGTTTAATAGATCTTACAGTAGAATTTGAAAGGAGTAAAAACACAATCATTGTTTTTTAAATCTAGGACCTGTAAATATTTACAGAATTATGATTCTTTTATTTTTTTATTTGTTTATAATTATTTCCTTTCAAGAATTTGTTTATAATTGTTTCCTTTCTTGAGTGTCGGTATGCACACACACTAAGCCTTTATAGCCTTCATAATACTAATATTGTCAGATTTCTGATTTAATTACAGTTACAGGCCAACACTTTTGCCTTAAAATAATTCTTTTTAAGAAAGATTATTCACAACATTGAAATTTGACATTAATAAGGGGTTGTCTAGACATTACTTTAACTGAATGATTTATACTCATCTGTGAAGTGGATTTTTTTCTGCAAAATAACACTGAGGTTTTCAAAGGCTTTCAACAATAGGAAAGCATTGCACTTTATGGATTTTAAAATAATTCTGAGTATGTCTTCTGTGTTATATTACACGTTTGATCCTTTATACCAGTATTTTATATGGAGGTAGAAAATTCAGTGCACAAAAATCAGGAATTATCCCAAATTAACAATGGAACAGTTAGACAGCTTCCCAGCAAAAGCCACTAACGCAGACTTTTTGTTGACTCCCAAGACTTTAAAGGTCAGGCTTTGGCAACCAGGCCAGTCAAGTCTTGGAGCATGGGAATAAACCAGTTGTCTTCACCATGGCTGTCACATATTTAAACAAAAATAAATACATAAGTACTCTATTGTGTTAGGAATGATAGCTGTACAGAGCTTTGGGCAAATCTTTCCCTAGTCTCCTTCACTGAAGAAGATATTTGCCAAAATGTCAACACAGTAAGTGAGGATTCAGGGGACTTCCTCTCTACGAGGAGAGGATCAACACTAAATTTTGATCTGGTCACCATTTTACCAACTTTAAATCTGACATTTAATAAGGTTGATAAATTCCTAAAAACATTTTTCATATTTAATTTAAATTATTAATTTAATCTACCCACATATAATAAAATAGGTGAAATGAAAGAATAATTCCACTGTAACTTTTTTCCTGAAGTCCTTCAATCAGTCCAGTTAAATATATAACAGAAAATGCTCACTCTATAGATTTTTTTTTAAGAATAAAGGATGAGGCAATCTGTTAGAAGTAGGGAAATAATTTTCTGCCAATATTATTGCTTTTCTGTATGCATTTTCAATTAACTATATTCCTGCTGTTTCAACACTAGGCCATGCATGGAGAGGCAGAAAAATCTGAGGGTATCTGACTTTTCATCCACACATTGTTATTAATATGGATTACTCATTAAAGTGCAGCTTCAAAAATTGGGAGAAATTTGCTAATGAGCTACTTAGGCCCTATAATGACAAGAAAAAGTTAAAAATTGAGATTTAAAATTATTAGAAATGGAGACACACTGAAAAGTAACAGACACAGTAGCAAAGATGAGAAATGCTCAGAACCACTATTTTAATGTATTTTTCTAGTCTAAGTTTACAACTATTCACAAGAAGGTCTTACAGCTGAGAAGAAATATTCAAAGCTATTTATAGTCATCACAAAGCAGAAAAGTGAACTCTCAAACCAGGTAAAATTTCTCTTTCTATTTGAGAACAGATTCTTCATCTAGAATAGTCAGAATATAACTAAACATTTATAATATGCCTGAGCACTAGCACCAGGAGATCAAAATTAATCTCCACCACAACTTGATATTTTTAAGGTATTTTTATAAACCCTATTAACAAAAGACTTTTCCAACAGAGATGAAAACAATGACTGCCAAATAATAATTATAGATGCCAAATACAGTAAAGTTTCTATCCATTTTCCATTGTATCTCATCACTATCTTCCTTAGCAATTTATCAGAATTACCCTTCAACAGAAAAGCCGAAATGGAGGGGAAAACAAAAACTTGCTGGGACTAGTCCGGTGTCTTTTTCTATTTGTAACAACCAAAACAAAAACAAATCTTCCAGATATTTTGTGAGCTATTCTTCAGTACCAAAATACAGTAGAGGACTTCAGATAAGAAGACATTGAGCCCCTGAAGTGCCCAGCAGTAGTTACTGTGAGTTTCTCAGCTGAGTTCTGCCCATCTGTTGTTAGCGCTTCCTATATTGCTAGGGTAGTGTCAGACCTCACAATGTTCTTTGTCCTGAATTCCATCACCAGAGAACTATTTTAAGAGCAGGCTAACTGCTGAAGTGCTCTAGAGAAAAATGTACTTCAGTTTACTGGTTTGGCAGAAATTTTCATCCATTTCTCTCAATGTTTGTAAGACACATGTTTCGAACAGTCTGACTCATAAAAGGAAAAGAACTTATGCTTATCTGACTCTTTTTATTTCTGTGGTAGTCTTCAGATATCAATGGTTGGCAAATTACCATTTGGATGTTTGTCACTTGGAAGAGATACATGAAGCTGTATGATGCACATAAAAGTAACATGCTGTCTTCAGTAAACTGTAATATTTGGGAATTTATTCAGATCCCGTTTGAGTTTAGATCTAGATGCAGATATGTAATTATATTCATTAAAATAATCTGTTGATTTAAGTTTTCCTTTACATAAAGCACAAAACATGGTGCTACTCACTAATTTTAATTAGGCAAATTTTCAGAAGCCATATGAAATAGGTAATGTGAGGAAGAGGGCTGTACTACTTCTTTTAACTTAATTGCATGGACTTAAAAATATTCTTTCATTGACACTACTAGATTCAGACAAAGTAGTGCAAAGTTCTTGCCACAGCAGATTAAGTACCAGCATTCTTAGTTGATGAGATCTACTAATCACAGAATCTGGGGTTTTTTTGATCATTATGACTCCATTGGTGAATGCTGGGTACACTAGTTTGGGGGTTTATGTATTCCATTGGCTAATTAAACAAAATAAATGATACCTGAGCTATGATTAAAAAGTAGGAATATTAATTCTTCCTCTGAAAAGTAAAGAAAAACTAAGAGGTGAAGCAATAAGCAGCACTAAATACATTTTTGACCCACAATTGGTCCTTGTGTACTTCTGATTATCTTCATTAGACCCCCCCACTATAAAAAACAGTGTAGTGCTATAAAGGAACAAGTGGTACAAGTTTAAAAAGTGGTCATGGATGACAAAAGTATAGTTATTTTAAAAATTCCATATAAAAAAGAATATATTAAAAAAACAACAGGACACAGTTGCTAGTCTAAATAAAAAAAGAAATTGTGAGGTAAAGAAAATACCCATCAGAGATGAAAAAATTCTGAAGGAAAGAAAGAGCAAAGAATCATTCCACTGAGATTTGAGGATATCAGGGAAATGTGTGAGATATTAGCTTGTTAGATACAAAGGCTGTAGAAAGGACAAACAGTGGTAGGAAGAATGAAAATCTCTCTAAAGAAAGAAATGACTAATTCACCAACCAGACTGAACCCTGGTTGTTGGTATTCCTCAGAGCCCTATTCCTGGAAAAATAGTGTTTGCTGTTCACAATAATTTCTCAGCTAAAACTTGACTCCACAGCTTTGTTTAAGCATTTTTCATCAGTTGTTTAACATCTCCCAGTCTCAGACACCTTTTATTTGAATAACTAGTCAACATGATCCATACAGTAGGTTAGAATCCTGAAAGCATTTTATGTACACAATAAAATACATATTTCAATGGAATAATGTGAAAGAAATTAAAATTGGAGAAACTTAAGGGAAAGATCTGTGACTTTGATTGTAATATCTTTGAAAAAAGTACTTGCATTAAACTAACTTAAATCCTTGACTTTTCCAAGAGCTGTTTTTATAACAGTTTGATACTGCAGTAACATGGAGAATCACAACAATTCGTGAGCCATATTGAGAGGTCAGGCCTTGTTTTCTCAAAGTTCAGGAGTAAAAAATGCATATATAGAAATGTGATGTCTTTTAGGTAAAAAGGATGGGTTTTCCCCAAGTTCGTGGCTGTTCAAACTTCAAGCAGCTTGACAGTCTTAAGTCCCAATTACCAAAGGGAGCAAATGCTTCCAGCACAGTAATGAAACTTCAGGCAGTATGGATCTTTTTACAAGGGTAATATCCATACTGCCTGAAATGGGGCTTTCTTGGGGATGCATCTGAAACCATGGAACTCTTGCTCCTGACAGCAAGTCAATCACAAAATACGAAGTACAATGTGTTCTGTCTTCCCCACGGTAAACACAGATCTGTGTGAGCACTTTGCTTGTTCTCTATTCCTTCTCCTCATCATCCCCTGAATATCAGAAAAAAATGAAAAAGTAAATAACATTGGTATGAAAACACAAAAGAATAAGAATATATGTATGGAGAAGTGTTTTAGTCTTCCATTTATCTTGCAAAATTAAGAATACTAAAGGGGCATGTATGAAGGAGGGACGATACCTACAAATGCTCTCAAACGTGTCTCGAAATTTCAAGCATGATTATTGTGAGTTCATTAGTATCACTAATAGATTCTCCAAGAAATGAATTTTTCTTACTGTTATTAAATTCAGAATTGTAAGCCATTTGTTAAAGCATAAGCAGAGATTCAACATAGCAGAAATAAAGCTGATAACCATCTTCATGTCCACTGATAGTGCTTTGTAGGGTGAAAACACAAAATAGGCAGTGAATCTGCTAGACTTCTAGAAAAGCCACAGTGTAAGATACATTCACAGTATGAGCAGAGCATCTAATGCTTATTTACTTATCCTATAATGAGAAAGTTCCCAAACAGATGGTGTGACCAAGCCTCAGGAGACTTCAGTGGGATGTCTGGAAATTGATGGGGCTTTTTCTAGCTGGAAATAGAAAACTAAACAAACAGAAATAAAACAACACTCCAAAATTAGTAGAATGGATAATTTTCTTCAATTCCATCTTGCATACCAGATGAAAATACAGAGCACCCCAAAAAAAACATAGCATGACTTCCATTTTTAGATAGAAGAGTTACAAAAAGGGTATTGATTTTTTTTTCAGATATTTATAAAGTGAAAAAAAAAATCTTTATTTGTACATATGAATGTACTGCATTTCTACTGTCTGTAACATCCTACTATTTTCTAACCATGGGGAAAGCTGCAGCTTCATTAAAAGAAAAGTTGAAGTACAAGTAGAATTTCCCACGATTTTTTAGAATTTATGGATGCGTTTACTTGCTGTGAATTATTCTGGTTTTACTTTTGCAAAGATACAAAATGAAAATATACAAAGATTGTACTTTAACTGCTCTGGCATTCAGCTTAAGCATAATCTTTTTCAGCATCCATAGATCACATATTTAATATAACAATCCACCTGTGGCCTTTTCCATTCCTATGTTTAGGAATAGAGATATGCCCACTACTCCTTTTTATTCCCCATATTCCAAAGTAATTTAAAGCTACTCTGAGTCACTTTCTACAATGCAATAATCCCACTTGTACTTGTGGGCAAAGGTAACTTACATGTGTACACCTTCCAGTCCTGAGACTGTTCCTTCCTAAGCCATTTAGAGACAAAATGTGGTGCTGACATTTAAGTCTCATTTAACCTCTGTCTCAGTTATAAGGCTCTTACAGTGGTGTGACTGCACATAATTTTTGTCTAACTGGAAATAAAGCCTTATGGTTTCGCAGCTGATGAAAACATAGATGATGTCTCTGATAGGACTGTTATCAACCATAAATGTGCACTTGTTTATCTGATTGTGGCTGCCTAGGGCTTCAGTGCAGGAAGTGGCCTTTCCTGAGGGGCTGAGTGATTTGAGAAAGGCAGACTATACTTTTAATTAGCCCTATTGATTCCTTACAGGAAGAACTTTAAGGTTTGTTTTGTTACTGTTCAGAAGGGAGTACAGCTACTCTCTGGAGTCCAGCTAACCTGTGGCAGCTTGACCTAAAGACTTCGGTGCTTTGTTAATAGTTGTTAACTTCTCTAAAGAGTACACAGAGCTGCAGAAGACTTCTTGGAAAAATCCAAAAGACAAGACACAAGGTGCAGTGACACATTGAGAGAGGAAAATCAGACAAGGGATAGATATAGCAAAAGTTATTAGATGATTTATGAAGGGAAAAAGGTCTGATGAGTCCCAGACTTTATGTAGAACAGAGAGAGAAATGGCAAAACAAAGGCTGAGTTATTTGATTCAGAGCTTCTCCACCTTCAGAAAAATAACCACAAACCAAACTAAAAAAACCCACAACATGGCTCTTCTTTTTTCCACTCTGCACAAATACTCTGGAACAATGACCTATTCTGTCACAGTAAAAGGCTGACAGGTGATTACTTTCATATCCAAGTCTTTCATCTCTGAAGAAAGCACATTTCAATATCCATGGCTGTCTATTAACTGCTTCATGGCTTATGTACAGAGTCTTTCCACTGTTACAACTGAATAATTTTATTCAAGAGAGCAGAATTACACCCCAATTAAGAAGCGCTTTATGAAAGCACTTTATGAAAGGCTTCTTATTTCTTTTCACATTGGAAGAAAAGCAAAGTTGATTTCATAATTCTTTTATTTACTTTTTGCTTTTTCTCCCTTCCCTTCCCTTCCCTTCCCTTCCCTTCCCTTCCCTTCCCTTCCCTTCCCTTCCCTTCCCTTCCCTTCCCTTCCCTTCCCTTCCCTTCCCTTCCCTTCCCTTCCCTTCCCTTCCCTTCCCTTCCCTTCCCTTCCCTTCCCTTCCCTTCCCTTCCCTTCCCTTCCCTTCCCTTCCCTTCCCTTCCCTTCCCTTCCCTTCCCTTCCCTTCCCTTCCCTTCCCTTCCCTTCCCTTCCCTTCCCTTCCCTTCCCCTTTAGTTTTGTCAGCTTTTCCCTCTGGAGCTAAAAATTCTCTTTCAAAAGATGGAAAAGACATGGAACATTCTTTTTTCTTAAATCCAATGCATTATTAATTTTTTGTTCAAATTAAGCTGTTTTTTTAAAAACAAATCTCAGCACCAGAAGATTTTGAAGAAGATGCAAACATCTTAGGAGGAGAAAGTAAAAATGTTGTAGTGGTAGAGTGTTTGTTTTCATATTTTTACAGTGGTTTCAAATCCTTTGCAAATTCCAGTGTGAACATGTATTTAGTGACTCTAATTATCATAATATGTCAGCATATGTATATTTTGTAAGTTTTTTTTTTATAGTAAAAAACCTTTGTGTTTTGGAATGGTTAAAAAAAAACAAAACAAAACAAAACTTTGGGATTTGGAATATAATTGGTGGTGGGCTTTCACAAGGAGAGTTCATGACTCTGCTACCCCAACTCTCTCCAGCTTTAGAATGTTGTAGACCACTTTTATCTCTAAAGGTGAAATATTCTATTGCCTGCACATTATTTTCACATAAATCTTGCATTTCTGCACTAAAAAGATGATTGTCAAGAAAAGGGCAATTGCAAAAAAGAGCAATATAGGTTGTGCATTAACAATTTAGAACGTAACATTCTGTATTTATGTATAAGGCAATTTCAAACTCTGTTAAGAGAGTTTAAGCACATGTTTTGTCATTTCATCAAAAGATCTGAGATTCTGTAATGGATTGACCTTGACAGGATGCCAGGTGTCCACCAAACTGCTCTATCAACTTTCCTCCTTATCAAGACAGGATGGGAAATGTGATAAAATCCTTGTGGGCTGAGAAAAGAACAGAGAACTCACTCACTAATTTCTATCATGGGTAAAACAGACTTGGCTTGGGGATACTAATTTAATCTGTTGCCAATCAAAAGTCAGAGTAGGTTAACAACAAATTAAAACAGATCTTGCACACTTTTGCCGTATCCTTTCCTTCTTCCCAGACTCAACTTCACCCTAGCATGGGATCCTTCCACAGGGTGCAGTCCCTCAGGCACAGATGGGATCGCTGTGGGACCACAGGTCCAACCAGCAAACCTGCTCCAGCATGGGTCCACCTGTGCCTGGTATCGCAGGTCCTGCCATGAGACTGCCTCCAGCACAGGCTTCCAATGGGGACACAGCCTGCTCCAAGCACCCACCAAAACAACTTGAATTGAAAGAAACACCTTGCTTTGTAGGTTAATGGCAATACCATATTGTTATTTGGATGAACAATGCTGCTGAAAAGTAAATAAGCCACTTAGTGTCCTTTACTGCAGCATGGTGCCTTTTACCTGTTTACTACTCTCAAAAGTCATAAAAATGGGGTTAAAATTTTCCCAACAGAGCATTATATTGAAAGTCCTCCTTCAGAGTTCCTCTCATTAGGGAACTAGGTAGCACCATTATCTAGTTGTTGAAAATAAGCAAGTAAAATTATGACATGAAGACAAATTTCTAAAGAAAATAAACAGGACTATGTGGAATTTTCAGCATTGATGCTGTCTTGAAAAGAAGTAAGAAATCTGCTTGAGACAGGCGAAGCCATTTACCCAGGTTCTTCATCTGAATAGTCACAGTTTTGAGGATCTGTCTTTGCAGAAGATAAGGGAGTTGTCCTTGACTTTTTCAAGGTCAAAATT
The DNA here is from genome assembly GCA_024362935.1 of Setophaga petechia. Lineage (NCBI taxonomy): Eukaryota > Metazoa > Chordata > Aves > Passeriformes > Parulidae > Setophaga > Setophaga petechia. The sequence continues at coordinate 34,467,404 of JANCRA010000008.1, forward strand.
CACTATCAGAAAATCTTGCTACAATAAAGCCCATGTATATTTATGTGTTTCTCTTCTTTGCTTAACTTTTATGATCTGAACAAAACAGATCATTGAAAAGTATAATCCTGTAGAGTTTTTTTTTTGTTGTTGTTGTTGTTGTTTTGGGGTTGTTTTTCTCTCTGGTTTTTTGGTTTGGTTTGTTTTTGTTTCTGTTTTGGTTTTTGTTTTTTGGGGTTTTTTTTCAGATGAAATTTAAGAACTTCAGCGCTACTGGAAGCACTGCTTTTGGGGATCTGAAACAAAAAAAGGCATTATATCTCTAGGCCATAAAGGCCATTGAAGTCCAATAATCTGATTTATTAGGTCTCAGGGTACTGTACCCGAAGTCTGTTAATGCTTTATTTTCAGTGTTGATAGAGACTGCGGTTAAAATGTAATTATGAGACTTTGAGGAAATTCTGTCAAAGTAATTGACACTTTGGTGTAATTGATTCACACAGAAATTGTACATATATGACACTAAACCTAAAATCAGTAGATACAGGTTGAACTTTGCTTTGCTCCACTGGACTATGGCTCTTTTAGTGAAACTGAACAAGGTTATTGTGGTGTTCTACAAGATCTACATTTTCTCAGGTTTTGCTAAGAAACATTTGGACACTGCTAATAACTAATATGCTTTTCCTCAATTCAGCACATGCTTGAACATACCTTGCTCAGAGTAAAGCATGCTGTATTAGACTGGGACCTTATCTGGAGATTATTCCTTCCTGAAAACAGAAAAGAAAGGATGATTTATTTAGAAATGAAATATTCATAAAGCGATTACATCTACAAATCTATGTAACATTGTTTTTTGAATTAGCACCACCTTTTTTGTCGTTTAAATAAAAAGTTAAAAATATTGTGACTTTTCATGGTAAGTTTGAATAGGATGCACATGAATATTGGGAGGGTTTGAACTACTTCTTCTTTAAAGGTGAAAAAAACCAACTTAACCTTTAAATTGGCAACCTTGGTGTCGATTTCAGGCTGAGAAAAAATAAAATAAGAATATTAATTTTTCCAGGATGGAATACCTTGCCAATGCAGTCATAATAAGCATGTTAATTTATTGCCCCTGAGTAATTCAACTATTCTTTGTATGTATGCTCTTTATGCCAAATTTCTTTGTTGCTGATAAAATAAATGACAGAAATAGCTGTGATCTTTATAGTTTCTATTCATACTGGGTCAACAGATTAAAACTCCTATTGGGCTTTTAATGAGGAGAGAGCTTAGAAGAGACAGAGATCCTAAAGCTTATTTTCTGGTTTTGTAGTAGCATTTTTCATGCATTAAAAAAATGAGACAGAGTGTTTTCTTGTCATGCTTCTCAGTTGAAAAGTATCCCACAAAGTATTACCACTCAGGCCTTTTTGTCTAAGGAGCTTAGATCTTGTTTGTCCTTTCATTATCCCCCTGCAATTTCACATTTTATTTTTCATGCTTTAATTATCTCAAGACAGCATTGGTAGGGCATAGCAATTAATAATATTATTCTTCTACTCATTATCTCTTTATAAAGATATTGTTGTATATTGTGTCCTTCTTTAAGCACCAGATTTAAAATACAACTATGTGCCCAAATATATATAAGTCTTCTATTATACTGTTTGGATGTGCATTTAAATAAAACCTGCTCAAGTCATTTGTACCAGGTCCTGAGGATGCTTCAGAAATAATTTCAGTGTTATCTAATACAGTGAAATATACCAGCTTTCAGCATTGACAGCATTTAGATGTTTTTATCCACTTCAATGAGTTTTTAACATTTTTACAGTAGTTTTTTAAGTATTCCTCAACAAAATTGTCTTTTGATAAACAAAATCACAGAATTTTTAGGATTGGAAGGGACCTCTGGAGATCATCTAGTCCTCCCCTCCTGCCAGGTTGTTGTCACCTGGAGCATTCGTGCAGGAATATATCCAGATGAGTTTTGAACATCTCCAGAGACAGAGACTCCATGACCTCCCTGGCAACCTGTGCCAGTGCTCTGCCACTCTCAACATAAAGAAGTTCTTTCTCATGTTGATTTGGAAATACTTTTGTTTTAGTTTATGGCCATTGCTTCTCATCCTGTTGATAGGCACCACTGAAAAGAGTCTGGAACCATCCTCTTGATACCCAGCTTTGAGATATTTATATGTATTGATGAGATTCCCTCTCAGACCCCAGATCATCTCTGTGGCCCCTGATGGACCCTCTCCAGTAGCTCCTTGTCTTTCTTGTACCGAGGAGCCCAGAACTGGACACAGCACTTCAGATGTGGCCTGGCTAGGGTTGAGAAGGGGGGGATCACCTCCCTCAGCCTGCTGGCCACACTCTTCCCAGAGCATCCCAGAGTCCCATTGGCCCTCCTGACCACAAGGGCACTGCAGGCTCATGGCCAGCTTGTCACCCAGCAGGACTCCCAGGTCCTTCTCTGCAGAGCTGCTCTCCAGCTGGTCAGCCCCAACCTGTCCTGGTACTTGGGGTTATTCCTCCCCAGGTGCAGGACCCTGCACTTGCCCTTGTGGAACCTCATTTGGTTTCTCTCCAGCCTATCAAGGTCCCACTCGATGGCAGCAGAGCCTCCAGCTGTATCAGGCATTCCCTCAGTTTTGTATCATCATCATCATCAAACTTGCTGGGGGTACGTTCTCTCCATTTGTCCAGGTCATTGATAAACAAGCTGAATTAGGCCAGTCCCAGCACTGATCCCCGGGCAACGCCACTGACTGCAGGCTTCCAGCTGGGTTCTACTCCTCTGATCATGACCTCTGAGCTCCGCCATGCAGCCAGGTGTTGATTCACTGTTCATTCAACCCACATTTTCTGAGATTACCTATGAGAATGTTATGTACAGTGTCAAAAGCCAAGGTAGGCAACATCCACTTCTCTCCCCTCCTCAACCCATCCTGCCATGACATAAAAACAACACCATAAAACCAGAAAATTATTTTAGGCTGGCTTTCTTGGATATGTGGGACAAAAAAGTTTTGCTTTACAAATTACTTTGTTTGTATCATACTTACACTTTATTTAAGAAAAAAAAAAAAAGAAATGATACTCAGTCGTAGTATTCACATGCATCTATAAATACCAAAATACCTTTGATAATTTACTTCAGAATATTATAATATGGGAATATTTTCAGAGTAATTGCATCTGTAGGACAGAAAATGCTTTGAATGTTGAATTATAGCATTCTACAGATATTAGTGCACACAAGTGCTAATAAATAGCAATAATTTCTTAAAATAAAAATTAAATTTTGACAAATCACTAAATTGTACAGTCAATTCGGTCAAATGTTTGTATTGAGTACTTTAAATACAGTTGCTGAATGGTTATGGAAACACCTTAGTTATTTAATTTTAAACAAGAAAGAGCCCCCTATTGATGCCTTTAGCTAGATCGTGAAAATTAATTAAAACAGTATAAAATGGAGTGGGGTTTTTGGTTTGTTTTTTTTTTTTTTTGGGTGGCTTTTTTTTAGTTTTGTTTCTTTGTTTGTTTGTTTGCTTGTTTGTTTTCTGTCATTATTGTTCTGTCTTTTTGTCTGGAATTTTTCATGTTCATTGATCTGGATCCTTTTCTATACCTCCATGGATGTCTGAGGTACCCAACTGCAGCAATTAATTTCCTATGAGGTTATTCACTGGCCAGTTGGAAATATGAATAGGAATGAAAAAAGGAGAGGACATCCCAGTCTTCTGCATAACATGACTAAAACTTTTCTCTAAAGAAGATTAATCCTAACACTGGCAATTCTAAGCTTGCTTCTCTTTCGAATGTAACTCATAACAAAAGTTGTTTCACTTCAATACACCAACATTCATTCTTTATCAAGGAAAATACAAACTCTACTAAAAAATGAAAGTATACATGCAATCTTAATACAGTTCTTTTACAGTCTTCAAGTTTCACTAAGTTATACAGAAGCAATTTCCCTGCAAACAATTGTCAAACATTATGTATTTTTGATCTAAATCACAGCCACATATTAATAATTCTTCTCAGAAACAGGCATATATAAGTTTATAGGACTTTCAAGAGATTCTTTAATCTAAGATATGAAAAGAATATATAGGTACAAGGAACTGTATGATTAAAAGCAAGGAGTCCACAGCTAGTTAAATTGTTGCATGGAATTCACCTATGCCAAAAAAAAAAAAAAATCCAGAAAGCAGCCAGAGAGTCATTGCATGGGAGACACTAGTGAAAGGTCTTTCCTGGGAGCCCCAAGGGAAATGGAGAAAGAGAGCCTTGTGCATTCTTACAAAGTCACCTCTGAACAACTGGATGAGCACTACCATCAGATCTCATGGCACAAACCTCAGACTGTTGTTTCTGAGCATGTACTCTGTGTGGAGACAAAACTGGAAGTCTGTTTGTATGAAGTGAGAGCAGCCTCTCTGGAAAGTCAGAAGAACCAGTGAACATTACCTGCTGAGCTGAGACTGTTCAATGTCTAAATCACCATAAGTTTTAAGGTCTTCAGAATTAATTCCATAAAGCTTACTATTTTTGTAGTTGTTTTTATATTATGATTGTCAAACAATATTATTATTCTTCTTAAAATACTAATGTGGAGTACGTTCTATCATTGATATTTTGGTCTAGTCAATAATGAACCATCATTCTTTAATTTGTTCACTAAAAAAGCAACAACCCAAATCCTCCTGACTTGTTCCCAAAACTTTCTCACACTAAGTATTTTGTCAAAAGAATAAAATTAAAAAGTGAAAAAGAATGTCACAGGGAAAAAAATATAGCTTCCAAATTAAAGAGTCACTGTAGAACATGTGTTTTATGTTTCTCTCACATTCTATTGTCAAACTTACAGGCTCCCCAGGATGACAGCTAATAACTTCTGAGTAATTACCTGGAAGGATTAAATTAGATAGCAGTTGTTTCTCTCCAGTTGCAGCTCCACCACCTTGGTGTGTCTTCATTCCATTAAGAATCTTAAGTGTGTAAATCCCCCATAGCTCCTTATGACCTTTTCCAGTTGCCTTATTTAAAATTCTTTATTCCTTAATGCATCTTCATTCATACTTTCTGTGTGACTTATGTTGCCCTCCATATTTTTCTTGACTTTTCTTTCTCCAGCTTCTATATTCAGTTGTGTTAATCCACTTTTTTTTACTTTTTCTATACTTTAGTTAGTCTTAATTTTTTTGCATTATTTTGGAAGTGTTTGTTGATCAATAAGGAAGTTCAGTGTATTTTAGAGAAGGGAAAGAAAGACATATTTCAGTGCAAGTGAGGAAAACAGAAAGATTATTGAGGGTATTTCTTTTCTGGAAAACTCTGTTTTACTCTGTGGGTAGAGATTAATAAAGTTAGAAAGGAAACTTCAGGGAAAAAAATAAGAAGAGTAGATAGTCAAATGCCTTTTGCCTTTTTGCAGTTCACAGAATCTTTATTAATTTACTAACATAAGAAGTATTGCAATGATGCTTCTGAAAAGAGAAGAAAAACACAAGTAATATGTTTCACGTTAAGAAAAATTTGGACATAATTTTTCAAAGTGGCATTCTATTTAATGGTGATATGTCTTAATATTATCTATTTTGCAATGATTGGCTACACTCTTAAGATCAGCAACTGAACTCTTGTTCTTATTTTAAGTGGAAGATGCTAACAAGGTGATTGTGTTCCTTACAAGCAGAGAAAAGTCACCACAAGCAAGACATTGTCAATCAGATTGCAGATTACATTGTCTGTTTAACTGTCCATCTTGTCTGAGAGGAAAGGAATATCAAGTTTGGGTGCTTTGAAAAACCCACCTACCAGAAATGATGAAATCTGAAAAGAGCAGTTGTGAGAAACTGAAATGTTAATGGTTAATGACTCAAACAATTGGCTATTTGCAAAAGCAGCAGGTGCTTTCATGACAGGGTGTGAGCTAACAGCCCAGGCACACCTCTGGAGGCTGCAAACTGGGGATTGAGCCAGATAAGGGAACAGGCCTATAAAAAGTGGATCCTGTGAGGTGGGGTAGTGCTTTTCATTGTGTCAATGTCTTCCCTTACAAAACTGGCTCAGGTGTGAAATCTCCCCAGGAAAGGCATCCAAACATCAGCATGTAGGCCTGAAGGCATTCATCCCTTCTGATGGTGCCTAATTGGCTCAAATATGATGATGTGAGAGGAAGCTGTCATGTCTTAGAAGGGGTCATAAACCATCAAAGGCCTCTCTCAAAGTGCCCCAGAATAATTTCTGGGACCTTTCACCAGAAGACTGTACATGATCCACAGTGTGCAACAGATCCATAATGTTGCAAACCCCTACCCACCACAGGAGAGGAACCTGGGCATTCCACCTGAACCTGAGCTAATATTAATCCACTAAAATTTGTGATTCACGGGCTTTTCCCCACCCCAACGGATCAAGAGAGCAACCACCAGCTCAACCAAAGGAGTCAAAATTGTAGCTATCAGGTCTTGTCTCTGGATCCATAGGTGGTGATGTCTTTCTACTCTAAACATTTCTTTCTCTTTCTTTCACATTTTCTTAAGTGTTATTTTTATACTTTCATAATGCTGTGTTTCTGCAGATGAAAAGTTAATGACAGTGAAGGGATTTTTTCAACTGTTAATGAAAAATATTTTAAATGCTTGCAGAAGAATTATATCCATTAATTCCAATGATATACTTAAATTTTCCCTTTTTTATTTAGTTTCTAGAGTAATTCTGTTGTCAACATGATCACATGAAATAAAGAGCAACATTTTGCATCTCAGTTTGTCATCTTGTCTTATGTGAGCCACAAAATACATTAGGAAAATTCTAGAATAATCATAATCAAAGCTTCTGAAAAACAGAACCCTTTTTAAAGTGCGAACCAAGCTGGAAATGAAGGGCCTCATTTGTGTAGTTTCTTGTTTTAAGGGTGAGGAAGAGAGTTGCGTAGAGCACATAGAATAATTTTGCAATAAAAATGCCTGAGTGGTCACTGTCTCGTTTTTTATCTGGGAAAAAATTAATTCTGCACCTCTCAGTAATACATGGGATTCTGTTTAGGTTTTATTATCCCATACAAAGATGATTTCATGTTCTCCCATGGCAGTTTGTTCTAGAACTTAAATGTCCAAACAGTCACAGAGGCTGTCTCCCTTGTTAATCACTGTGTGTGCTCCTTAGTGTATGTTAGTCTATAATTCCTTTTAAAGATTTTGTAGACTCATAAGGTCTCCTTAGACTTCTTCAGTTTAGAACATCCTCTTCTATTTAAATAAGACTTTTCTAAGTAGTTAGAAAATGACATTTTCTCAGTGTGGGCTATTCTCTTACTCTAATTTCATGTTTTACCATTGAATTTCTCTGATTATTTCATGTTCACCAGTAACCTCATCCATATCAGCACCATGGTACAAGTTGTACTGTTAAACTTATGCAGTTTTGCCCAAAATTTCACATATTTAGCATGCATATATAAAATTGTATAAACCAGATTATTTTATTACATACCTACACTGTGTTTCTGATTTTATGTTTGGGAACTACTTTTTTATATGGCGTTTCAATAGAACGGTAATTTTGGGTTAGCTTTCTTGATGTGAGACTGACCAAGCACTGGAACAGGTTGCCCTGGGAGTTTATGGAGTGTCCCACTTTGAATACATTCAAAAGAAATCTGGAAATGTATCTGGGCAACTGGTTGTAAAGGTCCTTCTTGACCTTAAGTATTGGATCAGGGGATTTTCAGAGGTCCCTTTTAATATCAACCATTAAGTTTTTCTGTGATAAACCATTCGTACCTGTACTTAGGAGTAACTGTTCTGCTAGATTTAGAATCTAAATATAGAGATTACTTCTGCCTTTTTGTAGTGACTACACATGGCACATTAGGAATAATAATGGCAGACTTGGTATTTCAAGTGTTTTGTCCAAACCACTTTGTCTTTTTTGTCACTTTAAGGAACTGAACTTGTCACAGATTATTGGTTTGATTTGCTTCATTGCTATATTCTTCTACCTCAAATTTCTGTTAACAGTCTGTACAACGATTTTAGCTTTCTGCTCATTAATTTAATGTCTAACTGAATAAATTATTCCTGAATGAATATTAAAGTATCCTTTGGATACCTGAATAACCAAGCATGTAAAATTAAGCTTAGTGCTTGCAATGGGTGACTTGATTTAAGGCTTATCTGTGTATTTCTACTTTATAAATGAACTCCATTTTTTGTTTGAAATCTTTTATAAAGGTATACAAAACAGTGGCAACACTTATTATAATTACTTGAAATAATAACCCACTTCTTAAAACAATAGTCTCTATTATTTTCTGCATTACTTTGACACGTATCTTCAGTTATCTTCTAATACAGATTTTAAAAGAAAAGTAAGTTGTTAGAATGCTGAAAATCAAGAACTCAGAAGAGAAAATTCAACATAATTCCATGTATTCTTTGGCATATATTTTCACAATAGTGATATATTTTTGTGGTCAATTCAATAATAATATTATTCTATCATTCACAAGAAATTATTTTTTAAAACTTCTGTTTATTTCCTTCATCTCTTTTTCACATGCTACTTTCCTTTATATAAACAATCTCAAAATGTAACATAACTGAGTCTGGGATTTTGTGATGTTTGGCTTGGTTTCTTTTGTAACAACTCTTCCTAAAGTGCTTCAACATCAATGCTCCTATTCCTTTCCAGAACTCATCTTCAGAACACCCATATAAGGTGAAGAATTATTATTCACGTTTTCTATGACAGAGGAATTATATCAAAGCAAGTTTAAAGCTCAAATTGTTAAAATTTCCTAATGATTTTGAGCACAAAAATCCATAGTAACATTATTCAGTACTGTGACTTTAGAGCTTTCTGTGACCAACATCAAAGTGAAGAATACAGTGTATATCTGCAAGTTATCCTGCAGGAATCTCAAATTAAATAGCGGCCATCTGTGAAAACATTTTACATGTGTTTTTTTATATCACAGAGGAATCCCACAGAAGATACACTATTTTTCCAGAATTATGTGTTTGCGTAACAGAATCCTTTCACACAGAGGCTCCAGTTTCCATAAGAAAATAAATGAAAATATCTCAATGGAAAACAATTTTTTTCTCAACCCAAATGAGCTGAGAAAACTGACCCTCCTAAGAGAAAAGAGGTATTCCTCTGAGTGATATGCAGAGTCTGAGAGGTGCTCTATATCCTCGGGGATCTCTGCTGGTCATGATGACTCCGAGATGTTTAGAGAGTCTCTTTTCCCAGCCTGGCAGCTGAAGAAGGAGTCAGGATTATTTTGTTCTCATTCTCAAGGTTGCTTGTCATTTCTCCCCTATTACATTCTTTCTCCAACCTGCCGAGGTCTGTCCGGCAGGTCGAGTTGAGACACACTGACCATCTTCAGAGGTGGTGTTATCTTTTGTACTAAAAGCTACATGTGCATTATTTACAATTATTTTCCAATACCTATCACCTATGTTAGACACTGTGGTCCTACTCTAAACTAATCCAAAAGTGCCACCATCACCCAGAAGATGGAGGCTAGGAAGAGGGACAAAGAAGGATAAGGTACGCCCAAATTCCTCCATCTTGGGACCCCAAGTCCCCATTCTAAAAACCTCAAAATTCTACTTCTCACCCTGTGATAAACTATTATTCTACTTAAACTTTCATGGCTTTTATTTCCTCATATAAGCTTAGTAATTTTTTCCATGGGTCAAAATCAAAGGCACAGGGGTCTGGGCTCTATGCCAAGGTCTCTGAGCCCCCTGACAGGAGCTCGAGCCACCCAGGACACCCAGAGAGATGTCCTGGGGTCCGACACTATATAATTTGTGGGCAACACAGAGGAACAGAGAGGGGAATGAAGCTGGAAAATTCTCTGCAATCTACTGGTCTTAAACATATTTTGGATTGAAAATAACAGAGAAATAATTAGCTACGGGCACTGAATAACTAAGTCCAAGGATTATTCCTACCCTGCTTTTTGAACTTCACCAAATGCCCATGCTATTAGCTAATGAAAAAACTTATATGCAGAAAAATGTGAGACATTTCCATTTTGTGTGAGTTTTCACTCATCTGTAGCTCTTTTGGATGCCCACAGAATGATGACACTTGTGGTGTCCTCTTTAGAGATTTATTCCATGCTTCTCAGATCTACTCAGCCTTCATGGCTTTTCTTTTCCTCTTACTCATACTATCACAGGCATACAATGAAATAACATTGTTCAAAACATGATTTCTGTATGATCATTGCAATTGATTTGCCTCCCCTGACTGGAGCAGCTTGTCATTTTTTATCAGTTCCTGCTTGTTTCAGGACAACCAGGTTAATAGCAGTGAGCTCTCATTCTTGGAGAGCTTTTCTTTGTCACAGCTCTCAAATCTGAAGAGCAAGTTGTTTACTGCAGCTCTGCTAGTGAAACAGTTTTCTTCTCTCTGATCAGAAGGCAGCTGGTATCTATCTTCTTATTTAGTTTTGTCACTGATGAATTACCAATATCTTAATTCTTGGGGTCTCAACCCAGTATTAAAAGTTTGACATGGTGTGAAACTGTCCAGTCAATACTATTCTCATGTGCTTAATAATATCTTAGCTCTGTGTCTTTTCCTACAACAGTTTTAAATTAAATTTGTGCTATAATTTGGCATTATAAATTCAATTAATTTGGAAAATATGCAGGACACATCAAATGCTTGGAAATCAGTGTTAAAATGCTGTTACTGCCTTATAAAACACCAAATTATTTTCCCCATCGATGAAAAGCTATTACTTGAACTCTCATGGTTTTAAAATTATTCTCATGGCTGTCATTCTCTGACCTATAACTGTTACACAAAATCTCATTATATTCATGCAATCGACTTGTTCAGTGGGCTTATGCTGCTTGAAGCTTGGTTTAATCTCCTAAGTTATTTATCAGTGGTTAAAATTCTATTGTTCCATCCATGTGAAGCTGTTTTACAGAGTGTGGCACCTATTCACTGTCATTAATGAAGCAAGAAGGAATACAGAGAGAGAGTAGGCAAAGCAGGGTAATTTCTGAGCTGCACGTGGGATAGCTGTAGGAGTGTCTACATGAAACCTTGCCTATTCTCTTATCCACCACTATATTTTCTTGTACATTTGAACGTCAGAGAAGAAACCAGAAACTTTGGTAAGGTCAAAGGAGGAAAACCAAAGTTGTCTGGAATTAACTGTCATAGTGCATTAATGATGTTTAGCTTTGATACATTGATCAAGTGTAAAGCCAATGAATGGAATAAACTCTTCAAGGACATTGACAAAATAGAACAGATAGAAGAGTCTTTGTTACTTGTATTTTTCATATCTTTTTAGACTTTTTTTGCAGCAAGCACTTCTTTTTTTGTTCTGTTACAACTGTTTAAAAAAAGACATTGATTTTTTTGTTTTAATCTTGTGTTGTAGTTCATGAGAAGAAAAGTTAGGGAGAATCAAACTTAAATTGTGAGACGTATTTAAAAAAATTCTTTAAAAATTTTACCAAACATTACAACACAAGCAGAAATAAATCTTTTTATAAGAAAAAAAGTAAAGCTGTGGCTGAAATCCAATTTTTTACACAGTTCATAAAAACAAACATGCAAGCAAAAAAAGCTTTAGTTGGAAAAAACCCCAATTGACTAAATCAAATATTCCGACTTTATTTTGCATATTTGTTATGCACTAAGTTCAGGGTAAATTGAAAGACAGACAAAATTATTTAATTTTTTTCCTTTCAAGAAAGTAGAGGAATTCATAATTTCATTTATTTGCATAATCAAAAAATCTTGTATTGCATTTGGGTTAAAAAAATTCTATGAAAAATTTCAGTGATTTTTTTTAAGAGTGAAGGACCTCCCAAGGGATGAATCCATCTGCTGCTCTCTAATGAAGCAAGTGACTAGTAAGATGTTTGTGGCACCAAAACCATAAGCATATTTCAGGTTTATAAGTAAAACAATTTAATAATTTTATTTTGGTGTCCTCCTCAGTGCGCCAATGAGAGCTATGAGAAAGTTGTCTGTCATTTATGTGGGAACCAAATAACTTTTAAGATATGTTTTTTCTTGCTGAAGGACAAGAATGATGTCTGAATGATACTTTCTCTGAGATTTTTCCAAGGACTACAATGAGACTGATGAGACTTTTGTTTCCTGAATCACAATTGTACCATTTTGAGAATGGCTACAGGATTTACCTTTCTTCATTTGTTAGTGATGTCTCCAGTCTTCAAAAACTTTTGAAGATGATAGATTGAGGCCTTGTAAATACATTGGCTGTACTTCTTGGAGTTAACCATGGATGTCTTGCATGGATTGAAATCTCTCCAATAACCCCTGATTCAATTCTCATCCACATCTGGTCATCCCCCTCCTTGAATTCTTCATCTGCTCACAGATACCTGTGAGACCTTGTCTGAAAAATCTCAGGTGAGGAAGACTCTGTATATCTCATTCTAGTCGGTATCCACAGCCACTAAATCACCATCCTCACTGAGCAATGTGCTTCCATTTTCCTTAAATGTTTGATATTATGCAATGGTAGAAGGCCTTCTTGTTGCCCACATTATCACTTGCAAGTTTAAATTCCAACATAATTTTGGCTTTCCTCATACCATCTCTTCGTGACCTGCTTTTAAATTTTTCTTTTATACAGTGTCTCTGCTCCTACCACCTCTACAAAGCTTCTTGTGTTGTAACTGAATCATGACATTCCTGTCTAGGCAAAGTTATGCAGGACAAATGACCTACACTGACTGTTTTACAGAATATTTCCCAGATGTGAAATACAATGAAGTCATATTATATTAAAATCTTTTTTCCCAGTGTCTTGCCTTTCTTTCTTCACTTTCAAGGACAATTAACTATATAACATGAATTAAATTCAAATTTCATGTCTTGGTTAACTGAAACTAAGAGAATTATCATTGCCTGTTAAATTTTATAGCCCCTTTCTGTAGGAAATTACCCTAAATGAAATAGCAATTAAATGTATGGTAAAATGTTAGGATTAAAGTAGATTTTATAATGGCACACAGAATAGATACTTACCAACAGATTCTGCAGTCCCTAAATGAAATAGAAACACAGGCTCACTGCAATACTTTTGGATATCTAAATCTGTTCTTGTCCTTCTAAAATAAGACAAAGAGCATCACCTACGGAAATTGCATTGTTCTAGTTGAAAGGTTGACAGGCATAGAGCTAAATTTTCAAAGCAAATACTGTAATCCTATAAGTTTAATGTACAGGTTATTAAGGATTCATTTTCTACTGCTGATACTCTACAGGACACTACATTATATGCTGAAAGTCCGTTTCACTGCAGTATTTTTAACTGTATGAAAGCATTAATTTACAGTATGCAAGTTAATGAAAAATTTTGAAAGATTAGTATAGTATGTTTTAAAATTTAAACACCCCATGCAGTTTTGTAGTACCAATGCACAGATAAAGTGTGCAAAGAAAATCAAAATTCTGGCATGCCAAGGCTAATTTACTTACTGTATAGTTTGAGTAGAGTAGCTTTAACTGTTTGCCAACATTTGCTTGCAAGCTGGCATTTCTAGAACGCTGCTACCACAATGTTTGGAAATCTCAAATTTGTGCACCACCGAACAGTATCATATTGTTTTTTGATCCAGGTTTGTTGTAGTATCCCAAATCACTTCTTTTTTTTTCAATATGTTGGGTAGCATCTGGCCACCAAAACCAGGGGCATATCAAGTTGCATATTAAGCAGATTGTAATACCTTAGTCACTTAAGGATCACCACAGAATTCAACTAAGATTAATATCTGATTCCTGCCTATAAAGAACAAGAACACTCCCCCTCCACTGAATAAATTATTTTCTCAACTAAGTGTCTTATTTTGAGAAAAAAGGTTGCTAAATTTACCCCAAGGAAAGCTTCATAAATTTTAAAAGAAAAGACAAAACGCTATTTCCCCAACAGTGATCTCACTTGTTTTTGGAAGGGCAAACTGAAATGCCGAAAATAGGAGAAAACAAACTAGAGATGAAATTTGGTCTGGATTTTTTTAGCTGTCTTTTTCTTTTTTTTCAATAACACTGTTACAGACTCAGAGGAAAAGTATCAAAAGAAAAGTTGCAGACAACTGCCCCTGTAGCTGGGAATCTTATTTCTGTTTAAAAGTGATAACTCATGTTCATTTCTTAATTATTGCACCCTAATATTTTGCTAAAGAGCTAAACACATTAGCTACTGAAACAGGACAGAATTACATATTAAAATTCAGTTTAAATGCCTTTGTGGTCCCAGATCTTCTGCTGTTTTTTAATTTTCACTCAAGAATTTCTGAAGTACTTTTCTGTATAAATTAACTGTACTGCTGAGAGAAAACATGATAACGTCTTTATTCAAGAGGTCAAAGGACTGAATAGAGCAGAACTTGGACTTGGATACTGCTGCTTAGGTTAGGCAGTATAGCTGAAGGATTATTATGGTCAGGAGAGGGAATTAGATCAGTATTTGTTCTACACCTCTAAATTGTATGATTGATATGTGTATAAATATGAAGATACCAAACTCATGGTTTCCAAAACCATTGTATTCTTAATTTACATGAGTAGCTTTCGCACAGAATTGCTCAAAATTTAAGCATAACTTTGAATATTTGTTTACTAGTTCAATTCTTCCCAGATGCAGCTGATAGTTGCCCATGGGGAAGTATACATGCATGGGTTTGGTTACGAACTTTTCACAAAATCATTTTGTGGTCTTCCTATTATGCTTTTGAACCAGCTCTTAGCAAACACTGGATGAAGCAAATTCTGAATACATTTAGGGGTTTTTTTCTCCATTTTTAATAGATACCCTATAATGACCTACAGAAATTTCTCTGGATCCACAATTTAAGGGTTTATCTGTATTAAAGTTGTTCATGACCTCCATTCTATTCCTAAAAGTCCACAAAAGCTGTATATATGCACACTGCAGTACTTTATTCTAAAAGTTCAGTGGAATATTTCCTAAGCATGATATGAGGAAAGTAAAAATTTTAAAATCTGCTTGGCTTTTCTGTTCTCTTAGTCTTTTTGTCTTAAAAATACTGCCTCCCCATGAAAATGTTTCCTTAAAATAGAAATGCTAACGCCTGACAACCTTTTTCTGTTTCAGTGTTTTGAGTAGCACACTTTCAGCATGCCATTGTGCCCAGCGCATAGTCCTTATTACATGAAAAAGAACAACAATAATCTGCCTATTATTTTGGCAGTAAAAAGGCTTCTGGCAGGCTCAAAAATGCTCTTTACTCAGGAGAATACTACCTGCATGTCCTTGTCTCAAGTGATTTAGTTAACTTACTGAAGCATCCAACTTCTGAACCATTTGAATTTTCTTCATAACTAATATGACCAGGTCACACACTTTAAACAAAATGCTTGTGAACTTTTTCTGAGATAAGGTGAAGCTCAGACTGAATTGGAAAACTTTATAGTCAAATATTCATATAAAATTGGATTGCTGTTTTGAATTTCTTTTTCTTTCCATCTTCACTTTTGATCACTCTCTAAGTTTCAAAAATATTGTGCTTTTATCAAAACCATTCTTTATGTTGTCATGAGCATTTTCAACACATAAAACCACAGTTACACAAAATGACAGACAATTAGTTTTTAATCACCTTCAGTGGAAATGGAAATATAAAAAAATGCTTGTTTCTGTTGATCATTATACTGCTAGCAGAGAAAATGTCAAAACAAAAGTAATACTTTGTGAAACAGAGTTTTCCCATGCACACAAACTGTTAGTCAGGATTTTGAAAGGACATAACAAATTGATACAATATCAAGTGAGAAATGCAGTACTGGACAGAGTACTCCGGGTGGGGTTTCACAAGGGCAGAGTAGGGAGGGAAAATAATCTGCCTTGACCTGCTGGCCACCTTTCTTGTGCTTCTGCCTATTTTGTGGTTGATTTTCTTGATCTCACTGTCATTGCTAAGGATATTAAAGAGCATCAGTGCCAAGAGAGAGCCCTTAGGGGCATCACTTGTCACCAGCCTCCACCTAGACATGGAGCCATTGACCGCAACTCTCTGGTTCCATCCATTCATTCATTTAGTTCACTAGCCACTGAATAGTCCACCCTTCAGATCCATGTCTTTTTAATTTGGAAATAAGGGTGCTGTATGGGACTATGTTAAAGGCTTTACTAAAGTTTAGGTAGATGACATGAGTCATCTTTTCTTGTCAACTAATGTTATGGACTCTCACTCCATAATAGGAGGGCAGGAATGATTTGTCCTTAGTAAAGCTGTGTTGGAGATCTTGGATCACCTCCTTGTCTTAAATGAGCCTTAACATTGCTTTCATGAGGACCTGCTCCATGATCTTCCAGGCACAGAAGAGAGTCCTCTAATTTGTAGCTCACAGGAACTTCCTTCATTCCCTTTTTAAAAATAGGAATTATATTTCCTTTTTCTCAATCTCCAGGGATATTGCCTGACCACCATGACCTTTCAAATATGATAGACAGTGAAAACAAAAATGGCTTGGAGACAAAATCAGCCATTTGCTTTGGGATGCATCTCATTAGACCCCTAGACTTGAGGCTATTCAGCTTCATTAAGTGGTCCTTAATTTGCACTTCACTAACAGTGAGAGGGACATCACTACCCCAACACCCACCTGGAGGTTCAGAGACTTGAAAGATGAAATTATAAATTACATTTGAGCTTTTATTCTGTAGGAAAGTTTACAGGATATGACTAAGGACACAAAAAATTTAAGTGAAATTCAGAAAAACTCTGGAAATGAAGTCATAAAAGTTGGGAAGTTAATAATTGTTATTTGCTTTTAATAGTCTAAAGGTTAAATTCTACTTACTTTGCTCCTTTGAGGAATGTAAGTCATGGCTGCACGTTCTTTCTTCCTCAAACGTATGCTGCATTGCATTGGCAAAAGTGGGAGTCTCATTAACTTCTTATTTCAAGATTATGTTAGCAATAAGCAATGGAGTCCAAGAAGGTACCTGGAATGTTCTAGATTTGGTGTAATTCACATAAGAATTGGCACAAGGAGAGTTGAATGTACACAATAGCTTTTGATAACCTTTTCTTCATTTATCAATGCTTTATATTTTTCTACAACAAACTTGTGTCATGTAAACTGGCTTGCTTTTTTTTTTTGAAGACAACTATTTAAGATTTTTTTAAATTAATACAAATGCATCCTTTTTTTTTTAAATATGCAATAACTGAGATAAAAAATTTAAAAGTAACTAATAATATCTAAGTCTATTGAATTTTTTTTTACCCTGAAAAGACAAATTTAATGCAGTAAAGCATTTTTTTTTTTTTTGCAACTGTGTTCAACAGGAGACTCACCTTTCTGTGAACTGTGGGGCATATCTTGAATGATTATATTTTGCATATAAAATCCTGATTCTATTGTACTCTCTGATTCTGTTGTAAGTCTTAATAGGTGTGTTTTGAGACCCTAATTTCAAATAATTTTTTTTGTTATGTATCAACAGGTCTGTTTTGATTGTTTAGGTAATTTAATGAATTCAAAGACTTCAAATTTTTTATTCTTTGCACACTTCACTCAGACCTCATTTATTTGTAGGTAATTCTAATTTATCAGTTGTTTTGCTCTTTCTGAATTTGAAAACTAGTCTGGAACATGTCTTTGAAGATACCAAATTTAACATTGAACTAATTTTGAAATATTATCATGCTGCATGATTTTATGAAACAAATAAATAGACAAAGTAAGGCACTTTGTTAAGACTTCTCAGAAAGTTTTTATTTTAGTGTGGTGAGCTTGTTAATGACTGCAAATATTTCTATGATACACGTAGTCACATCTCATAGAAAAAGAAAAGAGGAGCTAAACTGATAATATAGAAATCATCTACAGGAGCTTCTGTTCTCCAGCTGTCCCAATTATATTACTGATATTTTCTTGACAAATTGACAAAATAAGAGATAAGTCTGACTGAATTAAAGCATTGCACATTTTTTCACCAAAATTTACTGTACTGAGATCTATTCTGGCTTGGGCTGAGGAAGCTCCTAGTGGAAGTACAACAGTGTGTTTACAATATCTCTCCAATTTCCGCAATTATCTCAGAAATATAACTGAACATAACAGTTAGTAGGTTCTTGAATACCTGCTGATGAAACACAGCTGTGTTATACTGATTAAATGCTGGATTGAGATAGAAATATTTTAATGAAATATATTACTATACAAAGTACATTTACTATTAAGAGATTTACAAGGTTCTTGCTGAGGAGACAGAAGGATGGAAGTACAGGTCACTGCTCTGTCAAGTTCAGGTTATTCTTTAGTCCTCAAGAGTTGTAAAAGTTTCTCTTAATCATCCTTATTTGAGATAATTCACTTTTTGATGCTACTGTTATTGGTCCACAGGATAATACTTTACTATTTTATATGGGAAGTGTAGGGTATAGTATATAGTAACCTATGCTGTCTTATTCAGGTGACTGCAGAGCAAGCAATCCTAACTGGGCACTCCCACATGCCCACTGAATGCCCTGAGCACCAGCTTGTTAGGTGGTTTAATGGGCATTCTGAAGCTGAGGGCTCTCTGACTCTAAAAAGAAGTGGCAGTCCATTATTTTACTGTAATAGAGTCTAGACAAACATGGAAATTTAGAATGTTGTCACAGGAATGCTAAACACTATCTGTATTGTAGTATATATTTTGTAGATGTTGTCTTTTTCACTATTGTGGTGGGCAAGAAATTGATTCAAGAGATGCAAGAAAAGCAAATTCACACACAGGTTTTAGACTAAGTATGAGGGCTCACATCAGCACTTCTAGGGAATGACAAAGTTTTCACTTGTCAATGTGTGCAGCAACAGTGAAAAATCCATCTGGCAGAAGGTAACTGTGAAGTTAGTAGAAAATGGATTTCATAGTTTCCATGAAAATTTTAAACTCTTGCATGCTTCCTTCAGACTTTAAATAATTAAATAAATAATTAAAGGAACTGTAACAATATGACATATTTGCATATATGGTTAGAGTGGTTTGACCCTGGCTGGATACCCAGTGCCTAACGAAGCCACTGTGCCACTCCCTTCCTCAGCTGGACAAGGGAGAGAAAATATCACTGAAGGCTTGTGGGTTGAGATGAGGACAGGGAGAGATCTCTCACCTGCTATTGTCATGGGCAAAATGCAGGGAAATCACTTTAATTTATTGCAAACCAAATCAGAATAGGGGGAAGAGAATTAACGCCAGCTCTGAAAATATCTTCTGCCCACTGCTCCCTTCTTCCTGGTTAAATTTTAGCCTAAGTTTTCTTTCCCTCCTCTCTCCCACTGGCTCGGGGGGATGGAGAATGGGGATTGTGGTTAGTTCATCACTTGTTGTTTCTTTTTCTTCCCCTCCTCAAAGGCAGGATTCCTCACACACTGCCCCTTTTCCAGCAGATTCCTCCCACAGGAGACAGTCTTCCAAGAATTTCTATAATTTGAAGTTCATGTTCTCCCTCACATGGTCTGCAGTTCTTCACAAAGTGCTCCAAAGTGGATCCCTTCTGTGGGGTGCTGTCCTTGAGGAACAGGTTGCTGCAGAGTGGGTCCATGGCATGGTCACAAATCCTGCCAGGAAACCTACTCCAATGTGCAATCTCTCTTCATGGGTCCACACACCTGCCAGGAGCCTGTTCCAGCATGGAATTCCCACAGTATCACTGTCTCCTTGGGACAACCACCTACCCCAGCACGGAGTCCTCCCACCTACCCCAGCACGGAGTCCTCCCACCTACTCCAGCATGGAGTCCTCCTCCTCCACAGGCTGCCTGTAAACATCTGCTCTGTCTTTGGCGTCCAGGGGCTGCAAGAGGACAGCATGGCTCACCACAGTCTTCCCCATGGTCTTCAGGGGAATCTCTGCTCTGGTGCCTTGAGCACCTTCTGCTCTTCCTTCTGCACCAGCCTTGCTGTCTGCAGGGCTGTATCTCACACATTCTTACTTCTCCCTTCAGCTACAATTACAGAGCAGTGTTTTCCTCTTCTTTAATCTGTTATCTCAGATTTAAGATATCTCAGACCACTCTTGCTGATGACCTTGGCCTTGGCCAGCAGTAGGTCCATTATGGAGCTGCATAAGCTTCTGCAAGTTTGTCACTGAAGCCAGCCCTGTAGACCCCACTACCAGAACCTTGCCATGCAAACCCAACACAGTAGTCATCTGGAATAGTAACAACATAATTTTACAATGTTTTAGGTGTTTCTGATATTATTTTTAAATTTACATCACACTCACATTTTTATCCTATCGGAATATTCTTCCAGAAGTTACTGGTTCAGCGCCCATACTGAAAACTATTTATAAGACATCTTGCCTCTTTTTATGTCATAATCTGATTGTTTCATCACACCCACTTTCAGATTATTCCATCTCTCTTCAAAACTGTTAATTCCTGTGCCTTGAAAAGAAGTCATATTATTTTGACACCTGTATCACTCACACATGTGGCCCTACAGTTTCTCCTCCTCTTGCAGTAACAAGAGAAAGGCACCAAGACCTCTTCTCTACTCCTGGGTTTCATGTGTGGCATGCAGTTTACTGATCTCTCATTTACTCTCAAGAACAGTAGAAAATCTGAGGATCTTCTCTGTTTTCAAATACTAAGTCCACCATATGGAGACTCTTATAGAAAAGGGGAAGAAATATTATAGGAGTGGATGGTGAATTCACTTTTATGACTAACAGTGCGGGCATCTTTCTTTTACCTCTGTCCACAGCACGTAATTTTCTGCCTGAGTCTCATTTGGTGCACCAAGACAGAGACCACCAGTCATCCTGTTACTATGATCAATGCTTTTTAAGTGATTCTGTTCAATTTATTTAACTAATAAAGTTTGAATCAATTTAATTAGCTACCCATTGTTTCAAGGCACTTAAGGCATGTGTCTGCCTTTAAGCAAATGATTAACTGCATTGTGTTCAAAGGATAACTAATCACACTTTTAAAAGGTTTAAATACGTCTTTGAGGAAAACCTTAATTTTTACACTGTGATAACAACTGCAAGTGAAGGCTTGAGACATCTAACCATCAATCTTTTCTTTGTGTTATCAAAGGGAGCAAAATTGTTCTTAGATCCTACATCTAAACTGAGTTCCTGTGACATGTAGCTGCCTAGAGTCAGGCATTTAATTCTTGGTGCCTGACACGCTCCTACCAGTGTAGTTCTATAACGAGACAATCCATGACTGACTGCAGTTTGTCTTAAAATTCCCTTTAAAATGCTAGCACCATTACAGAGGAAAATTTCAGTTAAATTTACCGAAAAGCTAGTACAATTCCATGCCTGCCAATTAAGTACTTGTACCACATCAAACAGCATGCTACATTTCATCTTTCAGAGCAAGAAAAAACATGAAATAATTTAGCCATGCACATAAAGACACAGAAAGGGAGCTGCACTGACAATACTATAAGTATTCGAGAGTAAGGATATTGTTTTCTGGCTGTGGTGACAGGCAAATACTGTGATTTTATTTCTGTTACAGCTATCCAAGAATTCTGGTAACAGTACATGTTCCAGGTGAGTCAGTTGGTGGAAGCAAAGTCTGGTGACATGGAAAGAATATGGAGATGCTGCTTGCCACTGTAGGAAGAAAATTCATGTGGCCAAAAAAGAAAATTCATGTGGCCAAAGTTGAAACTGACAGAACTGTGGGGAAAAATCAAGAGTTTTTCAAATACAATAATGGCAATAAGCAATGTAAAAATAACATTTAATCCATTATAGGATGAGGATGGTCATCTCAAAACAGGGACATTAACAAGGCAGAGGTATTTAACACATTTTTTCCTCTGTCTTCCACAGCTAGATCCCTAAAGGTCTATGGGATTTGATGGTATTTGTCCAAGGATCCTCAAAGTGCTAGATGCTGTCAACACAAAACCTCTTTTGAAGATTTTTCAGCAGTCTTGCTGCTTAAGAACAAATAGTCCCAGCTGAATGAAAGCTGGACAATGTTAACCTGATTTTCAAGAAGAACAAGAAGGAAAAACCTGGCTGTCACTGAAGTCTCACTTCAGTGCCTGATAAATTTATGGAGAAGATTATTCTGTGAGGTATTGAAAAAAATCTGAAAGACAATGGAATCATTGGTCACAGCTGGCACAGTGGGGGGAAAGAAGAAGGAAAGAGTTGTGCACTGACTCCCTTACACGGCAGAAAAGATTGTGGCAGTCCATTTATTTAAATATACACGGTCTATTGTGAACGCAATATCCTTAACTACATATTAGGTATTGGATATGTTGGGACTCCTGATTATATTATTTATTCCAATAAATAATATATTTATAATATATATAATAAATAATAAAAAAATTCAATATGTAAATACACAATTTTGCACATTTAATGAGTTCCCATGCTCTTCTACCGTTCTATTCCTAGTCACTTTGATTTCAGCACAAACAGAATTGATACCTTCATGATTGGAGAACTTGGTCTTCCCACTCCCCATTTCTTTAATATATGAATAACTAAAATAAGTTTAAAACCCTTTTGTCCTACCTCTTTCAAACTAAGTATTGAGACAGGTTGATGTTAGGAGGCTTTAGTTTATTGTCCATAGACATTCATTCCTTAAATCTCAATTTTCTTTATTTGTAAGTTGGTTATAATAATTTTTTTTTCTATGGAGAGAATCTGGCCCACAAAGTCTTCTAGAAAGAAATAATAATCCGTTAACTTAACAGAAACTCAGGAAAAGCTGAGTGAGGTAAAAAGTCTGCCTGTGTTAATATAGAGCTAAAATACACACACAAGCACAAGCACTAATGCACACAGTATAAATAACAGGTATGTTCTGATCTAAAGTGTCAGAATGACAACCTCTTTAAATTCCTTTAAATGCTTCATAGGAGCAGAACCTGCCCATTTAGATATTCAGTGGCATGAAAAGTGCTAGCTGTTGGACAGATGAATAAGATTCATGTTGACAGCTGCTTATAGCTCTTTTGGCTGCTATTTATAAACGGGGAGGTGGGGATACAAATCTGTCTGTGTCAGCCTGGATGTTTTGATTTCAGTATTGCAGGTGATAGCAGTAACCTATTGCATGTGGTAGACGCTCTATAAATTAAGCACAGTGTCATCACCGAGGGGTGCATGCTCTGTTATTAGTGCAGACTGGTTGAAGCTGTTCTGAGGAACGTGGTTCTCAGCCATTAGTGTTTTCTACTGTGGTTTTTGGTTAGATCCTGACAGTTACACTGGAGCTGTCACGTTACAGTCCATCTCCCATAGTTTCTTACATCAACTTGGAAAGCATGTGTCAAAAATTATATCTGAAATATGTTAATTTCTTGTAGGCTCTTGATTTCAGTATTTGCACAAAACATCCTGATAGAGCTTTGTTTTTAGAAAAGTGAAATTCAGTGATGAAAATGATCTAATGATTTCTTTGTACAATTAACTTTTTCCCAAAGTAGTATTTACTGAGTGTTTGCTGTCTTGTATTTACCAATGTCTTTCCTTCTCTTATCTGCTTTTAAAATGTACCAGAAAATATTGTTTCTGAAACTAACTATAGGTTAATATTCTATGCCAAGACATTTTCACTGACACTCAAACTAAATTTTTATTATTACTATTCCTATTATTATTGTTACTGTTATTATTTTACTCTTTGAAATTATGTTTTGTTTTACCATAAATAGCATCCCCTCTCACATATTTGCAACCTTCTGACATTTCTAACCCTAGTGAATATAGAGAATACAGCACAGAGAGCATCTGTTTTCACTAACAAATTGGGTAAGTTGCAATAGGCATATTTATCCCTTGTGCAGGATGAAATACCTTTTTTTTCCTGTGCTCATAGATGTATAAAAGCTGAATGTACCAGCAACAAATACTGTCATTATACAGGGCTGCCATGAGTTCAGAAACTGTTATGGGAAAACGTTTGTATTTCTAAATGGGAAATAGCCATTAAATTTTTTTCCTTGTCAGGCATATGCAAATACTTCAAATATTTTTTTTTTTAGTATTTTCTTTTTTCTTACTCTTTTTGGGTATTTTGCACAATATCCATAAGCACGGGATATCAGTAATTTGAGTTTTTATATCTAACCATTATTCACCAAAGGTATGAATGGACTTAGTACTTGAATAATTTTCTTCACCAAGTCCTCATGTGGACCTGGATTTCATATTGGCTAGAGGTGTATTGAACCAGTGAAATAAAACCTCATGTACAAAGAAGAAGACTCATTTGCCTAATCAAACAAAACTAAGAGTAGTCTGGGAAAAAAGCAATAAATGTGTAATCACAACAAGAAATATGCCAACCATGCTTTATGAAGTCCTTCAGATTTGCCCTGGATCTAAGTTGAATTCCTATAATTCCTTCATCTAAATCATCTATCTAAAGTCATTTGTACTGGCTTTCCATGGAGAAATTTCCTGTTCAGTGCAGTCAGTGTTCAGTGTTAGAATTTGGCAGAAACCTGTCTTGCTCAGCAATATTTATTTGCGATGGGAAATTCTAAAACAAGTGAGGGAAACAATTATGTGTAATTTCATGCAAATGTGACCATTTGGAAGAGAGAAATGCTCCTCAAAATTAGAAAAATTTATAGGCATATGGATTTAGTTTTTTTTAAAATATTGTCCAAGTGTCTTTGCAGTGCAGGTTAGAAAACTGATCTTAAAGATATACATAGCGTGGTTTATCAGTAATGGCCCTAAGCAGTCAGCCTGGAACTGATTAAAAGACCTCAGTACGTGGAGGAGCCTGAGACTGTCTTCACTCTGGTATTGTGCCAAGATGATGCATTTCTGCTGCTTTTGAGACTCAAATTGCACAGGGCTATCTGGGCTCATTAAGCCATCTGATAAGCTCCTTGCTCTCCATACCTCCATTTCACAGGGTAATCAAAGCTTTGAAACCAAAAGGTCAATTTGCACAGAAAATGGTGTTTGAATAGCCATGTGGAACGCTGACTTGTACTATCCCTTTTCTAAGTAAAAACTGTATAGTAATTATAATTTTTAATGTTAAGGGTAAAGCTTTAGTTGTGTGTAGATTCTAGCCTAACTGTCACTGTGATATTTTATGAAAAACCCCCTCACCAGGATTTCTTCTCCTGGGAAGCTGGAAAGCTTCAGCTTCTCCATGTTTTGCCCCCTCTGGAATGTGATTTGGAGAATTATTTACCCAGCATGTGAATTGTTTTTTAATTAATGGCCAATCACATCACAGCCAGCTGCGTAAGACTCTCTGGGTCTGTCATGGGTTTTTATTATTCATTCTTGTTTAGCCTTCTGATGTCTTTCTTTAGCATAGTTTTAATATATCATTAATAGAATAGAATAGAATAGAATAGAATAGAATAGAATAGAATAGAATAGAATAGAATTATATTATATTATATTATATTATATTAGCCTTCTGAGAACTTGGAGTCAGATTCTCATCTCTCACCTCATCCTGGGGACCCTCACCCAGCACTGCAATGCCTAACAAGGTAACACACACAGCCACAGGCTGGTGCCTTCATGTATTACATGACCCTTCATTGCTTGGCTGCCACATTTCCAGACACCAGACCTTGTGGGTGGCAGCAGCCATGTACCACCGAGCTGGTGACATGGGAGGAATGCCCTGGTGTCATGGGATGCCTGTCATCAATGTCACATATGTCTCTCTGGCAAACTCAGGATTCCAGGGAAGGCCATGCAGGCACCTCCATGTCAGGCCCGCTGTCTCTACACTGTAAGATACCCATGGAAGTACAAAAAAAACCTAAAAATCTTGCAAATGCTCAATGTTTAATCCTAGTACTTCCAGCTGGTTCATTACTCCCAACATAAATACTCCCCTGAGGAGTCTACACATTGCATGGGTATATTCTTACCTTGGTTTCTATTGCTTTAGCCCCACAGGATTAGAACTACTTTACTTAGAATAAACCTGGGAGAAACCATGATAATAATTTCAATTATCTGTGTAGAAATTTGATGTTCATTAGCTAGTTATTCATGATCCCTCTCTAGCTATCAGTGAACACCAATTCATTGAGTATATTTAATGCAATCCTACAAGTTGTCTAAATTATAAGACTTTTCCTTTGACTCCAGATACAGTTCTGCTTAGATCAAATCCCAACAGTTAGCTGGTAATTAGGACAGTAAAAATAAGTGATTTAAACTTTACTCTTGTACATTTTTTGTTGGGAGCAATTAGAATGGTAACTCTCTACATATTGGAATTTCAGAAAAAAGGAAGATATAATTTAGAATAATAAAAAACTATTTTGTGAACACTCTAATTTGACTTCATGACAAGAACAAGGCAATTAATTAAATCTGAAGAGTTGCTCAAGACAAGTTAAGAGCTATAAGCAATGACTTAAATAAAATCCAGTGACATGGAATTTGTTTACAGAGAATTTTAATTCTATGGGGAGAGAAGAATAAATAAGATTTCATGTAATTTCTTTTAAAGTATGCCAATTACTTACAGTGGTTCTTCCTCTCATCCCCTCTGTGAAACAGTACATTTTTTTTAATTTTTACTGTTGTATAGGTTTATAGAATAATTTGCTTTTGGAAAAGAGTTCCTGGGATCATATGGACAAAACGTTTCTGCTTAGGCAAGCAGAGCCCGGCCTGTATTGCCACATGGGATTATTCAACCCCCAGTGCAGAACTTCACTTTTTTCACTGCTAAGGTTTGCCTAATTTTTCCAGCTTGTTGAGAATGATATGATCTGCTTGGTTTTTTTGTTTGTTTTGTTTTGATGGTTTTGTTTGTTTGGTCAGTTGGTTTGGTTGGGGTTTTGTTTGTTTGTTTTGCTTGGTTGGCTGGTTGGTTTGGGTTTTCTTGTTTTTTTCTTTTCCCAGTTGCATTCAATCTTTATCCAACAGGCTTCATTTCTGAGAAATCATGAACATCAAAGCCCTGACTTCAATATCAGCCATGCAAGCATATGTTGACCTGCAAGATGACTATCTACCATTGACTGAAGAAATATCTTTTTTCTCTCTAAAATATGTTGAAAACCTATTATACATCTATTATAAATTCTGTTAAAGGAAGAAAATTGCCTTTAATAATTTCTTGGTATAAATTAGTATTTCTTGAGTATTTTTTAATTGAGAAGGTTTTTAAATTTTCTGATGGTCTGTGAAGCACCTTGTTACTTACCATCTCTAAAGAAAAAGTGATGATAACTTTCTGAGTATTAATAAAAGATTATGGTGGTAAAATATTATAACTAGACAGATATTATTAGAAGTCTTTTCAATGAGCAATATCAATACTGAATCCACAAATGTCTGGACTTGCATCTTTTGCACAAGTTTATAGTAAAGTTTATGAATTTTGAGTAGGTTTTCAGCTGGACATGAAATATATATCTAGCAATTCTTAAGCTCCAACTAGTAGCTATATTTTGGCAAAGTGTTAGTTGCTAAGAATATAGAAATGTGGCTTTACAACTAGTTTTGTAATTGCCTTGGGTTTGTGCAGATCAAAGAACATGTATATGATTAATATCTACATGGTCTTTTTATTGTAGTATTATGTGACTGAATTCTATCAGTGCTACTGACTACCACAATAAACATTAGATAAACTCCCAAACCTATAGATGATGGCTGAGTTGCAAGGGTAAGTATTTTAATTATCAGGGTTTATTTGCTCAGTAACAGTGACATTAACCAAGTCTGTGTGAAGGTTTTTTGTAGAGTTTTCCTGTTTGCTAATTATTGGCACGGGGACTGACAGTTTAATAATGCCTGTCTAAATAAATGCATCTTCGAATAACACTTTGGAAAAATAGAAGGGTTATGTTTCCTAGATGTACAACACAATTTTCTTAATAACAATCTAATAGGCCTGGAAATGTCAATTATCATGTAGATGCTCTTTTGTCATAATAGCTACTTGTGTTATCATGTGTTATATTGTGATTGATTAGGCCTGAGAGACTGTCTTGCATTAGTATAAAGGGAAGTTTACAACTCCTTGTCATTCACTTGTCTTTAGTTATAACTCTCTTTTTTCAGTCCTGACTTAGAGATACCATTTTAGGAAAAATAATTGTTTCACTCTCATTATTCAGTATACTCCAAGAATAATAAATACTATTTATGTCGATAGCTCATGCCTTCGGTATATAATTAATCCAATTTCTTTTAAAAAATAAACTTCTGCCAGGCACTTATAGTTATTATTTCATTATTCACACAATGAAAATTATATCAGCTTAGTATATATCTATCAAGCCATGCAGGAACAGAAAGCAAAACAAGTTCTGCCTTAAAAAACTTTAAGCTCTGTCTCTTTTTTACTTGTGAACACTATTGGACATATGAAAACAACTTATGAATTAGCTCTGTTGAATGAACTGTGGAGTTCAAGCCTGCCAAAGACACTTCTTCAGGAAAGACACTGTTTAATAAATAACTGTGGATTTGTTACAAATCTCTATACTTCTCTCTTTCTGTCTGTCTATCTATCTATCTATCTATCTATCTATCTATCTATCATGTTTCTCTGGAGTTTTATTTTGAGCTCTTAATTTTAAGGAGAAATGTAAATGTATCATGTCAGGATGTCTACCTCCTCCTCCTCTCTACAACAGACAGCTGTGCATAAAGAGATAACCTGGGCTGAAAGGTCCAGCGAGGGGTTATCTCTGGCACCAAAAGGGCTCAGACCTTAGGTAAGAATCAACATCTTAGTCTGGAGAGAAAATGTGGGAAGAGATAAAGGAAATATTCTTGATGAAGAGAAACTGTTTTACAGACTATAGAAGACACATGAGTTATCGCAGAGGCCTTCTACGCACACAACCTGAAAGTGCGGGAGACTTCTCCCCAAAATCTGGACACAGGTTTTATGGTTACTTCCATGGGGATTGAGGGAAAGGATCTCGATGTGTGCACCATCAACAACTGGATAGTAAGATACATTGAATCCTAACTTTTATTATTTCTTTGCTACCTGTAACATTAACAGGTGCCTTTCACTAGGCGCTGCATATATCTACTGGTAGCTTCTCTTTTTGTCTTTATTCCTGTGTACTATTTGTTTTAAGTCTTATGTCTCTTAGTTATCTGTCTATTGAATAAATAATTCATTCTATATAGACCAAATCAGCCATTGTTAAAGAACTCCTGAATGAGAGTGGGTTTTGGGGTGCTGGCTGCCTCAATAAAGCTACTGCCTGCTGCCAGAGGCCTGGGCAAAAGGCAAGGACTTATCAAGATTCCCACATCCATTTGTAACATGTATAAAAATTTTTTACATTTTTCCCCCCCTTTTTTTTTTTTTTTTCAGATTCAATCTCAACATTCTGGTCTGTTTACATCTGCCCTCCAGGCTTTCATAGAAATCCCATATGTGAGTGCATAGAAATTGCATTTACCCCCACCCCGAATTCTCCCTCCACTGCTCCACAAATTAAATAAACAAGGGAATAGTTTTTTTTCAGGAGCCAGCATTGTCTATTGACCTTAATGGTGCCTGGGATTCTGGCATGGCACAGGTGAGGGAGACCATGTAGGTGCTTCTCTTTTATCAAGCTGGTAGACAGGATGAGGAACTTCTGTGGCAGGGGTGAGGAGGTTAAACATAGTAAGAAAACAGCCTAGGTTGATGTTTTCTTGGTGCTTTCCTTTGTCTTGGCATGGATGTAACCTGGGTTATTGTGACATGTGTAAAAAACCGTGTCCTCCAAAAGTGTAACATTTTAGGGGTGTATCTGCTGACTTTACCTACATTAAGCAAGGCAATTTAAATATTGGTTAGACTCTGTAGGAAAAATAAAGCCATATCAGAAATTTTATAAAATTTCTGATATCAGAAATTTTAAGGAGTTTGGATTCCTGGATTTTTCCAAGGAAGAGTCACAAAATAATTTCTTCATGTTTCATAGAGACAACCTCACTGCAAAAGGATTTTGAAGGCTACATTCTTACTGTATGAGTAAATTATTCTCTCTTCAAGAGAGCATTTTGGGCATTATGGAAAACTTTGCCAAATCATTCAATAGGAACACAAATTTTGCCAAATGTAAATCATTATTATTCAAAGTTACATTATCTGCATTACTAGCTGGCTACAGTGTCCTTCTCTCACTAAAGAAACATTATTAAATACAAATAAAGAACTCAAATCCTGAAAAAAAAAAAAAAAAATTAAGTTTGTTTTAAGACTTGCTACAAAGTCTAAAGATTTAGCAGTTCTTTTTTTATGTTGACCAGACAATATATTTTTTGATATAGCCTCTTGCTGGGATGGACTCTTTAGACAGAAGACCTGCAATACTCTGTGTTCAGCCTGTCTTGTGAGACAGAGGTGTTACTGTGCTTTACAGCTGATGGAGGAAGGGCATCTGCAGCTAAAACAAAGCAATGCTTTTTCCTGCCTACATTCAAATCTCAAAACAAAAGGAGAAAAACATATAAAGAAATAACGATTCATATTTCTAAATTTGAAATATTAAATATTAATGTGTTCATCTGCTCATCGGCTCCAAATAAAAAGCAGTGACTGACTAAAAACAACAGCAAAAAGCCCTCAGTGTTTGAGCATGTGATAAACAGTAGTCAATAATAAGAAAATGGCTGCAGTAAAACTAAATTAGATGATAATGAAATTTCACCTTTAATATGGGTTTGAGGACCAATTATCCTGTATTAAGAAAATCATTGCCTCACCACAGGTGAGTGAATAGAGGTTAGTCAGAAATTGACAAAACACTTGTATGAAAATGAAGACAAAACATTAGGGTCACTTAGCCAAGGAAATAGGTGCATAAAAAAGAAAATTATTCAAAAATATGTGAGGATGCTTAGGGCAGACTTTGCTTGCTCTCATTTGTAATAACACAAGAGCAGTGGGACCACATGGTAGACCTGAAAAAAAAGAGGAAATGAATAAAAAATACTGTTCAAAAATATGCAGAATCCATTGCCAGAGAAAGGGATCAGAACAAAGAAACAGGACTGGATATATGGAGAAATAACAGGGGAGTGTCTACTGACTTAATTGCAATAGAGGTAGCACTCATTGATGGGGATTGTTAAATTTTCTTATTTAAATCTCCTGTCTCCTTTTAATTTTCATGCTTAAATCTCCTCCTGCTTAACACTGGATTGAAACCAAAAGCAGCAAGAGACTCTCTCACGCTGTCTGCTACTGGCTTTGTAACCTTCCTCTAAAGCATCTTTAGCTAGCCCTCATTGGTACAGGAAATTAGATCTGAATTTGGAATCTGATCAATTTTTCTGTTCTTGTAATCCTGCCTTATGTTTTCTCACTCTCTGCTAAGATATTTGAAACTATCAGAGGATCTGTCTCACAGAAGCAAAAAGTTAAAGAACAAAAGACTAAACAGCCCATGCACAAACTTTCCAAATATGATTGATTCTTTTATAAGTCAACTAAAATTCTTATGAGTTTGCTTTTCATTGCAGAAAAAAGATGGAATTTGAAGATTCTATTCTATAAAACCCTCTGAAGAGCATCACAGTTCTGTGCAATAATCTATAACTGTATTTTCATTGTAGATATCTTTTATTTTATAATAGCATTTTATATTCTCTTGAGTCATGAATCAAACACCATAGGCAAGATTCATCTGCTGAAGATGAAAAGAAGCAGACAACATCCCCCTGGAGTCCCTAGTTGATATTCTGCTTCAAACATAGAAATTGAATAGTTAACTTTCCAGAATGAAAACAACTTATTTAGCACTATTATGAACAATTATTCTCTCTTTTAAAGTAAAACTGTCAACCCAGTTTTTGAGAGTTCTTGTGGGATGCAGTTTTATATATGTGCATGTATGCATGAGTATTTTGAATTACTTTTTGTCTAGAAGCAGGACATTTTCAGTGAAGCATTTATGTTGTTTTAAGTAAAGATGGTTTTACTTCCTCCTTGTTATTTTATCAAATGCAGTTTAGATTAATGTATTCATAATTAGGGCTTTCACAAATCACTATCAGATGAAGCATCAGTCAGATTTATCATAATTTCTAACTCTTGGTCAAAGAAATTAATGCTTCTGTTAATAGTTCAATGAACAGGCCTTTCACCCCACTAGCACAGTTATTGGAGGTGCCTTGGGACTTCCATTTCTCAAACCAGCTGGAAAAAGGGCTATCATACAGAAAATAGTCTGAGACTCTGGGAAGAGACAGATAGAGTGCACTGTGTCTCTGTGCTCCCCTAGCAGCTGCTCACAGAGTGCTAATGCAATCTCGGAGGAGCCTGCCTGCCATTTCACTTGTAGGGTGACTGCAACTATTGCAGATGCTCCCTGTGAGATAAATGCAGAGGAAGAGGAGGGTGCAAAATAAGTTAACACTTCAGTGATGTGGATGGAAAAAGTCTGGAAGCAGACATAGAAAATGCAGAAGCAGAAAAATACCGAAGGCCTATGAATGAACTAGTTGCTGTAGGAAAGCAGTTTTTCTAAAAATGTGTGAGGTGAATGATGGTGTGTTAAACATGACATGTTTTCAGTGCTTATTTATTCAGAGATACAAATTTTTCTGCAGATTTACTTACATGGGGGCTGGCAAGCCATGTTTCAGTGTGACAAGAAACCACAGCAACCTGAAGAATCCATTTCAGTATACCCAAATTATTCAGGTATAGAATAAAAATCAATCTGGGAAAAAAAAAATATTTGCAAGCTTAAAAGATGCTTTTGAATTTATATCTTTTTCTGTAGAAATGATCATTGTCTATCCTACATGCTATGTACTTCAAAAGATCAGGGCCTCAATCAAGTGCTTAATTAACAGATTTATTTCTATGGTAAACAGGCTTTCAAAGTCTGCCATTACCTACTATGGAGAGATCTTCAGATTAAAAAAATGAAAAAAACCCCACTCTTATAAATAATTCCATGTAGTTTGAAGAGGTCTCTGTTTGATTGATAGTAATGACCTTGCTGGAACAAAAAACTTGGACTGCTGTCTGTAGCATGTTTTGTTCTCCATCCAGGACTTGAATGTAAGGTACCAAAAATCAATTAGTAGAAAAAGTTGCTTGCATTTTCTAGGCAAAGATTGTGTCATTTACACATTTTAACATTTTATAGGAAATCGTAGTTTTGGCAGTTCCCCTGCCCCCAAGATAATTCTAAAATGTCATATTAAAAATATGCTTCTGAAGGCCACTAATCATTTGAAGAGTTTGCTTCACAGCACTGCTATTTATCTGCTGTAGAAACAAACCTCAGTACATGCAGTCTGCAAAACTCTTCTCAGTATTGCAGAGTGTGCTGACCACAATTGTTTGCTTTTCCATCAAAGGAAAGGTGTCACCACTATCTCTTTAAGAGCCTCAAACCTGTTGTAAGTACCTGCCAAGGAGTAACAAATAAGCACAAATCCCAAATCAAGACAATTTCTTCAGCAGAGAAGTTTAGATAAAAGACCGGGGAGGGAAATTCTGAATTAAGCATCATTTTGAAGTATCCCTTTCATGCTAGATCTTACCTGTGGGATCCTTTGCATTTGACTTTTCAAATTGATTTTTTCTTCTCCATGTCCATAATAGCTGACATTCATTATCTGTAATCCAGAATCAATGCTCAAACATTTGTTTCTTCATGCTCAGGCGTGCTGGAGAGATTTCAACCTCAGACGTACGCAAATCTCTTGGAAATACTGAAAAACAGTGACTACCCTGTAATTGTTGATCAGCCAATTTTGATGAAGAGATATTACTAAAATTTTATATTCTGTTACCGTGATACACTGGGAATTATAAAAAAAAAGGAAGAAATTTATATGCATTTTGTTTTATTAATTCTTTTTACCACCTAATAATTTAAAGGATAGTACAGCTTGGTCATAGTAAGTATATTGTATTAACAATTGCTGGTACTCTTAAATGGGTAGGAAATGCTTTGTACAATGGTGCAAACCTCTTTCCCCCCAAAATAAAACCTATTACTGAAAGAAAAAAAATTTAAAGGTCATTTTGTTACCACTCTCTCTTGTGCACCAGATGTCACAGTACAAGCAGAGAAAGTTACGTGGAAGAGATGTTTTAAGGTAACATGGTAACAGAGAACAGCAGGTAGACATGATCACAGCTGTACATCACACTGGAGAAGTTCTGTTTTTCCATCATGGAGATCCCCAGTGAATAGCCCTCCATTAAGGATAGTTAGGATTTTCCTGTGTAACAATTGCTTTGAGATCCACAAGTAGGAATTGGACTAGGCCCTACAAGCATGGATGGCTGCAGTTAAGGAGTTGGTAATTTCTGGACCCAGAAGGTCTAAAGCCACAGATTCGCACTTTAATACAAACAACTGAATTAAAAATCTGATTTGTGTCTAAGATACTCAGAGTAAGTCAATGAAAAAAAATGTATTACCATATGTATTGCTATTACATTTATTTTAATTACAGAATGTATGCAACATGTGTGTTGCAAAATAAAAGCCCATAAGAGTCTAGATGCTTCAAATCAATCAAGTGTTTTCAAAATAGTGCAGCTGGATTCTTGGCTCATGTAAATTATCATCTCTTCACTGAAGTCAACAGCTTTATGCTTACTTAAACCTGTTGGGGATTTGGTCCTCAGCCAGATTAATACAAATCACTTAAAGGATTAATTTTGGTTTAAAAGTGTCAAATGTAATTTTTGGTTCAAGAAGATAGTCATGAGTCTGACAAGTTTTGACAATAAAAGTTAATTATAAGCAGCACATGATGAAACAGAAGCATGAACATCTGATTTCTGCAGACTCTCGAGGCTGTGCAGCTGTAAATGGAGCACAGTGAGAAATCACTCAGCCAAAATGAATAAGAGAATATCTCAATTATGAAACTACCAACAAAATCATGTCTATACAGTTTAGTTACCAAAACAAATTAAGAGATTTAACTGAGGTGCAACTGACTACTGTCTTTTAACCTGCACTAAATTGAAAAAAACACAATCTTCTCTGTACTGGTCCACTGAAATATTTGTAGTTACTTTCCTTGGGAACTTCAATATAAAAATGTTTTTGCTTGGTGCAGATGTTTTGGTCTCATGGAAGTTAACCATGGATAATTACTAGCTTTTGTTAAAGGAGAACAGAAGTAGTCCTACTTTCCACTCTCTTCTATTCCACTGAGCTGAAACAATGGGTATCTAACCTGATAGCTAACACTTTTGAAGAAAAGGCCTTGGTTGTACTTTTATAAATTAAATATGTGTGTCTATGTTTGTGTATGTGTGCATGTTCATGCATTTGGATATCCATGTTATCTACAGAACTCATGGTTTCATGGCACTGCCTGTCAAGGGCAGCCCTAAGATGATTAAAAACACAGATTCACCTTCTTGGGTTCCATTTCCACAAATTTTAATAAAAACTAGTTATATACCACAGTAATGCAGTCTAAAATGTCTTTACCTCAGCCAAAAAAAATGGCATTATGTCAAGGCTGGTTAGGGCAAAATCAGTAAAGATAACTCTAAAAATGACCCTAGCACTTGTTTTATTAGACACAAAGCTGAGTCAGGGGAAGCTTAGGTTGGATATCAGGAAAAAGCTTTTCACCCAGAGGGTGGTTGGGTCCTAGAACAGGCTCCCTAAGGAACTGGTCTCAGCACCAAGTCTGCAGAGTTCAAGAAGAATTTGGACAATGCTCTCAGGCATATGACATGAGTCTTAGGGTGACCTGCACGCAGCCAGGAGTTGGACCCAGCAATCCTGATGGGTCTCTTCCAACTCATCGTATTCCATGACTCTGTGGGGCCTCAGGGGCCTGAGGACTTCAAGAAGGCTCCATTGACCTGAGCAATCTCAGTTGGTTTTTCCCAATAGTGGCTTCCAGCCCATAGGCCCAGGGGCTTAAACAGTCTGATCCCTGTGGCTGCCTCCAGCAGAACTGTATTCATGGCTGGATATCCCAGGATGACCCTGGACCTGACTGTACCTCACCTTGTGTGGTGATCCCCAGGCCCAGTGCTGTTCCCCACCTGGCTCTGGCTAGGTTTCCTGGCCTGTTCCTTTTTTGATGGGGCAAAGCCCTGCCTGGGCTGTGACCACAGCCTGGCTTCCATTGTGGAGCAGCCCCCTGTGCCCTGACAGGAAGGAAAATGAAACAAAGGACATGCAGTAAGTGCTCCGCACAACACCCCCTCTGTGTCAAAGGAAATACAAAGTTTTATGCATACTTTTTAGCAGATCTTTAGGGACAGTTCTTTAAATATTCACACAAGATAGCCTGGATCTGAGGCCTGGACAAAGATCCAAAAACTAATGATTTTATTTTCCAGTCTGGAGATGACATCTCTTGGAATACCAGGTTAGAAAGACCAGAACAATATTCATGTTTTAGGCAGTACTAATTCTTAATGACTTCATCATGATTCTGGCTCTTGAAAAACTTCTTTACGTCAGTTTTCTAAATAGTAGGTGTTTGGAATGGTGTCTTTACAGATGTCCAGCAGCTGATAAAATATAATTCATAATTACAATGACATTGCACCTTCTTCATCAGAATAGCAGCTAGAAAAGAGGTTTATTCCTGTGATTCAAGAGTTATCTCTTCTATCCCAAGGCTTAAAGTTATCTTCCTCAGCCCTTATCAGTTTATGGTAACTGTAGATGATTCACCATTTATGACAACATCATGTTTACCTATCAAATTTATCAGATTTTTAAAGGTAAACAACTCTGTCATTCTCTTTGCCATCCTATTTCTTTTGCCCATTACTTACGCAAAAAGAAGAGATATTTTCTGTTCTTTCATTATTTAAATAGAAAATCTCATACTGAATTGTGAATGAATTACTGAATTACTTCACAGTTCTGTGGAATTTTCTGTTGTTTTCTTTCTACACCTGCTGAAAATGAAAACCTACAGCAGAATATGGTGTTTGTATTAAAACCATGCTTTAGACCTGTTATTTCTTCATTTATCCTCCCATCCTTGACATTAATTAGGTGTTTAAAAGGTCTTAAGTAGAGGATAGATATCAAGTATCCAATAAATTTTCTTTGTGCTAAAGCACACTATTTGATTTCAGAGCATGTGTATATATATATATATATATATATATATATATATATATATATATATGTAAAAGACATATACGTGTCATGTACTCATGGGCCAAAAATATGGTGGTCAAAGCCTTTTGGTTCCAAAATACAAAGAATTGTGTACTACTTGTATTAATATTAATAAAAATATTGTTAATGCATAAAGCTAGTAGCTGTCTCGTTCTTTCCATGGAGTGGTCACCAGAGTAGGATAATTAGGGCAATAGATAGTACTCTAATTCATCCAAGAAACTCTCTAACTTTCTCTAAGAAATTATTTCACAACCTATAAACATTTTGAATTTCAATTTTAATTTTTCAGCTATACACTTGATTATTCAGTAAAATTCTGACTGAGAAAGGAAGACTAGTGGAAAGAATTATATTTATTGATATTAAAAATCCCAGAAAAGGATCTCAGATGCATCTCACTAAATATTATTAAGTTATTCACAATCATTCGCCATGTGATAGACTAATTTCACATTTAAAAAAGAATAAAGATCTTAAATTAAATACCAGGAGGGTAAAAAGGTACCTCCTGTAATTCAGCTACAGCTTCACTAGAATAATATCTCATAAAATGAGAAAAAAGAACAAAAATAACCTAAAAAAGATTGATAGCTATAGATGAAGCCATATTCACTGAGTTACAGTGGCTACATAAGTTATAAATGGCAGAGCTATGAATGAATGAAGCAGTTATTGTAACTATAAAAACTCCGCTACCATTACAAGACACTCGTTTTGTTTATTCGCTATGTATAAAGTGTAATTTTAAGGAGAGTTTTACTGTCTACCATTATTCAGCGGCATTAAAAAAAGGAACTATCTGTGAATAGAAGTGTGTCATGAATGCTCATTAGCTTATAAGTGCATTCCTAGAATGATACACCTAGAATGGATTAAATAAATGTTTTTCTTCATCTGTTTATTCTGAAATACTGAGAGTGGGAAGGAAAATTCTGTTGCGATACTGCACCTTTTTTGTAACCCATTCCTTAAATATTAGATACAGTTAAGGAAAAAAAATAGGACTAAACTTATGAAGGTCCACCTGTTATGAAAAATAAAATGTTTCTCTTACAACTTATGTTCTTATTGAAGAATAAAGGTATCACTCATACTGTCTCCCAGGCTTTTAAAAATCTTCTCCTCCTATGTAATGTAAACTGTGTGACAGAAGTGTAGGATGGCAATATCCAAGCTGGTTCAGTCGTGTCCCAGCAGTGGCACAGGGAATGTCACACAGCATTCACTGACATCCTGGGAATACAAGTTACATCAGGTAACATCTCTCTGCAGAACACCACCAGGCATCCAATGCTGAGATTAACTACATGCAGTAGTGTATACACCTTTTGAACCTTCTTTCTTTGTTGTAGGATTCTTTCAACTTCTCCTTCACTATGTCAGGGAAAAAAGGGATTGATTCTGACAAATAGCTGATTGATGCTGGTATCACTAGGATGCCGACAGGGAACTTCAGATGTGAAGTTTAACTGACCACTAAATTTATCTATGAAATCTAATGTTTTAGTCTCTGGTTTTTTTAGTTTTTTGCTGGAATAAGGAATAGTTTTTCTGGTGGATAATATTTTTTTATTTACCTTTAAAAAAAAAAAATTATGACAGAAGAAATAAATTAAATACTGAATGTACAAAGTTCTTGCAACATGAATACTTTTCAAGTTGGAGGGAAAAAAATGTACTTGGTACTAACACTGGGCCTTGAGAGTTCAAAGCCAGTGCCCTATTCACTGAATCTCTCAGCCTTTTAACATGCTTCTTCATATTGCATGCATTTGCTTGATTGACTGCACAGCCACAGAGCTTTAAATGCCTGACTAAAATGGGATCCTCAGAGAGAGGGCACAGCACTGAGGCTTTCATTGTCTGGGTACTCATATTCACTTCTCTAGTCAGATTTGGAATACTTTATTTTATCAGATTGTTCAATATTTCATAATATTTGTACTTCATATGTTTACAGGAGCTCTTGTATTGACTTCTGTTGCACCTTGAAGCATCCTTGTAATTTTAGTAATTAAATTGCCATAGTCTCAAATTAGATACTCAGTGCCTAATTTTCACTCAGTGTTTGTGAAACCTTTGCTTATATGCCAAGAACTTCAGGTATATTATCTCAGGAATTTGACTTTTTTCATTTCCTTGGTTTTTGAATTTTTTTTTAATTTTATTTCTAGGCTAAAAGTAAGAGCAATAGTGCAATATAAGAAAGCACATGCCCTTAGAAACTCCTATGAATTGGTGTTCAACCAAGAAATGATTGGAAGAGGACATGAGAACCAGCTAAGAGAATGTACTGTAGGAGAAAACTTTCATGATTGTGATGAATCTTCAAAGTTCATCTTAAAAGTTAACTATACCTGGTGGATCTTCAGACTTGGCTCAACAGTACATGTCAGTACTCAAGAGCTTGGTGCAGTGACTGAAAGTAATAGCTCGCAAGGGAAATCTCAGATAGCAGTTATATAACGTTTTATTTCAGACTTCAAATCTGATGTTTTCCTGTACAGTACACTCAGCATTTACATTAATGTGACAAGACTAAGTCTGAACTCTACCTAAAGCTGTTAAGCATTTTGATAAAACATGCTGCCCAAATTGTTGGTGGTAATATTTCCAACATACTTCATGTACATGAAATAAATTTTCACCTCATTGTGAATTCACCAGCATCTTTTTATTCCATTTTACTCTGCCTGTTGGTGACCTTATCCTCCTAGATAGGTAATATGATAGTTATATTTTAGTTTATAGACATTTTTAAAATCTACAGCCATTTCCATTTTCTACATTTTTGGGTTTTGGCTTTTTTTTCAGATAACAAGGGGCACATAAAACCAGTGAAAAAAAAAAGTGATAGAAGTCCTTCCACAACCAGTGACCACTGAGTTACACTCCTTGAGAAGTCAGCTCTTGTTTTTGTAAATATCACCATCACCACAAACCCCAGTATCTTACTTAATTTATAATACAGGGATTGCTGAGGATGTGAAAATGTGCTATAATTTCCATTCTGGTGTAGGTGCTTCCTTATTTATGTTATTTTATTTTTGACAATTAGTTCATAAATGCTATCAGCTGAAAGTGGATTTATTATTCTCTGCAAAAGCCACATCTTCTTTTCTGAACTTTCCACTCTGACAGAGTATTTCTTTACTATTGGATTTTTATAAAAAAATTAATGTTATTTTTTTCTAATCTGTATAAGATCATTTCTAGACAGGTGGGATGTCTCTATTATGCCCACAGGAAACAAATCCTAGAACATTAATCCACAGGCTTCAGAGCAATGTGAGTGTGCGAGGTTTAAATAGGATTATTTTACGTGAACATTTCTTATGGCTGAACTTGTGGGAGCTTCTTCTTATGACTCTGTCTCATCTGACTGACTCACTATCTGTCTGTTATGGCAACAGAAAAAAATGATTGTCATGTGTTAGAAGTCAATGAACATTAGGTATGTAGAGAAAATAATATTCTTATAAAATAACAAATTTATTTCTATATTCCCGTACTCTTGTTGTTACTATCCATATTTTCCAAAGAATCACCTTAGGTGCAGTTTTTTACTTGCAGTCAATAAATTCTGCAATTTAAATAAATAGATATCCACATGAAAGATACAATTTGTGCAAGTATATATTCTTGGCTTTACCTGTAGGCACAAAATTATACCTGCAAAATTGAAACTTGGATTGACAAAATTTACAATAGTCTGTAGAAATTAAATCATTACACCTAACTTAAAAAGAAAACTTGAGAACATAGATGTGTTCAGGTCACAAGGTGCAGAAAGCAAAGGTGGAGAAAAGAAGGATAATCTCCATTTCTAAATAGGGAGACAGCTGCCACAGGAAATCACAAGTGTAATTTGGACAAGGATTTTAAATAAATCTATTAAATCAGAAGAGGTAGTAATCACACATTTTCTAAGCTGTCAATCCCATCTTTTCTAGTTTCTAATGGTATAAAAACCTGTGTAATATTCTAAGAATACCTTTATTCTTCAATAAAAACATAAATTGTAAGAGAAACATTTTATTCTAAGCTGTCAATCCCATCTTTTCTATTTTCTAATGGTATAAAAACCATGTAAGTAATCTCAGCATTGGATGTCTGGTGGTGTTCTGCAGAGAGATGCTACCTGATCTAAGCTAAGATGTGTAAAGATTTAGGATCAGAAGTGATCAAGAAAACATGTAATCAAATGGACAGTTAAAGGAACACAAGCAAAAATGAATCCTGCAACCTCATAAAATGTCTTTCATATAAATATTTTAAGAATAAAATTATAGAAGATAATTATGTTTTAATTTAATATTTGACATAATATTACACAGGAGGAGTATTTGCAAAACTAATATAATGTAAATCTAGAAAAAAATTCTTAAAAAGATGGTGAAAAAGTGGTGAAAATTGAAGAAAACGTGATTCTAGGAAAAACAAAAAATAGAACTGAAGGACTGTCTGATGAATCCATCAAGAATGGTGGTTTGGTGTATTTAATATTCAAAGTGATGAATACAAATAGTTGAAGCTTGCTGTGCACAAATATAAACAATAGCTCTGGTGGGGAGTAGAACAGCAGAGGATGAGATTACTATGTACAAAGCACTGGATCAGTTTATATTAGAAACTGGAAGATAATTTAGTGTATAAGGTCAGATTACAGTATAAGGTTATCCTATTAGAGCCTAAAATCACTTTTCTCAACTGTTCTCATTTACAGAGCAAGAAAAAATTATATGTCTCAAGTGTAAATGAGAAAAAAGACAAAAGCCTGAATATTATTAGCCTTTTATGAGATGGTCGCTGTTGAAATTAAACTTAAATAGAAGGGGTTTATCAGATAAAATAATTGCTATACAGAAATTCTCATTGATAAACTTGTTCTGGCTATGTGTATTTAGTGAAGATGGATTCACATTTAAACACTTGCAACTTTGTATGGACTGAAAGAGAATTCCCTGGAAAATTTGTTTTCTGGAATTCATGGTTTCAGAATGACTTAAAACAAATTTCTTTGTTTTTCTTAGTGTGTTATTCTGTTGCTTAGTTATATAAGTCACTATTTAGGAATGGTGCTTCAAACACACGATGTATTCTTTTTCATCATATTTATCCATTTCATATATGGGTGAACCTCAATAGTAGCTTGTTTCCAATAGTAGTTTCAATAGTAGTTTCCAGATAATTTCTGGATAAAATCCTCATGATATTTGTATCTTCCAAAATTTTTTCAGCTGGGGAAAATATAAACATTAATAAAAATTTTAATTTATTTAATTCAACTACTATTAAGAGGGACTAGGTAAAATATAATCTGAAGCTGAAAAAACCTTAAATTTTAAAACTTCCTGGAAAACAAAGAAAAAAAAAATAAGCCAAGAGTTAGTATTACCCCCAGAAAACCCTACTATTGAAAAGCCACCTGGTAGGCTCACTGCATTATTTAATTACATTTCACAGAGTTGAATCATCTGGTAGCATAAACAGACAGGCTGGCTCTTCTAGTTCCATCCTACCGTGAAGTAGATGGCCCTATAATTTATTCCAAGCTTAATTTTAAATTGTTGCACTTTACTGTGTTGTTCCTACTGTTTCTGCTGCAATCTGTTCCAGAAATATCATTCAAGAGACTGAAATTTTTTGTCTGAAATCCAGCCTAAATTATTAATGGCCAGGTTGTGCTCATTTGCCAACATTATCTTTTTTGCTTGAACTGATCTTAGTCTGTTTTTTACTTCTTGTGATGTGACAGTGTGGGTCAGTGTGACTTTGTTTGTTTTCTTGTTTTGGTTTTGGGTGTGGTTTTGCCCTACAAGGCAAGTTTCTCAAATCTCTTCTGTTAAAAACCCGGTTTTCCCCGCTTGCCACATGTATGACAAGATATTCTCTATCTCTTCAACAGAAGAAAATATGACTTTTCCCACCAGGTTAAAATAATTTCAGTAACAGAGGTCACGTAAAAAAGGCAACATATATTTAAAACACTGAACCTGAATAAATGTTAACCAGTAATTATTCATATTCTTGTCATGTAGCTAATATAATGCTTTTGCTTACAACATGAAAAAAAATTCACATTTTAAATGGGAACTCTGACCCTTTCTTTTGTTGTATTAGCTAGAAAAAACAGTTTTTTATTACCACAGTGACAATATTTATGTATATGTCAAAATAGTTACCTTACCTTGTGTTACTATACCTTACTCTTACCCTGTTGCTGAGGTAATATTTATGTTTATTTTAAGGCCATGTTTTATTCTGAAAAACTGATCTTTAAGCTGCAAATGTGAATATCAGAGAAGGAGTCCCAAATGGGAGAACTCCCTCCTCAACACAGGCATACAGAAAAAAACCTGAGTGTTTTCCTTGAGTCCAGCAAAATCCTGTGATGCTCTTGTGCATTTAACTTGTCCCAGAACACTGCAAGCAGCTCTCCATACCTGTCACATCCGGGCTATGGACAGTCTGTGGCATTGCAGTGTTGGCCTGTTGTCCCTTTGGAT
Organism: Setophaga petechia; assembly: GCA_024362935.1. Lineage (NCBI taxonomy): Eukaryota > Metazoa > Chordata > Aves > Passeriformes > Parulidae > Setophaga > Setophaga petechia. Next base: position 34,510,990 of record JANCRA010000008.1, read on the forward strand.
TCTTTGGCCAGCAATGCGTTTAGAGATTTCAGCCTGGCCGACACTAATGACCAGAGAGATTAGAAAATGGCTGGAAGGAGCAGAAGGGATTCTCAGACAAGCAGGAAAAGGAATCACCTGGGTAGAAGCACCTTGTTTCCAAAACATAGGCACTGTCTGTTTTCTTCCAGATCACTTGGTTTGCTTGTCACATGAAAGATGGCCCAGCCACTGCTACTGCCTCACCCTGCTCATCCACTGGCCCCTTCTTCTTTATCCTTTCATCAAATAACAGTCCCAGAGGACTGGCTCACTGAAGGGGCCCAATTCTAAACAGTGGAGCCACATCTCTGCTTATTTTACAGAAGAAAACTCTAAAAATTCAGATAGGGGGAGTTTAACATAACCATTTACAGTCTGAGGAGCTCTGAGTGTGGGGACCCCAGGACCTCATGCTTCATACAGATAAAATGTCAGGATGCTTGAAATATTTCAGTTCTTTGCTTTTATACATCAGTTCAACTGGATGCCTTCAAGTTCAGAAGTTCAGACATAGATGTATTTACACAAGTAATACAATGGGATTCAATTCCCAAGACTGTGTAGGCAAAATTTGAAAGCCTTGCAGTCACTAACATAAAGCAGAGGCAATGGAGGTACAGACAGATAGTTTCAAGAGAGAAGACTAAATACAGGTGACTTGTGGCCTGCACTGATGAGCTAGACATTGATCACACTTCTCTCCTTAATAGTGTTCAGAGGATCAGTCCCTACCCACTCAAAAAGAAGAACAACTACTATTAAAGCAAAAAAGTTTCAAATAATTTCATTTCATACGATTAACTTTCTCTAGTGTAAAACAAATATGTAAGGGAGAGCTACATCTTCATATTAGAGGGACTTCCTAGGGCTCTGTGGCCAGGAAGTTCTGTCTGTAGTAGATGCAGTGTGGTTTTCCTTTTAGGTAATTCCAGGACATCAATTATTGAGTGGGGAAAAAAAATATGGAATTGTATCACAAAATTGAAATTCCTAAAAATTATTACTGAGAATATTACTGAGTACAAGGAAATAATAAAGTTGTTTATAACGCTGACTACTGTTGTAATAGATTTTTTTTATTTCATAAGTTTCTTTCCCAGGAAGAAAGTTTTATTTAATAACTAACAGAACACTGCCTGTCACATCTTGTTATGGTCATTAGTATGTGGCACATATCTGCAAAATTAAAAAGCCTATAACTAAGTGTATGCAGACTGAATTCACAGCTAATAGCCTCTATTTTTTGATGCTTAAAGTTGTGAATTACAATTTAAATCATGGGTAAAAAGTGATGCTTCATTTTCATTTAAGAACATTTCTCCAGCACTCATGAGATTCATAAGAAATTAGATGCTAACCAAAAAGCTAGGATTTGTAATAATGGCCAAGATATTATGAGGATTAGAGGAACTTGAATGAACAATCCCTTAGCTCATAAAAGAAAATGATAAAGGATAAAAGGTAGCATTAACTATTCAGGGGTCTTGGCCATGTACTCTACTGCAGATACACCAAATTAAAAGCCACTCTTTTGATCACTTACATAAATAAAAAAAAACAAAAAACCAAAACAAACTAGAGAACAGCATGAAACCAAGAGCCTTAAGGTCCAACAACCAGAATGTTATTTGAAATAAAGCAATTAATTGTGCATTTAATTTTTTTCATTACATTGGCCTGTGTAGACATCCTGTATTAACAATTTTGCTTCTATGTATTTCCAGAGCATTTAAAGATTATTATTTTTTTAATGAAGGCTTATGTAAGATTTGGGGAAATACATTGGTCACAAAGCAAAGTCTCACAAAGGATAATTAAATCTTTGAAAAGTGTAGTTAAGGTATGCTGCCTACTTTTACACCAACTATGACTTCATCCCACTTCACTAAAAGTAATATTAGTGACAGTTCAAATTAGTTGAAGCATGGAATAGTGACTGAAATCCTGTGCTCTGCTATTAAAAATTAAAATATATTGTAGCATACTGCAATTAAACTTATATTGCCTTTCATCAGAAGAGATCCAGGGACTACTTGTGTCTCTGCCTGGGAGTGATTCACAGGGCAGCAGAACCAAGCTCTTTGTGACTTCTGCATAAAATGGAGCTAAAAAAGTAAATTAACGATGAAAAAAGATTCTTTCTAGAGGTCTGTGGAGAACCTTCAGTCCAGGACTTCAGCTGGAACCTGACAGGCTAGGACAGGAATAGTTATAATTTGATTGTAATAAATATTTTATCAGATATTTTAAAAGACCTGGTTCCTATCGTCTATCTATAAATATATCAGTAAACTGAAGTTCATAGGAATTTTTATTTTAGAAAGTATGGAAAAAATTACAAAAGTGTTCAAAGCCATTGGAAATATTTGATATTACATTAGCATATTAGCAAAATGCCTATACTACTTGGATATTTATTCCCAAACAGAAACACTGGGTAAAGAAACCCCCTTTTTCATAAGTAAAACTTTCTGTTGACTCAGAAACCATTACCTGCTACAGCACCTCTGAATTGTCAAGTATATCATGCAGCTGAAAAGGTCGTCTATCCCCAAAGAGCAAGCACATAAATTCTGGATAAGGAACTAGACAAATCCTTAACAACAACAGCAAAGTAAAATCTTACATCAAGGAACTAACAGGTTCTCTTTGGACAAGGCTTCTTCAAAAACTTAAATACATAGACTATTAACAGCAATCATTTTTTGACTTCTGTCTACTGAAGCAAAAAAAATCAAAATACCAGACACATGATGTGATATGCTACACATATCTTAGATAGATGGATGATGGATGGATGGATGGATGATGGACAAACAGATGGAGCTGAAAGACACAGAGAAAGAGGGGTGCTTACCTTCTACATGCAGTGGTTATAGATCTCATGTGACATACTATCATCATTACTTGTCACTTTAAACAAATTTCAAATGTTTACATGCCTTTTTGGTTGAATATCATCACTCAATAAAGCCTTGTTCCCATGAGTTATCCATGTCAAGAGCAACATTCAAACACAGAATCCAATATGCAAAGAAAAAGCAATGAACAAAAGAACAAACTGGCAACAACCAGTCCTTTGGAGATCCTTTCTGCAAATTTTGATGGGTTTTTTACTTTGTTAACTTAATTGAAGTGGCTGAGGGAAGACTACTGCCCTGTAGTGTTTGCTGCCTTTCTCCTAAGTGAAAAGTAGAGACCGGTGAGCTAATGGGATGCTGAGTGGAATAAAACACAAAACCTTTCCAAACAGTGTTAAAATGATAATATAAAAACAAGTCTTTAATTGAAAGCTTTCAGGTGCACTATATATAACTATACTTTATATAACTCCTTTTTTATAGTTTTATATATATAGTTTATATATAACTATATACACACATGATAAATTATTTCCACAATTGTTATAAGGTTACTTAATTCATATATCTTACAAGTATTGTCCAATTAGTTGGTTAGGTAATTTCCCCCAGGTTCTGCTCTCCACAGGAGTTGTTCCAGGGACTTTGTACCACTGCTTGTTGTGTTTTCTAAGTTCTAGCAGAATACAAAATGTCTTTGTTGGGCTTCCTCTTCTTAAGAATAAAACCAAACAGAATTCCAAGTATGCATTAGAAGGGTGAGCTTATTGTTCTAAAATCTAAGAGAAACGGTAGAAAAAATACCAGGGGCTTTATAACCATGTATTAACAGTCTACAAAACTACAAATATATGAAAAGTATCTAAAAAGATAAAAAAAATTTAGGCATCAGAAGAACCCTGGGAGAATGGCATAATGTTAGTACTGTGTGGCAAAACAGGAAAATGATATATGGTATTTCTTTCAGCAACATTGCTCTAACTGTTGAAAAGACAGCTGATGTGTAGATATAACTTTGTTGTGGGTGAGTCCTGGTAAATGTATCTGTTGGCTCACATCCCCTGCAGAAGGAAGGGGTAAAGTGCAATATATTAATATTGTAACATAAAATATAGAAAAAAATAAAAGGGTAAAAGTGAGAAAATTTTTGCATTTCGATAAAGACAGTTTAATAGGTAAATCAAAAGTTGCATGCACAAGAAAAGTAAATGAGGAGTTAATTCACTAATTTCCATGGGCAGATACATGTTTAGCCATTTCTAGGAAAGCAGGACCTCATCACACAAAACAGATACATGTGAAGACAAATACTGTAACTCTGAAAATCCCCCCTTCCTCCTTATTCCTCACAACTCTTCTTGCTGAGCTCAATGCCATATGGTATGGAATATCTCTGTGGCCAGTTTCTGTGAGCTGTCCTGGCTGTGTCCTCTCCCAGACTCCTCTGCATCCTCAGTCTACTCCCTGAAGGTGTGCAGTGTGAAACAGAAAGACCTTGACTCCATGTAAACATCACTCAGCAATGTGTTATCAGCACTGTTTTTGCCACACATCATAACACAGCAATGCATGAGCTGCTATGAAGAAAATTAAACCACTCCCATCCAAAAAAAGTATATAATAGTGTATATACATGCAGAGAAAAGTGTCTGTTATGCAGAGACTTTTTTTTCACTTCAGTCTTTCTTGCACTTGGGCTAAACTGAAATGGGAAGGAAGACTGTATTGAAAAGGCAAAGTACCTATACCTATAGTGAATGATGTAATATTTCTACGGAATAATGTTTCGAAAAAGAAAGTTCAGGAGGAAAAACAATACAGTGACAATGATGAATTTCTACAATAGAGTTACATTCTACAAAGAATGTAACCTTGCTTATAACAACTCTTAAAAACTTAAAAAGTCTATTCTACCTTGAGTCTGCTAAGACATTCACCTTCAACAGGGAGAACTGCATATGGTGCTTCTGGCACTAACACCCTGATGCTCAATATACACTCCAACAGAAACCTACATCCATATGCTGCTCACAGAGACTCTTAAATAAATACTTAGAAATGACCGAGATGGGTATAGTAACAGAACATGAAATGGACAAGTATTTTAAAATTGGATTGCTCAAATGTCATTTATGGCAGTGACATCTGTCAGATTCTGTCTGGTGCTGCACAGCCCATATCTTACTGATGTGAAGGATCAATGTGTTTAGTGACTGGAGAATGTATTTCATGTGAGGTTGCAGATGGCACTATAGAACTCACAGACAAAAGTCTCCAAATGAGCACAAAAGGAAGCACAAAACAGAGCCCAGCTTATAGATAAGGCCCTCAAAACTGTCAGTAGTCTACATGGTCTCAGACCACAAAGGCTGTAAAACCAGTTTATTGATCTCACAGAACAAATATTGAAACAGGGTGGAAAAAGCCTGACCACTTTAATCCAAGTGTGTTAAGGGAAGGGTTTGGAGAATTTATTTAACAAAAAACGGAGAGAAAGAGTTTCCACTGAGCCTGAGTACAACTTAGTTGAAACAACATACGTGATTGCACACAGGATAAGATCTATGGATTTTATAAGAAAAAAAAATGTTTTCCAACAAGTGCTGATAGTATTTTACACAGAGAAATATATTCAGAATATTTTACTAAAAAGTCATTCATAGGTGTGTGAAACTTAAGTAATAAGAAGAGGTAGTGAATTTTGCTGATTAATTCTTCAATAAAGTAAAGTAGAACAAGGATGCTTCATTTCTACCACATACAAATTTCATATTATAACCAGTAATAATTATAAGGAAAATGCTAGGCAGGGTAGAAGGTGAGCAGTGAAAGGAGTAGAAATAGCTGGTGAAGGCAAGCAAGGGGGAAAGCATTGATAGATTTGTAGAACACAAAAAAGCTTGGCTTGGATTAGTCTGTCATCAGTGAGACACAAAAGAATTCTGCACTACAGCTGTAAACCCATTCATTGTTAGCTAGAAACCATCCAAATAAATTTATTTCAAAAATAGACTGGGTAGATTTTCAAAATGCATTTTGTCTTCTTTATTCTACTTCATAAAATAAATAAGCCTCATGTTTTTAGGCAAAACACCTCTGTCAGTGCAGCCTGAGTTTGGGAACAATTTTATTTCATTAAAACTGGATTTTTCCCTTTTTTTTACATTCCATATGTGGCTTTTGTAGCAGAGGTTGAGAAGAAATGTTCATCTGTATTAATCTTTAACCCTGTTCTATATTACCTGCCTGGAGCCAGTACAAAGATTATTACAGCTGACTTGGATGTACTTTTTGATCAGATCTTGAATTAGGAAAGATTCCTCGATCAGTCTGTAAGAGCAAAATTGTTCAAGGCACAAAACAAATTGTGAAGGTGAAAACTAAAAGGCCAACTGAGGAAAATAGCTGCTAGGTTGGGAAAAAAAAAAAAGAGTCAAATTAAAGATCTAGGAAGCTCCAACATGAAAGAAAATCTGCTGGAGATGGAAGATTTGCATCTAATGGCAAGATGAATAATTTACTTACTTCGTCTATTTAACATTTATACAACATAAGCATGGATTTTGTGATTCTTTTGTGCATGAAATTCTTTTAAACAATTCACAATGATAATTTTTTTCATATTTTCAAACAAACTGCTTTACATTTACAATATTTTGATTCTGAGGCATGGAGCAGTGTGTGCAAATTTCCTCTTCAGTATATACTCTGTTACTCAGATTCAGGAAAGTACAAACATATAATCTAAGACAGAAAGCACCTTTAAACACAGCAAGTCTGTGAGATAGTGTTATCTGAATTTGTAGGATTATTCTAGGACTGAGCCAAATCATATTAAAACACATTTTGCCCAACAGAATTTGTTTTAAGATCCAGCAGCATCACATAGAATGAAATAGGAGCGGACAATTAAGTGCATAGATACTTCTCCAGATCTTAGGAAATGTTAAGTATAGCAGAAGAAATTCTTTGTAATTAAGATACAAGAAAAAACCACCTGAGTTTATCATTGAATACTGCATGCAGGTAAAGAAGCCACAGGCTGCAAATTGTGAAATATTAATAAGAAAGTTAAGTAAATTCAATTGTGTTTCACAAAAAGATGGTTTTCAGTGAAGCTTGAGATTTTAGAAGGACATCACACTAGGATAGGTATGCTTCTTTTCTAGGAGAAACTATAGAAGATATAAATAGGAGTACAAAGAAAGCTAAGGTGTTTTGAATAATTTCTTAATAGGAATATAGAACAGATTTTTTGCTTAGAGAACTTCTTGATTTTAAGTATTGAAAAAGACTTCTGTATCAAACCATTTCTCTTTGGTTTATTTAACTAGTTTTCTTATCAAGCATCTGTATCGTGATTAGGTAAGAAGGAAAAATTTAATTGCTTTATAGGTAGAAACATATGATCAGAAAACCATGTAGGCTGCAAAAAGGCCTTTAAGATCATTGAGACTAACTGTAAATCTGACACTACCAAATCTGGATCACCCCTCCTTCCCAAAATAGGCACTCTGCTGGACATTGTCACAGACTAAGACTGAGCAGCACTGGATCAGCTCTCTCAGACACATGCTGGGGTCTCATCCTGATCTAATGCAGCTTTTATCTCACAACTGTCTCCAATTTTTCCCACAACAAAAGATATATGAGAAAGAGCAGCACTAGTGAGAAACTAGTGGCATTTGAAATGTATGTTATCTCTGTAATTACTGCTGTTCCTCATTATAATCTGGTGCTATTACTGTAATATGGGCAAGCCATATCACTTTTTTGTATGTTTTTGAGCAAAAAGTACCTCACTGGGTGACCATCCATAGATGTTCTGCCAGCAACCACCCTTAGGAATTGTCTATTGTCTCTCTTTGGGTGAAATTTCATTATCTATGAAGTTACCTGTTATTTCTATCTACAAGGGGAAAAGAAAATTCTAACATTCTTCCTTGATGTTATTAGTTTTCAGTACAGAATGGTATAAAATTATTTGGTTCTGTGAATGTTCAGAAGAAGTAAATAAAAGCCTTTATGTCTTGAAATATTTTTCTAATTTTTTTTTCTGTCTCAACTAACTACTGTCAAAGTTGGGATAGTAGAATTTTGCTTTCAGTTTACTCTTAACAGTAGCCAATAGAAAGCAATATATACCCAGAACCCCTCTTCTCTCAAAGTACATGATGTTCTTTTGCATTTACATGTACTTTCTTTATATACAGTTCATGTTTCAGAGCAGCCCATATACTGCAAATTGATATATTTGGCTCTGAGTCCAGAAAACATGTAGCCTTGACTCAAATGCTAAATCTATTTTAGACCCCCCTAAGTGCATTCTTGTGGCCTCCCCATGAATAGACACGGACTTACACGCATGCCTGAATCAAGGCCAGGGATGCCAGGTTGTTTTTCCCCTTGGTCTCACTCTGGACAACTTGAGAGTAAGAATTCTCAAAAGGGAAATTGCATGTTTGGCTGCACACACATGCAACAACACACAGCTGCTGACCATGAAGATCTTCAAATCAGGATCTTAGATTAAATACTTGGAATCATCTCATCTTTTCACGCTTATCTATTGTTTTATTCAGTGGATTCAATTGATAACTCAAATTAAATTGGAGTATTTACAATATTCCAGAATTTTTTTCTAGACTTGCTCTATAGGCAATCAAGAGAGGGAACATTGATGCCATTACTATCACAGGGCAGAAAGCAGGATGGGCTACTGTACCTACTGAACTTGGGCTCCTCTTTATGTATCCAAGGCACATCCAGATCAATATGCAGAATTGCTTCCACAAAAACATCTCCTGTAATAAGAAAGCATGAGAACACATTTGGAATTCCAGCTAGCTGAATTTGAGCAAACAGCAAAGAAGACAGACAAAATATTCTGCTGAATAGTGTTGTCTTGAATGTTTATCCAGTTCTCTGAATTTGTGATAAACAGATTTAGAAAACATCTGTTGTCACAACACAGATACATTTTTTCCTCCGCAGTAATCATCAACTCAATATCACAAGTTTAGCCTTTAGATAGATTTATGATTTTTTTTTTTATTTTATGCTTTAATTATGATTTGGGTGGGTTATACTTTTATATATATATCTGGGAGGGAAAAAGATAAGGAATAAATGGAATATGAGCATTATATAATGTTAGAGTTTCTAAAAGCTGGGAAATATAATTTGATTTATTTACATAATCTTCTGGATTAGTCCGATTTAATTTCTTTTTTTGTTGTTATTTTTATTTGGTGCCTTTTCTTTGGGGGGAAGGGAGTGAGGGAGGGGAAGGAAATTGGGCAACAGTGCATAGAATAGCTCAAAGAGGACTTCCACATCTTTATTTTCACTCCAAAACTCTTTTTCTTTTTCTTTTTTTCCCAGCATATGTAGTTTTAACATAGTAATGATTATTTATTTGAAAACTTGGAATCAGAGACTTAAAATATAGCAGAAAATTATTTGGAGCAAGCCAAAGAGCTGAGCTGTGGAGCACATAAGCAGTAGCACCCTATATGCCAGGGAGCTTGGGCATTCAGCTTTATAATAGTCACAGTGATCCAGGCTAGCAGGGACAGAATATAAATAGTACCTTTTTCCTTTGTGTGAATCTTCATAGCAAACTGATATTGAAATAAGAACATTTTGCACAACAGTGCAATCTAGACCTATGAACCTAGTGAGGAATGCAAGCACAACTTCCATCAGAACCATCAGTGTGAGGAAATCATACCTGGGCTGGGAAACAGAGACAGGAATTGGCCAGCACTGTAAAAATATTCCCTTTTTTAAACTGGCATTTAATAAACCCTGTTTCAACACTGTGCAGAGGGAGTTGCTCTACCTGGAACAGTAAATTTTATTTTAGGGTTGCATTAGATGAAACTAAGCAATGGTAGAATATTGTTCTATATGCTCCTAATATAGCACTCCAGTATTCACACACTGATAAAATTAATAGAAATGCTGCATATTGCATAAATTATATTAGATTAATACAGTCATGCCATAAATTTGGGGTTCTGAACAAAAGCAATATGATTTGATAAAAGAAATCTTACCTACACAAGCTTATGTTGTACATAAGTCTCTTTCAAATTACTGGGGAAACAAACAAACCACCAAAATATCCCCAAACAAAACCAAACCAAGATTATCAGGATAATGTGTCTTTCTGGAGACAAAGGAGGCATGATTGAAATTCTACTTTTACAGAGTATTTAGATAATGAAAGTAATCAATTTGGTTTAGTCCCTTGAATATAAACCAAATTTAACAAACACAGAGCATGTGTAAACTCTAACATAAACCATTTCTCTGGAAATAAAGTCACAGAAAAATTAAAGATTTTTTAATAGTCTAGTATGTCTTATGAAAAAGATAGAGGTTACAAAAAACCCCTCCTTTTGTTCCTAGTAGAGAGAAAAAGGAATTGGCCTTGATGTCATAGAAAAATGAATAAATATTTAGAACTTGTCGTGACCTTTTATATAGCTCTACTATATTACAGCCTACTGTTCAACAGAAAAATATGCTTTTCAACCCTCAGCACAGATTTATTAGGTGCTATAAGATGTGCTCCTCCATCAAAAAGCCAAAAATAGCACATTCATAATGTCACATACTCAAGTCCTTCTGCAGTCTCAGAGGGTCTTTCTTATTGCATCTTGGCGAGTAAAAGATTTACAAGCACAACAGAAATGGCCTTTAAAAATCCCAGGTATTAATGGCAGTTTCCTGATAATGGTTTTATTGCCTCCTATTAAGAGCCTTATTACATCAGTCTAATACAATACTACTGTATTACTGGCATAATACAATATGATGAATGAGTGCTACCTCTCCCATATTGCATTAACACCATATTAAGTTAATTGAGTGCAGTCATAGCTTAGTATGATGGATGAAATGCACACTATTGTCAGCAATTATGTATGGAAAAGGAAAGTCCACAATTCCTTTATTTTCTCACATTTGTTTTATTGAAGATAGTTATATGCAGTTCTAAAATATTCTAACCCCAGTTTTTGATGCTGCTTTACATTTATTAAAGAGCTTAAAAAAACCCCAAAAAAACCCCAAAACAAAACAAAAAAGCAAGGGCCAAAGATTTCATATAGAAATAAAAAAATGAGCTTTTCCTCATGTTGTTGGTCAGTTTGATCATCATGTTGTGAGCAGAACTTTCTATTTCTGATCTCAGTGGCCACCAACCTATGGTATTGGTGTTATTGGCTGGAAAAAAAAAAAAAGGAAGTTAGATATCTTTTCTTCACTTAGTTCTCCTTTATATTTTTTCCCCCTCATGAGGAGACAGCATCACACAAAGATATGCTAAGTCAGGAAGACTAATTCATACCCAGAGAAACCAACAATGCAGCTTTCCCAAGTTATAATGGCATTGTGCCATACACTGTAATGTACTATTGTGCTTTGTAGGGTTTTTCCTTTGATATCTGAAAATAATGAAAATTTTCCAGTCCTGGCACTTACATAATGGACATGGAGGCCATTTGTGCAATGTGCTAATGATAAACATGTGACAGTGGTAGGCTTTAAGACTAAAGACTAAGGAATTTCTGGTGAAAAATGTATATTCACGTGGATGGAGAGCTTACCTTTCTGGGTTCTCATGAATTCTTTCATTTACTATGTTGAATGAGCTTCTGTGTGTAATGGAGAAAAATTTTATGAAGCTGTAGTAGAACAGGCAGCTTTTACTAATGTCTGTGCTTAATTTTAAAGGCACATCTTCAATAGGAGCACTCAAATACTTCAAGATAGTATTTCTTTCACACGGTCTACTGACATTAGAGGCAGAGTAAAGGAAATTACATAAAACATAGGCAATCATTTGCCTTAAGGCACAATTTATGAATTATATTTGATTTTGTTTACACTGGAATTAAGAATTTGCTCAGAAAGCAGATTTCAAAATCACACAACACAGTACATGTAGAATCTAGACCTGAATAAGTTTATATCCTTTGGAATGTGGAACCATTCTGTGAAAGTTATATAAGAAACCATTTTCTCAATCAGCTGGTCAAAAATAGCAGATTGAGAAATAACAATATGAATAAATACTTATATATTGGAAAAAAAAGCAAGCCTATTAAACATTTTGACTTCATTCAGCCAAAAATCTGGCATTTGCTCAGTGTTTAGCATCAGCTATTAATACTTTCAAAATTATAAAGATTTAAGACCATATTTAGTTGTTTTTTTGGTTTTTTTAATAAAAGCATGCTTTCAATTATTTGATACAAAGCATTTAGTACTCACTTTGGAATAATTTAAAAAGTAAGAATGACTGGCTACTCATACATAATGAATAAATTCACAGAAGTTATGTATATTCTAAATGAGGAATAACATCCAAGTGTACCAACTAGTTGACTCATAATAGAGTATGCTTTCCACTGTTTTCTGAAGGAAGAAAAGGAACATTTTCAAACCACATTTTTACTACTAAAATAACTTTGAGATTTTATACTTAAACAGACCATATCAATGTCTAGATTCTATTAAATCCAGGATCTGCTAAGCATTCAAAGTGAAGCCTCTCAGAGAATAATCTGCATTCATTTTACAAAATGTTATTTTGTTATCATGATACATTCCCCCATCATGAAACTTGTTCTCCCACTAATTTTTTGTAGCTAGTATTTAATCTTATATGACTATGAACGGAGAGTTATTACAAATCATAAAGAAAGTTGCTTAACCATGATGATTTAGTGAGAAGAGCTAGTGGATAGCAAATACCAAAAGATATAAATTATTTTTGTGAAGATTAGACCTTTCCTGGGAGGCAATATGAGTTGGAGGCACAGCTCTGATCCCAGCACTGCATTTGATTTCAGGGTTGCTTTTCTGAAAAGTGCATTAAAAGGCAGGCTGAAAAAAACCCCAAACAATACAATAAAGATATTCCTACCAGAAAAAAACACTTTGTGTAATACACTGTTCTCCCTTTGGGTAGAGATTCAGAATAAGAATGCATTGAAAATTTGAAAAATGTCAGGTATTTCAGTAAATGCACTACTGATAGTTACATATAAGATTTAAGAATATGTATAATGGACCATGGTACTGCAGCTATGACATTTTATTTCAGGCTGTACCAATTCACTGAAACCTGTAGACCTCCATCTCCAACTGTACTTATCTTCATAAGACCTCTTGTGCTCTTTTTAATCTCAAGTGGTCAATTTTTTTGTCAGTGACAAGATAAACATAGTCAAGTAAGCAGCATGGGAAATAAATGTCATCAAAATTTACAATATTAGAACTTACAAACTAAGGTCAGTACCACAAAAACTGTCAGAAACAACCTGCAACCAGATTTCCTACAAATAGACTTAGCCTTGGAGTGGCCTACCATATTTCTAGGCACTTTCAGACAGCACGTAAAAAGGCAATAAATGTATTCTAACAACTATAAGCAGATTTTTGAAAATCGTTATTTTATGTAGAAATAAAATGTAGACTAGAAGGATCAGAAAAGGATTAACAGTTTCATTCACACAGATGGAGTCCATGAGCATTTTTTGAAACCATGGCAAAACTGTTTCCTGCCTGGATCTCATGACCTGTGTCTAATTATTAACCTAATTCTGTTCAGTGTAGATTCACAGTGTATGCTTTGGAGATTGGCATCTTCAATATAAGTAACTGATGTTAAAATACTTGTCTTATGCATTTTTGGGTTGGTAGAAATAAAATTACAGGGAGATAGTACCAACTGGACCATAGCACAATTTATTGCTATTCTTAAACCTTGTTCTATTAGGTTTAACTAGCCTTTCTCTTTTAAATTAGCAAATAATTCAAGTCAGAAAATTATTTTGGTCCCTTCTAGAATTCACAAAGGATCTTATTTCCCATCTGGCAATGTTTAAAAAAGTCAAGAAGTTAGAGAAATGACTAGGACAAACCATGATGTGTCACATGTAACACTGAAGTCGTTTTACCTTATTTATTTATCAGGATGCTAATACTTAACTAGCATGTTAATGTTTTTGAAGGCCTGATTTATAAGACAGTGGACATTTAAAAATTTTGGGATAAAGGCACTTAAGTTTCTCAGACAGTCAGCCCTCTGACAATACTGAGGGCTTCGATAACAACATAGTTTTGGAAAAATTGCTTTCTTTATTATAAGATGTCTCAGAAAGACACGCACAGTAGAAAACGCTGGCGTGTTCAGAGACAAGTTTTCAAAAATATGGTTTACATGTTCCTTAACTACAGCCATATTAGTGATATACAGTACAGTATGTATCTTTCACAACAGTTGCACACTTCAATAATGCCAATGCTTGAAACCTATGGTGGTGCCCAGAGCCAGGTATATTTAGTAGCACCAAGCCCTAAAGTAGCGCTATGCATTGCAAACCTACAGAGAGAAAGTGAACACACATACTATGAGAATATTGCTACAGCTGAATCAGAAACATTCTGAATCCCAAGGGATGCAGGAAGCTAGTAGGTCACAAAAGAGTTGGCTCCAGTTAGCTCATCTATATTAGTTTCCAGTTTCATAGGGATCTGTTCTGACATGTGTAGCTTTATAAGACAAGGATGGATTTGTCATCCATTTTGTGAGCTTCCAGTGAGAAAATGAAGTGCAAAACTGACTTGAAGATAATCTGGTATAGGTAGTAACCATCCTGTCACTTCTGTTATTATATGGACATGAGCTTCATGAACTCACATTTTGCTCACTTCAGCTGAGTTAAAATTCAGAGAGTATTTCACTAGCTATCATGCACAAATCACTGTCATCTTTCAGAACTGGTAACTGAGGAGTCATACAATGTTTTAAAATGCAATGTGACTGTTGAGAATTCAGAAGCTTAGACTTCATTGTAAACACTCTTAAGGCCCAACATTGATCAACATTTTAGGTAGGGCACTGAATAGAAAATATGCTTTTGTTTGTTTCTTTACCTCTATTGGTGAAAAATAATTAAAGGAATTTTGTCTGTACACTCCAAACACTTTATTTTATTTTTTCATTTTATGCAAATCTGCACCAAAATTTCTTTATCACTCTTTCCAATGCAGAGTTTATTTTCTTTAAAAGCACTTGCATCTATAAGTTTTAAATTTTTGCTGTATTTAAAATGAAGAACATAAAGGCTAAGATCTACATCAACATTCTGTGCAGATACTTAGGAGTGCAGGAAAACATTTAAAGCGTGTCCCTCAACCACACAGCTTTCATAAGAATGGTATTCTCAAAAATTATATTACAGCGTCTACAACTCATAGAAGATTCATTTGTTCTCACTAAGAAATATGCTAATTGTCCTTCTGGCAGAGTATGCCAAATTAAATTAAGGAAGTTTAAAGATAAATAAATAAATAAATAAAATAAATCAGTTTTACTCCTTTACTCCAGTTTTGCATCTTGCCTTAATGGTAGCACACCCTGAAAATGAGCAAGTGGTTTGCTCTGCCTTTTGCCTCCAGAAACTGGATGTGATGATACAGCTGCAAAATTTCCTGAGTGTTTTCCAGAAGCTGTGTCTGTAGAGAGGCCAAGGGACATTTGAGGTCTCCTGGATGCCACAGTATGAGCTCTTCTTCAGAGTGTACCTCCCTCTTTGAGGGCTGTGTGAATTGCATTCTGAAAAGCTGGGCAGCTTCCCTCCTCTTGGAATATAGCTGTGACTTAATTTTGATAAAGCTTTTGCTATGTTCAGCTTTACTGATTTACTCAGTATAATTCAATTTCTGATTGAGCCATGGCAATTTGGTGCTGAAAAAGCAGGAAAAATATCTTTGAAAACTCTTCAATTGAATATGTCTCTTTGGAATATTGCCAGTATTAATATGTATTTTTACGTACTCTCTGGCACTAAATCCATTTGACTTACTTTTATTCTTCTGGAGAAGTTTTTTCCAATCTGAAACATACTCAATGGGCTCTCTTTTTCAGTGAAATCTTGTATACAGAGTTAACTGCCAGTAACAGGTATTTTCAAAGACCACAGATGACACATGGAGAACTTCAACAATAATTTCATGCAGAGTTATGTAGGATATATACGGTGCACTTTGTGCAATTCTCTTCCCTTCTTTATTATGAAGAGAATTTGCATATAAAAAGTCTATACTCATCTGCTTCTGTTGCTTATTTCTCACTTTAGGATGCAATCTTCAACTTGAAGTCTTATGATTACATTATTCTCCTTAGACATGCTTACTATGGCATAAAGGTAGGTTTATATCTTCAAGTTGAGAATAAGAAAAAAGAACAGATGAAACCTTAAATGTCACAGATCCTGTTGATAGATGGATAAGCCTAGTGGAGAAGAACAAGAGAGAAGAAACAAAGGAACAGACGCAAAAAGAAAATAATTTTGGGCCATATTTATTTTCCAACATTTTCAAGGAAAAGCCAACAAGTTATCAAAATACAGAGATCCAACACATATAATACATGTGAATGGTCAATGTATAATTTTATGTTAGTCAAATAGATGTATAATTGATTTTATAATTAAATTCCAATAGTCCTTAAAATATATTTTGATTATTTGTAGAAAAATATTTTCTACCTACCTAATATTTTCTACCTAACATTTAAAGGCATTGTTTTAACTGACTCTGCAAAAATACCATCCAGAACACTTAAGATAAGCAAGATGAAACAAAATGGAAAAACTCTTCTAAGAGAAAGATAAATAATGTCATGACTCAACATGGAATTTCATCAAGGAATCTTCAGACACTGTTTACTTAAAAAGACTAAATCTCAATTCATGGGCTTAGAAAAGTAATTATACTGCTTCATAATAAGAAGCTAACCACATAATATTACACAAAACCATAACATTTGATTATAATTTTTTGTTCTGCTTTTGGGGAACAGTTATCACTTTAAGGCTTCATGCTTAACTATTCTCTCTAGAAAGTGACATTTTATAGACTGCAATACAGAAGTTTTCTTTTCTACCATAGCATGATTTTTCATTCTGATTGTTATATTGATTTTTCCTTCTTTTCAAAGCCAGTCTAAATTAGCCACTGTTATGAGACAAAAAAAGTTTTGTCATCCATCTAGAATCCTTACATTCTACATTTTTTTCCTGTAAGAAGTCCTTGTACAAATAAAGCTAGAATAATAAAAAGCAGCAAGCATATACCTTCTGTGGTATAATTTTGGAATTCTCTGGAAAAGAGAAGATACACTTTTTTTTCTTTTATTCTCATAAGAAAGCAGATACAAAGACTTAGATGAGTTGGGATATTCAAATACTATTCACAGTGCTGAGGAAAAGGTCAAGATGTTCTTGACACTGATATTCTTAAATCCTGTACACAAGCTGCTGGGACACTGTTTTGCTTAGTGATATCACTTTCTGTTGTCATTTAGCACAGTGATGGAGAATGAGATCTCTGAGTTTTAAGAAAACTTATTACTATTTTATATTGTATGGAACAATATTTTTTTATCTGTTGGATCCATTCTACACCAAAATGTAAGGCTACTTGCATGTTAACTCATTCAAAGGAAAATAAATAAAAATATATCCATAATCTAGGCCTTAGGGCCTTATCTTTCTGAAAATAAATATTTAGTGATTTTTAAAAAAAATATCTACTTTTATCAAAAAACAGTAGAAGTATAGAAACTGCTGCCACATGTAATAGAGTAACTTCATAGATTTATTAGCCCTCTACTAGGACACATAGAAAGAAACACTTTGCTGATTCCCTGAACTCAAATTTTTTTCCTAATTCTAATGTTTTTCTTTATTTTATTTATTTAGGGAAAAAAGTGTGATTGTGGTTATTAAAAACAAGTTTTAATAATATTAGTAATTATCTAGTGTTGCTAAAACAGTTTGGTTTAATGGGACTGAACTCAAATATCTTTTTATCAAAGGGATTGAAAGGTTTATGATCTAATCCTTAATGAGTCTTTTGAAGTATATTTATTGTAAAATGATTTAATTTCAATCTTTTATTTGAGAGAATCTAATGGAACAACTTATCAAGAATCACTATAGACCTTTGAGCCTTATCTACCAGCATTTATGCTCTGTTAAATTTTAACAGAGAAAGAAAGTTGCATCTATATTATGTATGTTTTACAAGTAGAAATAAAAATAAAATGTTCTTTTGGAACATTTTTCAATGAAATATATTTTTAGGAAAACTTGATACAACATTAATTAGGTTGTAGTCCCTTGAGATCTGAAAGATCAAAAGAACAAAGAGTCAAATTCAGAAAAAGAAGTTTTGATTTTCATTAAAATATAATGATGCACTTAATGCTTCCTGATTATTTTCGTAGTCAAAGATTAACAATAACAGATTAGGAAATAATTAAGATTTTTTTTTGTCCTCAATGTCAAATTCGAAACAGGAAACCATTTTGATTATGAGAGCAGTTACTTTGTATTAAAGGTAAGTTCTGTGCCTCATTGAAAATGCAAACATTTTAGACCATTCTGTCAAAATATATTTAAGCATTCTGTACAGTAAAAAAAGCAATCCAACTCTGTCTGCAGAAAAGAGGAAAATTTCAAAAAGAAAGGCAGTGAATGTTTTTCTTAAAAGTAGGTGCATTATTACATACCTTTTCAAAGCAGTATCTTTACCAGTGAATGAAAAATTTTACTGTTTTGTATGAATGGAAGGTGAAATTGAGTGGACCCAAGCTGATTCACTGGAGCTTCTAGGCACTGCTGAATTTGAATAGACAGACAAAAAAATCCTCCAGTAAATAAATGTACTGGATGTTTGACAACTGTAAGGACTTGTCAACTAAGGATGACATTTAAATTTCTCCATCAAGATAATTCATATTCTCTGGAAATATCTACAGACTCAGAGTGGTTTGCAAACAGTTTTGCTTGTCTCCATGTATTTTGCAGGTAGTGTCAAGTCAAGTTTCTTTTAAATGGAGAGCAATTGTTCTAAAGTCCAGGATCCTGTATATCTCTCTCAGAGTGAGGGAGAGTGTTCCACAGTCTCTGTGCTGAGTTTAGCAACCAGCCTCCACTAAGAAAGTAAACACAATGACTGATTCCTGTGTTAGAATTATACAGGTATCATGCAATTCTAAACTCTGTGACAAGCTGAAGACTATTAGATGAAGACCATGTTATCTGTTTTGTTTGTAGTTTATGAACTGTGTATTATGGTTTTCTTTAACAAAATGTGACTGGGTATCAGAAAGTAAGAAGCAAAGCCTGGATGTTGGCCTTGTCCTTGTTAGTCTCTTGGTTGCCCTTTAATTTCTGTTCTATCGGCTTTGTTTATTTTGATTTCTCTGGTTTTAAGAAACTTTTTTCTAGTTTTTGTTTTAATCCAAAATAACTTTGGTGTTTAAGAGGCCTGTTGATTTATATTCACTAAAAGGAAAAAAAATCTATCCAGTAGGCTCACAAAGCTCTAAAGATTTTGCAGCACTGACAGTCTATGCTGAGACACAATTTCCTGATCTGTGTATCCTTCCAGCTTTGTACAGTGGTGCTGATTAATTTTTTACAGTAAACTGATGTTGTGGTTTGACACGGGCCCAACGCCAGGCACCCATGAGAGTCGCTTGCTGGCTCATCCTCCTCTACTACAGCTGGGCAGTAGAGGTTGAAAAAAAAATTAACAAAGGTTTCATGAGTGACATAAAGACCAGCAGAAGCACTTCAATGGCAAAACAGGCTCAGCTTAAGTTGCAAAGTGAATTTATTACTAACAGAATCAAAGGAGGATAATGAGAAGCAAAATAAGCCCTTAAAACACCTTCCCTCCCCCCCTTCTCCAGCCCCTCCCTCGTTCCCACTGACAGCGCAGGGAGACAGGGCATGGGGGCTTGGTCAGTTCATCATCCAAGGTTTCCTTCCACTGCTCTGGGACAGCAGTCCTTCCCCTTTGAGTCTGTGGGGTCCCTCCCGTGGCAGACAGGGCTCCTGAACTTCCCAGGTGTGAGTCCACTCTGATGAGAGGCAGTGTTACCAGACCTGATGCAATGTGAATCCCTCCCACAGGCACACAGCCCTCCCAAAACTGCCGTGATGTGGGTCTGTCTTTCCATGGGGTGCACTTCTCCAAGGACAGGCTGCTCCAGTCTGGAAGCAGGAACCCTCTCTCTCCACCAGGTCTCCCAGTGGATCACAGCCTCCTCCAGGCATCCGCCTGCTCCAGCATGGGCATCTCCCCCATGGCCTGCAGAAGGATCTCTGCATCCCCCATGTATCCCCATGGGCTGTGGGCTGATCTTTGCATCCCCCATGGATCCCCATGGCCTGCAGGAGGATCTCTGCATCGCCTGTGGATCCCTATGAGCTATGGGTAGATCTCTGCATCCCCCATGGATCTCCAAGGGCTGTGGGAGGATCTCTGCATCTCCCAGGGATCTCCATGGGTGATGCAGATGTGGGTGGATCTCCGCATTCCCTGTGGATCCCCATGGGCTGTGGGTGGATCTCTGCATTCCCTGTGGGTCCCCATGGGCTGCAGGGGCACAGCTGCCTCACCTTTGTCTCACCACGGCCTGCAAAGGAATCTCAGCTTCAGCACCTGGAGCATGTGCTCCTCCTCCTTCTCTGCTGATTTTGGTGTCTCCGTGTTGTTTCCCCTCACATGTTCTCACCTCCTCCTCTTCTCTGGCTAGAAGCAATAACTATGTGTTTTGATTCTCTTTTTAAAACTGTCATCACAAAGGTGCTACCAACCTCTGTCATTGGCCCAGTTTTGGCCAGCAGCATGTCCATCTTCAGAGCCAGCATGGATTGGCTCTGCTGGATGTCATGGAAGCTTCCAGGAGCTTTTCACAGGAGTCATCTTTGTGGCCCTCCCTTGTTGCCAAAACACAGGCTGTGCAAAACCAGTACAACTGAATACACTGATGGATGGGGTATTTAAGATTTGCTTACTAAATTACTAAAAGAAAACTACCAAACATTAGAAACAACAGCAAAAGTTAATGAAAAGAAGAAGGAAAAAAACACTGCCATATATGAAGCATTGTTTTTTTCTAAACAAATAAAAAGTAGGAATCATAACACTACACCATCCAGGGGAAAGAATAGTGAAAAATTAAGACTCTAGAAAATATGGAACACATGGGAAAACCAGTAATATTTCAAACTGACAGACTTTTGTCTTGTGTAAAAGTACAACTAATTAGATTTTTTCTCATCTAATAGAGTGCAGTTTTCCCACCATTTTCAAAACAATTTGTTTTGTATAGACTATAGTTCAGGATAGGATAGATGCCTTTATATAGCTAATCCATCTATTCTAGAATTGTACAATTCAATTGGTTTTGAAGATAATTAACACATCTCCAAACTGTGCTGGCACTCATCTCACAATGCTGCTATCTTAGTGCTAGCTGCAGCCATTGGCATTGGAGGTCTTACTCAGAAAACCTTATTTTTTGCCACTTTTAATGACTATCTTGATAGCCTCACTCATTTGGTTAATTTCACCAGAAGAATATCCTTTACTGTGTGTTCTAAACTGGAAGAAGATTTGCAAACAAAAGGATAGGATAGGATGAAGAGCAGAGATGGATATATATCTGGGTTAAAAATATCAGGAGAAAACAAATTTCAGTGTTAGAGTTTAATACTATTAAAATTAATAACATCATGCCATTATTTAAACTATTACCCAGTACTATGTCTATGTGTGTCATCTATGACTGTTTCAAATTAATATTTTGTCTTTCCCCCCCCCCACTTTACTATTAATTAAACCATAACATGGGAGAAAAACATTTGCCAAGTGGATATGAAAGGTTATCTTTACAAGTCATTCTTAGATTAAGATTTTGGTTCTAAATTATAACATGCTAAGAGGTGTTGAAAGTCAAAGGTGGAGCTATTTCCCAGAATAACATAACAAATCCTGTGCTCCCACCCACAGAGACAGCAATACAGAGGGTTTTCAACCAAGGCTTGCAAATGCAGAACATATTTTTCATTACTGAATTGTGTCTGACTGAGCCAAAATCCAATATCTTCCAGGTATTCAGTAATTCCTTTCCAAATAATGTGTTATTTTTCTTCTTTCTTTAATAGTCACACTGAAAAAGAGTCAACCAAGTCTTGTGACTTTGCTTAATGCAGAAGACTCCCTCACACATAAATAGGGAATGTCGATGTAATAGTATTTAATTAATTATTACAATTTTTGTTGTTCTCAGCCGAAGAAAATTCAGATAAAAGTCTAGAATTTGTTTTTAGTTGTTCCCTGACACCTCCTCTGAGACATAACAGGAGGTACTGTGTCTTTGCCTTTTCTGAGAGATGCATTTTATTATGTAAACATCATAAAATTCTGTAGTTTTCTTTCTAAAGTCTTTCCCTCTTAACTGTCTTACTTCATACACATTGCTGAACTTTAAAAAAAAATTTAAAATCCATTTAAGTGATTAGTAATCAACAGTGCTTTAGTTTTCAAATAACAATGTTATTGATAATTACATAATTTTCAAAAATACTCTTGATAAACTTTTAATCTTTGCAGAGACATTTGTACGTGTATTTTTCTCATTATTTCCTAGAATGTATATGAGTGCAAGATGCATGTGTAGATCTGAAACCCAGTATGTAGCATTACAGACCTCAGTGCATTCCCTTAATACTGGACTGTGTGTGCTCTCAATGAAAAGTACTAAAAAACTCAATGAAAAGAAATAAATAAACAAGACTAGAAGACACTTATGATTGCAGAAAATATATATGTGAGGCGTATAGTTTCCTTTTTCTTTGAAAATATGAAATAGAATATATTAAATCTAGAAATGGCGTTCTTGTTTTTAATGGAAAAATTCAATTATTTATTTAATATTTAAAAATATTGTAGTTTTCAAAAAGATATTTGGTAGTATCTTTGCAAATACTTTCCTATAGGAGACACTTTGAGGTACCTGTTCAACCTTGGATGGTGAAATATCTTCTATTAAATCTTCCTATATGTATATGCTTAGTTTCAGTAGAAAAGAGAAATTTTAATCAGATAAAAATAGATTTTCCGTTGACAATTTTGATAAAGAAATATAAAGTTGAAATTAGTTATGTTTCATTAATAAATAAAGACTGCCCGGATCTGGGAAGTAGAAACTCAAGAACAAGCACTCTTCTATTGATGCGAGCCTTTCGGGGGTCTCAGTAGCTGGCGTTGGCCCGGGACTCTATCCCAGGAAAGGACAGAGCCCTGGAGTCCAGCCCGCCTGGTCCCGAAACCACGGGGAGCCTTCAGCCTGCAGAGTGATAACAGCTCTGGATAGTGATAACAGCTCTTTGTAGTGATAACAGCTCTTTAGGGTTTCGCTGCTGCTAGGCTTGGCTTCCCCGGGTGTAGCTCAGGCAGAGCAGAGAGAGGAGAAGGAGATGCCGGCAGTTCCACTGGAGATGTTTATTCAGGAGTACGTGAAAGGTCCGTGCGATTCTTCTTCCAACTTAATAGGGTACAGTACGCTAAATTTATACCCTTGGCCAGGATCCAAACTGGACCAATGGGATACAGGTTAAAGGTTTCATAAGTGACCAATAGAAGGATCAATAAGGTTTTTTCCTTATAAGGGTACAGATATACATTGTAAGTCCAGGGTTAGGTCATCCCTGGACCGCTGTGTCAGCAATTCTATTGTTAAAGCCTCCAAGGTGCACAGGCAGGGCCTGTGGCATTTACTACAATTCCACTTTCTGTTTTTACAAAAAAGGCACTTGCTAAGGTTCTTTTGAAGCAGTGGACAAGGCATGAGAACATAGCTAGTACAATAACAATAACAAGAAGAATTAACAACATTCCCTTAACTAAAGATGCAGCCCATCCTGTTAATCCCCATCGCCCAAAAAGTTCATTGACCCAGTCCGGGATTCTTTCTACTTTCAAGTCCTTCACGAGATCTTTCAGTTTCTGGATGTTCGCATGGATGGATTCCGAACGTGAGGAGAGGTTGAAACAGCACATCCCTTCGAAGTCCTCACACCCGTGTCCGTGGGCAAGCAGCAGGAAGTCAATTGCTGCTCGGTTTTGGAGCGAAGCCTGTCTGGTGGTTTCTTCGTCCTTTAAAAGATCACTCAGGGCTGCAGATGTGGCATTAGCTTGTTTGCTGAGCCAGCACCCAAGGTGACTGATTTCACCGAGGGCTTTAGCAGCAGCTACCCAAGGTAAAAACAGTGAGACAGCAACCTTTTTAGGTTTATTCCAATCATATAATTTAGGATCACAATTTTCCTCAAATTCAGTGTAGGACCTTTTTAGGCGTTTTGATTCTTTTTCCCTTTTCCACATATGTAACAGAGTGATATTTGGAGTAAGGGTAGAAAGTCTTCCTAGGGTACAGGGACCTCCCTGGAGTCGGGAGGGGATCCCAGCCCACACTCTGTCACCACAGATGAGAAACATCCCCTTGGGTAATACTTTGGGATGGAGAGAAGACACAGAGATGGCACGAGCCGTGTAATTACACCAATCATGAGGGTTATAGGCTTTGTTCATTGGTGACACATTTTTCCTATATGTGTTTTTGTGTTGGTCAATTTCTGGCCAATCGTTTTTTGGTCGTCTAAAGTAAAATTTGATGCAATATGTGGCTTTGGAGGACCCCAACAGTTCCAATTCTTGGGGTTCCTCTTGAGCATCTGGTAGAATTTTTGTCCACTCATCCCAAGTATCAGCCACATTGGGTCTCTTACCTGTGGTGCGGAGGAGCTCTGTGTTATAGACAGGCCAGTCATCTGCTGCAAAGGGAATTCCTACTAGACATGTAGAAAGTGGGTTATCAACGCTTCCCATGGACAAGCACATGTTGTCCTGATTTAATGTTTTTGCTAAGGTTACCCAAACATTATGGCTGGGCTGAGGGCTAATCCAGCCGAAGGCGCACGGTACGGTGACGAGCGTCCAGGCAGCGGTGAGAACAGCACCGACGGAGATATTTTTCATCTTTGGGCAGGAATAGGGCTTCTGATAGGGAATATAAGCACAATTGTTATCTTTATGATGAGAGTGATTTCTGCCTTGTCCTTTTCTGTATTCCCCCCTCCTTCCCCCCCTTTTTCTTTTAATTTCTAAGCTACACGAAGGGAGGAGGAGTGGTTTGGGGGTTAGAGGTTTCAAGGGTTAGGATGAGGGAAGTAAAAGGATTTTTAAAATACAAAACACAGTGTGGTAACACATCATTCAGAGAACACTTCAGTGTTAAGGCTACCTATGGCCTGATACAGCAGACTATTTTTAGCTTTCTGTCTTGTCTGCTGTCTTGTAATGGGGCGGTCTGTCCTTGCGTTTGTGGATGTTCGGCGACGTCTTCGTCTCCAGGCGGAGCTGGTTTGGTTTTGAGGAGGTCTTGTGTTTGCCTCAGGAGAGTTCTTGTCTCCATCTGCAGAAGTACTGTTTGCAGTTCCTAAGTATGGTTTCACATATTTTCCTGGGTACCACCTTGGACCAGATGACAATAGCACGCATGCATACCCTCTTCCCCATGTGATCAACTGATGAGGCCCCGAAGTCTGGTGTGTTTCAGGGTCCTTCACGAGCACAGGTGGCTTCTCAGTGAGCTTTGCTTGGGTGGTATTTGCAAAGTGGCGAAGAATTGGTGGGTCAGGCTCTGATGCTGTACAGTTCAGGAAGTTGATGACATAGAGAGCCTTGCAAAGTCTTTCCACTGGAGTTGTGGCCTTTGTGTCCCTGTTCTGTTGCTCGAGGACTCTTTTGAGGGTTTGATGTGTCCTTTCCACAATGGATTGTCCTGTGGGGTTTATAGGTATGCCGGTCTTGTGCACTATGCCCCATTCATTGAAGAACTCCTTTAACATGTTGGAGGTATAGGCTGGTCCATTATCTGTTTTAATCTCCTTTGGTACACCCAGAGTGGCAAAAGCAAGGAGAAAGTGTTTTATTGCGTGCGTGGACTTTTCTCCTGCATGCGTTGATGCAAACACAGCTCCTGAAAATGTGTCAACCGATACATGCACATATTTTGACTTTCCAAAAGGCGCAAAGTGAGTTACATCTGTCTGCCACAGCTGACAGCTATTCAGACCTCTGGGATTGACTCCCATCCCCATAGATGGTATTTGGTAGCTTTGGCAATTAGGGCATGTAGCTACAATCGCCTTCGCCTGCTCCTTTGAGAGCTTAAACATTCTCATAAGGGCAGGTGCATTTTGATGGAAAAACGCATGAGACAACTTTGCCTGGGCAAAGATGTCAGGAACATTAGCAGTTTGTACTGTCATTGCTAATGCATCTGCTTTTCTGTTGCCTTCTGCAACAAAACCTTGGAGGTCCGTGTGTGACCTCACATGCATTATGTGGTAAGGTTGCTTTCTGTTGGAAATCAGCCTTATTAATTTAGAGATCAGTTGGTACAACTTTGGATTAGAAACTTCCTTAAGAAGTGCATGTTCTGCTCTCATAGCTATTCCTGCAACATAGGCCGAGTCTGTGACCAGATTAAAAGGCTGGTTTTCAAATTTATCAAAGGCTCTGACAACGGCTGCTAATTCTGCAATCTGTGGTGATCCTTCCACCACTTGTACATCAGACTGCCAATCCTGTGTTTGTGGGTCTCTCCAAGTAATCACTGATTTGTGAGAGGACCCAGAGCCGTCTGTAAAGAGAGTTAGAGCTTTGAGAGGCTTTCTGCTTTGGATTTGTTTAGGAATCAAATGAAAAGTGTCATTTTTGTTAAAAAGTTTGTGTTCTGGGATATGTGCTGAGATTCTACCCGTATAACTGTCCAAGGCAAATTGCAAACTCGCATTTGTCTGAAATAAATCTTCAAAGTCCTTAAGAGTTATAGGCAAGTATATGCATTCAAAATCACAACCTGAAAGGGAGCAAAGGCGAGCCCTGGCTTTTTTTATTAAATGTGCAATCACCTCCTGGTAGGTGGTAAGAGTCTTTGTAGGCTGGCTACTTATAAAAATCCATTCCAGTATCATCAAAGGGTCTCGCAGCTGATGGTCCCATTGGAAAATCAGTCCATGGAATCGGGGTGCTTTTCCCAGAATGACGAACTGGAAAGGCAGACTGGGCTCGTAGCGATGGGCTTTGCGTGAAGACAGGGCTTCCTGGACTTTGACGATGGCACCTCTGGCTTCTTCTGTGAGAGTGCAGGGAGAGTCCAGGTCCTTGGGTCCACGGAGGAGATTGAACAAGGGAGCAAGGTCCTCTGTTGTAAGTCCCAGCAGTGGACGTACCCAGTTAATAGATCCGCACAAGCTGTGTAAGTCTCTCAGGTTTTTTGGGTCATCTTTGATTACAATTTGCTGGGGAACAATAGTCCTTTCCCGAATCTGGACTCCAAGGTAAGTCCATGGCTCAGTGTACTGGATTTTGTCCTCACGAATCTCCATTCCTGCCTTTTCTATGGCTTCAATAGTCTTTTTAACTGTAGTGTCCAAATAAGCTTTGTTTGAAGCACACACCAGAATGTCATCCATATAGTGATAGATGATAGCATCTGGAAATGATTTCCGAATGGGAGACAGGATGTGAGCTACGTATCGCTGGCAAATGCTAGGCGAGGACTTCAGTCCTTGAGGAAGAAAAAGCCAATGATATCTTTTAAGCGGGGCCTCCTTGTTAATGGAGGGAACGGAGAAAGCAAATCTTGGAGCATCGTCAGGGTGCAGTGGAATGCTGAAGAAACAGTCCTTAATGTCTATGATAGCAAGTGTCCAATCCCTAGGCAGCATCGATGGGGAGGGCAGGCCAGGCTGAAGAGGGCCCATGTCCTCGACCATTTCGTTGATTCTGCGAAGGTCGTGGAGAAGCCTCCACCTGTTTGTCCCAGGCTTTGGTAGAACAAATACAGGAGAATTCCAAGGGCTGTCGGATTCCACAATGTGCCCTTTTTTGAGTTGTTCCTCCACCAGTTCATTTAAGATGCGCAGTTTGGCCTTTTTTAGGGACCACTGCTCCTGCCAGATTGGGGTGTTGCTCTTCCAGGTGAGACGAGGTGTGTCTGGCAGTGCGCTTACCTCAGTGGCCCCAGTTAGAAAACCTGGGTGGGAATACGTAGAGAAGCTCCCCACTGGGATAGAACGTCTCGGCCCCAAAGGGTGATGGGGGCCCTTACCACGAATGGTCGGATGGTTGCTAACTTGCCTTCGGGTCCCTCAACAAGAAGGTTGTTTTTGCTTCTCATGGACACCGTAGTTCCACCAATCCCAGTAATCATGCCTGTGACAGGTTGTAGATCCCAGTGTGCTGGCCAATCTGAGCGGGCGATGATGGTCACATCAGCACCGGTGTCCAGCATCCCTGGCAGGTGGGTCTTCTCTCCTTTGCAAGTGATGCCACACTCGATTGTCGGCTTGGACGGTCCCATGACTTGTGCCCACATCGCTGTAGGGTTGAGGGGGATCTGTGCCCTGTGATTCTTTGGGAGTAAAAATGCTTGTGCAATCGGAGTTCCCTTAGAAAGAAAAAATGGTGAGTCCATGCAAAATACCTGAACCAAGATCTCCTGACCTGGCTGCACAGTCAGCACTTCCGGAACAACAAAGATTTCTTTTGGCCCATTAAGAGAATCACCCATAATCAAAATGTCTGAAGGAGTACCTTTAGGTCCATATTTGCCTGTGGGAACACGGTGAATATCCTTATTATTAAAGTCAATGGACAAAGCAGTTACCAGTTGCCGCCGTGTACCGCTCTCGGTGGTTCTGAGGGCTGCTCCGTGGGTTGTCCCATGGGTTGTCCCGTTGGCTGTCCCGTGGGTTGGTCCCCTCTCCTTGCGTCTGGAACAGTCCTGGCTGGCATGGAATTGGGTCTGGGCGGCCTTTGATTTGGTATCATCGCCCGGGGCTCCACCGGGCTCCTCAGGGCGTTTCCCTGACGCTGGTGGGAACGCTGCTGAAAGTGGTGCTGGTTTTGGGATCTTTGATAATAATTACGGTGGTACCGGGGAGGTGACCTCTCCGGACAGTCTTTTATATAGTGTCCAAGATCACCACAGTGATAGCATTTAGCTTGATCCTTAGAAGCTATAACTGCATAAACACCAGAAACTCCTTCAGCAATACCCTTAGTGACTGCTTGTGCCACTGTATTTTCAGTGGACATATGACGAGCACAATGTTCTAACATCTGTTCAATCGTTGGGTCTGATTCCAGTGTTAAGGGCCTCAAAATAGCTTTACATTTTTCATTCGAGTTACTCAAAGCAAGCCTACTTAAAAGTTCTTTTCTAGCCTCTGCACTCTCAATTTGCCTCTCAAGAGCATCTTTCAGGCGATCAACAAATTTTATAAATGTCTCATCCATGCCTTGTCTTATAGTAGCAAAATGCATGGTGGGCATAGCATCATCTCGTATAAGAAGAATAGAAGTTTTTGCAGCTAGAGCAATGTCCTGCAAGGCATCTTTAGTCAATGTTTCCATTTGTTCAGCTGGCTTTTGCAAATTACCTTCCCCTGCCAGCTGCTCTACTGTAAAGCTGGTCTTATTCTCATCAGCTGTATATGCATCAGATAAAGTTTTCAGGTGTTTTTTCCAATGCCTATCCCATAACAGATATTCTGCTGGCGATAGGAGGCATTGTGAAATATTTTTTACATCATGAGGAAGCAACACATGTGCAGAGAACATAGCTTCTAATAGATTTCTAAAAATGTGAGAACCTCGGCCATGCTCTGTGGCCGTGCTTCGTAATTGTACCAATGCCTTATTTGAAATCGGTTTCCAAAACTTATTAGAAGATTCACCACCATTGCGTCCAGGCCTGTATTCCACAGGAAACGCAGTAATTCTCTGTGCCAAGTCCCAGTCTCCTGACTTAGTGGCTTGTATCTTAATTTGAGCCCAAGGGTCTATATACATTGTATCGGCATCGGTTTCATTAGAGGAGCTGTCATCATCTGAATCAGTATCTGCAGCTCTAACAGGACGCTGTTTAGGTGTTTTTACTTTCGCGGGGGTTTTTTTCTCCACAGGTTCTGTTGGGTGGCTAGGCAGGGTGGGGGCAGGGATAGGGAGACAGCAGGAATGAGGCCGGGTGGGGGTGTTGTTATCGCGGGGGGTTCCAGGCTCGGTCGAGTGGCAGAGGGGTTGGGGCAGGGGCTGGAGGGATATACAGGGGCAGGGGTGCACGCACGGTGTGTGTTGGGGTGAGCAGGCATTGATTGCGGGCACGGCCGGAGCCGCAGCAGTGGCGGGAGGGGCGGGCAGACCGGTGGCGGCGGCGGCGGGCAGGGCGGGGGGCGGGGGGGAGCAGCGGCGGCGGCGGGAGCAGCGGCGGGGGTGGGGTGGGCAGGGGCGGCAGCGGCGGCGGGAGCAGGGGGGGGCAGCGGCAGCGGCGGGGAGCTGGGGGAGGGGCGGCGCGGGGCCAGGGGAAAGCGGGGGGGGGGGCGGGCGGGACGTGGGGGAGCGGGGCGGGAGCGGCAGGTGGGACGTGGGCGGGGAATGGGACAGGGGCGGCAACAGGTACGTAGGGGGGGAGTGGGACGGGGGCGGGGACAGGGATCGCGACGGGGCCGGGCTGGGGAGTGGACAAAGCTGGCGCAGGAGCGGGGGGGGGCGGGAAACGGCGGGGGAGCAGCGGGTGAAGAGTGGTGGTCGCCGGACGCGGGGGGGCATGGAGGGACAATCGATCCCAGGGAAGGATATAGGGCAGGAAGAGGGGCTCCCAGGAGGGTATTGTTCTGACCGGAATCTGTTACTTGGTCTGAGCTAGATAAGACACCTTTCTCACTGACCTTATCAATGTTAGTCTGTGGCTCTGTAACAGTTTCAGAGTTAACCCTTTCAAAGCTTTTAGTTATTATGTGAAATAGAGGTAAGTAATTAGTAACAGAGAAATCCTGTTTAATTTGAGATAGGTACAGAGTCGTGCCTACTTTATCCCAGAAGGCATTTTCGGTCAGAGTGGAGGTATTAATATCAGGGAATTGATTAACTATCCAGCCCACGAAGGCTTTTAGTGTTCGTTTGGATAAGCGACCTTTAGAAAAGCGAAAGTTCTTATCAGATAAAGTTTCTACTATAGATAAATAAATTTCTCTCTCAAGCGTGTTAAGTTTTAGGGTACTGAAACAAGTGCCCATAATAAAATTCCACCCTTCCTACAGAAAAACAGAGAAAAAAAAGAAAAAGAACAGAACAAAAAAAATAGAAGCTCGAAGGATTTGCGCGCAATTTTTAGATACTTACGTCCTCCGGGCCTGGTCTGTGGAAGGGGGGGTCTGCCTTACTCGATCCTCCTTGAACGAACTTCGTTCTGATGTAAGTTTTAAGGGTCGAACCGAGTTTTACCCGTTGGGAGGTTTTCTAAAACGAAAAGTTCTCTTTCCCGGGCATCGGCTTCTCCTGACGGCAATTACAGAATTCCCCGGGGGGGAATTCGATGCTCAGCGTCGCAGGCGTGAGTTCGAGCGACGGTCGGGGCGCCAATTATTGATGCGAGCCTTTCGGGGGTCTCAGTAGCTGGCGTTGGCCCGGGACTCTATCCCAGGAAAGGACAGAGCCCTGGAGTCCAGCCCGCCTGGTCCCGAAACCACGGGGAGCCTTCAGCCTGCAGAGTGATAACAGCTCTGGATAGTGATAACAGCTCTTTGTAGTGATAACAGCTCTTTAGGGTTTCGCTGCTGCTAGGCTTGGCTTCCCCGGGTGTAGCTCAGGCAGAGCAGAGAGAGGAGAAGGAGATGCCGGCAGTTCCACTGGAGATGTTTATTCAGGAGTACGTGAAAGGTCCGTGCGATTCTTCTTCCAACTTAATAGGGTACAGTACGCTAAATTTATACCCTTGGCCAGGATCCAAACTGGACCAATGGGATACAGGTTAAAGGTTTCATAAGTGACCAATAGAAGGATCAATAAGGTTTTTTCCTTATAAGGGTACAGATATACATTGTAAGTCCAGGGTTAGGTCATCCCTGGACCGCTGTGTCAGCAATTCTATTGTTAAAGCCTCCAAGGTGCACAGGCAGGGCCTGTGGCATTTACTACACTCTTCCATAATAATATCTTTATTTTAAGAATAAGCCAGCTTGAAGAAGTAATATTTTAATTATAAGTTCCTAATGGTAAGTCATATATTCTTTAATCAGAGCTGAAAATATTTTGAAGATTCTTGATACTGTATGAATTATATTCATAAATGGAACTCAAGTTTTCATTATTACTGTATGTACTATTTTAAAAAATCAAAATGCTGCTTTTTCAAGTAGTTTAACTTAAATCAGAGGATTGTATTATCTTCAGCATTATTTTTTGCTTTGGTTAATACAGTGCTATTAAACAGTTCATTTAAATCTATCTCTAAATTCATATTATGCTTCAGTCTGCCTGTTTCAATGCCTGCCTTTTAAAAGGGGAAGTGAGTGGAGTTTTGCACAACATAAAAGAACCAGAGCCTGCTGAATTACTGGGAAACAACAGGAAAACACTGGTGATACTCCACAAAGGAATCAGGACATATTTCTCTAGTAAGCTGTTGTGGGCAGTGGCCCAGCCACGCAACCAGAAAGTCATGATCTTATTGTCAGCACTGAAAAATTTTGGGACAAATCTGTGGTGAGTTGACTTGGGCTGGCCATCAGGTACCCAGCAAGTCCTTCCCTCTATTATTCCCTGTCCACCAACAGGACAGAGAGAGTAAAGCTCCTGAGCTGAGATAAAGACACAGAGATCACTCAGCTGATACCAACACAGGCAAAATATCCGGACTTTGGGAAAATAATTACATTTATTGCAAGTTAAACAGAGCAGGATAATGAGAAATACAAACTAATTTAAAGCCCCCTTCCACCTAAACCCTCCTCCTTTCTGCGCTTAACTTTATTCCTGAATTCTCCACCTCCTACTCCTCCACAGTGGAGCAAGCGAGTGGGGGCTGTGGGATGTCGCTATCAGACACAAAGGAACACGAGCACACACTTCTTTTAAGGTGAAGGATAAAAGGGAAGGTTTATTTTTTGACTCCTATATTTATAATTTTACAAAGGTGACAGAGGATTGGAGGGTGACAGTGACACCTCTCCAATGACACTGGCTACAACAACAGTCTATCAATTCTCTCTTCTTCTATCAAAGGAATGTGGACAACAAGTTATTTACAAGAAAGTGCGTGATAAAGTTCTTTAGAAGAATGTCAACATCAGAAGGCTTTGAGAATCTTAAAAAACCAGGGTGACAGTGGTTAATTTATCTCGGGTCTGCTGCTACTTCCTCCTCAGGGGAAGGACATCTCAAATTCTTCCCTTGCTTCAGTGTGGGTCCCTTCCATAGGGTGCAGTACTTGAGGAAAAGACTGCTCCAATGTGGGCACAGGGTCATAAGTGCTGCCAGTAAACCCCCAGCACTGACTTTTTCTGCACAGGGTCACAAGTTCTGGTTGTCTTCCCCAGAGAAGACGCACTCCAGGGTGGGCTTCTTGACCAGAGCTGATGTGGATACCTCATTACTGAAATGTTCAAGGCCAGGCTGGATGGGGCTTTGAGCAATACGGTCTAGGAGAAGTTGTAGCTACCCGTGCCAGGGGGTTGGAAACAGAGAATCTTTAAAGGTGCATTTTAATCCAAATTAATCTATGATTCTGTGATACAACTATTCCGTGTCATTCTGAAAAATAAAAAATAAAAGAAAAAACTGAAGTGAAGCCCCAGCACTAAAGCAGGTATCTCTTAATTTCCTCTAGTAAAAGATACTTCCTGCTTCACAGGAATGTTACAAATAAAATAATTAGCCTTATGTAAGATACTAAAAAGTACTGTAAACACATTGCATGCTTTAACAGGCTTAAATTGATATCTAGGTATAGCGAAGGAATTTTTACTGAATTACTTCAGTTAACTTTAAAATAATCTGCCAGACAATAACTTTTCCAAGAAGGTTTAATGTCCTAATAAGAAAATTAAAATCAGCTTGTGAATTCTTCACTGCTTGTCTATTCTAGCTTGTGTTCATATTTGTGTATTTATTTATGATTCTTTGTCAATTTATAATTTTCAAGTTACAGTGTTTTGAGCTGTAAGTGATAAATCTGCCTTAAATGAGAGTAAAAGAGTAAGTTACTTTGAGAACAGTATACTTCTGTTCAGAGAGGTAAGGCTGCATTAAAAATTCAAACTTCCTTTTGAAACATTCTCCCTGAAAATCCACATGAACCAAAGCTTTTCTCCCTTTCCATTCTTTACTTGTGAACAGTAAATGCTACAGCTGGTAATTGGTTATTAGTACAGTTGACTGCTTCCAAGTTGTCTGATAACATTAATTTATTTCCCTCATGTAAACTTGGATGGGACTGCAGGGAGATGAGTGAGCAGTGCTAACATGGGACCGTGAGGATTTTCCTTTAGGGCTTTATCAGAGTCTAATATGTTCTGACCAAGTTTTTTTAAATTACCTACTTGTGGAAAGTGTGATGCTTAATATCAAATTTTAATTTTTTATGCTATACTGAATTTTAATTTAGTGAGGGATACAACTATATAGGTAAATCACAGGACAGATACAAATTACACTATGAGAATATGGCAGTTGTAATTTACAGCAGAACCACAATACAATACAATGCTTAGTCTAATAGTCTAAAAGGCCAATGCTTAGTATAATAGTCTAAAAGATTATTTCTCTGTAGAGACAAAACCAGTTGATCCACTTGACTAATAAAATGCACTGTTGTAGCCATTTATTCAGGCCAAGGGCCACTCTTTAGTCCCCTTTGTGCTGAGACAAATTCAGCATTGTTTGCAACAGCCACAGTCAGCCAGTACACATATTTTTCCCTGAGTCTCATAAACAAACCTTCTGTGTCAGTCTTCTCACAGCCTTCTTCCATTTTAGGTTTTCAATAGACTGAGAGTTAATTTCTGGCTGAAAAGTTTTGGATACAATAGATCTACATGACTATCATTCATTTGGATTTGAAATTTCCACTTATTTAAACATATATATAAATAAGCATAAGTAAATAAAAACTATAATTTAAAATGTCCAGACAAATCTATCTGAAAACCTTATATACAAGAACTCAGGACAAATATTTTAAAAATTAAATACCGCTTTTATCATCAGCTTAAAACTGATTTTGACACCATATTTGAATACCTATTTAGCAAAGTAAACTCAAGGCTAGTCAGAAATGTTTCTCCAGAGATGTGGCGCAGAACAGTGTCAGTAGAGAAGCCAATGTTCTCACCTTCTTGTAGGTACGAAGGAGGTTTGAATTCAATGAAAAGAACTAACAATGAAAAATTACTTTGGCATTTCAAATGGTTAGATTGAATTTATATTTTTGAGCACCATTTTGCATTTCAAAGAATACTGTGACATAATAATTAGACAAATGGTATATGATGTACTATGCTGGATGAAGAAAATGACAAATTTGTGTTTTCTAAAAAATGAGTAATTTTATTGTCATATATTTTCAAAAGGGCAAAGCCCATATAGAAGAAAAAGAAAAAGTATTTTCTTTATGATTTTGGGAATAAAGTTCACACAGTAGCAATGAGCCTGCATTGTCAAGGCTAATCATACAGCAAAGAAAATAACTAATTTCATAGAGAAAATATAGAACCTGTCCAAAAATGCAGTGAAGCAATTCCAGTTTTGGAGGGAAAAAAAAAAAAAACAAAGCAGGAAAGAAACCTGAAGCTTTAGAAAAGCTCATCTCTCCACAGATTCAAGATGTTCAAGCCAAGGCTTCTATCAAAAAAAGTTATTAAACAAGATAAATTAAAAATTTGGTTTTAGCATCACAGGGGCTAAATGACACTACTTGAAGAGAAAATTATAATGAAAACTCAGTTTTGAAAGTGACACCCAAACAAAATGAAATTAAAAATTCTGAAACTTTTTCTTAGAGCAGTCCAAGACAGATTTCTTTCATCCAAACAAGCAAAACAAAGTTCCCAAACAAAAAAAAAAAAAAAAAAAGTAAAAAAAAAACCCATAAAAAACCCCAAAATAAAACAGCTTTGCAGAGAGGTACCAGATCATTTAACTACACCAAAGGAACTGGGCATAGCGGGTCATCTTCTTGCTGGGCAACTGCTTTAGCAATCAAGCACAGTAAACCAGAATAAAATGTCTGGCTTATCAAATTAAATGAGTTACTTTTTGGAAGATACATTAAAATTACATGTAAGTTCTTAGCTCAACTGTATTTAAGCACTTTTGAATTATACACTTGTAGTCATACTGAGACAATAATGGTAATCAAAAAAGTGACTGACTTCAATCTGTTTTTTAAAATTTACTTTTAATAGTAAGGCTGACAGAATGAGTCAAATTAAAGGTTTTCCCATTCAAGCACCCTATTTAAGACAGCAACAAATACTGGATATTCAAGAAAATGAATATAGAATAAACACCATAACTCCTCCCTAGAATAACTTCCTAAACTTCAAAAATTTATTGCTCAGTCACATCTGTTCTTAGTAGCCTTGAATAGATTCTTCTTCAGGTCATGTGTGCAGTTAGGCATATTTTGTAGTAGAAAATGAGCTGCATAATGTAGCAAATCAAAGTGTTTATACAAATATTGGCACTGTATAATCTATATTTTTGGCATGGCTCTTTCAATAATTTGCTTTAAATTAAAATTATCATGTTATCTTGCCTATTAATGTATAAGTTTTTATTTGCCTCGGATTCAAATGCTTGTATTTGCAATAGACAGAAATATCATTACTATTGATGCATAATGGAATTTAAAAAGTTCCCTCGAACAGTCTTAAATTTTTTGTGTGCAACATTGACAAAAAAAATCAAAGTCCCTTTTGGACTTGAGACTTTTGGCACTTCCCTCTTTTCAGGACTCCATATAAAAGGCCATGGTCTTTTGAATTACCCCTGTATTTTATAATACAGTTTAAGGGTTTCTTATCTTTTTTTCCTCCTGCATGAAAGCGGCTCAGAATTCGGTATAGTCATAGACTAGTGATCCCATAAGTGCATCAGGAATTTCTAACAGCCACTCTTCCTGGTCTGATTGCCCTTGCTACTGCAGGTAACAAGGAAACCAAGGGAGATGTTGTTCAAGTCTTGCTGGAAGGATGAGGTAGCAAAGAAGACCAAAACACTGCAATAGCACTCATATCCTCTATAGAGCTCAATATTTTCTCATATTCCCTTATAACTTTAAAGCTATAGGAAAGATTGCAAAAGTTTTATCTGGGTTTCATTTAGACATCTGAACATTATGTGTCTGGGAGAAAATGCTTCCCAAAAGCAATCATGGATTTGTTTCCTCAATGCTAAACCAAAATACAATTAACAGTCGACTAAGCAAAAAAAGGGGGAAAAAGAAAGGAATGTAAAAGTATCATAAGTGCAAATTTGATAGCTCTATGTGAAAGATGTCCTGCTATCTTTTTTCGAAAATCAATAATCTATTAAGTAAGTACAGTACTCTGAACTACCCTTGTTACTTTCGATTCCTCAAAAGACTTAAAAATTGATTTAATGCATAGTTTCTAATTGCAGCTATAGATTGCTTTTGAAATCTATATAGTTCACCTTCATTTCTTCTGTGTTTCCAATTTTACTTGCCATTTGTTCTGTTTTATTCTCCTTTGCTCTACCAAGATGAACACTTTTCAATTTTCTATGCGTAAGTCATTACCCCTTATTGTTGCTTAGTGGGTCCTTTGGCATCTCTAGCTTAAACCGAGTAATTAAAAGAGCTCAGAAAATCCTTAGCCTGAGCTTTCCACAAAGCAGAAAAGTGAATTGTTCCCCCAGTGGTTGCTGTTGAAAGGAATGAAGGAAATTGAGGAAACAGGATGATTAAACTTTACACCACTATCTCATATTTTATTCAGTGTGATCATAGAATACTTAGGTAGTTCGCCACCATGGGGAAATTTTTCATGCTGATTGATAGCAGTAGCTCCTACTTTCAACATGAGAAATTAAGATTTAAAAATATGTAATGATTTTAAAGTACTTTAATTTAAAAAAACTGTTCAACTAACCAGATTTTATCTCAATGCAATCTATTTAAATTGATGTGCTGAAGCAGAAAGTGACTGACCACCATTTAAATGAACAGCGACCCCCAAAAGCTAAATTTTAGGTAGATAACAGATGCTGCTATTCTAAGTTATTGAATTGTTCCTTAAATCCCTTAATGTACAAATAAGTAAATGATCCTATTTTCTTGTCAATTATTCTATTTAATGAAAAAAAATCAACACAACATAACCTGGATAACTTGGGAAGGGAAGGAGAGGCTATGTTTATCTGTCTCCTGTTTTCTTTATAAGAACTAGGCAATACTACTGTGACAAACTATATTTCTTGTTAATTTATGCTCTGAATTGCAGAGAGAGCACAGCGATTTTCATCAGATCCCTTGGACATGATATTTATCTGTTTAGATATTAAATTTAAAAAAAAAAGTTAATTCTGGACTCAGCTCAGTGGGACTGTGCATTCACACACAGTTAAGAGTGACTGTATATGTTCCATGAATGTGCAACAAATTTCGCACTATAGAATATTTCATGGTGTAAAACAGCACAAATAAGATCCCTAAATAACGCACTGAGTTTTATGAAGAATTAGTAAATTATAATTATATATAATTTCTCATTTTAGCACAGTCAATTCCTGGTATACTCTGAATTGTATTATATATACTGCTTTAGTAGCTAGCTTAAACTCTTGTCTTGCTTTGGCTTCTAATATGTTTTTTAGTGTGATATTAATACATGGCCTCCCTCCCTCAGCTGTTTTGGAGGGCTATACCACTAGAGAAACCTTTTACCAAACTTAATAAAATATCAAGATATATTATTTATTTAAACCTGAAAGGCTTTTTTATTATAAGAGTTATATGTTAGTATAACAATTTTTTTTACTCTGCAGGATGGGATGCTGTGTCCATTATATAGTGCACTGAAACAAATATTTTTGTTCTAATTCCTATCCATGAAAATTTATGAATTTCAGTCGATATTTCATAGCAAAATTCCTAAATGAGAATAAAAATTTCAATTTTGCACACATATTTTAACAGAGGATTTTTGTGTGAATGCTCCTCAAGATTAGTCTAAAACTAATGAAAATTTTCAATCTCTGGATATTTGTAATACTTATATTTACTTGCCTCTGAATTATATTGATTTGCTATCTATTACAGGGAAATTTCTATCTCTAGATTTCATATTGTTGTACTAGTATATGCACAGTGTAATTTTTATTGAAGAATAGATACTACTTAAGTTGTGAAGTGTTGATAAAGGAAAACAATGGAAGGAATGTTCGGAAGGAATGAAATTTTCAAAGAATCCTAAAAGGCTTAACCTTAGACTTGTTGAAGTCCAACAAGAGTTGAAAATCCACTCTTATTCGTTTGCATATGTGCTATATGAAACAGCTCATTGCCAGGGTACTACATCCTGACATGGGTCAAAACTCACATGCCTCAGCCCCACACTACAGCAAAACCCAAAGGTGGACTAGTCCTCTTCCTCCCCTTACCCACCAGCATCCATGCTTTTGTTTTCAAGAAAATAGTCACTGTCAAATGTTTTGAAAAGGTAACAGGTTGTCTAACTGTCAGGAGTCATCTCAGAAGCACATTATGTGCCATCAGACATACCTGGCTGCAGACTGTGAAAGTACCAGCTTCAAAGAACTTCATTGTTTCCCCCTTTTACCATGAGAGGTAAATTGAAACTGGGGCATCTTGTTTGTCCCAGTTAAAAACAATAGTTGATGCTGTGTTAAATATAAATATAAATATAAATATATTCTATAGAATTGTATTTATTTACAAAAAATACACAAATATCTTTTCATATCTAAGTGCAGACTGTGTTCTTCAACTAACAACAACCACTTTTTCCAAACCCCTCACATCTCATGTTCTTGGAGGAAGGCTGATCTGGCTTTATGAGGTGCTTTGTCTCCTTGTTTTCACTTACATACACCTCTTCTACAGATGTAGCTAGTTGAATATGTTCTGTATAGAGAGTTCAAGTTCCTGAACAGTCCTATATTTGCTTTCATTTTTAATGAAAATATGAATACTACCTATATCTTAAACAAGAGAAGAATAAAGTTTCAGAAGAAGTTCAAGCTAGTGACCATGGCAGAGTTATTTATTATTATCACATAGTCTATGTCATAATGAATGTCTACTGGAATTGAGATAGTAAGTAAATAATAAAATAGTGTAACCCAGCATATATAATCCCATGACAATGTCTATTTACATGCACCAACCCAGCCTCTGATATACATAGCATGCATTATTAAACAGTAAACAAATATGTATTAGATTAATATCTGAAATTAGTTGCATCCGTTAAGGTAATATTTTGCCATATTTTAATTTATCTGTCATTTATTGTACAAATAATATAAATTATAGAGTGAGAAATTATAAAACTGAAAAATTGTATTAAATATATATTTCATTGTATATGAAGCTAAACTATATTTTAGTTTAATTCAACAATCCTAAACACATTAATACTATGTGTTTCAAAACTTGGAATGGCAAACTGCTTGTGTTCTTATAAACTCCCTTAACAAAAAAAACCACAACAAACATATTAAAAAAGTAATTTTATGGTATTTTTAACTGTTCAGTAGAGAATATGATGGGCCAAATGTAATTATCCTGTAATTGGTGCACTTGACAGTCACATTCTGAAACAAATTTTGATTTTACAAACAAAGCTTTTCTGTCAGTTTTTCTTTCACTATTCAGGCACAATTAATCAATGTGCTGATATCCAATGAGACTGACTTTCAAGTCACAATTTAGCTTTTCAGTATTTCATTAATCATGCTGCCACACTTTTTACATTCAATAGAGTAGCAGTATCAGTCCAAAACTCCAATACTTTCAGGCAAGGAGGGTTTTAAGTAGCTAGAGAAAATTTCTCTTCCCAAGTAAGAATTACAGTGACTTTACAAGTTGTGTTGTCTCTATAATTCTCTGTATTTTCGAGGAGGAAAAGGACATGGAAGAGGAAAAGAAGAAATAATTTTGAGTGCTGTTCCTGATGCATTTTGTCCTGATTTACAGTCCAGAATAAAGAAGAATAAAAAAATACTAATAAAAAAAAAAATCTTGATTCTGAGAGCCCTGTCTGAATTAATACCTGTATGGATAAATTTAAATTCCTGACTACTTGGCACTTTAAGTTTGCTGAAGTGATACTATGAAGGATGTCACCAGGACAACAAACATCTTGAAGGCTGTCGGAGCTCAAGCACACTGATTCAGCAAGAAAAGCCTGACACTTTGGGATACAGTCACTTCAGAAATGAAAAGCTGCTCATTTAAAATGAAATTCAATCTATTGAATTATTCAAAACTAATTGATTACATTGGGTATAAAACCCCTCACTAGCACTTGCTCACATTAATGAATCAGAAATAGAAAACACTATCAGAATAAAAGTATAAATACAGCTAAATTTGCAGACAGAAATATTTTGCAGTAGACAGCAAAGTCTGCATAATTGGATAGTGCAATCTGACAGCATGTGAAGTGTAGTGAACATGGAAGATCCATCTAGTGTTAATTTTGCCTGGGAAAGTAATTCTAAAGAATAGCCTTTCAAGTCCAGGTATTTTTATTAAAAAAAAAATTGATCACGGCATTTACATTCTCATCTATTGGCATTGTGTCATAAAGAAGCAAGTTGATTTGAAAGATGAATCATATGCAGTTTTTCTGTCATGATTATTGATTATCTTTCAACCTATAAAGACTGCCTAAGGTTATGGAGCACTGAAAGATTTATTACCTTTATAGATCTATCTTTTCTGTGGTGATGAAAGTAAACATAAATCTGTTTTACCAAATGATACTGTAAACATGATTTCCTTAAATAATTAAAAACATATTAAACATAAAGAAATAACATCCACAGCAATTTTTTTCAAGTTAAAAAATAAATTGAATAAACATTTTTAATATGCTGTCCTACTTTGAAGATCTTGACAAATATTTTTATTTTGCACATTTTCAGAATACATAGAAACACCACCCAAATATCAATTGCATTTAGATGCCTAAGATAAGTACTGGGTTTTCTTCTGCATTGCAAGTGAAGTTGGGGAAGATATGTAGGAAGGAAGAGAAGCAACAGTAAAAAAATGTGATGATAAGCAAACAGAAAGCAGCAGTTGAGTTTGCTGAGCATCTCTTAATGTTGCTCACAATTTATAGACATTGGCCAAACAATGCACCCACAGGCATATATGAACCCTGCAATTGCACCAAAAAACAATGACCCATTTAAAGTTGACAGAAGCTTCCAGCCTACAGAAGTTTGTCTTCCCTCTGTACCTTGGTATGGCTCTAAAATAGCTTATGTGACAGTTCTGTAGCCACTTGCATTAAATGTAGTCTAGTCAGCAAAGCTTTTAATTTTTAAACCTGTTTAAGATGATCGATGTCATTCTGATTAAAATTAATTAGGTCTTGATTGCAGCTATTCTTAGATTGTTAAGAATGACAGGCATTCTGGTGGAGAACAGATGGGTTTACAGAGGTAATTCCAATGCCCTCAGACATCCCCAGAAAGCTATGCCTGCCCACACACCCAAAAGTCATTCTTAAAAGGTAAATCTAATCCCAGACTTTTTGCTCAGTAATCCTTTTCTATACTCCATAGTGTACAATCAGCATAATAGCATCACTTTATGCTAAATCCCAATGTAATTCTCTGGATACATGTAAGAGATGATCCAGCTACTACCCTACTGTGTATTGTATTACTACATGAATAGGTGTTTGCAGAGGATTAAAGCTGCTCTTGGATGATGTTTGTAGCTACAAAAGAGATAACTGAAATACTCACTGGTGATCTGGATAAACAGCAAGTCTATTCCTCAGGACACAATTGATTCTGGAAGCATCTGAAAGCTTTTCCCTCCTCATCATCTACAAGATTCTGGGTTTAGTCAGTAGAAAAGCAATATATGTGTAGATTCAATGGGTCATGGTGACTCCTTAGACTGGTTTTGGACTATAATTCTAGTTGTCATAACATCTCAGCCCCATCTTTTATACTCCTTTCTGGATTGAGGCAGAGCTCCAGTAAGGCCATGGGCACTGAAGTGATGTTAGAGTAAGCTGGAAAAATGCTAAAAGGCACTGTACACAGGAAATATGACATACAGAAAATAAGGAAATACTTTGTTTAGTATCAGTCTGTGTTATGATATATGAATTTTTCTATTAGAAGTTGACATCAATGTCTGTTACATATGTCAAGGTCTTTCATTTGCTGGAAAACCATTGTTCTATACATCAGAACTGGAGTGTTGATAATATATTCTTAAGAGGAATATTGTGAGCCGGCTATATTTAATTTCTGTAAGATCTATCAATCTATCTATCTATCTATCTATCTATCTATCTATCTATCTACATTTGTATGTTGATGTATTTACTGCTGAAATTAAAAAGTATCTCTTTAGCAGAATCATTTAGAACTAAAATTTTTCTTTAGAAATACTAAGTTTATAACATTTTTGTATATCAGAGATGTTTAATACTTGGATGGTTAACATGGATGGTTAATTTTTTTGTTAATCCTTTTAATTAGAAATTTTGTTAGAATTTATGTTTTCTGTTATTTTAAGATAATCTCTCTAAAACATGTTAAGTAATTAACTGCTACTTTCTTATGAAATCTCATTTTAACTTTATACTGGCACTGTTTGGATTTTTCCACAACCTTTCACTTTCTCCTAAAAGTATTTGAGAAAACAGCTTTGCTCAAGCTTTCTACCACCTCCCACATACCATTATCATTCATCTTTTTCAGTCTTTTATTTTTTAGCCCAGAAAGATAGCAAACCTTCTTCATGGAACTCTCAGCCAGTTGCATATAGTAGCCAATGATTTTATTGTCTGCCATACATATCTTACAGCAGTAGTGTCTGCTAAACTTCTCTTTTTTGCCATCGTCTAATAAATACACGAAGAATTGCCGTTGTCTAATAAATACACAAAGAATACAAAAACAGCACTACAAGTGTTCCCAGCTGTTTTCCCCTGCAGTGACTGGAGAGACAGAAACTCTGCACTGACTGGGTCACTCTGTGTGAAGCAGACAGCACAATATCCTTTAGAAATGCCTGTCCCTCTCCTTTGATGGTTAAAGGGGTCCAAGTAATCAGCTTAGACTATTAGACAGATGAAGATAATCTTACCCTTCTCACTGTGTATCTGTTATTATTTCTATTCATTTCATGTATGAATGTAACACACAGTAATCCCTTGAAAAGAGATACCTGAAGCAGGATCAGCTCATCCAGTTTCTTTCAGTTCTCACCCCAGTGAGTTTTCTTTTCTGCTTTTCATCTTTTTCTTTCTAATCATGTTTTTGCTTTCTATGTGGAAAAGTAAATCCACTATTTCTGAAAGTTTTCCTCTGAGGTATCTTTGTAACCCTTGGCAGTTCTGATGTCAGATTACTTCAGTTAACAGTGAGCAGCAAATTTTGCTAAAGATGTGAATTGGCAATTTCAAATATACAAAATGAAATAAGCAGAGAATTAGACTGTAGAACAAATCTGCTTGGTGGCTGTCCTTCTTTGAAATGTAGC
Source organism: Setophaga petechia (assembly GCA_024362935.1). Classification (NCBI taxonomy): domain Eukaryota; kingdom Metazoa; phylum Chordata; class Aves; order Passeriformes; family Parulidae; genus Setophaga; species Setophaga petechia. The sequence continues at coordinate 34,555,393 of JANCRA010000008.1, forward strand.
TCGTTTACAACTGTACTCATAACCTCTTTGTTTTACAGACCTTTTCTTAGATAATATGAATTGGAAAAGTTCATTTTAGTGACCAGCTCCCACTAAAATTATGCTGTCAATGTCACACTAACTTTCAGATGTCATGGCTTAACATCTGAAAAAACCCTTCAGAATACATCTTTTTGTGATGGAAACAAAAAAAATAATGCACCTCTATATCCCTGGCATGTCCAACACTCACAGTAGGAGAAAGACTAGATATTTCAGGCATTAGTAAAAAAAAAAATGATGTTCCCCTGCCTCTTAGGATATTTCAATCAGTTCATCTTAAGCAATTAGACATCTTATTTTATTCAAAATCACTGCGTGGTACTGACTGTGTCATTTATAAAAAATTTACAGTCCCAGACCAATTGCTACTAGATGCCATTTTAGCATAGAAGCCAAGGAATATGTATAAATTTTCTGTTAATTTTTCAACAATAAGTATTCTTTAAAGACAGCAGAAGAGTGTTGACCGTACTAGGTTGAAAAACTTGCCTTGTGCCAATTTCAATGTGACTTCTACAGAGTTTTATTCTGGGACTACTGCTTTCATAAACTGCCGATCTGGCACCTTTGATTTTACACATGAAATATCATTATATTCATGAGATATGTTTGTTTAATCTTCAGAAGTCCATTATTTTAGCAGTAAGCAACATAAGCTGTATAAAAAGGTTTAGTAGAAAAATAATTTATATCTCATAATGCTGTCAAATATTTACATCTGACTGAAAGATCACTTATTGGATTTCTAAAACTCATTGAATTTGTATGGAATAACTTTACTAAAATATGGATCAGTGTGTAGGAAAAAATATCAATATATGTATGTACAATATTTTCATTTAACCAGTCTACCAACTGCCTTTCTATATTCAACTATCTGATCTGTTAACCAGAGTGAAGAAAAAAAATATTTTGAAAAGTTGTCAGTTTTTTCAACAATTTTAAGTCAGTGATACCGACAAAAGTGACTCTTGGCTTTTGTTGCTATTATAAGAACAAAAGAAAGCTCTTGCTGAAGAACATCCAAATAGTGACAAAACTGGCGAAGGGTCTGGAGCACAATCCCTATGAGGAGCAGGTGAGGGAGCTGGGGGTGCTTACTCTGGAGAGAAGGAGGCTCAGGGGAGACCTTATTGCTCCCTACCACCGCCTGAAAGGAGGCTGCAGCCAGGTGGGGGTCAGCCTCTTCTCCCAGGGAATAAGGGACAACACATGAGGAAGCAGCCGCTGCACCATAGAAGGTTTAGATAAGATATCAAGAAATTTTTAAACTAAAAAGGGTTGGCAAACCCTCAAATAGGATTTCCAGGGTAGTGGTGGAATCACCATCCCTGGAAGTATTCAAATAGGATTTCCAGGGTAGTGGTGGAATCACCATCCCTGGAAGTATTCAAATAGGATTTCCAGGGTAGTGGTGGAATCACCATCCCTGGAAGTATTCAAATAGGATTTCCAGGGTAGTGGTGGAATCACCATCCCTGGAAGTATTCAAAAAATGTGTGGATGTGGTGCCTAGGGACATAGTTTATTGGTGGACTTAGCAGTGTTAGGTTTACAGGTGATCTAAAGGATCTTAAAGATCTTTTCCAATTTAATAATAATGTAAAAAAAATAATAAAACTTATAATAAAATTATAAATTATAATAAAATAAATTAATAAATTATAATAAAAAACAAAATACAAAACAATAAACCTCAACCAACCAAACAAAAAACCCCTGTAGTTTAGTTATGCCTTTTGCATTGTTAGATTCTTTAGAAGTCCTTATACTTTTCATTGCACATCAGTATTTATGTTTGGGGTTTGGTTTTTTTCCTGAACTGATGGGAGAAATCTTCTGAACTTCTGATCTTACATAAAGCCTGTCCTAGTCAGAAAATCTTTGACTCTTTGAATTGACATATTAAGGTGATTTTGCCTGTAAGCAATACATATGGCCATGACAATCTATGTTTGCAAAATGTCAGTCAAGTTTTATATTAACACGTGCTGGGTACCTTGGCTTTGTCCATCATACCTTACAGAACACAGTAGATAGAAAAGAGCTTTAGTTCAATGTTGACTCATATATAGGAGATAGTGGACAAAAATAGGGAAACAAGAAGTATCATTTAATCTAAATGCATTTCATGTAAAGAAACAGGTTAGTTAGGCCATTATGGTTCATCATGCCCAGGTTAAGCAGTTCCTTTTATATGAGTGCATATATTTGAATATTAAAGCCTATAAAGTACTGCGCTGAGCTTCATTATAAGGTATCTTTTTCTCTTAAAAAGTATACAAAATTTTGAATTTTAAAACTCAAATTAAGGCTAAGAATTTTGAATTTTAAAAACAAGCAGACAAAAAAATTCTATCTGGTATTAGTAAGCATAGAGGTTTGTGCTATGAAGAAAGCTAATTATGCAGGAGAAAATGATCACTGTGTATATTGTTGTTTCTTCTTCTTAAGTGTATTTAATTAAAAGTGACAAAAAGCTGACCTCAGATATTTTAAAATTTACATGTCAGATATCCAATTCAAAGTACAGTATTGAAAAACTTTCCTATACAGTCATAGAGTGATCATGCTTTATATTTATGCTACTAATTTTTTTTCAATTTTACTTTATAGAATTATAGCAACAATTTCTAAATTTATGTTCTTATTGTTTCTCCTAAATCCTTAACTGCTAGGAAGAACAGATAGAAAATGTGACCATTGAATAAACTGTTGTTTTCTTACTAACTCTGGATTCTTATGGTTATTATAATCTATCTGTGCACACAAGGAGAGATTTTTGAGGAAGGCTCTTATGGTACATCCGCATATTTTTAAGTTACAAAAAAATAAATAAAGCCAAACAGACATTTTGAAATTACTGCATAAGAACTCCATTTGTATCTACCCCAGAGAAATTTTTATCAACAGGTGAAAGAATTTTATATCTCCTTAATAACCTGGATCTTCAACAGCTGATACAGAGTATTGTTTTTCCCACCTTGAGCAGATTGACTTTTCAGGCCCTGTTAATGGGATTTTCATAAGACTGTTTGAGACAGATGGCCTTCTGTCACCTGTCTGGTCTCTTACCTTTCTGAGTGCCCAAAATATCTTTTGCAGAGTTGTTTGCTTCTCTTATGCTTCTGACCATGTCAGCATTCTTAGTATTTATTATATCTATTTATTATATTATTATATTTGTCCATAAATAAAAGGTTATTCTGGTTCTTGCAACTGAAAGTCAAATTAAAAAAAAAATAAAAATAGCAGACAGAGTGAATGAGTATGTGGTGAGGCACAATCCACAGAACATATTTTAATTGATTGATAATCAAATAAGAGGTAGGAAATAAGGGGGGAAGTTAGTGCTCATGATCTGACTTCAATCATATGCTGTTCAATACATTTATAAAGACATTAAAAAAGTCATTATTAGCCAACTGACTTCTTAAGTAAGTCAATGTTATTTACAGTGACCCAAATTGAAGGTAATGAAGGAGTTTTAGAAAGATGTCATTACATTAATTGACCTGGAGATACAGAGACAGATGTTTTAGATAAATTTTCTTTCCCTGTTCTCTTTCCTGAGTATCTGATATTTTTTCTACCAAATTAACTTTCATGCCTTCTCTCATGATGCAGTTTAGAAAGCCTGATTCATTTCCCTGACAAGGCTGACACTTATTTCACTTCAAATAAGGTTCATTGAAATAAAGTTCAGTGTTTTTCCACCTTTTTTTTCTTCTTTATCTGCTCACTTTTAAATTTCTGAAACATTTCTGTCTTGTCTTTTGCAATCTCATCACAGAATTGGGAGGGGAACTGTATTTTATTATCTGTTTGTAAAGTATGACATAAATTCACAGTGCTACATGCTCAGTATTTAATAAAAATGCCATACCATAAAATTAACAAATCATACCCTTGCCAAGGTGCTCATTTGGCAGAAAATGAAGGCTCAGGTCCAGATGGGCTTTAAATTATGAAATAACTCTGTTATTTGAATTTTGATAGGAATGTCTAGCTTCTATATTTGGACACCCTCTACAGGAACTGTTTTCAGCTTGTGCCAATACAACAATTGATGAAGAAATGGCAGGTTAGGTTCTGTCTCTCCTTGTGCATCTGTACAAACAAGTAAGAAATTCTTCATCAGGTATGTGTGGGACAGGGAAAAAAAATCTTAACATGCAATCTACTTTGGTTTTGCATTCCACTGAATTTTGACATAATCCAAATGTAATTAAAGTAGAAGTACTATAACTTGAGGTTTCCTCCTTATTTATTTATAATTAAAGCAAAGAGGGGGTGATCTAAAAAGTATGGTTTGAATCCTAGGTAGTCTGGATGGTTTCTTGGAAATGTCTATCCATCCCCCTTACCTATGGAAGACATTTGGTGTATGTAGCTTAATAGGTTGCCTAAATTTGAGTGGTTTGTATTTATTTGAATTACTTCCTGCAAAAGTTTGCAGAAAGTCTGTTGTAATGAGTTCAGAAAATTTACAGAATCAGTATTATTTTCTCAGTTCCTCTGTAATTCTATCTGTATAACACAATGAAGCACATTATGACAGCATCAAGGTGAAATAAGGAAGAAAAAATAAAATTTCTTAATCATGGAGTAAATTTAAAAAAAAAAAAAGAGTAATGAAAAACTGAATTATACTTGAGGGATGCAGAGTTCAAAAAACCAAAAAGCTTGTCTTTAAAATATGGAGAACCATATTGCTTTGTATACAGTGTGCTGTTATTCACATTTACATTTGCTTATGTATGGAAAAAACCCCAAAATCCTGCTTAGGTAAATAATAATTTTGAACATCAGTAAGTACTAAAACAAGTTCTAAGTATCTATGGTTACAGTAGTAAATGAAATGTCATTGCCAAAAGGTTAATATTCCAAATAGAGATAAAAAGTTGGGAGAGAGCAGAAGAGCCAAAAACAATGATACGAGCTTTCCTACTAACTGGGAGTGAGGAGAGCATTTACTGATGTGCGCTAGTAGTTATTAAGTCTGACTTTAACAGTGAACACAAAAGAGAAAGGATAGAAAGCAGCATCACAACTGCAGACAGAAACATAACTGAGGAGACACTGAAAAAGAAATAATCTTAAATATGACTAATGAGAATTCTGACAAATATTTTTTTTGTTGCAATGCAAGTGAAAAATATGACAAATTTAAATAAGGGAAATGTAAAGCAGTCAAGAAAGGAAGGTGGAGGCCATTCAGGGAGGCTTCCAATTAAAAATCAAAGTTCAACTAAACAAAGAAAAGAAATACAATATATAGATAGTGTTTTAAGAAAGTTAAAACTGAAACTCATGAATGCAATCCTAACTCTATTTCATTTTATGTCTTTCCAAGATATGTTGATGATGGATCCTTGCTTAGGAAATGTACTGGCTACTCACTAAGATAGCATAATTCTTTAGATTTTAATATAAGAAATAATTAGGCAGTATGACAAGACAAAAGCTTAGAAGTTGAAGATAAGCAAGTGTTTCAAAGCCTTTCTTGTTTGAAGATAGATGAACAGAAAAGCAAGGCTGGAAGCCTTTTGTTACAACCAGATTATTTCTGACATCCCAGGGTCTGGAGAGATTCTCTGTAAACAAATCTAATCCTAAACAAAAAACAAGAATCTTTTGAGACAGTCTTCTTTTAAGACATTTACTACCGCTTTTTATATTTTTCTGTGAAGTTTTTCTTTTGTTATTTTGGGTTAGTGTGGTGATGGTAATAATTTGTGTATGTGAACAGTGGGACACTACCACAATTTTGCTTTGGGCTGCTTTTTGAGAAGAAACTAAAATACTTCATAGCACTTCACTGCATGTATCTGTCAGATGATTAAAAGGACTATCTATAATTTACATAAGTAAGAGTGGCTGCTGCTCTCAGTTTTCTTTCAAATTATCCTCAAGAGGCAGGACATTCATCCATCCCTTAAAAAGTCAGATTTTTTTGTTTTAGAATGCATCATTCATCCTGTAAGACAGGATGGAAAGTGGACTTTGGGTCATGATGTTACATCATTAGTGCACTATTTCATAAAGTCCTAGAATATTTGGGATGTTAAAGGCAACTTTGTTGTAAATTATGCCTTGTTTTTCTTTGGAACTTATTGCTTGATTAGTGAGAAGAATATAATCTCACAAAGGAGAAGATTACACACTTATTTGTATATTAAGTGAGCTACTTTGAAAATTCAAGTTTCATATTCAAATACTTTATAACTAAAAATTCATTTCCTGTACTAATTGCTACATTAATCATTTTTAGCTGCATCTTGTGTTAATTGCTTTAAAGTTACTTACCTGATGCCAAAACATTTCATAGAGTGTGAAAATGAAAATTAAATTTGGAGATTCAAAATCACCCTGCATAGATAGAGTAGTACTTAGGGATATGGAAAAAACTAAAATATTCTACTTCTAAAATATATACATGCACATATACATACTTACCTGTGTATGTAGACAAATAACAAAATAATACTAAATATTGCCATCACACCTTTAAGGGATATTTTCTGCAAGTGTTACATCAGAAGAAGGCAGAAAGGAACCACAGGGAAAAAGGTCCAGTTTTGGCCTAAATCAAGAAAGACAATGGGAGGCCAGAGGTCTCCTGTAAATTTCTCATTCTAAGTACTTACCAGAAGGACTGATTATAATCCATGTAATAGATGTGCTATATGTGTCGACATGTCCTTTTTCTGTGACATATAAAGAATTCACAAGAAAAAAATCACTTTTAAGAAAAACAACAAAAAGTTTAAGATATGTGAAACAGATAAGTAGAAATAATCAGATTTATAAACCCTATGTAGTTACCCCTAAAAGAAATCTTTACCTTTTGTAGCAACTTCAGAAACTGTGCATCCTATACAGTTATGGCTGGTCCATGAAAGTACATTTTCCTAGTTTTTATTGTTATTCTCTTGATTGAATTATCTACTTTATTATGGTTTTGTATTATTCTTAATGTTTATTCTTCTTCTCTCCCAACACCATTTTCATGTTACTTTCTTGCATGTTTCTAAAGAGCAGTTGGAAATGCAGGCTGTGTTAATTTCCTATACTGCTTCCACTGATTAAACTATCCTTATACTGCTCTCAAAAATAACTCCAGTGATGTAATGTTGTACTTTGGTTGAAGGAGACTAATTCAGACCCAAGATTTTCATGACAGATACACTGAACATTAATGAGTAAACAGGAATTAATGCCTCTGATTTTATGAAGGAAGAGGAGCTAACAGGAGTGCTATGATCTGAGAAGTATCTGCCAATGGTGTGACAATGGTAGGGTGTTCTGGTACTGCCAAACAGCTTGGGCACACAGGCTGCACTCAGGAAGTAGATTTGTGAGACCAAATACTCTATCACTTTCTGGAACTGTTCTCCAAGTGCATGTCTGAAAAAGTGTGATCCCTGGGCAGGCTAGGGAAACAGGCTGTGAGAATATGCAGCGCAATGGGCTCAGATAATACACTAATCCAGGGAGATGTAGGCAAAAATTATCTTAGTGTAGTTTCAGTGGCAAGAGCCCTCTGGATTCAGTTGTTACTCCTGCTCAGGTGAGACACAAACTTAAAAGGTTTGGCAGCAAAAAACCAATAACCTTCAAAAAAAAATTGTTATGGAAAGTCAGTCTGATAGGATATGACTTAGCAAATAATATTTTTTATGTAATTTTCTACTTAAAGGACTGGAACCATTTTTACCACTTATGGCACACCTTATAAGGAAACATGGACAAAAATAAACATGATTTTGGGTTCTTTCTTTTGAATACATATACTGCAAGTTGATTGTTTTCTTTCCTCTTCCAGTTATGTGGATGATTTGGAAATTCAAATGCAATTAGTCTGTGATCTGGGAAAATCCTTTTTAAAGTGTAATTCTCAAATCAGATGGCAGACTGTATGTTAAAAAAATGAGAAGTTATTTTTGCTCATGTCTTTCAATGAATATAGGTTTTATATATCCTAGTTATCAATAATTTAAGATCATATAGCACAGCATATAAGACCTCACTCAATATGGGTAGGCAAGCATTTATTAGGAATACATAAAATGTCACCTCAATACTTTCAATATTGTAGCTATGTCTATCTTCACCTTTCAATTAGTTAGCGCTTTCAATTCACAGTGTAATAAAGAAAGAAAAATTGCATATTTTACTGTACTGTTTGCCCCAACAGGTTCTCTTCTCCATTTTCTTGTCACTTTCCTCTGTGGCTGAACAGTGGACTCTAAATGGCCATCTGTCTGAACTGTTATCCTCATAGAGGTAGAGCTGATTAACTTGCATGACACATCTTGGCAAGAGTCCTTAGATTTCACCTAAGCTTTCAGGAAAACTAGGAGCTCTTTCATAATTTACAACCATCAAGTGAAAGTACTTTACATTGTGTTGTGTTGCCTGCACAGGGTATATAAAATATTTAGATGCTAGAACGGGGTTTAGAGAGACAGTTTTGTCACATCAGTTTTGGCACTTTCTGTTACTCATGGTCACAGGAGACAATTAACACTTAATTCTCAAATCTGTGTTTTGAGAAAAGAGTTCAGGATTCAGAGAAACCCAAAAGGAATAAAGGAGCAAAGGCAATGACGTATTTTTACAGGTAGGAAACTAACCAAGAAAATCTATTTTTCCTGTTATGTTACGCCTAATATTTCTGTAGTAGTAGAGACAGAGTGATATATGTGAGTGTGGAGATGTACATGGAGTCAAGAATACTTGATGCAAAACTAAACCCAAAGTGAAGACCTAGATTTTAATGCCTGATAGAAAAAATGAGCTTCACTACTTAAAGAGAAAATTATGTTATTAATTGCCTAAAGATATGGAGCATTCGTTTGCACACAAACTGTTGTGACATGACCTATTAGCTATAACCTCGGGATAATCACACAGAGCCCAAGGCTTGTGGGAGATAAATGCAAAATGCAGTTGCTGAGTACTAAGGTGTAAGTGGCTCCTACAGGAAAGGACAAATTCAGAGGAATGAAATTACCCTGGAGAGCAGGAGGTAAGCTGAGATTTTGCAAAAGACATCAAGCTCCTAAGGGAAAGATGGTAATAATGGATATTTCTAGGTTGGGCTACTGCTGCTGTCATTGGATAATGGTTCAAACCATTCCTACTTGCCTGCCAGCATCAGTCAGTCTTGTGACTACCCAGGGAAAGCAGCTGCCTCTGGTAGTTTGCTGCCCAGGGTGTTGCTTTGCCTGGTTAAGCCGGCCAAGATACATGGCACGGCCCCAGGAACAACCATTATATTGCACATTAAAGTTTGATATTTTCTGAGATGTCAGGAGATTAAGAGTGTGACACCAGGGATGGGGAACTTGCAAAACTGACATAAGTGGAACTCAAATGACCTCTCTGATGGAGTTAGGAATCCCCAACAGCAGGAAGAAATTTAATCAGAACATACAAATAGGCAAAGGGTTGTCTAATACTGTTAAGATATATAACTATGGTAAAATCCTTTGATTCAGGATTGAACTGTTAAACAGAATGTAAAATGAAAACAAAAAAATAGTGTGTTTTAAAAAAACGCTAGACCTATTGGTTCAGAATAATTTAGGTAATAACTGTGATGAATGGGTCTTTTATCATGATATTTGGTCATATATAAAACTGTGTCTGAAGTAGACTTGATATGAATATCAACTCCTTTAAGCAATAATAAAGCCTTCAGAAATAGGGGAACTTGGTCTTAAATTTTATCTATAGTGACACAAATAACTAGTTATTAGAGAGTACAGTTAGTAGTGTAGTCTGAAAACAGAAACAACTTTTAATTCACAGCAGAGAAAATAAGCTTTCCAAGCTAAAATAGGCTGAAGTTGAGACAGACACTTCTAGCTAAAAGAAAAAATAATTTAGATTAATGCATTAAGATAAAGCAAATAAGGAAAGCATCTCAAACATTGATTGAATTCATTCAATGCATCTGAAGTACCTTCATGTAAGACAATGTATGTTGGCTTCTGGTTCTTACTAGCATTTTATGCTAGCATTAAAAGCCCTTAGTCCAATTATATTTACAACCAGCATTTCTACTTAAACTCTGGAATAATATTTTGTTTAGAATAATATGTTCAATAGGAAAGGAAGAAAAATGTTTTGGGTTCATTTGCTTTGTTCCCCTTTTGCAAGTCAGAATGTGCTTTACAGTGAAAAAAATAGAAAACAGGATAGTGTCCTTCACAACAGAGTTCATTACCAATCTTCTATTTTTTTACAGCCAACAAACAAAATTACTGATAAATACATATATATGTATATATAGGTATGTGTATCTATATGTCTTGTTTGGTTTCCAAAAGACCATAAATGTAATCATACATTGATCTGAGTTATGTAACTGAATAAAATGGAAATAACATGTTTATATAGAAAAAAAATTTAGTCTGGGATTTCTGCATCTTCTCAGTGTACAGCTACTCTGTGTAGGTTATCAATTTTTTCACATTCTCATAAAGATTCAAAAATTCTTGTTGCTTACATCAAGGCAATTGGTAATATTAAAGGCAAAGGGAAAAGGAAGAAATAAAAAGAAGAAAAAACCCAACTATTTCAATAATGCAGTAACAGGATTTTGAGTATTAAAGGCAAAAGGCATGCCAAATCCTCATCTTTCCTCATGCACAGTTGTAAGATAGACTAATGCCACTTGTGAGCTGGATCTTGAGCTCTGGATCTCTGATCATGTCATTACCATACTGAACAGAAAGAGAAAAACTTGCAACTCACCAAAATAGAATAGAGAAGAAAGCATAATCATTGTGGGGTTTTGTTGTTGTTGTTGTTTTTCTGGGGAGTTTTTTTGTTTGGTTTTGGTTTTTTGTTTTAGTTTTGTTTTGGGTTTGTTTGTTTGTTTTTGTCTGGGTGGTTGGTTGGATGGTTGGTTGGTTGGATATTTTGTGAGGGAGGTAGAGGATGAGTTGCTTATTTTTTCAGCATATTTTCTAAACAGGTTTGCCAAAAAAATCAATGGGTACACACCACAGAATGGTAAGAGGAGAATAAGATAATTGTAAACCTAAGCAAAAATTAAATTTTACAGGTGGCAGCATTAGTCAAGGAAGTTCCTTTGGTAATGACAGAGCAGTGAGAAGAGGCTGAACTGGAATACTAACAGGAAAAACTGGCTACTGAGAAACAACTATTTCAGAGAAGCTGCTTCAAGTGTTTACATAGATACTGATGATCAAGAGCTCACTTTTTGAAACACTAAATTCTTAGTAATATTTCTTCTAAATAAATACTTCAGTACCCCAAACTAATAAAAAGATTATATAGTCCCTATAAGGAAAGAAATCCTTAAAAGAAAGTACAGTACAGAATTTTAGGATTCTTTTTGATGAAAAATACTAAAAAGTGTGTATAATCCAATTGGCTTGGTTCAATACAGATTTTAAATTGTTTTCTATCTTTCTAGTTCTAAAATGGAGTAAAATTTCATTACTTTTTACAACCACCTGTTGTGTTTTGCACAAGTCTTTATTAAAATTCAATATGATATTTGACTCTAGGCTTCCACTAGCATTCCAGTTGGGATAACGGAGCTATGTCACACATGAAAAAGATCTTTGCAATATATTAATTAAATTCTCTTTTGGCTGATGAAGGACAAGTGCTCATACTTGACACTTGCTCTTTTTTTCTTTTTGTTTTGCATGCCACTTAAGGACAAAAAACCAGCTTAAATCCAAGTATTGATTAGTCTATTTTAACAGGAAGAAGGATTCCAGCATAATATATATACAGATTCAAACTGCTGGTACCAGTCAAAGCATTCAGGATTCAAAGCATTCACGAAACAGTGGTGGCTGAAAATTATATACCTAATCAGATATTCCATTTTAATTTTTTTCTTTTCCTTTGTGTCACAAATTGTAAAATACCAGCACTCATTTTGAGGTCACACAAGTCAGGGCTAGCAGAGGAGTAGAGGCTTCCAGCAGGGATGATGGGTCAATCAGACACCTTTGGTCTCAGCATGAAGCTTCTGCTGCAGCAAAGGTAAGGCAGATTTGGCCTGGAATTTTTTCAACAAACTGATGGGTTTTATTGGAGCAACAGGCTATTTTTTTTCCTCTGATCTTTTATAGGAAAAAGAATAAGTCATTTTGTCTAATAGGGAACAGTTTAAGGTTCCACACTGGTAAAATGTCAGTATCATCTAAGCAAAACTATATATTAACTTTTTGTAATGAATGACATTTGTTATTAAGATTATTTTTTTCTGTTTCATGGGCACTGTGCTTGTGTATTGTATTTGTCCTTGAAAAGTCTGTTTAAGTTCATGTAATTTATTTCTGTTATATACAATTCAACAAGATGAATCAGATGAAAATTCATACACGATTCTGCATTTGGCATGGCATTAATAATAAAGTAGAGCAGGTTCATCACAATCTATGAGAAACAAGTCTTTTAGCTCTAGGCATTTTTCCAGAGGCATACAGAATTCTGAGTCCTCTGTAAAAATGCTGCTACATTCCACCTCAAGTTTCACCTTTGGTGTAAAGCAGAATCACAAAATTATAGACTGTTTGGTGTTGAATGAGACCTTTGGATGTTCACCCTCCTGCTCAAGAAGGGCCAGCTGCTTGCCCAGGACCATGGCAAGACAATTTCTGAGTATTTCCAGTGAGGGAGACTCCAAAACCTTTCTGGGTAAACTCTGCCACTGCTCAGATACCCTCATGGATTTCAGGTGTTCAGAGAAAACTTCCTGTATTTCAGTCCTTTGCCCTTTTTTCTGTCATTGAGTGGCACTAATAGCCTGAGTTCATTTTCTTTGCACCTTACCTTCAGATAGTTTGGCAAGAAGCTCCTTGTTCACTCATTCAGACCTTCCTACATATTTGGCGGACTTTGTATTTCATCAGATGGAATCTGAGCTTGGCAGAGATGATCTTTGAACATTAACCAATTTTCTTAGTCCCTTTTTATTTTGGACCTCTTCCAAACAGGTCTTGAGAGAGGCCAAAATACACTCTTCTGAAGCCCAGGCTTGTGAGTTTGCCTTTCGCGCTGCTCTCAAGATCTTGAACTTCCCCACTTCATGGTCACTGTAGCCAAGGCTGCCTTTGATCTTCATATCCCCAGAGATCATATTCCTGCTGGTGAGTATGAGGTCTGGGAGACCATCTCTGTTGGCTTCTCTATCAGTCAGAGGACAAAGTAACTGCTCATGCACTCTGGGAACCCTTAGAATTGCTTACGTCATGCTGTGCTGTTTCTTTAGCAGATATGGGGTAGTTGAAGTCCCCATGAGTTCCAAAATAAAGCTGCTCCTCTGTAGAAGACCTGATCCACTGCTCTTCCCTGCTCAGGTGGCCAATAGCAGACAACCACTTTATTGCTACCTTTACTTCATTTTTTTTTTTTTTTTAATTATAGCAAATAAGCCATTGGTTCCTCATCCATCCTGGCAAAAGTCTGTGTACTCCAGATACTTAGAAAAAGGACAACACTCTCTCTTTAAGTTTTTCATTCTGTACTTCCTAAAGAGCCCCTATCCCCTCCTTTATTGCAACACTCCAGACACAGAAGTCATCCGACTGCATCTCCAAGAAGATGGCAGTCCGCAGCTGCACACAGATCTCTCCCTCATCACGTTAACTCCGCATGCTGCCTGCCTTAGGATACAGGAACTTCAGAGACATGCATATATAACTTGTGTATGGTGAAATTTAACAGGTACACAGTGAACTTGCAGACAGTGCATTGCAACTAGCTCAAAATCATACTCCTCCTACCTCTTCACAACATCTCAGCATCTATGCCCTTATTCTGTATGCTTGTTGCATCCACTTGTTACATAGTCTCTTTGAGACTGTCATCTCTTTGAGCAAAGGAATGCCATTTTTATATGTTCCCCAAAGCCTGTTGCTCTCTAGACACCGCTACATTATAAATGTATAATAGTAGGAAGAGTGGAAACAAAATACAAAAAAATCCCAGCGTTATAAATGTAATCTGTGGCATCATTTATATGTGTTTCTAAACCTTTACTTGCCATTCTCTGCCCCTGTCCTATTCATGACTTGACTACCTCAGAGACAATGAAAATTTTTCCCTGAAAATGTACAATGAGATTAAGGAATGAGATGAGTCATTCTGCAAATAATGAAGCTTTGACCAACTCAGAATAATAAAATATGATTTCAGTATTTCACTTGTTTTGGGACTATAACACGATGGTAGAGGAATGTAGTGACCCAAAGTCATTACATGATGACTCATGAGACATAAAATTTGATTCTGAAAATGTGACTTCAAACTTTGAAGAAAACACAATTTTCATCAAAAATTCTCACATTAATGTCTGGATAGATACCAAAAGAGCAGCTGGTTCAAGCCAAAACAAGCTCTGAATTGTTACCAGAATTGCTAGGTTAATAGCTGATGCTTTGATAATGTTTTTTAAAAATAAATGGTAAAGACAGTTGACCTGAACAATTCATTGTATACCTAGGGAATTCACTAAAGACCTTACTCAATTCTTATTCAGCTGAGAAGTAAATCCCTAACATCAAGAATATATGGCGCAAACATAAATCAGTCAAGTCACCAATACAGAATATGCAGGCTTCATTCCCATTCTTTCCTTTTCTAGGACTTCAATATTTTCTACCATCAATAAAATCTTCAATGGCAAAATTCCTCACTTAGACAGCTTGCAAAACAATACTAAGATAAAAAGCTGGTTAAGAAAAAAAAAAAACACATTAAATGCCTGTCAGTAATTTTAAACACATTGTCAATTATAATAGTCTTGTATATCAACTACAGATTTAATTGCCTTCTTGATGAGACAAAGAGATGGGCCCTAATGATATGCCACCCCTTCTCACAGACAATGTATGAAAATATTTCAGCTCTTTGTCTTTTCTCCAACCTGCGGATTCCAATATTATGCTATTGAGAATAATTTTTACACCAATTTACTTAATCCTGTCCTGGTTTGGAATGGGAGGGAATTCAGGGAAGTGATGCCAAGCTTTTTGTGTAACTGACAGTCTGTTGAACTACTGAGAAGCTGGACACACCTCTGTGAAACACACATTAGAGACAAAAAAACGCAGGAACTGTCTCTTTCCATTTGGTGAGGAGGCTGTGGGCCCCAGCCTCGTTCCCCCGTCTCGGCCAGGCTGGGCCGGACGGGCCTGCCACCAGCTGGGCCCTTTCCCCCTTCTTCAGGCCACCTGCTGGCCTCCCCCATCGGCCCCATTCTGGCCATGCCAGACTCCAGAAGCTGCCAGGCAGGAAGGCAGGGGAGGCTCCCAAGCCCTGGCCAGAGCAGGGCTAGTCATGGCTGCAAAAATCTCACCATCAGACCCTCTCTCCCCAGCACGGCTGGGAGCAGAGACCCCTACAGCCCCAGCAGAAACCAAAGACGAGCCATAAGGCCCATCCTGGCACAGCCCAGCCTCAGCTCCCCCGCCACATGTTACTGTAGGACAAGTAGGCCTCAAGCATGATGTTAACCATTTCAGTGCTTCAGTCCCCCCTCGAGTGAGGGAAAGGAGCAAGATGCAAGCATGTAAAGAAGCAGCATGAAGACATGGAGGTCAGTGAGGAAGAAGTTAAGTCTCAATGGAAGGGAGGAAAAGAGTCCTTGTTTTTGGAGCTGAAATCCTCTTGTAAGCTATGGAGAAAGGTGTCTTTTTCCTTATAATGCATGAAACTATGGAGAGATGAAAGTTTCAAATTGATATCGAGCAAAAGTCTACAAGCTAAGATAAGCAGATATTGAAATAACAGTGATCCCATTAGAAGTTTGAACAGAGGAAGAGAGAAGAGTAGTCCTGTGCTTCCAGGAGAAGAAGATCTCTGTTCCCAGGGATGAAGATGATTTTAGAAATAGATAATGAGAACTTTTGCCTTTGAACAGCTCATCTTTAAAACAATACTCCATAAGTCGACATAGCCCATCAACAAGCTGTGGGAAGGCTTGTGGAAATGGGAAGGATTTCACGATGGCAGAGTTCCCCGGGTGGCTGCTACTTGTGACAAAACTGAGAGAACTGTTTTTTCTTCTTGTTGAGTCTCCATAACCTTAACAAGAGTGACTTCTCTCCCTCAGTGAACTGAAGAAAGACTATTTCAGAAATGGTAAACTGACTGGAAATCTTGGATGTGGTTTCTTTACATCATCAGTGGGAAAGAAAAGGTTGTGGGGGAAGGAGAAGTGTTCTGTAAGGTTTGTTTTGATTCTTACTATTTTTTTTCCTTCTAGTTACTTTTAATAAAATTTTCTTTATACCCTTTTAAAGTTTTGAACCTGCTTTGTCTTTCTCCTAATCCTGTCCCACAGCAGGAAGTGACTGTATGGCCATACTGGTGGTTGGCCAGCACCAAACCTGCCACATTCTTTGGTGCATTGGCCAGGAAAATCTCAAAATTGGGGAAATCTTAAATTGGTGAACCAAAACCACTACACGAAATTGGTGTTTCTGCCCAGTTTCGAACTGAAGCTGCCACATTAATTGAATGAGTACAAGATTTAGCTATGACAGGCATTATGTGTTTATGAGAATATCTCAAAACTGTTTATTTTCACCCATTTATGGCCCTTCTAGTGTTTTGTTTTACAAACATAAAATAGCATCACCTTCTTTTTTATAGGATACCCCTGTGATTCATTCACTGGACTAGTTGTTCAGTAAAAGTTATTCATATTACATATTTTGAGCTCTCCTGCTAATGTCCTGGATGAATTCCAATTTAGGCATTTGGTGGTAAAAGTACCTCTATACATTCATCATTGTACTATGGCAATGTGTTTAAATTTAGTTTTTGACTTCTGCAAGGAAGAAGAAAAATAAAGCCTACATTTCTTTCCTTGATTAAAAAAATTAAGGTCAGAATTAGAATTAGATTATAAATGTTGGGTTTTTCTCATTTCACTGATATATTTTACTAGTCCTACTAGTCACATGTCAATTCTGCTCTACACGCATACCTCATTCTTTACATACAACACTCCACCTGTTTCACATTTCTCTCTCATCTGCAGACAAAACAGGTTTTGAAGAACACAATTTTCTCCATGCCAGAAATTAGTACACCAAATTTACTAGACCAAAATACTCATTCCACAAAATGTATTCCAGGAGTTTATGCAGAAATGTATTTTCAATCTCCAAACAGAAGTCAAACTTTTGATATTACTCATATTAAAAAAGAGTCATCATGTAGAGAGTTATATACATACATGGCAGAAAATGTTCTTTTATTTAGTGCATTTTTAAATTATTTGGTCTTTGCATACGTTGCTCTCAATCTCTCAGTGATCTTAGGTAAGTATCAGAAAAATTTTTTCATATAATCACAGATATGTATTTCCTGTCTCTCTTTCATACATACATATGCATAAAAGAAACGCAATAAAGATAAATAAATAAACAGATAAATCAGGAAATGTAACTATTCTTCCTTTAAGTCAGAAATAGATTAATAGAAAAGAGTGCAACATATCTTCAGTTTCTGGAAAATGGATAAAATGAGGCATTCACTAATTTAAAGTTTAGCCCTTTAAAATCTATCCTTTGAAAAGCATTTCACCTCACGAACCTCCAGACCCACTCTATGTATAAAGTATGAAGAAAATATTTAACTAATTTTCAATATGTTTTATTACTATTAGAATTGATTCATATGCCTAAACATATATCATTTACAAGATTCAGGAGTGTCCAAGAATATTTTTGAGTTACCTACCTACTACCAGGCAGCTGACAATGGAAAATACCTCTGCAATATATCTGGAATATCTCTGAGTCTGACCAGAGGAGTGCAGGGGGATGTGTAGTAAGCATGAGACATCCATCTATAGGAAATCATCTCTTTTCTTCTCATGTGCTTAAGAAATAGTAGTTTATATAGTGAATAAAATTTACATAAACATATATTAGTTTATAATACATATTTTTTTTATAATGCCGCTGTGCTTAATTTATCATGAAATTAGACAAAATAAGGGTAGTGTCTTTTTGAAGGAATATTATATAAAAGCAACTTTAAAAACACTTGGAAGAAATCTTTCTTAAAATATAACAATATTACATGGATTATTAGTTGTTATACAACTGGTTTTGTACCCTATATTCTGACGAGATTGACATTTTTATTTATAAACATATTTCTTATTCATCTGCAAGCTACAATTTTAATGCATTTTAGTGTCATAAAACCTAGCTTCATTCTTGGAAGAAGCTGGGCACTATGACAGCCTAGTGCTTCTTTTGTTGAAATGTATAATTATGCCTTAGTTCTAAGATCATTCAATCAACTATTAGTTATAAAGACAGTTGAAATTCTAACTGGACTTTAAAAGCAACCAAACCTAACCACAGAAAAAAAGCCCAAAAAACCAAAGAATAGTTATTTGAAGGACTATTGCTTGAACTAGAAATTATTTTTCTTCCCTTATTTAAAAGAAAGAATAAATCACAGTATATGTAACAGTGACTTCTGACTTGAGATCTCAGTACTTGAATTGGAAATATACTTGGTCAATCAAAAGATGGAGACATAGTTTAAATTTAGTTTTCATCTTCTGTTTTTAGACATAAATCTATTATCCTTACCTTCAGGATCCCTGGTGTAATTTCACACAGTTTTATCAGGGTCTGATAACGATCATAAAGTACTACCTTTCAAAGAAAGACATTACTTATATTTCCCAATTAGGAAAATCTGGGGGGAAAGAAATAAGAACACAAACAAAAAAATACCAATACTGCTAGATCAGG
This sequence comes from Setophaga petechia, assembly GCA_024362935.1. Classification (NCBI taxonomy): domain Eukaryota; kingdom Metazoa; phylum Chordata; class Aves; order Passeriformes; family Parulidae; genus Setophaga; species Setophaga petechia. The sequence goes on from JANCRA010000008.1 coordinate 34,574,220, forward strand.
GCTTTGTCTTTGGCTGTGATAGAAGACAGAGAATAAGACCTTTTTTCCTTAAAGAATACCCATTCTTGAGTATAGCATGGGCCTAAACAGGTGAATCTTCATTTTCTGCTTCTTTAAATAGCTTGACATAATCATCAATAATTTTTAAAGCAGCTGGAGGATACATGAAAGCAAATGCATACTTAACCCTGTCTTTATGAAATACTGTGAAGAGCTTCTGACCTGTAGGAGAGGGTACTAATATAGGAAATGAAAGGATAGTGGTACACAGTAGATCATCTGTCTTATTTGCCTGATGGAGTGTATGCTGGGAGCCAAAAAGATGAAATCATTTACCGATGCTCCTGAAATTTATTTGCTGGATTTCTTGCTTGAGCCATCGTAAAAGCGGACATGAAGTTATTATGGCTAGAAACGTTTGTTAAACTTGATAAATAGAGAAACAAAGTGGATGTTTGGTAATTCAAATTGAAGAAATTCTATTCTACTTGCTGTTTATACTCCTCAATCGCATAACTGCTGTTTGTGTGACCTAATTTTTCTTATCATGTGATGGTTTTGGGAAAAAGGAAAGGTATAGGCTTGGATGGAAGAAAAAAATTACAAAATACCCACATTAAGTTTATGGAAATAGTTCAAATCCTCATTAAAACATTTTTTTTTAAAAATCAGAAAAATTAAAAAATTGAATATTTTGCCTAGAAGGTTCAATGCCTTTCTTTAAACAGCAAAACAAGAGTGGGTAAAAAGTGATTTGTCAAGTGAAAAACGAAAAGAACTGATATTCTTTACAGCATTTTATGGGGAAATTCTGGGGAAAGCAGGGAATATACAGGAGTTATTTGAACTGTGGGAGACAAAGTCCTTTCCTTCCTCCAATTCATGTCAAAGGCTGTCTCTACAAGGTCCACTTATTAAAGCAATGAAAAATGTACTCCAAAGTGTAATTCTGAATTTTTAAAAAACACATATTTATTTAAGCGCAAAACCAGACCTGTGCACCTTTCCCAGTTGAAGCTCCGATGCTTTACTTTTTGCCTAATGATGTTAGTTATGTTCCATTTATACTTCCTTCTTAGGAAAATTAGCTCTGAAAATTGAACATTATGATGATGGAGTAATATAGATGACCAAATAAAATGTATTACTTCTTCCAGCCTACATTTTCAATTCCTTCATTTTGTTTATTCAAATTCTAATTAAAAATACTTGTCTCAATCTTCACCATTTATACAGGCTACATTTTTCCTATGCTTCTTTTCATATCACTTAGTTAAATAGTGTTATATTAAAAGTCCTATAATTTCTCTGTGGGATTTGCACTCCTACATGTTCTCTCTAACATTTTTCTGTGGCAATATAAGTACTTTATTTTAAAGGCAATATAAGCCCATTTCCTTAAAGGGCTCATTGCAATCTGCATTTTTGCTTGGTTGTATAACAAAATGGCTTTGATTAATTATTCAGAACCAGTAGTATTTGTTTCATATGACAATCTATTTCAAGCATATTTAGGGCAACCCAAGCTTTGGACTCTTTTCTGTATCCTCAGTACGATCTTTCAAGCTTTGTGTATATTTTTGTGTTTACTCACACATTAGAAAGCATTTGCAATTGGGTGTATGGGATGTTTAATATTAGGCTCACACAGTTGCTTTTTATTCCTTCTATCACTCCATCTCAATACCTACTTGCATCCTTGTGAAGCTATATTCTTTCTGAATAGCTTCCTCTTGTACACCTAATTTGATTTTCTCTCCCAATAATGCCTTCAGCAGCTTCATATAATTTCATCTACTTGCAGATTGAGATAGAGTTTTATGCCACAGAAATTAAAATACTGCTGCATTTAGACATGCTGATTCCTTACATGTCAAATAAAATTTCTTGGTTTTTCAAAAGAAAGAGAAAAATTAAGTAGACATTAGGAACATAAAGACTAAGTTGTAGTGATACTTGAAATCATTATTCTAAATAGGGAAAGAAAATTATTCATCACACTGTTCTACCATCTGCCTTTCAGACATGCCAGAATCAGAACAAGCTGAAGTATCCAGTATGTCTACTGCATAATTTATCTAAGTAGGTTTGGCCATAGTTTGATTTTTGTGGAAATGACAAAAATATTTGTGGAAATAACAAAAATGTTTGATCACATTTAATTACCATCACAAGATTTTGGTCCCCTTTAAGAAAATTTTGTGTTGGTGCCATATACTAGCCAAGTTCAGAGACACAAAATGTAACTGCGGTGAGGATGTGTTTCACTGTAAGTGCAAGATCTGTGTTGTGTAGCTCTTAACCTCCCACTGACTCCTATGGGTATTTCTGTGCTCAGGATTGCTTTATAACTGTAACTTCACTTTGCTGATGAAAAGCAGATAGCATACAGCACTTTATAGCTAGGAGCTTACCATAGTCACTTCAGGCCATTATGGTTTTACAGACCATTATGATTCTTGAGTTTAGACAACCTATGTATGCCTGTTTCACAAGAAGACTTTCAAAGCAGACACATTGAAGAGTTCAGGGCAACACGGAGTCTTATTGTTACCATTGCAGTGAAGAAAGTAATCAAGAAGTTGTTCTCACTAATATACTTTCTAACTGTGTTTTCAACTGGAAATTAAATATAATATGTCCCATAAAAACAAAGTGAACTATTTACCTATTTACTGATTACTATCTCTCAGGTCATGGATGTTGGTGACATAAATATTTCAATCTAGCCAGGTCTGCAGATTGTTCAATAGTGGATATTATCACTACCTCAGAGTAGTTCTAGATTTTGTTGTAATATAAACCACGCAAGAGCCAAGCCTAAATTCTACATAAGTATTTTACATGATTCTCCAAATGCCTAAAGGAATAATATATCTTGCTTTCAACTCCAGTGTGGAATAGTTGGAAAGGGAAGATTGGCAGCCTTACTCACTTATGAGGTAGAGCAAGACGAACAGTTAGTCTCTAGACTTGATAGTTTAGAGGACTGTTACTTTTTCGGTCACAATGATCCCAAGATGATTTTTTGCCTTTTATTTTATATACCTTTTTTATACCATCCTCAGTACTCTTAGCATGCATAGTTGTAATTTCTTAAATCCGATAACTTATCACAGTCCTCCTATTCTATTTGGCCAGGAGACCAAACATCCAAAAGACCTCACAGCTGGAGGCTGGAAAACCCTACGCTATCTTGAGAAACCAATGTCCTCCCTAGAACATATCCTGTAAACTAGAGATTTGGTCTGTCCAGGGGGAAATTCCTTGGGAGGATTTCACACTATTCATTCAAGCCTCTCACTGAGGCATCCTTGCTAGATAGGCTAATTTGTGAGGTCTATAAATTGTGTACATGATTTATTGTGTGTGTGCATTGTGGTGCATCCCACCTTGGCAAAATGCTGTACCAGAAGGATCCCTATAAAATACTGAGGTAAAAACTCCTTATCTCTTGACAATGTCTGGCTCTCAATTTTTTAAGACCAGGAAAAGGCATCAACAATATTTCCAGTTTTGTTAATTGTGTCTCATTTCTCTTTCTTTCTTTCTTTTTCTTCTCAAGTGATATAGATTTCAATTCATTATGTTTGCTGTCTACATCCAAAATTATAGGCAGGTTTTTATTAGCATAACTCGGAAAATTAGGAACATTGTGACAAAACCAACTCAAAAATTCCTAAGCATCTGAAAAAAAATACTGTAGCCTAACTCCTCTTTCTCTTTATAGTGCATATTTTAAAGCCTAAGATCACAAGCAATATAAATTTAAGTCTTACACAAGAATAAAAAATCACTCTCTGACTGCTAAAATATCTTAGATTCAGTAATGCATCTGGTAAGATTAAGCAATAAACATATTGCAAAAACATTTGCATAAATGCCAAAAAAACCCCCAAACCTAAAATACAAACTCAAAGCTGTGTAAGAGAAGATTGAAAAGTGGCTTAAGAATTTCCTATGAAATATCAGAATTTGTCAATAAAAATACTTTCAATGACCTCTGGCTCTCCCATGTGTTTCTCCCCATCAACATATGCCTCACAGAAAAAAGACACTTTAGTTTCTGTCAAAGTGACTGCACACAATGATATAATAGAAAAAATTTATTTCAATTGTTTCTGAACAGAACTACGTATAACTTGGGAAAAAAAATTATGACCCCTATCTAATTTGCACCAGGAGGCTGATGCCCTCATTAAAAAAAATTGGGGAAGCTCTTTGATTTGACTGTGTATTAATTTATTCGGGCAGCCAGAGATCACCAAGAGTTTAAGGTCAAAAAGAAGGGTGATACAGAAGGATTTTTGAAAGCTGTGGAGAAGCAGGAAACAAATCCAGCAGTAAAGCTGTTTGACACAGTGAAAAGGGCTTTTGAAGTAATCTCTAAGCCTACTTTTGGTGACTGCGAAATACAGTAGCAGATTTCTCCACCTGCAAGAATTGTTGCCTCTATAGGAAATGTCTTGTCTTACTTTGTAATGCCTTCCTGTAAAATTCTGTGGAATATCATTACTATATGTGAAACTCTGCACTTGTGTATATTCACACACATTTAATCCACTAAAACATATTCACCCATAGCATCAATTCCTATCCTTAAAAGTACAGACACAGCTTAGAACATATTATTTTAACATCCTTATCTGTTTTTTGGCAATGTTCAAGAAATTTCCTGATTTTTAGCCTTTTAGGCTTCCTCAGTAACAGTGTGAGGAAATTCTAAGGCGCAGATTACAAAGGTTGTCTTTGTCAAAGTCCAGCTCTAACTCATGAATTTACTCACTGTATTCAAACAGACTCTTACTTATCAGTGATAAAAATATGAAGAAGAGAGCAAATGTGTAATTAATCTACAGAAGGGTATCAACTGAGGAGAAATAGACACGGTCTGCATTCTTTAAGGGTAATCTGCATGGTTTTGTTTTCAATTGCTAAATGCATGTAATGGTACTTATTCAGTAAAGCAGGTTCACATAAAATCAACCAGCAGGTATTATCATAACTCTAAATTATTTCCGATCTTTTTATTTTACTGGGACCTTTAATAACCTTACAAGATGAAATGGAACATTTCAGATACTTCTCATCTGTTCTAGCTATGCAATATTCCGCCTTCCATCCAGGTAGATTAAACTAACCAGTATCTAGCCTCTCATCTATGAGTTTTAGCTGATTTTCATCAAATAAAAACTGTGATTGCCTTCTCTGGTTATTTATAAAATCTGCTGTGCTGGTTTGAGAGTCTAGTGACAGAAGTTGACTAATAGATGATTTTGAAACTGAGGTTGCTGGGTAACTAACTGGTATAAAAGATTTCTGCCTTGAAACCAGAAGAATTTTGTGTCAGTGAATGGACAAGTGCTAAATTGGTAGCTTTGTCTTCAACTACTAGTCCTGTGATTAATTTATTTAATGGTCTTGCCCCCCTGCCATGCTTTCTAAGGGGAGTTAGGTAATTACCTCTATATAAAGTCAGGAGTTATAAATAACATTTGGAGTAAGGGCTAGATACAAAAAAATACTCATGTGAACAGCTCCATATGTGTCCACTCAAGACTGTGAGGAGTACAGGTCAAGATAAAAAAATCCCAAGTCCGTTTTAAGAAATTACTGAAAAACTGCACAATTTCAGGTTTTGTTAATATCATCAGTTTCTTTAAGTCAAGATCTTGGATAATATAAAGTACAGAAGGGGATTTTTGGGTGACTTTTTAAGGAAAAAACATAGTCCTACTTTTGTCTTACTTAAATAGCCTTTTTTCCTAAATTTTTGGGGGAATCTTAAAACATAAATGAGTTCAGAGAGGAGGTACTGAAAATTAATCTGTAAAGAAATCTATTTTTATCAGATGACAAAGATAGCTCTAACTGCTCCTGAAGTGTTTATGTTGTAGCAATGCTTATCATTTCTGTTGGTTTGATTCAAAATCTGTTGAAGGCGGCTGAAAGACTCCGAAGCACTACAATGAGTTTTGGTTCAGATAGGAGTACTTCAAAGAGCTCACTTAGTGGTTAAACATTTGTTTAAGTTCTACACTTCTTTCTTATTGAAAAAACATTCAGAAAATTTCTGTGTGTTTAGAGAAACTTTTGATTTTCCTCAGAGGCTCCTGATCATTCAGACATAATAAGTAAGATTTTTATTGTTCAGTCATATTAACATCTTGGCTATAACAGCCTTAAGTAAAGTGAGTTTTGGTAAGTATGTCTGGCCCAAAAGTCAGGTCAGATCGTGTCTGCTTGGTTAGTTGTAATGTAGCTGTAGCAAAACAGCCATTCTATATGCCAGAATCTTGCATCTGACAGAGACCAGATGGATTTTCTGGTGGGGACCTCTGGTGGTGTAAGAAAACATGTTTTAAATCAGAGATATCCTGCTTCTTCCTCCATCCAAGCGTTTCCAGGCAAGTGTGTCCAGAAAAGGCTATCCATTCAGTATGAACAGATTACATGTCCTTCTTTTCCTTGACACATGTCAGAAGCAGTGGCCTGGGAAAAGCAGAGTATATGAACTGGAAAAAGACGGAGTTGCAGTTTCTGGCACTGCAATGTAGAGGTATTTTCTGAGTACCTTATCTTTTTGTTGTGGTTGGGTAGTTGGTTGGTTGGGATTTTTTTGTTGTTGGTTTTGATTGATCTCCTTTCATATTTCTAATCCCTTTTGGAATCCATTTATATCTTTGGCCTCCACAACATCCTGTGGCTATGAGTTCTACAATTTAATTATGCAGTGTGTGAAAAAGCACTTCCCTTTGTTTGCTAAAAATTTTCTAGATGATAATTTCATTTAATGCCCCTTGTTCTTATTTTACAAAAATAGCATCTAATTGCTCCCTTGCCTCCTTATTCATGGCTTTTATTATTTTATACATCAAGAACATATCCCTTTGGGTCTTTTTTTCCCTAAGCTAAAGATGCCTAATCTAATATCCTCTTCTATAGAAGTACTTCTATCTTTGATCATTCCCTGCCTCTCTGTCTCATTTTAGTTTTACTATGTTCTTTAGTGGAAAGAGACACCAGAGTTGCAAGTAATGGTAAGCACATGGTCAGCTTTCAGTACTCTGACCACCAAAAATGAATTAAACATACAACTTGTGCATTTACAATAGGAGTGCATTAAAATGTTTTTCTATGGCTTTGGAGCCTTTCTGCAAGTTTTCTTTTCAGATCCTTTGAAGCTCACTTAAACATGAATACAAGGCTTTTCAAGCTGGAAATCTACTGTCGGCCTGATTCCTTGCTCTAAACAATTTCCACAGTACGACCTGCTATGAAGAAAGGAAAGAAAACTATGAGATAAAGATAAAAGAATTTTCCCTTGATATAAACATAATTTTAGGATAGTTTCCCATCCAATTCACTGGTAAAGTCTCATCTTCATGGATAGGAAAAAACTGCAGAAAAAAACTAAAATAGTGGGTCAGTTTTATGGAAGATGGCGATTTTAGAATTTTCGGTTGCAACGGCAATAAATTACTTTAGTTTAGCTTAAATTTGGTCTTCAGAGTATTGCTTCAGCATTTGTATGAGTTTTAGAAAAAATATTTGGACTTTTCTCCTTGGAGAGTTTACTGTTTATTTGAACTCCTGCTATGCATTCCAGTCTGTGCTCTCTCCTTCAAGATGTTTGTTCCTTTGTCTCTTCATGATGGCTGAAAAAATATTTTTCCCAAAAGTTAGAGGGAAACCTATGTAGATGGCATGGCATAAAGACAAACGATGAGATAAAAACTGTGGATCTTTGTGGTCTGTGGATTCACATATGTTTGTCAGCTCTTGTAATCTTTGAGTGGCATTTGAGTGACACCACATAGAACATATTGAAGTGCCCGGAGGAAAAATTCTTTCCTAAAGACAGTTGTGTTGGATAACAATGCTACACAAGATTCAAGACAGAAACTTGAAAGAAACACAACAAGGAATTGTTTCTAGGAAATTTTATACAATTTGAAATATAAATTCACCTCAATATTACCTGGAAGGAATATTAATAGGCTGTCCTCAATCTGATTGCTGTCTTTGCTAATATACCTGCAAAGCTAAAATACACTGGGACCTGATGAACATAGGATGTAGAACTCCATTATCTTCTAAAGTTAGAACGAAATTATCTCCCTATCTGCATCAGAGTTTATATAGGAATGGTGAAAAAGTTGCAATTTTGTGAAGTGGTTGAGATTTTTTGAACAAATGGACGGTATTCGTAAATTTTCTCTGACTTTCTTTTTAAGGAATTCCACTAAAAATCTGTGAATAGATAAGACAATCTGCAAGGTTGTGAATAACTACAGAAATACTGAGCACTTTTTTTTAACCTTTACATAGATTAAAAATGTCTGTTATTTAATGTTTAAGATCTAAAGCCTCTTTCATATTTTTGGAAATGTTTCTTATAAATGCCATTGGAGCAGTCCAGCACAGTGGGGCAAGGTCCTATAAGCTTAATAATTAACAGAAAAGACTTGTAACTTAATTTTTGGAAATGACATCATATATTTGACTATAGTCAGTAGACTTTTGCTAGGAATTAAAATGCCAATTGCACTGTATTTAACTACGATCATTGTATCACAGACTTATTTTTAATGACTCCCTTTGTGGGAGTTCAAGTTCTTTCTTTTAATAAAGCTATTTCACATTTTGTCCTTGCCAATGTCAGTTTAAAAGAAATGAATACTTCCTATCTGTCTTGTTAAGGGAGATGACCTGTCCAACCTCTCAGTAGAAGGTTTGGATTCCCATTAAAAGTTTTCAGTTCTCTCCTTTCCTTTCAGCTCCTGTGTGTGCTGTATCTTTTGTAGATACTTTTTCAAAAAATAAATGACCCAGTCAGAAGTAAAGAAGATTTTACCCCAAAACTTTAAATTTGCCATGGACTGATAGTGCTAGATCAATATTTGCATTAGATAAGGTGAACTGCTTGCCAAAATGAGAAGATCAATGTGACAATTACTAACCCTTGAAAAAAGGTAGCCTTTAGGTCCCAAAAGACTTAATGTGTAGAAATGGGTAGAAAAAAAGGGGTGTTTGGTGTTAATTTAAAAACTTTCAAGATGAGTGCTAAAATCAGCATGCTGATTAAAAAGAAAGTGAAAGACATTATAATTTTGTTAAGTAAGATATTTGAACTCTTTGATAAAAGTGATATTGGTTAGCAGTGCCATTCTGGGTTACATGAAAATAATAATGAAAATATGATATAATGATAAATACCACAAATTTGTCAAAAGTGATTTGTCTGGTCCATGAAAATTAAACTCTATTGTAAAAGCTAATATCCCTGAGAGATATTATGTAAATATAAATTAGAAAAATGCACAAAAAGGCACATTAATGATGACTCTTTCCCTTGAACATATTTGTTCTAGGTAAAATGGTAGTATGTACAATTCACAGGTAGTATGAACAATTCATGTGATATTGGCAACAGTAGATGCTAATTCAGCTACATGTGCTCCCTGCTTTCTGCTTAAACATTTTTTTTCTGCAAGAATTTCAGCTTAATGACATGAAAATTTCAAAAACACTGAGGTAATAATTGCAAAGTAACACATGTTAAATGTGCTAAGTTTAATCTGGTGGAAAAAGACAGTTACCACTTTCTCTTCTGAAAATAGCAGCTGGGGCCAGAGACAAACTACAAAGCACCTTCAAATCTATGACTTTACAGTGAGCAGATGGCTAACTGGTAAAAAAGAATGAAATTATCATTAAAAAACATCTAATAATATTACTTTTATTTAAATTTAAAAAATATGATAGTTATGCCAAAATAAGAGAAAAATTATGACTGGACCAGCGGAAGAAATTAAAAAATAATATCCAATCTTCCATTCAATTTATTGCAGCAAGAGAATGAATATACATTTTTTGTCAGGAAACACGTGGGGCTGTATTACAGTCTCACAAGTAGGTCTGGAAAAGATACTTTTAGACAAATGTAACATTTTTATCTGCTGAAAAAAATCATCCAACTTCAGTATATAATTTTCAACAGGTGTCTGAGGCCTAAATGTGTGAGAAGAATACGGAATTTTCATAAGGAGAAATGTCAGTAACAGTAGCCAATTTTATCCAATGTGTTGTGGGATACCTGCATTACTTTTGCATCAGCTGTCCATATATTCGGAGTTTATTATTCTCCAAACCATCCAGTTTCATATCAACTTCTGAAGTCTAGGACAAAGAAGAATCTTCTTCCAAGTAGAATAGTGTTTTATGAATTAAACCTCCTCAGAACTATCCTGTGAAAGCTCAGCTTTGTAAAAAACACAAGATGCTCACTAAACATAGATGAATGGAAAATCTTTTCCTGTTATAGTAGTTAGGAGATTTTCACAGGACATGTAAATTGCGTCTGCTAATTCTTCCTGCAGAGGTACTTGAAAAACAGTACTTGCCCTACTTGTCTTCCAGTTTCCTTCAGAGCTCCTAATTTTGTTTTATTTTATTTTATTTTCCTCTTTATGAAAATATTATTGCCAGATTTGTAAATTCTGAGCAAAAAAGTAACACTTTTAATTTAATCCTAAAAAAAATGCAGTTTACAATCAAAGAATGGCAACAGATTATTGAAGCATGTCTTTCTCCTTGTGCAGAAAAGAACACATATATTAATACAAATATTTTCCACATTTCCCAATAATTTAATTTTTATCAAAGATATTTTCAAACAATATAAACAGGTGTATAAATAGTGGTTTATATCTCTGGCTGCTTGGATCATGCTTAACAACATTTTTCAATACAGGTACAGCACTAACTTTACTGTTTCGTGATATTAATTGATTTTAACATGAAATTGAAATTTTTTAAGAGCTGAACAGCCTCTTCCTCAGCTTATGCAGAAGCTAAATGAAAAAGTTTTGATAATACATGTATCAATTTGTATCAAAGCCTTTTATTTTAACTCTTTGATATTATTATTAGAAAGGAAGTCTAGATAATCAATTCCTTAATCACAGCATGTGGTAAAGACAAAAAAACAATTAGCTTCTCATTGATATTGTGTTCCTCCTTAATGGCTTTTTTTCCTTCCTCTAGTTCTCTGACAGATTTGCTAACTTTCTTTCAGTACTCTTTCCTCTGATACAGATTAAGAATTTCTTGTTTGATGCTTGTGTTGTCTGTTTGATCTTTGGTTTTATCTTACCCTTATCATCTTCTGTCCTTCCTGCATGTCAAGTGCCAAGGGCATGGCTTGACTGTTCTTAACATAATGGCCCCAGAAGGCATTTACAAAGCAGCAGATTTTAGAGCATCCTTGAGGCTGTGCTAAACTTCGCCAGAGGCTGTAATGGACCCAATATTATCAAGAGATCACGAAGATTTCTGAAAGACGTTTTTTTCCTTCATCTCTTCTTTGCTATACTATGTAAATTGTTATTACACATAGCAGTTAGTATTATATATCATGTTAAAATTGTGTAACATAGATTCTTTTCCTATAAAATTTAAAACACTAAGCTAGAATGAATAGAAATACTTAAGCCATTTAATAACTCTGTCAGAACCATTGGATCTCTTCCAGGGGTCTTGCCTCTCTAATTATTTATTTTCTTGTAGATCTGAACTTACAAAGGCATGGGCTCTCTTCAGCAGCACCAAACTTTTACTCGATTTGTTACAGACCATAAATATGCTTTAGTAGCAATATGTTCTGAAAAGTTATGAGCAAATATGAACTACAGAGGTGCACTGCACAATGTCTGGATACTCAGGTGTCAAGGAATCATGGAATGGTTGAGGTTGCAAGGGACTTCTGGTTGGACCTGGTCCAACTTTGTACCTCAAGTAGGGTCACCAAGAGGCCTCTTACATAAAATCAGGTTCTGACAGCTTTTGAATATCTCCAAGGAGGGAGATTTCATGAAATCTGTGGGTAGTCTGTAGCCCACTCTGTCAGCCCCATAGTCAAAATGCGTTTCCTGACTCTTACAGGTAGCCTCCTGTGTTCTAGTTTGTGACCAGTGCCTTTTGTCCCATCACTGTGCAACACTAAAAAGAGCCTGGCTTCATGTTCATTATACACTCCAGATGTCAGATATTTGTACATATTGTTGAGATTCCCCGAGTTTTTGTCCTCAGGAGTCTCAGATCTCACAGCCTTTCCTCATATGAAGGATGCTCCAGTTCCTTAATTTTCTAATTGACCTATCTCTTGTCCTCTTGAAATTCTCTATGAGGATTTTATGGGAGACACTATCAAAACCATTAGGGAAGACCAGGTAGATAACAATCACTAATCTTCTCTCATCTATCAGGCCAATTGTTTCATTTCAGAATGCTGGCTGGTTCATCAACCATGGCTTCCTCTTGGTGAAGACATACTGACTGCTCCTGATGACTTTCTCATCCTCGTGCCTGAAAATGATTTCTGGTATTAACTTCATCATTTTCCTAGGAAAGAAGTCAGGTTGATTGGTGTGAAGTTCTATGAGATCTCCTCTTGCCCTTCCTGAAGGTAGGAGTGTCATTTCCTCTCTTCCAATGACTAGGAACTCCACCCAGTCATCATGACTGTTCAGAGAGAATGGATTGACCTCACAATGACAACAGACCTATGGGCTGACGAACCCCTCAACACTTGTGGGGGTGAGTTGTTGGGACCTGTGGATTTTTATTTGTCCAGTTTTTAAAATATCCTCTTCTATCACAGGTTAAAATTTTCTGGCTTCACAATTTCCTCTTAGCCTCCATGGCCTGGCATTTCTGAAGGCAGATGTTTCAAGCAAAATCTGGGACAAACAAGGTGTTCAGGACTTCAGCTTTACCTATGTCTTGTGTTGTCAGGGCCTCATTTTCTCTTGTCTTCCTCTTGCCATCTTTATTTCTAGAAATCCTTCTATATACATTTCCCTTTTATGTCCCCCACTGAATTCAAGTTGAGATTTAGCTTTTCCTAGTTTTGTCAGTGGACACTCTGAGAGGGTCTCTGTATTCCTCCAAGGTTACCTGTTCCTTCTTTTAACTTTTCCACCTTCCACCAGTGTCCTTTTGTCTTTGAGACTGACCTCTCATCCATGCAGATATCCTGGCACTTTTGGCTGACTTCCTGCGCTATGGCATACTCCAGTTTTGAGCTTGAAGAAAGTAATATTTGAATATTAACCATTTGTTAAATGTACCTGTTTGTGGTATCAACTTGGATTGGAGATGGGATGTGTTTTAGTCTTTTATCTTTACGCCCTTTACTTTACAGAATAAATGTAACAAAATGATGGATTTTTGTACCTTGTACAAAATACTTTTAATACTTTTACTTTCAATCATCATTGAAACACGCAAAAATCCTCATAGTATGAGAAGTAATTCTTAGCCTTGATTACATTTCCAGACAGAAATGTTGGGAATATAATGGCCCATTTTCCTATAGATGAAGCATTGGCCTAGAAAACACTGAGAGTCATGCATGCAGATTGACAACATTACCTTCAGAATAGCTTAATTTCTTCTCAGAATTATTTTCAAGCATGGTTTTCACTTAAATAACTTGAATCCTTCTTATGTTTTCTGCATGTCATATTGCAAATTAAAACATTTTTGCCATGTAATAATAGAAACATACTACAGAGGATTATATCTGTAGAAATTGATGGATATTGAAGGTTAAATTGATATTCTGTAGTACTTAAACTGCTATTTTTGGATTTCAGGTGTGAGAAAAAAACTTCTCAGAGGGAAGAAAAGATCTTTTATTGTTTAGATCTCAGGTGTGAGAAGCACTCTGAATATATAAAGGCTTATCATGAGAAACTGTGACAGGAAATTTCTGTTGAATTCCAGTGACTGCAGTTTTCAACTTTGTACTTTATAAATATTTATCCAACTCTTAAAGTCCATACAGTTTATGAAATTCTTCAGAATGTTCCTGTCATTATATTTCACTATTCAGTCTTTGTTAGCATGTCCTTTGAATCTTTCACCCTTCAGACAAAAAATGTGTCTTTATTGCTTCAATACTAACTGCTTTCACATACTAAAGGATAAAAAAATAGTAATATTGTCACATATCTCTCCTTCTTATTAACATTCAAGAAAATAAACACTTGAATAATCTTAAGGCTGTGGCAGAAGAAACTAAAGTAGGATTTTCTAACAATAGCACCAACTGCAGATTCACATTATCACAGGAGAATATTTGTGTCTTGTGAAGTTATGCTAAAAAGTAAAAGAAATGCTACTTTTGAGTTTTTCACTGTTTTTAAAGCAAAACTCTATAAAATAAATTATTGTTATCCTGTCTTGATAATATGTTTGGCCTTGTTCAGAAAAATGAGAAACGGAAAAATGTTCTCATCAAAGGAACAAGTACTTTTCAAAGTCATTGATACAACTAAATATTTAAGGCAGGCTGCTTTGGAGACGTGCAAGTCTTCCATAAACATTCTTGTCTCAATTACACTAAATATTTTTTTCTTGATAAAACAGTTTGTAAGCTCTGGGAGTGTAAAAGCAATCCATATTTACTTTTCTGCACTTAGTTTTATGCATTTTCTGTATCTAATGTAGTGTATTTCACATATTAAAAAAAATGGAACAATAAAAGAAAGATTGTTTTGTGCCAAGAGAAAAAACTTTAGTATTTTTATTTTGTAATAAAATCAGCACAGCATGCGAATAGGAAATTTTAATGCAAGTTTGACTATATGTTAGGGTTTCTTCCTTTTCTCTCATAATTAGGTGTCAAATGGGATATGGTATACTTACAGATTAAAATCATGGTACAAATAAGTTAAAGTTTTCACTTTGTTAAAAAGCAGTGGAATTTGCTAGGATACTGGTTTCTCCCTAATATCATCACAGTCATGCTCATCCTAAAGTCATTTAATCAATATGCTGGATGAGGGGTTTTTTTCCCATACGTTATTATAGCCCCAGTGTGATCTTATTATTTTAGTGGGGACAAGTTTCTACACACAAATAATGAAATATTCAGAAGTGCAGTGTAGCAACATAAAATAGTCCCTAAGAAGCACGGACTAGCAATTGGGAGAATAGGGAATATATATTGAAAGGCTAGATGTTCTTTCATTTCCACCAGAAAAAAAAGAGCTTCAGGAGATTCCAGATATGGTTTTGTCTGCCACTAAAAAATGCTTAGAGCTATTAAGCAAATGATATTTTAAAAAATAAAATCAAAGTTATATGAAATGGTTTCTTTCCAAACAAAAAGTAAATTTGAAGTGCATATTCATAAAGTTTTGTGCTAAATCAAGAATATACAAATAAACATCTGTCAAATATAAACACGCTTTTCTAATCTTAGATTTTCATAGGGGATACCTTGAGAGGAACTTGAATGAGTTGTTCTTTTAACACAGCTGAACAAATACAGTGCAAGATTTTCAACCAACCTTTGAGTGAATTTGCTTTGACAATACGTGCAACCCTTTGGTGATCTTTCTGGAGGAATGTTTGAAGTATTGAGTTTTACTGGCAAGAGCATTAAAGGAAAGTAAATTTCAAAGATGCAAGTGAATATTTGCAAAGCCAGGGTTTTAGACAAATAGTTGCAAAAGCTTTACTGGTCCTAGAAAATTCTTTCTGCCTTCATGTAAGGAGAAAAAAAAAATTAATAATAAAAAAGTGATATAGCTGATACTTCAGAAATAAATAAGCAGTAAGTTAATATTTTAGATGTTCATAGCAAATGGTTCGTGAACATGCAAGCTGAAGAGAATGACACAAATTAAACAAAATCAAAAGCAAAGCCTGAAAATAGATCATTTGAATGTTTCTAAATTTATTGAAGGATATTATCATTTGCTTGTGTATTTCTTTGCTGGAAACTTTTGCATATGCAGAAAATAGGCGAATTTTTTTTTAATAAATCCATTGTTGCAAATTATTTATTAAACCATAATCAATAATACATTTGGTGGTAGATTCACTTTGACAGATATCACTGATACTAAAAGTAATGTCTTGTAATAATGCAATACAATGTGAAACTTCATGAACAGTTTTTTGAACAAAGATTTAAACTGGGAACATAATGTTACAGTGTTAGCTCCAAATCACATTTACCATATATGAAAAAGAAAGTTATACAATTTATTCAACATGTCTCTAAACACTCTTGAAATGAAAATGAAAACAAAAAAAATATTACCAATACATTGAATCATTAATAAAAATAAATAAATAAAAATATGTTGGAAAATCAACTGTCACATATTGAAGTACATTTGTGCATTTTTTTTGAGATCTAGTAGTATTCTAAACTAAAACTATATATTCAAATAACCTAAGTTATCTGAAACATACAGAAAAAAAATTAAATATCTGAATATATTCTTTCTTGCCAATTGGCCTTATATTTGAGATATACATCTTGTAAGCAATATGATTTTGATGATATATTGTGTCAGTGCACATGGTGGTGTGATGATGTACACCCAATAATGACAAGCCACGTGATGGTAAGGGAAATTATTTTGCAGTTGTAATTCTGTTACTTTGACAGATTATGTAAATAAAATTATTTATATGAATAAAATAAACTTGAACTTTAATTTTGAAAGTTATACCCATATTTTATGCATGCATATTGAGAAATATATGGATAGATAATTCTGAGAGGTTATGAAACATCTAAGCAACACCTAAGTAGTGTGTATGTTCTGAAAAAATTTTCTCTCAGTCTTTTTAGACTGTGTGTTTAGGGCTATTTTCTATTCCCTAATACCTTCTCATTAGGTTCTTTTGCCCTTCTGTACATTTGGCCTATACATACACAGCCTAATTTTTAGAATTACCTTTATACCTCTAAAACTGATCATAGCAGTGATGAAGACAGGGAGTTAAGAAAGCTAGTTGAGAAAAGGTCCACGGAGTGGATCCAATAGCTGTGCTTTGTTATCAGTTTGTCCAAGTATTCACTGGTGGGCTTCATAACAAAGCTGATACTTCTCTGACAAGAGCTTAGGGGAAATATGGATGTGATATGATGTACAATATGTAGAACAGAGCAGAGCTTAGGAGATTTAAATTTTTAGAATGCACGCATAATACTTGAGCAAGAAAGGGATCTAGACGAAGTTCAAACTGCAAAGGAGAGTGTAGTGAAAGAGAAATGGCCATAACAGAACAAGTGGCACATCCCAGACAACACATCTACGCTGATTTTAAGTGAATCAAAACAAGAATCATACCCAAAAGGGTACAGGGAAGGCGAATCCAAAAGAATGGCCCAGAAATGAGATAAGTATCTAGGTTGATCCTGGTTGCTCTGAGACTAAGTTTTTCAGGAAGCACCTGTTGGAGAAAGTCTAGGTGACAGTGAGTGCAGGATGTCGGGCTTCTTTCTAGAGACAGCCATGGTGCTCTTACATATCTGAGGGTCAATCTGGGTGTCTTCCTTTGCTGGTTGTGTGGGTAAGAGAGCTGTTTGGTTTTGAGGAAAGGTTTCACTACAAATTTCGATAGATGCAGGCAAAAATGAGCTGACAAAAAGGTTTTTTTTGTTCTTTGGTTTTTTTCACAGAAATATCCAGAAGTACCTCAAATATTTGCAAAGGGAGCATTAGTTACTTTTTTTGCTTTTGCCTTTATCTTCACAGTCACTCCACATGCATAATGTATTTAAAAATTAGTAAAAAGCTCCAAATTACATATTATAGAATAATAGAAAAATTCAAGTTGGAAAAGAAGTCTAAGATTATTGTGTCCAAACAATGGACCATCACTAAAACCACGTGCCCTAGTGCACCATATACACATTCTTTAAATACCTCCAAAGATGGTGATTCAATCACTTCTCTCAACAGTCTTCTCCAATTCCTGATAATACTTTGAGTGAAGAAATTTTTCTTTATATCCAATCTAAATCTCTCCTTCTGCAACCTGAGGCCATTTTTTCTTGTCCTGTCACTAGCTGCCTGACAGAGGAGACCAACCCCACACCTGGCCACAACCTGCTTTTAGGTACTTGTAGAGAGTGATAAGGTTTCCTCTGAGCCTCGTTTTCTCCAGGCTAGACAACCCCAACTCCCTCAGCTGCTCCTTATCAGACTTTCCTCCAGACTCTTCGCAGTGTCTCTTACACTTCTCTGGAGATGCACCAGCTCCTCAATGTCTTTCTTGTAGAGAAGGGCCTAAAACTGGACACAGGATTTGATGTGGGGCTTTGTACCCATGCCCAGTACAGAAAGATAATCACTATCATAGTTTTGCTGGCCACGTTATTGGTGATCCAAGTCAGGAAGTCACTGGCTCTCTTGGTCACCTGGGCACGCTGCTAGACCATATCCAGCCATACGTGGACCAGCTACTCCAGGTCCTTTTCCACCAGGCAGCTTTTAACCCACTCTTTCTCCATCTCATCTGATGGGGAAAGCACTGCCTGAGGTTGTTGCAACCCAAGTGCAGAATCTGGCACTTTAGATTGTTGAACTTCCTACAAGCAGCCTCAGCCCATTGATCCAGCCTGTCCAAATAACTCCACAGAGCCTTCCTGCCCCGCAGTACATCAACACTCCATCCAGCTTGGTGTTATCTGTGAACTTACTGAGGTAAGTACATGCATATCATCAGTAAAGATGTTAAACAGGAATTCTTCTGAGCGCTGGGGAACACTGCTAGTGAATGGGCTCCAGATGAACCAAACTCCATTCACTGTCACTCTGGGTCTGGCCATCCAGCCAGATTTCTACCCGAAGAAGGCAGAACCCACTCACACAACACGCAGCCAGTTTCTTCAGTAGAATGCTGTGGGAAGTAGTGTCAAGGCTTTACTAACGTTCACATAAAGCAACATCCTCAGCCTTTCCCCCATTGACTAAATGAGTCACTTTATTGAAGAGGGAGGTCAGGTTGGTTAAGCAAGACTTGCCTTTCATAAACCCATGCTGGCTAGGCCTGATGCCCTCGCTGTCCTGCACATGTGATGGCACTCAGGAAGATTTTCTCTGTGACCTTTCCCAGGACTCTGTTCAGGCTGACAGGCCCGTAGTTCCCTGAATCCTTCTTCTGGCCATGAGTCTTGTAGATGGGTGCCATATTGGCCAACCTCCAGGCCACTGGGACCTCCCCAGTTTGCCAGGGCTGTAGGTAATTCCCTGAAAAGGAGGACCTCTTCATATCTGCAAGAGAAGGAAAAATATCCCTTCATTTCTGTCCTAGTTACACCATGTCAGAGATACTAGAGAACATTTCCAGCCATATCGATATGTTCAGAGGGATTGTAGCTGTGACAACGAAGCTCCTTTCTCATTTGCACTCTGTCAGGCCGCAGGACTGACAGTCGTCTTTGTGGCAACCTTTAATTTTAGATAGGCTTTTCTGCACTTTATGGGTTATCATTCACTTTGATCTCTTTCACAGATCTTCCATTTTCAATTTCATCTTTAGTTGAGATTCATTTCATGGTAGCAAAAAGAGATCTTTCTGATATTTTTCCATATATTTCTCTTCTGTCGTGTACACATATTCAAATTTTCAAATATTTTTATAAATTTTTTAATTTTCATTTTTATCTCATAAATTACTACCCTAGTCTGACAGAAACCTAAAAATTAAATATATTAGCAGGATCTCCAAAATATAAAGCATAATACCAATGCAGAACTCTGCAATTGCATTTGTTACCAAATATTAAAGAGAAAAACAATTTTATTTGCACCAGTGCATCATTTTCTGTCAATGCTTTCATGTGTTTCATTATGAAAAGTTGTTATTTCCCCTAGACAAATTTTCAAAAAACAATCTGTATTTATATAAATCACAATCTCTTCTTTATTCATTCCTTTAATGTAACTTTTGCACAACTGGAAAAAAGAAGACTCTTCAAGGAAATACAAATGAAAGAAGCTTAAAATATTTAATATAGACTTGTAGGTCTTAGAGGTAATTTCCAACCTAAATAATTATATAATTTTATATTGTGGGAATATTTTAATAATATTGTTGATGTAATTTTATTGGATAGATATTTTTCAGCTTCCCAGTCACAAACCTAGATAAACTGAAAATTACTATGTCTCCACATAACATAGATTTAAAAAGAAAACAATCTTTCAGACTTCCCAACAGAGACAATAAATTTGTTCAATAATGAACATTCTCTAAGACCTTGGTTACTAAGGGTTCTAGTGGCCTGTCTTGAATTATCTTTAAAAATTGAGAAGATTCAATCTCACTTTCAAAGGATAAATAATAAGTGACATAATTGGAAAAAAAGAACAATGATTTTTGTGGATAAAGTTTAAAACTGTTAGGAAGGAGAACAAAATTTATTTGTTTTTAAGCTGCTGGAGTTTGAAGATTCTTGAGTGACATTCTTATAAAAGACCAATGATTTTTAATATCTGAGTTCGAACCTCAAGGGCTCCATTGCTAAGAAAAGCTCCCTAGTGAAATCTGCAGCACATCTGGGGAATGAACAATCTACCTACTGGTATCCAGTTTCCAACAAAATATAGATCTTTAAATTCATTTCAGGACCTAATTTCTATTTGTTTCTTCTTCTTTTGTAATAAAAAGCAGCAGTTAGTGTATAAGCTGAACTTATAAATTATTGGAAACAAAATAAATGAAAGTGCAAAATCTAAGCTGAGTCTTTAGGACTGTGTAGTTGGAGTTTAGATTTAAGATATTTTTCAAAAGCTGTGCCTTTCAAGTAATATTAATCAGGTTAAGTTACACTTCATGAATATACAATTTATTTGTTCATTATCATGGGTTACACTTCCATTTATAAATAATGATCCAGTTTTATTGCTACCATAGATAAATATTAGAAATATAACTTAAAAAGTTTTATTAGTAACATGGTACCTCAGATATCCACAGAAATACATACACTTTATTTCACCAATTTTTATCATGCATTTGCATTTGTACTCCTATTGAGATATGCCTGATAGATATTAGCTATACATGTTAAACACTTTATATCAGAGAAAAATTATGAATTTGGAAAGTAAATTTGGGTTTACAATACAGTGTTTCATTCTACTACTTCCACATCTGAAGATAAGTGCTGTGGGTTAGGAATGCACCTAATATCACAACCTCTGCTTCTACTATTAGAAAAGACTTATTGTTTAGCTCTTGGATAAAAACATTGTTTACTTCTTTTCACTCCCTGTGTATAATTTCATAAGTTGGCATTTATTTTCAGGTCAATAATGTGAAGGGGTTAAAGTGAAAGCCCTTAAATAATTAACCTTTGATGATAAGTTAAAACTATTTTCAGGTCAAAATCATGAAACCTAGGAATTAAAAGATTAAGCATGTCTTTAGCATTTTGAAGACAGGAGTCAAGGTTCATTTGTAATATATACTTTGCCAGTACTTAAAGACTCAAAAATTACAGCTAAAGAGCCGAATGCTGAAGCCAGTCTGTACTATATTTAATTCAAAAATTAAACTCTCAATGTCTCATATACTGATAATACTGACAAGCAAAAACCACTTTCCTACTCATTTCTGACATATTGCAAAGCTGAACTGTGCATGGGAAACCTGCAGGGCCACTGGACACATGTAGGTCTTCAGTCTTTGCCCAGATGTGCTTCAAATCTTGTGGAAATTGCCTGACAGCTACTGCTGGAATAGGAGGAAGAGCCAAGCCCAGAAATGTTGTGCCCTACTGCAGACTGGCCAGTGGGACTGGGGAGGTGACAAGTGGGAGAGCAGGAGCATCACACTCTCGTTACAGAGCTCACAGCTGCTGTAGATCAGGCATGTGGCAATCTTTTGGAATTGTTTATATTTCTTTAGTGTCTAAAGCCTCCTGCTGGGATCAATACACCATTGAGTAGTCTCTTACTGTTTAAAAGATGAACCCCCTTCCAAAAAGGTTAGGATCTGAAAAGGCAAAACAGAGACATAAAACTATTACTTTTCAAGAAGAGAAAGAGAGGACATAGGTGGTATGAATTATGCCCATCTTAGGGTAAAAATTTAGACATTTTTTTAGAAACAATTATTTTGAAGAATGCAAGACAGGGAGAGATACACAGGCAGAAACATCTAAATGTAAAGAACAAAAGAAAAGGAAAAAGACATTGAAACAGGATACAAAGAAAGTGCAGAAAGAGGATAAAAGGAAAAAGACAGAAGGAAATATGGACAAAAGTAATTAATTCACAGACATTTGGAAAGTAAATTAATTTTGTAGTATCCACTTTTTGTCCAATTTTTGATAAAGTAGCTAACACTCATCCCTGATGTAGTAAATGTACAGTAAATGTAGAGATGTCTTAATAAAGATTTTTGCCTCTATGTGGTTCATATTTTCTGATGACATTACTAAATAAGTTAGTCCAACTCAATAGTCTAAACCAGTGATGTTGATAGTGAAAAATTATTGGAACTACAGTTTTCCTGCTTTTATATCACAATATACCAGGTATATAAAGTCACAGCCAATAAGCAAACAATCTGAGTATATTAGGGTATTATTTGTAATATAAGTGGATTTCGTATTAGAGAACAAAAAAGAAAAATATTCTATAATAAAAACAGATTATAAAAAGTGCAATCAAAATGGAAGGTTTCTTAGGGGCTTTATACAGGACTTACAGTCCAATGAACTTCAAAGAAGTGCAAAAAAAATTTTGAAAAAGGCCTGGAAAAACTTTGGCAAAATTAAAAGCTTTTCAAGATCTCCATATGTAGTATGGTTTGCAACCCTGATTGATATTACAATATTAGCTAACCGTATTGCTACAAGTCCTCAAGATCTGCAAGTATCAAAGCAGTTAGCTAGGCTCTAATGTTACATTTCCTGTTTAGTGAGGTTTTTTCCTTTTCACTTTGTCTCAAATTGTACTTGTAAAAATGAGAATTATGAAATGCCTAAAATGACCTGGAGTACGAAAAACAGAAACAATAAAAAAAATTAGATTTCTAATTTAAAGTAGTTTTCTTTAGTCTCTTATTGTGTAATCATTAAATTAGCTAACTTAATTGTTTCTTCACCTTTTTTTTTTCTATGTAATCTTGGGAAAAAATTGTTATTATTTACCTTAACAAAAAGACCCTTGGATTAGTGCTTAATGTTTAAGGATTTTATTACCATTTCTTTATCTCGAATTCTGTTTGAAAATAGAATTCAGTCTTCTTTTGCTCTTTCTTAGGGAAATTTCTGTATGATGAAAGGCAAGATTAGCCTCATAACTGAAAATAGTGATTTCAGTAACATTGTGATAAGATCAGAAGTGATTACCAGTCAGGATGTAAGAAAAGTAATCATGCTCATTTACACCCATAAAGAGGGTACTTAATTCCTCAGTGCTTAAGAAGCAATTTGTGAGTCCCAAAAGCTTAGACACACACATAATTACCACATTGACTGTGATTTGACAGCAGGTACTATAATTTGTCTAAGGTATCTGATCCTCTATTCTCACACAAACCCAATTAATGCTAATAAGAGGAAATGATAATACTATTTGTTATTGTTATTATTATTATAAGAAAAATAATTGATAAAAAGAAAATATGATATTAAATGAGTTTTCTTCTTGAATGGGCCAACATTTGGAGTAAACAACAATTATTTTCTGAAGCACAATTAAAAAATGCAGGTTTTGGCTTCCAAAAACAAGAGATTTTTTTTTCTGGTAGGCGTGGAAGGAACTTCCTCTGCCTCCACCTCCTAAAACTCAGAGTAAACTCATCATATAACTGAATTGAACATCTGGGAAACAGAAGAAAATATTAATATAGGAAATTGGACAGTATGAAGGAGAATTTATTGCATAAAAAAATCCTTGCTATCTTGTTGTAATAGATGAACCATTACAATTTTACATAAAGCATTATCAACAACTTGATCATTTGAAGGGTATCTTTTTATGACTTATTTAGAGAAGTTTTAAGGTACTAGTTACAATTGTGTTGTGTCGTTTTGGTTTGGTTTTTTTTTAAAGAAGTTTATTACCTTGTTATAAAAAAGGTTGAAGTACACAACAATCTTCTGGGTTTGCTGTTTATAGGCATTTCAAAAAATAACTAACTTAAATTTATCCAGGAAATCAGTAAGCTACAAAATTCCAGTTGTCTCTTGTAACTGCCATATATTTTAACCGCCCTGTCATTTGGATTTCGTTTGACTTTATTATATATGAGACTATCCAAGATGCCAAGGAATTAGATTTTTTCCAGGAGTTAACTGGACAGACTCTTGTCTGACCCATTGCTCTTGCTCACTGCATAAACTGTTGTTGTGCACACCTTCCTGCAGTGTGGACATCAGTTAGTTAGGCCACAGAAAAATACATTTTTCTCAGTAAACATATTGGAAACACTGGTACCAGATGACTGACCAAAAGTTCTTTGTCAACAACAGTGTTTACACAGAGGGTAATACTTTCTGGGTTATGATGGTCTTACATATTCCATCAATTTTAACAAGTTACCAGAATATGGTGTGGCATAGGAGGCAGTTAAGGGCAAATCCTGGAATTTGAATGTTGAATGTCTCTTGAAGTTTGAATCTCTCATATTATATCAGGTCAATTTTTCCTTCAAAGGAAAAATTTTTTAGAGGAATTTTATAGAGGAGTAAATCCCCTCCTAGGATGTAGCCAGTGCTTCAAATAAAATTTGAATTCAGTGTGTTTCCATTTAAGATTATTTTTTCAGTGACATTATAGTTGGAGGGAGTTGTTGTTTAAACAGCATGTTATAGTTTCCTGAAGAGCATAGAAAATAAACAATTAATAGATAATATTTTATTTAGGTGGAGACTGCACATAAACGCTGGTCCAATTCCTTACAGAAAGTGAGTAAAAATTTCCTCTGAATACCTACTTTGAGTTAAATAATATTTTTCTGGGCTTTCCACATCCATGTTTTTTTGGCATAGGAACAGAGGGTTAAATTTCCTATGCTACAAAGGAGGAGTTCAAAGGACTAGAATTTCAGCTGTATGGTCAAGATTTGTCTATGTGTAATGTAGCTAATATCCTCCTTGTTAAAATGCCATCTGTGATAAGGGGCTTATTTTATTCAGATCTGACTTGCAGAAAAGAGAATAATAAGAGAAAAAAATAAGAGAAAAAAAGTTGTACTGATCCACTATTTTAGGGATGTCTTTCTCACTGCAAAGTTCCTCTTTGAGTGCAGGGTAGGAATAACAATGGCATTCTGTGCTATCCTCTAGCAAATTGACTTATCTGTTCAACTTCAGGACAAAAATCTGGGTTATGATATAAAAATATTATGCCTTCCTAATGAATTCAATTAAAATTTAACTACAAATTCTTACAAACCAGTCCCCAACTTTAGAACAGGGTTACTTTCTGGGCAATGGAGAAAGCCACACTTCATTATCATTAGTCATTATCAGAAATTTTGGCTATAAATCAGTACATAGAGAACTCACTCCCTGACACTTTAGACAGAGTTCCCATGGTAAGCATAAGCTCAGTTATATCTCCTGTCACAGTTAACTAGCTTGCAATATAGTAGTGAATCTATCTAAAACAAGCCTACTCCTCTGGCCAAAATTGGTTTGGCCTTTGAGCTGGCACCATTTGCTTCATTTTCAATTAGTGGTAGTACCACCACTTTCTACCTTTATTACTACTCTGTAGTAATATAGACACGGTGAGCCCTCCCAATCATTCAGAAATGCACTGAACAGCCCAAGCCCAAAGCAGTCTTGGGATGCAAAAATCCCAAAGAATTTTCTTGTTATATGATGAAAGGTGATTTTCTTCTAAGATTAGTTTAGAGCTGATTAAGTACTTTATTTATTATTGTTTCTGTAACAGAGCTAAAATATCAAGATTTGTCTATGTGTAATGTAGCTAATATCCTCCTTGTTAAAATGCCATCTGTGATAAGGGGCTTATTTTATTCAGATCTGACTTGCAGAAAAGAGAATAATAACTTCTGATAAATTCAATTTTTTCTTTTTGCTAGCCTTATAGAAAGATATTGTTATTAAAGTAGTTTTTTATAAAAGGTCACAGAGTAAATTTTCACTATCATTGCTGATGTCTTCTCAAAAGGCAACCATACACTACCAACAAAGCAGAGAACCTGAGTTTGTTGTATGACTATGTCCTGTATTCCAAAACAAAGCAGGAAAATCAAGAAATCTACTTTTGCAGATACATGTGAACTGAATTTTGGATACAGTTCAGTTTTTGTACCGACTTTTTCCTTGTTTGAAAACAAACCATATGGAGCAGTGAAAAAAGTGGAATTTGAAAGTAATACTCTTTTCCGTCTTTTTTTTCCCCTCCTAAGGAAACAAAATAGCTTGAGAAAACCTACTGCATTCTGGTTTGTATTATCTATGTCAAATAATCACTTTATTTTTTTTTCCCCTTTAACACAATCTCCTTCCATCCTACCATAGTTGGAGAAGATGCAGAATTTGATGCTGGCAAAGTAATTGTCTCAACAAGATGTAAATATCTGCAATGCCTGTGTTGATTTACTGTTTAATTCCTAACAATTGGGTTTTTTTTTTTTTGCCCTTGTGGAACAATCAACAAAGAAGAGAAGAAATAAATAAGGCAGGAAGAGTTTTTTTGTTTGTTTATAAGGAGTCTGTGTTTATTCACTGTAACTGTGTAGACTTAAATGTGAAAACACATTGGTTGGATGACCATGTGACTTCAGGAAGATCTGCTTTGCTTTATTATTCTTGACCCTTTATTATCTCTGATCCTTTATTATCTCTGATCTGTACAGCTCCAACTTCTGATTCTTGATAAAAACATCTACAGAAACATGTGTGTGTGACCTAAAAAAATTGTCTTCCTCTGTTAAGATCCATTTTATTTTCTGACCATTAATAATCTAGGGACATTTTCTGACATGCTCCTACTCATAGTAAGAAAAAAATTTCTTCTTTTCATAGATGTATTATACTCACATATATTTTATTTTCCGGAAGGGAGTTTTTTTTGGGGGGAGGGTTGTGGGATTTTTTGTGATGCTTTTTGGCTTTTGTTTGTTTGTTTGTTTTTTGGTTTTTAGGGGATTTTTGTTGCTCTCTTTTTTTTTTTTTCTTTTATAAATGGAATCAATTCTTCTGTAGAGTTCAAGCAATCACTTCTAAAGGAAATGATAAACTCACATCAGCTTTTCTCTAAGTTTCCATTTTTTTTTTCACAATTCATATTATTTTACCTATTCAAGTTTCCCTTATATAAAAATTCTGTAGCACTTATATAGTTAGATATATTTTCTCAATCACAGTGATTCTTGAAGAACTAAAATCTATTCAGTGGGAAGATTCCCATTCTTAAGGGACTAAGCCTAATTGAGCTATATTAGCATATCATGAAAAAAACTCATATGTAAAGAAAAGTATATGAACATCCAAGGAGAACTCAGCACATGAAGATGTTCTTATATATAGATTTAGACAATAAGATACATGCAGTTAATGTACACTATGTACATTTTATATAATTTATGGATTTTTAAAATATAAATATGCATTAATTATGAAGAATGACTAAAATATCTATATTAGATTTTATTATCATAAATAAATACACAGATTTACATTTGTTAATATTTGCAGTTTAGCGATTTCAAAATTGGTATCTCCTTTCAATAATCAAATGAAGCTGAAACACATAAAGCAAACTACATAAAATGGCATTCAAAGTTAGAGAAAGTCTAATTTCAGTACATTGTGTTCTACTGGATAATTTTCTACAACTGAATGAATTCTTCTCAACCTTTCCCTCACATTACCCTACTACATGTGCCTGAATGAGTCATTGTTTTTTATTGATCTAACAGTGGTGTAGAAGTAACATCTCAGACTTGACAGCTGTAAAAGATGATACTTCTAGTGATTAATTGTGATGAGACAGTGAGCATTATCTGTCTATTACAGTGTATTATACTGGAGATTACAAATCACTACAGAATTGTTCCTTTGCACTGAAATTTCTACAGGCTGCTTAAAGTAACAGATGTTAAATAGGTGGAGTATTATAAAGAATAATAGAATTGGGGCATTATTTATTGAAATTGATAATGCCAAATGGCATCTTGAGCAGCATCTGAATTGCTGAGTCTGAATCTGAAATACAGATTTACATTATCGAAATAAATTAAAGATTCAAGTAAAGTGGTCCTGTAATTTCTTAAGGTTATCCTGGTTCAGCTTAACATCTCATTTCTATATATTGTTCTTGACAATATTCTAAGATGATGAAAACTGTAAGTCTTTTTGTTCTGTATTATTCCTTCTCTTTCTACTGCTTATTCCCACCTGAAGCCAGAATCTCAGATTGTGGTATCAGTCATAGCACAACGATGAAAAGTGAGGTCACAAAGGAAGGATTATTATTTCAGGTGAGAGAAACAAGCTAAAGCATATTAATTTTTCAGAAACAACGGAAGGTCTTCATACAAATTTCTTTTGCAATACAGAATAGTGAAAATGAAATGTAGTCAATATGAAGTGTGACTACAGGTAGATTTTTTTATTTAAATTATGTTTTTCAGAGCTGTACTTGCAGAAGAAGTGACCTTAAATGTGACTCTGAAAAAGACAAAGGGTAGAATTGCATTTCAGTGTCATGAAAAAAAGAAGCTTGAAAGTTTTATTTCTTTGTCTGTTCCATTTTAATACTTTTATTGTTTCAATTTCCCTCTTTCTTTATCTTCTTTTTTTTTTTCTCTTTAAAAATTACCTTCAGAATTTAGCATCATCAAGTCCTGCATGCAAATAATTTATGAATATGTTGAAGTGCACTAGCTCTAAGATGGATCCCAGAAGAGCCACACTGATGATTAGACACCAGACTGATGTAACACCATTTAAAACAACCCTTTGCACCCAACCAATGAGACAATTGCCACACATCTTTAATACTTAAAATGCCTTTTAGTATATTCAGAAAAATCTACAGTTGGATATGTATTATTACAACTCATATAATTATGATTTATAGTTTCCTAAATTAAAATCTATCCTCCCAGAAATGTACTAGAATTTTTTTTTGTGCTGCCAAAAAATAAAAGTTTTAATTTTTTACTTACAGAATTAACTGCCAAAAAGGGTTCTAAAAGTTCTAAAGAAATCTTGGGCCAGATAAAATTACTGACAATTCTTTCATTCATTTCTCTGAAACAATTGTTCCCCGATTGTTGGCACTTACCCCATATTTTGGTTGAATTCCTCAAATAAAAACTCTATTTACTCAATACAGTACTCAGAACTCTAAAAAGATCTAGCAAAATTATTTTACCAAAGTTCTTCAAGAATGCCATAAAATTTGTGTAAATTCAAAGTTTTACAGGATTCCCTTCACACACAGGAGGACCTAGATGACCCTGTATAGGGCTGAAGAATGATTGCATGTGAACCAAACATACGAATAATTCTCAACAAACATACCAAGAATTTGTTTGAGTATAGACAGGCATTATAATATACTGCATTATAATAGCCCACACTATCACTATAGAATTAGGTTTTAAACTGAAGCTAATATCAAATTGTGTTACAACTAAATTATAACCGAAACAATATCAGCTTAAAACCTTAGCGGTCTCTTTTCTGAATCCCTCATTTAATTTGTTATAAAATTCTGCATTTTTACAAGACCCTTAATTTTTTTCACAAAAGTGACAGAATGGCCAGCTCAGTCTCACATCAGCATTGCACAGCAGGGCCTTAAATAACTTAATTAATTTGCAATTAGTAATGTCTCAGTTCAAGCTGAGGTCTCACTGAATTGGTTCCTGAAGCTATAGAGTTCCACATACAGTAGCAGTAACCATATGTTAAATGTAACAGTAATAAAATAGTGTGCCTGTTGGAATACAAATTACTCCCAAGAGTCGAATTCAGCACCAAACTCAGCATCAACAGCATTTTGGACTAGACTATGTCCTTGTAGCAGCATGGTGACGAAAGAATAATATAAGATTATTTTACTTTTTAACTTTATGCAATCTGAATGATAATGGACTTGATGCTTCCTTTATGCTGACTAGATGAGAAGACTGAAGGAAATTAAAAAAAGAAGAAATCAGAATTCCCTCTTTTCTCTGCTCACAGGTTGGTGTTACTGCCACCCATAAATTTTCAAGCAAGACAGGCTCCCACAGAATCCAAAGAAATTAACCTAGAAAAAATCAAATGAAAATATAGTAGCAGAGCTTTTTTTTTTTTTTTTTTTTTTTGGTAGACTGTTTGGGACCCAAAAAATGTGTGCAATATGTACTGGATATTGCACACATTTTTTGGGTCCCAAAATGGATTTGTGTAAGAACCAGAAACCATTCTTGAATTTTCAAATGGCTACTAAATGGTGACTAAAACACAGGATGTAAAACAGGATAAGACATCTTTTAGGCTTTTTTTTTTCTATTATGATAGACTTAATTAGAGAGGAAGTAATTTATCTAGAAAGTAATTTACTTTGAAAAAAGGCTTTACATACGCTATGTAATTCATTGTGGAATGAAAAAGCTCTGTTTTATGTTTATTAAGTCATAAATAGTTTGTGACTTAGCTCTCTTAAATGCAACCAGCAATGATGACACTAGTTTCAATGACTGGAGCAGAAAAGA
Organism: Setophaga petechia; assembly: GCA_024362935.1. NCBI lineage: Eukaryota > Metazoa > Chordata > Aves > Passeriformes > Parulidae > Setophaga > Setophaga petechia. The sequence goes on from JANCRA010000008.1 coordinate 34,604,742, forward strand.
TTCTAAGATATGTGAAAAAAAAACCAACCAAGAATTCAGAATTTCTCCTAATTGTTATCATAAATTCAGCAGGGAGAAGAAAGAAGAAATCTTGAAACAGAAGGAGGAAGAGGGGAGTGTGACCTTATCAAGAAAGGATGCATCTTAATGAAAAATAGGTACCATTATTTTGTCTGGAACTACAAAGTTTTCACATTTTTCTTTTTTGCTCAGAAATCTTTAAACTAGCATAAAAGTAGATAATGAGAACAGGCAAACTCAGACTGACTTTTTCTGTCCTTCTCTTACTTATTACTTAAGTTTTAGCTTATGCATTATGCATCTGCTTAGTCAGGTTGGTTTGTTCAGTCAGGCTACTTTGTTTAGAAAACTGCATCTTTTATCTCCGGTATTTTTGTTGTACCATGTCTTTTTTTCAAAGTGTATTTGCTTTGGATAATAGAGTGCCTTGGCCTTCATTGGTTCACTTAAGACACAGTTGTTTGTTTTCTTTGAAAAGAATGATATCTTGGACCTCTTGAATACAGTAGATAAAATAAGTAGTAGATGACATATTGATTGATGCTGATGAATATGAAACACATTGCAGCACCTCTCCTTAAAGACATGGAAACATCCCTCTCCAGCTGGCGCAGGTTGCCTGGCCAAGATGTTTAGGACTCTCTGAGGGGTGAATATCAAGGTAAAACCATGGAAATGCCCTTTGACACAACAGTGACTGGACTCTTAGGAGCCTCTTTTGGTCTGAGACAGGTATGAAGTGGTTCAGCTTAGGCCTATGTGAGATTCATGCTTCCATTTTTAACTCTGAAAGTCTCCCTGAGTGTATCTCAGCACAACAATAACAGTCTGATGCAGGGGAGCTTTATTAGTGGTTGCCTTTTCTTGCTGAGGATGGTTTCACAAACTTATACTAGGGACTGAAAGTGACGGGAATCAGGAAGCAGCAAGAGCAGGTGGCTTCCAGGGGGGCCAGGGCACCAGTAGCAGCAAGAGCTCCCCATGACTCTGTCAGGGCAGGGTCTGGAAGCCCGAGCCTGTCCCAGAGTGCCAGCCAGGATCTGGCAGCAAGGGGCACCAGGGACAGATTCAGCCCCAGGAACCTCCCCGGGAGCTGGAATGGGCCAAGGCCGGGCTGGGAAAGCAGTGTGTGGGTGGCCCAATGGCCAGGCAGGGCAGGACTATGGGTAGCTGGAGACCAGCCCAGCTGGGATGTTACTCTGCTAGGAGCTGCCACCCCAGGGAGCTGCAATACGGTGCAGGGTTGTGGTCAAGATGGGAGGAGGATTGGGATGTGGGCAGAGAAAAGCAAGACTGCCAGTGCCTCAGAGCCATGAAGGAGGGAAAGCATATGTTTTATGTTATCAGGTGAAATAATGAGAAACAAACCCATAGCAATACTGAAATACCACCAAAAAAGGCAGTGGTAGAGGATGGGATCGATGCAGGGATGCAATTTGACAGGCATTTGAGCTGAGCCTTCATAAGACTTTTTGGTTGAAGGCACTTGACGTCCCTTTTGTTTTGCCTACAGCAGTCTCCCTCATACATCCTTGATGTTTCCTTGTCCAGAGTCTTGCTCCCCAGATTTTGTTTTCAGATTTGAATTAGAAGGAAAACAAAGGTAAAAGAAAATTTTAAAAATCCTTGGTAAAACTTATAAGTCTTCTGCTGCACATTCGTAGAAACTGGCATTGGATAGATTTTCTGAGATTGTAAGGATCTTTAAGTCTTATCTCCTGGTTTCCTAGGAACCCCTTCCCCAAACCAGACCAACCACAGAAGACCCTTTTTACCATCCAATTTCTATAGAGGACATCCAGTGAATTCTAGAGACCCCAACTAATACAGCAGCTCATACAAACTAAGTTTCAGTCCCAGAGAAAGGAAGATGTTTCAAAAACGGGTGAAAAATACCTGAGCCAGCTGGAAAGCAGATGTACACCATAATTTGCCAAATTATCAGCACTATTTATACCTATTGTACACATATAAAACACACAGTCTACCAAATGCACACACAAGGATATTAGAAGCACAAAAACATTTTCATACCTATTTCCACACCTGCAATATTTGCAAATGGATGGACAGTGTAAAGAAAATGTCCAGGCACAATCACTATGAAGGTGTTAGTGTTTACATACAAAACTACGTGCTACACAATAACTATTGTCACCTTGGGTTTAGAAAACAGAAATTGTCTGAACTTGATCACAAGTAAAAAATGTGAGATCACCTTGGAGATATTATTAATATATGGCATATGGGGTATTCTTTTATTCTGTCATTATATGGTTTTTGAATTCACAGGTTTAATTTCCACAATTTCAGTCTCTATAATTAATCTTGGTTTTCAGTGATGTTTGGAAACTATAACTAATATTTGACCATTTTTTATGTCTTGGTCTATTTAACTGAAAGAAAATAGTCCCAAATATTGTTTTAAAAGCTGTGTCTACCTTGCTCTAGTTTGCAGAAGTTTAAGGGTTCAGAATGTTCAAACCCTGCCCCTAAAGATTTGTCTCTGTTTCAGATTAATGAAAATGAATAACAGATTAATGTAGCAATCTTTGCTAGAATTCAGTAAATGTCACTAAATAAGAGTACATTTCTTTCTTTGCATTTCAGATAGAACATTAACATTTTAATCTGGGATATTAATTTTTTGCTGAGGCTATCTCTGACCTTCACTTTGAAACAGTCTTATTTATAAGTGGTCCTGTGTTTTAATCAACAATATGATATGAGTTTCTGCCTCTGGAAATAAACACTATATTATCCTTCCTAGGGTTTCTTTTTTCCCCTCCAAATACCTGATATTCTATTTGTAAAGAGGGAAAAATGAGTCACCTTCAGTCTTGAGTTCAGTCATAATTTGTTTATGCATATGGAACTTACTAGATAAAAATGAATAGAAATCAGCTGCAGCTTGGCAAAGCAGTTGCTTCTGATTCAGTCTCCCTGAATGATCTCATTTCAGTATTTTTTAACTGAATGGAGTTCTGACCTCACAGACTTTCTAACGTTATTTTCACTTTGCATGATGCCTTTTATGTATTGAAGAAAGAGAAGTTTCTTAACTTTCACTTCCAGAAGCAGAATACTTCATGAAATATGGAGAAGCTGGCCTGACAGAGAAACATAGAGTTGACTTATTTCTTTATGATTTAATTTAAAAAATAAATATATTTTACTTTCTCTGTGGACAGATATACCGAGCCTGAAAGAAGTGGTGGCTCTAGCTGTATAAGAAATTTCAGGTGAAATTATTCCTGGTAGACATTACCTCTTTTGTACAACTGATGTTTCCTGTTTGGAAACTCAAACATTTGTTTCATATTTGCTTTCTGGAGATCAGTTACCATATTAAACATATGACAGCAATGGATGTCAAGTTGTAAAGGCTGGAAGTCAAGGTCTTCAGGGATCATTCAGTACCTAGCTCTATCCTGATGCCAAACCCTAAAAAATACAGGGACCTGAGGCGCTCATCTCTTTAATTTACTATTCAGCATGAGAGGTAGTGGAAGAAGTGTGAATGGCTGAATGTTTCAGAGTTCATCCCCCTATTACCTACTTGATTTTGCATGATAAAGCCAAACTGAAAGAAATTTTCCTCATAAACAACTAACAGCTTCAAGAATTCTATTTCAGGTGTTGAGAGCTTCCACACACAGATTTTCCTTCGGAATATTTTACAATATTTTGCGCAGTTTTTAGTGGAAGGAAATTTCCATTATGCTGAAAGTATTAACTTTGGTTTTGCGGAGAGTAGACAAAATCAGAGAAGTCAACCTATCTTGAAACTAAAGTAATTGACAGTAGCTACTGAAACTACTTCTTCACCTGCTGCTTGCATGTTGTATTTGTAGACCTCTGCATTAACAAAGACTGATTTTTTCAAGAGCACCCAATTACACTTATTTTCAGCCCTATATACTTTCTTTTAATCTCAGAGATTTATTGCATTGATTCTGAATTAGAATTATTTCTTTTCATAACTCATAAAATTCAGTTTTAAAGTATTCTCAGCTGCTGAAACTTAATAATTAAATAACCCTGCTTTCAGTTGTTGTGTGGTCAACTATATCCTGTTCACTTCTAGAAATACATTTCCATTTATTTTAATGGAAGTTTTGAATGAAGGAAAACCAAAGCATGTTCAAGCATACGTGACATTTCCACTTAAATCTAGATATATTTTTAAGCTTTTCCCATGTATCTGAGATGCCACCAACCATGACATTTACCTTGCCATTGAGACTTTCAATGCCAATCTGTACCTTATTTTCTTCCAATCCAATCAGAAAGAGCTTCCATTTAAAAAAATCTTAAGAAATCTCTTATTTATTGCAGTTTGAGTATCTTTTCCTCATTTAAAATATTTAATAGTTGAATATTTAATGTTTAATATATAAAATGTATATATAAAATGATTATATATAGTATAATAATTAATATATGAAATGTTTAATATATGCTTAATAGATATGTTATTATATATTATTATATATAATATAATAATTAATATATGAAATGTTTAATAAATGTTTAATATATAATTTAAAACCACGTTTTATTTTCTGCAGCTTACTTATTGTCAGACCAGTAGTGTTTACTCTATAGTATTTCTGCCTTAATGAAGTTCAGTTTTCAGAAAGAAAAAGAAAAATCATCTGAAGGAAAAACTGGATGCTCACCTCTCAGATAAAATGAAAATAACAAAGCTACCGTAGTACTACTTAGACAAAGATGGCATTCATTCAAGAATGCTAGTGCTTGGTGGATAAAAAATTTAGGCAGAAAGCCACTTAGAGGTGCCTTAGAGAAAAGTATAACCATCATAAATGTAGTATGTATATTCATAGTGATTCATAAACCTAGAAAAGAATTTTGCAGCTTTCTATGAATGCAGTATTAAGAGTCGGATGCTCTTACTTTGATACTGATGAATATGGCATTTTGTTGGAACCTTTTTTTTTTTTAGTAAAATTGATCTTCATTCTAATTTCTGCACAGTACTGCAGAAGTTCTCTAATAAGAACTAGTATTCAGAAAAATAAAATGCATTATAAAGTGTATGAAATTATTTCTAAAAGTGTTGTGAAATAATGTCTTATCTAACAGCTAGAAAATCTTTATGATTCTACAGAGTGTAGCACAACCAAACCACTGCCTTATTTCAGAATTATCAACCTTTTGGAAGTATAGCTATTTCTGAAGAACAGCTATTCACACTCTGAGGTAATTGTCTATCCTCATTTTATCTTTTCAATAGACAAAGAAATGTCTCTAGTCCATAAGAATTTCCTTTTTATCCATAGTATATAGGATTAAATTGAAAATTGTCATGTCTTCTCTTTGCATATAAAGGAAAATAGACTGTCTTGACAGCCTATGAAAAAACTGTTTTAGCTAAAGGATCTTTAAAAAATACTATGAGAAATATTATTTTTTTCCTTAACTGCAGAAGTCTCGGTTCTTCTGACAATGAAAAAAGTCACCTTCTCTTATCATTAGAAATCAAAAGAAGTAGCTCAAGGAACAGCTTTTCTTTCCTCAGCTTTGCTTGACAACAACCATGTCACCAAGCTTTTCTGTGCTAAGGCACTAAACTGTACACAGAGCAAGGTTATACATAGTGATGTTTCAAATATTAAAAAAAAAAAATCACATTCTTTAGGTTATTAAAATACTACGATAAATAGTGTTTTAAATGTCAAGGGATAAAATGTTACATCAGAATTACACTCAGACACAAATAAACCTTTAAATAATACTTCATATCTTGACTAGCTCAGAAGGATGACCAAGTGAGCCCTTTGCCTAAGAGTGCTTCCAAGAATACGCGAAGTTGTTGGAACTTTCAACAAAACAAACCAAATGAGATACATCCCAAAATTCGATGGTCATTAGTGCCAGGAACACTGGTATTATTCATTCTTATTAATGTTTTTTGTGACAATGATAAAATACCAAAAATGGTGGCAGCAACGGTTTACAATGGTACATCTACCATTTCAGGACTATTCACTCCTGTTTTGTATTCACTGCTGTTTGAAAATTAAGTCTGAGGTTTAGATATGAAACAAAGGAAAGGAGAGTTTCAAAATCACCAGAAGATACACAAGGGAAGCATTAAATATTATACTGCTGTAGACAGTGTAGTGGCTTACAGTTTCAATAATGCAGCTGGGAAAAATTAAACAGTGCAATGCTATATACAGCTGATATGATGTATCAATAAAGGAAACAGAGAAAAATTTTGCTGGAGGGTTACATATTTCACAGAATATGACAGTACATGGAAAGCATTTCTTGCTCGCCATTTGAGGATAGAAGTACAGTTGCAACTTAGCACGTATTACAGCAGAATCTGTCAAAATGGGTTCAGGTGAAAATCAAAGCTATATCTCTAATTTGAAGTGTGGAAAGGGAGGAAAGGATAAGGGATTTTTGATAATGCAGAAAACTATCAACTGCTAGAAATTCATTAATTGCTATAATTTGAAAAGAGCTTGTCTCTGTTTCTTCAAATATCAAGTTCTTTGCTTACTTGGGAAGTTTTCAAATGGAATACATTTCAAAAGGTTAGAAAAATGTTCAAGCATGGCTTAAAGTTACACTCACCCCGAAAGCAGCTTTGAATGGCGAATTTAAACTACAGAAGTTTCACATTAGAGTTCAAATAATAATAGAGTTCTTCTTTGTTTCTAAAGTAGGTTGTCTCAAAGCACTAAGCTATTTAGCATGATATAAGTTAAATGGCCAAACTACACGAAGTTTTCATTATCAGCTGTGTCTTCACTTATGCTTCCTACTAACATATTAAAATGCACTGCCATTTTGAAACATGCTATCAAGTTGTAACCAGATGGAGAAGCTGCTTTAAAGTGGATAAATTTGCCTCTTTATGCTTTTGAAATAACCATGTTAAATATTCTGAAAGATAGAAGCTGATGTTCTCCCTGCATGTATCAATCAATTTGCCTGGTACAGTACTTTGAAACAGCCTTTCTAACCCAACCCATACAAATAGCAGCAAAGAATAGGGTTTATGTTTGCAGCCTGAGCTAATGCCCTAATGAAACATTGTAGTTTGGGATATTGTGAAAATTGCATTACATTAATTTGGCTACATGTGTTCAGTACAGTGTAGTAATAATCTCAAATAATTTTAGGAAAAAATAAAATCTGAAGAGGGTCAGATAAAAAACATGCAGACCATACTAGAAGGTGAAATTATGCAATGGTTGAAAGATTTCCTGAAACTTGGAAAAAAAACCACACCAAAACTTAATATTAATAAAGCATTGAGGATGAATAATCCAAGAATACACTATTACTGGCAGTTCACATGGCACATTTTAAATTTAGAGCTTTGGTGCCTTTAATTTTCTCATGTATCACTAATATGTGTATGGTTAGGCACCTAAATTTTCATTGCATATTTTTAAAATAATATATTGGCAAGTATTTGTTAGTGTGGTGAGGAAGTAATGGGATATAATAATGAAGATTTAAGAAATGCCATGAAGTCTCCATAGTAACACTGTAGTCAGAGTAGACATAATCTTTATTATGAACCTGTAACCGAAAGCTGCAAGGAAGAGCAAAGGAAACTATGTTTTTAGATCATGAATTCACTGTGTTTGGATACCATGGGCAAAAAAAGTGAACATTTTCTCCTGTTGTATATGGAATTCTTTTGAGATGGAAAGCTCTCTCATATTATTCTTATCCATGCATCTGCTGAGGAGATTTCAAGTGATCATTCAGAAAACACAACTGTAGCTAGTCTGCAAATAACAAGCAAAACAGAGATACTATAAAGAACAAGAATAGAAACCATCAAGATACTAGAAGAAAAACTCAAAACAAAACGTAGGTTTACTATCCAACAGAAAATGAGATTTACCAATATAAATATTAACTCTGACCTTCAGATCCTGGGGTTCTTTTTTAATTTTCATCAAGAAAAAAATTACTTTTTCTTTAGCAAAATGAAGAATCATGTTTTTCATGATTCCACTTCAGAACTGGGGCCAGGACATGAAACACTGAACACGTCTGTCAACAGAGTGTTATACTTTGTTGACTGTTTGCCTTTACTTCTTTTAGTGCAGGTTAATCATGAAAGACTGTGATCTCTATGTGATAAACAAACATATTATTCAAAATTGACAGTTTGATGGATGTAACAGTCTACCAAACCAGAAAAAGTCTGTGTTACTGATTAGTTGGTTTTTTTTTTTTTTTTTCCCCATGTGACTTCATTGCAGATATTTCTGGAAAGAGGTAAAGGTACTTTAATACAGATAGGTGTAATCTAAACTTAATGAGACCCATCAGTCTATCAACCACTGAGAGACAAAACTTGTGATGAAAAGAACTGAAATCCAGTGCCCTGATTATAGCCATAATGCAAGAAATGGAATTTAGTGTATCTCAGAGAAGTATACATAATTTACTGCTGGAGACAAGTTATTGAAGAACTTCCATTGCAGACATTAATACCTATGTGTGTGGAATAAAAGGCTACTATCCATTTTAGAATTTTACTCACCATTTCCTGCATTTATCCCTCCTGCATTTCCAAGCTTCCAGTGACTTCCAGATGCAATTGAAACCAGCAATTTGAAAATGATAGCACCAATCTAAACTACATTTAAAATAACCTCACAACCAAAAAACAGGTGACTGTCTAAGCCCATACTTGTAAGAAAACTAGAGCATTTTAGAGTATTTTAGGTTTAAAATCAATCCTTCTCTTTTTAGTTACTTACAGTAAAAGTTAAATTTAATTCTCCAAAGTATTTTTTTTCTTCCCTTTCATGGCAATTTAAAAATGGTGTTTATTTTTTAGATTTCCCTCATTAGACAGAGAAGATAAAAGTTACTGTTCTAAGTATATAATTTCTATACATCACAACTACCCTGAAAAACAAACTTGCATAAAATCTTCTCTGTATGGGAAACCCATTTAAATACCAAGTTTTAAAAAACATTTCAAAAAATGTTGTGTCCTTCAGAATATAAAATACTGAAACACTTTCTTTGCAAATCCCAGTATTCAGCTGAATGAAAGAATCTTCATAAATATACATAATATGTATTTAAAAATATAACATGCATAAACAAACACAATCAGGTGGCTGAGTGAGAGGAAGATTACCAGCAACAAAATGTATCAATAAGATGAACCAACTGCCCAAAGCAAGAAGAAGAAAAAAAGGAACAAAAAGCATCTGGTAAGACTGAGTGGGTCATGAGACAACTAAAGGATTTGAATTTTTCAGTTTTAGCTAGTGTAATTTTAAACAATAATCTTATTACTGTTAATTAGAAAGCTGTTAATGTTTTATGACCCTCAAAGATGATAAATTGGTATTCAATTTTAGTATATTTACTGGACTTTGTGTAAGAACAAATAGTCTTCAGAATAGCATCATTCCCATAAGGTTTAATAAATAGATTTATGAATCCATGCATTTTGGTATAAAAAGCGACACCACAAAACATGTTTGACACTCACTTTTTCTGGGTGGCTCTCTTTTAGGTAGCAATGACTAAAAAACCAGGCCTTGCTACTATGGGACCCTTCTGAAATGCTAGGCTGCAGGACAGGAGTTAAAAATCTTCATTCTTTACCTGATTTGCATGGTATCTCTAGCAGAGCTTTTCTAATTTGGTCACTTATGTCCTGGTCTGTCCATGACTTAGTTAAACTGGAAAAAAATAAGTGTTCCTAAGCCTTTATCCATCATAGCATAATTGCTCAATATTGCTTATTTATTGGGCTGTGGCTGATTCTGATCTTGAAATAATGCTGTTTAAAGCAAATGCTGTAAAATAGATGCAGCACTTACAGTTTTATGTATTCTTTCAACACACTATTCCCCTGATGTCTAGATTCAAACCCAGACAGCACATTCTCTTAAGCCATTTGGAAAAGCTTTTGTGGCTTTTTGCCAGCAAATCACCCCTATTCCTGTCACATCATGGAAATGCATGTTGTTTTAAGTTAACATTTTCTTTGTAAATTAACTCCAAGAGTATGATTAACAAATCACTCTCTGTAGCTCCATATTTGCCTGCTTCAAAAGAGAAAGATCAACCAAAATCTTCTTTTATCACCACTGTAACCAAATAATCTGTTTCACCCTTGGATTTCTGATAAGCTTTTTCAGATTTGAGAAACTTTTATTTTTTCTTTTCTCTGGTGTCCTGAAAAGGAGAACAACACACAGCAGAAAGACTGCTAAAGAAATCATTGTCTGTTTTAGCCAAAGATTGACTGAAAACTGTCTCTGAAGCAGTTCTAAGATCCAGTCCCTTTTCCCCCTTTTAATATCACTATTTGATTTCCAGCACTTAAAAGAAATTAATGGAAAAGATCAAAATTTGTTTTCACTGTTAGAAGGCAGAATGATGCAAATCAATTCTTTTCTTATGGCTTCAACAATATCAACTTTTAGGGCTGTGGATAGAAATATTATATAAGGAATCATAATTTTGAATCATCTTGATAAATGTAGACCACATTACTTAACAATAGAAATAATAATAATAATAATAGAAATAAACTAAGCAAAGGAATTGTTGGAATCAGTGCCAAAAACTGGAATCTAAAGCCTTGGGCTATAGGAGATTCAGCAGACACATTGTGCAACAGCTTTCATATCTACTTGCTCTGCACAGTTTCTCTAACACTGCATTGATTGCTCGTTTATGTTGTCAAAATTGAAGATTAAGGTTATTTAAAAGTGAACTGAAATTTTTTACAGTGATCCAAAGTTGGGCTTGTGTGAGTAGCAGGCAGTTGGACCTGATGTTTCTTGTAATCTGACGGGGTCTCTGGTGTTGGGATGATCCTGAGGTGTTAGAAAATCTCTTTTTCCCAGCCCTGAGACCAAAGAAGAAGGCAGAATTCCTTGGCTCTCATTCTCAAGGTCGTTTATTTGCTCTTATCTATTACACTGTCATTCTCCGACCTGCTGAGATCTGTCCAGCACGCCGGTTCATGGCGCACTGACTGCCTTCAGGGCGGTGCTGTCTTTTTATACTAAAAACTACATGTACTTTATTTACAACAATTTTCCAATACCTATCACTTCTGTTAGACAGTTTGTGTCTGCTCTAAACCAATCCAAAAGTGCCACCATCACAGCAGAAGATGGAGACTAAGAAGAAGAAGGAGAAAGACAGGACGTGCCCAGATTCCTCTATCTTGCCTCCTCAACCCCCATTCTAAAATCCCCGAAATTCTACATTTTCACCCAATGATAAATTTGCTATCATTCTATTCAAACTCTTGTGGCTTGCACATCTTCATACAAAGTTGGTAGTTTTTTTCCATAGGCTAAAATCAAAGGCATAGGTGTTTTTGACTCCGTGCCAAGGTCTCTGAGCCCTCTGCCAGAGCCTCAGTTCCTCCAGGGCAGCCAGAGGAATGTCCTGGATTCTGACAGTGGTCCTTGCCAGCTTGGGATACTCTGTGATTCTATGAATCTATGAATTTTTCTCTCAGTGAATATAGAATATATGTATTAACAGAGGTCAACATATACAACATTTTCCATGGAAACATTCAAAATACATCAGCTTAAAGGAATAAAGTTGAAACACCAATAGAAATATCTAGGACCTTTTTAGTAACACTGCCACTGTTTTGCAGACTAGTATAATGGAATGCAAAGGCAGTGATCTGGCCACAGGTATCTAGGAGATTGTGGCAGAGTTATCTAGGAGATTGTGGCAGAATTTTCTAAGAGATTGTGGCAGAGTTGTCAATAAAATATAGTTTGGAAAATCCTAGACCATCAGTCCATGGAGAATGCAGAGGAGAGAGGTAAAAATGTCAATGATTTTGTGACCAATCCCATTTAAGTGAAGAAATATAATTAGTAATAGTTTGTACGTTTGCTCTGTGTAACCACAGAATACACACAGACACTAATTCTTTTTCTTTTTATATTTTTAAGCTGTTCTAGTTTTCAGTTTTCCTAGTAAATGCACACTGAAACTTTATAAATATCAGATTTACAGCAAAGTTTTATTTGAATCCTTTCTCTATGTGTATTAATTTCTAGCAATAACTTCCAAGAAATCTGCACAGGCAATAAACAAGTCTTTATGTGTTTATTTATTTGTCTGAAACAAGAGTAAGAACTGTATGAGCTGAATATTAGAAAAATATATGAAAATTCCTGTTTAATTCAGGAATAAAATCACAAATATAATTACAACAGAAACCTTCATTGCTATGAAATAGTGTTCTTCTATAGTATTAATTCAGTGGTGACTCAGAAATTGTGCTGACACCAACTGAAGTCAACAGCAATTTTCTTATATATAGATGAGTCTGTGCATGACGAACAGAATATCAAACTGTTTCAGGCTTCTGACCAAAATTTTCAATGTTCACACTTTAAAATGCTATCAAAACTAATAGAGAAGTTTCACTAAGGTAATAGCTGTAGAATGCAGAACCAAACTTTGAGAAAAGTTAGTGAACTTCTCCAGCTATGTGTATTAATGATTTATCATTAACTGTGCTCTAGAATTAAGAAAGAAATTATCTTGGTAGTTTCTTACTTTTACTCCATAAAACATTGAAAATCAAGAAGACTAGATCTTCTTTTGTATCTTATTTCTATCCATTTTTGCTATTTTTACTGCTTCTTAATTACCTAGTAAGAAATAAAGAAAATAAAGCATACCCTTTCATATTCTTGGAATAACCTTTTCTGCTTGAAAGTCTCTTAAAAGACACAACCTCTTCTGCAGCAGGTGTAGTTTTAATGATCCTTTGATGCCATATGTCAAATTTCATCACTTGCTGTGAGGAGTGACATTTCTTTTGATAGCTCCTAGCAACAGCAACACCAGTTATTAGTGGTCACCTCATACACTAGACTAATAATTCCTGCAGCAAAAAACATTTAATTTCAGCTTCATTCTGTGCTTCACACTATCACTCATGCTGCTCTCCTCTGTTTATAATTACTTCTAAAGTAAAATAAATCTATAATATTTATTCAGTGCCCACTGTATTTGTTTTCACACGCACACTCACAAGAATGCCACTACATTCTGCATTAGGGCATTTTAAATCTGCCTTCTGAACTGGATTTCCTGTCAGCAGAGAGAGTGAATATGGAAACATGGTGCAAGGTGGAAATGGGGATGGCTTTCAAGGGCATGTTTGCCCACAGGTGCCAGGCAGTGGAAGTGCACCATTATTGTAACAATAAGCATACTGGGACATCAGCAGACATTTGGGTATGGAGCACTTGCAGGTTTTCCAAGAGGCCTTTACATACACAGGTTGTGAAGGAATATGATATTTCCCTCTGCTACTGTCATAATTATTCTCTGGACAGTCATACAGGTATTCTGATGCCACTGGAACCTTTAGATAAAGGAGTTACTTGTAGAGTCACCTTGATTTTCAAATGTCACTTTACATTTCTTTCTCTTCTAATGATACTTTTGTATCAGAAACATGTAATGACTTGTACTGCAGCTTTGCAAATCCAACATTATGTTGGTTACTCCTAATCAATGATACCTCTAACATTTTCAAATATGTAAACAAAGTAATAATTCCAAACCTCATTGTAAGAGGAAGACCAGGAAATGAAATGTCTTACTGCTGGGCAGAAGAATAAGGGAACTATGAAGTATCAAGCAATGACTTTGGGAAGGGAATCAATTTGATGCGTTTTTAGTTCAATCTTCATTAAAAAAGTCACTGGCATCTTTTGCAGAAGAGTAGGAACTCCAATTACAACAAAGCATGGAAACAATAGACATATTTACATATATTACTTCCCCTTAAAATTAAAAAGAGCTGATGAAGTACTTGTTCTGAGATATGTTGTTAATGAAATCCTTAAACTGCCAGAAGTAGGTACTGCAGAAATTATGGAGGACTGGAAAAACACAAAGACAACTTGTCTTTAGAAATAAGATAATTCAGTAACTCAGAAAAGTATAGACCAATCAAGTCAACATCAGTCACAGAAACACAGAATCACTGAATGGTTTCAGACCTTAAAGATCATTTGTTTCCAATTCCTCTGCTGTAGGTAATCTCTCTTAGAGAAGAAGAGAGATTTCTCATCCCTCCAATCACATTCCCAGCTTTCCTCTGAACCTGCTCCAACAGATCCATTTTTTTAATGCTGAGAGACTCAGAGGTGGATCCATTACTCCAAGAGGGATCTCATGGTAGCAAAGCAGAAGGGCAGAATCACTTCCCTCGATCTGCTGGCCACAGTGCTTTTAGTGCAGCCCATGATATAGCTGGTTTTCTGGGCTGCAAGTTGTCAGAGACTGAAAAAGTTCATGCCTCAAACACTGATATAAAGTTTTGATCATTATAACAAAAACTTTTTAAAAACATTATTAAAAAAGCTACAACCAGAGATGCCTCCCTGAAGATGCCTGACTGGGACTTTGGACTGTAAGTTAAACCACTAAGATTAGATAAAGGAAAGCCCATTCTTTAATCATCTCAGAACCAGGAAAAAGCAAACAAAGCTGAAGAAGAGGAATTAATCCACAAGAAAGCCAAAGTCAGCAGAGATTCTTCCCTGGCTCAGTTTGGGGTGGGGGAGACCACAGCTTGCAGAAGCCAGCTTACAAAGCCTCCCCTGAAACAGGGATGGGGGGAGGAGGTTTCAGGTGTAACCTCTGGTTAGAGGCAGTGACCCATCCTCCCTTACACAAACTGGCCCAGCTGTGAAACCCACAAACCCGGGACCCTGGGAAGGTCACATCTATGGGACATTCACATGAGAGGCAGCTGAGGGCGTGTCATGATCCATCAAAGACCCCCTGAAGTACCTTCCCCCACCCTGCCCCAGGTCATTCCTGAAGCCTTGCACCACAGGACTGCACGTGATGCAGCAAACCCAGAGTCTGTTGTAAGAGACAAGGGCAAACTCCCCCTGCCCAGGGAGGTGCCTGGATTTTCCTAACTAGCCTGAGCATATATTAACCCATCGGATTCTCTGCTTTCTGGGACGACCTTCAGCACAAAGAAGCCCAGCTGGAGAGGGTCAACAGAACATTGTTGGGATCCATGGAGTGGTGATATCCTTTTTATTCTGTTTCTGTCACTCTCTTTCTGTCTTCCTCCCACACACCTATTTTCTTTCTTTCTTTTTTTTTTCTTCCTTCCTTTCTTCCTTCCTTTCTTCCTTCCTTCCTTCCTTCCTTCCTTCCTTCCTTCCTTCCTTCCTTCCTTCCTTCCTTCCTTCCTTCCTTCCTTCCTTCCTTCCTTCCTTCCTTCCTTCCTTCCTTCCTTCCTTCCTTCCTTCCTTCCTTCCTTCCTTCCTTCCTTCCTTCCTTCCTTCTTCTCTCTCTCTCTCATATTTACTATCAAATAAAGCTCATACTCTTGTCTCTGCCATATGGTCTCATTTGCACCTTAATTCAGGCCAGACGCATTTCTAAGAACTTCAGTAACCAGATCTGGTTCATGTCCAGAGTTTCACCAGATCCTGGAGAAGTAGTAGAATACACAGACTAAAATAAATTTATCTACCTGGTGGATAAAAGTGTTGCGGTGCGTCCGTTTTTTATTTCAATAATTGTACGGGTTTGTTTTTTTGTACCAATTAATGGTCTGTTCCACCCCCCCTTTTTTTGTACTTTGTTTGAATATGGTTTGTTCCTAGTTGGTCCCTCCCCTGGGTGAGCAAGCTGTTCCTGCCAATCTCCCTCTCTCTCCCCAGACAGCCAATCTGGCTACAGGTTGTTCTATCTGTCAAGTTTGATCTTCCCTCCCCGTGTCTGTCAGTCTCCTCTCCAGCCCAGCCCGGCTTCTAGAAGATTCCTCTCTTCTTGAGCCGGGATTGGCCCCCTGGTCTTAGTCACACCCTTCTCCCACCTCCCATTAACTGTAACTGGTCCTATGCTCTGCCCTTCTTTTTCCCTACCCAATTATTGTTCATCCTCCTTGCTCCTCCTTTGTTGTATTTAAGCTAAGTTCACCCAGCTCTCCTCGGCAAACCTTCTCAGTCCTTCCCCAGTTCACCCCTCCCCCGCTCGAGGAATAAAATCCACTCGACGCTGCTGAGATTGTTTGCTGCTTCCTTTCCACACCCTGCCGACGTCGCTGGCGGCCTTACTCCCCTCATCCGAGGGTCAGGGTGTGCAGCCTGCCACCACAGCCGTGGGAGGGTGCACCCTAGGCAGAGAGATAGCCGGACCAGTCTCCCTGCTGGAGCCGCTGTCCGCTGCGGCATCTCTCTGCCCCCCTCGACTGCTGGACTGTGCTGCCCATTGCCAGCCGGGATTTAGGGCAGGTACCCTAGCATAGAAGGAAGAGTAACAGACATTTGTGAAGACTAGATCATATTAAACCAAATTAATTCCATCTATGACAGAGTAATAGACTCTGTGAATAGAAAGGAAGTGTTAGATATCACATATCTTCATTTCAGCTAGCTTTTCCACCTTTTCAGGATTCTCATAAGAAATCTAGAAAATTGAAACTGTTATGATATCAACACCTAATTGGCAACAGTTTTTTCCAGAGAGCAACACTCTCAGACTATAATATATCATACAGGGTTCTGTGAGTCTGGTATTCTAATAATTTAAATCATAAACAAAGTTAAATTTTGACAAAGTCCAAAAATACTGGAGGAAAAACATACATATCCAAATAAACTTGGCAAATATGAGAAACTGTGGAAAATTAGGATGTAATCTAGTAATGAAACCCACAGAGTTTTACGCGCAATTAGATGTAAATGGCTGCACAACCACGGGGTGTAGAAAACCTGTCTGGGCAGTAGCATTGCAGAAAATGCTGAAAGGGTGGTGAACAGAATTACAGTCACAACATATATTAATCAAAAATATCACACTAATGATGAAAACTCATTTAAGTTAATGAGACAAGAACTGCACTATTACCTGCAAAATACCCCTGAAGTCACAATTTCCTCTTCTAAGTGGTAGTAATATCTCAGCTGGAATATTAACTCCAGCTTTAAGCATCTTAGCTTGATTCAATTCATGACAGCCCATGTAATAGTAACAAGTGTGGAAATAGGTCATGGAAATGCAACTATGTCTAAAGTTGAAGAAAATAAGCTTATTAGATTTAGAAACATGATGATGGTCTTTGACTATGTAAAAGGTATTGTGAAGGGGAAGGAATAATGACATTACATAGCTAGGGAGAGAGGGATTTTTTCTCAGGGTAAAAAAATTTAGGTCTAACAGAAAGAAAGGTTAAATAGACCACTGGAACTGCTATCACTTGAAATATTTTAGAACATAGATAGCTTCATAAATGTTAGTTTCAGGAGTGACATAGATATAAATGATCCTGTTTTCAGTATCTATCTATATATTTGTTTACAAGAAAATTACTATTATACCCTGAAGATTGACTGAAAAACATAGCCTAGAGTAATTCCTGTAAGAATTATCATGGGTTCATGGATAATCTTTTATCTGTTTTACTGTGTGAATTTCTCACATACTAAAATTCAAGATTACAAACCAAATGAAACCAGTCTCTCTGAACTTAACTACCAGATTTAACATTTTCCTGTTGGATTATGCGCATAGTTGATTCTTAGGATTTTGCTCTCTTCCTGAAGTGTGTTACAGTTTTTATTTCTGTTTAGAATTATAAAATATGCTGAGTTGGAAGGAAATCACAAGGATCATCGAATCCATTTCCTGGCCCTGCACAGGACAACCCAAGAGTCACACCATGTACCTGAGATCATCGTCCAAATGCTTCTTGAATTCTGTCAAGCTTGGTGTTGTGACCACTTCCCTGAAAAACACACTTCCAGTGCCTGATCACCTCCCGGGAGAAAAACCTTCTCCTGATATCTAACATAATCCTCCCTCAATTCACTTAATGTCATTTCCTCAAGTCCTTTCACTAGTCATGAGAGTGAAGAGATCTGTACCTGCCTCATCTCTTCCCCTCACGAGATTGTTGAACAGTGTCATGAGTTGTCCCCTCAGTCTCCTCTTCTCTTGCTGAGCAGGCCAAGTCACCTCAGCAGCTCCTTGTATGGCTTCTTCTCCACAACCCTCACCATCTTCACTGCTCTCCTTTGGATACTCTTTAATAGTTCAATGGTTTTTTTATATCGTGGCACCAAAACTGCCCCCAGCACTCAAGGTGAGGCCACTCCAGTGCAGAGCAGAGCAGGACAATCTCCTCCATTGCCTGGCTGGTGATGCTGGGCCTGATGACCCCAGGACAGGCTTGGCCCTCCTGGCTGCCAGGGCACTGCTGACTCAAGTTCAACTTTCCATCAACCAGGACCTCAGCCCCTCATCCCCCAGTCTATACACACAATCAGGATTGTCCAGTCCCAGGTGTAGAATTGGTCACTTTCCCCTGTTAAACTTCAGATAGTTGGTGATTGCCCAGCCCTCTGATTTGCAAGGTCTTTCTTCAGGGTCTCTCTATCATCTAGATTTAGTGTCACCAGCAAACTTACCTAGTGTCCCTTCCAGTCTTGCCTCCAAGTCATTTATGAAGATGTTGAAGAGCATGGGGCTGAGCATGGAGCCCTGTGGAACCTCTCTAACAACCAGTCCCCAGTCTGATGTCACCCTGTTCACTATAACTGTCTCTGCATTTACAAATTCATTTCAAGTGTTTGAACATGCATTATCCAGTTAAGTTCACAATACTTCAGCATTATGTGCGGTATTGCAATAATATAGCATTCATTAATTACTATTTCTTCTGTCTTTTACAAAAGGAAGCTGAAGTGTGGACAAAAAATCACAAAAATCAGTGTCAAATTCAGGAATAAAAACTCACTTGATTCTTCTGAGGTTTCTTTTTCTTGATTACTGTCTCTCAATCTCAGTGGTCTCAGAGGGTTCACATGGTCAGTATATACTCATTCTGCAGGTTGATACCACCTTTAAGTACACTTGTATAGCCTGAAATGTACTGTAACTAAAGAAAAAACACTAAAAATGCATGTGAGAGAGCTCTTGTGACAAAAACATTATATATTAGAAAATTTCCTTCTGCATCATACATATTTTGGTTTTAACTATAAAGCAACACTGCTTCTGTTAATGCAGTCATGCTTTAAAATTTTTACCAATTAGTAAAATATTTGGAACCATATATTTTATTATCAAAAATAAGGAAAATTCTTCAAGATGTTTCAATAGCCAACCATAATGGGTCTAAATATCAAAAGTGTTAATAATTTCATTTTAATTTCTTCAAGTAGCCAACGTTCAGAAAGAAAAAAAGGTCAAATAATAAACCAATGTAGATGCTGATCCTGGATGGTATTTCTGCATTCTAAAATTTAGCCAAAATTCTCTAATGAGGACTGTATCATAGCAGGTAGAAAGAATCTCAGTTCAATTACAGGCAGCAACTTCCTTTTATTTTGTAAAAATTAAAGAGATTATTCAGAAATATTTAGTACTATGTGCATTAGAAGTCTGTAATTTCCTATGACACCATTACACTGCAAAAACAGATTTTATGTCAGTAATTTTGTTTTTACATCTGAAAAGAATCTATTTTACTTAAGAAAGGAATAGAAATAAAAACAGTTGTTCTTTCTCCTGCAAAGTCTTACAACTACAGCTAACTATAAAATATTTTTCTCTGGTTTAGTCTTTTTTTTTTTTCCTTTTGATGATACCAGTACAACATCCCTCTTTGTCCATCAAGGAAAATAATTTAAATGGCCTTCAATGCTCAGTTTTGTCAGAATATTCTATTATTCCTGAACATTTTACAACAGAGAAAAATGTACCTAGGCTTTCTGTCAGGATCTAGGAAATCAGGCAGGAGTTCTGCCTCAGTCATTCCTGGGAGAAAATTAGCAGAGGTAGCTACAGTCATTTCTGGTGAACGTTTTCAAGGCAGCACAGATGCATAATTTGTACTTTATACATTTTAGCAAAACCTTTAGTAGAACATGTGTTATTTATTTTTTTATTCTTTAAATCCTTATGTTATTTGGTCAGGGTTGTCTGAATTTGTCTTATATTTCTTGTAATTTTAAAAATCAATTCACTTTTGAAGAATTGAAAAGGAACAATTTTTCATGGCTATATTGTATATTTTACTAGAAAAATGATGACTGTCTTCCATCTTTAGTTTTTTCTCTGTTACCAGCAGATTGTAACTAAACCCAATTTACTGACCATCAGAGGGTTTAAAGAAGAAATATGATGTGCTTCTGAAATAAAAATATCAAGAAACACCAATGAGAGAAAAATTCAACATATATTACACCTAATCCTAAATTATTAGTAGTGTATTTCTCTGCAAAATAAGGGATTGCTTTAGGAAATCTTGAGACTGCAACTACAGTTACTTCAATTTATTCTGCAGTACTGGTAGAGCTGCCTTATCCCAGAGCACAAGAGGTCAGCCTAAAGCATCAGCACTGTTTTGTGGTCTTATTACAAGAAATGGTGAATAGCTCAGGGAGTTGCTGATTGCCCTTTACTCCCACAGACTTCAGTTCTTCAGTACCTAATGGTTTTAATCTCTTCAGTCCTAATGTCTACAATTAAACTGCAAAATATTTTCCCCCTGAGCCCCATTGTTTTCCACCATTTGGCATTCATTGATTTCCTACCCTGCTACAATCTCCCTGATTTCCAGCTGAAATAAAAAAGAGGAAGAATCGTGTTATTTTTATTTCCATGTTGGAGTTTTATGCTGCCATAATTGGCAATGTCAGCACAGCTCTGGGAATAGTTAACAGCTTTTGCCAAAGACAGAAGGGAACACTGAGGAAACAGAACAAAAATTAAGAGACAGATATTTACAAAGCAAATGACATTTCTTACAGTCCTTAAGCTTATTAAAAACAAGTTCACATCAGAAAAAACTATAGTTATTTATTAAAAGAAATTAAGAAAAGCATCAGATGAATAGTGAGCATCAGGCGTGACTTTTGTGCAGCCTGATGACAAGCAGTATTGATAGCAGAATAATTAACATTACTGAGCAAAAATCAGATCAAAAGAAGTGAGTATTTCAAAGCAGAAATGTTCCTTTTTGTGATATTTAGAAAGCAAGAAATTGTATGGGATCATTCAGTAAGTTCAAAGACATTAATAAGGACAACAAGTTCAGGCCTGTTCACCAACTATTTCCTTTTACAAATCTCATTTAGCAAGTGTGATGTACAGAATGCCACAACATCACACTACCTCACATTTGGGCTGATAACAGTAAAATCAATAACAAAAAATCAATATTTATTTCATATGACAAAAATCTGGGAAGGAGCTTGGAAATTAGAAGGACTGTGAACCAGAAGCCCTTGACATACAAGAACCTCAATGACAGCAGTATCTGTGCACAGGCATGAAGCATGGCTTAATGATTCCTTACCAGTTAGTTATATTGATAAAATTCATGCAAGAGTACTCAGTTGGATGATGCTGACCATTGCTAACTCCTGGATGCTCTTTCTGCCTATGCTCAGAGTGTATTTGCAAAGCAATAAGCTTTACTCAGAAACAAACATTGATCAATGAACAAGAGTATTTCAAACCCCAAATAAGACCTTTTGGCAGTATCTAGCATATCATGGTGCCAAAATTTACAGTTTTATCAATACATGAATGATCCATGCATTTACACATTTTGAAAGAGAGTAGTCATAAAGTTTAGCTAGGAGGTAGTTCAGTATGGCTGATGGAGCTGGGCTTTGTCTGAAATTCTATCACAAGTTTGCTTTTTTTTTCTGGCTTCGCTGACATTTGTTTAGCCCAAGCACATTATCACTGCTGTGTGCCATTCTGAGAGGGATTGTATATGTCTCTCGACATGGTTTTCTTCCTTATTTTTTTTTCTTTGTTCTGTCACAAGACATTTTTTTTTCCTATAATGATGAGCAGGGAAAATGTATGCATTACGCCTATATAGACATAATGTCATCCCTCCTGTATTCTTCTTTTCTCTATCTTTAAGGTTGGAGAAGCTTCTTTCCTTTTCAGTTTGACTGTTCTAAGCAGTCTCACATTAGCATTTCTCACTTCCTCTTTAAATTTTCCTTCAAACATTTAACTGAAAGGTGCTCATTATTTTTTTATTTCAAGGTCTAGCTGAGTGTCAGAAATAAAGGGGAAATATCTACCAGCTCTGCAGCTGCCAAACCAATTTATTCCTACAAATATGATTCTCAATCTCTATTTTCTCTTTTCAAGGTATTGAGACACCTAAGTCATATAAATCCATCTTACTTCAACCAAGATTTTCTTATTGGGACAATGTTGCTGAGTGTATGAATAAAATAAGCAAGGGAAACTTGGTCCACTGTGCATGAAGTAATTAGATCATCATCTTGGGTTGTAAGATGTCGAAATTAGCAAAAGAATCTGGTAGAGAATAAAGGCGATCAAGAAGTACAAATTCTTACAATATTTTGAAGTTTTGGAATAATGCAAATGTAAGGATTAATTTTTTTCCCTGCAGTCTTCCCAAAAATTCTTTTAGTTTGTTAGTTTGCTTGCTTTTTATTATGTAAATAGTTCTGATGGACTTGTTCAGAGAATTTTACTGCAAGGAGACAGAAAATGAAAAATATTCTCCCTGAGGTGAATGATGAGCTTCAGAAATGGGTACTCTGAAGCACATATTTCATGAACATTACTCCCCTTCCCTTTTCTGGAAACCACATGATCTTTGCCTTGTATAAAAGCTGTGTGGTCTCATGACTTCAAAAGCAGTGACAGGTATTTTTATGCTCTGTCTTTTAAGGAGAATGTCTTAAAAATTAAGTATTTAACCAGGTATCAGTCCATAAAGGAAATTGACACATAAAGAAAATCTTATGAGCAACCAGAGAGACAGAAGCCAAGTACATCTTGGAAAAAATGGAATAATAGCAGTGAAAAAGACTTACCAACTTGTACTCTGAAAGACCAGCACACACACTTTGGTGTAATTGAAATGTAAATGACAAAGACTATTACTGCCATCAATTATGTAAATTCAAATTAGATTCAATTCTGTGGTTTCACAATTTAGGGATTGAAGTCTTTTAAACACATAAACAGCTATTCACATCTCTAACCATTTTAATACTTAGTTTTGCCATTGATTCAGGAATACTTACATTTTGTGGAAAGGGCTAACAGCAGGCCTGTTAGCTAAAGCAGCGAGAAGAAGCCGAGAAGTAAGAAGAAGCTGATAAGAAGCTCTCTCCAAGGCTGTAACCAAGGAGATCGAGAGAAGAAAGATAAGAATACCTTGCAGCTGGATGAAGGAATGTTAGAAAGATAGGTGGAGTCACTGTAACTTTAACCAATAGCATTATGTTGATTTATTGTGGCCAATAGACCAGGTAGAAGAAGTATCAACAATTGAAAAGTGTATAAAAGTTAGCCATGTTAGAGAATAAAGTTGTTGCCAACTAAGACTGCTTGTAGTCTCTGCTTTGTGTCGTGACCGCCTCGACAACGACATTTGGTGACCGCCGACGTGATAAGGACATAGGCGGTGGGGGCCCGGACGGGGTCCTAACAGTTGGCAACCGTGACCCACTGGGACGTAGTGGGGGAGGCGGCGTTGGTGCAGCTGAGAGTGGCAGGTGGAAGCCACAGGAAGGTCCGGACCTGATATCCTTCAAGACACCTGGAAATAGGTGAGCCACCAACTAGTAATAATGGGACATAATTTATCTAAAGAGGAAGAGAATGTTCTGGCTACATGGAAAGTTTTGTTAAGTGTTAAGGGAATTAATACGTCAGACTATGCACTTCGTAGCATACTGCTGTGGGCTAAATCACAGGATCTTGGCACTGATCCCGACACAGCATTTAGTGTTAAGGCATGGAAAAAGGTCAGGGACAGACTGTGGGAAGTTATCGGAGCGGGAGATAAAACGGCTGTCGATCTAGCAGTTACCTGGAACTCGCTCTTCGAGGCTTTAAAGGAATGGAAAACAGAACAAGAACAAACAGAGCGGGATGAGGACGAAGAGTTGGGGCTGTTAACAGAATCTTACGGGGGGGATGAGGCAGAGGGGGCCTCTAATGGGGAAGAAAGTCCGAGTGCCATGCAAGTTACTTGGCAAGCTGCCAAAGCTTCCGGGAAGGCTGCCAAAACTTCTGGGCAACCTGCCATAACATCTTCTTATCAGACCTCTAAACCTCCTTATCTCACACCTGCGCAGCAGCTCGCGATGGTGCCTGTATATGCTACACCGCTACGCCAGTTAGCTGAAATGTCTCTAGCAGAGGGAGAAGCCCAGCTATCTGCCCCCCCTCTCCCCTCTGAGCAGCTTGAGCAACCTGCCAGGCCCTATCCTCCGTTACCTGACAGTGACAGCAACAGTGAAGCAAGTGATGAGTCGCCTGCAGTAACACCTGAGCTGGGGCAAGGAGCTCGGGTCCTTTCATCTTCTAAGAGCTCTAGCCTTACTGCCCCATGGACTTTGCCTCCATGTCAAGTAACTGTGCTTCCTCGACACCCTCGAGAGTTTTGGGAATTTGTCAGGAGAAAAGCAGCTGAAGAAAAGAATTGGGACATCATAGAAAGATTAGGTACTCCAAGAGTACCTCAGGAGGACAGTGCTAATGCAAATGTTGCTTGTGATAATCCTATGGCTTTTCCAGTTTTTAAAGCAGTTCCTGGAACAGGCACGCAGCCAGTACACAGTTTCAGCCTCCAACAAAATATCAAGTTAGAAGTGCAAATCAATGTTGTCACAAATATGATGTAGATGGAAATCTATTGTGAATAATGCCTCTCAGGGAATGAAATGACCATATAAAGATAGAAGTGTTAGTCTTGATTCAAGTACCTGAAATGTCTCTGAAGACAGAGTATTTAAGAAATATCAGTCAGATCCTATTTGTGGGGTCATCAGTTGATTCTTCAATGGTTCAGAGTTTTGTTGGTATCGAGTCTGTAACCTTTGTTGGTTTGAATTTTATAGGTGATACTGATAAATAAGGATTGTTATTAATACTGCATAAATACTTTCAAAAGGTTGTCATAAGCCCTTCAAACATTTTTTGTTGATAAGTTGATTATATAATGAGAATTCTCAGAATTTATGATAAGAATTATTAGCAAGGTATTGTAATATTTACAGCCAGCTTTTATGTGTTTCACTATCTCTTTGTGTGATCATCTACAAGATGTATGTCTTCAGAATCTTGTCTTATATTTCTTGACTACTCATGGTTTTTGGGTTTCTTTTAAATCTAGATTGCCATTTTTGTGGTTTTCTTCAGTTATTATATCTTCAGTTTTTATAGAGGTACTGCATGCCGAAAATTCAAGAGTTTTGCTGTGTTTGAAGAATTTCTATCCTGACAGAAGTTTCGGAAGGGATTCATTTATTTAATGGTTTGATTGATCTTTAATCCTAAGGTTTCCTATTCATAATTGCTGTTTTTAAGAGTCTTGCTTTAAAATGTATTAAGTGATATCCATTAATTAGAGTTCGAACTCTGGCCAAGTTCTAGCTCTACTTGAATGGAATGATTGACAATCAGCCCAGATGTTTTCTGCATCAAAAACTATTCAAGTCCTTTTGGCTTGGCAATTTGACCATATATGATAGCTGAGCCTGTTTTCAAAGGGAGTTTGGAGAAACATGAATCCGGACATGAGTTCTCCAGTTCTCTGTTGTTTTAAGGTTCATCAGCTGTCGCAGACTCTGGGATGACAGTTCAGTGTTGTAGTGATTGATAATTGTGTGATTTCAGATGTGTTATTGGTTATGTGTATTATCTGAATGATTTCTGTTTGCTGTTATCTTACATTTCCCTATGTAATATGACATAGAGATTGAAACAGAGCAGGTGAATGTTTTACTTTCATATAAGGGCACATTTTTCACCTTCAAAAAATTTTGAGATAATCCTCCAGTCCCTGCGGGGATGTGGATTTGTTTGTGTTTTAGTAGGTGCAGAAGTTTCGGAAAACAGCTCCAGGACCCCTTTCGCCAATCCAGATTTACAGGCAAGGTGGGATCCTTCGATTTTGGCGCAAGCTCAGCAAATTGGCATGAGTGCTGTAGCTAAAACAATGGAAATGGCAGCTCCAAAACAGAAATATGTCTCCATACAGCAAGATGTGTGAGAGGTCAGGCCTTGCTTGCCACCTTCTGAGTAGATGTTAGAGCCAGCTGAATAAAGCAAGCAGGCTCTGGCCTAATGTTTTTGTAGTTGAAATCATGCTGTGCTAGAGATTTAAAAGCAAGGCTGAAGAACTGCTACAGGTGTAGTGTAGAGAAATAGCTTGGGGAAAAACAAAGAATAAGTGAGGAACTTACTTATTAGTCAAGCTAACAGTATTTACTAATGGTTCTAGAAAAACTTACAAATCAGTAATCATGTGGCAGAATTCAGTCACAGGGGAATGGGACTCAGATGTAACAATAGTCCAAGGTTCACCATAGATTGTGGAATTGGCAGCAGTGGTCAAGGTCTTTCAATTGTTCTACCAATCTCTCAAATTTGATCACAGATTCAGCATATGATATAAATATGGACAGGTGATTGGAAAGTTCATTTTTGAAAGAAACAAGCAATGACATTTTAAATTCATACTTATCATGTATGGGGGCACTGCTGGAAAGCAGGGAGCGCAAGTGTTTCATTATTCACATTAAGGCATACTCATCCTTTCCAGGATTTTTTAGCAGAAGGGAAAACCCAGGTAGACAAACTAACCATGCTCATTTTACAGACTTTACTAGATATTTTTGAGCAAGCAAGGTTGAGCTATGCGTTTTTTCATCAAAATGCATAAGCACTGATAGAATCCTTTCATATCTTAAAAAGCCAGGCAAAGGAAATCATTAGTGCTTGCCCAAACTGTCAGCTTGGGCAGCCACCTGCATCCACAGGACCAGTCAGTCCAGGAGGATTGCAGGGCCTCCAGCTGTGGCAGGTGATGTCACACAATATCCATCTTTGGGAAGCTCAGAAATATCCAAGTCTCAATTGATACATTCTCAACAGCTCCTTTTTCAAAACCCAATCCACCAATTCTTAGGCATTTTTATAACACTACCCAGGCAAAACTAAGGGAGAATCCTTTAGTTTTGATCAGAAGTCCAGAAGTAGAACAAGTTGAAGGTCCTCTCAAACTAATCATGTAGAGCAAAGGTTTAGCTTGTGTTTCTACAGGATGAAGTCCAAAGAAAGTGTTGGTGAGACTCATGGAGCCCTACAGGACTCGGACACAGGAAAACACGGATCCCGGAACCGAAGAGGCACACAAACAAACGCAGAAGACAAGACCGTGAATATCTCCTCGAACAGCACATAAAAAGTTCAAAGACTTGGGGTTTCTCTCAGGGGCTTGGGTGTCATGGCATGGAAAAATTTCTCACAAGGAGTGAAGCCATGAGCTTGAGATTCGATCAGGTATTGCTCATGTGCCTCATTCTTCCATCTATTGCCTTAGGCAATGGAGCAGATTTGTCCATGGTCCAGCCAAAACAAAATGTCTGGGGGGCTTTGGCCAGTGCAGCAGGTTTGGATGGTGTCTGCTTGGCATGTTCGGGGCCAGGGAGATCGTTCTCAATGTATCTGGTGGGTTTGCCAGTGAATGAATGGCCGATTCCAAAAAATACTTCTATAAAGATTTCACAGGTCATTTCAAATCCTGTGAATGAGTAACATCTTTGGACACAGTTCCTCCCTGTGGCTCCTTTTGAATTTGAGGAGCTGGAAATTCTTAAGTCAGCAAAAATGAATTAATGAATTTTTGTATAAAGTTTTGAACTTTTGAAAGTGACACAAACAGAAAATAAGACAATGTCACTCCAAAATCATTATTTTTATAGAAACGCATCTGCTTGGTGCAAATACAGCAAGGTGACAACCAAAGCATCCCTCCAAGTTTCAGTACAATTACTACAAGGAATTTTTTTTAATTTTATTTGTGGAGACAAACTTAGCCTGCTATTCCTGCAAATGTCAAAGATAGTCCATGCAGCATTGTAAGAGTTTCATTGCTAACACTCGATTAGAGAATTTTTGAAAGAGTAAACACATAAGAAGAAAAGATTAGTGGAACAATACAGTCCAAATTGTGATAATCATGTACACACATGAGACAAGGCTTGGAGAATTGCAGTTGCAATTTTCTCCCCACAGGCAGCATCAGAAGTGGCCTTGACTCAATTGGATCATATAGGTTGCTAAATGAGCAAACATGCTTGAGCTGTTTTTCTTACACTGAGTGAAGTGCTTGAGCTGTTTCTCTTACACCCAGTGAGACTGTAACAGACATCGACACTAGGATAAGCAACTCTCCAAAACAGAGCAGCAAGTAACTATCTGCTGCTGGCACATGGACACAGGTGTGAAGAATTTGAAAGGATGTGCTGTATGAACATGTCAGATCATTCAAAATCAATTTATGAAAACATCCTTATTTTATCATGCACATTCGCAGCCATACATCGTTACCAGGATTTTTGTTGAAGGCAATGCCTATGTAGATTCTTTAGTAGCTGCTGCTGCAATCAAAATTGTACCAAATGTATTGCAGCAGGCAAATTTGTCTCATCAATTTTTTCATCAGAGTGCTCAAGCTTTACAGCAGCAATTCAAATTGTCTCCTGGTGAAGCAAAATCAATTCTTTCTTCTTGTCCTGACTGTCACATGACTCATGTTGCTCAGTATTATGGTATCAATACTGATGTTACTAAAATGCCAGAATTTGGTCGTTTTAAGTATGTTCATGTTACAGTAGATACTTTTTCTCATGCAATGGTTGCTTCAGCATTCACAGGAGAAAGAACTCGTGATGCTATTCGCCATTTTTATCATGCTTTTTCTATCTTAGGTGTTCCGTGTCATGTAAAGACAGATAATGGCCCAGCGTATGTTTCGCAGAAAATGCAAGCATTCTTTCGTGCTTGGGGCATTCAGCATTCAACAGGCATTCCACATGTCCCCACGGGCCAAGCAATTGTTGAAAGAGCTCACGGACTTTTTAAACGTCAGGTTCAAAAACAAAAAAGGGGGAATGCAACAGGAGTCAGCTCAAGTGAGATTAGATAAAGCTGTTTATGTGTTAAACTTTTTGCGTCCCCTACCTGACTCACAGTTATTTCCAATCTTTTGCCATTTTTCTTCTTTGAATTCTAAGCAACCAGATTTTCGTAGGAATGTCAAGGTATGGGTTAAGGATTTAATTACTGGTATGTGGTCTGGTCCAGTGGAACTAGTAACCTGGGGGAGAAGTTATGCTTGTGTTTTGACAGATAATGGTCCTCGATGGGTTCCTGCTCGCTGTGTTAAACCTTACCTAGAGCGCGCAGGAAAGGACAGGATGGATGGTTTCGCAGCTGAAGCAGAACGTGCAGATGACACTGGCTAAGACCATATATCAGTACTTAAAGATGGATGAAGGACAGGAATGATTGTATTAAGAATGGCAACTTTGTTGATAGTTGTGATTGTTGGTTTTGTGTGTCCCCTCTCTGCTTGGATTTTTGCAAAGGGCCCTGCAAAAATCCATAGCAGTTGTATTTACAGGTCAAAAACAAAAAGGGGGAATTGTGGAAAGGGCTAACAGCAGGCCTGTTAGCTAAAGCAGCGAGAAGAAGCCGAGAAGTAAGAAGAAGCTGATAAGAAGCTCTCTCCAAGGCTGTAACCAAGGAGATCGAGAGAAGAAAGATAAGAATACCTTGCAGCTGGATGAAGGAATGTTAGAAAGATAGGTGGAGTCACTGTAACTTTAACCAATAGCATTATGTTGATTTATTGTGGCCAATAGACCAGGTAGAAGAAGTATCAACAATTGAAAAGTGTATAAAAGTTAGCCATGTTAGAGAATAAAGTTGTTGCCAACTAAGACTGCTTGTAGTCTCTGCTTTGTGTCGTGACCGCCTCGACAACGACAACATTTTACTTCTGTCTACTGTCCCTTGATTGCTTTGTTTTGGTTACCTGGCAATTTTCCTGCTTCATTCAACTTTTTCAGACTCCAGAAATTAAAACTAAATAAATCCCCAAATACAGTATTTTATTATAATAATTGATGATGGTTACTGTAATAATTATGCCTATATTGATAATAATAATAGAATGAGGATTATAACCTGCTTTAATTTATATTGTTTTATACTTGTTTCTATTCAGTCTGCCTGAAGAACAAATATTGTTTGGCTGGTTTTCCTGTTGAGCAGGTAAGTGGGATAGATGCTTAGTCAGAAGTGTCATTCTTGTAGTCTCTACAACAAAAATCTTCTGACTTTTGACTTTAATGACTAAGATTCCCTCCAGGCTGCCTGTATCCCATGGCTGGTGACTGCTGATGATGCTGACAGCCATTCCTTTCTGATTCTGAAAGCATCCTTGCCATAGAGGAGCTTCAGCTGAAGCTGCCATTGACCTAGTTGAAGCCCATCATGGTCACACAAAGGTGCCACTTTTCTTTTGAGTCCAAGAAACTTAAGTAATATTTATTTACTCCCTGCAGTTTCCCATTTCCTGTTAAATATCACACTGTCCTTTTTGTACTATCCATAAGAACTCAGGCAGTCACAAGCATAGCTTTTATTTAGGTTTCTCATTCACTTTGCATCGAGGATTGACAAACCACTATTGATGGTTAATACACCACAATTAGTGTGTATGGTTTATAACTGTCTTTCTCTTTACATTTTTATTTCCTGAGGCTTTTTTTCTTTAAAAGTTTCCTATGTATTGTTTCTTTTTTTCCCATCTGCTTTCTAAATCTCCTTTAATACTGAAATATTTTTCACTAAGCTTCACTGGGAATACTCATCATTCTAAAAATATTTCAGAAGAATTAGCCTAATTTACTAAAAGTATACCAACCTTCCCATAATTAACTATCGGCTTTTCTCTTTCTTCTAAAAAAGAAAAACAGATAAAACAGTCTTTTAAGACTTTACAGTGTTCTGTAAAGATAAAATGCACCTGGAGCAAACAGTCATTAAAACATACAGATTGTTTGAAGCTATAAACGTATAGTCCATACACACCATATATCTGACCTTCATTCTTTAAATGTCAATGTCAATGTTGTATTACTGCATATTTTATATAAGTTGAACCTTTATATACATTTATATTGCATAATTCATAATATAAAAAACATGAATAAAAAAAGCTGAGTAATTTCAAACATGCAGCTGTTTAGAATGGACTTTTTCTTACTTTTTCTTACATTACACTTTTGTTCAGGTAACACTTTTGGTCCCATAATGAGTCCCACAGGTATTATCACTATTATAAAATGAAGCTTACAGTTGGTTTTGCAATTACACACACATCAAAGTCTTAACTATATTGTTCTTCACACCATGACTCTTCAAAATCAGCCTGCTTGAAAGTACACACATATATATATTTCCCACCATAAGCACACTTGAAAAAACATTTTTCTACTTCCAGAATTCAACTGCTAGAAAAGATGTTGTCACTTTTACTTTTTTACTTTTAAGGATGTTTTGCTTTCTTGCTTTCTCACATCAACTCTGACTGCTACATTCTGCTGTAGCATAGAGCGTACAGGCTGCTACTTTACACATTCATCATAGTCCACATTCTGTTAATGTGATTCAAAAGAACCAGTGAGCAGCTTTTCACCTTGTGTTTAAAAATGAGATAACCTAGAACTGATTAAAAATATCATACTTTTTTTTCTTTTGTGTGCTCCAGATGACACAAAGAATGAAGTAATCCTTTAAAACATTTTCGGGGAAAAAAAAAATTTCTTTCTGAAAATATTTTTTGAAACTAAAAACTACCCTATCTTCAGTGGGTTTCCAAATGTTGAATTTTCTGCCAAGTCTTCATGCCTGAAGTATAGCTACTCTGTTCTTAAAGGGAGGAACATCTGAGTTGTCATAAGGCATTTGTCATTCTTTGGCTTATTTGCTGAAGTTGAAGTTCTGTTAGTGTTTTTCCTGATTTTTTTTTGTTTTGTTTTCTTCAGGGCTGAGAATGACAGGGATACAACAAAGGGGGAAAAAAGTCATCTCTGTAGCCAAGATGCTTAGATGAATGCCCAAGGATGGATCAGTTGTGAGCAGTGCA
Organism: Setophaga petechia; assembly: GCA_024362935.1. Taxonomy (NCBI): domain Eukaryota; kingdom Metazoa; phylum Chordata; class Aves; order Passeriformes; family Parulidae; genus Setophaga; species Setophaga petechia. The sequence goes on from JANCRA010000008.1 coordinate 34,636,789, forward strand.
GGAAAAAAGCTAAACCAAAAATAAAAATAAAAATAAATAGTAATAATAATAAAAAAAACCCCAAAACTACTAAATCCAACTAAAAACCAACTAAACAAAAGCAAACAAGAAACCCCAAACCCAAAACCAAAACACAACAAAACCAAAACCAACCAACCAAACAAGCTCCAAAGAGAAAACAAAACAAATTCCCAACCCCTCCATTCCCACAGTTTTCATAATGTGAAGCATGAAACATTTGTTGCATACAGACTGCACACAGCAGCTGACAAGTACAGCAGTATCAGGAAAGTACTCTATCACTATAATTTGTTTTGCTTAAATCTCTAGGTGTGTTGAAAACAGTCCAGCTGTAAACAGGATCACATTTTGAACAGACAACTCTGAAAGTTACAGACAAGGGAGTATTTTAGAGCTTTTGGGACATGAGCTGCTGTGCTTATGAAAGCATACCCTCTAGAGCACTGTTTACTGGCCTTTTAAATAATTGTCAAGTATCATAAGCCACTCTAATTGGATTCTAGGAAACAATTCACAATAGAAAAATATTGCTACATTTTTCTCTAATGAATGATTTATAAAACAGACTGCAGTTTCTTTATATTTGTTTGTTATTCAGCGCTCTACTTGGTCAGTAATTCTTGGCTATGCTTTTCTCATGGTTAAAATTTGTGCAAATATATATTCCTTCAAATTCTAGGTGATTTGAGCCATTTGAGCGATCATACATGACAAGTGTATGTGTTCTGAATGAATGTGTCCAACTCATGTAATTAGGTTTTCAGGATAAATTAACTTGAATTCAAATTAAAAATTATTGTCTCTTAGAATTGTTCACCATTTCTGTCAGATTTTTTTATTAACAGTATTTTTCTGGATTGGGCTACCAGTTCTTATCTGGTTTGTCGATGTTCAATTGTAGTGACTTTCCTTCTCTTCAGGGTCCACCACTTCTAATTAACACAGGGAAAAATAAACAGACAGAACTGGGTTCTTGCCTTCTCTAGAACTTAAAAGTGCCTTCTCTCTTTCATTTAGTCCAAATCTACCTTCCTCAGACTTACTCAGTCATGTACTGTAGTCACATTTAGTTCTGCAGAGAGATCTTCATTTACTCATCTCTTTGAGTGTTTGAGGCAGTCCCAGTGCGTATCTCTTCTATGTCTGAAATTATTACTTTCTTAGGTACATGCATATGTCAATTCCATGTAAAAACCCCAAAGATTTAACAGGATTTTAAATACTACAGGTATAGGGGCCAGATGAAGATTGTTGAGCAGACCAGTTTTCAGAAAAAATTACTGCTGTATTTGGTTGCTTTCACAAGTCAGCAAATGTGTGTTTGAAAAGCCTACAAATATGTCTTAAGAAGACATTGGAGATAAAAGTAGAGCAGGAGATAGAATTGTCCACTGAAGAACTGAAAATATCAAGGCAACATAGGGCAGAGAGAGAAAAGGTAGAGGTGTAAAGAAGAGCACAGAGGCATTCAAGATTCAGCTACATGGCAGTAAAACATTGCCACAGAATTTCAACGAGAAGAGAGGGAATTGAGAAAGAACCAAGGCAACAAGATTGCTTTTACTACAGAACACCTAACTGTGTATGGGATGTAATCCCAAGGAGCACTGCTAATCACATTGATGGGATGTGTGTGGGGCCAGCAGTGCCCTGCTTCATTACGTTCATATGGCACCTGTCAGTAGAGCTGTACGTGTGCAAGTGCTGACAAAATAAAAATGCAATTTGGCCAGATGGCTTGCATTCCATTGCAATGCTGCCTTCAATCAGCCTGGGTGGAAGACAACTTGTCATTGCATCCTCTTGTCCATCCATCTGACAACACTAATCCCCTGCCATTCAAATCTGTCTTGTCCCCAGCCCGACTTCCCAGCTGTGTACTGACACAGCACACGTGTTGCTTATGCTGCTGCTCTTCCTGGAGATGACTCATTTCTTCTGGCCTTCCTTAGACTTTCTGCTTCTTCACCAGCAGCTCTAGCTGTCTCTTTCTGTCCCCCTGTGCTTTATTCCCTTTAGTAAAATTCCATTCATGCTGTTTACATCTCTTTGGGGAAAACAGGATTCATACAAAAATGATCCAGTCCTCTTTAGGCTGTCTCCCAAATTGGTTATTTACATATGCTTGAGAGAGTGCATCTTCCCCAGTTCAATCATTTCCTGACCTCAGCAATTCCATCATTCAGTCACACACGTGGGAAGATGAGGGCTGGAGGGTTTTTTACTGCATTTTTCAGGTCTGCTTGGCACAGAATCAGTTTTACTGTATTTTGTGAAATTGCCAGGCATCTTGCAACCCATTTTTAATTAAAGGAAGAGCTTTGATTAAAGACAAGCAAGTATGGCAGCCAGTCCTTAAAAAAAAAAAAATAATACCCCAAAATCTCAGTCTTCCAACATTTTTTCAGTTCTCTGGGTATATCATTGAAGCCTCCATCACAAGGATTATGTACAAACATGAAAGCAAGAGCCAATTTAAAATATCAACAAAAGTGGCATTTCTCACACTGTGACCAGTCAAACCACAAGCACTTCCTAGCTCACATCAAAGATAACTTTAAAAATTGCTCAGATAAGACCAATATTTTTGCTGCATTCCCTAGGACTAAACAAACCTACTTCCATCAGGATTAATCAGTATTACAAAGTCTGCTTGGTTTAATCTATCTTGTGTGCTTCTGGCAAAGATAACCATACCCATAATCAGCCTAAAGGTCAGATCATGGAAAAGGCAGTATTTATTTACCTCTGGGGCACTGACAACATCACTTACTGTATTTTTTCTATCTCCAGTAGTGGCTTTGTCTTGTCAGTCACTAAATGGAAACTATTAGCAGCAGTAGAAAATTATGCTTCATTTACAAAAATTAAAGAAATTCATGAATAATGACAGATGGTGGTATATGTTAACTTCAAATGCATTTATTAGGTACATTTCAATAGTATATTCACTTCAGATATTGGAGTAAATTGTAGAACCTCAGCACAAAACTAGATCATGACATATAACAACAGAGCGCAGTTTTCAAAATATGTTGACTCATGATAAGTTCAAAAGTTTTTATTTTCTTTTTAAACAGTGTTTCTGAAATTATGAGCCAACAGATATCAATGGAACACCTTCATTAAGGAATAGACCCATATCCTTACCTTTGAATCTGATAACTGGAAGGTAACATTCTTCTTACAAGGCAGACTTCATATATAGAGATATATAGATAGATATAGATGTAGATTATATAGATATAGATATAGGTACTTATTTCTATTTCTTGATCTATGTAATTTTGTCTATAGATACACTATGTAGGATAAATATTGGTAAAATAGATCTAGAAATATTTAAACAGGTCTAGGTCAGAAATAGATCTAGATAAAATAACTAGATAAAATAAACTGGAAGTTTATTTATAAATCTCTATAGTAAATTATTTAAAATTACCAAAGTCTGAGTCCTTTCACAGTCCAAGATTTGGATGCAATTTAACATTTAGGAAAAGGCAGAGAGTACTGACCAAAACACATTGATACCCTCAGTTTTGTGACCTTGATTTTTCTAAAGTAATTGAGTTATATGTAGTAGATAATTTGTTTTTCTAGTGAAAAGTTAATTAATCAGATAGACCGATTCTTTCTCCCACTTAAATACATCAAGCTCTGTAAACATTTCTGAACAAAATTTTGCATAAAAAACCAACACTTGATTTCACAAATGTTTATTACTTCTTACTTACAGCAAGAATTGTCTCTGCAAAGAAGCCAAACTTTTTTACAAACAAAGATATATGTTTCCTTTTGATCTGACATCTCTAGAAGCAGTTAACCTGCTACAACATGAACATTGACAATGTGATTCACTTTGGACTCATAACTAATTTAAACTAAAATTTGAGTGGAATCAAGGTCAAAAAAATTAATTTAAATGTCATATAACTGGGCAAGAATATTACTTATTTCTGAAAAAATTCTGTAAAGTAGTGGAGGAGGTGGTTAAAAGACTCTCAATTTATTTTTTTTTCTAACATCTGGAGCTAGTGAGGTATTTCAATTTATAAAGTCCTAGCTATTCTGGCAGATTCACAACCACTAGAAACCTATGTTATATTTCAGTGGGGGTAGGAAGTTATATAATAAATTTTTACATCATCTTTCAAAACTATTTCAAAAATATTTCAATGCATATGCCATTAGCAATAATATCTCTTCTTTAAAGGTCCCTGACTAACTAGAGAGATCAGCCTGTTAATATTGTAAAACTAAATGTTGTAGGTTTGAGCAGTTAACAGGTGGACTAATTAAGGATCAAATGGTTTCTCTAGTGTAACTGATATGCTAATAAGAAAATAGATCTAACTTTACAAAGGCAATCATATATTGGCTGTGTTGGTGAACTGCACTTCCCAAAGTGATAAACAGGGAGGAAAAGTAATCATAAAATCATAGAATGTTAAGGGGTTGGAATCTTAAGGGAATGGAATGGAATAGACCTTAAGCATCATCTAGTCCCAGCCCCACCCTGTTTTGGGCAGAGACATCTCCTACTAGAACAGGTGACTCAAGGCTTTTTCTAGTGTGACTGTGAACATTTCCAGGGTTGGGACACACAAAACCTCCCTGGGCAGCCTGTTCCTGTATCTCACCCCCTCCAAAGTAAAGAATTTCTTGCTAATATCTAACCTAAATTTCCCCTCTTTCAGTTTGTACCCATTACTACTTGATCTATTACTACAATTCCTGATGAAGTCCCTCTCCAGCATCTCTGTAGGCCTCCTTCAGATGTTGGAAGGTTGCTGTGAGGTTTCCACACAAGCTTCTCTTCTCTGGGTAGAACAGACCCAACTTCCTCAGACTGTGTTTTTATGTAAGATGCTTCAGCACTTTTATCTTTTTCCTGACCTCCTCTGGACTTCTCCAACATTTCCATGTCCTTCTTATGCTGAGGGCACCAGAACTGTACCCAGTATTCCATGTGGCTCATCAGAGCCCAACAGAGACTGAGAATCCACCCTTTGAACTGCTGGCCTCATTCCTTTGATGCAAGCAAGGATTTAATTGGCTTTCTGTGCTGTGAGCTCACACTGCTGGCTTATGATGAGTTTTTAATCAACCATCACCCCCAAGTCTTGCTCTTCAGGGCTGCTCACAGTCACTTGCTACCAAACATGTAAATGTGCCCGGGATTGCCACGGCCCAAGTTTAGGACCTTGTGCTTCACTTTGTTGAACTTCACAAGGTCTGAACAAGTCCACATCTGAAGACGGTTCAGGTCCCTCTGGATGGCCTCCATTCCCTCCAGCATATTTTCTGCACCACACAGCTTGGTGCCACCAGCAAACCTGATCAAGGTGCACTCAATCCCACTGTCCATGTTGCCAACAAAGGCACTGAACAGCATTGGCACCAGTACCGACCTCTGAGGGACACCACTCGTCACCAGTCTCCACAGGGACAATGAGCCATTACCACAATGTGTACAATGAAGTGCACCCACCTGAAACTGCCTGCAGAGAAAATGCAAGTGCAAAGAAACAACAGAAATTACATTGTGTGTATAAATCAGAGGGGTGATTCCCATACACTGGAAAAGTGTACAGCAGAAGAGAAGGGATCAAATTCATTTTTCAGCTTTAGTTACCAGCAATAGTCAGGGTCACATAAGGTTGAGGATACTTGTGTGATGTTACACAGGTCAGCATTCTATGTATACTCTTATGCACTGAATCTACTACAGTGACTGGCAGTCATTTGCCCAAGCCAGGGGAAAGGCAGTTTGCTATAGTTGTCTGTCTGTTATGAAGATGCCATGATTTCTAGTACTTGGAAGGCCTTCAGATTATCTGTATTGGGATAAGGGAAAGAGCAGAATCCAAATGAGACAGAAAAACAATAAAGTAAAAAGGTTATCAAAAGAGCTGGTTGCCTTTTTTCTTTTTCTTTTTCTTTTTCTTTTTTTTTTCTTTTTTTTTCACTTTTTCCTTCTCATTTTCTTTTTTCTCTTTTTTTCTTTTCCTTTTCCTTTTTCCTGTTCCTGTTTTTCTCTTTTTCCTTTTCCTTTTCCTTCTTTTTCTTTTCCTTTTCCTTTTCCTTTTCCTTTTCCTTTTCCTTTTCCTTTTCGTTTTCCTTTTCCTTTCTTTTTTTTTCCTTTGCTTCTGAAACCTAACAGCATTTAAGAAAGAGTGAAAGTGTAGTAGGGATATGGAAGGGAGAAAAAGGCCAGAATGCCTAGGCTGCTGGTCCTGGTGTCAGAGGGGCTGGAATCAGAAACCAAGGATTGGTGAATGAGGAGAGGAAATTAAAATATGGACTTTGGAGGGGCAGGCACTGAGCCAGTGTTCAGCTGCAGCAGCACATGACCCATAGCAGCACATCAGCAGTGGAAGATGCAGCTTAGAGCTTCTGAGAAGGAAGGCCTAGGCTTTATTCATGACTACTTAAGTCCCAGAAGGTTGGTTCTGCAAATTGTAATTTTGCTGCTGTTTAATATTCATTAATGCTTAAAGCAATGACAAGGACTATGTACATATTATAAATATATAGATTAAGATAGAGAATCTTTTATGTCTATTAATTTCCTTCCCCAAGGACATAAAACCCAATTTTTAATGCCTAATGTTCCTGAATACATGGAAATCACATTAACAATTTCAGAAGGGCTTCAACATTAAATAAGTTTAGAGAAGTTTTAGTTTCTCTGTATTGCCATAAGACCTTGTAAGGAAAAAAAAGGAAAAAAAAATATAAAAGTAAGTTCATTTAATTTGGTTTTCCTGGCTAACATTTCTTTTCTTATGCAAGAATATATTTATTCTTCTTTTACCATGCTGTAACTTCTGCACTGATTAGAAGTGCACAGTAATGCAATATAACAAACTTTTATTTTAATAAATGCATGCATAGATAATAACAATTTCATTATCTATATATAAATAGTATATAATCTACAATATTTCCAGCATATAGCGCACAAAAAAGACTGATACGTATGAAAACACTAAACTATTTTTCTCTAATTGTATTTAAGTAAGGTCTGCTTCACACTTTTGGCTAAACATTGATTCCTCATTTGAATTCTAGTTGCTATTCCTACTAATCAATAGGTTCTGGCACCCATTTCTGACTCTTTGCTGAGTGCATAATGTGGTAGTACGTGAACTAGCTTTTTACACCCCCGAGTAATCTGTGCTATTTTCTAAGCACACTGCTCCTCTTCTGTTTCCTTTCTGTGCAGTATCCTTCTGCTAGAAAAAAAAAGTTTAAAGCAAAAAAAAAAAAATTAATAAAAACCAAAAAGCCAGAACTGAATGCATTGGTTCTTCTTTGGATGGAGTTAATTGTTTTCATATTAGCCCATATGGTGCTGTGTTGTGGATTTGTGACTAAACCAGTGTTGATAAAGCACCAATATCTCTGTACTGCTGAGCAGTGCTTACTAAACATCAATATTTTCTCTTTTTCACACCAAACCTTACAGTGAGGAAGCTGGGAAAACACAAGGTTTTGGAAAAGCTCACAATCAGGACAGCTTGTATGAATGGCCAAAGGGACATCCTGACATCCTATACCATATGATGCTGGGCTCAGCAAAAAATCTCAGGGAAAAGATCAGGAAGGAGAGATATTTGTGGTTATGATATTTATCTTCCCAAGTAACCTTTATTCAAACTTCTGTGGAAGTATCAATTCTTCAGCAATTTGTCAGCAACCATGTGTATCGTGACTTTTAAAGATACATTTCTAAGATTGCATCTGGGTCTTGGCTAAAACTTGTCTAAATCTATGGGTATGGGGATATAATTGCCTGTTGATGAAAAATAATCAATACATTTCTTGTTTTGCTTTGCTTCTGTGTGCACCTTTATTTCACTCTTTTTTTTTTTTTCACTGTATTTATCTATAACCAAAACTTTTCAGGTTTTGCTCTTCTTATTCTCTCCACCATCCTGCTGAAGGGCAAGTTAGTAACAGCTGTGGTGGTCAACCCACCACACAGGATGGCATTAATAGGGCTGATGGATATTTATGGTTTGGCATCTTACAGTTCACTTATACTTGTCAAAGCCAGTCCAAAAAACAGTGCTCTAATTTGCACTGAAAGTTACCACATGTGGTTATGCCACTCTGTCAACTCCAGGTTGTGCTATTGAAACTTTATTTAAAATGTGTGTTTCAGTCCATGTTTTGGAAATGGGGATAACAACCTGGCAAACTGTTAAAGATGTCTAATTTAGACATTACCTCCTATCATTGTGCAGGTCTTTCTTAATAAACCTATATCCTTGTTAAAATACTCCAAGTAAAACTATCGAAACAGTGAGCTTACTGAATGAGATGGTCCAAGAATACTACCTTGAAATCAGAAGCAAACTTCTGTTAGAAAAAGGAGATGTACAGGAGAACCACCAAATTAGGAGCTTCCAAACACAGGTGTTGGAATAAATTAGGTGAGACTATTTTCTTCATGCGGAAAAGCCAAATCTTTATTCACATAACTTATTTTGTACAGTTTTCACAGACCTCGTGTGCAACATCTGTTGACTGGTAGTTTTCTTGCCACTTCATTTAATGGCCAAAAGGTGATTTTTATGTGGTAAGGTTCAAGCTGTTTACATTTTTCTTTCGTGGATTCTCGTGGAACAGATCTAACGTTTATGCAGGTTTTACATTTATTTTTCACCCAAGAATAGGTTGTTATGTTAACAAACTATTCGTACCAAGATTGTTTTCACATGGGAACTTGCCAAGTGCTAGCTGCACTTGGAAGAAATGACAAGCTAGCCATTGATTTAACAGAGCAGACCTGACTCTACCAGGCCTTTCTTTTATAATTTCTCTACCTGTCTGCAACACATGGGTTACCTGTATAACATTGAAGTATTACACAATTTTCTTTCTCAGCTTAAGAATTACAGAACTCTTCAGTCTGTCCTAGCAGATCTCATGGTATATAGCAGATTCTGAAATATTAATTTGTGAAGATAGTACAGCCACACAATTACAGGAAATTAGTGGGATAGGAAGCTTGATAAAGAAAATGTAAATTTATGTATGCAATTTTTGTGGTCATCACTTTCCAAAAAAAGTGTAGAAATAATAGCACTGTTATTACAAGGCCCTTTTCAATGATCAGAACAGGTTTTTAGTTACTTTATAAATTGCCTAATAATGATCTTAGCTTGATAGGGATGTCAGTTAATTATTCAATGATTAACTGAGTTATATTCAACATTTTGAGCAAAAATTGGCAATATTTGGAGCTCTTGTGTGCTGCATCCAGTGTAGCCACTGACCCAAAGCTCTCTATATCTGTCTAATAATTTGACACAGATGATCCTAAGATGCTTCTTTAAATGAAGATCTGTTGACTACAGATGGTTAAACCAAACAGTGCAAACATGTCCAAGCAAGAAAAGGAAATAATGAAGGCTGCTTATCACGCAGTGCTCAATTTGTGCTGAGGTTACGTACCCTCCTGTCAAGTGTTTAAATAATATAATTGAGTGAGCACGACATCTTTGTCCACAGACCTCCCAAGAGAAGTAACTAACACCTATTTCTGGCTGACAAGATTATCTCACCTATTCTGAGCTTCAACATGGTTTTAACAGCTTTTTTTGCAATGTCTAGGGCAGTAAGGTAAACTACTCTTTATCCTTATCTGTAGGAACTGAGAGACATTTTAACTGGCCACATAACCTCTGCTATAGTCAGAGAACTTGAATAAAATTAGAGAACCCTTGGAAAAAGCATGCTGATATCTGTGGTCCTCAGTCCATGGAAGTTCTTCCCAGTTTCTGACTCACTAAACCAGAAACATAAACTATATTGCAGTGGTTTACTAATTGATTTGTTTATTTACTTGTCAAGGAAAATGTTAGCTAATAGAACTCAGGTACAATCTTGGTAGAGATAGAAAACTTAAGGCTAGAACTAAAACTTAGGCTAGAAACTTAACCTCACACTCTAATTGGTGTGAGTATCCTCATGGGGATGCTTTCAGGAGCATCATTGCTCCCAAGGGGAAAATTCCTCCCCTCGGGTTATAAATAAGGCAATAAACCTATTGCTTCTTAATTCATTAACAACATTAATATGTTGTTTATATATTTGTTTTTGATAATACATTCCAAAGCTTGCATGTTGACCTTTTCTGGAAATTTTTCCATGTCTGTGGGTACAGGTACCAGATAGAATCAAATTTCAGAAAGCTGAGAATTAAGCGGTGAAGAGAGGCTAAAGATCAGGGGTAAAATTGCAACCAATACTAAATTATATAAATACTATTTAATAAACAGAGATAATACTATCTTTTTTTTCCATTGTGACATACTAAATTGACATAATGCCTTGATACAAAAAAAGAAAAAGTATAACCATTAGCAAAAAGTTCTATATTATATTTTTGTTCTGTGCTCACAAGGATACTTGTCAAAAAAAAAACACTTCAAAAATTTTGAGATTGAATTTTATAACAAAATTAGGATTTTTTCTCACATATAAAAAAAGTATCATGGCCACAGTTTGTTTTATTGCATTCTAATGCAGTAAAGATTTTGTCAAACTCTGTTATTTATTTCTTATTTAATGTCATATATGGTCACCATTTTTTAAATTTTCTGACCTAGAGCATCACAAGTAACTCCTGAATCACTGACAACAAAAACAAGATCATGACTGCAGCATTCTTCTAAGACATCTTTACTTTCATTCAAATGGATATATAGCAATTGCACTCAAAGAAAATTAGTAAATATTAAATTTATCCTTCTCAACATGCTTTTGTACTCAAGATGAAAAAAGAAAGTATAAATATTCCAACAAATAAGTATTTCCAAAAGATTTAAATTCATTATAACATTTTCAGAATCTTTGAAAAATGGGGGGAGACATGAACTTTGTATTGATTCAGAAAGTAATTTGGGATACTCTGGAGCAAAATCATGCTACTCTGTGGTGACCCCAAGTATTTTCTGCAACACAAGTGTCTATTAAAAGTGTTTAAATTTACCATTGCTAAAAAAAATCCAACAAAATTAACTGCACTCTAAAGTGGTTTTTTTTCTATATGATATGGAGGAACTTCACAGTTTCAGACACATTGTTTTAAATTTGATGGAGTCAATAGGCAGCATTAGTTTGTTACTAATTACAGTCTTGGACTAGTTCTGAAACTAACTTTGTAAGGAGAGTAATTTCAGAGCCAATAGCATCAAGAAGGTATCATATCAGAAACATTCTTTGTGAGCTACTCTTCTCTATCATCTGTCATTAATGAAAACTATGCATTTGATCAAACTTTAAAATATCCAAGTGGCACTGAGTCTCTTCAACCAATGAACAGCTTCTCAAGAATTATCTGTAAAAACACACATATCAATTTGTATTTTAGTTTCCACTTTCTTTCAAGCAAAAATAATATTTTGATAATTTTATCCTACATAAAAGTATTAAAACCAGAGTGTTCTATCTATGCATCTTCCAAATCAAAGCAAAGTTTCCCGTTATTGTTGTGAACATAGGAATCCCTCCCTTTAATTACAAAAGATTAAAGGAATTACTGCTGAAATAGACAAACATAATGATAGATAAGATTAAACAGATATTTGTGAAACCCTTTCCCCTAACAAAGGAGTGGCAATAAAAAATTATTATTATTATTATTATTATTATTATTATTATTATTATTATTATTATTATTATTACTTTGGGGTGCTTTATTTTGTTTTATTGAATAACTAAATTACAATTGGAATTGGTGTCCCTTTACCTGAGGCACAGAATTTTACAGATCTCTTCCTAAAGAACCCTCTACTGATATAACTGTTAGATTAACAATTAATTTTTACCCATTCTCATAAAGCACTATCTTTAATTAAAGAATAAATCAGAGGCATTTCAGACATGAAAATATCAATAAACTCTGCTGAAGGTAAAAAAATTTTCCATTCTTTTTCAGTTCTCTAAAGAGACAGAAGCATTTCTGTACTATGTATTGTCATTAATATCCGCTGTCTTTGGTCCTTATTAAAGTATTAGAAGACTGAATAATATAATTATTTTTCATATGAGGATAACTTTCCCTTTAGAATGGTTGAGAGATGATGTTCACCAAGTTTTAAATGGGCCAAATAATAGTACTTCTGCATATGTCTTGGGAACTACTTCTAGTTTGGGAATTCTCACCGCTAATGCCTACTTTTTTTTTTTTTTTTTCCACTGCAAAATTTTAATTGGATGATTTATCCACACTACCACTTGTGGAAAAAATTCTTTTCCATTTAACTAAGTATCAGGTAATAATTTTTTTTTTTTTTTTTTATGGCAGGGTGGATGATCACACTTTTAAAAAAGAAAAATCACCAAAGAATTTGCATAAAGAAATAATCTATTGATAACCAAACATCAAAAGCAAAAACTATACTAGAATTACACAGTCTGTCCTATGTCTGATCCTTTAAAAACCTTTAGTCAGGTAGCTCAGTCTATCTCATACTTCATTATCTTCTTCAGACTTCCCAAGATCCATAAATTGCCTGCTTAAAGATTTCATATCCACTCAGGTCAGCTTGGATGAGTTTTACAGTAGCCCAAGGTCTATCAAAAAGAAAGTAAAATTTTGAAAGTAAAATCACCAGGGACTCAACTAAATTATTCTCTTTTCATTCACAATCTCCTTATGTTCATATTTTTCTTCCAGATTCATGGCAGCCTCCTAAGCACATGGGAGGTCAAAGGCTATCTCTGAAAAAAAGTGTGATTGTACAGGAAGATGAGGAAGACACCAGAAGGATGCTGGAGGATGAAGGCATGCTCCCTCTCCAGCTGTGTGAATGTGCTTACCTTTCACTACCTGTTCTATAATTGTTACAAGAATAGCCTTTTATACCAATATTTTATTTTCTGTGTCCTTTGACAAACTTTATTTAGCAAACTTTCACAATGCTTATGCGATATTTTTAAGCCTTTTGCTGACTTCTTGAAGTGAATCACTTGGACTTCATTTTATACACCTTCTTTCTTATTACAAATGCATTATTTCTCCAAGTAATCACCTCTCATCCTTTCCTAAGCTTCTTAGGTTCCTGTTGATTTAATCCCTGATTTCTGTGGATATCACTTTTCCATTTAGTAAAAAGCAAATTATTTTCTTTAAAAAAATGCATTTATCACAGGTTTCTACAGGTTGACATGATCAAAAGAGAAAACAAGACTAAGAATATTAATTGCTAAGAATTAGTTTGTTATAAAATAATTCCTTGCTTGAAAAGATGCAGTAAAATTCATATACATAAGTACTGCCAGGAAAATTGTCAGCATGCCAAGAATACTTTGGGTGCAGGTTTTTTCAGGCAAGATAGATCACTGTCTGCAGATGTAACCTAAAGGAGACAGTTTCTTCAAAAACAAAACGTTTTCTCCTCCTTATTATGAGGAAAGGAAACAGGGAGAAAGGACCTCTAGCATTTTCTACCTACCAGTGGGAGACATTTCATATAAAACATCAAAGACAATAAAGTCTTCAGTACATTTACAGATTCTCTTGCCTTTTCCTCTGGGGAAAAAAAACAAAACCCTCAATTCTGGAATTTTCATTTCATTTTGCATAAAACTCACTAAATTGTATTTCGAAGTCTTCCTTATATTTCAACCTTTTTGAATTATCCTCCTGGGATACTATTATTTCCAACCAGAAACATGATTTTCAAACATTGTGGTCATTATCTGGTGTTTTCTCAGTAATATATTCCCTTCTTATTTTCCCTAACACAACATATGACTTTAATCCTGTCCAGGCTGTCTAACTTTCCTTTTTTTCTAGCATGATTCCAATCCATACTTTTACAGCAGATTTCCACAGCTGCTATAGCTTTGTTCTAATTCTGATTTTTTTTTTTTTTTTTATTTCTTATGTATTCTACAGAGACTTTTATGATATTTCAACATCTAGAAAAGGTTATATAAAGTAGCAATTACTTAACTCTGGGCAGAAAATGGGTATCATATGCAGAGATGTACAGAATTTCGCTGTTAAGCAGTAATCAGATAGCTTACAGACGTTATGTATCATTTCATGCCATGCTGTAGAAGTAAGAAAAAATAAGGAAAAACAAAATGAAAAAAGTATTTTTTAATTTTGTATATTTCTGTATATAATAATGGACCTTAACAAATGAGGCCCATTATTTAGAGAAAACGCAATTTTCAGATCTCATGCAAAACTGTAAATAACCTCAAAGCAAGATAACTCCGTTTTATGACAACACTGGTGTCATGAGCAAAACAGACAGCAAGTAGATCACTGGAAATACAAGTAAAAAACAAGCTTACATATTTCATTTTGAATCCAGTTTGTATGCATTTCGTAACTGATGCTTAGAGATTTAAATGGCATAATTGATTTTAGACTTAAAAAAGGCATGAGAACATCTGACAACATTAAGTCTACTTGTAGCATGAGCAGTTTTAAATGGCCATCCCAATAATACATGGAAAGATATTAAATAGTTGAATGAAATTTTATAGCCCATATTGGGCACAAAGTGAGACTACATGATCATAATGGTTGCTCTGAGACCAAAATTGACAAATCTAAGAAAAAATAAAATTATTGGTTTGAGCACGTAAAAAAACCCTCAAGACTGATAAAAGGCAAAAAATGAAAAATTAATTTCAAAATAAATGGTTTTCTAAGTATTTCAAACTCATTTGGAAATCTAAACTAATCCTCAATATTACATCAAATCACCATAATTGATCTTGTTATCTTACCCTAAAAAAACCAGATACTTCTAAAGACAGATCCAGAACCTTTTGTAGGGATCATTGTTTTGTATTCTTCCACCTCTAAAACTGTCCACTGACAAAATGGAGGAATAGTTGAAAACAAAAATAACCTGTAGCCTCTGGAAGATACTGTAATATAAAAATATTGACTTCCAGCATTACACTGCTAGAGATGAATAATGTACATTCTTTTGGAAATAATTATTTTTGGTTTGCTGTTTTTGATGTCTTATATTCTCAGGTTGTTTTTAGAAATGTATCATGAAACATAGATAAGTTTTGGGTTTTTTTTTTCCAGTTATTAATTCTGTACTTGGAAGCTGAGGTTTGCCTAAAATACAAAGGAAAAAAAAATAGATTGGTAATTGTTCAAAGATGCTCAGAGCTTTGTAAAGCTAAAATAAGGTCTAATTTCAATGCAACTACATTCAGACCCCAAATGCAATAAACCTTGGAGTATTTTCTGCACTCTCTCAAAGCATGCTTTCCTGCCCTGTAGTCACATATCAGGCTTAGCACAAACTTCTCTTATGCAGCCACCTAAGTTACAACAGTTGTGCAGCCCTAATTTCTGTTTACAAATTCACATTAGAGCGAAGTAATTCATTAAAGTTTGATTTTATTTTCTTTTTATCAAGCAGAAGGCAAAGGGGTCCATCTGCAGATGTTGAGACACTATCAGAGGAAATAGCCAGATCTGACATTTCTTGTTTGAAAAACAGCAGTTGCTTTAGGAATTCATTTAATTTGGGGGTAATATGAAATCCCTGATCTTGTTTTCCTAAAAATTCATTAGCATGTTAAGAAACCAAGTTAAGTTCTGATTGCCAAGTACTGGGGAAAATTACTGGTCTTTAGTTCAAAACCTGTTATGCACCGAAGCCTGTGACATCTGAGAGAAGATGGCACTTTCTTAAAGTAGGACATTTACACAAGTCTTTAAAACCCCACATTTTTGCAGTGTTGAGTGAATTTGCTTTTGGAAGATTATAGACATACTCCCAGCATTTTAATTCACTGGCCACAGCTCTCTGCCTTCTGCAATACAAAGAGATTTGTATTCTTGATAGCAAGTATACCTATTCTTTAAATTCAAAACTCCATTTTTTTATTTTTTTCAGCATTCACTCTCTTTTTCCATGGCAACAAGCATATCTGTGCAAAACCAGGAATATATCCTAGTATTCAAAATAGTCTTCTTTCACTGAGTCTGTTTTTTGTCATCCTTTAGCATCCTATATTTTAGAACTTTTATGGATTCCCTCAAGGAATTTCTTTAGATTTCTAAATGTGGCAAATACATAACTAGTAGAAAACTCATAATTTTCCTGATGCCATTAGCTTAAGCTTACATAAACTGAAGGAACCAGAAAAAGCAAAGAAAAAATAATACCTTTCAAATAGCATATTATTCAAATTCCATACTTCTGCCTGATAGCTCTTAAGTGGACAGAGATGTATTTTAGATTAAACAGACCTTATTTAGTGAGTTATACAGCACAGTTTATAAAGATATTTGGCTTAGTGAAGAAATAAATGAAATGTCATATTTATGCATCAAAACAGAATTTTGGAGGGGTAATTCATCCAGTGTTCTGTTTCTCAATTGCTATCAAAATTATCCAAAGTATTAGTAAAATATTAATGCAATAAATATTTTACGATAAGAAAGCCTGTGCAAAAAAAATGCATATATGAGTATGAAGATTGAGTTAAATATGGATAGTGAAGAACATTTTAGCTCTCCTCTTTGTTCTTCTCATTGCTTCAGTAGGTAGACAATTCTGTTGATGGATGGAAAAAGATTACATGGAAAATAATGTAAATATTCAACTCCTTCTTTGTAATAAAAGAAATGTTATTTGTCAAGTGTAATCAATTTATGATTAATTAAATTTTAATTGTACACTTTAGCACACCTAAATTTGATAGCAAAAAACCCCAGAGCTTTGTCATGCATGGAAATGAACATGGAAATCTGAAAAAAATTAAATGCAAAGAAAATTTTGATTTTTTTCTCATGTATGTATTTCAGCTCAGTGCCCTAATTTTTTTTTTCTACTGCTCTCTATATTTCATAGTAAAAAATATGCTTTCTAGCGGGGTCAGTGAAAAAAAGGGAGAGATTTCAAATTTAGAAATAGACTTTTGGTCAATTTTTTCCCTGGGCAAAACTTGTTGTATTCATTAAGACTGCTTTGTGGCAGAAGTTATCTAAATATCTAAAGGAAAGGAAAGAAATCTCATGGGAAAACAAAGCAACAGACAAATTAACAGCTGGAATAAAACCATTTTTCTTATTGTTATAGTTAATTCCATACTGAAGGAAAATTATGAGTTCTGTCTCCCACTCTTGGCAAGGAACTGCTTCTGACTTGGAGAGTAGCAAATATTGGATGTCTATCCTCAGGTTTTCGTCCCTGACTTGTCCCCATACAGATCACCTCTCCATTAGAGTATTATCACAGAATCACACAGAATCACAGAAATTCTAGGTTGGAAGAGACCTTTAAGATCATCGAGTCCAACCCATGTTCCAACACCCCAACTAGACCATGGCACCAAGTGCCACATCCAGTCTTTTTTTAAACTCTACGAGGGATGGTGACTCCACGACCTCCCTGGGTAGATGATTGCAGTATTTGACCACTCTTTCTGTAAAATACTTCCTCCTTATTTCTAGCTTGCATCTCCCTTGGCGCAGCTTGAGACTGTGTCCTCTTGTTCTGTCGGTTGTTGCCCAGAGAAAGAGACCGACCCCCAGCTCACCACAGCCACCCTTCAGGAAGTTGAAGAGAGTGATAAGGTCACCCCTGAGTCTCCTTTTCTCCAGGCTGAACAACCCCAGCTCCCTCAGTCGTTCTTCATATGGCTTGTGTTCCAAGCCCCTCACCAGCCTCGTTGCTCTCCTTTGGACACACTCAAGCATCTCAACATCCTTCCTAAAGTGAGGGGCCCAGAACTGGACGCAATACTCCAGGTGAGGCCTCACCAGTGCTGAGTACAGGGGAAGAATGATCTCCCTGCTCCTGCTGGCCACACCATTCCTGATACTGGCCAGGATGCCATTGGCCTTCTTGGCCACCAGGGCACACTGCTGGCTCATGTTCAGCCGACTGTCAACCAGCACCCCCAGGTCCCTTTCCTCCTGAGCACCGTCCAGCCACACCGTCCCCAGCTTATATCGTTGCAGGGGGTAACATATATAACATAAGGAAAATGCAGAAGAAATGGTTTAAGGAAAGATGAGGTCTGTGTTCAATTGGACACTAGCAGAATAGAAGAAGGAATAGAAAACACATTTAAAAGTATCTGAAATCTTGATATAAAAATACATTCTAAAGTATCTAAAATCTTTATATCAGAACTTTTTTTCTTTAATAGGACAAAATTACAGTAATGGCAGAAAAAAATCTAGTGATACCAATCTTGTTCCAGAAAAAAAAAACAGGAAATAAGTAAAGTCATGGCATTCAAGCAGAAGAGAAAGGTATGGAGAAAAAAGTAGAAGCGTGCACTGTCTTTGGTGGATTTCTCAGCACAAAAATTATATTGGAGCAAAGCAAATTCATAAATGTTCCACAATATTTAATGAATTAATGCATTCAATTGAGTTTGCACTATCACTTAATGAATATCTTTAAACATTGAAAAAATATAGAAACCTCATACTTGGATTAAGAACGAGGTTCTGAACTAAACATACTTTCAAAATTTTTACAGGAATATTTTATACATAATACTTTTTCCTTTTGCTTAGACTTTGCAACTTTGCTGTCAGGGCTGCAAAGACAAACCAGCCTGGCCTGAAAAAGGTCCTGACGAAGATGAAAGGGCTTCTTCTCTAGAGCTGTGTTAAATCAAAAGTGAGACACAAACCTGCGGGGTGTGGGGTGGGAGGTGGAAGTAGGGAGGAGAGGAAGGCTTTTATGTCTTAATATGTCTTTTCTGGACACCAGTACTTATATATGAGCTCAAACAAACAATTGTCTATAGCCAGGTACCTTTAATAAAATGGAAAAAAACCAATTGTAGCTATGACACTCAGCTTCTGTCCCAAAGGATGCTTCATTAATCTCATCTTGCCAGCTTTCCTGGGAAAAAAACATTCCCATCACCCTTTGTGTTTTGGAAAATGTAGTGATCGTGCTTGGCATACTAAAAATTGTATTTCTTGTTAAGACTCAGTGATCTCATTTTTTCTTTCCGCTAAATCTAAGAGTACTAAATACTGCCATGGAAACTTTGAAAACTTATTTTGACATCTCTCAAAGATCTCTCAAGTAGTTCAGAAGCTTAATATATACATCTTAGACTGTCTTTAAGCATGAGCAAAATGACTTCCAAAGCAAATTAAGCTTGCTGTGGGAAATATTTTTGGAGAAACAACATTTTGATTCATTCAAGTTTATTTGAATTCTTTTGGAAAACTCTTTTCCTTGCATTCAATGAAATAATTTTGACTTTTTTTTTTCTTTTTTTTTAATGGATGTATCAAAAACTTTACTCTTGCCCCTTCACTCTGCAGTCAAATGACATTTTTTTTTAATGTGATGTGCATTACATTACTAAAAATGGCATCCTTTTTTAAAGAACACTTTGCATCTGTATTCCTATTTCCTTCCTAATTATTTTAAATTTATTTCATTGTAAATATACTTTAGATTCATCTATCACTAAATCTGGAACTGTTGTAGATGTATTGAAAAATATTCTGTGAGATACCAGAAGTATTTAAAGTTGCAGTAGAGGAAATCCTTATGGGTGTGACAATTCTTATTAAGTGTGAGCATTAAAATTTGAGGTGAGTCATCACAACTTTCATGTAGTGATGATTGTCTCTATTCAGTCTGGATTCTGTTTTCTTCAGTTTTCAATCAAATTATTTTTAATTTCTTTTTGTGACTTGTGATGGATCACTATCAAGTAATCATTTGAAGAACAAAACAAACAAAAAAGGCAGGAGGATAAAAACTTCCTCGGTGATAGTGAAAATGCAATTATTGTGTTTTGACGGATAAACAGAATTATGAGTTTGTGTTTATCATCCACCTACATCAAAAAACATCGACTATTCTTAGTAAGAATTCCTCATTGCCTCTGAACTAAGACACACGGGAAATGTACTAACTCCAACTCCTTCAGGACAGAAGTGATAATTTCATGGATTCATAGTACGATTACACAGAGGTGATGTTTCCACCACAACAGTGATGTCATGTGAAATGTCTATTCAATCTGCTGTCAGCAGTACAAGCAGTGTAGGTATATTCCATAAGGAATAGGCATGTCTAGACTTTGTAAGGAGAAACATTTGAGCTGCTTCTTCCTATTCTGAGAACTCCAAAATAGATAATAAGGATAGAGGACAGTATTAGCCCGGATGTAAAGACATTGGATTTGTCTACTGGCTGTCCACAGGCAAAATATGACAAAACCAGAACAGAAACATGGTTTTGTACCCAGGCTACATTATATGAACAAGCTGTCATAAGAAACAGCCCTTGCCTAGTGTCAATACGTTAAAAAAATAACCACACTGAATTCCAGCACAAGACTTGAAAAACAATGATTCAGCTTGCTGTCCTGTGTTCACAAAACTGAATTATTTTGGAGCCTGATAGTTACCTGCACAATTACCTTGCTATGAGGCCTTAGTGCTGCACTAAATAAAATATTTTATTCCCTAAATGTAAAAATCTGAAGAGTAATTAACAGAGTTTTAAATTTTCAGACCAAGTCTCTCAGACAAGACATTAAACTGCTGAAGTTTTTGAGATTTATGATCAGTCTTTCTTTGATTTGTTTTCTGGATAAACTTCATTTAATCTGTTCCTGGTAATAATTTAAAAGTGTGCAAGTTTTAATAGAAGTCCATATTTGCTACTGTCACTGTTAAGGAACAACTTCAAAACAATGTTTTGAAGCTGAATAAGCATAGCTGCATTTAAAAATAGAGCAATATCCACTGTTTATTGCCAATGAATATAATTTTTGCTGGGATTTCTAACTTCTCAGATGATAAGGGAAAAAAAAGTTTCTAATTCTGCACAATCTTGTACTTAGTTCTCCTCTTAAAAGAGGTGAGATTTTGGAAAGGAGAAAGGAGGTTTTGTTTTATATTAAAATAGTTGATCACACAATGTGTAAATTTATGTACAATTAATATCAAGGAAACAGATTTTTAAAATTCAACCTGAAAACATACTATGCCATAATGAGAAAAGTGACTACATTAGTACCTCAGAAAAAAAATTCAACTTTGCAAAAGTTCTCAATAACTCAAGAACAGTGCAGAAAAAGATGATATAATTTCTTTGAGACTAAAGATTGAATATTTTACCTTAACTTTTAATATTTGAGTGTATTCTAAACCCCACAGTAACAATTTAAGAGATAACATTTGATGAGGCATGACTGATCCTCGTGTAATTTGGAAATACCTTCATACCTGTCATTCTTCCATACCATAATGTACCTTATTCAAGTGACAATGATGTAAAAAAATATTTGCAATAGGCATAAACAATACAAAAGTTTCCTGTATGGGTGCTCTCAAAATCCATTTTGTGTACTTTCCTCAGCTTTAGCAATAATACTAGAAACAGATGTTAATTCTTCCACTGAGTTACACAGGTTGCTGGAGAGCCTCAGGGCCTTGCCATCTGACATTCATCTTTTAGACAGAATATATTTTTATATCCCACTCATAGGGCACCCACTTTCTTCAGCAGGAAAATAAATGCTAAACTTTGCCTTAGGAAACATTACTTGAATATTTTCAGCATTACAAACTAAATCATTAGAAGACTTTCAAGGAGGTGACTCTTTTTTTGGTCAATATTACACCAGGTTATGTTCATAATTTCTTCAGAACGAAGCTTTGTGCATCTACACTGAGATTAGTAAATGCAAATAAACAGAGGAGAAAGCTGAAGAACAGTTCCAAATAATGTAGCACTTTGATGATTAGAGGGATGTGAAACTGTTAATTATGCAGTGTAAGTTTCCATGAAAAAACAGCTGCAAATGACAAATTCTGCTTGAGGTCAGAAATAAATAAATAGTTAGGCAATCCTCTGCACAACACAAAGTAAGCTATTATTCACTACACACTGAATAAAAGAGAAATATGGAAAAACAAATACTGTTTTAATCCTTTGTTTTCCTCTGTCAAAATAGAGTACTGCAAGAATTCTTCCTTTAATACGGAACAAGGTTGGTCAAGGAGTGAGCAAAAATATAATATTTTGCATATAATTTAGAGACAAATATTTAAGCAATCTAGAGAAAAATATTTAAGCAATCCATACACCACAATTACAAAAGGTATCCAATTTCATTTTGTTGAGTTTCTAGAAACAAAAATTATTCTTTAAAAAAAGGTGTGTGGGTTTATGTTCATTTTTACCAAAAAGAATCAGTAAAAAAAAACAAGCTAAGAATGCCCACAAAATTAAACATAAAACAAAATAGATGCTTTAGAAATTTTAAAGTGTTGATTGAGAAATGAACTCTTCTATCCTTCAGACAGGTAGCTAGTCAAGTATTATAAGTACTGCAATTATTAATGAGTGTCTGAAAATTCCCTTAAAATGCTTTTCAGAGCCATTTGATCTAGAACATTTTCAGCAAAGGGAAAGCTGGGAAAAATTGTCTCAGTATTCCTAAAGCAGTCAATCATCTTGAAAATTTGTGAGTCTAGATAAAGATAAAGGCTCATCTTTAGGGAAACTGAGTGAATGAATTATGAAGTCTAATTCTCTAAAAGATTTTACACATTTTAGACTCATTTCCAAACTCTGCCTTCTTGCTTCTTTTACCTTTCCTCTTTCCTTCCTGTCTTTCCATGTAAATTTATAGTTGGAGAACCATCTTCATTTGTCTTTATGAGAGAAACCAGAATACTATCAAAAGTTTTTCACAATATTCAAAATCTATGTATATGGGCATTTAGAGGTGACCCAGCCAGTTCCTTCTCTACAAAACAGAAGCATTTACCTTTACTCAGAAATAGTATCATTTACAATCAGCTATTCTCTATTTTTTGCTTTTTGTTGTTTTCCTTTAGTATCTATGGTAAATTTTAGTACAATTAGGTGATCATGTCAATCTCTCAACTGAGCAAAATCTTCTCAACAGAACTATTCAATGTCCCACATACTCTTCTATATCCTCTACATGCAACACTGAAACAATATTTTATTTCAGTGTCTGAGAAAATGACAGATTTTCACATTAATGTAATGAAGAACAGTGTTTTTATACACATTCCCTTGAGAAAGGAATCAGTGAATTTAAAGAAATCTTGAAAAGAAATTTAAAAGAGGAATGACCAGTAAAACTGGTCATACTCTAGAAGAGAAGAGGTTCTAAAAAGAATGCATAAAAGGTGAAGAAAAAATAAGATTTATGCACACAGTAGCACCATAAAGGTATCTAATCAATATAGCTACTCATGAAATGTTTTTGTTAACATACATTTCCTTTTGTCTCAGTAAGACTCAATCACAAAATCAAATCTACACTTGTTATGCTTGAATGCTCTGAAAACCACACCTTGGGGTTTTTGTTGTTGACGTTTCTTAGGGGATTTTTGTGGGTTTGGGTTTTTGTTTGTTTGTTTGAAGCAGCACTATAAAAATATGGAAATTGATGTTCTATTACAGGTAAAATGAAAAGTTATTTTGAAGCTAATATTAGATTACAAGAGCATTCTCAATAAAGGATGAAATAAATGTTATGAATACCAAAACACAGCAAAGCAGGGAACTACCCGCATGGATAAGCTTCTATGCAACTTTTAGCATCACTGAAAAATAAATCAGTTGCACTATGTTGTCTAGGAGAAAAATCCCAACAAATTTTCTGTCAAGAGTATATAGGTAATCTCTTTTATGTGATCTTTGGCTTTTTAGCCTGTTAATGGAAACTAAAACCAGTCCAATAAGAAAACACTTCTAACTGCAAATTTCATTATCATGGACATGGGTCTGTTGTGTGATCAGAAAAGGACCATTGGGACATTCCAAGTGCCCAACCATGTGCAAACCACTGTTCTGGAGCCAGCAAGTAAAACACAGACTCTAATGGAGATGTACTCTGAGCTGGTGGCTGGAGACTAGATAGGATTTCCTGCAACACATATAACACCAGATGTTCTTGTGCTGGCTGGCAATCAAACCTTGGGCTGACAGCAAAACATCTCCTTGTAAAAGTTTTCATCTTTCTTCAAAGCAACATTTAAAGTTCAATTTGCTGTTCAAGCCATCCCTTTCTAGCATAAAATATGGGTGCACAGATTTTTCTTTCATATAGATAAATGCCACTGGCCATCCTTTCCTTCCTTCCTTCCTTCCTTCCTTCCTTCCTTCCTTCCTTCCTTCCTTCCTTCCTTCCTTCCTTCCTTCCTTCCTTCCTTCCTTCCTTCCTTCCTTCCTTCCTTCCTTCCTTCCTTCCTTCCTTCCTTCCTTCCTTCCTTCCTTCCTTCCTTCCTTCCTTCCTTCCTTCCTTCCTTCCTTCCTTCCTTCCTTCCTTCCTTCCTTCCTTCCTTCCTTCCTTCCTTCTCTCCTTCCTTCCTTCCTTCTCTCCTTCCTTCCTTCCTTCCTTCCTTCCTTCCTTCCTTCCTTCCTTCCTTCCTTCCTTCCTTCCTTCCTTCCTTCCTTCCTTCCTTCCTTCCTTCCTTCCTTCCTTCCTTCCTTCCTTCCTTCCTTCCTTCCTTCCTTCCTTCCTTCCTTCCTTCTTTCACAATTATGACCATACCCAATATACAGGTGCAACAAGAAATAGGCCACCATATCTTCTTGAGATTTTGGAGTAACTAGCTGTAACAAATTATGCAGATTTGTGCTTTTGTGTTGGTCTTAACTTCAAGCTGTTTTAACTTAAAAAGTAGGTAATAATTCTGTAACATCTTTCTGTTCACATCAAGATGTCCTCTTCACCAGGGGCTACAGGAAAATGATGAAAGAATAAATTTTCTTCCTCTGGGAATACAGAGGTTGACATATAGCTCCAGAGTTCACCTAAAGACAAATCTTTGTCTCACTCAAATGTCATTCATTATTTTGTTAGACTGAAGGAGAAGAACATCCTTTCTTGCACTGGAAGTTTGAAAAGCATACATAAAATAAGTAAACCTATTTGCTGTCAGCATTAGTGGGATGAAAAATAAATGAAACTTTTGAAAATAAGCAGACTATGAATAATGCTAAATGAGCAGTGAAAAAAAAGATACATTTGATTTTTACAATGAAAGATTGCAATACAGAACTCAGACAGTGAAAATTACTTGCCTGGGGTGCTTTCTTTGTGGGGATGGTGTGTCTCTTTTTTGGGGGCGGTTGTGGGTTTCTTTTTAGAATTCTTGTTAAAATTCTTAAGTCAGTGAAGAACACTAAATAGATTATATTAATTTCAATGAAATCTACTTGTGAGGAAAATGTTTAGCAGGACATTACTCATCAGGCAACTCAGACAGGCAGATGTTCCTTTTTCCAACAGATGTCCATTTTCCAGTCCTGCTAATCTTGCAAGTCATTTTCCCCTAAAGTCCAGTGACAAAATCTGTAAAAGCCACAGATAAATCCCAAAGACATAGAAGGATTTGTTGACATTAAATTAGAAAGGAAGAGTAACAAACAGGAAATATGTTGCTTTAAAATGAAATATTTCCTACAATATATCTCTGTTTGAAGAATAATTCTAAGAGAGTTGCCTTTGCTTACATTTTGTTAAATACTAGATTATTGTGAAAAAATGTTAAAGGAAAACCCTCATCTCATGATGATTTTAAAAGAAAGAGGTTGAATTTAATAAAAACTTGATTCTAAAATGCCTATAAGCTATTTCTAAAAATAATTTTATTTTTATTTTATCTACTAAATGAATACAGGAGTTTCCCAAGTCATTTGTCAATATTACACTAGGTTATGCTCATAATTTCTTGAGAATGAAGCTTTGTGCATTTACACCGCGATTAGTAAATGCAAATAAGTTCAAATATTTAATTAATAGAAAGGCAATCACATGGTTACAGAAACAGCTTCTCTGGCAAAGGCTTTTGATCCTGTCTTTAGTCAGCAGACAAATCAAAGCACCAGTGCAAACCCTGATGATATCTGTCACACAGGACTAATATAATAACCACCAGCATAGGTGATATCAGTATTTTACAGACTAAATATATTGCCAACAGTGATACTGTTATGTATGAAGTCTTCTTTTAACTGAACCTTTTAGAAAAAAATTTTAGTTTTAGAGATTATTTGTATTTCAATTTCTAAATAAATTAAACCATGATTTTTAATATATCGAGTACATTAATTAGTATGCTACCTATTCTGCTTTATTCTCTTCTGCTGTTCTTTTTCCTGGCAAAACTTTTTTAAACCTGTGCAGATATTTTCTTTGTTAGGTCAATGTGCTGACTCTTTCTGTCCTTTGCCATTATGCATCTTTTATGAATTTATTAAACCCCTAGGTTTAGTTGCAGTTTACTAATTCCCTCCACCTTCTAAATTATTTGCTTTCCATATGCTGTGTAGTCCTGAAGTTAACAGAGTATGGTAAATGACGACTGATATTGCCATGGCAGTTAGATGTTTCAATATTCAGGTTGAGCCCAAACCAGCACAGAGGAGCTGTATCATTTATAGAACATGGTTCAATTACAGATCATATCCTCCTTTACTATTGGCATCTCTTCCTCCTCCCCCCAAAGGAATGATCATTCCATTTCTCAGGAATTTAAGGGAATATGGGTGGCTTTTGGCTTCGAGCTTCTGGGCACTGACAGTCTAATCATCATCCATACTGACACAAGATGTTTTAGTAGGAGATACATTAAGCTACCATAGTGGGTAGCAGCAAAAGGGAAAAGGGAAAATATTCAAAAGAGAAGTGATTCAGCCCAAAGTGGTTTGGGTCCAGGGGCAGCTTGAGGAGTTCAAACAGTGAAGGGCTGCTCAAGCCTCTCCTACTTTCAGCTCTGTGGCACCTGTTGTGTAACTCGTGCTTCTCTCAGAAGCAATGTCTCAAGCTTCATGTCTCACCACGTGATGCTAGCCAGTCAACTGGCACAATTCAGGAACTTTTCAATGAGGATATTTTCTCAAAACAGATTTATTCATCAGAAATTTTTCCAGAAATATTCCACCATCAGCAAATCTTTATGTATTATGTAATTTTTCTGCATATAATGCCTCACAAATAAGAATGATCCTCTCAAAAATAACTAATTCAGCAATTTATGTCCCTGGTTAATTAAACTGTTTGTTCTGGGGAAAAGATAAAATAAAATATTTGTCCAGGGACTTGTACCTATAATGTGATCCAAACATTATATTCTTTACAGTTTTATATATGGATTGATTTTTCTCTTTTCTCTTTTGATTTTTCAGTCAAGTGGATAATGTCTCTCTTTCTTTTCTATTTAATGTTGAAATGCCATAGATTTTGAAAATCCTTTTCCATTCAGTTATAACTGGAAAATTCTTGTGTCTCTTTAAAGAAGGTTAACGTCTCTTTTACTCATCAGTCCTGAATCTGGGAAAATATTTTTGTATTAGTCTGCATTTCTATAATACTATACATCACTAATTTAAGAGGGTTTGTTTAATTCCCTGTTTAAAAATACCTATTTAGAAATTTAAAAATTATTACTAAGTATTTGTAAATATAAGATTAATTCTTAGAGTAATATAAGAAAAATACACACATTTAGATGCTATATCTGTTTTTCAAATTGTAGCATACATTTGATTAGAATTTTTTGGAGATAGACTGAATTTTATTTTTTCAAATCTTTTGTTACAGCCAAAAATTGGGAAGAAAGTCCTAGTTTCTTTAAATTGCTCACTTTGCTCTGTCCAAACAACTTTCTCATATATGATCTGGAATAGTGTGATCCATTGATAATCAGATTCTTAGCTGAGAGGTACTGTACATGCACAGAAAATTCTGAGATCTTCCACACCATTTAATGATCCTGTATCTTAAAACCCAATGAAAATGAAACAGAAATCTGTCTCCAAAAGACTCAAGATGTGTCTATGCATACCATTTTCCAGCATGTCTAATCATCAAAAATGCTTTGTACAGAGGCATAATCATGGTTTTCCTCAGTTGATTCGAATAGGCATGACTCCTCTGCACACTGGGGCAGAGCTGACAGGAAAAACATATTCAAGTGCTATCCAGATAAACTATCCAGGTTTCCTATTATAATGGCAAAAGTCTTACTTTCAGAGCAATGGAGACAGGCGCAAATATATCTCCTTGTTAAACCTGTCAGGTCAGGAGCTTTTGAGAGAATGGAGAGGAAATTAATAATATTTTCTTTATTTTTTTTAAATATCTTTTTCTCAATAAATGGGCAATACAGTCAAAATTAACCTCTGATTTGTAGATGGAGTTCTTTGACTTTCCTAAAACAAATAAGGAAACAAAAACCAAGTGATGAAACTGAGCACTTGGTGGTGGCTGGTTTTAACTTCTGATTCAACTAATCTTGGTACATATTTAAAAGAAACTTTATTTTCTCATACAGCTAGGCAAGTCACCAATTGGTTTATATTTTAGATTTATCTGAAATATGCTGATTTTTACTTCCAGTCATTCTTCTGATCCACCCTTCTATTTTTTATTTAATTTCTTCTCACCAGTAGTTACACTATATCTGTGATCATTGATATATTTAAAATTATAATAACTTCATGTTTCTCTGGGCACATTCGAAACTTCAGTTTCCCTCACCCTAAAACTATGGTACCCATAAGCTGGAGATTCTAGACTAGGAAGTCTAGCACTGTTGCTTTTAAGGAAAGCAGAGTATATTGGTCCCTATGTTTAGAGCTTTTAAGTAAGTGCTTAACAGTGCAATATCCATTTATCATACATAAGGGCTGGCAGCTGCGGAATGTGTTTCAAAGGCAGTAGCTGTAAATATTTTCTAAAAGACATTCAGAAAACATTATCAAAAGGTATAAGAAAATAGATCTTGGTCTCAGCTCTGAAATAGGCAGGATCATGTGAAAATATGATGAAAATATATTATTGCAATTCAACTCTAATGAGAAATGTACAAGAAAAATAGATTAAGAGCTCTGACATGAGATTTTTAATAAAGCATTAAAACGTACTGGACATACACCAAAGCTGTCCAGCAGAGCTTATTGGATCCATTTGTGTGTTTAGAGTTATATAACAGACATAAAATATATGCACCATTATTCAGGACTCTATTTTTGCAACTCTTAGGCACAAGCTCTGCAGCACCTCCATGAATTAGGTGAAGAGTGTCAATGGAAAAAAAGTTCCCTGACAGCAATGCAAATAAATGAGAAAAAAGGGAAGTGTAAATAGCATAGTTGCAAACAGTTCCATGAAGAAATTTCCTTTTCTGAAAACTAGTTTACTTTATACATCTAAATAAATCTTGTGCCTTTCCATAATTGCTTGACGTTACATTTTAAATCAGTTAACAGTATAAATTACTTCTACAAATGGTTTACCAAGATGACAAGAAAATCTCCTCATCTCTTCTAGGAATGTTAATAGTGAGAGCTGAGTTAAATAGGAATTGTGGAAGTGACATGATTATATTAGAACTTTATTTAAAAATTTTAGAATAACAAAGTTTGCAACTGAAATAAAATTAGTCTATCAGCATGATGTGCAACAACCCTTGCCTTTCCTCTGCCATTACCTTTACATTTCACAAATAATTTTTCCCCAGAGAAAATAATTGTGTACAACAAATATCTGGATTTTTATCTCTATTAAGGCCTTTATAAATTATAAAGCTTCCTTTAAAACTGACTGCAAAATGAAGCATAATTATGTCACAATGATCACACTTGTATGACTACATAAACTAAATATATAAAGTAACAGGTTTTAGTTTATGTTTCTTTCATATATTTTTGAGTTGCAATGTTTCAATGTAGTTCAGAATAAATAAAGCCAGTAAAACCTTAGGGGAAAAAAATACAACCATTCTGCCAAGTAATGACAGAGAGAAATAGTATTATATTAACAGTGTAGTGAGGAAATGAGAAACAATTTAAAATCAGCATGAAAATGGCATTAATTAAGAATATGTTAAGCTCCTGCATACTTTTCTTTTGAATAATTTTTCATCTACATATACAAAAATATGTTTCCTATTTTAAATTTACCTTCTAAAGTAATAGCTAATGTATAATAAACTTAATATAGTGTAATGTCAAGAAAATCAGTCTGTATTTTCAGTAAATGTAGATTAATGGAGATCCAGTGATGATCAGATCTGGTGCATACATAGAGTAGGAGGATGAACTGTCACTTCTAACTCTTGTAAATTGTGTCATCCTACTCTGTCATTTGGGGAATTTTCTTTTAAAAATAGGACTTTTTTTTTTCTGCTATCTAAAGTCCCAATAATATTTTACACCAGTTGGCAAAAGAGAATTTGACAGGTTTGAGACTCAAGCTTAGATATTTCATAATACACGCATGAAAGTCATAATTTTGAGAAAATTCTGCTTTAAATGGTGACTTAGCAACAGAAGGATATAAAAGGCATGAACACAATCAACATAAGTAATAAAACCTTCTGGATCAGTTGCCAGTAGGGTTGTGTGAGTAATTTCACTATCATTATTGGATTTGCAGTGTTGGCTGCCTCCTGTGCAGCAGCCTTAAATGGGGAATAGAATCCCTTTTGGAATACTTCCCTTGCACTAAAAGAGACATCATTCTGGTCTAAATGTGCACATTTACTTTTACAAAATAAGACTACACTGTTATGGCTAGATAAATTCACTTAACCATATGTGCATATAATTTTATTCTGCTTAAATACTACATGTTTCTCAATCCTTAAGCAGCAGAATAACCTCATGGAGGACTCTAAATTACCCCATTTTGAGAAAAGTACCCTGCTTTTATAGATTTTCTTTTATTTTTAAAACTTAATTACGAGAAAAAGAAGGTCTGTAGAAGTTGTATTCTCTAAAGACATACTCATAGACAGAACACTACCTATAATTTGTGTAGTTTTACCAAACTCTTAGATGACCTCTCAAGTTATGGAACAGGCAGGGAAGTGGTTAAGTCACCCTCCCCGAAGGTATTTAAAAGGTATGCAGATGTGGCACTTAGGAACAGTTTAGTGGTGAGTTTGGTGGTGTTGGGTAAATGGTTGGAAGTGATAATCTTAAAAGATCTATTCCAAGCTAGTTTTTTATTGTATGAAATCCTACACACTTTCAATATTGCTTGTTCTTGGAAATAAAAAAGATAAACCATATCCTCAGATAGCCATTTAAAACTAGTTTCATGAAATTGCAATGAGGAGTGTAAGTTCTCCCTCCACCCCCTTGAAATCTATTGCCAGGTTTATGAATACATATAATCACATGTGAAAATTTGGGATGAATATTTTCATTATGCTAGGCAATGTAACAGACTTATTTTTCAAATAATGCACAACTTTATGCAACATACACCAAATAGAAGGGATTGAACAAAGATCATGTGACTAAAGTTTAAATAAGAGCTTCAGAACACCTTAAGTTTGCAATTTTCAGGAACGGTTTCTCTGTCACATAGTGTAATATTTTGAGGGAGAGGGGTTATTTTAGTTCCATTTCTATTTGGAAAATTAGGAGAGAGGGGATGTGATATAACCACATTTCAAATCAATTTAAGATGTGTAGTATTGTCTATATATCTCTGCTAAATTAGGGGCCTGATGAAGTGAAATGAGTTGCCTAAGACTGTATGGTAAGACAACAATTGATTTGGGAAACAAAGGGTAACTTTTTGGCCCACGTCTACATTCTAATACTGTCTGTAATTCCATTTCCATATCAACCCACTGTGAAGCAGAAAAAAGGATTACAATGTCTAATGCTGAAAGAGAGCAGTAGGGTTTTTCAAAACTAGAAGAGATTTTGTTCACAGAAGCATCTTTTGTATACAAAAAATATAGTAAAAAATGCAATATGCACAGAAATCATAGTAGGGAAAACAGCTGGACTATAATCAAGTGGCTGCATGATTCAGTGGTTGGTGAGATTCACAAATGGGTTCTCTTATCCTACTTAAACTTATCTTCATTTAAAAATAAACAGACTTCACTTCATGAAGCTTGGATTGTCTTGAGACCACCTGAGAGCTCACAAACTCTCAGACAGGCTCTCTCCCCACATTCTAGCTGGAGATCTGTGCCGGGGAACCAGATTATTCAAAGATCTAGCTGACTAGGAGCTCTATCCTGAACGTTCATGGCTGTATTTCTCACCATGCCACATTCTTTTTCTGTTGCCAGCTGTGAAAGAACTGCCCCAAATACTGTAACTTGTCTAGAAGACAGATGTAGAATACAACCTAATACAACCTTAACAGTGGCCAGGTAAGTTATTTGGACATTCCCTCTACCATGGACTTTTGTTCTGACAGAACACTTAAAACAGGAATTTCCACACCTCTTTTGCTTTGCTGCCCTTTATTTTGAATGGGAGGACAGTGGGTTTATTTTTTTCATAGGGCTTATAAGAAAATAAAAGGAAGTGATGTCATGCAGCACAAAACTTTTTGTAGGTCTCTGCACTGCACATATTCGAAACAATCTGAAACATTCCACTGGACACTTTCTAACATAATAGAAGGCAAATACTGATAAATAATGCTTCTAACTTGATATTTCCTGCCTAATAAAGCAGTTGCAATAATCAACGCCTTTTATAGATCTTTATGAAATGAATAAATTCCACAGTAAGTGAAATTTGAATTTATTTATTTATTTTTCTCGTTATAAAAATATGCTGGAGCTAGAAACCAAGCAAAACATGGCTTCAAGTTTAGCTATCTGACCTCAATTTCTGTTGTTGAAATTGCCATCTTTGCATGCCATCTTTTGAAGTCTAAAAGAAAGTGCACATTTCTGGAGATGGAGGTAGAAAGCATTTTTATGAGATTGGTTGCTGCAGCTCATTGTAGTCATTATCAGAAAGGATTTTATAGACATATAGTATTTTTATATATAGCCATCTCTATACACTATAACATTCTGTCTACTTCTCTGACCCCACCTATTATTTTTATATCTTCTCCTTGTTATTTAGATTCACCCAGTCAATCAACTTGCATACCTGTCTAGACTGCTTTAACCACACACATTTGAAACTAATATTTGGAGGAGGCAGAACATCAGAAGAGAATGAGAAGGGAATGCTCTCTCTCCCTGTGTAATTGCACGATGGGATTCTGGCCAAGTTGAACACAAATAATAGAGGAGATACCATTTTGCAGTGTAAGCCCACTAATAATAATATAAATTGGAATTGAAATAATAATAAATTGGATAATAAATTGGAACAATGAAAGAGTCTATTAAATCCATTTTTGAAAGTATGCAGTTTCAGAGGCCTTGTACAAGTACATCCTCTAAACACAATAGTACAAGTTTGCAATCTCCATTGCCCTTCAAAGTTTCTTTCAAAAGAATAATGATTTGTCTTCCATTTTCTAGGACACACATTTTATGGTCACTTATTTATTTTAATTGAAACACAGAATAAGGGGCTTATCTACTGGTTGTTCATGAATAAATGAATTATTAAATTTAAGCGTGCAGTTCATACAGAGTAAATGTTAGACTGAGCCCACAGAGTAGACTCTCATCCTGCTCTTGATAAAGTTAAATGTCATCATTTTATTGTGGTCAATTACAGTATGACTCCCTGAAAATGTGTATGTGTACACTGTTCCTGGATAGATCGATTTAGACAGATATAGAGATATAGGTATAGATATAGATCTATACACAATGTACAAAATTGATGGGAAAAACAAATATTGAGTCCGTGGATAGAAATCATATGTTTCCAACAACTAAAAGGGACAAGTACTAAGTTCCTATAGCACTTATATACCTAGGATTAGATTTCCATTCAGCTGGTAGGCAGCAATTAACAGTTTTCCTGGTTTAGTTCCCAAATGGATAGAATTGTTTTCATTTAAATCTCTGTCTTATCTGCTCCTGTCCTGCTGGAAAGGAACAGGTAATCAGTTCCAGATTTGCATGAACTCCAGTCCTCTACTGACAGTGTCAGGCTGGGCTATATCAACGACTGTCAGCATGGGTCAGGATATGTGCTTCATTCCTGCTTGGCTGTGCCATGGCTATGTTCAACCCATTTATGGCATTAATACTTTGTTTAATCTGATACCACAATAATTTTCTACGGGTCGATACTATAGTTAGTTACCTACCTCTAATTCTGACATTGTAAAGTTACATTCCTCTTTAAATATAATCCTTCTGCTGCTATATGCCAGCAAAATAAGTATACCGATCCTAAGGCTTCTTTCTGACAATATTTTGCCATCATTGAGAGACATTACCTCTTAAGAATTGATATAGAAATCACAAATCACCACAGGTTTATAGGTCTTAGTGTGCAGAGTAAGGTGAAATATACAGAGATCATCATAACCAGACAGTACTTACTGCTTCCAAGACTATTTACAGAACATCTTATAATATCCATCTGTGATAGCTCATCCTCTATGATCGGTGTCTTTTACCAAGCTTGAGAATAATCAACATTTAGTAATATGATGGCATATGCACTATGTGCTACCATTAACCTTCTGGCTCAATTCTGTTTGCAATAGCAGGTCTGACTAAGTGCAATCAGAAGCATTTGTGAACTGGTGTTAATTCCGTTTGTGGTAAGCACTCCTGGGATGTGTTTCCAAATTTTGAAATAAACAAGAAATAGAAAGGCACTGAGATCAAAGAGGAGGAATCTGGCTAGTTTGAAATGTCATCATATTTGATATAGCCCTCAAGTACAAAAGTAGTGCTTCATTGTCAGTGTAATGATGGTCCCAGCTGCCATTTTTGTTATTCAGACATCAATTTTTTTTATTGGCACCAGGTGTATAACTTACCCTATAATAACGAACTCAGACTCATTCACTGTCTTACATTATCTTACTGTCATTGTAAGATGTAATCAAAGGCATGTATTCTATTACCATCTTCAGAGGCTGTTAAAAACAGGTGGGTCAGTGTTCTTTATCTCTTCGATGGCTCATCCCTGATAACTCCCTCTGGGAATTTCTTCTGATAATGGGCCACCAATTCTCACTGCATGACTCATAAAGCTACATAATCCCATTTTGAGATGCTCTGCCCAGGAGGAAGAACCAAGCATTCCTACCTGGATATAATCTGAGATTTGCAACACCATGGGCAGTCTTTCCCTACTGGATTTTCAGAGGGCAAGAGCTCCACAACCACAGGACCATTCACTGGACCTTCAGAGGATGACCTAACCCTACCCCACCCACTGCTTCAGCAGAACCACATCTGTCACTTCAAAAGGACTGCAGCCACCAGTTAATCAGACTGCTACCACCCCCCTCACCAACAGGGTGTCAGGTTGTATCCTGACTCTCTCAGTTAAATCCAGTGTTTTCTGCCTTTATTTTAATTTCTCTATAAAATTGTATTTCTGACTCGGAATCTCCTGCCGGTTCGCTTTCAAGCTAGTGCAATCATCAGCACCAATTTTTTGTAGTCCATACATGTAGCAGCATTTTTTGGGAGCCAAAGGTGCTCCACCCATGGCTGAGGAGATCAGCTGTGCCCGGCTGTGGGTGGGTTGGATGTCTGGAAGTGGCTGTGCAGAGTGCAGAACTGCCCTGCCCTCTTCTCACAGAGGCTGCCCTGCACCTCCTGCTGCCAGCACATTGCTGTGCAAACCCTGCGTATGTGCTTAGATAGGATCTGTCATTTCCTCCCTTGTGTATGCTTTAATCTCCGTGTATTAGTCAGACCTTTTACAATTTTATAAGTATTAACTTTATATTACAATTCTTCATGAAGTTACTGCAAATATGCTATGTTTCAGTATAAAATGGATTCAAAGTTATTATTGAAAAAACAATCATTGGAAAAAAAAATTTAAAAGAACATTTAGTTGCAAATTTGAAGTATTTGATCAAATACTAAGTATATCCCAACACAAATGCCAATAATGTGGTATATTTGGAGAGAAAACAGTATATGAAGGGTGAAATAGGAGTTACTAAATGAGGCAGCTCAAGTGCTTTAATTGCCCTGGTGAAACACAAGGCAGCTTGGAAATGAAATAAAAGACTCTCTTAAAGGGTCATAGAATTAATTAGATAATAAGCATACTGTTCTTTAAGTTGATATTTCAGACATCTATTTCCAGTTTTAAGATAAAATAATGTTATCCATTTCACCTAAGCCTGAAGGTAACCAAACAATACATGGTTACATCATCAAATTAGCAAATTTCAAATCTTAGTTTATTCCCTGTATAGAGAAAATCATTGAAGTTCTGACCATTGAACCTATTTCCCTGTATTACCAATACATAAAACAATGAACAATAAAACACATGCAGTCATAGTCCTAATTGTCAGAAAGTAACATTGTACAAGTATATCCCATATTCATGATGGAGGAAATGCATTTAGTATGAGCTTTAGGAAATTTTAAATTAAAAGAAATAAAAATCTTGACATTTGCAGCTATCAGTTGTGCTCTTCAGCTATACCTAGCCAACCAAACACATAAAAATCCAACCTTAAAAAAACACAATAATTTTGTTTCTCTGGGGTTTGTTATCTGTTTTCTTTCTGTTTGTTTCTTTTTCTCCAGTCCAGTTAAAAAACCATAGCATGTAGGATAAAACCCCATAGACAGATAGGATTCTGCTGGTATAGTTAAGAAAAGTGCATAATAAAGTCTCTCATCAAATGTTTTTTAAAGAGAAGAAATGGCTTTGGGATTAGGAAAAGGATATTCACGTGGATTAAAAAATTATGAAAAGGAATTACAGAGAACAGAGAATGGCCAGATGCACATAGCGTTGAAATAATCAGTAGAGACTCACAGGGATTGTAATATAATCAACTAGATGCAAGATATTGAAAAATGATCAGAGTGAGAGAAAGGGAGTTAAATGATGGTGTTTCTGTTTAATACTGAATTTCTTGGGGTAGTAAAGACAAGGATAGCTGTTAAGTACTGCAGAAGACCATCACAATACTGGCTGGCTAAAAGGTGAAATAAATTCCACATTCATATGTGTGTATTTGTCAAAAAAGGAAATAGAATATTCAAAATTATTAGAGGGAATAAAAATAAGGGAACAATACTGGAAGCATCATGCTTCTACTTAATAAATTAAAAGTGCATTATGTTTAGAATACACCTAGCATATTTGTTCCAGGCACATACCATCTCAAGAAAGCATGTTGTAAAACTGAAAAAGGACAATTGCATCCATAGAAGAATGATTAAACAGAGTAGGTTCCTCAGCCTGGAAAAGAAATGACTGAACAGATAGATATGTTATAGATGTCGATAAAATAAATGAGACATAGAGAAATTGAATGGCAAATTACAGTTCACTCCCTCCTTTAATGCATCAAGTAAAGCTAGGAGGTGTCAGGCTCAAATAAAAGAACTTTATGTCTTCACTGAGTATTATGGACTCATGAAATTTCTTGCTGCATGTTCCCAGGCCTATGGGACTGTTCCAGCTTGAAGTGAGCTCAGGAAGTCTCTGAGTCTGCTCCAAACTCCTTCCTCAAACAGAGTCACCTCCAAGGCCAGACCCTTCCAGGTGAGCTCAGGTTTGTTAGAAGGAAATTACATCATGGACTCTTATATCCATCAACACCCTTTTCAACCCTCCTCTCCCATCCTGAAACCTCTTTGGAAGCTCAGAATTGGTGGCAGGTACAAAAGTCTTCTTGAGATGCACTGCTACATGCTTGCTTTTCTATTTCCTGGCCACGTGTTTTTGATGGAGGCAGAAGATCTGCTGTATGGACCTTTTTCTGACCCCATATAACTTATTTCATGTTCTCGTGGATAGACTAGTGAAGAGTTTGATTCAATAGAGAAACTGTTAAACAAAAATGAACATTGCATTTCCCAAATGAGAACCTAAAAAGCTGTCATGAAATACTAATGGAAAAGGGTTATATTTTAAAGTTTAAAGAGTGTCTATGAGGACCACGATGACATTGCCAGTTTTGACACCAAGCTCGTTAGAGCTGGCTCTTAATTGCCACTGAGACAGCATGCTGAAATAATTGACTGTAACTGCAGATTCACTTTTTTGCCATTTGAACTGCCTTTCTTCATTCTGGCACACTGCTTAGATCTGGTTCTCTTCAGTATAATATGAGGGTTGTAAGCAATTGAAAAAGTCACTCTGCTGCCAGAGTTTAAATAACTATTAGCTTTTACAGTAGTTTTTGCTCAGTGTGGCTATGAATGAAGAAATGGTGACTCTCTAACTAATTCCATTTTACAAGTAGATAAAGATTGCTATGAACCCAATCCTGTGCCTGTAGGGTTTCAATTTTAATTTCTTTTGGAGCTCAACTATTCTCAAAAAGGGATCAGTGGGTCAGCATACATGTGTCTAATGATTATGCCCATCTATGTCCTCAAACCCAGGATGTGGATGAGTGAGATAGCATCTCTCTGCTGGGGTTACCTCATTACAAGCCTTAGCCTGAAGGCAATCAGCAGTATGTGTGAATAGTATGTCTACTGTCAGATATACTGTAATTTAAATGTTGGGCACTAACAGCAACTAATGTTCAAAGTTATGCAATTCTTAAAATTTAGAAATGTAGCATTCACAAGTTTATGCTAAGATTTCTACAATTCAAAACCAAACACTCAAAAGCCAGAAGCTACCACAAATAATATTTGATTTGTCCTAATTCACCACTTCCCTACACATACAATGTCTAATCATGTTTTATTTTCTTACAATTTTCTGAGCATCCTTTTCTCATTCAGGATACCTTTCATACTCTATATTGCTCCTGCACAACATTTTTATCTTCATTACTCAATGTGTGGTCATATGTCTTGTTTGCTGAATATTATTCAAACTCTTCCTTGAAGGCAGAACTTATTTTTTTGTAGTCTTCTAAACTATTTATCACTGATATTACACCATGACATGAACAAATCACTTGCTGCTTTTTACAGCACACCTGGAAAACAATTTTTTCCTTTATACAGGAAAGCAGAGAAGGTCAGATGCACCTATTAATTTGGAGTTTCCACTGTGACATATATTTTTATACCATGTAACATTATATGGCATTTTATTTATTAAAACAAAAAAGAAACAAACAAACAAACAAAAAAAAAAGAAAAAAACCAAACCAAAGTAAAACAAAACAAGAAAACCCCCCACAAAACCAAAAAAAACCACTCAAAAAACGCAAACCCAACATCTGATTGCATTTTTCCATTACCGCCCAGACTTTTGACACGTTCAATCCTCAGACTCTCAGGGAGGACAGATAGATTGGTGACCTGTAAGAAATTTGACGAGCATGACCTTCCCATAACCACTGGATTTGATGACATTTAGAAGGACAGTGTATTCCATATAGCACCATTTAAATGTTTAGGTGTAAGAGTTTCTATATCACTTCCATCTCTGCCTTTTGAAATTTTTTAACAAACTTCTGAACAAACAAAGCAGTATTATTTGCACTGAATACGGATTCCATATTGCAAAAAAACTAGAAAAGCAGCTGAAAAATTGAAATAAGTTGAATTGTGTCAGAAATCTCACATCCAACAGGTTTTGAGACAGAAAAGCCTTGTTATAATAGTTCTTGCAGAGTAGTGTGCAAAGATAGATTGAGAAACTACAGAATCACAGAAACATTGAGTCCATAAAGATCCTCTTGACATCATTGTCCAACTCCCTTGCTCAAGCAGAGTCAGCTAGACCAGGTTGCTCAGGACTGTGTCCTGAACCCAGTGGAGTTTTAAATATCTCACAATATAATACAAAGATATAAGAAAGGAATGTCAAGCATTTCAGTATTAATAACTTTTAATAAAGAAGAGCAAAACCTGATACTCTGGAAGAGAACCACTTTAGGTTCTATACCATCTGCTGTTCCTCCTTGCCAAAATCTAGATGTTGTCCTTGCTTTTTCCATCAACTGATTGTTATACTATGTAATATATAGTATGTATAATGTATGTATACTGGTCTTATGTGCTGCCATCATCGTCTTTATTTTAAAACATATTTGCAAGTATTCAAATTAGAGGCTCTGAAACAGCCATGCAGCTGTGATGCTGTCTGCCAGAGTTCCTTTTATTAGCATGGCTCCAGGTGTTCTTTTTATGTTCTCAGGCATAACCTGGGCTTTCGTGGATGTCTGTTATGGTGCAGAACAAGATGGGTTATGTTGGAAGACTAAGCTTGTCAGAAGTTCATTCTGACATGCAGTGATTAGAGTAGATCCTAGAAGAGGGATCTACTAGGTGTTCTCTAGGTATTCCCCCTATGTCTGGGAAGAAACTACTGAATTTACTTGAGAAGTGAGCAATTAGTATGGACTCTTGCAATATGACCAAGAGAAACCAGGACAAAGAGCAAAACAGAGATTAAAAAATTACTGTTGGGTACACTTTCTGCTTTCTTGACAAATGATTTTCAATTTCCTCATAACATCCAGCTCCACATTCCTGTTACTTCTTGCTATGTTTTGCAGGCTCAAACAAAATTTCTAATCTACATTTTGTTGGGTTCTTTCCCAGATAATTCCAAAAGTTTTGTCAAATTCCTTGTGCTGTGCAGGCACAAATTTATGAGACCCCATTGCATTTTCGAAATTTTTAGAAGAGTTTTTATTTCATTGTTTGTGGCCCATAATAGTTAAGAACAAACATGTCCATCTCCTGAACTTAGTCCTGGTAGCTTCCTTCTGGTAGCTGGATCCAGTTCAGGTGGGAAACTGGATCACATGAGGTGCAGGCAGGGTCTTAAGGGACTACAAGAGTCCAAGAAACTGCTGCTGAAGTATGCAGAGGAAAATTGTTCAAAAGGTGGAACCTGGCACCATATGGTCAGATGTTTCTATTGATGTCAGCAAACCAAATCTGTCACAAAGGATAGTTTCATGCCCCAAAAGATGTACGTGTTCACACTATCCAGTGAAACCTTCTGGAACTTCATAGCATGGACTAAAGGCATCTTTTCTCAGATTTTCTTTCACATAGACTTCTGCCTATCCAGAAAGAACAGATACTATATAAGATAAAAAGATTTCTCTAAGACAAATATCCAGTCACTTAAATATAGATGATGACTGAAAAGCTCTAAGCAACTGAGCACTTTTTTTTAATGCAATGTCGCTTGTCTTTGTCACTGTCATTAGATACACTTAATTTAGTTACCATGTAACCAGCTTCAACTGAGTTTTTTACTTCTGTTAAAATGGCAAAGCAACTCAAGTACCGTATCATAGTTAAAAATCATTTAATATTGCTAAAAGAATTAAATCAAAGCAAACTGTGACTGTGTCAAGATAGGTTTTGTGTTCTACAAGAGCTCCTTCAAAACAGTTTTTTTTAGATTTTAGTGATCAACACTGCTGTTAGAGATATAAGTCTTTTCCCTAAGAATACAACTGCATAGCAAGATGAAATGATTTAAATTCTACAAAACACATTTTTGGAACTTATACTAGTGTGAGTTACTACACTCATACCATGTTTTTTTATTTAATAAAGATAGACTTTTACAGTTAGAAAGAATTAAATCACTGGTTTTTGCTTTTGCTTCTTCCTACTCTGATTATATATTTAATCTGCTTCCTAAAGATGATATTTTCTCTTCATTTAACCCATGCCTTTGGAGTAAGCAGATGACAAAGTGTAGTTTTGCTTTGCAACGGAAGTAATTTATCTTTAGTTGCTTATAGTGAATAGCAGTGTAGTATTAGATATGTTGGATTAATTAGGATGATCGATAGCACTGTTGAAGGGAGTTGTCTTTGTTAATAAATAAAGTATCATTTTAAGGCATTTTCTGATAATGAAGCTGAGCAGCCAAACTAGAGACATTTTTCCAGCTTGTCATAACCACAGGTCAGAAGATTCTTAATCATTGCGAGTACCAGCTGTCCATGCTGCCTGGAAGAAGATTCTGAGGCTTGAATCTAATAGTATTCATTTTCAGTCAAGCAGAAAAAACTTTCTGAGAGGCAGGGATGGAGCCAGTATCTTAACTCATTACAGATTGCCTTCCACCATACCATATTGCCAGTGTTTTTGCTAAGGACCTGGGGGCATGGGAGAGCATGACTCATTCACAAAATTCTAGCAACATCTGCCTTGGCTTACATATTGTGTATAAAACCAGTATTATTTTAACAGATTGGAATTGATCGACTGAAAAAGTAAAGTCTGCACTAATAGGCCATTTGTGCTACAATATAATGAATTGCAACACTTTTCCGAGTTACACATATTTTAATAATTAATAATTTAAAATTACACATATTTTAATAATTAGCATCTATTAACAATTGTAAACTATAAATTATTACTTGAAAAATGAATTTTTATTAGTGTAATGATGTACAGTGAATTGTTTCACAAACAGTTTATTTACCTTCTTTAATATTAAATCAAAATCATATTTTGATATTAAATCAAGATTGATGAAGACACTATTTCTTCCTCTGATGAGATCAGTCCTCTAAATGGGTGAAAACATTGCTTTCCTGCATTGTCCCAGTGTAGTTCTGTTTCCAGAGGCACATTTTTGCAAGCCTTTCTGAGTTCTACACATTTTCTTGACTCTACTTTCTTTTCTCCTGCTGAAAAGTTACCATATCTTTTGATTCTTCTCATTGGCAGGAAATAAAGAATGTAAGTCCTTAGCCAAGTTTTCCAAGTATCCTTCATTGCTAACTTGTTAACGTGAACCCCCACATGCCTGGGGGTTCATGTTATATTGTTTTCATTAACCGTTAATGGCAATTTTATAACATTGCAGAAACCTGAAGTATGAATGGGGAGGGGAAAATGACTCCAGAAAACAGAAGATAAAATCATAATACAATGCTGTCCTTTTGGAATGGTTAAATGATATTTGTGAACAGTTAGATTATAGAAGTATAATGCAGATCCTTAGCTGAGTACTGAAGAAGGATGCAATTAATGCTATTTAACCAAGTCAACACTTGTTAGACTAATTTCATTTGAGAAGACTAATAAAAAAACCAACAAATTGGATAATGAGAACGGTAAAATCAATAGCACTTGGGTTTCCATCTTCCCAGACAATGCTTTTCAGACACCATCATTGTACTGCATGATTTACCACACGTCGAGTGAATAAAAAAACCCCCAGTGATTAATACAACTTGAAATCAATTAGTGGGCCTCATTAAAATCCTTTCAGCACATATATTTCACAGAATCATTGGAGTTTCTTTAATTTTGTTAGCAATTTTGGTTACATAAAAATTAATAATAGAGATTTAATCTTACAACATTTTTGATATAGATAACAAAGGACTATGCTAGAATTACTTTGCATATTTTATGTAGGCAAACACAGGCTTAAAGAACACAGCATCAAAGTAAAAAAGTATATGGGAATTATAAAGGTTAGGATACTTATGACACACTTACTAGAATTTACTTTGGAATTTATAAAGGATTATGCCAAGTTGACATTTTTAAAATCAAGACTGGATATTTTTGAATATTTGCTTGACTGAAATTACAGAAGCTTATGCAGACATTTAGAAGAATCTCATAGTATGTGTTTTACAGATCAGTAAGATCACAGTAGTTCTGCCTGGTGTTATTTTAAAGGAATTTCCATAAGGAAATATTACCACATCTCCAGCTTACAAATATGAAACCAGAAAAAGAAAAACAAAAAGGTCTTTATATGTCAATAGAAAGTCCAGCCCCCATTCCCACTTTCTCCAGAAATTAACTTAGCAGACTGTTCACTTTCTTTGCTGCCTGTCTGCAACTGTCTATACTTGTCCAGTGAGATTTGTTTCTGTCCTTCTATAGACAGAGAAGAATATGAAGAATTATTTACACAACACTGGTAAACACAGAAAGCTATAGCAGAATTTTGCCTGGATTTATAAATACCTTAAATTTTTATATTAGGATTTCTGGAATATGGATTTTAAAACAGAGCATTTTTATCACTGGTTATAAAAAGGAATCCCAAAGTGTTCAATTCTTTGTTTAAGAGAAGATCAACAACATTATCTGCACAATGAAGAATGTTCAGCTATTGCACAAAAAATATTTATTATGAAATATCTATGTTTTATTAGCCCAGGGAAAATAACTAAACTTTTTCTTCTCAACTGGGCTAGAGATAAAAACATTTTTAGTTTTCTTGTATAGTGAATAAACATTAAATTTATTAAAATTCTGAAAGTAATACTAACATCATGAAAGCATTTCAGATTAGTTACCACTTTAAACTTTAAATATAGCATTGCGATAGAAACTTAAGAATGCCTTTAAGATATTTTTAGTATGGCAATATAAAATTACATAATGCTTCACCAAGGGCCCAAAGTACCTGAACTACAAATTCGTACTAACAAATAAAGGTGAGCTATTTATCATTCATGAAATTCTCCTTTTATCTTCTCAGCAAGATGACCTAAACATGCTAGTGTTCATTTAGTTAACAAATTCCTAGTATTTTTTTTAAGTTACGTATCTAGCAAGTTATTGAAATCCTAATGTGAAACTATTAGCTCCCAAATATTATGTCTGACACTCCATAGAAGGCCTTTATTTTACATCTTTCTTCCCTTTGTATAAAATGTCACATCCATCTGAAT
This sequence comes from Setophaga petechia, assembly GCA_024362935.1. Lineage (NCBI taxonomy): Eukaryota > Metazoa > Chordata > Aves > Passeriformes > Parulidae > Setophaga > Setophaga petechia. The sequence continues at coordinate 34,681,300 of JANCRA010000008.1, forward strand.
AATAACACTACAATATGAACATTCAAAAAAGCACATTAAATACTTATTGCTATTAAAATGTGCTTTTTTGAATGAGCTTAGTGTATATGTAAAACAAGGACAACCCGCCCTACTTTCTTGTAAAAGAAATTGACTTTTAGTCCTCTCCAAGGAATTATTAGCTGTCATAAGTGTCCTCAGCACTGAGACTTTTATCAGCCCCTTCTTCAGAATGATCTAGTAGAAGACAGCACTTTATATTGAAGAGTGTTTAGTTGCCACCAAAACTGTATGGGCAAGAGCTCAACAATTTACAGCCAGGAGTTCTTTACTAGACAATTATGTAGAAATCATTCTCAGTTAAAAAAAAAAAAAAAAGGGCATTTATAAAGCTATCAAAGGAAAATTACTTTTCCACAAAATAAATTAGTAGACAGTGTCTTGCCTAGGAAGAGACTAGAATGAACATCTGGGCAAAAGATTGAACTCCAGCTCTGTGGGCCGTGGAGACTGACTCCAAAGAGCCAACACACACTGTTGTGTGAGATGAGGCGTATTACAAATAAAATGTGTGTCTATCAGACTGTCTGAGGTGAACAGACAGTTAGTTAAAGAAAGAAAAGAGATACAAAAAAGGCATCGAATTTTCCTTTCTCTCACTCATTTAATAGCATTGAAGTATAAATAGAAGAGTACAGCTGGAGGAAGCTGGAACTACTTATCAGGTTTTAGTATTTTTTACTGTCCCATATGTAATTAAGAGTTGCCATTTTCTTTTATTATCATTCAAGCTGTACATTTCACACTTGCTTTTCTATCTATCTATCTTATCTGCTTCTCAAGGACACGAAATCATCTACATCCCATCTACCTTTAATTTTTTTTTTTTTGCTACAATTTGCCCATTAGGTGATAGTTCTTCCTTTTTCTCTCTTTTCAAATAAATACCATGTCTACCATGTCCTAGACCTTTTCTGCAGAGGAAAGATGAAAGTAAGAAGATAGTCCTGCTTCTGGGAATGATGTTGCATTCATGGTTAACTCAGACTTCACTTATTGGGTGATTTTGCAAAATGTCAAAGCGTAGAGAGCAAAAAAAATACTGCATCCCAGGGAGTGCTTACCAATCAATTCTTTTAGTATTTTGCCATGGTGGGGTGCATCAAATTAGTTTTCAACAGAAAAGGGAAGACATCAGGACTATAAAAGATGCAGAAGATTAACCAGTTCCTGAAAATACATGTATAAAGAAAGGCGGGATTAAGAGATATGGCACTTATAGGTTAAGAACAATGTACACTTACACTGAAATTTAAATGCTAAAATTATGATTAACATGGAGGGACTGTTTGTAGAACTTATCAGTTAATACAGCATCCTGTGTCCTTCAGCTTCCTGAAGATAATTATTGAAAGAAGAAATAATCTATAGAAAAACAATGGACCTAGAAGAAAAAAAGAGCAGTTTGTTATTATATTTCCTTGTTGTTTCAGTACCCATAGACATGGTTTTGTACTCTTCAATGCCTTCTTTAAGGAACAAACACGTCTGATTTCCCTATTTTTTGGTTTATATCATCCTCATGTCCCCTAGTTTCATGTCTGTATTTCTAAGGCCATTACTCTCCAAAATTAGTTATTTTTCCCCTGGGTCACGGATCAAGTTACAGAATTCTCTAATCAGGTAAAAATGGATTTTAATAGAGAAACATATCAAGTTTAGTAGCTAGTTATAATGAAGAAGCACAAAATCTGATAGCAAAGGTGAAAAAAATCAAGTTCAGTGCACACATCAATAGTTTGAATTCTGCCTACATTTTGTTGCTAACTACTTTGCCATTACTGTTGCTTGCTTTTTTCATTTAAGTAACCCATTCTATATGTTTCTTCTGCCTGACTAATGCACATATCTAAAGAAAAAAGGAGTGGTTTCCTTAGCAAGTAGTGGAAATTTAATGAACTAAAGACAATTATATGAAAAGATGTTGACTTTGTTAGAGTAACTTGTTGTCAATAAAAATATTATTATAAAGCCATATCTGAAAAATCTGGTTCCATTTAAATTTTCAGTGATAAAAGCTAGTTTTTACTTATTTTTTAGTTCGTCCCTACAAAGGCTTAAATAAAAAAGTATATAAACCAAAAGAAAAATCTGCCAACTACTTTTGTTGCTAAAATTCAAAGTCATCATGAACAGTAGAACAAACAAGTACTGTCATGTTTTTGTTTCCTGCATGACAAATATGACATATGTTGGGAATTAATATGTCAGTTACAATATTTGTTGAAAAACAAATCTCAAGAACAATGTTTTACTGATTGAGCACAACCCCATTTGTATTTAGATCATAGAGTGAGAATGGATTTAAGGCTAACATAGCCCTCCAAATATACAAGAGAGATTCTAAAGTCAAAATGACTTATCCTTATAAAGTACCTTATCAAAAATAGGTGTCAAAGCTATTTTATTAACCTAGCCTAAGTTACTAATTTTTCACATCACAAAGTTTAATATCTCATTAGAAATCCAGTCACCTCTCACTTCAGTAGCAAATCATCCACACATCTTTCTACCTATATCAATCACCAAAGCTGCTAACTCACCAGATCTATGTCTTACTCTTCTTTTACTAAATTAATAAAAAAGTTAATAAAATCTTAAGTTATAACTTCACCCTGAGCTGTGGGAAATGTGAATATCATGATTTAGACATACATCATCTAAATCTAAATTTTTTTCCCCATTTTTTCTCCATCATAAATATTTCAGTTGAAGAGCAAGTGGGCATCCTCTGCCACTGTTTAAAATGTGCTGTAGCCAAGCTTGTGTCAGATGCTTTACCTTCCAGTCTCCAGCCCACCCCAGCTGAAAAGACAATGCCAGTCCAGGTACAGTTCTATCAGCATACAATTTATTATAACATTCAGGAACAGAGGTGTTGATAGCTGGATGTTATCACACTCCCCTTTAATTATCTTTGTCACATGTTATGAGGTCTCAATTGCCTTAAGTCTTAGGGGAAGACAGCAAAAGGAGAAAACAGACATCTGCATTTCTTCGCATCTATCCTTTTAATTCCTGTTAAGTTTCAATCAATCCTTGATATATATTAGAGTCAATGAGAAATTTCTGGCTTTCTCAGCTTGGGGAAGATGCAAATATAAAGATTGGGTGTGGCACCAGATGTCACGGTTTAGTTGAGGTATTAGGGCATGGGTTGGACTCAATGATCTTGAAGGTCTCTTCTAGCCTAGTGATTCTGTGATTTTGTTTCTTCTTTTAAAATCTGCTTGCAGGACTTCATTCTGTGTTTAAACATGCAAATTTGATGGTCCTTTTTGTACTTTTTGCTCTAGTGTTACCCAGTGTTTGATGCTTTATTTTGCATTGGTATAACTTTGTTCAGATAATTCAGCAAATTAGCTATGGTCTAAACAATTTTTCTAGTTGTGTCCTTAACATCATTTTTTGAGAAAAAAATATTTTATAGTCTGAGAAGAACCTTGTTTTTCTTGCTTAAATTTGACAGAAGATAACTTAAATCCCAAATTTTTAAGATGACTCCAGTCTATTTTGTTTTATTTCTGTTCTGATACTAGACCAGAAAATTTTCCAAGCATAGATCAGTTTAAAGGGAAACTAGAAAATGAACATTTCTTATGAAGGATTTCTTTCTTGCCATGTTTATGGGTGAAAGAGTATAATCTTCCTAGTTTAATTTTAAGGAATGAATACTTGAATATATGGTGTACACTTTTTCTCATAAACATGACACCAATAATTCACTTCTTAATACTTTCAAGTAGTTTCTAAGTATTACTTTAGTGTGAGAGTTTTATGTCAATAAACATCCAAAAAAAAAACCCCAAAAACCTAAAATCCCCAAAATCTAAGGGGAAAAAAAGGAAAAAAATGTGCAATATGATTTATACATCATGTTTCTTATCACAGAATCTATGTATTATAAAAATGAAGCCTCTTTGTCCTGATTAACCAAAGTTTATAAAGAGGCTGTATATTTTTCTGCGTCTGCAGTGTAATTCATTAAGTGTCAAGCAAGTATTTTCCCACTTTGTTAAGTCCTTTGCCCTCTGAGATTGTTTTATTACTGAAGTATCAAATTGCATTTTGCACGTCTGAAGTCATTTCAAGCTGAAGAGAAAGTTAGCCCTTTCCATAACTTCCTTTACATAATTTGCTGTAACTGTCTTCAGCTTAATCAGAAAGAGGAAACATTTCCTAATGCAAATAAAAATTAAATATATGTCTTATGTGGTTTCTTTGAGCTTATTTTTTCATTATTAAAGTTATGAAAGTGATTAATTTAGGTTCTAGCCAATTATTGCAACGAAGTAATAGATACTTGAAAATGAGAGAAGGTACAAATTCTCTGCAGAATTTTTTTTCTTGGTTGAGCTCTTTTTGTTTTCTGAAAAGATTTTTTAATGTCTCTTCAATACAGGTATAACTAGTACAATTGTTATATTTAATTTATAGCAACTATCCATTAACCATCCATCTTTCCAGAATTCCCACTATAAATACTTTTATAGTTTCAGAGTCCTCAAGACAGGTCTTTATTACAATGTTCCTTTTCAATACCATTCCTATCATTATCAGTTTTACATTGTCTTTTTTTTAGCCTTAAGTCTTCAAGTGAATTGGTTGCAAAGTAACTTCAAAAGAAGGAGTTTTCTCTTGGAATGTCTTCCTTCCTTCCTTTCCTTACAATTTTACCTTCAAGACATCTTGGAAATTGAATTATTATAAGAAATCAGATTAAACTTGAAAACCATGATGTGCATAAACTACAAATGGCGTTTCTACATTTCTCTACCTTTAGAGTTTGTTTAAAATCATGTCCAAAGATCTGAGCTCATTTGCTTGGATGTACTCAAAATTACTTGAAAATTCACTCTCATTTTTTTTTTCCTGCAAAATCTTATAGATTTCTAATTTACTCTTAATTACAAGAATGTAAACAAGTTTAAATTTAAATGCAAGGGATAAGGTAATAAAGGGAAATGTAAAGGTTTTCAACTCGTTCCAAACTTACTGTAAAGTAGTGATATGTTAAAGTAATGAAATATTTCCTCTTCCACTGGCTTTTGAAAAGCAGCTCTGTAGAAGAAGGGATAACTAGGTAAATTTTGTGGAACTTCATCTCTTGCATGCAGCATAAGACACCAGATTTTCAGATAACATTACCTGTAACACAATGTGTCAATAAATGTGAGCTGGTATGCTTTCAAAGACATAGCAGGGAGAATACTTGGATAGTACTAAATGTAACTATGAATGCTGTGACCACGGCCAAATTTGCAATGAGGTTTGGTAGAATTTATGGACATGCACGGCATGTCTTCTTGGGCACATACACAGGAGCATAAAATCAGAATGGTTTTGGTTGAAGGAGACCTTCAGATAAAATTCACTCCAACCCCTTTGCCATCTTTCACTAGATCAGGTTGCTCAAAGCCCCATCCAACCTTAGTTTGAACACTTCCAATAAAGGAACATCCACAACTTTTCTGGACAATCTGTTACAGTGTCTCATTACACTCATCCTAAAAAATGTCTCTGTTTTAGAGAATTGTCTGTGCATATTCATATCTCTGCTATGGGCAGAATACTGATCTCAAAACACAAACAAAAGCTGAGAGTAAACACTGTTATATTAACAAAATTAAAAAACACAAAATGGTACAATGGAATCATAGAATAGTCTAATGCAACATTAGATTTTCAGCAAAAAAATTTAAATATCAACAATGGACAAATAAACCACTCCATTAAAATACTATAATCTTTATGAAAATTTTTCCTGTACTGCTGCCTATGATATCATGCATGTGAAATATTTCAGTTCTTATGAAATACTCTTCTTCTTTTCATAAGAAGTCATGTATCAAGAAAATTTCTTTTAAAAGTGCAATATTTCTGTGAATGAAAATAAGATATTTGCCAGAAAGATAGAGTATTCCAGAATTTTCAAACAGTATCATTTACTATTTACTGGCAGATGTTTTATGCACTTGCATCAAATAATCAAATTCATGGTAAACCATATCCTGAAAAGACTGCATCTAAAGCTGCATTAAAATCAACATACAATTCTAACATCTAAAGGAAGGTTTAACGTAGCTACTGAATGACTACTATTGATTTGATTTTAATTCAAATATAAATGTCCTTATTTAAACCTTAAATATAAGTTATTTACATTAGTATTTTTCAAATGTTTATTGCCTGTTTAATTTTGATTTTAGGTTTTATGGATAGTGCAAAGCTGCAATTATTTGCTTCATGGCAGCCCTAATGGCTTTAAGTGAAGTCAAGTATTCAATCGTCTTAGAAGCTGTAGGAAAATTTGCTAAGAAGAAAATACTGCAATGAATATGGATGTAAAACTCTCTATGACAGGTGAAGACAATTAAAGTAAGCCTGTGTCATAGTTTAATTTTACCTTAACAAGGCTGTTGAGATCAGGAAGTAAAAACCACCCAGAAAAAGGAAAAAATGTAGCTTAACAAAAAGTCAAAATTTGTTCACCTTCATAAAAAATATGCAGTAACAGCAGACTTTCACTTAGGTATCACTGACCATGAAAATGAAACTCCTAGCCAGGGATTATCAAAGGTATTGCACTTAATATAGGCAGTGCTGAATTGAAACATAATGTTCAAGGCACCCATGAACTTGCTTTCTTTGATCAGAGAGCACCACTACTTTCTCTACAGTTCATGGACTTTCCTCATCATCCCATATCAAAACCTTGAACAGGCAGTTCAGTTCCAACCAGTCCCTCTATCCTTCTTTGCTCTCTACCTATCATGGTGAAAATAAAAATAAACTTGAAACTCAGCCACATGTAAATTCTAGGAGAGCAGAATTCAGAAAAGAGTTTGTACTACAATTTGTTTCTTGAAATCCCAGTGTTCAGAATTGTGACTTTATGGGGGACAGAGAGCTCTGAAAGCAGAGAGGCATTACTTGGTTAAAAAAAAGCCCAACAGTTAGATAGTTACATTGATCAATTAAATAGCTCTTGCTACATGGACATATAATTCAGTTTCTCTGGAAAAGAAAAGGCTGTTATGTGATTTCTTTCTGCCATATTTTCTTGCAAGAGAAGTTCATGTTTAAAAAAGTGTGGGATAGAGTCACACACAGATTTGGGTTGGAAGTAAACTTTGAATATTGTATTGTCCAATTCCTTCTGTAATGAGCAAGGACATTTTGAGGTAGATCAAGTCGTTCAGAGCCCTATCAGATTGGATATTGATATATCCAATATCAATATTGAATGTTTCCAGGTGTGGTATACCACCACCTCTCTAGGCAACCTATTTCAGTGCTTTAACACCCTCATTGTGAAAGATTCCTTCTGTAGATTTCACCATAGTATAGATATTCCATCCCTCAGATAATTTTTGTGGGCCTCCTTCAGATCCACTCCACTGGGTTAATGCATTTCTTGTATTGAGACTGCAGAGATAAGTACAATACTCCAGGTGGAATCCCAACAGAGCAATGTAAAGGGGAAGGATCATTTCCCTCGACCTGCTGGTCACACTTCTTTTGATACCACCCAGGACATTGGTGACTTCCTGAGCTGTGAATGTGCCTTTGCAGCTCACATGAAATTGGGATTGCACCACGCCAGGTGCAGCACTTTACATCTGACCTTGTTAAACCTCATAAGATTCCCATCTGGGGGTCTCTGACTGGCGCCCCATCCTTCATGTGTGTCCACTCAGTTTGCTGTCATTCATAAACTTGCTGAGGGTGTACTTGTTCCTCCTGGACACATAAAGGATAAGTGAATCAACATGAACTGATAAGGGATAAATGATGCCTGACCTGCTTGATTGACCTCTCTGATTTGGGGAAAAGAAGAGAGAAGTGGATATAATTTATGTGAAATTTAGCAGGACTTTCATGACTGCTTTTCACAGTATTCTCATTTCAAAAGAGCAGTTCAGGTAATAGATAAACAGAAAGATAATAAACTGACTGGGCAGTTGAGCTCAAAGTTCATGGTCTACAGGTCATGTTCTACCTGGAGACTGTAACAAATGAAGTCGTAACAGATCTGTCAAGGGACATGAGCTGTTCAAGGTCTTTAAACCTGATGAGAGTATATGCTCTTAAATCTCCTTCAGCTCATTGCTCAAGATGACACCATCATCTTGAGCAGTTTTGGGATGGGCTATCACATTCAAGGATGGGGACAACATCCAGAGGGACCTAGGAGTATTGTGTTAGGAGAGTTATGAAATTCAACAGAGAGAAAGAGCTCCTGTCCTCAGGACAGAGGAGCCTTGGAAAAAACAGTCTGGGGATGGACATGCTGGGATCAGTTCTTTGGGAAAGGCTTTGAGGCCCCTTAGACAGCAAAATAAGCCTGAACCAGATGTATAACCTGACAGCAAAAGCAGCCAACACTGCATGCTGAATGAACAGGAGCATGGCAACCAGATTGTAAGTGATTATCACCCTCTATTTAGCACTTGTTAGACCATGTCTGCAAAAGTCTGCTCTGTTTGAGGCACCCCAAAACAAGAAGCACATTCATAAACCAGAGTTTAGCAGAGTGACAGAAAAACAATGGAGATTGGTGAACTTGCCCAGTGAAGAAAGACTGAAAATTCAGTCTGGAGCAAGGACAGCTTTGGAGTCACATCCCTGCAGTCTGCAGTCCTACAAGGAGATTATGGAGAGGAAACAAGGCTCTTCACAAGATGTATGAAAAGTACATGGGGGAGGACGAAAGACAATTGGCATAAATTAAACAAAGAAAAGTTCCATGTGGATATAAGGAGAAACTTTTTCCCCACAGGAACATGCTCCACAACAATGGATAAAGTGGCCCAGAGCATCTGTGTGATCTGTATCTTTGGAGCTTTCCAAGGTCTGCGAAGATGAACCTTAAACACTAAGGTCTTGCCCCACAGCTGATTCTGCTTTGAGCAACAGGCTGAACTAGAGAACTCCTGACGGCCCTTCACACCAGTTCTCCCATGACCAGAAACTTTTGTGTCATAAGTGACACAAAAGTTGAATGACTAACTAGTAAGTGAGAAGAGTTTTCGGTCTTTTTTTTTTTATTTTCCTAGCCCATGACCTTAAATTTAAAAATTACTTTGTAGATCCAGAGGTCGAATTCCCCACATGGATCTTGAGATCTCCAAGCAATTAGGGTTTGAGGACACAGGTGGAAAAAGCTCTCTTACAGGTTTGAATCTGTTAAAAAAGAAGTCTTAGTGCAGGAAGACTATTCTGGAAGGAAACTTGAATGAGTAGCAAGGCCCTCTTTTAATATTCAGTAGGTAAGCTTTTCTTGTTTATTAGTTTCATTACTTGTTTGACCTTTCAATTTGAAACTGGAAGAGTTAGCAAATCTGTGCAGCTTGCTTCAGCTGAAGGTTGCTAAGCCTTTCACTGAAAATGTGAATGACTTTTTTCTTTTGCTCTGCAGGACATTGCAATGTATTATATGGCAAAGAAGAGCCTAAATGTTTTAGTGGTTGCCTGCTGATAAGTAATTACCTTCATATCCTCTCCTCTGTTTAGCTCAATGTGAGAATATTTATTTGCTTATGAAGGAATGTTGACAATTTGCCTGACTCCCCACCTATTTTTACCAAAGCCACCAGAAAGAACATTCTTCTTCCTGATGTGCAGATATTAGCTGGAGAGACAAGCATTTTACAAACATCTGCCACTCTACATTCACCAATACTTAAACCTCTTTTTTAATCTGAATAATGCGTTTCTCTCTCTTACATGTTTTTATCAAGATATGAAATCCTGGACAGGATGAGAAGGACTTACACACTCAAAGAGAATTGGACAAAAAAAAGCTTCTGTCAATTTTCTAACCTATCTCAAGCTTTAAATGTGAATTCTTATAATGTGAGTTGATAAGTAATTATCAATTACTCATCAACTCACACTATTCATCTTCCAATACTGCCCGATGTACTGAGCTTTTGTCTTTTCATCTTAGGCTGACAGGACGGAAATAAGCATATAAAACCACAGATTTTTAATCCAGTAGGTGCCAAATAATACAGCTAGTGTAATACAGCTGGGTAATACAGCTAGTATATCTGGAAAGTATAAACTTTGAATATATATCTACACACATATCTGTACATGTCCAGTGTACCATACATCCCAAGAGGAGGTCTGGACAGAAAAGGACACATGTCAAGGCAGATAATTGGATATTTGGTAACCTTATTCACATAGAGTTAAGTGAGGAACTTTTGTTTGCTCTTCAGGATCACTTTGTTTGATGATACATCAGTGATGTTGCGGATGTGCACAGAGATGTCCTAAAACAAAGGTAGATTTCCTGGCTGTGAAGATCAGCATTCAAGAATCAACATTTGCAAGCTGTCTTATATGTACAGTAGCTCTTTTATCAATCTATTATCACTGTTAAATACAATTATTTGCAAATATCACTGCAGAATTACTCTCCTTCTTTAAATGAAACCTCAATTTTCTCAGAGTTGTTAGTGCTGAAAAACTAAATTGAAAACTAACAGAATGTTGCAGAGATGAGAAGATGTCAAATTTCCAGAATCTTTTCAAAAGACTTCTCTTTTCCCAGGAGAATTATCTTTCTCTTATCCTAAAGCAGTGTGAGTCAGCTATTTCATTGGTAAGAGAGAGATAAACTGCTCTATATTGAGGAAAGAAACATATGAATCTCTTACAGTGCACTACAGTATATTCATTTTCCAAAAGACAACCTCATACAGTGTTTTCTATGTCCAATAAGTACCTTCTTTCTCTTTAGGCTTTTCTTGCAATTAATATCATCCATTATGTGTTATATAAGGTTTTCCTGAGTGTTCTCATAAATAAAAAAATCTCACAATAAATTGGAAACTAATCTTATTAAGATATTAGATATATAATTCAGTGCTCTTAATTAAGAAACAATTGCAAGAGCTAAGATATAGTGAAAATGTAATATATTTTCCTTTTTTTTTCTTTTTTGAATGCTATGAATTCACTCATAAATGATAAATGAAAGATAAACTGCACTTTAAATAGGATTTTGAAACAGTTCAAGTAAAACTGTCCGTGGATAGCTGGAAGATGACTACACACCACATATTAACTGACAAATAAATTGATCTAAATGAGAAAATATCTGGAATAGAAATGTTTCTAAATAGTTTTGCTTGAAAATAAATCAAACAGTTTATGTGATCAAATTAGAAAGAAGTGTAGGTGCAGAGCATCCACCTAATTAATAAATATGCAAGACATCATACAATTATTTATTTCACATTAATGTCTCTTCATGAGAAGAAAAGGCACCATAAAAAATATTCAGAAGAAAGAAACTTAGCACAGAAAACCTGATTTGCTCTCAAAGATTATAATCTTTAAGGTAGCTGTTTGAGGAAGGAGTGGTTTGAGGTTTTGTTTCCTCTTTTTTGCATATGTGTGGTAAAAGCCTTGCTTCAAGATATAATTCCTTGCCTTACTTTGCCTCACCTATTGAGACAAGTTTCTTCCTGCTGAATTAAATTTACTGGGATTTGTCTCTCTCTGTGGTGAATTTCATATAAAATATTAATCCTAGCAAAGCAAAGATCTCTCTCATGCATTATCAGTATTTCGTTCTTATAGTACTGTTCATTGTTTTACAATTTATTTCTTTCCTTCTACAGATGTGTGGTCTGTGACCACCAATAGAATAGATTCAGACTGAGTCTTTCAGAACAGTTTGCAAGCAGTTTATATTGCATTACCATCTGTTTATACTGTCCCTTTTTTTCTGCCCCTTTTCTATATGCAGTGCTTGCTAAGGCTGAAAATATTCAGTTTGAATATTTTCAATGTAAAGGCCTTTCAATAGAATAATCAAAGTTCCCCTTTCTAAAATATCTTACTGTTGTGATTTAACCTCAGCCAGCAACCAAGCCCAGCACAGCTGCTTGCTCATTCACCCAACCAACATTATGTGGGGGAGAATCAAAAGGTAAAAGCTGGAAAACTTCTGGGTTGAGATAAAGATGGCTTGATAAGGAAAGCAAAAGCTGTGTCTGCAAGCAAAAGAAAACAAGGACCTGATTCACTGCTTCCCATGGGTGGGCAAATGTTCAGCCACCTCCAGAAGAGCAGGACCCCAGCATGTGCAACTGTGACTCGGGAAGACAAATTCCGTTTTTCCAAACATCCACCCCTCCTCCTTTTTCTCCCCAATTTACATACTGAGCATGATGCCATATGGTTTGGAATATCCTTTTGGTCCATTTGGGCCACCCAGCTGTGTCCCACCCCCACATCTGATGCACACCCAGCGTCCTTCCCACCATGGCAATACAAAAAACAGGAAAAGCCCTGAGTCTGTGTGATCCCTGTTCAGCAATAACAAAAGCATCTCTGTATTATCATCCCTGAGTTCAGCACAAACCTAAAACACAACCCTATACCAGCCACTCTGATGAAAATTATTCCAGCCAAAACCAGCACCCTTGCACACATTCTTAGTCTAGGTTTTTCAGACTCACCAGGTCATTTCATAGATAACCATGTGAGCTACTTAGTACTAACATTTGAATTAGAATTGCTAAAACCATTTTGCATATTTCTAGATGTGCTATGTGGTAATCCAGGCCAGATACTATTATTTAAGTAATTTTTTAGCAAAATCTATTCTGTTAGTATACAAAGAATATCTGGTTGAAATGTTTGTATCCTCTTTCAAGGAAAATGAAACAGGCTATGCCCAGAACCACAACCAAATTCATGGAAAATCTATACAAAAAATTTAGAATATTGTTGGTCAAAGGAACACCTTCAGTCATCTCTGCCTTTTGACATGGAGCCATGTAATTGGCCATGTCTTGACCTCTGGAGATTCTAGAAATCAAACTTACCCGTGCATTCACATCAAGATGCATGTACAGATACGTAGATGTTTTATCCAATGTATTGTATTTCACATATTTAGTGAAGATAATGTATAGAAATAGCTTGCATACTAGAAAAATCCATTTTATCCTTTCAACAGCAGGTGAAGAGCTCACATACCAGTTATTATATGCTCCTCAAGGCAAGTTTACAGGAGTGAGAAAAATGCATTTCTTAGTGTAACTTTAAAAAAGTAATGCAAATGTACATGAAAATCATTGTCCCCGAGCTGAGCAAATCAGATTCAAAGAAGCATTTCACACCTCATGATGAAATTTAATTAAGTGCTCCTAAATTTAAAATCAACTTACTTTCTGAGAGAAATTAGGGTGAAGACTTTAATTTTTTAATAAAAATGTTAAGTTGTCCAGGTAAAATATTCAGACACTTAGCATAGGTTTTAGAGACACAACACTCCTATAAAAATAATGCAAAAAATGAACTCAAATAAAAAAAAAATTCATCTTTAAAAGATGTTGACTTTGAGGAACTGAACTGTTTCTTCCTAACAGTTCAGACAAAGGCTTCAAGCAAAGTAAAATTTAAAATGTAAGAATATTTTCTAAGAATAAATAGCACTTTGCTAGAGTGTCTAGCCTACTAGGGCCTACTTAATACAATAGGTCATAACAGACTTAAAATAGACTGTCATAGAAACTAAAACAATGGGCAGGATGGGGGAAAGCAAAATATTCAAATATTCAAAACTTTGCAGAAGAAAGTTATGGCAATAAAGTGCATTTTTATTTTATTTCAGGGCTCTTTACTGACCAAAATTTGGGATTAAACCAATATATTTCAAAAATGGTACAGATTTGCCTGTTTAACTGAAAAGCTAAAAAAAGCAGGTGCTTGCCCATCTGCCATCTCTGTCTGTCACTGTCCAAAGAAGCACAGTTCAAAACAGCTGTGTCTGAGGTACTTTTGGGCAGCAAATATTGGCAACTGGGAGCAATATCTCTGATAATGCCTGTTACACAGTTTAGAAAATACACAGAAATCCTCACTCTGACAGTAGATGTAATAAGTTGATTACCAAAATATTTCACTGCATTCATTTTTATATATGTCATCTTATTCAAGTTTTTCATTATGTTTTTTCAAAGAACAATAATAATATTTTGTTATTGGTTCTGAGCTGATGAAACAAGGGAATGATGGGCATCAAATTCTAACATAAATCCTTGTTTATAGAGAGCAACAAAATATCATTTCAAAGAGCAATAGGTAAGCTGTCACTAAGCAAAAATATTATTCAATTCATTAGAATGTGAAAAATTAATGGTTTATTTTTATACAGAAATATATCAAAAATATCTGACATATAATGGACATAGGAAAAAAAAGACCAAAAGGATAAAAAAACCAGATACACTAATTTGACATGTGATTTGCTCTTGGATTTTAATTTGTCTTTTCCAAGAGAAGAAAAAAAAAAGGACAGGAAGAGGAAGAAGAAGAGAAAGAAGAAGAAGAAAAGAAGCAGAAATGAAGAAGGAGAAGGAGGAGGAGAAGGAGGAGGAGAAGAAGAAGAAGAAGGAGGAGGAGAAGAAGAAGGAGGAGGAGAAGGAGGAGAAGGAGGAGGAGGAGGAGGAGGAGAAGGAGGAGAAGGAGAAGAAGAAGAAGAAGAAGAAGAAGAAGAAGAAGAAGAGGAAGAAGAAGAAAGAATTTCCTGTCACTTAATCTATGCTGAATTTTCTTTCAGAAGACAATATTATGTCTCTGACAACAGAGGGAATCTATTGTAGGTCTTAGACTACCTGAAAAGCGATGAGCATCTTCTTGTTTTTTTGACATGAACTTGAGTATAGCACTGCTGTACTTCGAAAAGTGAATCAGTGACAATGACATCATAAGGTTCCATATTTATCTTCCTCTCAAAGTCTGACATAATGCAACAGTTTCCTTTGTAAGTTAAGGCTGTTTTCTATGAGTTTTAGCCTTATAGTTTTGACCTAAGAAATGGAAAACAACTCTGAGTCTTTTATAATAAACTTTCAGTCAGAGATTACTGGGCAATTATGTGCTTGGTATACATCAGACAGAAAATCTGATAAGATAGTTTTGAATAGTTGCTTTTCCTTAGCAACATCAAATTAAGTAAAATTTATTAAATCTCTAAAATTAGAGATATTTTTTTAAATTTTCATTCATACTACTTTTGGTCATATTTTCAACAGTAAAAAGAGGCTTAATCAAAGCTGACCTATTTTGCTAGAAAAAGGAGAAAGTGTATTACATTTTATAGAATTAGTTACAAAAAGAGTTCCTAGATTCAAGAACGTAACAGTTTCTTGTTTACTGATATTTTTGTGAGTACTTGGGGTTCTTTCTGGAAATTTTCCTGAAACCTGCATCAAAAATTTTCACAATAAAAATTGGTCTTGATCAAAATCAATTAACTATTTTTTGCCATTTTTAATGAGACATTTTTCTTCTGTAAAATGTTACAACTATCTACTGAGATGGAAAAAACATCTTTATATTTAAATAGCCGAGCAAGCCTTGACAATAAAAAACAGTTTCCTGTGATTTGGGGATGCATACTCTGCTGAAGTTCTTTTCAGAGCTGGATTCCAGGTGAGACTGTAGACAATGGATTATGAAGTACAGTAACTGAGTACATGGGAAAACTAAAACCTATTAATATATTCCTTTACTGATTAAAAGGGAATGGGCTGTCATTGCTGTTAGGAGTGATGACTAGGGTTCTAAATAGCACTGAGAGTATTGAAATACAGGAATGAAGGAAAGCCTAGAATGAATTAGTATTTAATTCCCAGACTTTAACATAGATCTTAATAATATGACAGAAAACATTTAAAATATTTTTCAATTATTTTTATTTAGCTTCATAGATAGAGAATCAAATAGCTTAACATAGAAATAAGTCTCAAACCACAGTTTAAGCACTAACATTTCCCTCATAAATAGTTAAAAGTAAGTCTGCCTTAGGAGATCAGAGAACACAAGGAACACACCTATGTGGAAGGGACTCTTTTCTATGTGAAATGTGTGGAGGTGGATGTGAGACTGTTCAGCAAAGTGGACAATATAATCAATGGTCAGCCAGAATAATTTCAGTATTTTTAATATAACTTTCAAGACAGATATCTGGAATGGATGATGAAGCCAGCATTGATGAGTGGGAGCTTCTATAAGGAGAACAATAAAATTTCTGTACAATAACCAAATAGTTAAATAACCATTTCCCCCTCTCTCTAATTTAAATTCTTCTTCCCCATATTTAACCTTAGGAAGTCAATACAGAAAATTAATTTTGTAGGGTTGTCTCCCGTCTTTTTGCTTTCTCTTTTTCACTACATATATAATGTGTAAGTTTTCTGGCTCAGATTATAAGACTTTATAAAAATGGTTTTTTTCCCCTTCTTTTTGCCAAAAGTATTTAAAGTATTATATATTTTCTGTAATATTTTATTTGCCCCTGATGTTTTTTCCACATTCTACTTCTTTACAAACATATATGTCAAATATCACAATATAAGTAAATGTTTTTATGCAATCAAGTCTAAAAAACTTGACCATAATCAAATTAGTGTCAAACCTATCAAGGGATTTTTTTCTCCATATTTCACTAATGCAAAATTCTGCTTGGAGAACAAAGTTAACAAAGTTTCCTCTGCAATCTAGCATTTCTCTAGAACTTACCAGAGTTAGATGTATATTCATTGCTGTTTATTGGTAAGTTCTAAAATTGTTGTAGCATGTTCATGGGTTTTTTATCTTTCATAAACTTTGATTTTCACTTTTCTTGAGGCAGATGTTTTCTCTTTCCAAAGTGTCATTATCAAGATTATTAGATTTTTTTCCTACCAACTGTGAACAAGAAATAAAAATCATGCTAATAGTGGCTTTCAGTGTTTTAGTATTGAAGGAGCTTTCCAAAATCAGATAGTGGCATACTCTTAAAACATGATGCTTTCATACTGACCATATGTACATGCTTAAGATATAAAAAACACATCAATTCCTAGAAAGAGAAATGCCATATAGTGTCATGAGAAAAACGTATCAACAAGTTTCTTAGTATAAAATAACTTACATGTACCATATAACTTAAAGCAATCTGCTATAAAGTTTTTCAATTTCCTCCCAGAAATGTTTTGGAGGACATAGTCAGTTTAAAGTGGTTCTTGCAGGGACAACCAGGATGGCTGACAAGGAAGTTTAAAAAAGGAATTGTCCTTTATGAAGAGCAAAATAACAGCAACCAGAAGCTGCAGGGCTAGAACTGGGGGAACTGCTTCCATATTAAGGGAGTAACTCAACATTCTTCTACTGTGTTTGCCTTCCTATCTCTGTGAGAGCTTAGAAATTATGGAAAGATTCTGATGTAGTAGCATGCATGACTTCTCTTTTTTTTTTTCCTCAAGCAACTGAGGATGTAAGTATCATGCAGTCCGTATGTTCAAGACAATTTATGTGACCTTTTTTAAGGAAAGATAAAAGTTTTACACATTTTATCGTGTCCAGAGTAGTCTTCTTTTTTAACATGTATTTGACATGTTTTATAGACCACAAGAGCTATTTCAACTCCAAGCAAACTATTTAGGATCAGTTGTTAATTTAGCGATGCAGCGTATTTCACAATGTAATATTTCCCATTACAGAGTACAAGCATCTGAATTAGGTAAATTTCCCAACTGAACATGGATGATACAATGTCGCAGACATCTTTTTATGAAAATCCTTTTCCTTGGATTTTTTCTTCCTGAGAAGCTGTAAGGCCTCAGGGACAAAATGTAAATAATGGTGGTCTGCTGCTGTGGAAGGCAACAGGTGGATCTGTGATTGGTCTCATGAGCTTGTTTGTAATTAATGGCCAGTCATGGCACAGCTGGCTCTCTCTCTGTGTCCAAGCCACAAACCTTTGTGATTCTTTTCTTTTCTATCCTTAGCTTAGCTAGCCTTCTGAGATGAAACTTTTTTTCTATTCTTTTAGTATAGTTTTAATGTAATATATATCATAAAAGAATAAATCGAGCCTTCTGAAATATGGCGTCAAATCCTTGTCTCTTCCCTCATCCAAAGACCCCTGTGACCACCATCACAATACAAACATTTTATACTGAAAGAGGATTCTTGCCCAAAACAGTCTTAAATTTTTTAAAAGTGGTGTCACGGTAAAAGCTACCTGATATAACCAATTGTTTGTCATCCACAAAAACATAATGTCAAATGCTGTCCAAAAAGCTTTTTCCATTAAAAAGCAAACCAAAACAAAACCCTACAACAAAAAAAAACCATGCCAAATCAGAACCACCAAAACCCCACCAAACACTCAAAAAATCAACAGCAATGAATCAATTACTCTTCTTAGCTTTGATAGACTCTGAACCACAGTCAGCTGATTATGTCTTCCAAAAAGATAGTTAACTTCTGCCTTCATTTGTCATATTTCCTTCCTATCATTAAAGATAACATTTAATGCAAATGTCTTCTCTTATTTTTGTCATTACCTTTTAATTAACTGGTTATGAAATACTGAATGTCAAAGCTCACTCTTCCACACAGCTGCCTAGCCTTTAGCCTCTCTGATAAGGCAGACACTTGTCTCACCCAAGCTGTAACTATAAGCATGACGATAATAAAATGTACAGTACAATTACATTCATAGTTTTAAAATCAACTATATGAAATCATCTAATATTATGAGATACAAAACCAAATCATTTATTAAAATAAGACATAGATAAAACAACTTCTTAGTATAAAATCATTCTCCAGTTCATAAGGCATGGGTCCTGATTATTCAGGTCCTGAAGTCATTAGAAGTACTATGTCATTTCAGATATGCAGTTTATAATCTCACCATTTGGATAGTTCTGCTTTGAGTTTTAGATGGACCCATTGCTTCTCCCTCCACCCTGATTCTGTTTTCTTTATACAAAATAAATTATCCTATGGTCCCTTAAGAAAAGGCAGAACATATAAACACACTAAATACAGAAGAATAGATGGCTAAAGGACTCAAGGAAGGCTTATTTTTATATCTACATCAATAAAAATGGTTTTGGCACCATATAGCCACTTAAGCACAATTTACTGACTCTTTCATAAAAGTGGGAATTGTTGCATTAATGTTCATAACTTGACCAGAACCGAACAAATAATATTGTCATTCACTGATAATATGCATTTCTCTTTGTAGAAAAAGAACTATCTTACCAATATAGAAAGTGATTCATACTCTTTTCAGTTTTGTCACATCACCTCCAGGTAGTGTTCACAAGTATACATTACTGTCCATGTTTAATGTACTAATGTACTAATGTACTAAAAATGAACACAAAAAATATTCCAAATAAACCCAAAAACAACAACAAAAACTTCACCCACTACAAAATCCCCACAAAACCCACCAGTGGGAATTTACCCTGTCCCTCCTGGGAATACTGGCATTGAAGGAATGTTGGCTGATCTGGAATCCCTCTTTCATTAATTTCATGTGATCCTTTCCTGAGCTCTATGTATCTGCACTGCCAAAGAGTCCCATGGGATGGAATGGTCTGAAAGGTATTGTCAGTACTGACAATTCAGGTAACATTTTGAAATTATTATTATTATGAGGACAAGGATCACATTGTCATTTTTGGAAGAATTTTCTTGAATGATAGGGCTTAGGAATTATGAAAATGGGATATTTTTGAGTGATCAATTAATAAATATAATACTGAGAACAATTCATAGCACAACTACATGTATTGCCACACCATTGTGATGTCACAGTGATTCTTCAGTAATAAACATATGCTTGTTTTTGAATTACATGTAATGCACAAAAGAGCATAAATACTGAATATGTGTAAGGAGAAGAAAGGTAACAAAATCGCTGCAGTTTGCCTCTCCTCCAATCTGAGATAACAGGATTCACAAGAAAAGGCTGCTGAAGCCACTTCCCTCATCTGTTCCGTATCATCTTTCTTTACATCTTCCTATGTGAGAGGGAAAGGGAGGAAATTTTGCAAGGGTAGTTACATGTTCTTACAAAGGTCTTTGGCCGTAGTTGAATACTCAATGCTTTCATCACATTTCAGTTCCAACTTTTATCTTTCCTTTACAGGTCCCTGCCCCAGTCTTATAAAGCCTCTGCTGAATGTTTTGATCTTTCTCCTTCCACACCAAGTGCTCCTTCCCAGGGGGTTAAAGGGAAGGGTAGCAATATTGCTGCTTTTACTCAGGTTTTGAAGCAAAGATTTAATCACGTATACACACAGTCTGACAGAAGACTCTCCCAAGTGCCTTCAAAAAGCTCAGATTTTTCACTAAACTCCTAGATAGTCTTCCTTACTATCTAACCTAGATTGCACAGTGCTTTAGATGTGTCTGTAATGATGAAAGATCAGAATGAGGTTTCTACAGACAAAATATGGACATTTTTTTTGGGATGTATTTTTAAGATGTCTTTTTTGTATCCTTGAACAGCAGATACAGTTTTGGCCTCTCAATTGCCAGCTGTGAAATTGGGTATGTGTGTCCTTAATATGTGAATGCAATTGTGCTCTTAAAGGCCTAGAACAAGTTCTATTAGTTGCAGTCAAAAGCACTCCAGGGTGCAAAACTGAATGTAATGTTTTTGTATACATGCCGAAATAAACCACCCCAGGACAAGTCTCAAATGAAGAATTGTAATTAAAGAACTGAAGGAATTTAAAGATAGTGAAGTAGCTTTAAATTTGGTCAGTTTTCACTGACCAATTTAATTAGAAGCATGAAAGTATCTCAAGGCACCAAACACTCATATTAAAGCAAAGCTCAAATCCACAAAACTGGGTCAAAAATACAGAATATTTTATTGTTGATTCACTGTAGAGACATCTAGATCTTTTAAATTTAAAATATCTGGAAAAGTTTGAAAGTATATTTTTTTGTCCCTAGGAAGGGACAGAAATCATTTGCAAAAGCACAAGAGAGTAAGTAATCTTGAGCCTTCTTAGAAAGTGGATTGCATCAAGGGACAGGACTTTAAAATTTTTAGGTAAGGAAAGGATAACAGTGGCATTTGGTCTCTTCTGTAACTATCCAGAAAAAAAACAGTTAACATGAGAATGGAAATAAACCCGAATTGCTCTATGCCATTAGAAATCAAATTCACTAGAAAGAGAGATATTATGTCTTCTAATATTTAAAATAGAAGGCAAGATACAAATACATGTCTGAAAAGATGATAGTTCCTCATTGTTTAAGGATAGTGCATTCAGAAGGATTTATTCCTGCATCAGACTCTGGTGTTCATTTCTGACTTAAAAATAGTTATGTTTTTTCCATATTTCAAGAAATGCAGAATGAATAGGTTTCGAGAATGAAGGGGTTGGGTAGTAATTTTCACTTTAGTAAGTGCTATGGGAGAAAAAATAGGAAAGGTAGAGTACAGGGACATGAGTAATTTTTGGTTTTCAAACAAGTTACCTTTAATGAATCAATAGACAGCCACTATGACTGTCAATAGTGCATCTATGTATTTATTTCTATAATGTTTCAGTGCAATATTCAGTAAATGAGAAATACACAAAGAATTTCTTTTAATGATATGACAGATACAAGGTTCACTGATGTTAATGTTACCCTGAATATACAAACCTCTCAAAGAGGCAAAGGCCAAAAAACCCATAAACAAAGACAAATGTAAGAAAGCAATTTGAATTGTTTACTCATAGGGAAGTTTGAAAGGATGGTTTGCAAGTGAAATTCTGTACAACAAGTGCATTAAGATATTAGGTTTCTTTCCTCTTACAATAAATCATAGCAACAACGAAAACAAAAACAAAACAAACAAACAAACAAAAAAACCCAAAAAACAAAGCAAAACAAAACAAAAAAACCCCAAAAAACAAAAACAACCAAAAACCCCTGATTTTGCTTCCCCATGATTTTAGCAAAGATGGTACAAACAAGTAGCTGTAACATACATGACAGCTTATTCTGACTTTGGGAGAAAATTTTCATCTGCCACAGGAAGTAAAATGAAAAGGACAAGGTAAAATATTATGGTATATAAATAAATAAGTAAGTGAGATACTCAAAAGCGAGTTCAAATGTATCTCTAAATAAAACCCAAGAGAGAAGCACTGAGCCGGCCATGGAGGAGTATTGGTAAGAAGAAATTGTGCTTATTTTTCAAACACTGTTCAAGAAGAAGTTATTCCTAAATACAACAGGACACAGAAAGTGAGTATTTATGGAGACATCTGAAGTGCATTAGATTAAGGGAAAAAAATTATAAAAATAAGTAATGATTGCAAGAGTTAATGCCAACTTTAACAAGTGGTGGTGGGGGGGAGGAAAGTAACTTCACCGTGTCTGAAGGCAAATAATGTCTATTTTTTGAATGTGAATACTTTTGTCAATTTTCTACCTGCACCATAACTTATGTGAAATTAAAGCAACACTGTTCCTATAAAAAACCTTAGATAAAATTATTCCTAGTCTTAGAAGGCAATATCATTTTTTGTAATTATGGTATGCTGTGAAATCTATCAAATATCAGGACCAGAGCATCAAGCCTATGTTTTAATTTTTTTATTAAAGTATGCTATTTGTTAGAGACTGAACTGGAAGCTTAACTAAAAATCACTTGATAGCAATTTAGTTGCCCCACACCCAGACAAATGGCATACTAAGAACTGCAAACAGCTGCACACATGGGGAAACATTTACAAGCACATATGGAAATAATGGGTTCCTTAGGGAACACTGCAGATTTTTGCACAACATCAGTTACACAGAGCTAAAATTTCATACTTGGATCCTCAAGAATTGTCTCAGGCATGATCAATCTCTGGTTTACTTTCCTCCACTACACTACCCATTCAGTGATGTCTCACTCCTGCTACATGCAGTTTCTCCTCAGACTATAGGGCTGTTGGTCAAAAAGGACATCAACAGTAAGACCATGCTTTTGTGTTACATGCCAGCTATCTCACAAAATCTGCTTATGTACAAATTAGCACAAAATTGTCCCTGCTGATTTAATTTTTTCAGACAGAAAGTTTATTCAGTGGTCTAAATGCCCAGGAAGAGAGGGTCGCACTCAGCTTACAGAGGATAGAGCAAAAAACAGAAAGGAAAAGTGGCATACAAAAAAAGCAACTACACCTAAACAAAGCTTTGAGTATTGCCACTTTTTCTCTCTACTGCACTTACCTTGGGTGCCCACCTGGGTACCCACCTGGTTGGTGAGGTGGGAGGGGATTGCAGTGCCTGAAGTGGGAGGAAGCCCAACCTCCTGCACACGTGAGTGCCTCAGTCTGGTGAGTGCCACACTGGGACCAGCATCTCCATGCACCACTTAACATTCTTGTTCTTCCAGCCTAGGTCTGACATCTGGATTAAATTCTGCATCTGGGTGACCATTATTTATCATAATCAAACAGAGGGGACTGTGGTACTGCTGAATCAGTTATACCTTTTTTAAGCACCAAGATAGTTCTAGGAAGTGTAAGTTATACTAGGTTTATATTAATCTTTCTAGTTTTATATTAATCCCTTAATAATGCTGAGCACTTGGAATTCCTAATTTGAATCCAATGCTGGTAAAAGTCACACTGTCTGGATGCTTTAAACTACTACTACATGCTTTTTCTCCCACATTGCTATACTACATATTGAAAAAATATTTAGTCACTCTAAAAGGAACATAATTTAGATAAAAATAATTTTCTTCCTGGCTGGTTTTTGTGGAAGATTTTAATAAGCAGTCTTAACACACAAATGTGGTTCTACACTGCTATTGTGGAGGCATTAAATTTTATTGATTTCTTCATGAAAATAAAGCTAAGTGCTTTGTTTGGCAAGTTTTGCTTCTAGTTTATGTTTCTGAACTGCCTTTTCCTGAGGTAGAGTAAAGCCATTACAAAGCAAGTTACATTTCTGTATTTTTGGAGATGCAGAAAAAAGCTATTAAACTACTTAATAAGAAATACTCTAAATAATTATGTATATTTCCAAAGATATTAAGGTGTATAAATATTAATTGATTGTTAATTCACATATGGAAAACATTACCCCATTATAATATTCTGATAATTTACATAAAAAGAGGAAATTGAGATAGAAAAATTTAATCACAGGAAACAAACCTATACAAGGATCAGAAGGTTCATAATTTACTACATACACATTCACGTAAGTTGACTTAGAAGTAGAATCCTCTCATCTATAAAAATCCAATAATTTTAATGATAAGCTGGTCAGGTGATAATTACCAACCCAGTTTTGGATTATACATAAATAAATTTTTCCCTTTTTCAGTGGAGGGGTATTTCCTTAAATTATTGCTCCTACTTCTGTGCCTTTCTTCTCCAACCTCCACTGGAACTGCGGTAAAGTCCACTTCATCATCCATGGACACTTGGCTTTTAAAAGTATCCAAGTGAAATTACAGAGTCAAAAAACCTGAATTATTGTTTGACCATCCTCAGGGTAAAAAACGTGTTCAGGTAGAATATGTGTTTTTGATTTGTGCACATTGCTTCTTGTCCTTCCAGTAGGCACTATTGTGGAGTGTCTGGCTGTGTTATTTATTATTGCCCTGAGACTGCCCAGACTGAACAATCCCAGGTCTCTCAGCCTCTTATCACATGTTCTCATTAGCTTCTCAATACTTTAGCAAAGCAAATGGCATTTCTAATGAATTTTTTGTATTTATTCTCTAAAGGCCTGGCTTTGTATTTGTTATCAACATGGTAAAATAATTTTCATTTTCAAAAGACAGATGAATGACTGTAGTTTGAAATTAAGGTATATCCCTAGCTCATTTGTTAAATTATTGTTGTCTTTATCCCTTTTCTCCTTCAAAAAGTATTATAAATATTATGCTCATCTATCTCAGTACTAATATCTTTACTAATTTTTTCTTTGAGGTATTCTTGAAGCTGTTCCAAAATAAAGTATTAATATTGTTGTCCATAAAAATTACAAAACTGTAAAATTGTCATTATTTTTTTATTCTGCATTTTCCCTCTTTCTTCTTTCAAATATGAAATTCCTAAGTTTCAAATAATATGACTGTTGTCTTTATGTTGAATTGACTTATATGAATTTCTAAGTATATGTATGATCACAATTTTAAATTCTCTCATTTCCAGAAGTTGAGATTAAGAAAAGCAGTTTAGGAAAAACTCACAATCTATGATGTATTTTTAACAGGATGGTTAGTACTTTTCAAGCTAGTACCTTAAAACTGGAACACAAAGAGTTTGAGACTCACTGATTTCCTATTGACCAAAAGTGTCTTTCCATTTCCTTCATGGTAGAAGAAAACACTTCCACTCTGGGGTGGGTTTTTTTATGTTTTTATGTTTTGGTTTTTTTTGTTGTTACTAAGAAATTCTGTACAACTAAATTTGATGATAATTTATCATTGATTTTGTCAATTATTGTATTGGGAACAAGAAGACACTATTCAGTAATGAACCTGCCTCAGAATGTGAACTCACCAGACACTGGTCACAGTAGAGAGTGTGACAGCAGGAAGTCCTTCGGGAAGAGCTCAGACAGATGCAGTACGGAGTTAATGAAGAGAGGAATAAGAAGGGAATGTGTATGCTGGGAAGATTATGAAATATTTCATCTTCTCCCCAAAGAACTGGTTTGCTTATTATTCATTTGCACTTCTTAATAGCAGCCAATTAGCCTCCTCCTCACAGTTTTCTACTCTCACTGTACAATAATTAACTTTTGCATGAGAGAAATTTCTGTGCTGAATGCATGACCAGTGAATGTATGTACTCTTCCTAATTATTTTCTCACAGTTTATTTCAAAGTAAGGTAAAAGTAAAACAAAACAGAAAAAATAAACAATCACAACAAACAAAAAGAAAAAAACAAGCAAAAATTTTAATGAGGAAGGGCAGAAGACAAAATTACAAACAGCCTTTAATATGCAGAAAAATTCAGGCTTCTATCTGCCAGAGAAATAGAAACCTTGAAGAGCTGAATGAAGGTGTAGTCCATAGGTGTTTTATGTGATTGATGATTCAGTTGGTCCTTGTACCTAAAAAACCATTTCTCTTTCTGTACTGATGCAAAAACATCATTTTTCAAGCTCAGTTGCAGGCTTTTTAGCTACTTACCACTTTTGGCAAATTTAGATATTTCTGTGATTAAAATTTTTGTGGATATAGTTTATTTGAAACTCATTACTTATAGCTCTAGGGCATGATCTGAGTAAATTTACAAGAAAAATAAGTGACTATAACGGAGAATTTTGAATTATTATAAAATGTAACATTTAAAATGGGTTCTTTCAATGCTTGAGTGACAAAATATATTTCCTTCTCTAACTTTTTGGACAGAACAATGTCAATTTATTAATACTCTTGTGGAAAAAAAAAGATAATCAGACAACATGTCTTCACTGTCCCATATTATTGAATAAAGATGAATTTGAGAGCAGGAAATGTTTTCCCATCCCCCTCTAGACTTCACCATGTTAATAAAAAAGTAAAATTAAATAACTAATATTACAGATGAACTAAGCATCCCCTACCAGACCAGCTTCACTAAAGTTATTTGCAACTTCTATATTTGCAAATGTGAAATAAGTCTGCATTCAAAACATGACATCTATATAGGAATACAATATTCTTCAGGCAATATCCAAGTTATTTTCTATATACTTGAATTTCCATACTGTGAATCACAAATGGGTTGGCTTCACTGTCTATGTTACTAGTGTGGACTCTCTTATTATGTCAAGAAAATTTAGGAACACTTTTCCAACAGCCTTTTGGGATGAGCGTGAATTGGGATTTCCAGAAATGTGCTATGCTTTACAAATAATTCTAGCATATAATCTATCAAATATTCTATTACAGAGACTCCTTTCCCCTCTATTAGTCCTGATATCAGGATGACAAAGAAGCACTAATGACTTAATAGTTAAAATTTACCCAATACATTTTCCAGCTCCTTACTTAAAGTTATCTTCAATGTGGCTGGAAACTGCATAAGGAAAAAAAACCACACCACAAACTAAAATTGAGGAGTTGGGTTTTTTTTAATGTATCAGTGTTCAGATTGCACTGGATATTAGCCAGTCAATCTCCTTTTACTATTTATATTTGTGTTGCAGACAGCTTTAGTAAAGTTGCTGCTAAAATTTGTAATAATACAGCCTTTTTTGGTATCAGTCTCCAGTATTTCTATACTCCCCTAAGAAGAATCAGGAATATAGCTACAATTCTATGCAGTTATATGTGCAGGACAAGAGATGAGACACACTCTTAAGACCTTTCCTTCCCTGCTGATATCCCCCCCAGACAGAAGAACACGCTCTGTTTTCTGTTAGAGACTCCATATAAAAAGCAGCCCTCCTCACTCTTTAGAAATTGCCACCCTTTTAGTGCTTGCTCTAGTTTATTGTTCCCTGAACTTTTTCTTTCAATCTTCATTCACACAATTTTGGCTTTCACTGGTCTTCTGATGGCTGTGCTAGTTAGCAGAACCTGCAGCTAGTTAGCGCTATTCCTTACTTTGAATGGATAACCGAGTCAACCTGAGAAAATAAAAGAGAATAGAGAAAAGTAAAGGATGGCAAGGATGACAACAAGTGGAGATAAAAGCAGAGGAAAAAAAGAGAAAAAGGAAGGTGAATACACAAAAGAAGAGGCAGAAAAAATTGTTTCAGATGAAAGAGTAAAAGGGCATGTTATTTTGGAAATATTTGCCAGAATTCTGAGTATGTTAAAACTAGAAATTTCAGATGGAAAAAATTGACATATGGAATGAAGGAAAAACCCAAGAGATATTTCTTTGCTCTTGATTTACACCTGGCCAAGCACAGGATAAAATCTAAACAGTATCAGGAAAAAGAAATGTCAGCTTGCTTCTCCTGAAATCACTTGCCTTCTTGTACATAGGTCTTTCCTAGAAGTCTTTTCTCCTCCAAAACAGGAGGAGGTTTGGTTTTGACTTTTTTCAGGAAAGGTGTTTTTTTGTTGTTTCTGTTGTTTACTTTTCAAAAGGACTATCCCATTGAATCTGCCAAGTAAATTATGAGGAAATGAAATAATTATGAAATGTTTGCTAGCAAAATTCTCTGTTCTCTAGTTCATTATCTGTTTTCTACTATCAGTCACAGTATCGATATCACCTTGTGTTCTTCACACACACAGCTCAATAAATTTAAACAAATAATAAGATAGAAGAGTAAGATTTATACACTAAAAGCAAGAATTTTCTTTTTCTGCCCTCAGGCTTTAAACTGGTGAACAAGTTTCAATGAAAGTATTCTTTTTCCGCAACTGTGAAACCAAGGAAAATCCCTTTCACATTGAAAGTAAGCCCAATACTTACCAATACAGGTGCCAAATATTCATTCCATTCTAAAAATAAATTTGAATTTTAAATATCTTGTTTTACCAACCTTTTATATATATATAAATGGTACTTTCTTCGGCATTGTAACACCCCTAAGGTTTTGGTTTATGAATGTTTTTCAATTATCTAGTTATTTCCTACAAAGAAATATGGGAAGACCTCTACAAACCACTCTGTAAGACTAGCTCACAAACACCAATGTTCTTTTTCTCAAAACTGAAAGCTTGCCTCTGTTTTCCCCTGTAATCAGAGAGACTGTAATCCTCAGACTCAGAGTATTCCCCTTTACAGCTCTGCCATTTGGTTGGTGATATCACCAGGGTATATATCACAAAAGTGCTGTTGCTAGTGCTTCAGCACTCTTTGCCTGAAATATATCAACAAAATCTAATTTTGTGCATTTATTGTTTCAGGCCAATGTCAACAGTCTAATGGTTCCATACAGCACATATGAGCCCAGGTGACAGTGCTCAAACAAGCAAAGCAAAGTTGAGTGTTTTCTTACTTGGACATTTCAAAGTCATAAAAAGATCCCTAAATCCAGAACAACTGTGAAATTATTAGCAAACTAAAACCAAGAACAAAAATTAGATATGCTAAGGAATTACCTGTGGATTTAATCCTAAAATGATAATTTCTTCCCCTTAAGGTTCCTGACTCTGAAATACTGATTCTAGCTGCAGCCAGTGGAGTTTAGAAATAAAATATTATTTTAACAGCTGCTTCCACTGAATTAAATTAAATCATTACCAGTTTAGACCCTCTTTAGGCCATGTTCATGGTGTTTTTTAACCCAATAGGACAATTTCTGTCAGCACTGATTTAAAGACTGAGTAGTAATCTGACTTTTATATCTTATTTCTAGGGCAAAGGGCCCTGAAAAATGTGTTACACTGTAATAAGAGCTATTCAGAGTCTTAAAAATATTTTTTAATTTCTTTGTATACCAGGTAGCACATAACTATTTCCCTTTTAAATTCTGTAGAAGATTTATATGTAATATTACCTTTCACACAAAATAGGCATAAATGTAGCATAATTCTAGAAGAGTTATGAGCATAGCTTTTAAATTTAAGTGATTAAAAATGCCATGTGGATCAGTTTTTGAAATGGTGTTCCTGTTGGTCACCAGTTGTTTACTGTGGTGTCCAGACCATAAATGCCTTGGTTAAACCCCAGCTGGCATCTCAGCCCCATCTAGCCACGAGCTCACTGCTCATGGTGGGATGAGGGAGAGAACTAGGAAAGTACAAGTGAGAGAACACATAGGTTGAGATAAAGACAGTTTAATAGGGAAAGCAATAGCAACACATGTAAGCAAAGCAGAACAAGGGATTTTTTCACCACTTCCCATGAGCAGGGAAGTGTTCAGCCCTTCCCAGCAAAGCAGGGCTCCATCCCACTCGATGACTTGGGAGCACAAACACCATCCCTTGGGTTTGTTCAGAGCCCAGTCTCAAAAGCGTGCTAGGAAAAACTAATTGCAAAACCTGTCGGCATGCCTAGCTGGCACCAACAGAGGATGCAGCAATGATTATAGGCAGAAGACCCATATTCAGAAGACCCATATTCAGAAGACCCTATATTGTGATATTTTAGAGGGACAGAAGACTGATTTTCTTCATTTTTCATGAAGAACAGGGATATTAATTTCTCCAGCTGAGGACTCTTCAAGAACTTTCTGAATGAAACTTTTTTGCACAATTTTGACCCAGTGTGGTCCCTTCCAACATTAACCAGTCTGTGATTCTGTGATGACAGCATCCATAAGATAATATTTACCTTTTCCTTTGACTCTCTTTAGATTATACACAAGGAAAGATTACTACCTTCCTGCTTCTGTAATCTGTAATCAATTAATGCATTCCTCTTGGGCTTATCCAGCTGATGAATGAACCAAGGAGCAATCTGCCTTCCCAACTAAGAATGAATTTAGGAAAATCTTCTCAAGGACTTGAAAAGGAACAGGATATCACAGCTGCGTTCCAATGTCCATTGAGACTTTCTCCACTCCAAGGAGGATATTTCTATATGAATCTAGCCTTTTCCTAGTAGTAAGTCCAAATTTTGGTTAAAGTATGATATGATTATTTCATATACAGGGCTCTCTTGCCTGGGATTGTCATGAATTTTAGCCTTTGCAGTCTGCTATTTATCTGCCTAGTTGCAGTTTTTCTGTGGGGATGTACTTACCCTGCAACCCCCTCTAAACATCTCTTTAACACTTTCAGCATATTATTACTGTTTATGGTAACATGTTATTGTATATACCAGAGTACAGCTGAAAACAAATATGGCACTTTGGCTTTGGACTAACAGATCATTTCTCTTATACTACCACAGTGTCTAATTCTCTTGGCAGGAATTAGTATGAGAATTCCTGAAAAGGCAAAGAGTTCTAAGTCCTTTCTATCTGTACTATTTAGCTTCAGAGCTGAATCTACTACATTTCTTGTATCTTTCCAAACCACATCCTGCTTGTTCTGGTCATTCCACTATATTTACTCCCTGTGTTATCTTTGCTATAATTTCAAATTGAATTTCATTGTATAAGGTCACTTTTTTATTATTGATATTGTGGTTTTTTCAATCATACCAGTAAAGTTGTCCATCCTTGCGAAGGATGCCATTGAACCCTATTTTTATTCATTTTGAATTTCAGGTTTTTTTTGGTTTTTTGGGTTTTTTTATCAAAGACCTGGTTATTCATCTGAAATAGCAACACTGATATTTCAGTCATGGATCAGAAGGCTCCTAGGTTTTTTTTATCCTGTTTATTCAACAAGTCTCAGAGGCTTTGAATTTCACACAAAGCACAGGCATCATCAATATATAATATATATTTTCTTAATCAGGTTTTTAAGCCCCAAAATTTTAATCATCATGCCAGAACAAATTGTTTGAAATAAATCCTTCATGTTTAATTAATTTGTATTAAGTGTCCCTACATAAACAAGGTACTTGCTGCTGCTGAAGAAACCCTACCTAAAATGCTGTCAGTTAAATACTGACAATATCTGACAAGGTAGCTGAAGTGTTAAAATTATTTCATAAATCAGAGGTTTTTATCTAGGTCTGCAAACTGGGTGGGAAAGACTAAGCTCAAAATCAAATTGAGGAGGACAATAACTTTCAATCTTCATAGTCTTCAAACTCTCTGCTGCTTGTCACCAAGACTCTCCCTCACATATTCCTCTCCTTTCAGTACTGTGTTATCACCCTTTGCTTGTATTGGTTTGGTTTCTTTTCTTATTCTTTTGACTTCTCTTTTAACAAGTTGCACGGTGGTCCCTATCCTTTGTCACATCTCCTCTTTCTTTCTGTTTTCCACCAAAACCCTTGCTGTCACAGTGGAGGGTAGCCCCGATGAAAACAGAAGATTTAACTAGCAAACTTTGGTTTTTTGACTTGTTTTTCCTCATCTCTCATCTAATATTTTATATCCCTTTTCCACTGTTTAAGGAAATGTATATTCTTTAATTATATAGGAAAATGACTACACTAAAGCCAAGTTTTATTACCTACTGAGTAAGTGTTTATGATTGACATGGGGAATTCTCATTGGAATGCTAATATGCCCTGGAAAAAAAATATGGTCTTAAATGATAATCTCATGAGTAAAACAACAATAATCTGCTGAGAAAGAAAGAAGATATGTTTATTTCCTCCTTGCTAGCTGGTGATAAGATGACTTAATTGTTTTGAGGTTTTTTGTAAATAACATTCCAACTTCCAAAAAGACTTTTCTAAGACAGACATGACTATACACATAGACCATGGATCTCTGTAGGAAATAAAAAAAAAGTTTATCTTTAATCAGAATTAAAGAGATTGGATAAAAGATAACATTAACATTACATAAACCTGTGAAATTCTATTTCCCTCTGTAGTTTCTAGGATTGACTTTCTTTAATTTCTCAGGCTGCCATTTCTATCAATAAAATGCTAAAAGCTGTCAATTTTAAACAATTTATTCACTATTCAGCTACATTTAAAATGAATTTTCAGATGTACTGCATTGGAAATTTGTGAGTTTGCCTTGTTAAAACTCGTATAGTGGCTATTAAAGGCACATTAGAGAGGCTATATTGTACAGTCTGCAAAATCTAAATGCTGTATCCTGTCACTGCAAGAAGGCTTAGGCCAGATTTTTAATAGCCCAGTGGTGACAGTGCATATGCATCTAAGGACAATGCACATCCAAAAGAAGCTAATTAACATCAAACACTAATTAGTCCCTTAGTATTTAGCAATGAAGTATCAGCAGCTGTCGTAGATGCCATATGCTAATTAGCATTAATAAACTTCAGAAATAATTGTCTCCATTGTTCTGTGTCATAATACTCCCTCTAATTATACTTTGGAGAGCTTTGCCTATAAATGGTAGCAAGCATTGAATTGCAATGCTTGAAGTTTAATGAGCAATTTATGGCAACTTGTGGCAATTAAAAAAAGGATCTATATTAGAAAAGAAAAGATTAATATCAATTTTATAAGTCTATAATTAATGTGTTGGCTTGTACCTGTGTTCAGAAATTCTGTGAGATGGGAGTGAGATTATTTTTCGTTCTTTATGCTGCAATGTATAGAGCAAAATAATAAAAAATGTGATGTCTTAGTGTAATAGAATTGATTCACTGTCTCTGCATGCAAATTCTCCAAAACAACAGTTTTATATCTCACACAAAAGTGTGTGAGCTGTTATACTGGAGTGTTTATATTCAACTCTTGGTGTTTATGGTTGTTCAGAATTCCATTTTGTCTAATGGTGAGGAAAAAAACAAGAATTGTGTTTGGTTTACTCTTATCAATAATGCATTATCCACTATGGATGTTTTTCCACAATTTTTTTTTTCATCACTGAAAAGCTGGATGATTGTTAGTTTTTTTTTGGTTTGTTGGTTTGGGTTTTTTGTTAGTTAGTTAGTTTTCATCAGAATACCAGCAAAATTAATAGGAGACACATGTTTAATAACCTGTGACTCTGGAGATCCATTTAGACTTGCTTGAATATTTCTGGTGACCATTGTTAAAGACATCCCCGGCCCTGCATTATAAGAAGTGCAATTTTCCATGAAATGATCCTTCTACACACACACTGCTCAATGTCTATATCTCCTGTTTTAAAGGATGTCAATAAATCTAAGCCATTCAAATATAGCAAGCATACCTAATATTTGATCACATCTCCCACCAGGAAGTCCCAATGGGATGAAAATAGAAAAGCATGAAAGGGCACATGACAGACTACTGAAGCAGGCAAACAAACACCCCACTGCCAAAGGGACTGAACACTGTTGCACTATTTCATAACTAAGCTCAGTCTAACCCAGTTGAGTTTGACAGGATTTAGAAGCATCTGTTTTGCAAACAGAGAATGTTGCTGTTCCACTGTTTACTGATTTGGTTTAAAAATTACCCACCTTCCTTAAACAGCTGGTTAGAAATATCCAGGATGAAAGGATGATAGAGGAGTTATAGAAGCAATTAAAAGGAAAATAAAAAAAGCAATTGATAAATCCATTAGTGTTTAACAGCCCAATCAGAAGTTGCAATCGTTCGAGACCGTGACAGACTTTGTAAAAGATGATTTCCTCCAAGGAGAAGGATCGTTAGCTCACGGAAATGACTAATGTTAAGGGGGGTTATTAGTCTATTATTTCTATCAGTGCAGAACCTAAGTATGAGGATTTCACCCATTGCATTAATGCCTATAAAACAAGTGAATTGTGGATGAAAGAGTGCATATGCTTAGGATGAGTAAATGTTCATATGAAAGCACGCAATCTAAATTTTGCAGCTGGGATAGGTTTGAGGCAAAAAATTCAGTTATAGGTTATGTTTGGACCTGAAATTTATGATTAAGAAGCATCTGAACACTCTATAAAAAAACAAATGCACCTTCCTCACAGAAATAATAAGATTTTTAATAATGTAAAAAGAGGTCAAAGCTCTGGAACTTGAGGTTTGACCCTGTAAAGGAGTTTCTCTCTCATAACTTAAAGAACTTTGTTTTCTGGTTTACAATGATACTTGATTTCATATTTTCTCTGATTTAAAAACTATTTATTTGTTTCTGTATAGATGTGAGTAAAAAAGAAAGGAAACCTATCCATCTCAAAGCAAGATAAGGCCATAATTATTTCACATGCAAACTTCGTTACAATGTGTTAACAGTATGTCCATCAAGTTAAGAATATTACGTATATTTATTCATGATCATCTGCAGGAACAAATCAATAAGAAAGAGATCTTAATAAACATTTTTGTGCATCTAAATAAAAAGTAGCTTCCTACAAATCTTAAGAGATTTTCTTTAGAAATAACTGTTTTGCTGCTGTGGCTTTGAAATGTCAAAAATAAAAACTATCTTTCAGAAAATGTCTTATTTATTCAGACCTGAAGGGGTTTTTCCAGTAGTTTACACTTCAGTTTGTACTAACAAGGTGATTTATGCATTTGTACTGTATTTTATCGTTTATCAAAAGTTTAATGCAATCAGTTTGGGGTTTTGTTTCCATAAAAAGCCCCAGGGCTTTTGATAAAGCTTTTAACTGGAAACATTTCTACCTTTACTGTTTATCAAGGTTTTATGGTAGAAGTTAATATATTATGTAGGTAGTTGATTCAGATGTAACATAATTTTTCTCATTTTTTATTGATAAGATTATCTTCTCCTCAAAAGTTGATGTTTCCTCTTACTGTAAGATGTATCACTATACAACATTTTTCTTGACTGTAAACATATTAAAAATATGAATGGATAATTTAGTGCTTCAATTTTCCCCATCTAAAATATATATATATAATCTTGACAATATCTAAGATTTCTACATCTTAGTACATGGTCTGCTTAGCTTCTCATTTCTCCTATTTATCAGAAACCTAAGACATCTTGTAAATGAAGACAAGGTGCACTACTCCCAACAGAAAAGGTAGAATTGAACCACTTTAGGGAAGGATCAGAATATACTTCAGGTTCTGTGGATTTCTGGGGAGGAAGCAGTATGAAAATAAAAATACTTTTCAAAAATCTTTAAACATTTTGTAGGCTCCAGTACAGTGAGAAACATGCTTGAAAGTATCTAAAATACCCCTGTTTGAACTTTCTATTTGCTTTTCTTCTTCAGACTACTTATATGCAGGTGACAGTCTGATCCGAGGTACATTCTGGCTTACTGAACTCCTAAGCAGTAATGCAAACTTTTCTTCACCACTCACTGTACAAATGAGATCCACCCTCTTTTTCCCTCTAGTTGTTAATTCAAGTGTCTAACAACATTTCTAGTCTTGCCTTCTGGGAATTTAGGGCTTTGTCTCCATTAGAAAAAAGTGGCATGGTCTGGGAACATTTGTATAGTAAAATAATGGTTTCTTCCTCTACTGTAATTATATCCACACTTTGAACTTTGCAAGAAGCTCAGCATCAGACAGGATGAGGGGTGGCACAGCCCTGTGCCTACTTGTGGCCTCTGGGTGTAGTTCTGCACCATGTCTTCTACTCTGGTTATAGAAAGAAGGCAGTTTGTGTTAACCAAAGTGATCTACGGTGTAAACCAAAGCAAAAGGACAGTTGAGAAGTTTTTTTGGAGAAGACATCTCAATCAAAACAAGAAATGTAATACAAATACATTCTAAGAGTCTGCAAGTCTAACCTGTTTTCTATTGTTCTCTACTGAGTTAACATGGTCTATACCTAGAAGTCAGATCACTTCACACATATGAAAATTACGAACTATTAATTCTTCTGTTAATTTCAGATGATCTTTACCATATTTCTTCCTAACCATTGGAAACTTAGGACAGATACTTCACCTTTCTGGACTCCACTGTGAAGTCAGTTCCATATTGTAACAATGTTATCTCTAGGGATTTGCAGCCTCAGTTAGTTCTGAACATGGTCACAGTGGCATAAGTAGTTTTATTTTCCTTCTTTTGGAGAATATTTTGGCAATTTAGGCCATTCTTGTTATCTAAATGTTTCTCCACAATTATCAAATATTACCATTTATGGTAATAAGAATCTGGATCTGATGCTTCTATGTCAGTATCAAAAGCTCCTTCAACACTCTGTAAAGGTAAAAAATTAAAATGTGAAAGATTGATAATTTCAGAGCTAAACCAGATACCCCTGATGACAAGACAGCAAGACAGGTGCTTGGAACAAGAACAGAACCTCCAAAGTCCAAGGCCATAGCCAGTCTGAGAACAGATGAGAGGCATATGAATGAAGACATTTCTTGTATTCAATACTACTGATAAAAAACTTAACATTAAGGGTCAAA
Source organism: Setophaga petechia (assembly GCA_024362935.1). Lineage (NCBI taxonomy): Eukaryota > Metazoa > Chordata > Aves > Passeriformes > Parulidae > Setophaga > Setophaga petechia. The sequence continues at coordinate 34,717,851 of JANCRA010000008.1, forward strand.
AGCCAAAACTTTCAGGTTTGTACAGTTATTTTCACAATATTTCTTTATTTATTTTTTTTTTTAAGAACAAGACTCATATGTGTTTTATTTGTATTTTAGCTAAAACTAATGCATTTAATAGATATGCTGTCACATCTTAATTATTATATCCAATGCCTTAAATCTTTGTTTTGTTTATTTTACCTATGAAATGAAATATAAACACTTAAATTGAGTGAAAGAAATAGCAGATGCTTTTCACATATGGAAGAGATGATTAATACCCACGACACATTTAGCATGTTCATTTTTGTTAATTGCAGTGGATGGTCTCAGAAGCAAAGTATCTCTCCTACCAGGCATTGTATGAATGTAAAAGACTTGAACTAATGTTGATTTAATCATATGTACTCTGAAAATGATTGCTCAATTTGTATTGATTCAGAGTCATTGACCTGCTTAGATTTTAGGTAAAGAGAAATTTTATTGGAGTGGTAAGTCACAACACCTATTTCTACTGTTGTTCAACTACACACACCTGAATTCATATTCAGATTCAGAAAGCATTCCTTTTGCAATTTCACAAAATTTATATTGAATAGATTTGACCATTAGCCTCCTAAGCTGAGATGAAAGTTGCTGACAATTTCTTGCTTAAGTCATACCCCAGTCTGGCTTCAGATCAACCCGCCACCTCACCTTTGCACAGCTTGTGTTGGGTGTTCCATTCAGAAGAGTTCAGTTGCTGAAATATTGTGACCATCCAGAACTACACAAGTTACCTTTCTTACAGTTTTAGGGTTTCTTCACAAGCTCTGCTTTTTCAGAATTCAAAAGTATTGATATTTCCTCACCTCCAAGGGTTGTAGGGTCTCACCATTGCAATTTTCTGTTGTTCTTGAGCTTTTAGGTATCCCCATATCATTTGATTAGACACGATTAATTATGAAGACTAAAATAAATTTATTTTATAAAATTCAGAACAGTGAATGAACTCTGGGCTAGCTGTGTGCCACTTCCTAGCCCAATGCATCTGTTTTCTGTGGATTAACTGGATTATTGAAAAACTGCCTATGACATATAATCCTCAGGTTTTTCTCTTGCTATCTGGTCTATCTATTCAGTATAGATACTCCTACTAATTATAACAATCAATGGCCCACAAATGTAACATAATTTGTTCCAATTTTCAGAGGGGCTCCTCTGTTATTCTTAGACCATGATGCTTGGCACCTTTCTTTCTTCTCTCTTTCTGAGTAGGAAGATACTTCAGCTTCTTCAAGGAACAGATTCCCTGCAACTCAGGAAAACTGTCTGGATAAATATAACATAACATAACATAACATAACATAACATAACATAACATAACATAACATAACATAACATAACATATAACATATATAACATAATGTAACATAACATATAATATAACGTATATATAACTAAAATAGTCTTATTTGGAAAACAAAATAAATTTCTGGCTTAAGATCATAGGATAATGATGACAGCTATTAGACAGCTTATCATGAATAAAGAACATTATTAGCAAACCATTTATGTCTCTTTAAAACCTCTTTAGTTTCCTCCAGTTACACAGACTATCAGAGCAAAACTGTCAAATTCCCTTTTCTTCATAAAGGGTCACAGAGGAAATTACCAGTTGCCTGAAGAAATTCTCAGAGCAATGTAAATAGATAGATAGACAGATAGACAGACAGATAGATAGATAGATAGATAGATAGACAAACAAAAAAAGAAAGAAAGAAAGAAAGAAAGAAAGAAAGAAAGAAAGAAAGAAAGAAAGAAAGAAAGAAAGAAAGAAAAAGAAAGAAAGAAAGAATTATTTATTAGCTGAAAAGTGGCACTGATTTGCAACAGACATTCTTAAAAATTCTCAAAAAGTTCCTTCTTCTGAGCATTTAGTGCCAGGATAGTTACACTTCCATAGAAACATGTATTTGTAAGGGGAAAATAAAGAAAAGTCCTATTGTTATTTCATTAGAGAAGAAAAAGTCCAGAGTAAGCAGATGTATTTTATTTATGAGAATCTATTCCTAGGGCAAATTTTCTTTTATACTTCACACCTACTGAGCCAGTTTTGGATCAGGAGTGATATCACCCCTAAAATATATTACTATAACTAGTTTTGCAGGTTGGGGGTACTTGGGTATTGTGTACATGTGGTATCCTCTGGCAGGAGTTACCTTTTAGGGGGTTGATTGACATTTTTGGGCTGGGGTTCTTTAGTGTAAAGACGTAATAAGTTTTGAAAGAAGTATTAACAACTGTGTATTTCTCATGCTAAGTGAACAAAGCAGTGGTAATTTGCAACAAATATACTGAAGGTATCTATAAACTAAAATAGGGTAGTAAAAATTTATTCCTACAGATGATTCACTAAATAAGTGAATATGTAAAGAATCTCCCTCTAGCCTTTCTGGCAGGGTGTCACTACAGCAAGACATTACCTAGACTGACATGACACACTTTCACATCCACCTACTTGATTGCCAGTATAACAGTCAACAGAAGCAGAAAAACTTATGCCTAGGACATTCCTTGTAAATCACTAGTTTTTTTAATGTAAAAAAGAAAGCTTTGTACCTTTTTACTTTGGACTTGATGACATGGCATATATTAGTGCTAGCTACCATAACAGATGTTCTTTTCATTCTGCTAGGATAAAGCAATTGTTGCAGGCAATAAGCACTTTGGCCCTTTATAAATGTTGTGGGAGATGCTATTTTTGAAGTAAAGCAAAAAAAAATCTCAAAGGACTGAGTGGTTTACAACTTTTTAACATGACTTTATTTCTACGAAGTCTCAAACAGTTGTTGAGATATAGCTGACAAACAGATCTGTGATCTAACAATCAAAAAGAAAAAAATAAGTTTAATATCAGATGAGGAAAATTTACCCTTTTGCAACACTTCTGAGTTTATCAGAAACAATGAAAGAAATTGAAAAATTACCTCCTCTAGTTAGACTTCAGAGAGTGTTCAAATCAGTGCAGTAAGCCAAACTAGTGTGAAGGGAAATAAAAGACCACTTTGGGCTAAAACATAAAAACCAAGCTATTGCTTTAGATGTGGATATGTAAGTCATCTGGCTGATTTTCTGGGATGCCCTGCAAGATATGTAGATTGAAAACAATGTCAAATGTAAAAAGATCATCAAAGTAGGTGTTCTACATTTGAAGACAGATGGAAACAAAACACCTCCGGCTTTATACTAATACATTCTAAACTGCTTGTGCCTAAAAACAATGATCAGATTGTTCAGATGGTGTTAATTAATGATAAAACATAACTTTCCATATATCCATACTTAAAAGTATTGTCTTTGAAGTCAAAACTTCAAAGTCCTTCAAGACAAAGTGCTTAAACATGGAAATGAAACTGGTAATAATTTGTGTACACATTAAATCCAAAAGGTTGAAACAGTCTGCTTACTTTATTCATTTTAATCTTTCCTTGTGCTTTCCAAGATATTGAACTTATTTATTTTAGTGCTTTTCAGTGAGCAAAGAATTATTTTACTTCAACAAGGTGGTAAAAATCTGATGTAAGAGTTACCAGAAAGTATATTTTTTTCTGGCTAAGTTCGTCCTAAGATTGTCAGAAACATAATGAAGAAAAATAGAATATATATCTATTAATTGGAACATAAAAATTCATCCTTATTTGAAATGGATTAGGAAGAGGAGAAATGGTCATGATCAGCCTTGTATTTTGTGTAATGCCATATTCTACCAAACGTCATTCTCTGCTTTAGTTGTGGCAATATTGTTATGACCCTGGGACAAAAAAAATATTAAGAAGAGCCTAATATTCATTTCAGCTTAAAATATGTTTACCTTTTATTGTTATTGTTGTTGCTGCTGGTTTTTTCCTTCCTTTTGTTAAATCTATTTACAGTCAAAGACAATTATTATTCTACTTGGCTCAGTGCCAGGAACCCAGTTTTGTCACTCCTCTATCCAATTCCATAAATATCACACCCGATGACTGATTAAATGAAAATTATTTTTCTGGTAACTTCTATGGTCTTGGGAGTTGACAGTGTTTCTGCTCATGATGCTGCAGTTTCAAATTAATTCTGTCAAGCAAGGCAAGTAAATCAGTTTATACAATCCTCAATTTTTTTATAACCTTTTTCTCAGTCAGATGCCTCTCATCTTTGCATGAAAATAAGGTCATTTATTTACTTTGTTATCTTAAAAATGAAAAAAATATTTCCTAGGAAAATACTGAAATATACACATCATTCAAGCTAGGACTGCCACGCAGTGCCATTATGTGTCTCAGGAACTGGTGAATTTTTTTTTTCAGATTATGAGAGGACTTTCAGTTTTTTCTTAAATTGGAATAAATACTGTTGCCAAAATGCATTTTACACATTTTTACACATTTCATTTTGGGAGGAAGATGGCAAAAAAAATTGTTTATTCATATGTAGGAATGATACATGCTGAGCATGATAATTGCCAAACTCTACAAAGACCAATGACAATTTTGACAGTACTTTGTTACTGAATTTACTTTGGTATCCATGAGATTTAGGGGCTTATCTGCATTTTAGACTTCTAAATACCTTTCAAATCTGACTTGTTATGTCTTCCTTATAAGAATCTTTTTTTGTGAAGCTAAAGAGCACTACTCTGATGTTAAGACCATTTTATTATGTCAACAATGTCATAATAACAGGTTTGCCATGCTATTTATAGCAAGAGAACCACAATAATAGATTTTAGTGGTTCTCAAGTAATATCTTGTAAGAAAGTACAGGCTAAATTACTCTGGAAAGATGATGGAAGAATCAAGAAACTTGAGTTGAATCATTAAACAAACTGGAAGAGTATCACAGTCTCAGAGTCAGCTGTGTTTATTAATGTGTGTTTGGAAACACCTTGAAAGTAAAAGATATGTTGAAAAGCTGTTGCTTTAGTTGCCCCTAAAACTTCTGACAAAACTATTCTTCTGCAAATGAAGACTGCATCTCTTTTTACCTGCATAATTACTTATCAAATCTGTCACAACTGACCATTTACTTTTTTCTTATTGCTTACTGATGTCACTGTTGCCTGGAAACTGATTTCTATGACTGTAGTGAAGAACTAGAAGCCAGCAGAGCTGCAATGAGACAGCTTTTTGCTAAGGTATGCTTATCAGAGACAAACAAACTTCTGACCTTTGATGAATTTTCACAGAAGCAGACATGCCTGAAGCTTATGTCAGAGTTTGTGAAAGATCAACGCAAAGAAAAGGCTTCTGTAGTGATTTTGACACTCTCATTTGAGCCTGAAGGGATTAAAGAAGAGATGGGCCACCTTCATAATGGAATATTATGGACCTGTTGAATAGCTTGGACAGTTCACAGTATAGCAGTGAAAAGCAAAGAAAAATTTACATCCATTTCATCAATAATGCATGAGCAAGTGATGGGGGGAAGAAAAAGAGGAAAAGTTTCAACACTACCTGGACATATACACTGAGGGAAAAAATGTGACTTTGTTCAGCAGGAGTAAAAAAGATTTATAATGCAAGAGACAATTTCAAACTTGGAAAGAGCAGATGTAGGAAAGCGAGATTAGGTGATTGCTATAGAGAGCTGTATAAAGTTCCTTTAGATTCTCATGTCATGATGCAGGCAGGGTAATTCAGCATGGGCTGCTCCATACAGGAAGATCCATGGGACTATCAGAGAGAAACTGTATGAGGATCCAGTTTTGGTACTTAGCACAAATTTGCGGCATTATCTTTCCATACCTCATCTATGAATTTCAAAATTGATGTCTTAGTAGTTTTATTACTTGTGTCTGTATTTAATATTTGGTCAAAATATACCACAGCCCTATTGGTAGTGGTACTTTTATTTTGGATGTGCATTATAAATGGAGAGTGGAAAGATGAGACAACTGATAAGCCTAAAAAATTATTTATAACTGCTTCAGTGGAACAAACAGTGGATTAAAACTTTAAAATTATAATTTACTATAACTAAAAAGATAAATGAGATATAACTGCATTACCAAAATCTGTCCAGTAATGACAATACTTCTTCAGTCTAGGCTTTTATTGCTTAAAACACAAGGGTGAATATTAGTTCAAATGGAAATTCCCTTATTTTCTGCAATTCAGAAGACAATACTGATACTGCTGTCATTGGAAGGTATGTCCAATTCTCTTTTTGAATATCATTTGCATTCTTAAAACACAAAGTTCTCATTCTTAAAACACAACTGCAGTCTTTGCCTATAATTAACATTAATTTGTCTCTTGCTGGGAGGTTATCTAAAAAGTCATAAATTTTTCTTTTCATCTGTATCAACTCACCTTTCAGAATACAGGGGGTTCAGTGAAAAAAGTAAAATTCAGTAACTGAGTTTTTCTTATACAATTCCTTCTAGTATAGTTATTATTTTTTTAGATTTTTTTTTGAAGTATAACACCTTAGGCATCCGTGCAACTTATGATTTGATATTGAGATGAAACATTTGTCTAGAACAAACTTTCAGAAGTAAAAATAACAAACATTACTTCTTTCCATTTTTGAAATATTGGTATCATCAAATTTGACTACAGTGCTGCATTGCATTAAAATATTTACCTAATATGCCTTCATAACAGTAAAGGTTTATTTTATTTTCTTTTCCTCGTGTATTAAGAATAAATTCTAATTTGCTTTCTGAGAATTACCACAGTAAGCCAGACTCAATTTACAAAATGAAACCCTGGGGCCTGGAGGACACTGACAGTGATACGATAAACAGTTCTGCTCTGTTGCAGAGCTCGAAGCAATATACTACTTTCAAGTTCAGAAATTTCAGACTAAGAACTAACAAGAAAACACAAAATATAAAAGTGTTTAGTAATGATTTATTTTTCTTCTTCTTAGAAGCCATTGCTACTAAAGGGGAGACTAAAAATAAAAAATTATTACCTATAAAATGGCAGATAAATTATGATTAAAAGCATAAATAATTTAAAACAAAGTATCCAAAAGCATTTTATTACCTTTTTTTACTTTTTTCTTTCATTCTCTGAGATGATTACATTAATTTTTCCTATGTGCTCCCCAGCCCACTGCATGGCACAGATTCCTCACTCACAGTTCATACGTTACCTACACTTGACTTACTCATCTACATAACTACAGATGGGTGTTAGACCACAATTAGGTTTTTCACTAATATGGCAACTATTCGAGCTATTAGGCAGACCAATTTCCTAAATGTTAGTGAAATTTTGGTCTCTGTATTCTATTAAAGCGAGATAGACCAGGCATTTTATCGATGCCTCATTTGCTCCTAGGTACTGCATCAGAACATTTTTAATTGGCTAAGCAAAACCAATCTGGAGCCAACAGTGAAGCTGTCTCTATGTTTTGCACTGATATGGCCCTGTCTCATTAAAATTTAGGTTTTGAAGAAATTAAAATTCTGTAAAAGAGTTTGTTTCTTCCCCAGCTGCAGAAACACACAAAGATGTCTTTAGAAGGACTGGAAGCAAACTTTTCAGATAAATCAGATTGGTTCTGAGTTAATGGTGAAGCAAGAGGACATCTCCAACAACGGTTATCCTTTTCACTTTTCTCTCTTTCTGTTCTCCTTCTCTGATTCCAACATTTTTTTTGAAATTTAATGAAATATCCCTTAATTTAACAACATTCCATAGTTTAAACACTAAATTTGTTGACATCTATAGTGAATAAATATCCCACAACAGCAAATTTAGCAAAAAAAGTTTAAACAAAAGTTCCCCAAAGGTTATACAAAAGAGATATAAAGAGAGGCTACAGAATAAGTACTAATGCTACAGTACAATAATGCTCTAGCTTTATCTTTTCCATTAAAAAATAACAGATCATAAGGAGATGAATTTTTTCAAATAAAAATCATTACAAAATTTCTCTATTGAGTTATACTTATCTGCTGATCTTCATGCCTCTTCTGGCAGAAGTAGCTGTCTTATCTGTTCATATTAATATTTCTAAAGTTTTCCACTTGTTGTCATTGAAATAATGAACTACTGTTGAAACAGCATCAGCTAGCTTAGTAATGGGACTTGCTGACAAGCAATTTGTTAATGACCAACCCTTCTGCTAGATGTGCTGAGAGAAGGAAGCAGCTCCTGCTGTGAAAAAAATCTAACCCATATATACTCCCAGATCCTAAGTATCATTTTATCTATAATTAGAGGGTGTATGTGTGAGTGTGTGATTGGGTGTGAGTGGGTGTGTTTGTGTGGGTGTGGGTGTGTGTGTGTGTGTGTGTGGCTGCCACAATTTTTGTCAGTCCTGAGGCCTTGAATTTAGGTGGCAGCATGGCAGGGTAGCATGGTTTGAAATACTACTATTCATAGTCATTATTCATAGTCATTTACTCTGGCAGCCACTCACTGGTCAGCCTCACCTCTGTGCCCAGTAAAACCTTGGAACAACTCACCTTGGAAGAGAAGTTAAAATATTTGGGGACAGGAAGGGGATTAGAGACACTCAACATGGCTTCACCAGGGACAAATCATGATTAATCTAGTGGCCTGAAGGAGTGACTGCATCAGTGGGTAAGGGAAGAGCTACAAACCTCATCTGCTTGGACCTCTGTAAGGCTTTTAATATGGTCCCTCACAAAATTCTTGACTAAACTGGAAAGACATGGGTGTGATGAATGCACTTTTAGGTGGATATGGAAGAAATTGTATGGCCATATATGAAAACTTAATCAGTGGCTCAATGGCAAAGTGGAAAACCATGCCAAGTGCTGTCTTTCAGGGGTCAATAGAGGAATCACTATTATTTAATGTCTCAATCAGTGGCATAGGCAGTGGGACTGAAGCAAGTCTGCCAGTGATGCCAAACTGAGTGGCGCAGCTCGTGGTGCAGGAGGAACGGGAGGAATGGAACATTCACAGGCCTGAGGACTGGGCCCATGTAAAGTTTCATGAAGTTCAATAAGGCCAAGTAAAAGGTCCTAAACCTGAGGCAGGGCAACCACAGGTATCGCTATTCACAGGGGGATAAATGGATTGAAAGCAGCACTGAGAAGAAGAACTTGGACATCCTAGTGGACAAAACAAGGGGAATGAGCTGGCAATGTATGCTCACAGTCCAGAAAGAGAATCATATCCTGTGTTGCATGACAAGAAATGTGGCCAGTAGGTTCGAGGGAGGTGACTCCCACCCTCTACTCTGCTCTTATGAGATCCCACCTGGAGTCACTGCATCTGACACTGCATCTGGCTATGCTGTGTTTCTTCTCACAAGCAATGGGAATGCAACAACAACAACCAAATTCACTGCATGTTCCTAGTAAGCACAGTTATGTTTATATCTTTCAATTGCAGCTATTTTTATCTCTAAACTGGAAAGGGAGGCTACAACGATCATTTCTGCCTCCAGAAAGGAGATCAGCAAAGTTTACTTTTGACTTATCTTGGTCAGTCTCAGGAAGGACTAATATTGTATTTACACAAACTTCATTTCTTCCCCTTTCCTTCTTTATGTTCTAGGTACAAATTCAATCATTTGCTCAATAAACTGACTCCTATTTTTCTCTAAAAGCCACCTTTGATACAATTTCTGGTATGAACTTCCAGCACAATGTTAACTCTAAAGTGATCTGCTTGTGTGGTGGTAAACTAAATTATAGTTAGAGATTACAACCTGTACTATTTAAAATAAGTGATCACGTATAAAAAAAAAGTATATTGCATCTAACAGCATAAAAGCTCAAGTCTTTCTGTTCCCATTTTAACTGCCTGCATAGCATGAGTAGTGCAGTCTCAAGTTTTTCTGCATCTGCCTATTTTTGCATGTCATTGGATTGCACTGGGAGCAAATCATTGTCTGTGTGTGTGTGTGTTGCAGTCACTATGAAAAATAAACACGGCAAGAAAACCAGCAGGCAAGCAACTTCTATGTTACTTTATCAGCTGATCAGCAGGAGGTACCTTTACCTTCAGCAGCTGTCATTTCCCCAGCTCCTCTACTTGTATCCCTTATCATGCAGAGGAGCCAAGGTCAGGCCACAAAACTGTATCACCTTCACAATATCAGCAGGGCTGAGCCTTCCCAGCCAAGTGAATGGGTGAGAGAAAGATAGATGAGGTTGCTTTCAAACCAACCTCCCCTTTCCACAATACTCTGAACAGCTGCTAAGCCACCTGGCCTGCCACAGGATTATACCTTATTTAATTCTCATCCACAAGAACCCAAACACTGTATAGTATTGCCATTTCTGACTGCAGGAAAAAATATTTCTTTTTTTCCTCCCATTGTTAGCTCGAATAAAATCTGTTTTCAGTAAACAGACCACTAAAGAAAATTACAGAAGATTAATAAACTGCAATAACTGATTGGATAGTTGGGAAAAACACTCAGTGTACAAAGACATGGCCAAGTTTGCACAGAAGTTGGAGACCAAGAGAATTCACTTGCCTCTTCAGAACACAGAGCCCTGGGTACTACCAAAATCGTCTGTGCTCTGATTATACAGTAATGTGTCAGAGAGATAAGTGTATTATGTATGAATGGCAAGGTTTTGGTAATGTGGTAGCTATAAGAGTGGACTCTGTGAGAAGATGCCAGAAGCTTCTTTCATGAGCAGCAGAGGCAATATTGACTCTAAGACAGACCCAGTGCTGGCCAAGGCAAAGCTCATTAGTGCACCTCTGGGATAATGCATCTAGGAAAATGAAAAAAAATGATGCACCATGACAATTGCAGCCAGAGAGGAGAGGAGAAAATGAAACCCCCATTCCTCACACCCCTGCACCACTAAAGACAAGGAGCTAAGGAATATCAGGAGCACAGTTGGGCCCTTGAAGAAAGGACCAGAGAGGGAAAGGCGTTCTTAAGATTTAGGAGTTCTTTTCTCATTATCATACTCTGCTTTGATTTTGTAATGCATTAAACTAATTTCTCTGAGTCAGCTTTGTTTTGACTGTGATATTAACTGGTGATTATCACTTCCTGTTCTTATCTCAACCATTTTTTATGTTTTCTCTCCACTGCCAAGCTGAGGAAGACAGCAACAGAACAGCTGTGGCGTGTTCCTGGTGTCCAAGGTCAACCCACCACAGAGAAAAAATGGAATGAATTGGAAAGCAAGTGGAGAGAAGGTATAGGTATCATACACAGCCATAGAAAGACTGCAGATATTAGGAAAAAAATAGTAAAAATAACTAGTGACAGGATTTAGTAAACACACCTGGAAGTCTTAGAGATACAATTTGCACAATTCTTTCAACTAGCAAATCTTTCTGCAACTGCATCACTACAGGGAAGGTTGTGATAAGCTCAGTGATCTAAAATTATAGAAGGAGCATTTGAGGTAAGACAGCAAGACCAATGCCAAATTTATTTTTTGCAGCTGCATCCACCAAGAATGACTTTCAGGAGGTTCCAGCGGCCACAGGTGGTCTGTCCCCTTTTGATATGTCATGAGAAAGAATAAGGGATCACCAGACAAAATAAAGGGTTACATGGCGTTCAGGAAGGGAGAGCAGCAGCATTGCCAGGTTTCTAACTGTACCACAGAGATGTTTGATGTTTTTTGAAGTACCAGGTCCAGCTGGTTAGATAATGGGCAATGTGGTGCCTATTAAAAAAAAAAAAATTGGGGAAAGATCCACAGAACTGAGAATTTAAAAGCCTAATTTCTATATTGGCCTTCTGTAGAGACTGGATTGAAAACAGAATTGCTGGGCATGGGAATAAATATGCTTTATTCAGGAGAAACAAGATTTTCTAAGGAAAATTATTTCCCAAGAAATTCATGGACCTATTTAAAAAAAAACAATTAAGAATTCTGTGGAGAAGAGGAACATCATAGAGTCCACATAAGATTTCAAAGAGATCCTTGAGGAAACTAAGATGCAGCAAAGGTATAAACTCATTGTTAATTGGCTAAATCATAGAAGAGAGATAATAAAGGGGAATGGCCAGACCTAATTATATCAGCAAGAGGAATTCAATACAGATGTAGAATACATAGGAAAAACACTGTCTTGTTCTGTATAAACAGCAATATGATCTTTATTATATCTCGTACCACTGAAGAATAAATAGATGTACAAAAACAATAGGACAGATTTCAACGTTGGTCAAGAAAACAGTATTGGAAAATTAAGGGGAGAAACAAAATAAAATCATAACATGAACTCATATTTTCAATTTTGTGTGCAGACATTCCTTATCACAAAAAAAATAATGTTTGACTTGGAAGTCAGAGAGGATGGCGAAGGACAACAAAAATGACAAAACAGGTTGCACCATACGTGTAAGGAATGAACAGACAGTGTAAACTTTTATTCAGGTAATAACTAAATGAACTAAAGCTTCTGAACTTTTAGAAGAGACATGAGAAAATAGCATAAAACCCCATGACTAACAGAGAAAGAGCAAATAGGAAAGAAATGTTAGTATTTTCTAATATCAGTAATAGGGGATAGATAAAATTCCCACCTATCAGGTCTCAGTTCAAAACAAACCACTATTATTACTGCTTGCAATTTGAACACCTATACCTTTCAACTTAATGATCACAAAAAAAACATCAACAGAAGTCTAATACTCAGAGGAAATTACATTTCAAAAGTGAAAGGACTATAGCAATATTCTAAGAGTACAAAAGTTATATGATAAAATACAGACTATTGTCCACTAGATTTTGCAGATAATGATGAATAGAAAGAAAATAGAAAGCTTTAGTTCTTTATCTCTTATGCCTTATAAATTTTTATAAAATAATTAATTTAATTTTCTTTCTTTTGATCAATTGTTGACTACTTCCATATCTCAGATAACTGAATCTATTAATTATTCTGGGTTTTATTTTAAGCCAGGTCCTGATAAATAAAGAGAAACTTCATGCTGTAGCATTTCTCATGAAAATATGACAGAAATATGGAGAATGTTCCTTTTTTGTTGCTATATTTATTCTGCCTATCCCTAATAAACAAGTTTATCATAAGAGTCCCTGAAAACACAATTCTGTTTATTATTCACTTTGAAGTAGAGAATGTAATTTACTGTATGCTTGTAAAAGGTCTTATAAAATATTCCATACTACGTACATTAATAATAATTTGTTGTTGTTGTATATTATTATCATTATTATTACTGCTATCTTTTAATATTTTTTATTAAGGAAGGTCAAGTTTGGTATTGTAGCTTCAGATGTTTATGGTAGCAAATAGGACTTTAATTACTATGTTCATTGAATTAAGGAAAAAGGAACATTGGTTAACATTTTCCTCTACAAATCTAGAATTCCCCATCATCTGCTTGTAATTCAAACTGCTACTAGGTATTAGGCATATAAAATATTAGAAAAATGCCAAAAATTAGCCTTAAAGAAAGAGACATTGGGCTAAACCCCAACTTCATGTTTATGAATAAACCTTTGATAAAGAGACAAACATATCTAATAGTCTTCAATTCTGTAGCCATCACATTCAGTGGAAAAACTTGTGATGCTGTCAGAAGTAACAGATTTTAGCACAGCTGAAATTACTTGTTCAATATACAGTTTATTGACCATGCTTTATTTTTTTAATCAGTGGATGAAAATATTGTGATGGATTTACCTTGGTGGGTTGCCAGATATCCACACACATGCATCCAGGCCAGAGGGAGAAAATAAGATGGAAAAACTCGAGGTTTGACAGAAAAACATGAATATGTTCCCTGGATTTTTGGAAATTAGACTGGGACCTAAGCAACCTGCATTGAGATAAGATAAAGGTGACACTAGTGTCCAATCATGTCAGGTTTAGGGACAACAAGGTTGGGAAGAAGAAAGCGTCCTCAAGGAGAGTCAGGCCCAGCAGCTGTCCTGATATACAGCATGTTGCAAGAGTCTGTTGCAGAGTCTGTTGCAAACCACAGTTTAAACCATTCCCCTCTCCAGGGGAGGCGCTTGGCATTCCTGCATGTACCAGAATATAATTAATGTGTTGCACTCTGTGTTTGGTGGGACCCACCACCAAACAAGAAGCCCAGGGTGAAGAAGTCCAGGAAGATGCTGCTGGATCCACAGGGGTGGTGACTGTCTTTCTGCTTCTCACTTGACTCCTCCTCTCCCCTTGTCTACTCCTTTCTATCTTTTTCTGCCTCAAATTTACTTTTAAATAATATCTGTATTATTGATTTTGGCATATGGTCTCATTTGCACCTTAATTTGGGCAGAGATACCTCTCTAACAATCATAATAATCAAATGTTAACACTGTCCTCTGTCTTCCCTCCCCATGCTCCCAGGAGGCTCCAGGTTACAGTAAATGATTAAACACTATGGCACAGGTAAACAAGCAGTGTATCTTTAATGGCTTCACCAAACCTCTTCTACATCTGGCCTTGGTTACTGAGCAGTCTCAAATAATGAAATGAGAGAATTTTCACTCCTTTTTGAGTTCACAAAATTGCTAGAATTTATACCCACATTAGAGCTTGTAGCAACAGTTTAAATGACTTGGCTGATGTTGAGAGATAGTCTTGTAGACAACTCAAACTCAACAAAAGAGGAATGTTATACATGAAGTCACAATTGAATAGGAGATACTCTTTTCAGTTAAAGTAATTAAACAAAGTGGTCTGGGATGTATTTCTACTTTGTGGTTGAATCACCATTTGTGTGTAGCTGATTCTGGATCCTATGGCACACAGGGTTACTGGACAGACAGATGCATGCTACATCTTATATTCCTGTGCAGGCATTAGGTGCACCGCATGCAAAAACAGAAAGGATACTGGCCTTGTTCACTGTCCCTGCATCTGCCTCCTTTCAGGTCTCTCTGTGCTCTAAATCCAGCATTCTGGAATAAATGCTTGGGCTACTGATGGTCCACAGCGTTAACCTTCATGAGAAACATTTGTACAAACAGAGAATAAAAATTAATCAGTCAGGTCAAGATAAAAAAAATATGTGAAATCTGAAATTAATCAAGTTGAACAGGTCACCTGTATAATGAAGTTATGACTGGAGCAAATTTCTTGCAGGAGCAAAAATGTTAAATACAGGATGCATTACTAGGCTGGAAGAACAAATGTCTAGAAAAGGAGACACAAAATAGTATTAAACAAGCATGGCTTTTCAACTGGGAGGAAAAAAACAACAGTGGGAGTCTTGCTAATGGTTGTCAGACATATGTATCATGTATAAATGATTTTCTCTGTGTATATAATCGTAGACACAGGGCTGCTGTAGGATTCCAGTGCTTAGCCTATCTCTCCCTTGATAAGTAGAAAAAAGAGAGCTGAGACTGCAACAATACTCAGATAAAGCATTACAATTTCTTCTTTGACAGCAGCATAGAGTGCTTGATTTGATCCTGAATGTCAGAAATGTCACAAGCAAATGTCATTTCTAAGAATGTACAGTTCCAATTTTAGGCATCTTGAGATCATTTCTTAGACCAAGTTTTAATGAATATTTGGCTAGGAAAGATGGCAAAGATCAAGACAGTAATTATATTGAAAAATGTTGGATACACTTTTTAGGGTATTCCAGGAATCAACTACTTCTGGGTTTTAGTTTTAATATACAGGGAAGATATTGATCTTCTATTTCAACCTTAGAGTCCCAAAAATATTGAAGATAAATAATTAAAGTGCAGGGACAAATCATCCTGGGAGATTAAGCAGCTCAGTTATGAAAAGGTCAGCTCCATAGTGATAATAAACTTTTGATTACTTTTCTAAAACCTATACATAGAATTACACTCAAACATGAACATCTTGAAAAAGGAAAATCTAATTGTTTATCTGGAAAAACATTACAGAATATGAAACTTCACTTCCTCATCAACCAACTAAAATGTTTTTTCCATTGTTTCCTATCAAATTACATGTTTAGGTAGAAATAATGAGAAATTTTAGTACATAGATAAAGAAAACTTTAAATACATACTTTATGTGTAGGTTTCTGTATAGGCAGAGAAAGCCTACAGATTTGTGACATAGCTTTGTATGTCCAAATCCCTAACATTCAGAGGCTTTTTAATGTCTGCTGAATT
This sequence comes from Setophaga petechia, assembly GCA_024362935.1. Classification (NCBI taxonomy): domain Eukaryota; kingdom Metazoa; phylum Chordata; class Aves; order Passeriformes; family Parulidae; genus Setophaga; species Setophaga petechia. Next base: position 34,733,845 of record JANCRA010000008.1, read on the forward strand.
TATTTGGAATTATTAAAGCCACAATCAATTATGTACACAATGAAATTATGTTTATTTAATAAGGTTTAACATCTAAGAGCAAATAGTAAAAATGCTGGATTTACTAATCGAGAGTCTAATGGTCAGTGGGATCTTCCACAGCTGGTTGGCTCAAGTCTGAGAAGACAGAGGAATAGAATATGTTGGGATCCATTTACAGAGACTCATAATCTAGTGGCTGAAATAACAGCACTCCTTTCCTTCAATCCCTCACCTCCCAGTGGGAACTACTGAGGAAAATATTTCATAAAATCTTTCCCCAAAAGACTTTATTTTTAAATGAATTAAAAGACTTTTCATTTTTAAATGGTTTCCACAGAAGACATAGAGGTCTGAAGGACACTATAGACCAAATAAATTGGTAATCTGCAGAACTCTAAATGCCATATTCTTTTTGCCACATTGAAGAAATAGTGTATTTTCTGCTTTTGTATGTTAGACAGAGCAAATACTCCCTCCTCAGAGGGAAACAAAGGCTTTTTTATCTCCATCCATAGACACAGAAGGGTCATGAGAGCAGAGCAAAAAAGCCACACTATTTTATATCTCCATTTCCAAGTTTTCTGTAACCTAATGTTGATCCCTACCAATGTTTCCTAGGCACAATAATTCACTGAAGTGCCTGATCTTTACCTCAGTTCCTAGGATCTTTTGCTGGGATTGAAGGCCTAGTAAAAACCTTATAGATGATATCTAGGATGAGCCTTCCTTAGCTGGTGCCCTGAAGCTCATTGTACATTTGTGTGACATGCACTGTGAGATATCAGAGGAAAAATATTCCAAAAAGTTTGAGGGTTTCTTGGACAAGGGTAATGCTGGCTCTTTAACAATTACCTCTCTCTGCCTTAGATTTCAGCACTGCAAACAGTGTCAGAAAGATGATGTCCTACTGAAAGCTGTTTTGCTGCTGGCCTTATTACTCTCAATCTTCCAACGTCTATGTGTATCTCATCTTGCTTTATTTCCTTTCATATTTTCCTTGGGGTTTTTTGTCACATCATTCATTGTGTTTTGTGGCTCTTTTTCTTATATTTTTGGTAGTTCTAGAAATATCCTACAAAGAGTCTACCTCCAATTGTATATGCCTCTTTCTCAAGCCATCAGAAGCACAGGAATGCACATAAACAAGAACATGCTTACTCTGAGTCTGCAAAAAATAGACTAGTCAATAAAATGTTGCCTTCTTGGCAACATATCTTCTTAGTCTTACAGAAAAAGTCTCATATTCCCGAGTCAGCTTTAATTTTTTTGAAAGACGTTCAGTTGTGTTTTCTAACAGAGATCATCTTCAATCATTTAGCTGAATTACAATATTTTTTAATTGTCTGTATAGATGTGGTTTGGGTTTTGCACACACAAATCAATACAATCTTTTCCCTTTAAGTCTGAAATCCAAAAAAATTCAAACTATCCAAAAATTTAAAAAACAATATCACAACAGGAAAGTAAGTAAATACAGAAAATCAGACAATATTCTTTTTTTAAAAAGTTGAATTTATTTTTATTCTTTTATAATTGAAACTTTCATATTTTACATTGCTATTGATTTGTAAGTTAGAAGCTGAAGGAATTAGTATCATTGTAGTATACACATCCCTATTTTCTTCATCACAAACATAAAATAAAAATACATCTCTCCAGAATTTGTAGGTACTATCACTATTACCCAAACATTTTCTCACATTCATGATACATCCTGAACTCACTGAATGTACTGGTTTGGGGATTTTCAAAAAGCTATAACAGACATTTTTGGATTAAAAGATATTTTTTTAGGTGCATACCACAGACTAATTACCAGTCTGCCTTCTCAATGTACTCGTTGGTGTCTTATGGACGCATATGATCTCAGCAAGTTAATTCTCTTTTACTATCATAATATTTGATGCTAGAGACAGCAAAAAGAAGAAGCAGAGAAAGAATTCCTGATGATGGTGAGGAAATTTGGCAGCCTATTCAATAAATAGTTCAAATATTTTAAATACCAAATTAAATTTCTAAAATTATGTATGTGAACTTAATGAGATAATGAGAAGACATGATTTGTTCAACACAAAAATTAGTTCAGTGCCATTAATGTAAGTTTTGTTCAACTGTTTGCTTCTGAAGACAGAATCTTAATAGATTAGGAACAGTTCTCTTTCCCCTAAAATTGTGACTGATAAATATTTTTACTGTCTCTACTCCCAAGGGCTCATCATCCACTTCTGTAGTAGTAGATGGATTATGTTGGTCTTTTTGGAACATATTTTGTGCCAACATTGCATGACTGGCTGGTAAATGCGTGTTTCATTCTCCTCTTTTTTGATCTTCCCATTTACTTTCAAAATACAAGAACCAATAGCTTAAGGGGAAGCACAGACACAGGAGAGAGTATGTCTGGAAATGCAGTATTAATTGACATTAAAAACCTATATAACTGCAGTTCCTGTAGTTCAGTCAAAGTTAGATAGACAGATTTTCTTCCATTATCAGATTTTCAAATAGAAAATCTTAGTTTGACTACCTCTTTATAGCTTTGTAAAATTCTAGTAAAAGTCTTCTTACTCCAAATCATACTTAATTCTTCCTTGTCCTCTACAAAACTAAAATTCCTACATAACTAGTTCTTCTCAACAGCAGTGGTGTCCACTATCTAACTTCTCATATTACACTGAATAAATATTAAAATCTCTTGTTTATTAACCTATTATTTATTAAATCTCATGGTTATTTTTTAGAAGTCAATGAAACTGTTTCACATAGTTATTCATTGAAACTACAAACATTTAGGATTGTATAAAGAATGAAATACTTAATTAAAAAAAAAATGGAAATTTCTTTAACTCTGTGAAAGAATGGGCAGACTGGACAGAACTTTAACAAAGTTTCCCATGTTCATAGAACTTCATTACTTTGTTACAGAAATATATCTCTTTGTAATCTATAAGCAAATGCAAGGCAAAAGATAATAAATAGGTCGAACGAATTGAATAAATTTGTTTAAAGAACATGGGACAATGCTGTCACTTTGAAAAAAGAATGATATATATTTTATCCTACAGAAGCTGTTACTCTTTTCAAGCTATTCACACTGGAAGACTCCTAGAATGCTGTCTAACTTTCAGTATTTCTAGCACTAGCAGCTATACTTGAATTAATTAACTAGTAGTAGTTAATATGAACATTACAAAAAACTCAAATGTATGGACCTACATATTCATAAAAGGCTGGAAGTTATCTGATTCTGAGAATAATATATGTAGGTTTGTTCAAATCAGTGTGACACTCTTTAGACTGTTAGTACCTCTCTTAAGTATTTGAAAAAAATTGCTAGACTTTTTCTTGAAAATTTCCTGCATCCAGTCCTGGACTGAGAAAGAAGGGATAAAAGTCTGTCTTTTCACAGTAATACCATTCGGTCATTTTACCTACTTATTTATGAGACAAATGAACTTAAAGTGAAATTCAACCTTTTAAAATTAAATCCATTATAATAACTTGTGTGATTGAAACACGTGTGTTGCACGAGGCAATGCTAATAAGGATGTTTACTTATAATAACTCCAGCTTCTTTTTGTGCTCCATGGTGAGAGCTGAGCTGGCTGTGGATAAGGTCGGCTGGACAGCATAATCTCCTTAGTACCCAATAAATTAGAGGTCTACATGGAGCAAAACTTATTAAAGGAAAGCCAATTCACCCTGTGAGCAGAATGAGAGGCTGATGTGACTACACTCTTCTTGTGCCTGTCCTTTCAGAGCAGCAGCACACCTTTCTGTATCTCATAGCACACATCCACAGAAGCCTAGGAAACAACAGACTGCTCCAGTTTCTGTTGAAGTCAAGGGAAATGATGTAATAAATCCCTGCAGGAAGATTTTTGGAGTACTCTATGAGCATAAATTGCATATACCATATAACAAATGGCTTTGCAAACACGTTACCTACTACCAATATATCTTACTATGATTAGAAAGGAAAACATATAGAAAGGGGAGAAAAGATATATATGTGTAGCAGACAGTCACTAGAGAATATGTGTCATAGTAGTTCTGAAAGTTAGAACCAGCAGTTCCTGTCAAAAGTACACATTTATCTAATTATTTAAAAAGGCTGACTTCTGCATTATTGTAGACATTGCCAAGACAAGATAAGCTTATGACAGGCATATTGAAGCCATTATGTAGAGTATTGTTGAATTTATGACAGGTCATAATTCTTGTGCAACTCTCCTTGCATATTAATACAGAATTCAGCAGACAGTTTTGAAGAAATTAAATGCTTTGACAGAATAAATTTGGCCCTTGAGAAAAAGACAAAACATGGTTCTCAAAGCTTCCTACTCTCTCTGGTAGTGAAAACATTAAATTACAATGCAACAGTGTTTGCTTTCTCTGATAGAGAATACAGCTCATGTGACGCATTGCAAATATGTATCCTACATAGCATTCTAGACATTTCCATTTCAACTAGTATCAGAGGGGTGCTATTTTCTGGCTGTTTTTGTTTTTTTTTTTTCTTTTGGGAGCCAATATTGAGTGTGGGTTTTTTGTTGTTTGGGGTTTTTTTTATTTTCAAATAGAAAAACTTAAGCAATTATGTGTAAAGCCCTAAAATAAGTATCCAAATATTTTGTAGACTAGTTAAGGAACTAAGATTTGCCTTATTGAATCATCATATGATGATTCAATCTGACCACAATCAAAATTTTCTAGTGGATAAATATCAATGTCACTCTCAGAATCCAACAGGTACTACTCAGGATTCCACTTGGATGTAAGATAAATGCCTTTTATGAAGAATTTGTAAGTTCATCCAGAATTCATCACCAAAAGGAAGGAATATTTTCCATTTTGATGGTGTTAAATAATATGAGTCAATGAACAATTACTCTGAGTTTAGAATTTGAATGAACCTGGAGCTCAGAAACACTATGTCATCCAGACCAAGACAGAAGAAAAAGATCCTGATTAATTTTATATTACAGAAATGCACACTGAAACCTTTAAATTAACTCAGAATGAGTTGTATGTATATTTCCTCAGAAGCAGTAGGTTTGATCATCAAAGATTGATTTAACATAGGATTAAATTTCATGGGTACATCGTGTAACTCCTAATTTTTTATGTAAACCCAACCCCTTTATAAACCCCTGTAGAAAAAGAAGCAGGGAAGCAGAGTGCTGATAGATTAGGAACCAAGTGAAATACTTGGGAAAAAACAGGTTTTTAAAGAATATGCAAAGGTGAATTTTCAGACACTGATTTAAAAGAACTAGATAATTTTACCAGCTATTGGAGAAAAGATCTACTATCTATAAAGTCTTTTGAAGTGCCTTTCAGGCCTGTTTTCATATACTCTCCCAGTTCATATTACATCTTCTTGAATAATTTGAGGTAGATTTTCTTCAAATAAATATTTAAAATGCTATTTTATCTCAGAATCATTTAGAAAAAATGCTCAGGTTTGACATTTCAACACTACATATGCCTTGACTTGAGTAAGTCTAAGGATCTATAATTTGTGTGTATGACAATAAACACAAACTGTCTTTGGCCAAAAGCCTGATTCACAGAGGCTCTATTTTTTAAGTGATTTAAAAATATATTAGCACAATTCCACTGTACATTTTTCTTTTTTTTCCTTTTCATTTATCAATAAGGCTCATTCTGTATAAATTACTTATATTAATGAGATCAAAAGCTCTTCAATTAATGCAAGTTTGTGTGACTTTAAAGAAATACTGCAGGAGTTCAGACTGAAGATAAGTGTGAAGGGGGAGCCATAAGAACCAACACCCAAGCATCATAATGCTTTTTTGGGGTTTTGAGTATTCAATTGTGTGTGTCTCTCTGCATGTATGTGAGTGTGACATTTTTTTTCATCTCTATCACAATGTTGACCTGATTCCTTTAGCCTTTCTGATTTACAGAAGCCATGGGTCTCTACATATTTCACAATACTTCTCCTACCCTAAGAAGCACAATTAAGTCACTGAAGCATGAGGAAGACCTAACAATATTTTGCAATGTTCAGCTTGTATGTGTATTGCTTTCCTCTTCACAGAGGGGCCTGGAAAACGCCTGTGACCAACGGTTCCTCTGCTTTAGAAAAAAAACATTCCATGGAATAACTAAAAAGTCTTTACTTTTTGGAGTTTTTACTTTTTTGTGTATAATCTAGGAAAAAAAATCCTATCAATGAAGACTGGCAAGTTTTCCTTGGGCTACAGGCTTCAGTGACTTGGTCTTCATCATTTGAATGATCTATTTCTTCCACTATGTTGCTTCAAATAGAGTTTAAACCAAGAAAATTTCAAAGTCCCAATCCCAGCCTTATCACTTACTTTGGTAAAACAGAGGTATTATGTAACTAAAACATTTCTACAAAGGAAAGAAATTAAAAAGACAACTTCTTTAGTACATAGAAGTGGAGCTCCTCTTTAGGCAAGTCATCTCTCTCCTGCAAGTCTCACCCACAATGGAGGGTTGTCTATTTCAAAATGCCCCTTCTTGCCTCTCACCTGTTTTCCTTATCAGTATTTTTCATGTTTTGTTTGTGCAGAAAACTTCCAGGGAATTTTAGAGGGTGATAAGGCCACCCCTGAGCTGCCTCTTCTCCAGGCTAAACACCACCATTCCCTCAGCCACTCCTCCCAGGACTTGTGCTCCAGACCCTTCACCAGTCTACTTTCCCTCCTGTGGATGTGTTCAAACATCTCAATATCCTTCCTAAGTTGGGGGGACCAGAACTGGACACAGTACTCAGGCTGTGGCCTAGCCAGTGCAAAATCATCCTCCGAACCACCCTCCTTGTCCACTGTGCTGACACCTCCCCTGTCAGTAAAGTAGGCCCTACAAAAAAGATTCTTACCGTCATTTAAATCCAGCTATTCCCATTCCTGATATATGTCTTTGTGAAGTTTAAGTCCCCTACTTTTATTAGAGGAGTTTTCATCACGTATAACCTGGCAGGAGGTAGGTTCTGATAACACAATAAGGAAGCAAGATTAGTCTTGAAATAAAATTGAAGGTATCATTTAACTAAGAGATAACAGATATTTTTTCTCTTATTTTTAAAAGGAATCATAGGCACTCTTATCACTGAATTCTGCCTGGATGAAGTGTGACAGGTACAAAACAATTGTGGGTGTCTTTTAGTCAAACAGGACTGATTACAGGCAGTAAATTGATAAAACTTACACAATCCTCAGGTATTTTCTTATCTTTCCCCTGTCCCTCCCAAAAAAATCAAAATCTGCTGGAGTATTTTTCAACGGTCTGGAACTTCTGCCCCAAAATTACTTTGTTCCCAAAAAGTGAACCCGGGAGCAGCAATGCAAGGTGACTGCATATTTAAAATCAGAATTTAGCTTGATTACTTTCATTTGATTTCTCTCTGAGAATGGACGCTGAAATGAGGATCCTTACCCTTTTAGGATGGGCATGAAAATTACATTCTTTATGAATATTTGACCATATATTGCTTTGAGAAACATTCAGGACATGTGATGAAAGATGTCCTCATTTAAAGACAAACTCCTACTACACCAGAAAAGAGGTAAGGACCCTGAAACTGCATTAAAGTAGACTGAAATAGAGTCAGGGTCCTGAAATTCCTTTCCCTAGGCTTATCCATTATTTCTGTCAGCTTGAAGCAATGGGAAAGAAACATTTCAAACTAACAAAGTTGTGTCATTAAATCTGGAATCTCTGTGTTAGGTCAGGGCATATCTGGCAAAGCTAAAAACAAACAAGTAAGTTTCCAGCAGTGGTGCAGTCAATATAGTAATCATAAATTAGCATTTTCAATTAGGTCAAGCAGGGGAAGGCCTGCTCTCAAGATTTCAGTGAACTAATCTGGATATAATTCAGCACCATTTAGTGTAGGACAGTGAATGAACTAAAGCACAACTGATTTTTCACTGGACTACATTTCTGGCCATACATATTTCCTCTGCTTGAAATTTAGTGCAGCTAGCTGCTCAAGTACAAAATTTAAGTCTTTAGATTTGAGAAAAGTAAAATGTACTCACAAAACAGGGAAAGTTTCTGGGTCTAGTAAAACAGTAAGAACATTCCTCTGCGCACAAGAGATCAAGAGAAAGCAAAAGCTCTATCTAGTTCCTGCCCTATACACATTTCTGGCACTAGTAGCATCTCTGTACAGCTGAACTCTTCTTTAGACACTTGCAATGGCCAAAGAAAATAACAGAAGATGAGGAGAAACCGGAACACTGTGAACAGTCAAATGTTAATAAAATGAAATCTGTAAAAGGAACAAGAAGAAAAGGAATAATGGAAAGCAAAATGAACACTTTAAAAAAGAACACTGAAACATATATTAAAAACTGGGGGAGAAAACTTAGGTCACCAGTAAAAGTTTTACTGAAGCAAGAAAGATGAAAAAAATACCATTTTCCCCTAACAGAGTCAAAGCAAATATTCTTCTGAAAGTTTTGTGTTGCATTTTTCAAAGTGAACATTGTGTAAAATAGAAATATTTTATTTAAAAACTAAAACCCCAATGGATGTTTGAGTGCATAATACTGCCCTTACAGTTTTTTGAAGATTGCTTCTTCTGCTATTCCAGACCTTTGATTAATCTTTGCCCTTCTTTTCTCTACATAAAACTTCCAGTTTCCACCAATGCAGTCCTTCAGTGACAAAAATGGAGACAATTGACTTTAAAATTAGTCTTGTAAGGATTTTTTTGTAATAAAAAATGAGCAAAGTAATTTTTTTTCTCTCTCATTTACCCTTTATTCATGCTCTGTCTTTTTTATTATTTTTTTTCTTCTGGTGTTAATTTTTATTCACGTCTCTCCACTTCTTCAGGACTGCAGTATGGTCACTTTTTCTGAGCCTCTGATCATAATTTCTATCAATTTTAAGCATAATCATACCCTAGAGTACACATGACAGATTGCTTAGAAAGGGCATGTTTGCTACCTGTGTATTTTTTGATACTACTAAATAGTGCTGTCGCAATTCTAGCATAAAGACTCAATCATGTAAGTCTTTATCTAAACTATTTTCAACTAAGATTTGATTATTAAAGTACTGATAGTTGAATTTACTCATATGGGTAATATCACCAGATTTGGTAAAATTCTGCATTGATACAAATTGATCACAGGCAATTTTCAGAAACACCTTTTTTTATACTGTATAGACTATGAATGTATTTAAAGAAACAAAATTTCATTTCTTAAATTAAACCAATGGACATTCTAAATTTAAATGCATGAATAGTTATATTTTACTGGCTGTACTCCAGCATGAAGGGTTTCTTTTTAAAGAAATAGAACCTTAAGTTTCCTTCTATGGAACCCTGACTTCTGACCCAACAGTTATCACATGTTTTATACTGAATATGTTTTATATAAGTTTATGGACATATTTTATATATTTGATATGATATGTTTTATGTTTTTTTCATTGTACCTTGGTGAATTTATAAAAAATTTTATTGCATCTGGACATTATAGTGTGTGACTTCTCATTCTTCAACAGCTCTCTTAAACCAGTCTTAAACCAGATATTTGTTGATTTCAAAAGTGACAAGATAATTTGAAGTTTTCCTGTGAGTTCCCTTCCGAGTTAAGTTGAGTATACTGAGCTAATGGTGACCAAAATACAAAATACCACCACTGGGCTATATAGCATTGGAGAACATTCATTTTTCTGAGATATATTCACCTCTCCTCTCCCCTTCTTTCCACTTCCATTTTCTGCTTTCTCTTTCTGCATGTCTTTCCCCTTTCCTCTTTTACCTTTTTCCCTTGTAGTTGCCCAAGTCCTTCCACCATTCAACTAATTTTAAACTGTTGTCTTTGTTTTGTGAAACTATTAATGGCCCACAAATTTATGTGTTCTCATCATGCTTTAAATTTCTCAGTCCTTTTTTTTTCTCATGCAACATCATGAAGTTTATCAAAATTCCCAATTTAGAGCAGTGATATTATAAATTTTAAATTAGTTGCTTGGCTCTAATGAGCCCAAAAATTCAGTAGCTCACATTTATTTTCTGGACGGAAGAATTTATAGACGTTTCTAGTGCATGTAGCTTAAAACTCAATTAAAAATCCAAATGCAAATGGGATCTGTTTTTCATGTAGTACACACAATTACTCAACTGTAAAAGGTTTGTGAAACTACATAAACTGCTTTCTTTATAAAATACTCCCACCAGCTTTACAATGGATTTTGAGTCGATTTCAGTCAAGTCTATCAATCACATTAACATATAGTTTGGGAGTTTTATTCTTTGCTTGAAACACCAATAAAATCATACTAAGTTATTAGGAATGTCCTTTAGCACCTGGATTTGCCTCCTACAGTTAGTCCCTCAGAGAGCTGCTATCAGGTTATATTAATGACACCAGTCCTGCAATTAAGCCTGAATCAACAGGAGAACATGATGACATAATTCTAAGTTATATACTTCTAAAGTAAAAAGATACAATGCTAGACCTGATAGGGTGCTGTCCACCTCCTTATATATTTTTATGTCTTCATTAACGAAAATGGCCTCACTTTTCATTGGAATTGAGACACATTTCCCACTGTAAGGATCAGTTTTTTCATCTCCTCATAATTCAAATCATTTAACTGAATTTCAGATTCAGTGTCTGCTAGAGAAATCTTTAAAAAAAGGTATGAAAATAAAACCCTTGAATTTGTGGACTATTTCCAGAAATATGAAGCCAAAATGCAGACTTTTTTTTCATTGCAGCACTCTGGAAGCCTTATCTGGGACAAACTTTGGTGCCTTTTCTTGTTCAAGGAACTAGATACCAAGAATTCACATCAGTGTCACACCACTTTTTTGTTCAAAACTAGTAAACATACAGAATATGGACAACTACAGAGATAGAAAGGTCATGCTTTGATAATTTACCTTCACAGTTTCTGTGAATGGATGGTTTGTAGATGTATTCACACAGAGCAATACACACCCATGGAGGATTTGCTATCTTCCCACATCTCCAGCATGCTGCACCGGTCTTCCTCTGAGACAGCTGAGTATAATGGTCAACTTTCACTTTTGTATACTTGTCCACACAGGGAATTAGTGCAAAATAGCTTTTGTGCTCTCAATCCCCAAGGTTTATTTCCTCCTGTAGTTGTGTCCCAAACAGAGCTGTAGGTTTCTTAGTATGATTGCCTGTTTTTTAAGATTTTCTAACTTCGAATTATATGACCTCCTAAACTTGATGATATTTTTTTTCCATGCAAGATCTAGATATTGCCTAGATTTTTCAAGATGAGATTAGGAGATGGGTGTGATACTGTTAGAACATAGCCATATTTTATTTTCAGGCCTTGGAAAAAATTAGACTCTATAGTTTACAATCCATCTATTTTTTATAATATGCCAAAAGATGTACTTGCTAAAAAAACTTTTAAACAAGCACCTAAAAATAGTCCTCCAGGAAACAGCTGTTCAAAGTCCTGTACTTTACCTTTTCTCTCAGCAATGCATTAAAGAAATTCAAGTAGAGAGAAACATGTAGTGCTCCTTTTTCCCAAAACTACACTTCCAAAACCTGGTATCTGAGTCACCATCTTCTACTGCTTAGAGATTTGCATAGCATCTAGCAAATTTTCTACAGAACTGAGAGATTTTTTTATTTATTTGCATTATCAAAAGGCATGCTTTAACAGCCCCAATGAAGATCCTACTCCAAAAAATTTGGTTGAACACACAGTTTCGTGTTTCACCAGGTCTCAGAGGAGTATATTATGACAGGGAACACACACTGTCTCTGCACAGCAGTCTGGTTTAGGTCAAAATGCAATTTCACCATTATACATCCAGGGCACAATTCGTTTAGGCTGTCATGCACTTTCCTGTCCAAAAAGACATCCTAGGTTTTCCATAGCCAACAGAGAGAGAGGTACATCATCCTGGACACTCGCCTAAGGTAGACAATGTTCCTTTCTTTAAAAGAACATGTTTCTATTTATTCTGTAGAAGCTATAGGTTATTAAATATTTAGGCAGCTAACCTTTGGATTATTAAACTGTGGAGAGAGAGGGAGGAGGGCAGGATGTCTGTGAATTGCATTCATTCCTTTATTATTTATGGATCCCCTTCCTGGATAAAGAAAAACTGAAGCAAAATGTTATAAATTACTCTATCATATAGTAAATTCCCTCCTGTGAAGTAATTTTCCATTTTTGAACTAAAGAATTAAAAGCATTTCTTTTAAAGGTAGCAAGGAAAACAAAAAAAAAAACCCTTGTTTTTAATGTTGAAGCATTAAAAATTAATATTCTGGAGACCAAGACTGTACTGGTGTTATATAGACATTCCTCATTATCTTGCACACAGATAATGCCTCTCTTACTTGCAAATTTATATACTAAAAATAATTCAAGAAATTATTTCTTATGAACAAGCAGAAAGTTGAAAAAAGGCAGAAACTGAAACTTACAAGTGACTTAATTATTTTTGAGAGAGAAAGGCAGAGAGATATGCTTTCCCTTGCTGTATTTCTCCCAATGTTTTTGAAAATCTATTCTACTTGAGGAGATCAGAAGTACTGAAAGGAGAACTATGTACTATGGGGCTCCCCAAATCCATATTCAAGAGTGCAATGTTTGTTCTAAACGCTGAAAAGGACACAGAACTTAAAATTAAGTGTACAAGCACTGCTCTCTGATTTTTGTTGTTGTGTGGCATTTGTCATCTCAACATTCAGTCTTGTACTAAAAAAGGGGCAAACATAGGCCCCAGCGTAGACTTTGGGTGAAAGTCAGACAGAAGCAATATGCCCAAAGTAGTTGTTTTAATGAAAGTAAAAGAGAGACCTACCGTAGGTTTCTAGGAAAGCCACTGTCCTAAGTCCTTGATAGTTCTTCCAGGAGAATGTGTTAAGACAAATGGCAAAATGTTTGTCTCAATGATTAAGACATCCAAGGCACAAAACTCCAAAAATTGTGACAGCTGAAACAGAGTTTTTAAGAGTTTTTTTAGAGTTTTTTGTTTGCACTTTCATGCACAGTGTTTGCAATTTTTATTGGGTTCATAATGGATGATGTAGTGGTCCTGCCGAGGAGAGAGAAGACTGCAACAAGCAGCGCATCTCTGGGGCTGTGCTTTTTGTTATCACTCTTCAAGTACATTTGATTTAGGGTTCATACTCAGCTCAAGTAAATCTCTACGGAACACATACCAGAAATATAGGCTAAGCCTGGGAAAGATTATGACCCCATATAAATTGCTTTCTGAATGAGAATGTTTTATATTCAACCCTTGCTCCACGATGAAAATCCTTCCTAGCAGTCAGAAATTTAAACTGAGAAAGCAAACACAAGATATGACACTAGTCTGAGTGGTGCCCACAGAGCTGCAAGGAAATGTTGTTTTGACTCTTCTGTTTTAGAAGACCCATTATTTGCTATAAATCAAGCCTGTTCGTTTCATTAGTATAATTGGCAAGAAATACAAACATTACCTATCATTTTCTCTTCCCCCAGTAAACATAGCATGCTTTTATGACTGTGTGATAGACCACAAAGGAAACTCTTTACCAGATACAGTCTAGGACACAAATTATAGTTCTGATCCTTAACTGTCATGTCTGCTGTTAGCAAAAGTAAAACCAGAGTACAAAACCTGAATGAAGGGTAATGATAAACCAGAGATAGCAGGTGTCCTGCAGGAGGCTGCACTGTGGCTATTGCTGTGATTCACAGGAAGACTTCATAAGGGTCTTGAATAATACACTTTAGAGATAGTCTGTTAAAGGCACATCTCCATTTAAGAAAGAGGTGCAAACACTATCAAAGATAAAGATATAGAAGCAGGTATGATCAGAATATGCAAAAAAAAAATCTTCCAAATATTGTCACTTCATAAAAAATCAATTTACTGAATTACTATCTAAAATGCTTGTAGAACAAAATTCTGGACCCAGTGGCAAAACTACATATAACACCAGTGTCTGAAATTCTTCTAATCTCATATTATCACTTCTGAATTATTCTTCTACACCTTTTTTTTTCCATATTAGCAATCATAATAAATACACAGGTACATTCTCAAGTTTCTTAAATTTAACAGTCCCTCATAACACTCAAGAATTTCTTTAAATTTCATTGTAAATATTAATCCTTCAATAACTGTTTTACTGTCTCTGATGAATTTTTAAAGATCTGTGGTATTAAAATAATTAAAACTTGTGAAGCAACTGCTTAACCATCGCACTGAAGCTCAAGGGATGTGTATTCACATTTTTGTTTTGCGTTTGGTTGTTTGAATACTACACTGAAAGTTGTTTACAGCAGCATAACATATTTTCTCCTTTCCTTAGTTCACTCTTATTTGCTCTACATTTAACTAATAATAATTAAAAAAAAAAAAATACAGACAGAAAGAGAGCAAAAGAGATGAATGTTGGAAAACCTTTCATTGGCTGTCAAAGGTGGATGAATGTGATGCCAATCCCGCCTCTAGCTTCAAAACTTATCTCAACATAAACATAGGATAACCAATTTGCCAATAAATCTGTCTTCCAGATTCATTGCAGAGTGCTATTTTACAAGATGTTCATTCACAGAAGTGTTGTTACAAAAAAATTAATTTCGTAACGTAATTTAACCCTAAGTAAGGTAAATAAATAACCTTACTTATATGTGTAAATATAAGGTTACAAATATGTTGTAAATATAAGGTTGTAAATATGAGGTTACAAATATAAATTTATTTTAAAAGTTAATGAAATTATTTTTTGTCAGTAACAGCATCCTGATTAATTTTTTTAAACTACTATCTAAGTGGCATTATGCAACATCTTCACAATTCTTATCTTCATTGGTAAAGTGTCCTAGCCCCCTCAGACAGGAAGTTTTGATTCTATATCTATATGGTAAGACATACATCCTCTTATCCAAGGCAGCTGAACATGTCAGGATGACACAACTCCAATCCTAGGCCTTCTGCCACACAAGACAATGGGAAATTAGAATATGTATGGTAATTCTAACCTGGTGACTTATGGAATCCTTCACCATTTACAGTTTTTCAGGAAAACAGGCAGTAGCTTTATGCAGATCGCAGATTAAAGGAATGTCAGAAGAACTAGAATGATGTTGAAAGGCATCTAGGACTTCCTTCTGAGTAATTTTATGTTTAAAAAAAGCAAAATCCATTCCATTTTTCCATGCTCTGTATGGAAATAGGTGGAAGGTAAGAAATAGAAATTTGCCCAGAGCACGGCTGGGCACAGAACAGGCTCCCCAGGCAAGTGATCACAGTACCAAGCCTGACAGAGCCCAAGAAGTGTTTGGACAGTCCTCTCAGGGACATAGTTTGATTCTAGGTGTGTCCTGCAAAGTGCCAGGAGTTGGAGTCCACAATCCTGATGGGGCCCTGCCAACTCAGCAAACTCTGTGATTCCATGAAATACTTCAGGTCTGCTGAGAGCACGGAACACAAAAATTCTGCTTGTCTTTATGGGATTATAAAGGCATGGGACATCTGGAAAACAGTAAGATTAAGAGAAAGAATTTAATATTATAAAGCACTACATGTGCTGCAAAGTGAACTTTACCTCTTACACAAAGGAGATGGAGCTACACTAAAACTCTAATAACTTTCATCAATTTTTGAGTTCTACTGAAGAGCAGTTTAACTAGAATGGAAAAGCTATATCCATCAGGTTCACTGTTACATTCAAACAATGGCCCAAATCAAATATTTAAGCAATGATGGAATCTCATCATATATGTCTTTTCACATAAGTTTCCAAATGATTTAAAACATACATCATAAAATATTATTAGAATAATAGTTTTCTTATTTATAATTCTTTTAAGCAACATACCTGTATATATCTGTATAGATATATACAGATATATACATGTATATTGCTTAAAAACCTTTATCTGTATAGGTTTCTATAGGTTTCAGATATGTCTGTAGAGGTTTCTAACACCTGGTTTAAATGGAACTAAAAACATTCTCAACAAAGAGTCTAAAGTGCAGCTAGATATCAAATGAAAAATGTTTGATATGGGCTCTCTGCCATTTTGAGAAAATTCACACTGTGCAACTAGAGCAACAGAGTCACTTTGTCTTCATGAAAAATACATCTTTCTTCCCTCTTCAAGTGCTTGGCACTGCTAAAATGGTTGCACTGTTTGTGATACACTCCACAGGCCTAAATTTTTTAACTAGAAATATCTTTTCAGGACTACCTGTCATATTATATAGGAAAAAAAATCAATCTTTCAGAATTTTTTTTATTCATAAAGTACAGTTATTAATGATTAAATATCAATAGAATTATTCACATAAGTAAGTATTGCAGAATTCTTTCATTCTACAATTATTTATCTATGTGATGAGAATAAATATTTTGTATTTTGACATATCACACTCACCAATCAAAAATTGTCAGACATTATATCAAATATTTCATTTCTTTTGTAAGAAAAGTGGAAGGAGAGGAAGAATAATATCATGGATGGCTAGGAGAAATACTCTCTTTTTCCATTAGGAAAAAAATCAACCAAAAAAACCCCAACAACTAGTGTTGAAATATTTTGCATTTCAATTGGAAAAAAACATCTGAAAACTGAAATATCATATAATTTCAGATCATTTTCTTCCTTTTAGAGCATCACCACACTTTAACCAAAAGAAGAGACAAAAGTGCATCACAGGAAGGATATGACTTCATACAGTGAAGGAGAAAGGAACTGCATCTCCTGATGTGGAAGATAAGAATATCTGAGAAAAAAAAAACAGATGCAATTTGGAAAAGTCAGATGATAGCTGAGTGTCACTATAGGGTATTTGACAGTTCAAGAAGTGTTTGGACAATGCTCTGAGGCGCATGGTGTGACTCCTGGGGTACCCTGTGCAAGGCCAGGAGCTGGAATCCATGATCCTTTTGGGTCCCTTCCAGCTCAGGATATTCTGTGAATCTGTGATCTTTTTTCAGCAAAGAGTTTCAATGTTCATTTCTTTCATCCAAATTTAAGACAAGATAAGTGTATAAATCTTGGGATTTCTTAGAGAAGAAAAAGCCCAAGTACAAAAATAAAAATGAAAATAAGAAGGGATACAGACAAAAAGAATGGATAAAATAGAGAGTGTTTGTACAAGAAGAAAATTTATAATTCATATAAACACTAGCTTTAGCAATTGAAAGATTTCTAATTGTGAGTTTTATAGACATGGGTGTTGTGTTCAGTTGTGCTTAATTACAACAACAAAATGCCAACCCAATTATTTTTTTTAAATGTTCTCACAGTGCTACCCTAGGACATTGGAATTTCTATAATTTCTGCAATAGATCTAGAATTTCTCTAATGAAGTAGTATAGATTTTGCAGTTTGAATAAATAGGGAATTTCTTTAAATTAAAAAGATATTTCCATTCTGAAGTCTTATTTCTTTCTAGATAACTACTTAATATCTGATTTCAATGAAAACTTTATGACAGCTACTGTGAATCATCCACATTAATGTGGTATAATAGAGCCTGTCTTCCCTTCAGACACTGGGCATATATAAATGTAAATCCAGTATATTCTAGAGTTTCTTCTGACTTACTTTTAGTAATCAGACCTAGTGGATATGAATGCCTTGACAAACTATTTCTCTTAACACTGAGTTATCACATGAATTATGTGCATTAGGTAATATCTGATTAGAGGGATTATTTTGAACAATCCTTTCAGTTGTTCAAAATAATTTTTAGTCACATGAAAATATTGAGTTACTGACCTAAATGGCATCTCATATAATGCAAAGAGTTCTAAAAACCCTTACTCAATTCTGAAGTCAGATATTTCCATAAAATTCTGCATAACATATCCCAGCTTTGTTTTCCGTAGCCTTTCCAGAACTTAATGTAGAATATAAAACAGCCAGTATAAACAGAGTAAGACTAATCCACATATTTTACAAGTATATCCAAAGGCAAAAGCAAAGTCCTATCTGTCTTAACTTACCTTTTGAATGTATCTGACCATTCAGAC
Organism: Setophaga petechia; assembly: GCA_024362935.1. NCBI lineage: Eukaryota > Metazoa > Chordata > Aves > Passeriformes > Parulidae > Setophaga > Setophaga petechia. The sequence goes on from JANCRA010000008.1 coordinate 34,751,862, forward strand.
CTATATGAAATTCAAATTCATTTTGAGAATAGGCAAAAAATACCAGGGGAAAATCATAATTCTAATTATGATTATTAGAGATATACAGATATATAAAAATAGTTTTAACCATTCAAAATTTTACAATTATATTTGAACTAGAATTTGAAATGACCTCCCGCATATATTTCTGCTATTGCTTGACAAAAAAAAAATACTAATTGAGAAATGATTGTTCAAAAGCAATTTTCATTTGTCTAAAAATAGTCTTGCCAAATATTGCCTCATTGTAGTTTCACAAGTTTTAGGTTTGTACTCATCTCCATGCTGCAAAGCAAGGGAAAATCAGTTGCAAGCTAGATAAACCTGCATGCCATCCACTTGTAACATGCTTCCTACTTTATCATCGATTCTAGTAATATTTCAGTGACAGAAATGTAAAATATTCCAGTGTGACAGCGAGAGAACCGGGTACTCTAATTAAAAAACCCAAGTGTTTGCCTCTCCCTTCCATGCCAAACAGACCTGTGAATGTGAGGACATTGTTCTGACACTTGTGTTACAGAAGCAAAGTGTGGCATAGGAGTTGTAATTTGTTGTCTTGCAAAAGAGAGAAACCAAACCGATTCAGATGCCTGCAGTAATCATCCTGGTTACTTCAGCAGTAGAAGTTTGCAGATGGCAATAACAGGTTTTATTGGATCAGCTGATGGGGAAGGGATTTTTATGGGCAGCTTTGAAGTCTTTAAAGCAAAACAAAACAAAAGAAGGCAAAAATAGTTAATCAGGGGTTTTTTTTTTGTGTAATCATTGTTGCTTTGGTAGAATGAATTGATGAGCATGCTGACAATTATAATAGTCTAATAATCTTCTAAATAAGAGCTTTGCTCCTCTATGGATCATTTGGTTTCCACTCCCAAAATTTGAGTCCTTTTGTTTTTCTTGAGCTGACAAGTTCAAAGCTTACTAAGCCTGATGAAGTAATAGAAAAAATCATCCAAAAGTAGTCAAAAGGACTCTTGATTAGTGAGAAACTGTTGCTTGTTCTTCTCAAACACCTAGAATTTCCTAAAATCTCAAGTGATTCTTTATGTTATTTCTGAGCAAATCAAGTTCATGTTATAGAGGCTGGAACTCCCAGGTAAGTAAAAAAATGCCTTAAATGCTATCAAGATATTTCTAAGTATTAAAAAAAAAATATTGCTTTCATTATTCACCACTCATCCCTTTTCCTTTGTCCACTACATGCTTTATTGTAGTGACAAATTACAACATTAGTATTTTCAATTATCTAAGCTGCAACTAACAAGTTGGTTTCAACTCTATTGTGTAAAAAAATTTCATTGAAACTTTGAGAAAATCATATATGGCTGTTTTGGTTTTTTTTAATCTCTAGCATTCTTCTGCAGAAAGAAGAATAATTAAAAATGTATTAAAATTTAATATTTGTTCTTCAAAGTTTCTGTGGTTAACCCCAAATGGCAACTAAGTAACACACATCTTCTCAGTTACACTTCTCCCTGCCCACACTGGGAAGGAGAGTCAGAAAGAAGAGCAAAATGTTTGTGTAAACATAAAAATATTTTGAGAATTGAAACAAAACATGAAATAATAATAATAATATTAATCATAACTGTAATAAGTTATTATTAAGGAGATAAGGAGAGAGGGAGAGAGGAATAAAACCCAAGAGAAGCAAGTGATAAACAATAGAACTGCTCTCCTCCCTCAGACCCTGGGAGCTGATTTCCCCTAGTCTATAGACTGGACACGATGTTCTATGGTATAGAATATCCCTTTGGCCAGTTTGGGTCAGCTGTCCTGGCCATGCTCCCTCTCAGCTTATTGTGCATCAACTCTCTGGCAAAGCATGGAATACTGAAAATCCTTAATTTAGAGTAAGCACTACTTAGCAACAACCGAAACATCATTTTCCTACTCAATCCCAAGCACCTCACTGTACCAGCTACTAAGAAGGAAATCATACCAGCTGAAACCAGAACAAAGGAAAATTAGCTAATGCTCATTAATTCTTTCAAGAAATTTGTGCAAAATATTTTTGGATGACTGCAAAAAAGCCCAAAAGCAACTAAGAACAAAATTGCCTTAGTGCACAGCATTGCAGAATCACTTGGGTTCCAGTATTAAAAGACAATGTTACTGGGGCTCACTTTATTTCAGGTGGAGTTTATTTCAGGCTTGGAAAGTTAGTTTGCAGTGCACAGTAATGCATCATCACTTTATAGTTTTGTATAAACTAAGCTGTAGTATAAATTGTTGTGGTAGGTGGCAATCAAAAACCTAAACACACCTCACAGTACTGTGTGGCTGGTATATGGTGCTCTGTGTGTGATTATACATTCATATATACACCAAATATTTTTATCCTGCTCACACAAGCTATATTTTATCAAGTGCTTATGAGCAATCTATATGAAAGCTTCTAGAACATGAAAAACATCCAAAGTAGTATAGAATGAGATCTGTAAATATTCAGAAAAAAGGTACAATTATAACTGTGTTCTGTAAGTATGCATAAATGAAGGATAATAAATAAAGTAGGCTTTTTGTTTGTTGGGGTTTTTTGTCCTGTCTGAGTAAAAAAATAGTTCTTCATGTACTGCTTAAAGACAACAATATACAGCAGCATAGTGAGAGCACTTATGCCTTTCAAAAAGAGCCTGCATTAACTTCTTACAATTGATATTTTGTTGCTGCTTCTCCTCTTGAGAGCAGTACTGGGTCTAAATGTCCTTTTGCACAAGAGGTCAATGGAGTTAGAAGACACTGTCCCTCTTGCAGGAAATAAATCAGTCATCCACAATAACACCTCTCCCAGTCACTACTGGGACAATAACAATAAAGTCTGACCAGGCAGTAGCCAGTAGTCGTACTGTAGAATAAGAAAATAATATATTGTTCCTTCTTACTTTATACTCTTTATACTTTTTGGTTAAATAAAGCTGACCATCTAGACAATTTGGTATCACAGTAAGTGAAGTTTTATTTAAAAATCAAAATAAAATAAATGAAAAACCAGTATCTTTTGCTTATCCTCTATTTTAGTGATCTTGGGTGTACTAAGTTCATTGCTTCTATATTTGATCTCTAAGGGACAAGACTTGAGAGGAGAAAACAAATAGTAAACACATATTTTCATGGTAAATATGAAGGCAATAAGTAGGAGAAAAAAACCAGAGAACTCCAAAAGTATGTACGGCCTTTGGAAAACAACAGGTAGAATTCCTCAGGAGAAAAATCCTTCCAAATGCAATTTTCAACTCAGGATTCCTTCATTCACAGCTGCAAACCGCAGCTCACGGATCTGTTAAATTGTATACATATCATGAAATTAAAGCATGTAAATTCTTTTTTCTACACTCTGTTCTGATACTTCTATATGTCACAAGGAAGCAGAGTGCCATCATTGCTTCTTCTGCTTCTGCAGAGTTTGTGCTGCCTGCTGCTGCCTAGTTAAATGTCTTTTGGTGATGGTGGCTTTGCCAGCGTAAGGAGACAGTGTTGCTGTCTCCTGTGGTTTGGTGCTCATGGTAACATTGCCCTTTCCTTCCATGTGCCTATGCTCATATGAAGTTTTTATATATTGTGCACTTTACCATGTGCAGTTTTATCATATAACCCAATAGCCCATACCTTTAATTAGACTTTATGGATAAATGTCCCTAATGTCACTCAAGAAATTGATCTTTTGCACCAAAAATGGACAAAATGGAAGAATTAACACCAACTTAACTGCGAGCATAGTCCTGTTTCCAAAAATAATGAGAAGACATTTTGACATTGCAGTGTCGCTCAGTGCATAAAACAAGTACATTTTCATGGATGGAGTTATTTAAACAAGCAGAGAGAATGCTTTCAAGTCTTATACATGCATTTAACCATTGGTTATCATTAGTAAATTCACATCAAAAAGAAGAAAAAAGAAATTATCATCCCTACCAGTTCTAGTAACTCTTAGTTATTTGAAAACTGGTAAACACTCTTACAGATGTAATGGATTTTTAAGCCAGTAAATTGAAGTGAGAATGTCATAGATCTGTAGTGGGCTTTCAGATACTTCAATTATAGGAAAGAGAGACCAGGACTGCAGCCATGGGAAGGATGTTGAACAATAAAAATTGTGTTTTTCAGATTACAGTAAGTGCAATTAGACCATATAAATATACTGGTCAAGCAGTTCTGGGTCGATCATAAAAAATGAATTTTTAAATGAAGCGTATTATGAATGTATAAGACCAGAGTGGGTATTATTACCAATGCTTTATTTATTGGTTTATGCAAGGCCTTGCTTAATGGCATGCCAACACTGCAGTGGAGGACAGTTGGTTTTGCCTAGTGCTGCACATTGAGGTCAGTAAGAATCTTCTGATTAACTTCAGTGAATATTAAGCTAAGCTTATAGTGCTTTCTCCTCCAGCTTTGCTGATGCGGTCACTGAGAATGATACACGAGAACAGATAGAATACAGATTGAAATACTGGACTATAAAGTGAGTGCTGACAGCAGTACAATCCCTAGATATTTTCAAAATGAAAATAGTATTGTAGAGATTCTGAGATACTAGAAGTACCTTATCCCCTTGGGAGCTGAGACATGTTTTGCAAGATATCTATCTGGATGGAAGAAACTGCATATCTCCAGTTCTTTAGAATGATGAAATATCTAGATTTCTCAGATTGAGGTCTACTGATCAGATCAAGTAGCCAGCCACCCCTTTCTCTTCCCACTCTCTTGGAATAATGAGAAGAAGAAAGGAGGAAAAGTGAGAGATGTATGAAAAATCATGGAAAATAGAAGACTAAAAATCTGAAGCACCCTAGCAACAAAGTGACTACATATTTTTTGCAAGGTTTTGCTCATTTAAAGTACTAAAAGCAGAAAGAAATTGGTATTTTGTTTTTCACGGACAGCTTTGGACTGTTAATCAAACAATCAAAACAATCAAGAAACAAAAGACAATCAAACAAAAGAAATCAAGTTGTAATGAGAACTAGCTCAATATGCCATTGACTAAGTTTGTTTGGAGTTGTTTCCCTTTATCTTTAAATGTATATCCTAATACTAAGATAACATTTCTGATGTATAAATTTAAAGGACTATCCAATACTGTCATTTAGAATAGATATTTAAAGGATGATACAGATGTTAAAAGGAAGTTTAGAGATTTACCCACATTTTTTAAATTTAGAATTCCATTCAGTGATTGGCATAACTGGTGTCACTAACACCTGTTGCAGAGGAATTCATTATTGGCATTTGTGGAATTCCAGGTGGTAGAAAGGGAGCAAGAGACACATAGATTGCTTTGTTTTGTTTTCATTTTGATTTTTTTGGTTTTAAGTGAAAAAAACCCTTATACTGCTATATTACACTGACAATCTAAGATGCATTTTACCATTAAAGGCAGGCAACAAATCACATTAGTGTCTTATGAGCAAATTCAAATTCAGGATTAGACTCAGTTAAAAGATTTTGCTCAGTTTCCCTAAGGAATGGTAGGACACAAGCATGATGATTCCTTCTGAAATCTAGAAGGTAAAATTTACTGCTCCTATTTTAGACCAGACTTCTTACTGCTCCTTCTTAGACCAAGCATTTCAATGTTTATTGCCAATGCAGAGTGGGTGCTGCAGTTCCAGGCAAGCCAAACCAAGACATAGAAGAAGTTATGATAAAATATTCAAATTAACTAATTTTTTTCTGGAATCAATTGCTGGTCATCTTAAATAAAGACCCCGAGCCCACGCAATAGACAGTGTGATAAAAAAGCAAATTCCTAATATTCACTTAAGGAATTTATTGAAAAGATGCCTAGATACAATTGGAAGTGCTGGGGAAAGGAGAAGTTATGTTTTGACAGCTAAAATTCTGCCCAGGTACTATAGTCACAGATAACATTAGCCTAAATCACATAAATTTCTATTTTGAAATCATGACTGTCATATTCCTCATTTAAGTTCTAAAGTGAACAAAAATCAATTCTTTTCTGTCTGATCTGAAAGAGTGGGGACAATGAAGTTTTTTAAGTAGTCTCTAGGGGAAAAAAAAAAAAAAGAACTTTGTTCTCCACTCTCCCAGTCACCAGGCAAAACCATCCTCTGCCTGGTGAGAAGCTATGAATCTGAATCTATTCTGGACAGGCAGCCTTTGAATGTGGCCCATCTGTGCCCTTGGTGGGTGTTAAGAGTCACAGAGATATTGGCTAAATTGCTGAAACTCCTACTATCATTATTGTGAAAGAAAATTACTTAGAAACCCTCAGGAAGGGGTTCATGTCAGATAATAGATATCTCAGTGAAGCTGAAAAGATACCGGGCAGGGCTTGCCTTAGACAACCAACTGCTTATAACAGCAGTTATCATTTTTCAGCTGTATAAATAAGGTGTCTAATCCTTCCCTATCATCAGAAAAAAAAAATTAGTATTTTATTGTGAATCTGGACCCACATTCTGGTGGAGAACATGGTACAAACATCTGAATGCACTCAAGTTCACATTGAGTTAGTTTAAAAAAATCTGGACTACAAATGCGTTATCTTAAATAACTAATTCATTGGAACAGAATGTCTTTATGACATTTAATTGAATCAGGAAGATAATTAGCAGATACTGATTTTATCCTTGACTAATGAACAAAGTTCTTTTCAAGAGTAAATACAATTTCAGTTTAAAGAAATCCACTAGATATCATTGCAAGACTCCTAGGTGAAGCTTTAAAAAAAAAGAGACATTATGAGAAATGAAATAGTAGGATTCAAGACATAAGTAGTGAAAGTTTTCCCTCTTAAATATCTTAATTTATTCTTTGTCTCCTGATCCAATATTTAATTGTTATATCTTCAGTTTACCCCTATTTCTTGACCATACCCAAACCCACTTTGTAATGGAAGGGTAAAATGAAGTTAGAAAATTACAAGAGCATGCTATGACAAAATTACATGCTATATTAAGGAAAAAGTGTATTAGTGATCTGAGCAAAGGTCACTACTGTACACAAATGCATTAGCATAAGTACAAAAAGTGAGACTTTTTGTTCTGTTTTGGTATTCTTTCTGTCTGAAGGGTATCCAAATGAGAATTGTAAGTTCACTGAGAATGACCTCTAAGAGAAATGCTTGTTATTAAAAGTTATATCATTAGCATCTCATTGGCACAACCTAAATGAATTAAATGGCAGACCAATAAATTCTTCTCATCTTTGTTTTATGCTCTTACACTGCTAATTGTTCAGATTATTCACCCTTGCTTGCTCATTTACACAAAAGTAAAGCAGTATGAACCCATACCACAAAAGGGGGGATAAAATCTCTGTTTGAACCTGAAGCATGAACTCCCAAGAAAACTTCTCTAGAGCATTTTATCATCATGCTCTGAACCTTCCCTTAACACAGCACACAGTAAGCTTAGACCATTTGCTTCCTTAGCTTCTATGTTAGAAAATAGATATAAGAGTTGCCTCTTTCCTGCAGAGTCTTCTCTGCAAGGCACCACATGAATTTCCTCTCAATCTCCCTGCAGACATCCTGCCTTTGTGAGGCAGCACAAAGTGTTTCTAAGACCTCATCTATTAATGACCTAGAAAAGGAGTGTGCCGACCTTCGCTTAGACTTGGCAACAAGATGTTTTCTGATGCACTTGTCCCTACCTAGGCTAAAAAAAGAGCACAGCTTCCAAACTCAGTGGGTGGAGGGCTGATAGGTGACAGAGGCTCAGAGATACCACTGGAGGTAGGCAGGCACTCTGCAGGGCTGTGCTGAGGTCTCAGGGACCTTTGCTGCCCATCGGAAGCAGCGCTGACACACTTCAAATGGGGCTGGTGTGCACCTGCACTGTCAGAAGGCTTGGACAGAGATACTGCAGCAAAAATACCTGGAAGTCGTATGAAAACTTTGCCAGTCTCTTTTAAGCATAAAAAAATGCAATGACAGGAGCTCACACTATTCTACCCCACACTGTCACACTACAGTCTGGTCTTGGAGGGAAGGGAAAAAAATGTTTTGAAAGATTATTGGAGACTGTGCCATCACAACTCTGCTGGAGATCAGACAAAGTATAGTCTGCTTTCAAGCTGGACTAAGGCTGAAGTTGTAATTTAGCTTGAAGAGAGTCAAGGTATTGGATAAACAGATCCAGCTTTCAGAATCAACACCTTGCCTGACCTTGTGGGATATAATATCTCCAGCTGTTCACCCCCTCCCTGTAAGACCACGTACATTTTGTGAAACATTTTTTTTCATGGAAAGGTTTTTACTCCACTTCCCTCACTTAGGCTTTAGAAGCCTGAACTAAACACACATTTGCTTTATTTCATGTCTAAGGAGACTTAAATTTCAGAAAACACTTTTCAAAACCATAATTTTTACTTTCTGGAAAGCTTTGTCTTTTTGCTTGAATACAGGAAAAGTGGGGCAGATGTTGATTGTTTTCCCTCAAGATAAAACGAAAACCAGCAAAATAATAAAAAACTTGTTGAACTATGGCATAGAAAAAAACTGCCTGTAGGAAATTAAATGTCTCCTTCACATTCTCTAATTTTTTCTGAATGCTATTATTAGCACCTTTTTTATAAGAAGTATTCTTGTGGGTGATTTAGAATTTTGAGGCATTCAGAGTTAATAGTTACAAAATGAATAAAGGAATAACGAAACACCTTTCTCATGTCTTGCAATAGAGATCAAATTGGAGTGGGGGAAGGGGAAGGAAATGGTAGAAGAAAAATACTGAAGTAGAATACCTCTATTTTCACTCATAAAACATTATTCCCCTAGGGACAAGAAAATTCAGTTCCTCCACCTTTTTTTTTTTCTTAATAAGACAGCTAAATTTAACAAAAGTGAATTCTCATGTAATTTTATGAGATTCTGCTCATATTGAGATAATCATAACCAATATGAATGAAATAATCTTAGACTATTACCATAACAATTTTGAATTTGCTTCTCTCAATAACTTCAGTTTATTAAAGTCGTAGAAATATATCAAAAGCTGGTAATCATAAGGAAAAGGTATATTTTTCAGAAAGAATATGCTGCCTGTGTCATCTCACATTATAGACTACCTTGAAGATAAAACATTTTCTTTAATTATTTAAATAAGGACAGGGTTTTTTTATTTGCAGAAGGTTTGCTGCCAGTAAAACTATCCTACTACTATATGAAATATGTTAAACTGATTTGTGTACCAAACCCATCTTTCACCCAAATTTTCTGTAACCTCCCATTAAAAGCAGCATAGTAGGGCACCCAACTCACAATTTAAGGCCCACTACATACAAGAAAGAAACTTTCTACATATGGAGAGGCTAATTTGATGAATACTTTAAATCTTGATAATGTTTGTTCCATTTTCCTTTCTCCTTTTGACAGTTTTTTTTTTTTTTAATTCAGGCTACAAACTGGTTGTCACACCATAAGTTGTACCTACTAGAACTGACAGAAGAAAATAAATTATTGTGTAGAGTGTTGTCTTCAGATTTTTCATGTCTCTCCATAGTTTTATTTTTTTATCAGTAGATTACTGAGAGAGCACAACCCCATTCATATGTGCACATCTACATTTGGAAAAAGAAAGAGAAAAAGAAAAAAAAAACAAAGCCAAATAATTCCTTGGAAAGAAAATAAAGTGAAAGTGAATCAACTAGAAGTAAGATTTGGAACAGTCCACCTTTAATTTCTCTCCATGAATGCAGCCAAAATTATTACGAGGCAAGATTTCCCAAAGGACTAAATAAAGGCTTTGACAATGTGAATTTTCAAACTGTGAAAAAGGACAAATATTGCATCTGCATGTTTAAGGTCAATATATGTAATGGAACATACAGAAAATTGTTTCATGTAAGTACACAGGTACTGAACACATTCTAAAAGCAGTTTCTTTGCATTTACCTACACAGAAGTCACTGTTTGGACTCACTGCCTCTTAACAGATTTAGGCATAACTATAATAGAGCTGTACGTGTAACCTGCTTGTGAAGAATCTGTACCCCATGGAGTTTATAAGACTATTTGGTGTTGTTTGGGGGATTTTTTCTAAATGTTCAGAGATATCATATTTGTATATAGAGAAATTAACTTCTCAAAATGCCACAAGCTGGAACAACTTCTCTATTTTAGCAAATTATGCCCATTCATTTCCACAAACACTGAATACGTCTGACTGCTGTTGTGCAGTCAGAAATACAAAATATGTAGAGTGCTGAAATTGCCCTTTGTTAATAGGGGCTCTAACAGGCAACCCCAAACTCAGGAATTTTACCCTACCATCTCCCATATTGGAAGCCTTCAGTCTCACTTCTTTCTTTGCTACAGGTTTGCCTTTCTTTCTGTGTGGTTGAAGCCTGTGTTTGTCTAATCTCTTTTTTCAGTGAGCAAACCCATGTCTGGTACAGTTTGAAAATGGCCCTTAACAGAACTCTTGTTTGCCAGAACATTCTGGAAGAAAAGAAAAGGAAAAAATGGGAACAGGGGCATCTCTTTTCCCCAGTGAAGCTTTTCTCTCTCCTTTTGCAGTTGCAAACAGGTCTTTGAATGGTGCTAAGGTCAGCAGCTGAAGAAGAAGACAAGTGTCACCCCAAGCCCCCTCGCTCACCTCCATGTGGTCATTTACAACCACACCAGTAAAAAGACAGCAGTAACTGTGCACATTTTGCTCATTCAGATTTTCCTTTTTTTTTTAATCAAGGACACCAGTATACCCCAGGCTTATGTACAGCAAAAGGGAACATTTTAACACAAAAATGTACTACAGCTGATGTGCTGCTCTTGTGAAATATGTTACTACCTGGAAAATGTCAACACATCGTTCAAAAAAGACACATTTTCAAAGGGAAATAACTCCTATTTTAATTATTTTAGCTATTTTTGATATCACCTATGTATGAAAAAAAAAGGAAAAACAATACTTCAGAAAGGGAGGACTTCAAAAATAAATTATCTATTAAAGCTATCTGCTCCACTGTGAAGCATTTTCCTCTAATACCTGTTTCCTGAGGTAGATTTACATTCAAAATTACAAAACCTATGACTGGTGTGAGTCAGGATATCAGGCAGATAACATAAAACATACATTTATGATTTTAAATTAATGAAAGTAGATTAATAACTTGATTCCCTTTAATTACATTTTTAATCTGTCTTTCATAAACATTTTACCTTACCCAGCCTCGAGTGAAGAGTGATTTCAAGGGATTAGGATGAAAGCCTGCTGACTTCTTAAGTGAAATGTTCATGATTCTTCCCTAGATGCCTACTGTATTCAAGAACAAAGTGTGCCTTCAGAGTACTCTGCATAGGAAAAGTGGAATGCAGTAGTATAATAATCAGAACTGCATCACAGCATTGAGAAGCATGACTAAATTCTGAGATGGTAATTTTTTTTTTTCACATTCTGACATGAAAGAAGAAATAAACTCACCCTCTAGTTAAACAGACAGCTGAGCTGTCAAAGTCAATTCTTTCCTAAATGTTTCTATTTCCTCTCAGTAAAATGAGAGGAGTGGGTGGGGCTGTAGGGTGAAACATTGCTCTGAATTCTCATCAGAATTTCTTAGGAAGAAATACTGAAAATAGGAAAAAAATACTGTTAAAATATCTTCCTAAGTAAAATGTAAACTACTATACTGCTACATAAAAATCTGCTTCTTTTCAAGACTGAAGGAGTTTTTGAATTTGTCAAAATGCCTTAAATTTAAAATTCAGTAACAGGAGTGGGTTTTTTGCTAGATATTATTCTTTGCAAAGAAGTATCTCAATTAACAAAATATCAACCTGCCTTCTCTTATAAACCTTCATCAAGAACACTCTTCCAAACCACCATAAAATTCTTGAAGATTGCTTTTGCACAAATTTCATATTTTAAGAAATTTTTCTGTTCATGAGCTTCAGTTTTAATAGCTAATCCAGTAACATGCAAGTTGAGGTTATAGTAAATCTCTTTCTTAGCCTTCAGTTCCTGACTTGCTGAGCAGTGTACATCCTGGGTAAAGTCATGTTTTACCCCATGTCCTTACACTGGATGTTCCTCTCTGCACTCCTGCCTCAGCTTCATGCCTGATCCAATCACTTTCCTCATATGAGGAATGAGCAAGCCTGCTTACACAAAAAATTGTGTTGTGTATCTAGACTTCCATGAAAGTCAGTGGAAACTCTGGAAAAATTACTCTTCAGTGACAATAAAGTTCTCATAAGAATCAATCACAGTAGCATTCCATATGTGTTTTATTTTTATTGGATAACCTAATAAATATATAATATGAGCTATGTTGCAAATGAGAAGGTGCAATAATAAGTATCCATATTAATCTTCAAAAGGTAATATTTGATTTCTATTTCCTGAGGTTTTATGAACAGTAGATATTGATTTGTGGAGTTGGTGGCCACAGTATTTTTCTCATTTCTTGGTTTACTTACCACTATCTACAAAAAGCAAAAATAAACTCATTAAATATTCCATTGAGATCACTTCAGAAATTTTATTTAATATTCCTTTCTTATATCTCTGTACTTTGCTTATTTAATTAAAAGACTCAAAAAAAACCAAAACAACACCCTCTTGAAAACCCAAACAAACAGCCACACACACAGAAAAAGACAACTACTGACAAGATATTACTAGCTTGTTCACCAAGGAGCTCCAAAAAATTTACATAACATTTTAATTATCACACCTAATTCAAATAAATATTATTGTAAGAACCAATAAAATAAACAACAAACATTTAGTAAGCTGGACTTAGGTATATAAGATGAAGTACAAATATCACTGAGGAAAGGAGCTTTAAAATAATCTTCCCAGAATGAAAAATTCTTACTAAATACTTGTTCTGGGGACCTTACTGACAGCAAATAAAGCAGTGCAATTACACAACCCTCTGCCTAGGTAAATTTTAAGTCAAAGCTATACATGCAATTAAAAATACATTCTATAATAAAAAATAATAAATATTCTTAGTTAATTGAAATTGCTTGACCTTATGCCCTGATTTTATGTTGCTTCCAACTAACAAGTCACATCCTTAGAAGGAAACACACTCCAAGACAAGTGCCCTGCTAAAGCATAAGTTGTTCTCTGGGAGAGCTGTCATGCTTCATTGTACCACTGATGATTGATAGCTTTGCCCAGTTGCAGTGACTTTGTGGCTAAAAGTGCATGTGATCATCATAAGTCATTGTACAAAATGCTCCTTGTAAAGTCGAACAGGAATCTGGTTCTCCAGTGGGTACACTTTGAAAGAGCCCACAGACCTCTGAGAGTACTAAGCATCCATCAAAAACAAGCAAGAGAATAGACATAAAAACAGAGGCTTTGTTTTGGATATCAGAAATGTAAATTTTTCACTAGACATATGAATGTTTCAGCAGTGCAAATACACATTTAATGCACTTATATATATATATATATATATATATATGCAGGGAGATAGGTGCACAAGCATGTCATACTTCTGATTTACTATTTGATGTGTGTTTAACTTTAAGTATAGAAATAGCCTCTAGTCAGCAAGTCATTTTTACTACTTCCTTTGGGAAGATAGGAATATTGTTTTCTTCTCTATTTGACAGCATTTAGGTTTTGCTCAAAGTTATCAGATATAATTTGAACTTTGGACAAGGTAGTTTTTATTTTACAACCTAAAAGATAAAATCTGAATGAATTATTCTTTTTCTTTTTTCTTCTTCCCCCATCCAGAAGAGATATACCATGAGATTAGTAAGGAATTAAACATTTGGGATTTTTGACACTGATTTATTTCCCCTTTGTTGCATTCTGTAAAAAAGCTATATACATTTACTGAAGATTTAGAACAGATGAACCATTTAACTCCAGTGTAATCAAAATGAATGATAACTCTGGAGGGTAGAGTTATATGTATTCAGAATAGGAGTGTGAGTTTTTAAAGACATCTGCAGTTTTCTTGTAGCTTATTACTCTAACGTCACTAAAGGCAAGGTCTCATAAAGTAGAAAATAGTATCACTCAGTTTTAGTATATTTCATAGAATTTACTGGGTAATTGTAAATACATTTAATAAGTGGTTGGCAAATTAGAAAATTTTACATTACATTACCATATATTTAAACTCATGAATCCATTCAGTTGGGCATATAATATCACATTAGTTTTAACAAGAAAAGTAAATTTACTGTTGCAAGATAGTTCACTGGAATTGATAAACAAATGAACATGCCATTTAATAGTGCTCTATAGCAAAATATTTTGTTTTCAGGTCCAAATCATAATTTCCATTGTTTTCATGGTATTGCTTTTCTTATCATTACTACTCACTACTACTACAGTGCTTAACACGATACATCTAAACCAGCAATACAGCAGCTTTGGACTTGAGAATGCAGTAGACATCACTGCTGCAGGAAACAAATGTACCACTACCCCCTCAAATCAATGGGAAAAATGTTGGGACTAAAAACAAGAAAAAATGTGGTTCCTCTGTTTGAAGCATAGAAATTAATACAGCTTTGGAAACACTACAATAAAATATGATATGACCAAAAAAAAGTTTTTTTCCTTTGTTTAACAAAACGTTTGTTTCCATCATATCTCCTTCCTTAGCCTGTTTTGGCAGCACCTATACTTATTGCTCTAAATGTTCATGTAGAGCTCCCTGTAAGACACTTGTTAAAAAACAAAAGACATTTTCATAAAACAATGAAAATGCTGTCAGCTTTCTATAAAACTCAAGCAAACATGCTCTTTTCCATCAAGCTGGAGAATACATATTAATAGAAGTAAAGCATCCAATAAAGTCTTCAGGATACCCTCAATAACCAAACAGGATCATGGCACTATGCACTAATACTTTGTGTTTTGTTTTTTGCTAATTTTAAGGGAACAGGACTATATGCCTAATGAAGGAGACAGAACCATAGACAGTTAATTAAGCTTTTGAGGGGGAAAAAAAAGAAAAGCCACAAAAGAGGAAATTAAAATTTTGATTTTAAAATGCAAGTTACTTTTCTTCCTTATATGCACAAAATTCACTTACCTTTAGTATGCAAAATTCAGGGAGAACAAAACAAAAAAACTGGGTTATTGGAGATGTTATTTAGTTTCCGTAGGTGAGATTAATTCAGAATTTCCTAGAAAGTAATCAGAAAGATGTCACACAAAAGTTTTTACACCAATGCAGCCTAGAAGACTTTTAAACTGCTGATATCTCCAGCATGGAGGATATGTCTCTCTCAGATCAGCAGTAGTGACAGATGAAATTATCTGATTTTAGTCCAAAGTGAGACTTCTCTGTTTAAACCAGAAAGGGTATAACCCTCTATATTTTTAGAAGAGATGTTACACCAGGGCTTCCTGCCTATCTCTAAGAAAGTCAAAACTCACAACACATTTATTGACATAAATTTAAAGTCTGCTGCATAGAGACATGTGAATGTACTTTGATACACATTCTTGTCAATGTTAATGGTGATTTAATCAACCATATCCAGTATAGATCTTACAACAGAAAAAGAAAGTCTTTTTAGATGTAGACAGAGTAAAGAAAATCCTTACAGTATATTAAATTCCTCCTAGAAATCTTGAGCCGCCAGATTGCTTTGTCAGTAAGGGTTTAATGGTTAAGTCAAAGGAGATCATTAAGAAAACATAAATTGTCACCATGGATAAAAGAAAAAAGAATCTGCCTTGAGGTGAAAAAAAGATCGTTTTGAGTTAGTATGAGTTTTGTCTACTTTTATTTGAAAATATTAGCCTACCACATTGATATATTAAGGGCATACTTGTTCAACAGAATAATTTCTGTGGTGTTCTCTAGAGGGTCAAATCTTATACAAAGAAAAAAAGGAAGAAAATATTAAGCAATGGAAGTTTCTTTTGGCTGTCAAGATTGACATGGGAAGAGAAAAAAGAAAATTGGGCTTTTTTTGGCCAATGCACACACGCACACACACACAAATCTGATCCCCCAAACCATTACCACCTAAAAAAATCCACCTCAACTCACACTCAAATTTGCATGAATTTATCATCCTAAAGTAAAATTTACAGAAACTTACTGATTTACTTGGTGCAGAGGGGGGAAATCAATCATTTCTAAGCACTATCATCCAGAATAAAATTACTATCAGGACAATAGAGTGACAATGTATAAAGTCAATTAAAAGACATTGTCATTACAGACTCAGTAGAAGTTTAATGCATTACTTCAACTTCTCACTTATTTCAGGTTCTACAATCCTGCATAAGAGGATGTAGATACATCTTCTCAAAGTTAGAGAAAGATGAAAAAGACCAAGATAAGAGGAGTTTTAAATTTCATACAAATTCATAATTAAAAAAATACCTGTGGAAAACAAAGTGAGATATTTTTCACTTCTTTCATCCAGTTTACATCTGTATGAAACTAGGGTCCCATCTTTTACAGCTTTACCAAGACCAGAGAATCACAGAATGGTTAAGGTTGAAAGGAATCACCAGTGGAGTTATCTGGTCCAAACACCCTTCTCAAGCAGGGTCATCCTAGAGCATCTTGCACAGGATTGATTCCAGATGGTTCTGGAATATCTCCAGTGATGGGAGAATCTCAATCTCTGAGCTATCTTTTCCAGTCCATGGTCATCCATGGAGTAAAGAATTTCTTCCTGATGTTCAGGTTGAACTTTCTGTATATCTCTTTCTGTCCATTGCTTCTTTTTCTATGGCTTGGTACTGCCAAGAAGAGCCTGGATTCATCCTCTAAACACCCTCCCTTCAGATAATGATAGACATTGATGAGGTCCCCTCTCAGTTGTCTCTTTTCAAGTCTGAACAGGCCCGACTCTCTCAACTTTTTTACATAAGAGAGGGGCTCCAGGTCCTTAATCATCTTTGTTGCCCTTCACTGGACTCACTCCAGAACTTTGCTGTCCCCCTCATACTGAGGAGCCCAGAACTGGCCACAGCACTCCAGATACGACTAATCAAAATAGATAAAATGATGCTATTATTCACTAGTTATAGCTTAGGCCCTGAGACTTAACTTCTACATTTTCGTGACAACAAATTTGATAATAGGTAAAGCAAACATTTTCGAGTCCTCTGGTTTAACTTAGGAGTCAATTAATTCTCCAGTACAATTTTCTTAAGAGGACAATATTTCTGATTTATGCTACTGAAACCTGATCAGTTATTTAATTTTTTCCTACCTTAACTTTCCCTTTCTTTACAAATCTTTATCAAGCTTAGGAAAAAAAAAAGTGCTAGATGTGAGTCTGAACTAACTGTGTTGGTTTTTATTTAAAGAAATGAAACCAGAAATTCTGACTAGTCTGCAAAACTGAAATAGACAAAAAAGATGTCCTTCCCAAATGTCTTTTTGTTTTTTCTGTAATCTTTCCTAAGTTACTGTTCAATAATTTTTTCTAGAAATTGTCCCATTTTTTTCTGACCGGGAAAACTAGGAAATGTGCAGTTTTTTCTCTTTTCTTTTCTTTTCTTTTCTTTTCTTTTCTTTTCTTTTCTTTTCTTTTCTTTTCTTTTCTTTTCTTTTCTTTTCTTTTCTTTTCTTTTGTTATTATTCTCTTCAAGAGTTCATAAAAGGCATTTGGGTCACATATTCACAGTTAATATGAACATAAGTCCCTTGAAAGGATGTGGTTTGTTAACAAGGTCCTATTTTCCTTGCCCTTCGTGCTGCACTGCAGGTAAGGTGGGCTTCAGCAATGAGAGAAAATATAACATTTCATAAGGGCTGGTGAGAATATCAAGCAGGGAAGAGATGTTAAAAGGAAAAATGAGAATAACATATTGTGTGGAGACAGGCGAGAAGAACAATGAGAATAACAGATATAGTGTGGAGTTTTCTGAATCTCATCATTCAAATGCCTAGCAGGGAAAGGGGACATATGCTCACAAGTACTTTGTTTCTATTCTTTCTTCTCATTCCCTCTTTTTTTTTCTTTTTCTTTTAATTCCTGAAAGCTCCTTGTTTCAATTCCTGTTCTAATGAGAAGCTAGCATTGTACAGTCAAAGCCCTCTAATGTAGAGAATTTAAAGACACAGTGGAATCAGTGCCATCACAAGTGTGTAGGGACCACATCACTCCCACTGAAGAAGAAGAAAAATTAATGTCTTGCCTTTAGTGTGGAGCTCTCTTCCTGTCTAATGACAGAGGAGGGAAAATAATAACAAAGAAAAATCCTACTTTCCACCATGGAATAGTTACTCTGTCTGGGAAGAACATGTCTCAATCTCACTCCTTCTTTTGCAGCCCATACAATCCACTCCAATTCACCTTTTCCTTCTCTCTACCTGAGATGATGAACATCAAGTTCATTCTACATCTAAAGTACATTCTACATCTAAAACACACCATGAAAGGGTTTTCATCTGTGCTGGGTTTATCTCTGCCCAGAGCCCAGCCCCACACTCTTACTCAGCTGCCTTCAGTGGGATGGGAGAGAGAATCAGAAGTGCAAGAGCCAGAAAACTCATGGATTGAGATAAAAATGGTTTAATAAGGAAGGCAAAAGCCACACACAGAAGCGTAGCAAAACAAGGGATTAAGCCATTACTTCCCACTTCCATTAATTCCTCTGAAATACACTCCTGAGCTTCTTGAAGACCATGCTAAGAAAACACAGATGTGAAGAAACAAATTCAGCATACCAGTAGCTGGGCTTTTGAAGCTGGGAGTTGTTCATTTTTTTCAGACATGAATGGGGAAAATTAAAAATTATAATTTAAAAATTGACTAAGTGGCTGATGCTCACAAAATTAATTCTGTTGATGATACTTCAAACTTTTCTTTCTTCAAGAGTAAATAATGAAGTGCATTATTAGTGACTTGATATTTTAGTGACAGTTTTACTTGCAGGAATTAAGTAGTATTAGCAAATTTGCATCATGATGTAGCAAGGTATAGTTGAACTGCTTTAGTCAGTTAAAGACACATGTGGGAGAGAAACATTTTGTTTTCTTTCTGTAAACATTTAAGAAATTTCAACTGGCAAATTCCTTGCTATTCAATCACCTGAAAGGGCTGCCCACACCTGTGATTTCTACTGTCCACTTCTTATGTGTCTCTCCACAACAGTCAAATCAGGTTTTGTTTGGATTTTTAAATACTTAATAATTTTACTAATACTAAAAAGCATTAGGGGTGATTTTGAAGCATGACATGATTGTGAGGAAGATTGAAAAGTGGAAGATAATTATATGGACTTTCATTAGATGCCAATAAAAAGTTGCAGATCACTCAATTAATTTTCTAGGCATTCTTGTCTTGCTGACTCTGCTGATGTGGCTTTATTTGCACAGAGCAGCACTGAAGAAAGACACAGCCTCCAAGTGACCATCTCCATTTTCTGACCATCTAGGTGTAAATAGAACAGCCACTTCACACTGAGCAAGCTGGTCGAACTACAGGCTGCCCCACGCAAGAGGGACCCAACAGTTAATGCCATCAGACAAGGAACAGGTAGCCTTTGGCACCTGCTGCAAGAAATACAGCAGAAGAAATTGGATTACACAGATTTATAACTTTTTGTCTCATTTCTGATTTTGAGCAGCTTTGCTGAGCTCTTTTGCTTGTCAGTTTGTTTTTCTCCTTGCTGAGCACTTGTAGGATCCTATACTAAGGAGCACAAGCCGTGATACATGCATATGTAGCCATTTTCATGGGGCTGTCCGACTGATACAACATAAATATGTGACAGAGATATAGGATAAATACATGTGCACTACAGTTAGTTCTCAATTGCTTAGGAACACCTTTTTTTTCCCTGGAATTTTGCTGTCATTCGGAACTTTGCCAGTTGAGTTGGCTAATATCCCTCAAGTACTTAAAGAGAAGAAGTTCTGTTATAGATGGAAAATTTCTTACACAGTTGTAATGACAAGCCACTGCGCTAATAGAAAGGAAACTCAAAAAAACATAACTGTAACTTGTAGACTGGTAATGAGCCTAACTTTTGTCATTATTTTTGCATCACAGCAAAACCAAAAAATATTATAAAAATTATGAAAATATTCAGCTGGTACTTCAATTTCTTTTGTGTAAAGCAACAAACAATTAGTGACAAATCAGTCAGGTTTTTTTGGGTTTTCATCCCATTAGTTTCTCTTTTCCTGATGTGATTTAGCTTTCTAACAGTTAGACTTGAGGCACAGACCTGTGTTAGGAAGCTGCTCTTTAACTGCATAAACCTTTACATATATATTAGATTTCAATACCAGGAAAAAAACCCAAATTCTGTAAACTTCTACAAGTTAATAGAAAGTATAGGAAAATCTATGCTTTTTAGGAGAAAAGACACTTATGTTTCTCTCAAGCAAGTAATAAATGCATATAGTCACCATTTTCCTCATTTATTTTGCAGTGTCATAACTACATTAAGGAATAACTAAAAACTGATGGAAAAAAGTATCTTTAGTACAGCTAGGGCTGAATTGGGCCAAATCACTGAAATTCTATACAGCAGGGAAAAAACCTACAGGAAAAAACCTACAATGTTCAAGTACTTTCCTTCTCACTGCTACTCTATGGGAGCAGGCAGTCTAAGTTATGTACCATCATCTAAAGTTTGAAATTCTAACTGATTTAATAAAATTTATGACTATCTCATCTCAATGCTTTGTTTACTTATATCCAAGAGTTTATAGTGAGAATGGTCATTGAAATGACTACTTTAAATTCTCAGTTGTCATAAAAATATATTTTGAAATATGTAAGTGAAATATTTGGTGAAGACAAAAAGAGGAAAGTTTTTTAACGTTCCACTCTGTTAAGTAGGTCTGTACAAACCAGCTAGAGAAGGTGAATTATTTTTGAAGGGTTTTCAGCATTTTTCAGATAAAGTGCTCAGAAAAAAACTTTGCAATAACTAAGTGTTATAGAATCATTTTACACTGACCTGTGCTGGCAGCCCTGAGAGTCTTTTTGATTCATTTTTAAAAGAAATTTATTTCCTGCTGCAAATAGATGAGAGACGGCTCCAGAGAGAAACTTCCTTTAACCTGGTAAATAGAAATGAGATGAGATATTGTTTCAATCACCACTTAAACTCTTTGTGTGGGTGGACACAATGCAGTTATGTACAGCTTGACCTGGAACTGATGCTCTTGAAGATTTAAAACAAGTGCACCACTTAAAGTCATATATTGTACCAGACGGCAGCAGCAGCAGCAGCCAGATCACGGAGGGCCTCTTCAAACAGCTCTATATGGTGACAACAGACCTGCTCCTTCTCTCTTATCCAGCAGGACTCATCTGAAACATCTCAGATGGAATCATGGAAGTTTTGATGGAGTGAATTCAGAGAGGTCAAGCCTGGGGTATATAACAAGGGATAGAATTTTTGTAGCTACCACTTTTCTTCTGATTTACAGAGCTTTACATTTTGATACTGTAAAGCTGTGAACTCACAAAGACTGCTGCTAACCTCTGTATGGCTGCCAGGTGTATCTTCTCAGAAGTATAGCTACACCAGGCTTTCTTATTCTTCTCACTGTTCCCTTCACAGTATGAAGGCAATACTGAACAAAGACCACCAGGGTTTATACCCCAAGCTTGTAATATATAGTGTTTTCCTACTGTCATAGTCCAGAATGCTAGGTGTAGCATGGGAATCACGTACGAAGAAATTTGTTGTGTTTGCTTAGAGTGAGAGATGGAGAGAAAGGTTCTCAGAGCTTCATATGGAAACAGCTTCCTCAATGCACAACATGAGATGAGCCAATACACCTGAGGAAAAACTCCTCAAATCTATTTATGCACATTAAAAAATGCTGTTCATAGTTTGATTTTCAAATAAAAATTAGGTAGAAATCCAAGATTATTTGGCCAGTGGGCCAAATAATTCTATGATAGAATCATAGAATCAACAGACCTGCTCCTTCTCTCTTATCCAGCAAGACTCATCTGAAACATCTCAGATGGAATCATGGGACTGTATGTATAGCTAGAATCATAGAATCATTGCAATTCTAAAGAACCTCTAAGATCATTAACAAGCACTTTCAAGTCTGCCATTAAACTTTGTCCCAAAGTGCCACATCTACAGGTTTTTTAAATACCTTGAGGGTTGGTGACTCAACCACTTTATTGAGCAGCCTGTTCCAGTGTTTGACTACCCTTTCAGTGAAGAAATTTTTCAATCAAAATCTCCCCTGGAGCAACTTAAGGCCATTTTCTCCCATCTTACCATTTTTTACCTGGGAACTGAGCCCCACCCCACTGTGACCTGTTTTCAGCTGGTTGAAGAGTGCAGTAAGGTGTCTTCTCCTTTTTCCCAGGCTAAAAATCCCCAGCACCCTCAGCTGCTCCTCATTAGCCTATGCTCCAGACCCCCCACCAACTTTACTGCCTGTCTCTGGACACTTTCCAGCACTTCAATGTCTTTCTTGTAGTGAATGGCCCAAAACTGGACACTGGATTTTCACTGTGGTCTCACCAGTGCTGAGTACAGTAGGGGGAACCACTGCCCTGGTCCTTCTGGCCACACTATTGCTGATTCAGGACAGGATGCCACCGGCCTTCTTGGCCACCTTGGCACGTGTTGGCTCTTGTTCAGCCGGCTGTTGACCAGCACTCCCAGGTTCTTTTGCACCTGCCAGCTCTCCAGCTGCTCTGCCCCCAACCTGTGGCACTGCATGCAGTTCTGACCCAGATGCAGGATACATCATTCAGACTTGCAAAATCTCATACCACTGACCTTGGCCCATTGATCCACTTTCTGCAGATCCCACTGCAGATTCTTCCTGCCCTCCATCAGATCAACACTCCTGCCCATCTTGGTGTCCTCTGCAAACTGACTGAGGGAGCCCTAAATCCCCTTAGCCAGGTTGTGAACAAAGACATCAGACAGGACCAGCCCCCACTCTGGTCTTTGGGAAATGCCACAAGTGACCAGCTGCCAGATGGATGTAGCACCATTCACCACCACTCTCTGGGCCTGGCCAACCAGCCCAGGTTTATTACCCAGGAAACAGTATTCCCACCCAATCTACGAGCAGTCAGTTTCTCCAGGAGAATGTTGTGGGAGACAGTGTTAGAGGCTTTATTAACATCCCTGTAGACAACATCTACAGCCATTTCCTTCCCAAGAGAGCAGGTCACCCTGTTTATAAAGGAGATCAGATTGGTCAAGCAGGACCTTCCTTTCCTCAACCCATGCTGGCTGGGCCTGATGCCCTGGTTGTCCTGCACGTGCCATGTGATGGTTGCAAGGAGAAGCTTCCTGCTGAGGCTGAGGAGAAAAGGGCACATGAATAAAGAAATAATGAAATCATGGTCCAGGCACTTCAAAAACTGAAGTTTTTTGAAATGGAAGACAGAGGCCACTCCAACAGTGTAAGTCCAGGGTTCTCTGTAGCTACTCACTGACTTTTACCCAGTGCTTATGCCATTCTCAAGGATCTAGACTAACAAATACTGATAGTTAAAATTTTTAAAACCCTGTTCAAGGCAAAAAGAGCAAATAGCCTTCATGGAATATATAGAAATGCCAAATGTAATGTCAGTTATGGGAAACACTAAAGGCACCCGGGTGTTTTCTCAGGCTCAGTCACTGAACTCACAATCGCCTGACTCAAGGCAGCAAAGCAGCCTCTGATAGTGGTCATGACATAATTGGTTTGTTACAATCCAGAGCTGTTGGCCACAGATACTCACTTCTTCATTGTCAATACGTTTTCACTAGGCACTACTCTTCTGTTTTGTTGCTCTTTGAATTTTATATACTGGATCTACATACAAGCAAGTGTACACAGACAAACAGAGCAGAAAACAAAAAAATAGTTGAGGGAGAAAGGACTGACTCTACCAAGGTGCAATTAGTTTATCATATTCCAGTTAGTTAGACTTGCCAACAATGTAAACTTTCTTATAAATAAGTTAAACATTATAGATAATATGCCACAAGTAGATAATAAATGGCTTAATAATCACAACTACCTAAATGTTTTGCTGTTTTCTGTACTAGTGGAGCAGCGTTTTCAGGCCCTACAAAATCCTTCACCTGTCCTTCCCCTCACCTCTTTGAGCTACCCAGGCGGTAGCTCATTCTTTTATAAATGTTGAGACAGACGGCTGTTCATTTTCCAACTTGCTATTTCGTTATTTTCCTGCAACACTAAGGAACTTTTGCTTCTCTGAGAATACAGTGGATGAGAATGTAGCATAAAAATGTGGACTAAAAGGCTGTATCAACCACAGCAAAGTTTACAAAGCCACTGACAGTAACATAAACACTGATATCCCCAGAAATATCATTGTGACAGTTAGTCCTGCAAGAAACTTTCAAGGTCTGAGAAAAGCAGTGGCCAGCACTGATAATGATAACTTGTATAAACTGCTTACCAGGGTATCCAGGGCCATGGATTAATGCAGTACTCTCATCAATCTTAATAAATTTCGGCCCTTCAGGGCAACACCATGAGGATATGAAACCCAAAGGTGTCTCTGGTAAAACTGAGCATAATCTGTATCTGCATCTAGTCAGTGGGAAAAAGAAAAAACAAAACAGGAAATCAACCAACCAACAGCAAACAAATGAAAACCCCAAAAGACAAAGCATTGTGGATAGCAGTGGGAGGAAGAATAGACAGTGAAAAACCTTGCAAACCTCAATCACCCTTAGTGAAAGCCATGGTGGATATCTGACCTACTTTTCATGAGATCTGTAATCCAGACAGCTTTGAAAAGGGAGTGATCCACAGGACTGGAACCAGAGTGCAGAAACAGCCACCTGTCACCTGCATCAGGCAACAGCATGAAGGCAGGAGTATCTTTCAATTAACATAAATTATTGATCACCCTTATACAGAGAAAATCTGATCCTGAAACAAGCACAGGCTATCAAGAGTGATAATTCTCTCATTGCCATCATTGCCAGCACGCTCCAGCAACTCAGCTACACTTATGTGTATCGAGGACATCTAAGGCACAGCTAATGCTGGCACCAGCAAAACTAAAGTCCAGACACACAAAATAACCACTGTAGAAACCTAGCATTACCATTCTAGGTAACTACAGCACTTGTTGACATGCTTTGGATAAATCAGACACTAATAGGAATGAAGCCAAGGGTAAATGGACATAGGGTTATCCTCCAGGCAAACATGACATCATGGTGTGCTATGGCATAGTTGCAACTCTTCTCTCTATTGACAACTTCTGTTGAATGAGACGTTGAAAATGATTGGTAAGGTCTGAGAAATAACATAGTGCTTGTTCTTATACGTGGCATGATAAATCCTGGTAGAGAGGCAGAGAGTTCATTTAGATGAAAGCAGAGAAGAACCAAAAAGCAGTGCAGGTTGTGAAGTCACAGAAGAAAAAACTGAAAGTGCCATAAAACTGTAAAAAGCAAAAGCATCAGTCCTATGTCCATGCACAGAGCTCATTATGCCATTGTTTATCCAGCTGTACAGAGGATATAAAGAACTCATTGATGCTTTGAGAAATTTGCAGATTCTGATGAAACACCTGGAGGATCCTTGAGCTGACTTACAGTCAGAGAAGTGTACCCCAAATAAACCATATATTTACTGTTCAGCAAGAATTTCTGGGTTGTTTTACACTGAAAAAGTCATTGTGGAGCATAAAAACAAATTATGATGCTTTTCAAGTTAAGCAATAATAAATATTTATTTCTAACCAGCGGTTCACTGTGGTCCACAATATTCTGTAAGACCTTTGGAATTTCTTGAAACATTGCACCCTTTTCTTTCACATGCATCAAGCATTGATTATTTATAAGAGAGGTTATGTAGGTTAATGACAAGATGCAAATGTATAGAAAGTGAGGTTAATTTTGGATGCGTTAGATTGAATAAAATTGGAGTAAAAATTGGGTTGCCAATGTAGATTGCAGACTTGCTGGAATAGCGCCAAAATCCATGCAAGGCACACAAGTAAATAATGTTGAAATTTCAAGACTGATTTTGAATTAATTGATTTATTAACAGATAGAAATGCATTTGTATCAGATCTTTCAAAATTGCATTGCCAATGATATGTATCAATCTGGCATTTCTCTCTAAAATGGCTAAGTGTCGCTTTTTAAATTTTGAATGAATTGGGCTCAATGGAGCGATTAGTCAGAAACTAACCTTTTTGGTAACAAAGTGAAATCAGAAAATAGGCAATAACTTAGTGTTCAAGTAAATTAAAAAAAAAGTTTCCTAAGTACAGGCACTTGCAAAATTGCACCTATCAAGCAGAATAATATCTAATTTAACACAGTTACTAAAGATAAATGATTTTTCCTGATCAAATTATATCAGGATGAATAATTTTATACTATATAATTGGTGAGCTGGATAATTCAATAAGCCCATTTGCTATGGTTGACTTCCTTTCACAAGTAGAAATTCTGTAATGAGGAAGGCAGTTTTGTCAAAACAGCTGCCAAATGGCAGTAGCATAATAAAAGAAGCCCATTAATCAGAAAATTAATTAAACATTCTGTGTATGTAAAACCTGCTGCATACTGAGAAAATGTGAATGGCCTGACAACAGCATTTGTAACAATTTATTCATTGGAGAATTATAGGAAACAACCAGTGTATTACAAAAATATCCAAATACAACTATTCTGCAGGGAAAAAAGGACTCAATTTCTAAGGTTAATTGGCTAGAAAAATAATAGAAAAGCCATTAAACATTTCTATTCCTTTTCTTACTAATCAGAGTATAAGTACTGTGGGCTACCAATCCTCTCATGTTGTCTGAAGTGAAGAGTACTCCTAGCAAAGAGTGAAACACAGCAGTAATATGGGTGGTGGCTATCAGACCACTGGCATCTCTCAGAATCAAGCAGAATTTTAGGATGAGTTAGGGCCAATATATTCTGCATCATGTGACACTGAAGGAGCTATTCAATAGTTTGGGATACTTCTAAAAATAATTTCCTAAGTATCTGTACTTTGTCTAGAGACATTGATCTATTCTTGGCATTTAAGCTGGCTAATGTTCATTTTGAAAGCAATCTTAATTTTCCTCAAATTAGGTTATTCCTTGAAGTTCAGGTGGACATGGTGGATTTATGACATTGAGAATCTAGAAAAGCAAACTTTTAGGGGTGGTTTTATAAACCTATAATGGTAGACACCAAGATAAACATTGGCCTCTATTCATTGATCTGAAAGATAAAAATGTGGGTTAATAATCTTTAATGTAAAGTGGCACAAACACAGAGTGAGGCATGTGGCCAGCAAAAATAGATGCATTTTATATAACTTAGAAATGAACAGTAGAATTTTCTCCCTAGGGGTAACTTTATATTCTTTTGGGAATTAATGTGGAATTTTGACACATTCATTCCTTTGTTTTTCATAGGAGAAAATCTTCAACAGATGTGCTGCACAACCATTTTTTATGGGAATAAAATGTGCCCCAATTTTCTGGGCTATATAATCACAGAAGATTACAAACAAGAGTTCCATAAGCTTCTAATGAATTTAGACCCCCTCTCTCATTTGAAAATCAATGAGAGTAAAACAGGTAACAGCCTTAAGCACTTTCTTTATATCTGCATAATTGAGTTTGAACTAAATGAAAGAAGTAAACTTCATGGGCTCATGTGCAGTGTCGGCTACTTTTAAATAACATTCAGCATAAGTACTTCACATTCTTTGCTTCCTTTTAAAGTCAGCAATGAGCAGGCACAGGATAATGCAGCAGGGAAGAATCCCAAGTTTAAGAGCCTTATGAGAGGAAATTGCTCTGACTTTGGGAAAGCACTGACTATTACCTATAAAGTAGGCTTGAAATGCTCTTTCTTTTCAACACCAGATATTCTTTTTCATGCCATGTATTTGATTTGAAGTAACAAGAATATTTCTGTTTATACTGGTGTGTCTGGTTGGATGGATAGAGTATTTAAATTATTTTCTGCGCTGCAGAGCTAACAAAGTGATCCCAGTATTTCCATAGTATCACATACAGAAAAGACTAAATCAGAGTTATATGGAACAGATTAAATTTAATATCAGAATCATATTTTATCCCCTCATTTTGTTATGGGAAATGATTTATTCATAGGTAGTTAGTGCTTGAAGAGTCCCTATGTATTTTCTCTGTGGAGGTCAAAATCATACGGGAGTACAGTGAAGTCACCTCTTAGTTCCTACAGAACATTTTACTAATACTGCAGTATCAGAAGAATTGGTAATTGAAAATTAAGAGATTATGGGGGGAAAGCCATTGTTGAGAAAATACTGCAAATACATTGCATTATTGAACAATAGCTTTTGTGAGAATGTTCCACTTGCAATACTTTAAAATTGTGTCTCTGGCTGCAAAGATAGAATGTTGAACTGAAGCCATGAAAACCACTGAATCATTCATTTGCTTGCCAGAGGTAGAGAATGGCTGCATGGCACAGTGGGTTACTGCTTAAGCTTTTCAAGCTGGAGGCGAGTTATGACTAGATTTAGGTCACAAGTGAGACATATTCAGTGCTATCAGCTTGCTTTCTGTGGATAATTTCTCACCTGTGCAGATATATTTCATGATTGGCAGTCTGTTCCAAAGTGAAAAAGACAGACATAACAAGACTATTGCAATTGGGTTTAAAAGGTTGTGTAGACAAAGATTCAAATTGACTACCTACTTGACACCTAGCTCTTTCCAAAAATTATTGCTACATTCAGAAAGACATAAGACATTGGCTCCCTCACAAAATAAACACTTAAACATTTGTTTTTAGAATACCACTGAAATAATTTTTTAAACATCACAGTTTTATGTAAAGCAGGTAATCTCTACAATTTACATATTTTAAGATAAGAAAAACAAGCATGTAGTATTTAAAATTACTAATAGCACTTAATACTAATATACAAACATAAAGCAAAAGAAAATACCTAGACATGCTGAGGTATTATAAAGAAATCTCTGCCACTGCCATGCAGATTAATCCTATGAATAAAGTACAGACTTTTTGATACACAGGTACCTCCAATGCTAGAATAAACAAAGCTCTGCTGCTGGAAATCCAGTGAAGTGAAACTCATGCTGTGCTCCCTTGTTGTTGCAGTATGTTAGAGGGTGACCGTGTGGCATCTGTGTGTGTGCTCAGGGTGTGTATGGTCTGCTACATGTGCACAGGAAAAGGAGGTGGACAAATGGACGTGAGAAAGTAGAAAACTACTGATTATCAAGATTATTCTGTGTCTCTTGTTGCTCAAATGTTAGTCTTGGTTTTTTATCTTTTCCATCTCCTCACTCCTTCAGGAGGACAAGATAGCTACACAAAAGTGAGAAGGACTGTTTTGATGTATCAGTTGTAGACAGGAGGATAAGATATGATTTCATAATATTCAGATTCAGAAAGAGGGACCTTGAAGTCACAGGTCTGGGTTAACAGAATCATTTTCTACCTGGACACTTAAAAAATACATAACAGTCCTACACCCATTATCCCTAGTTCTCATGGTGACTTCAACATGATATTTGTTGGAAATCAATACAGCACGATAAAAGCAGTAGAGATTTCTGGAATGCACTGATATAAATTTCCAAAACCAATCCCAGCAAATACTTATTAGGTAGGATTGGTGCTCTATTAGAACAGCTGTGCACAAGCAACAAAGCTTTGTTTAGACACCTGCATATAAACGACAGCTTTGGCAATGTGGTCATCACAGGTATATGTAGTTTAAGACCCTGAAGGTAAGTAAGACAAGGACCAAAAAAGCCTGTGAGAAGAGCGGATCCCTGTGTCCTGAGGAAATAGTAGAGATCACTCAGGAGTCTGTCATGTAGGACAAATGGGTTTGGACAGATTTTCTGAGACAGAAAAGACAGAGATGGCAAAAGGTAGAGTCTCTAAAATGACAACATTGAAATATCAGGTGGGCATGCAACAGTGGAGGGAGGAGAGAAGAAGCTCTGTTGCAACTCAAACCGATAAGAGATATAAAGAATAACATGAAAACAACCTGTAAATGCTAGTAAAAAGTTAAAATACAAGGGAGATAAAGGGCTAATGTCAATTGGAACTAGCAAGTCAGTCAAAAATGCTACAGCAAGGACCCAAATAGTTGCCTCATTCACCTCAGTCCTTTAACACCAAGGAGCAGATATAAGGGAAATGGTGAACTACTGATGATAGAGAAGTGTTGAGTTAGGGACCACCCATACAAAGTAGATATAGACAGATTCATGGGACTAGGCAAGCTGTCTCCAAGGGTGCTGAGAATGCTGGCTGACATGATAACCAATAATTCCTATCAATCATTTTTGAAAAGCCATGGCATCAGGACATGCCAAATGATCAGAAAAGGGCAAATATTTTGCCCAATTACAAATATTGAGAAAAAAAATAAAAGGTCAGAAAAACTGCAGACAATCATCTTTACTTCAGTTCCCAGGAAAACTAAAGAGGTCCTCAGGGAAGGACCTCTCAGAAGCATGAAGGATGAGAAGGTGACTGGTACAGAATAACTAAGATTAAA
The DNA here is from genome assembly GCA_024362935.1 of Setophaga petechia. NCBI lineage: Eukaryota > Metazoa > Chordata > Aves > Passeriformes > Parulidae > Setophaga > Setophaga petechia. The sequence continues at coordinate 34,782,270 of JANCRA010000008.1, forward strand.
TCATACTTGACCAACCTGATTGCCTTCTGCAATGAAACAATTTGCTGAGGGAATGAGGATAGAGCTGTAGATGCCATCTGCTTTGATTTTGTCAAGGTTTTTGACCTGGTGTCACACAATACCCCTATAAACAAGTTGTCAAGTTGTCTGATAAATAGAGGGACAATGATTTGGGTAGAAATTTATCTAAACTACCAAGCCCAAAGGGTGAGTGTTTCAAAGTCCCACTGGCAAAAATTAGATTTAGAGACTTCCAGGACTTTCTCCTGGGTCAGATGCTGCTCAGTGTCCCTGTAAATTAATTCAATGATGGGATTGAACTCACATTCACCAGGTTTGTGGATAACACTGAAGTAACAGGACAGGCGAATTTGGTACAAGGATGAGTTGAGCCAACAAGGGTTGTGTGGAGTATTGCAAAGAAACACAAGCCCTGCACACCTGAAACAAAACACTCAAAAACAGCAGGACAGGCTGGGTTCTGTCTCAATGGTGTATTTTATCACTTAACAATAATTTGATTCTCTTAGTGAAAAAAGCAGTGGCTGACATATTTCTGTAACTTGGCTCTCACCAAGCCAATCTGCTTCCCAAGCCACCACTCATGGAGTCTCCATCAAATTAGGCAGGAGAGATAAAAAGACCAGAACATCTCTGGTGACCTGAGAGACTCTGAACCTGTGACTATGTGCAAGGTGGAAGCCTTTCATGTGCAGTTCTCTTTCTGGAGATGTCCCCTCCAATTCACTGATGTTCAGTCACATTCCCATCAGTGACTCAGGAATAAGTCCCAAGTCCCTAAGGCAGATGTACATCAACTTTTTTTTTGCCAGGAGAAGTGACATCAATTCCCTGTTGGAGACTGTTGAGAGATGCAAAGGGACAGAAGAGACCAAGCTGTGATCTGTGAGAGAGAAAGAGGGTGTGTGTATCTTTGTCATGAAGGTACTTTTAGACTCTGCCTTGTTTTAGACTCCTGCTGTCCTGGTTAGTGAGAGGAAAAGAGCTCAGGATGAGGACTGAAAGGAATCCATCACAAACCAATGCTGAAGATGTCCCCATTCAGTGGGAAAGAAGTGATGGAGAGATGAAGAGAAGGGACATGAAAAAAGGCATGCAAAGAAAGGAAGAAATGAAAAACAAAGAAAACCTGTAACAATAATCTCTTATTCTTATAAAGTTTTATACTAATTTTTTTTTGATTGGTCCCTACGTCCAATGCCATCCTTAATTATTAACACCAGAAAGAAAGTGAGGACACATGTATTTCTTTTGGTGACTTCATCTTCATAGTCAGGCAACCACATGAACAGTTGTTTTTATTTAAAATGAAACCCATAAAGATTAGAAAGCAGACAAAGTAATTCTATGAAGAAACAGAACCCAGAAAATCAGGATAGGCTTTAACACTTGAAAAAGTAAGAGGCTGAAATTAAGCTGTGCTAGCAGATCACTTGGTTTCTCAAAGTTTTAGTCTGTTTTCACAGTTTTCTAGGAAAAGGGGATGAAAAAAAAAGCCCAGTAGAAAATATAGAAGCTCCTAAACTATAAATAATCCTGGTTGTATTATGAATAGACACTTAGCATATCTTTACAATACTGTCCAAATATGCTCTCTCATGGAAAAAGACAATGGGTCAAAACAGTTGACTTTAAAACACCTGGATGGCAAAGCAGAAGCTAAGGAATTTAAAGGTTTTTTTTTTTTCAAATGGAAAAGAAAAAGAGGGTGAAAAAAAAATCTCACAAAAACTTGTTCACTGGAAGCATATGTAGTTGCATATTAATGATGGCATCTGTTATGTACTGACTTGAGTTCCCTTAACCACGGAATGTTACATAACCACTGTGAGGAGATTTAAAAGGCTTCCATTAATTTGTGATGGCAGCAATTAGCAAGGAGGGTATTAATACTTACTGGTGCTCAAGCTGTCAATTTCTGGTTATTTTTCATTTGTATTCTTTGTAAACTCACACTGTTGTTTACACAAGTATATCACTGCATCTAGGCAGAAAACAAAATTTTTCTTTCTGCCATGAGGTATTCATTAGATGAATGATATTTGTCTTAGGAATAGCTAAGGATATTTCACTCAGAACAAAATCAATACTATATATAAATCACTATATACAGAAAAGTTAGGAAGTTCATGTTTGATAAAGTGTATTTCTGTCTGAGCCCATCTAAGTTTTTGCATGTACATGCTGACATATGTGCTCTATGTAATTTGGCAATGTGAATATTATGATGTCTTACTGTTTAGCAGATGTTGGTGAAATATATTTGTGTTAGCAATTTTTGATAATGAAAAAACAATTAGAACGGAAAGTCCTTTAATGAAAACTTTTTTTTTTTTTTTTTACAAATAGTTTATTTGAGATGATTTCTCTGCTCAAACGTTTGGTGGTGAAGAAGTGAGGTCAAGAGACTCAAAGCTACAGGACTTGGAGCTACAGAGCATTAAAGTATTCTTTTAATGTAAGAATAAAACTCAGTAGCTGAATTGATGACATTTGTATGTTCTCCTTTAGGGTTAGCTGCTCATCACATTCTAAAGAACACAGTGGAGGCCAAAAAACAGTATAGAGCAACATCACTATTACACGAGGTAGCAATGATGCACTCCTACTCTTTTCCCTGCAGGTGATGCTCTGAAGAGGACAGCATAGACCTCAGTTTTCATAAAGTTCTCTTGGAGATTGTATCCAAGAAGAGGGAGTTGTAGTTACCCCTATCTAAACACCTCTTCATTTATTTAACTTACCAGATTCAGTCATCACATAATAGCATTTCAGTTCAGAATATTGTTTGTAGATAATAACATTTGATAAAATGACAGGATCATCCAGCATCCAGAACCACTGGTGTTTTGAAAACATTTAGAAGTACACTCATCTATTATACATACAATATTAATCTATATTTAAAATATCTTTGTGTCAAAAATGTCTGCAAAATTTTTATGTGCTGTAAACATATGGAACTGAAGTATATCCCCTTCTGGAGTTAGAGGGCAGCAGCTGAGCTGTATGAGCTATCTTGCATAATGTTCAAAGGAGAGAAAATTTTTCCAAGGAGAGCAGAATAAATTCTGTCAGCTACAAAAAACAGCTATGGGATCCTTTTTATGACCACATAAAATAAAAAATCATAGAGGTCTTACTGAAAGACCTATAACACAGCAAACTATATGCTACTCAATTTTGTTCTGCCTCAGTTAAATTGATAGGTTTAACTGGCACTATCAGAAATTGAACTTTTGATTCTGTGGAACCTATTTCAAGCTTAGCATAAAAAATGCAGCTATCTGTCCCAGTTAGATCTCCAGGCTGCACTGCTTGATAGCATTAGTTAAACAATACATGCTGCACTGAAAAGAGTCCCCATCACCTCCAATGGTTTTCACAATCTTTATTTAAACGTTCCATGCTTTCAGTAGCCTAAGATAAGCAGAAATAATATTTCTTGGGGTTTGTGGGCATTTTCCCTCCCATTGATATAAGACAATGACTTCCAGTGCTCAGTTTAATGATCACTACAAATGCCTTTTACTTCTCTGTGAGCATCAGCTGCACAGCTAATATCAGCAGGAAATTCTGGATAACTGTAGAGTAGGAGAACACCTGGGAAAAGGCAACTAAATCAAAGAAACATAAATAAAATGTGGAGCTCATTTTCAATGGATGTTTTGGAAAACAAAAGGATAAACAATCCAAATGAAGGATTGTTTGTCAGTAACTAATAAACTTGTTTGTCCAGATGTATATTCTATTTCAGAAAATTCCTGAAGTAATTTTTTTTCTTTTTTTTTCTTTTTTTTTTGTGCTGATCAGGAATAACACAGGAAGTTTTCAAATAATTCTCTGTTTCTTAAAATTGTTCCTAAATGCCTTCCTTCAGTCACCACCAGCATGATTATAGGTGGCCAAATAAGGACCTTTGGTATACTAAGGACTACAAAAGTATTTAATTCTCTTCCTGGACCAGATTCTCTAAGGAAGATTAACTATAAAAGAGCAGCTGTTCTTTTGGCATGTATGGCTGCCCTGGATGGGAAGACACCTCTTCTTTACACATCTTTCCCTCCTTCTTTTCAACCACAGCCCAAAAAGAGGAAGGAGACAGTCACAGCATTAATGGGAGGGACAGTTCTCTGCTGTGTCCCAGAACATGGCAGAGACAGGCTGGGTGTTAGTACTACACACTACACAGTACTGGAGTGTACAGTACTATTCTATATGCAGGATTGAAATAATATTTGCAGTCAGGGAGTCCTAGAAAAACAATGGTACTCTGATGGGATTGTGCCACTATTGCTCAGAATGATGAATAAAAATACAAGCTTGAACATCCTGCTGCCCCCAGGGTATTGTAGAACAAAGAGAAAAGTGTCTCAGAGATCTGTGTTCGATTAAACAGTTCCTGGGGGGTACTGATAAACATAATAATTTCTAAATGAAGACACATGCCATTCTCACACTCATGCAGGGATTTAAAACTGACCATCCTTACTGCACAGTACATCACAGGTAGACACATTTTATTTTTTTAGCTTTAGTGATCAGTGTACTAGATCTTGATATGGCAGATGTATCTATAACTCAGTATATACTCAAGTATCTCTTGCTTTACCAGAATTTGACCTGGGTGAGATAATGGTAACTCAAGCAATCCTGTCTGCAAGGAACTGGACATTCTGAATTGCCTTGTGGATCTGACCACAGGAAGCTGAGGGCCCAAGGCAGGCATAAACTGCCTATCAATCTTCAGAAATATATTTTTAATGCAGCATACCTAGCTCTCCCATACAGATGCTGTATTTGTTACATCCTTGATTGACTTAATTATTCTGGTATTCCAAAAACAGAATAACAGAATATTCTGAGTTGGAAAGGCCCCACTAGGATCATAAAGTCCAACTCTTCAGTGAATGGTCCATACAGGGACAACCTTGGTGTTACTGGCACTATGCTCTAACCCAGACAATTTCTGTGGCAGCTGCACAATTTCTGGACAGAAAAATGCTAAAAGAACATATTGGTATTTAGAGACTAAATCTACAGCTATACAGAACTTTGTATGCTGTCTGCATGAGACTCCAGTCCATGTGGTGTTCAGACCAGCACATGATCATGGCAGTGGTTTTGGTTTCCAGGCTGTGAAAAATTACAGCTAGTGATTCCCAGGCAAATCTCCAGAGACAGGACACAGCAGGAGTATACCCCTAGCATCAAGATCTGCTCCTGAATATGGTGGTATTCGGGGCCCCAGTGCTAGAAAGACTTCAGCTAACTGGAAAATGTTCAGGAGAGAGACACCAAGATATTGCAGTGGTGGGGGGACTGTGGAGAGGGAAGATATAGAGCTGTCACTGTGGGGTGTGGTTGAAGGGGTAGGAATTGCTCAGCCTGGGGAAGGGATATCTTCAGGGGCACCTTACAGCAACGCCTCAGCAGCTGTGAGGAGGCTGTTGAGGAGACAGCTTTGGGCTCTTGATGCTGATGTACTGCGAGAGGACAAGAAATAACTGGAACAAGAGCAGTTGTGACAGGATGTAAGGAAAAGATTTTTTTCCCTTGAGGACGGAGCACAGCGGGACAGGCAGCCCAGAGAGGTGATGCATTCTCTGTGGAAGTTTCAAGACCCATGTAGATAAAAGCCCTGAGCAACCAGGACAGACCTCAGAGCTGGTCATGCTGAGAGCAGGAGGTAAGTCTGAAGACTGCTGAGCAGCCTTCCAGCTGGAACTACCCTATGTTCTTTTGTTCTTATAGGTAGGCGTAGTCATTGCAAACTTGATGACAGTCACATTCAAATTCCCAATTGAATTTCTTCAAACTTTATTCTTACTAAGATCAATCAGATCAGATTCTAATGTTAGCTGACTTTTTCATCCTTCCCTTCTGTGAAGAAAGAAAAGAAAAGCCACAATGAATTTGGTATTGATGTCAGTATTTCAAGTAACGCTTCTACAATTTCATGTCTCTGAAAATAAATCTTTTGACTTTGGTGGTAGTTGCAAAAATTATGGAAGGCCAAAGGTAGCTCCTGTCCAGAGCACAGAAGTGCCTGGGAACTGTAATGGAATTAGGTTTGCTTAGTGTACCATAGCTTTTAAAGTCCACATGGAGATGCACACTCAGATCTGCATCCAGAACCAAGTTGACCCATATGCCTGCTTTCTGCAAAGTGCTGGCCAGGATTACAGTCTCAGAAACACTACTAGGCACTGGGAGCTTCAAAGCACCTGGTGATGTTTTGCATACCTAAAAATAGCCCTTTTTTTTTTTTCTTTTTTTGGTTAAATATTTAGTACACTTACACCCAAACCAAACCAAACACAAAATCCCCAAAATCCCACACAAAGCAAACAGCAACAACCTAAAAACAGTAAGCAGTCAAAAAAAAAAAAAAAAAAAACCCTTCAAAATGTTCTATTGAATAAGGTATAGCACTCACAAAGAAAATGGAAATACGACAAAGATTGCAAGTTTCTTCTGCCAACAGAAATATTAAGCTTTGAGTATAGAAGAAAATACTGTTTCAGATAAAAATGATGACATTGAAAAAACAAGAATCAGATCTAGATTAATCACTCTACTTTGAAACTGCATTTCTACTTTTGATGTAGTACTCACAATATCTGAGTGGTTAAAATGTCATTGGTTTTAATGTTATTATTTCTCTATTGTTTTCTCTCTCCTATGCTTTGAAAATGTGTTCCTTAATATCCCAATAATATTACTCATGGATGTTAATGAAGATGCTTCTTTGGAAAATGTGCTCTCTATTTTCTATTTGAATGGCAAAGAAAAAATAATTTAGTGGGAAAGGTTTGTTTCATTATTTTATAGATTAATAAAACAGGTGGAATGGAAATTTCTTATTTGTCTCAAATTAAAATTCTTTGTTATTTATTTGATTTAATTTACACACATAGGCAATGTGTGCACCCTTGGGCCCATTGCCACAATTTTAATAATTAAATAACTTCTGTTGGCTTTAGAAATTGTATTTGGATTTTCTTTTTTATTTTATGTTTTCTCTTTTTCCACTTAATCTTAAAGAAATTTGCTTTAATTCTTACTGTTCCCTGCTTTCAAAATGGAACAGTCCTGCAGAAAGCATGATGTCTATGGAACAGCCATCTGATGCACAGAGAGTAAAGAACTCCAACAGTATATCAACAGCAGAAAATCTATTGCTATAAAAAGGCTCTGGAGCCCAGTTTCAGGGGCAAAACCCATTTTATTGAAAAGGACAGGTATTACTGGAGCACAGGCTGTAGCACACATGTCCTTTTCCAAGAAAATCACTCTTTTTTAAGTGCAAGGCATTTCTCTAGCTTGTATTCAAAAGATAATTGAAGAGGGTGTCTGAAAAGAGTTCTCTCCTCCTGATTTTCATGGTATGGCCCTTGTGAATATCAAATGCAGCATATCCAGTTTTTTAATACTTGTCTTCTTATGCCATTATTATTAAACTTATTATTGGTTCTAGTCTATATTCTCTGTGGTTGCAGCATAGTGCATGATTAAGCCGTAAAATAGGTGTGAGTTACCATATGTCTTAACCTTCTGTGAAGCTGTGGGATATTTTAATTTTGATATCAATTTTATCTCCCTTATTCTAAGATGTGAATAAAATTGCCGTATATACAGAAGTCAGCACATAAAGGTTTTAAGTACCGTTAAAGAAATGCTTCACCAGTACTTGAGGAGATAGGATGCAACTGTAATGAAGAGAGTTACAATAATCTGGCAAATCAAAGTGATTGCTTCATAAGTTGGAAAATAAAACCTAACTGTGCGGAACACTGAGACATCTCACAGCTCAGCAGCCTCCCACACACCCTGGGGCTCATCCCACTTGCTTTGGTATTCCATTTCCTCAAGGAGGGTGTTTCCAAACTTCCATCACTTATCAATGCTCAAAGAAAGTTATTATTCATAAAGATCTGCCCTCCAGTACTAGATCATTTGGAAGCCTTCCTGCCAGCCTTTGCAGATCCTTTTCACTAAACATGGGATAAATGTTCTGTCATTATTATTAGCAGTGCTAATTATACACAGCAAATAATAATAAAAACACTGATCCACTGATACCTGGTTTAGTCATGCACGTTCCCATTATTTTATAAAATGTCTTCCTGTCTCACAGACTGTTAGACTTAATAATAAGACATCATGAATGGAATGAGAAACTTGAGCAGTCAGAACTGCTTCCTAAGTGCCAGCTACAAGGAGCTCAACTCCTTAGATTAAAAACTGTATGCTGAAATAGATAACTGTAATATAGGAACTATTAAACCTCAGAACTCAAAGACTGACAGCTGTGCCACATAAATCGTTCTTTCTTTCCTCTTGATCATTTTGGCACGGTTTCTTCAACAGTAGAGTGATACTGTAGTAATACTGTCTTAGGACAAGGATGATTTGTTATTTACCTGACATACCAAAATGAGTCAAATAAAATTTTAATTTTTATGACTTTGGAAAATGTCAGACTGATTACTAAAGAGGTGCTTTTTTCATACTTTTAAAAATCATCCGTATTACTGTACTGTTCTCACAGTACAGTATACAGAAAAATAGGTTTTTCATGATGGGAGAGGTATAGATATTACAATTAGAAGAAATCTAGTAAATTTTCTTTCTTTCAAAAAAAAACCGCCTTTTTTAATTTTGTGTGAAAACAAAGAAAAATTTAGAAACAAAGGTTTGTAAAATAAAAATTCTGAATAAAATAATTTCACCTTACACCAAAGGAATGTTTCTTTGATTACAATTAAAATCCTCCCAGTTTATGGGGGTTTTTTTAGCAAAATACATTTAATGGTTCAAAGTGATGGTTAAGGTTTGGACCATTAACCATTTCTTTTTTTTAATGAAGTTGAAAATAATAGAACCATTTACTGACAAGGCATTAATTGATATTGCAGCAATAGGATCGATCAAAGACCTTGGCCCTCCCTCTTAAATTTTATTTCTGTCTTTACTGCTTTTAGAATAAAAATGCCCTCCTAACTCCTTCTATATCTTCTTTTCAAATCTTTAGTGTTTTAGGAGCCCCTTTAATTCATAAAATTATGGATTTTGATCTTTGTTTTTCCCCTTACTTCCCTTTCCCTCAATATGCTCTATTTTCCTTCTCTGAGTACATTTGTCTAATCTATGAGCTACAGCCATAGTGACTTGAAAAAATTTCCATAGGAAAGAAAAATGGGAGCAGATATGCAAATATTTTCACTCATATGTATTATAGTGTGTATATATATAAATATATATATATATATATATATATTTATTTATTTATATATACACATTATACATAGTATATATACATATAAAGTTGAAATATGTCCGTTACAGCCCACCATCTTAATATCTTCCATCTCCCGTTTTGGAGGTGAGATATTGTAAAGAATTTTTATGTCTGATGAGATGTTTGAACATTAGATGTTTCTGACCTTGTTTATGCAGTGCCTACTCTGTTTTCCATTCCATGTAATGTTCAAGGCAGTAAGTTACACCACTCATATTAGGCTAGGTTATATAGAAATAGAAATAGATATAGATATAGATAGATAGATTTAGATATAGATATAGATAGATAGATGATATAGATATAGATATAGATATAGATATAGATGATATAGATAGATATAGATATAGATATAGATACAGATACAGATATAGATAGATATAGATATAGATATAGATATAGATATAGATATAGATATAGATATAGATATAGATATAGATATATCAGCAATTTTTTAGAGTTTTCATCTTGCTCCATTATGGGCTGCATCCATGGAATATGACTTAATTACTGCTAATTGTGTAAGTACAGAATAAGAGCAAAATCTAACCTATGCATCTTGCTTTAAAAAAAGGGAACTAATTCTTCATTGTTTAATGATATTAATTTCCTATAAGGCTTAAATTATTATATTAATTAAATTTCCTATAAACCTTTCTTCAATGATTTTCATTATATGATCAGTAATTTATTTCTGACAGCATTTTAAGTAAGGATAGGGTTTTGATTCATTTTTGTTCATGGTATTATAGCAGTTTACCATTATAAATGGAAAGGTGGAAGTCTTACTTTACTTCATATTTTACAAGCAGTTTATAGAACTATCAGTCAACTAGTAAACTCTAATTGCTTTCCACACAAGGTACAAAAGTCTATATTAAATCGTTATAAAGATACTTATATTTTCTTCTGACACCTACTTCTCATCAGCAAAACATGCTATATAATCAAGAACTTTTTTTGGCTTTTGCACAAGGGAAAACATAATTTTCATATCTGATCCTACAAATATTTTAGTAAAAATCCTGAAACTAATCACAGGAAGAAATAAAAAAATGGTCATAAATGTTTTCAAAACGTTCAAGTGGAAATATTCATAGGGATTGCAGACCTTAAACTATAATACTTCTTTTCTTTGTCCATAAAAACAACGACACTTTAAGGAGTCTGATGTTAGACTGCTTGATCACTAGTTCTGTTTTACCTCAAGTGGTTCCATTGGGCTAATGACCTATTTTCATGATACAGGGAAAAATACAGTGAATATTCCATGATGTGCCATTGGATTGCTGGGTGACAGACAACCCTGAGAACTTACTACTGAATGAGACAAGTGTTTTTCAGTTTTAGAAATTTAAAAATCCATGGGTTTGGTTTTAAATTCTAGAACTAATCAATCACCCATATTTTTCTAAAGTCAGAAATTTTCTACAACACTGATGACTTTCTATATATTTCCTTTGGGTTGATATCTAATTCCATTGTTCTTACTCTTCATCTTGTCTTAACACATCCTAAGAAAAACAAAAATAAAAGAAAATATATTTTTATAACATATTATATATCATCTTTCCTTTTCAGGGAAGGCTTTGATGCAAAGTCAAAACCAACATTCATACTTTGATTTAGTGACCATCATGTCTAAATATTCTATAGATAGATTATGAGGTATGGAGTATGAACTTTTATTGCAGTCAATATTTTTCTAACTAATCTACACAACTGTACTGAATCTCTCCATGTAGTTCTTGATTTCATAAATAAGTTTAAAAAAAAGAAAATATATATTTTCCTGTTTCTCTTCTGTCTCAAATATCCATCATATTCCCACTTCAAAAAGACAACTTTCTTCCTAAAGCTGTATCTTTTAATGACCATTTGATTGACATTTTCACATTTTCAGTGTTATTGATAGTTTCAGATTCATTCATTTAGAGCAAAGACAAAAAAATTGATTATCTGAGAGTTTTATTTTATATTATTTTTGCAGAATACAACAGGGAAAATACTCCTATGAAGGGCTGTACAATTTTTTTAAAATGTAGGTCCAAAAAATTACCCCAGTTGTTACATTATCCCATAGAGACTGATGCTAAGATTGTCTCCGAATTACAATAGCTTGGTTTTACTCTGCTGATACTTGTGTTTCCAAAGATGATTGTGTAAGATCATCAAATGCTTTGACTATTATAATTCAGAAGAAGGATTTCTGCAATCTGCAACATACTATATATGGCTGATAGACTTGTGGTACTTTTTTGTTTGCTTTTAAATTAGAAGCCTAATTCTTCATTCAGATGTTGCATAAAGTTCTTGGGTTTTAAAAATGTCCTAAACAATTTTTTTTTCCCAAGACATTCAATTATTCTAAAATTAAAGAGGACACTTTCTTTCACAGGACATGCTAAATATTTCCCTCCTAACTTGTAAACTGCTATAAAATACTGCAGTAAATATCTAGTTTGCTTTTAGCTGTGTGTCAAGGTTTAGCCCCAGCTGACAGCTGAATCGAACACAGCCACTCACTCATGTCCCCAGCCCCAGTGGGACCAGGGAAGGAGTCAGAACAGTGCAAGTGACAAAACTCAAGCTCATGAGTTGGGATAAAGACAGGTTAATAGGGAAAGCCAAAGCCATGCATGCAAGCAAAGTAAAACAAATAATTCATTCACCACTTCCCATGGGTAGGCAGGTGTTCAGGCATTCCTGGGAAAGCAGAGCACCATCATACATAATAGTGACTTTGCAGACACCAAAATTCCTAACAGCCCACCCTTTGTCTTTCTTCCCCCAGTTTTATATGCAGAGTGTGGTGTCATATGGCAGGGAATGTCACTTTGGTCTGTTGGGATCAGCTCTCCCAGCTATGTTCCCTCCCAGCTCCTTGTGCACCCTCAGCCTCCTCAGTGGTAAGATGCAGCAATGAGCAGAAAAGGCCACGACTCTGCTTGAGCTAAGCAATAATGGAAACATCCCTGTGTTATCAACACTGTTTCCAGCACAAATCAAAAAAGCAAAACCATACCAGCTACTGTGAAGAAAATTAACTGCTGAAAAAATCCCAAAGAAATAAACAAAACCCACAACAAAGCAGCAAGAACAACTAAACATTGTGTTAAGGAATATATTATCCTAGTCCATTTGTTTCTTTTTCTTTTTCCTTTGGCAGCTTGACTTACACTATAGCCTTGCACCATGAAAAGGAGATTTCTGCTGCAGTACAGAGAGAAGCCTCTACAAATGAAGACAGGGCAGACAGGTCTATACCTTCATAGGTCCCCAAGCATTCCACTGAATTCAAATTGTTAGCACTATAAATTTAATACATGTGCCATATTTTCTTTCTAATTAAGTTCAGAAAAACAAAAACAAAAAGAGAAATTTATAGACAAAAATTAGACTAACAAAGGGAACATGTATCCCTCAGGAGATAATTTGTATGTGATTTTATAAACAGAAGCCTGAGAAAAAGCTGTTTAAGACAGAAGTTTTTGCTCTGACTTCATTTGTTATCTAAATACTGCATAGCTGCTGAAAATCACATGCAGTTTAATGTCTTTTTTTTCGCAAAATATTATATCTATGTTCTTTTACGTTCTTTCTAAATATTCTTAGAGTAATATAAAGAGAGCAGGCTTTGTGAAGTATAGAAATCTCTGGGAAGATTTCTATGGATGAGCCTGTAGAAATATTCTAAGGAATATAACTACATCAGAAAGGACTTTTTCATTACCTATTTTATACTTAAGCAAGATAGAGTTGATCCTTAATTGAACCAGCTGAACTTGTGATCCACTGCTAAAATCATCAAACCCTATGGACCTGATTTACTTCAAAGACTTGCAAGGTTTTATTTACCTTATCTAGCAATTTATTTCCTAATGTTTGGTAATGAACTCCATGAAGCTTACCAGGCCACATTCTATTTTATATATTTTCCAAGTAGTTATTTTATTTCTTACTACTATTTTCCTTTTTTTTCATTTAGGTTTTGGATTGATTTGATTGTTTTTTGGAGGGAGAGGGGGGCTTTTTTGGGGGGTTCATTTAATGAACAGGGAAACCTGGAACTAGCAATAGTTCCACTCTTTAAATGTTTTATAACCTGAAGTATTTCAGACACATTTTATTTTGGCATGTAAGGCTTGGGGATGCTAGCAGAGATCTCCTTTCTTCTATTTTTGGGGGTTGCTTCATATATAAAATTTGAGTGTGGGGCTCTCTATTTTATTTTCATTTCTTCCTCATGTTCTGTTGTCTCCATGCCCTGTTTTGTACAAGTACTTGCATTTCCAGCTGGTATTGTAAACATCACCATCCTGCATATGTTGAAAAATGAGCAGCCTGCTCATCCAATTTTATAACTCAGAGTAGCAGAAGCAGATTGGCAATGTTTTTTGACATGCACAGCGTACGTTACTGCAAGATGTCATATTTCCCCAAAGGGGTAGTCAGAATGTCAAGAAACTTGGACCAGACACAACAAGATCATAAACTTGCTACTGCAAACACATCAGAATATTTGTATAGGATTATCATTAGGTATCAGATGAATACTATTTCATCACATTCTCCCTGTGGAATAGGATTTGATGGTTAATAATACTTGTGATAATATGAACTATATTGCCATTTTAATACCACTGTTTTGGCAAAGGTATTGCAAAAATAAGTAGTGCTTTTATTTTTTATGTAGTTTAGAATTCTAAAGAAACTTAGTTAAGAAAATAAATCTGAATTCATTTGATATGGAAAAATGGCAATTTGCATTTATAAACATCTGAAGACAAAAACTTATACATATCTTTAAAGTACACATTTTAAAATGTGTGAATTTAAAAACACAGGCTAAAAATAAAATCTCATTTCAATTTGATCCAAATTTATTTTTCCCAAAAAACTAGTAGAACAACATATCATGAAGAACTTCATGTTTTACTTAAGCCACAACCTTATTAATTCTACTGGGAACTATTTGCAATAACTTACACAGTGCAAGTCATGATTCCTACTTTAATGGTTCTGATCTTGTGGACAGCTTCGATTCTAATAAATCTCCATCCAGAGAAACTCAGAAAAGGAAGAGAAAACCTGCTGCGAGCCAAGGCTGCAATATTTTGATCACACAGCTGGTCTCCACCTACTGTGACCCATAATCCAACCCAGAAAAAAGGATAAAATGAAACAATTTAGCCGATATAAACCACTGATCTACCTTCTGCAGGTGGAGATTTTATATTGCTTTATGATTTCACACATCATCATTAATAACCCTAACTAAACAAGCCCCTATTTCCATGTGAAATAACCAAACTAACCTTGAACAAATTAAATCCTGATTTACTGTGAGATTTTTAACAATACATGCCTGTGGAGAGTGCTGTCATGAACACAAGCACGAGTACATGAGCCCTCTCCTCTCGTAACTCCCTGCCTGTGAAAAGGCAAACTCCTGGTACTAGCAGGCACTGTTGGGAGAAAATCTGTACTGCAGTAGCTTTGCACAGCACAGTTATTGCCTGCTCCTGCAGTTCCTGTCCTCTCCAAGTTTATGTATGCAGAAATTGAAGGTGCAAATGTTAGACCCAGCTTCTCACCACAGGCTTTAGCACTCTGTAGCCCAAATGCAGCCTTCTCGACTCATGCCCTACACAGAAACCTCTTCTCCAGGAGTCATGGTGTCACAGATTGTACTATCACATTCTGAAAGGAGCTGGTCCGGCCCTAAACAGAAATCAGTAAATTTCCCCATGCCTCAGATACCCGCCTAAATTGTGCAGGAAGTGAGTGCTTTATACTAATCAGACAAAAAAAATCAAATAGACAAAGTGTAACCGTGCCAGATAACTTGCATTATCAACTTCCAGCAACAGCTCACTAATTTTTTTCATTTCACAGCCTGAGCCAAATATAATGTGAGCTATATCATAGAATGACAGAATCATTAAGGTGGGAAAAGACCTTCAAGATAACTGAGGCCTACCTTTGACCTAAAACCAGCATGTTAACTAAATACCATAGTGACACAGTGTGCCATGTCATTTCTTAACGCTTCCAAGGATGGTGATTCCACCACTTACCTGGGCAGTCCATTCCAATCCTTGATCACCCTTTTAGAGAAAAAGTTCTTTCTGATGTGTAACAAGAACCTTCCCTGATACAGCTATTTCCTCTTTTCCTGTCACCAGTTTCCTGGGAGAAGACTGACCTGTACCTGGCTACACCCTCCTTTCAGGGACTTGAGAAGAGTGATAAGGTCTCCCGTGAAACTCCTTTTCTCAGGCTAAACAACCCCATCTTCCTCAGACACTCCTCATGTGATTTACTCTCTAGACCCTTCCTCAGTTTCAATGCCCTTCTCTGGACATGCTCTACTACCTCAATATTTTTTTGACATCAAGAAACCGGACATAGAATTTGAGGTGTGGCCTCACCAGTGATGAGTGAAGCCATTGTTCAGAGGGACAACCACTTCCACGGTTCTCCTGGCCACATTATTCCTGATAGAAGCCAGGATGTCACTGGTTTCTTGGCCACATGGGCACTTCACCACCTTGTAATCAGTAGCTTGTTGACCCAAGGTCCTTTTCTGCCAGGCAGGTTTCCAACCACGCTTTCCCCAGCCTGTAGTACTGCATGGGGTTATGGCTGCACTCAGGATAATCTGTTCCAGAGCCTTCCCTGGCACTCAGATGAGGTTGACAGGTTGGTAGTTCAGATGCTCCTTCCAACTTTTATTTGCAGATAATCATCATGCTGGCTAACCTGAATATATATTTATATTGTTCATATTTATATTGACACATATATGCAACCTGAAGCTGTGTGTATTGTGCAACTCCTTATAAAAAATTCCAGTCTCCAGAATTAGCATACCCTTCATTTCTTCTTTCAACCCTGCCTTCCTGTTTTAATGGTCTATTGATTTTTTTCCTCATCATCTGTGATCAATGTTTAAAACGACCCAATGACCACTATGTGACTGTGCTGGACCTTTCCATAACTAAGTAAAGACCATCTCTTTTTTTTTTAGGGGCTGTATAACTACCTCTCTTTTGACTGAGCCCTGGCAGCTACTGCATCATCTGTTCCTCAGAACCTTTCCTTGGTAATGGAAAGAAATCAGTTCATTTCTGACTGGATTTCTGAAGATATGGACAAAACTAACTTTTAGCACAGAAACAGTCTAGGGAGGTAGTTAATCCTGCTTAAGACTGCAAATTATCATACTGAATATGTTGTAAAAGTCTGCACACTCGGAATTTTTGTCTGATGTGCTAACCAAACCTTCACCTCCATCACACCTGGAATAACCTCCTTCCTGTTTGCTATCTGTGCTTATCTCAAGACCCTATTGTGGTGGCTTATTTTATGGCAAGTTGCTGCCTTGGCTTTGACAATGCTTTGAGAATGTTAGTTGTTGTCTTTAGGTTCCTGCACATGGGAACAGTTTTGTCATCCTCCAGAATCCACTAAGGGAGGACAGACCTGTCTTTTTCCTTAAGGCTCATCCATCCAGCCCTTAATTTCCAAAAAGCCAAAGAGAAGAATTATATGTTTTAGGAAAAAGTCCAGCCTGTCATCTTGTTTCCCTGGTGAAGTGTGAGTTTCTTTATGAGATTAAAATACCTCTCTGGCAGTTCTCATGTACCTAAGCCAGCTTTGCTCTGCTCTTCACACCAGCTGGTTCCCCATTGAAGCCCTTCCTCAAGCTCAGCCAAGTGCTCACTGGAAAGCAGAAATATTGGAGGAAAAAGAGGGAAACTTTTGCTTTTTCTGCCACACATTGCCCTTCTAAGCACTACAGAGAAAAACTGGGAAGAGAAAAACTCATTCTTTATGTCTGACATAGGCCCTATTGTCAGCTGGCCATCTTTGCTTCTCTTCTGTGCCATCCCCTGTGATGATCATTGGGATAATTTTAGGAATAATCATAAGCAATAATCATTCTTAACCCTGATACTTCAGTGAGTTTTTTGGGACATGGACCTTAAAGCCATAGAACTGCATGTAATCACACAACAGGGCTCCACATGGGGATACTTAAACTAGGGAAAACAGGATAAACCTGTCCCAGAATTGCAGAATATTCTGAGGTGGAAGGGATCTAAAAGGATCATTGAGTCCAACTCTGAAGTGAACAGTCCATGATGGGGATCAAACCCACAAGATTTGTGTTATCAGTACCAACCAACTGAACTAATCTCAGTGGCCTCCCACTGTGCATGAGGACCAAAGGCTTAGCCTGGTCTCAGTCATACCAACAGAGTCTTTGAAAGCACTTGTTTCACAGCCTTCACATCCTGAAACCTTTAAAAGAGATACTTACTTTTCTCTACTCCTGACAGATACCTTTGAGATTTTGATCGAATACTCAGAATGCCAAGCAATTGAAAAGTTAAAATATTTCAAATATCTGATTTGAAATAATTGAGACTATCAAAAAAAGGCAAGCATGTACTTGTAATGTTAAAACACAGTAAATGCAGGATGGACTGCTGCCACCCCTTGGTTATCTATATCTTAAACTACTAAAACAATAGTAACAGCTGTTTGGGTTGAGAAGATTAACGTTAAACATACCTAGTACTTCCAAATATATTTTGTGATGATATCAAAATAGGAAATGGGCAGTGTCTCAGCAAAACGAACGGACGTGTAACAAGGTGAGACAGAATACCACTAGTGCTACTGAGCTGGCTGCAGCATCTCAGTGAAAATCTGGTGGCTGAAGCAACAACATCTGAACCTATATGAAACCAGAAATTGGAGAAATTAGGACATTTTTTCATAGAAGCTACTTTTACTTTCTCAGATTCTCCAAGTAGCTTCCAGCCATTTTTTCAGATGTTTGTAAACGATTACAAACCTTAAAAACCTAGAAGTCTACTTTTATGGCAACATTTTTATCCACTAAATATAAAGCTTTGTGTGAAAAATGGGCATTGAGCAGCTTAGTATTTTATTCTTCTCTGATTAAGTCACAATTAAAAACATCACAATTCAATCTGAACACAAGCAAATGCCTGACAAATGTAGGTTAGATGCAAGCTATTAAAATGTAAGCCAAAGACACTCAATATTTCATGTACTCAATAGGTCCCATGGGAATAGAAGTCTGCAGTATTTTCCATATATTACAACTTTGCAGGGCAAGGAGAAGAACAATTGAGTCCAAAAATGCTGTATCAATATATTAATTTCACATTAAAAGGGACCAGGGATCTGTACAAGAGACTGATACATTTTAAATAATTTTGCAATTAGCAATATTGACTGTAAAAGACTGATACTTAAATACAAACAGGAGCACTCTTTAGTTTATTTCCTTTTGTCCCTCATCAAAACATTTCACAAGTTATATTTAACATTTTTTTTCACTTCATTTAAAGAAGCTGAAAAGCTATTCAAACCTCTGGCAACTAAAATTTTAATATTTGGATGTGTAAACATAAATGTCTAAGGAAAAGCTAGATCCTTTCCTATGGCTGATGAAAATAATGAATGTACTGATTTTTCTTTGTAAGTTTTTCAGCCAAAATCTGAAAAATAAACGAAATGGATGGGAAAAGAAAATAGGTGTTTCAGGTGGAACACCTGTATTAATGCCAACTTTTTTTTTTTTTTTTAATGAATACAAATGTTTCAATCACTTATTGGTACTTGTTGCAATTCATAAAGACTCATAGGTTCAGAATTGCAAGGGACCTAAGTAAATAACTGAAATGCAGTCAAACACTGCTCATTGTCTCCTTTCAGGAAATTTTTGGATCAACCAGTTTGATTCAAGAACTTAACTTCCACTAGGTTTCTCTTGAGAAGAGGTAAGGGCAATTCTAACAGGAAATAATTTTCATTTTTATTATAAAACATAAAGATAATGTGAATAGTTCAAATGTATTGTATAGGATGTCATGTTTACTATTAGGAGCTGGAAGAATTTAATATGCTGTGATACTCCACAGCATATATGACTCTCTGAAGGGCATGTCTGTAAAGTTAACATAAATTTTGAGTCAAGAGTCTGTGGGAATGCCCCGTATTCAAATAGTACCAAAGTTTCTCAGTGCAGTTTTCAACTGCACTACATGCTCTAGACATCCACAATGATGTCAAATACACAAATTATTGTGAATATATCCAATCTGATAAGTTAATGGCACACTTCCAATGAGGCTGAGAGGGAATAAGAAAAAAAGAAATGAAAATGAGAGAGCAAGAGACAAAGCAAAACAGAGGAATGTAATAACCTCTTCCAAGTGTTCAGCTTGGAAGAGAGGCAGCAGCAACCTTCAGATGTATATCACCTCAGGCATCCATCCCAGTCCAGCAGACAATTCGTCCAGTACACTTTTTGTTTATAACCACACATTTTTCAGCAGGACCCCCTCAAACTGCCCGTGGTGTTTACCTGCCCATGATGCACTTATTGGAGTATCTTGACCAGATGCAGTAGCTAAGCTTTGTGAATAGCTGTTGTAGGGTAGTATTTGTTAAAAATACAGAGAACCTTCCCTGGAGAAGGGTCCTGGCAGGAACTGCAGCCCTTGGAGTGAAGCTCAAACAGGAGCAGGTTTGCTGACAGGAATTACAATTCTTGGGGGACCCACACTGGAGCAGGTTACTCATAAGAACTACACCCCATGAAAAGGAGCAAGAGAAGAAGGAAGAGGAGGAGGAGCAGGAGGAGGAGGAAAAATAAATTTTCCAGATAATTTTTCAAATGTATTATTGTAGGAAGAAGATTTTGAAACAGCTGTACATTCCCTCAAGTCATGCTAAGCAGACCATGGAGGAATCAGGCAAGAGTTTTAATGTTTTATGCAAAAAAGGGTAGTCCTTGAAACATAGTGAGGAAATCCATCTGGAACCTCTGGGTATTAAAAGTATTACATATTGTAATTGTACAATATGCTTTACACTCCTCAGCCAGGAGATCTTAATCACCTATTTTCTCCATTTTATTTTTGTCTTTGCCCCTCCAGAACCTGACATAAAACGTTATCCTCCTTCTCCATCACTGTTTTTGAAGAAAATTCTGACAAAAAGAAAGACTCCAATTCAATATTATACAGAAAATACTGTTTTCTACAAAATTCAGGGAAAATCCTATATGAATGAGATGTGGTCTTACCGTGCTTTTGACATTTGTCTTTGTATTTTTTAGACACTCATTTAATACTCTTTTTTTTACCTCCTGAAAGATGATAACTATACTTGTGCTGACACCTAAAATCTCTGGTCATTGCCACTTGCTTCTCACTTTAGTCAATGCCACTTTCCTGCTACTATGAGATTTAGGTATTTCCTTTCTTAATTTTTGTGTATGTAATGGTGTTACTTGAAAGTGAGGATGTGGATTCTTCTGGGTTGAGCTGAGGTGTCTCACTTCCAGATGGTGAAGTTCTATCTTCTGTACTTGCTGACCGCATGTGGCTCCTTTCATTATTTCTCTTTCTTGTTACCTAGAGAGAAACTGTGTGATGAACTTAGTCACTAAATGAAGCAGACCAAGAGACATCCCCAAAGAAAGGATTTCCAGAGAGCCAATCAAGATTTAATGTCATAACTAGGGACCAGACAGAAAAAAGAGAAAACGAAAAATAAAAAAATAACATTAGAAAAAAACCTCAAACTTTCAAATAAGGTTAAAAATTAGGCATTCATTTAAGTGAGTTCACACTTAATGGTTCTATTTCTTTTCTTATTACTGGACCTGTTTCATAAGCTGAAAAAAGAGATTACACACTAAAATTGATTTTATCTTTTGGAAAAGATTATTCACAATGAACATTTTTTATGCCTTTTGATCCATATTAAAATGTAGTTCTCACAATGACTTATTTCTGTATTATGTAATACTGTGAACCCTAATTTTGTGGGAAAATATTAAAAAATTAAATGTCATTATTCATGCTTTCTGGCAGACATCAGTTATTCATATGACTGGAATCCCAAGGATCATGTTTCTTTTTTAGTCAAACATAGCTCCAATGACAAATAATCTGAAATAAATTCTTATTCTGTTTTTACGATTGATTTTCTAAGAAACAAAAATTCATCTAACTAGAAAGAAATACAAATTTTCTTATTGCAGAAATTATAAAACAGGTCCATTATTTTTCATTACTTTTCATCATATTAAAAATAATTATAATGCTTGAATTGACAAAATCCCTGTTTAATGACAAAAATTTAAATTACATGTGAGATTTTAAAACAAGGAGCAACAGATTCTCTCTTTTTTCCATTTTCAGAAAGGAAAAACATTTTTAAAAGGCTGTGAGGTATTTGGCAGTAAGACTAAAGAATCTAGAAGCTATTTCTGAATTAAATTTCTTAGTTTCTCTTCTGATTTTAAGCAAATCACCTTAAAATCTCAGAAGACGCAGCTATAGTTAATCAACACGATACAATAAGTACTTCATTTGTTCTCTTCTGCTCATTCTCCCCTTTGAACAGGATAAATATGATAACTGCACAAAATTTATGCATATATAATAATAAAAAATCCAATTTTTAGTCAAGCAGATAAAAATATTACGTATAAAATGAGTGCAATATGTTACTTTCTAGAATTTTTGCTTTGAACTTTATAATCAAATATGTTTGGTGTGGTAGTGTCTTTTTTCTTGTCTAAGTACTTGATGTTGCTACTTAAGATTACAAAGTCATACTTAGATCTAGATCACTGTTAATTTCAAATATGGACAGAAATTTATTTCAGGAAGCCATTGAATTTTAAACATCATGTAATATACTGTTAGTGCCAGATTTTGACTAGTTATGGAAAGATTAGTTCATCTATTTTAATTTCATGTAATTTAATTAATATCTTTTTTAAGAGTCTGACAGAACAAAATCAAACAAGACTAAATCCAGAATCACACAAATCAGAAATAGAAAACCTCCTAAAATTAATTCTCTCCAGATACCCATTTCAGTCATAACTGTGGATGCCATGGGACAGAGACAGAGAAGCGGCAAGCATTTCTCACAGCAGCTTGTGAGAAGTTTTAGGGAGCTGGAAAGATGTGATAACTTGTTGACTATAAACAATTTGCAGGTGTTGTTTTTCTACTTTATTTTTCTGTTCCTCTCAAGGACAGTGTGTGAGAAAGCTGTTTCTGTTAGTTAGCCAATAGAGTAGAATCTATCGTACCACTCCATAAAAACCGCGCGGTTCTTTTGAATAAAGCCTTCTTTGCCTTTTCTACAATCCTGCCCCAACCCCGGCGCATGAGTGACACATAACAAGTATTTCCTCACTTATATATGATATTTTTTTCCTGCTACTCACAAACATTAACACACTGAAATCTTAGTTATAAAGGACTAGGTATTTAAAACACTTTGTGACTCATGCTAAGACATAAAACTATTATACTCTGTCCTATTCAACTATACATGCTTGATCCATGGACAACCTGTTTAGCTTCTGTCTTTCATGCCAAGTAACTGGTGCCTTGGAAAAATTCCAATAGGTTTAATAATTTGAAGAATAATTATTACCACATCATTTTGTATCAAAAAAAGTAATTTTCATCTTGTGTTAGGGATATTGCTGGTTTTCTGTATTGTTGATCTTTATTTGATGCTATAATTAGATGCATTTCACCAATAAATGAAATATTTTCTGCCTGTGTAACAGAAATGGAAGAAACTGATTTAAGGAAAGAATTTTTAAATGAAAATGACAGCCAGACAGAAGATAGACAGATGGTTATCTAGAAATTTAAGTGTTTTTCCTGTTGAATATAAAGTGTAAAGGCTAACACTATAAACTGAAGTAACAAAGTGTTTAATATGGTTTTTACTGAACAGAGAAAAAACATTTCTTTAATAGTCACAATACAGTTATTTCATACCTTCTAAACATTTCTGTTGGTTTTCTTTGTGTGCATTCACAGATTTCTTGCATGTAACACAGTAGATACAACACAAGAAAACAATTTCACCTTAATTTTTCATAATGCAAGTTTGTTTCAGGACTCACCTAGGCCATCACAAGGGTGTATAGGTTTGTGCTTGGTCTCCTTTTGAGGGTTTGGGAGCAGCTATCATATTGCAAGCAGAGTCAATTCTAAACCTACCAACTGCATTTCCAAAGAGATTAAAAACTGGAGGGCTTTAAAATGCACCAGAGAGTGTGCAGAAGCTATCCATGTCTGCTTTTCCCAAGTTTGTTTGTGGATCCAGTCATGCACAGTGCAGCAGTCCTGCTTATGAGACACGAGAGCACTAGAGAGAACACCAACATATTTTTATCTAGGGTGTATTAGTGATTCTGTCAAACTTCAACAAGTCATAGTGGCTATTGGTGACCTTGATGAATGCAGGTAAATGTTACTTCTTGCTCGTTTCCATGGATGTTCTGCCACCTGCCAGCTGAAAAAACCTGATGTGGCAATAGAAGTCTCTAAATTCATTCATTACATGATACTGATAGCAGAAAAAGTGGATAAACACGCAGGTTTGAGATTTTGCAAAATTAGTATTGACTGATATTAAAATTGGGCTGTTTAGAAGTTTTGTTGTACTTTTTGTGATTCTCACAAAAATATACTGTCTTGGAGAAAAGAAGACTCCTTTTTAATGGATATGATAGGAGCTAGCAGCATCTCCTGGCTGTTTTGACCATCAGTCTTTTCTTTCCACTTCTTTCTAAGATAATGTCTACAAACAACAAAATGTTATTGGCTCATATTAAGATACAATTTTTCACTAATCACTTCATTTACAATCAAGAGGTGTTTTTAAAGAAGCACAGGGTTGTTCTCTTAGGTTAGCCATCTAATGCATTTTGTAGTCTCTCAGCACAGATACAAATGACTGTCTAGGGTGTATGTCAGAACAGGTTGCTGACCTCTTGTGTCAGACAAATGAGTCTATTAAATTCATGCATGCAATTTATGTACAAGATAGCGAATCAAGTTCTTAATTTGTTTATGGATTTCATTATCTCTAATAATATTTTCATTTAGCTATGAATTAAGAAAAAAAATTATTGAAGTTGACTGTCATTGCATTCTTTTAGCATTTTTTTTTGTTTAAATCAGTTAGGCCATAGTATAACTAAGAACACGAGACAGGTCTTGTAAATTGTTAGCAAATCATCTTTTTTTCAGTGACTTCAGCCACAACTCATACTCGTGAACTGGCAGACATGAGTCACCTGTTCATGAACAACACTGCAATTAGATGGGAAGAGCATGTCTGATAATTTCTGCAGTAGCATTCAAAAATTTAAGTAAATTGCCAAAAAGGGTATTACAGGACTAAAATGCTGTGGTCCTGTTGTGCATCCTCCACACTACAACTCCAGTGAGGGAAGATGTGGAGCAATAGTACAAGGGAAACAGCTGTCAGCAAGTGCCACCCAGAGACCCTGAAACTCAGACCCTTCTTCCCAGGAGAAGGTCTGCTTTGCCTGTGCATAGGCCTGCTGACCCGGTTTGGCAATTAAAAAAAAAAACAAAACCAAAACCAAAAACCACAACAAAACCCAAGCAAATTCATCTGCTTTATATCAGTCACTTAGAAGTAGAATGAAGGCAATGCAATGTAAGCAAGTAACCCTACTTGTGCTCTATTTTCATCTGCCCTTGGACAGCCTACATTTCCTGTCCCCTGACCTTGGAGACATTCCACACAGCTGGCATCTGATGGGAGAAAGAACCAGCTGTCCAGCCTATACTTAATACAAAAGTGTTCATCGACATTGCTATCATTTGCACTTTAGCAGAACCCACAGGATTCACAACTACATCGTCTTCTGAATTTACTATTTCTCAAGATGCAGAGAAAATATCCCTGACTGTGTTCTCTTAAATCATCTGTGTTTATTCAATTGTTTTGCTGCTCTTGACTAGCACAGTCTTCTTTAATAATTGTCTCTGAAGCCTATATTGGGGTTAATAGCTGCAAAATGAAGACAACAGATCTACTCATAATGGAAGCAATAAAAAAGAATTCTACTGAACAGAAAGTGCTGTTTTTTTCCCCTTCCAATCTACTAAAAATTAGGCCCTTGCATTTAAAATTTCATTTGCCATTAACATAAATGCACTTGATCTTAATGGGGAGGAGTCAGGAATCCAATTATTAAAATAGATCTAAATGAAGAGCATGAAGACAGTGCTTATACTGTGAGACAGTTTTTCACACTTATTTACTGGCAGTACATCCCTCTGGACATGAATTATTGGGAACACATCATTTTAAAGCAAGCTGAGATTCAAAGAATTCATGCAGATGCCTATTGCTTAGGACTAAATTTAATCACCTCCTGCTTGTGACCGTTTGGCAGCATCAGGAAAGTTTTCTCCAGAACCACCTCTCTGAAGCCAAACTAATAAAGTGCTAATTAAAGGAAGTACATGGAAGACATGAACACTAGGAGCCTGGAGTAATTGGCTAAAAAAAGGCAGCTCTGAAACACGTCACTTTCTCTGCTGCTCCTGATTAGGGTCTAATTCAAATACCAATATTTCACTGCACGTCAAGGGGCTTTGGGGAAGATCTTGGGCTTTCTCCATTCAGCAGAGGGTCTGCTACAAGTAGCAATAGAAATACTGAAGAAAAAAACCCTATATTTAATCATTTGCTACCATCAGGATAACATTTGTGGCAGTCTGTGCAGTGCACAGAAAGCTTTTCTTTTCATTCCATAGTGGTGAGTCAGGGATCAGACAGAAATGAAGAAAAACCACCATAAAAAAAAAAAAAAAAAAAAAAAAGACAAGAAAACAAAGGCTCTGGAACAGAAACCATCTCCCAACCTGTCACAACTGAGCAGTAATTAATCTGAGGAGCCTTTCATCTCCCTTGCAGGCAAGCTGGAAAGAACACTTACTGGCACTTTCCTGAAGAAATGGGCAACAAGTGAAAGTCACTTTCTTTATTTTTTTTAAATGGGTTTAATCATAGATTTTCTCTTGAGTACCATAAACTTAACTTTGTTTGTGTGAGATGATGCACAATTTCATGTTTTTTACTGTTGCTGTTGTAGTTCAAAATCCTCAATTTCCAGCTTTCCTGAGGACAGATACATTCTTTCATCTGTTTATATTATCACTATTTAGTATTCAGAGAAGATATTTTAGAGGTAAATTGATTTCCTGTGCAAAACAGGAAACTGTGCAACTAACTGGACAACTCAGTTTGTGAATCACTAGAGCTGGTGATCTAAAGAGAAATGTTTTATATAAAAATAATCATAGTACATTCATCCTTTAATACACTATCAAGTTACTAAATCCCATATATGACCATCTACTTAAGCATCTGATTTTAACAAGAAATGGAGCTCTGTTCAACAAGGCACTGAAACATAAAATTAATCTCACATCTTCTCAACAAACCTAAGCAAATATAGGCATTATTTAAAAAACATTCCCATGTTACACAAAAGATGATGAACTTAAGTTAATTCTTCATTTTCTGAGTTTGAAAGAATTGTTGGTTTTAAGGCTTTTCACTGAGATATTTAAATGGAGTGCG
This sequence comes from Setophaga petechia, assembly GCA_024362935.1. Classification (NCBI taxonomy): domain Eukaryota; kingdom Metazoa; phylum Chordata; class Aves; order Passeriformes; family Parulidae; genus Setophaga; species Setophaga petechia. The sequence goes on from JANCRA010000008.1 coordinate 34,809,097, forward strand.
ATCATTACTTAGGAAAAAAAGAAAAAATCAAAAATATGCAGATTTATAAAAGTATGGGAATTAAAGTTTGTTATGCTATGCAAATTTTACTTTTATAGTTTAATGGTACATTATTTTAGATCAAATAATACACTTTTTTTTTTTTTAAATTCAGAACATTCAAACTGCATCTTAGGAAATATGTAAAACCTCCTCAATCTGTCAATATAACATGAAAAATCATTAATCACAACTGTGAAGAAAATTTTAACAATAGAAAAGGGAGTTTGAATGTTTTTAGCAAAGCATTTAACAGTTTGTTTTAATATTTTCCTGTTACTTTACAGTTGCTCAAGTTTAATTTCAGAATCAAGTATTTCTCAAGCATTAACATCTTAATGATATTCCTTTCTTATCACAGAATGAAAAAGCTGAGTCTATCAAAACCTATGGAATGACTCTGAAAATATATATTGACAATTACTGAACACTCATTGCAAGCTTCAAAAATTTTATTAAATTTTATGGTCTGGGAGTGCTGTTCATGCCAGGATCCTTAGAAGACAATTTCTATACTGAAAGATAAAAGGAGTTGGAAACACATAACCTGAGCCTTAGAGAAATATCAAATTCGAGTGAACTCTAATGGCATATCTAATGGAGTTGACTGAGAATTAGTTCAGTCTTCAGGATAAACAAAAATGATTTCATGAATTACGAATTTCGTCAGAATTCACAAAACAGTGCACAGATTCATAAGTCTCACTAGTTTTGGATGAGGTGGGGAGGCATTAATCGTCATTATAGAACCCCCTGAAAGTGTTCATTGAAGCGTTCAGTGGATCTAAATGTACTTGGGTTTCACTGACCTGAGTCTAATCCTCTACTTCTGTATTTCCTAATCCAAATCCTTCTTTATCTTGTACAAAATCCATAATCATTAAGTGATATTACATATCCAAAAAGAATGCCCAAAGCCAGCATCATAAGGAGATTCTGGCGCTATTATTCTCTAAGTACATTATACCTCAATACTTCTTGACTTTAAAATGTCAATTAACACTGCATCTGACAGTCACAACCCACTGCCCTGGTGGTAATGTGTTGCAGTACTAAATAAGTCTTTTGGTCTAGGAAGCTGTTCTTATGTTCCCTTGCCACACTCAATAAAAGAGGGGAGGAAGTCAGACTCATTTCTTTCACTGTTGTGCTGTCTTAACTTGCTTAATACAGCTGATACAGCCCCCATGTGTTAATCAGAAAGTAGGATTCTCCTGTGTGAGTTTGATTAGCTTTAGCAAGGGAATTTGACAGATCTTAACCAAAAAGGCTGAATATCCTCATAGTGAGGGCACTCTTCAAGGAACAGAGAAACACGAGTGTAAATTGCTTCAGGCAGAGGAAGAAATTGGACCTGGGTCCCAGGCTGAGAACCAGTAAAAAAAATAGCTCAGTCTTTCAGAAATCCATTTCCTTTTATTCTTCTGCTGATGTTTAAAATACAGCTTGACACTCAGTAAAATGCTGCATTAATATTAGAAAGAAGTTTTCAAAAAGTAGGAATCCCCAAAACTGTCAGCAGTACTTTAAGCAACTAATGAAAATAATGATTTCTCAACACTTCAGTTTGGCAAGGGAGTAAAAAATTTGTGCCTCTGTCAGCTTGAAACATAAGAGTTAACACATTTATAAAGTCTATTTTAGCCATACCTCAAATATTTTCTTCAGAAAGGTTTCTCAGAAAAAGGAGTGCATATATTATGTCTCTAATGCTGACCTCTACAATTACCAGAACCTTTCAGTACTGGGAAGGAAGCAAGCAACTCTCAAGCACTATCCCACAGTGTATAATGGCCTGTTTTGGCCTCAAAACAAACTGTTACTATAGAAGTGTGAATTTTGAATAGATAATCATTACACTATTCCTTTTCTCAGGATAAGGCTGGCATTTACCTTCACTTCTCTTTAGCCACAATAGATGCAGGCTTTGAAACAGATTGTGGCTTTTTAAAATTTTTCTCAGTTGTTGTTTCACTCCTCTGGCTCTTTATGTAGGTATTACTGAATCACAAGGACTCAGTTGCATTGTAACTACACTAGATATTAGGCCATGCTTGTTATCCCTTCACACATAATCCTTGCAATAATTTACCTTTATAAGTTACAACAAGAAAGAGAAAATAAAGCCAAGATAAAATTAAGAAAACTATCAGTATTCTTATTAACTATGTGAAGAGTATAATAAGGTCATGTTTATTGGGTTACAGTAATCACTTATGTAAAGAGAAGGCTGTATTTCCTTTTTCCAAAAGAAAAATAAGGATTATGCCAACCTTATTTCACTGAAATCTCCAAAAAAACGTTGCTCTGTCTTCCTGTATATTCCCCCCCACTGAATTTGCCTATGAAATATCAGGAAACAATTGGACAAAACACATTAGGCACATCACTTTTCTCATTATAGTTAATGTTAAAAATCCTACTGATTTTTATGGAAGAATAAATATACCCATTAACATCACATAATGGTTGTAAGATTACCTCTTATTTCAAAATAATAAATTTATTTAAGCCTGATCATTTATGATACATTCACATAGAAAGTACCAAAACCTCACTGTGAAGTGTAAACATAAAACCTATCCATGTACCTGCAGACAAGATTTCAAAACTGTGTTATTGCACGCAGTTGTATTTCTGACATCACAGTCAAGGCCGCATACAGAATAAATTTGCTAATTTATCCAAGAATATTTGTATAATAAATATGGATAGCAGAACTACATTAGATCCAGAAAATTTTCAGAAAAATAGCTGTCAGCTACGTGTGTTTAAAACAAAGGAACTAAAATTGTTTCTCAAAATATTTACATGTGCATTTACTGTGTAATTTTTGAACTTTTAAATTGCTACTTGATGTATGAATAATGCATTTCAAATTAATCATGAAGAAATTTGGACATGCTAAGCCAGCTCTCTTCTCTACTTTGTTCCCTTTTCTTTTTTGACATACTGTTAGTAATAATTAAAAGATTTGAGATGGGGTTTTTGCACATTTTCCATATTCCTTCTGCCATTAAATTAAAACTGCAGTAGAATTATACATCAGATTATTTACCCCTATGGTCTTTAATCCATTTCACTTAAGGGGTACCCCACCACCCTTTATTTTTTTGTACATAACAGAATTTGAATTATGCTCACAAGCTCCAGATGGTAGATGTGCTATGATCTTTTTTGAACTATTTTCTAGACTTCAGGTTTTGCAAATAAATTATTTTCTTTCAATTGTATATCGAGATGCATGTGAATAAACATAACCACTTGTATCAAGACAATTACTAACAATATCTTTTATCAGATTTCTGCAATGGTAATATACCTAGGAGCTTAGAGCATCTGTACTGTAACCTGCATGTGAAAGATGCTTATTGTATATATAAATGTAATGTGTGTCCATAATTGCAAAATTATGGATGTTAGTGTCATACTCAATGGATTGCAAGACTCACAGTGACTTCAGAAAGAGTCTGAAGAGTAGCATGCACAGTTTTCATTAGGTTTAGCACTAATTTCAGTTGACATGTAATTGAAGTATATATCACTTTAAGTAGAATTACAAGTTTACATATCACCACCAAACCATTTTCAAATATAATTCTTACACAATACTGATAATAAGACATAATTCAATTACTATTAATGTAATTATTTGTAACATCTCAGGCTTTGAGAATAAATTATTTCTCTACATGATGATTGCCTGCAGTGCAGTTAAAGTAAAATATAAATGAAAAATATTATGCCACTTTTAATAATCAATTATCAGTCTCAAAGTGGAAAGAGAAATATTCCTTTCCAGAAGGCAGAAGGCAAGTGTTCACTTAGCTAAGCTTGAGTTCAATTTCCCTGTTTCAGTTTCTGCTATTTCTTTGCACCAGCTTTATTCCCCATTCTCTTTTTCCATTACCTGTATTCCCACTGTAGTAATCATGACTATGCCCTTTTAAAAGCTTCTGTTCCTCCTCAAGTAGAGAATTTTGTCCAGAAGAGAGTGTGTAAAAAGCTTCCACTGCTAATTCTTTACAAGAACACCACTGTGTGCTGCAGGACAAAAAGGCACAGGTGTTTGCTGTTTCTGTTCTTTCCAGAGCTGTGCAAATTGAAAGGCCTGAAAAATGCAACATGTTTTCCTGTGTTTTCATCAGTCTCCATCACAGGCAACCCACACTGGGTGTGAAGCACTGCACACCCTCCCCTACATACAATACACCTCAACTATGTCTTTTTCTTCATTTTGCTTCCAGGCAAGACCTAAATTCACTTTTTGGAATATCTTTAATAAGAACAGTATATACTCCACCTTTTCAAAAATGCTATGTTGCTAACCCTCACTCACCCTGGCAGCCCTGAAATGAAGCAATGAAATTAGATATAATTACTGTAAACATCTGTAAAATACTATTGACATATACACAGCAATTAAATCTCTTAGCAAATAAAAACACAAAGACTTCATAAAGCATTTCACTCCTATGTGCCATGACCAAATGAGACTGCCATTATCAAACAACAAATGCAATTGAAAAATGTACTGACTGGATTAGGCTGGCAAGGTACCAAAGAAGAAATTATTGTTAGAGCCAGGACAAAGCCTACGGATGACCAAGTTAACTAATTCCTTTTTCTTGTGAATTTATAAGAGAAGGAGTTTAACTGGGTTATGGAAAGAATTGACTCTAAGGTAGAAGAAAGATAAAGATAGGGAGCAGATAGGAATTATACAAGTACAATTTATTACCTAATTGATTATTCAGACTTATTGGAGTGAGAAGAAAGTTTTCTTGAAGGAATAGAGGAGAGATGCAGGAAGACCTAGCTGCAGCACTGCTATGCTACCGGGATAGGTGCTCCTTTTATTCACCCCACTTTAAATTTGCTCCCAATCCAGAAACCTCCTCTTCCCAAATATCCAGTGCTGAGCCCATTTCAAGATGTATATCCAGGTTTTCTTAACAAAGAGAATCCTCTGGCTGAGACACACAACAACATTTGTCTCTGGCTTCCTTTGTGCAAGGCAATCTTATTCATTTATTTATTTATTTATTCACTTATTTATGGGTTTGGGGAAGGCATTTTGTTTGGTTTTGGTTTTTTCCCAGAGAAAGCAGAATAAGACAAGGCAGTACGTTCACTGTAGAAAAATTCTTTACAAATAAAGTAAAAAAAATTGAAGTAAAAAGTTGAAACTTGAAGTTTAAGCTTGTACTAGAGAGTATCATTCTCAGATATTGTAAATAATTACTCCATATAATTATTTTAATTATAGTTATCCAAAACCATCTCAAAAGTGGGTTACTTTCTTGCCCTCACTGTGCTATTTGGAAAGTAATACAAAAAAATTCATTGAGTGGATATTTAGAAATAATCCAATAAATGCATTCATTACCAGTTTAGAATAATGCATTCTTTTTCCAGGATAGTCTGTTACTTTTTACAACTCTTTTACTCAGATGTTTGCACTACTGAGGTATTTATAGGGAGCCTTCAGCTGGGTGAATCCAGTCAAACACTTTTAGTCTATGCCAATAAAATTTATTCTTTATCACTGCAAATCATCCTAGGAGTCATTTTCTGCATTTGTTCCTTTACGAATTTATCTTTTTGGAGTACCAGTTGTACTAGGATTCCATTAGCTTGAAAATACCTAAATACTGCTGTATGAAACTATAGAATAAATATTGGCATTAATGATTCATGCATTCATTAGAATTGTACTGACCATAATGGAATAATTTAGTATTAATGCTGATATCTAGAGGACTCTATTGAAACAAGCGCATCTGTTAAAATATCCATGAAATGAAAAATCATTCAGTCCAAAATTCAAGCATGCAGCCTCTCAAATGATTCATCAAACTGTAACTTTAACCTTTCTCCTTGACTCTGATTCCTGCTTATCTGAGATGTAAGCATGTGATTTAGCTGCTCAATCCCTCTGATTTCCAGAAGGCTGATGTCACAGGAATGTATTAACATCAGTGTGGGGTAAAAGTCAGTTTTGTCCAATGGAAACAGAAGACAGCATTTTCTACCAGTCTTTTCAGGAGCAAGCAGCTTGTCGCTTTACAAGGTTTCCCAGCTGGAAGAGCTGACAAAATTAACCAATGAAAACAACTAACAATTGCCAATACTTCAAGAACACTTGCAGCAGTGGCAGCTTTTCAATCATTGTAGAGAAATTCTTTCTATTCCCAAGACCAGGGCAGATTTGGGGACTGTATAAGCTCGCACTAGAATTTAAAGTCAAGTAGGACAGTTTTTTATGGTCTGTGTCAGAAACTGGCATGCAGCATGCTCCAGTGATGTCCACTCTGGCAAGGAAAATTATGAAGAGCTGGCTGTAGCCTACATATAATCCTTACAGAGAAATCTCTAATCATGCTAAAGCAGCTCTCTGTACTCTTTTCACTTGGAAAACAAGTTCTATTCTATTCTAGTCTATTCTACTCTACCAGTTCAGATAAATTAATTACAAAATATTTTGTCATTAAAAAAAATTAAAATAGAAACTTTCTATTTTAAGAAGTTATATGAAGATGTATGAAGGTCTCCTCCATCCTCAACAGAAATGTACTAAGCACATAATCCTTTGTGCCATTCTCATCAAACACAGGGAATTCCGGGCAAAGTGAGAAATAGAATAATTAACATTCTTACTTTTAGGGGCTTTAGCAGTTATGATTCAGTGGCTAATTTGTACTGTAGTGATGACCCAGTAAAACTGATGAGACTGGACTGTGAAGGGAAATATCCTGGCATTGTGTCAGGCGGCCTTCCTTCAGGTCATCCATTGAGCCCCTGGAGAATACAATGAATGAAATGATTAGAAATGACTGTGAGCAACCTCAGAGCTCTGAAAACATCCAGGCTCGAGGAACAGAGCCAAAAAGTCAGGTTTGGACTTCAGCTCTGATATCTGGTAACTAGTAGCAGTTGCTATGGTAGCACATGTGCTTAGCACTCCCGCCCCTCACACACACCACCTTCCCCAAAAAGAGGAAGAGTGTAAGATCATACAAAAGGCAATAAAGGAAAGGCACTCAAGAAGACAATGAAACATTCTGTAAGCGTCGCTCTACATAAAATAGCTAGTGCAGGGTTTCTTTCATTTACTAGTCCCTAAAGTAAAGGTCTAAATGCAGAGTTTTGCAATTAAGAGAGAGTATATTCCAGGCTTTCACTTTGTAGAGGTGCTCTTTATTACTGAGGAAATTAAAGTGTTTTGACAGGTTTCTGAAAAAACACAAAGAAATCTTGCTTAATTTTTTTCGAGTTCTGCAAATTAGCCCATTTAGTCTAACATTTTAAGTACAGGTTTTAAAATTTGCATGTTACATTGTCATTAGTATAAATGAAATACTGAAACAAAAAATTTCTTTGGGAAATGTGGTCTCTATATAGCATTTTCTTGGTTTCTAAGACCAAATACACTCTTTAGTCTTGTGTGAGATCTTACTTATCTTTTGATTTTAGAAAAGACAAGTGTATGTAATCTACAAAGATGCTGAGACAGGTTTTCTTTGGCCTCTCAGGAGCAAAATTTTCCAAACACGAACTTCATACCAATTCCAGGAATCCTGAGCTTAAGATTTTCTCCTGCAATAGAGTATCTCCTGGCTCATGTCCTATAACTGTTGCTTTACAGTTCCTTATTGCTATAACTTGGTTAATTTTTTTGCCTACTTACTCACAAATAGAAAAAATAAATTTTTAAATTTTCAATTGTTTCATTTTATTCAGTGTAATAGTTTAAGTCCTGTTGAGTTGGAGGTCTAGATTAATGACTGAATAATAATTTTAGTCAAGATAGCTTTTTTCCCAAGACCATGATCACTGTGAGTTCATGCATTCTACTACCATGCTTAGACTTAGACCAAATTATCTTGAAGAGTTTTCTTTGTCTGGGATGGATGCTGCTCCTCATAAAGGTCCAGATTTCTGCTCTCATGTAGCTGAGGTGGTCTTTCTTGTGAGACCAACAGTGTAAATCAGGTGTCCCAAAGATTCATCCAGTACAGGGCAGCTCCTGTCCTGCTGCCTCTACTGACACATTTGGTTTTCCATGGGTTTAAGGATCAGGATGAAGGAATGCATCATGGCAGATTCTGAGCAAAGAATTTGTCTCAGATTTGTAAAGGAAAACAGTCTACACAGAAAAGCTACTTCTTCTTGTGCAATTGTTATGGTTTGACACTGGCACCAGTGCCCCCACAAGAACATCCTCTCCCTGGTGTCTGCTGTAAGATGGTACCCAGAATAAACAAAGCAGGCTCCTACTTAGGGGAAAGGAAAAAACTTTATTAACTAAACTACAATAACTAAACTATAAAGAGGGAAGAAAAAAAAAAAAAAAGAAAAACACAAGGAAAATGAAAACTGCACAGAAACACTCCCCCTCCTCCTCCCACCAAATTCCCAACACATTTACATTTCCCCAAATTATCAACACTCGGTCTGGTACCACCCTTTGGATAATAAAATCCTCAGTTCATCAAGAGTAGAAAGAGTCCTTCCTTGTGCCATGGGCTGCTTGTCACACAGCACCTCCCGGAGATCCTTGGCCATTGTTACATCTTCCTTCCCTGCCCGGCGCTCTCACCCCCGTGCATGGGGCAGGGGCCTGCTTCGAGGGTGGTCTTTTTAAGGATGCCTCGTCTTGTTCCAAACAGAGCACAGTCTCATATCTGGGACCTTTGTCCCCCCCATTTCTTTTACACCCCCTGGGCCCGAGGGGTCTCAACACTGAACTCTCCTGGCTCTGAGGCCTTGCTTCCCCCAGGAATGCAGTCTCTGTATCACAAGGAAACAGTCCATGGCTACACAAAAAAGAGTCCAGCAAAAATGCCACTCCATCTTCTCCATTCCTCCAACATCTCTCTTCCTCTCTTGCCAGATCTCCCCACTGGCCCATTTCCTCCTTCATCCTTTACTTTTATCTCTCTTCTAGGAAGGGTTAATTTTCTGTAGAGTTTTCATTTTCCACAAAGGGTTAAAAGCTCTCACAAGTGGCTGGGCTCCTTGCCACACCACATCCCCCCCTCTTTAACCGCAACAGCACATGGTGTCACATTCCAAGATAACAGTCCCAGGCACAGCTTTCTCTCTCTCTGGGGGGGGCTGTCCGATGGCTCCCGGGGTCTCTCTCTCCACCCTCGGGGGGGTCAGGCCTACCTCTCCCGGGCCACGTGGCTTTTTCCCCTCCCCTGCCCACCTAGCAGCTGGGCCGGGGGGAGAGATCCAACGCTTCCCGCCGGAAATTCAAAGAGAGCTCCGAGGGGGGAGAGCCCTGCTTTTAACCCCTGCGTGGGTGTTCTCAGAGGCGTGTCCAAACATCCCCAGTGGCCAAACCAGGTGCCAATATTAAAATCTGCCTACCTATTGGTCTGACCACAGCATATCCCAGAAACTTCAGAAAACATATTTCCTGTGAAACCGCCACAGCAATGAAGATGATTTGAAAGAAAAGTAAAGTAAATGGCACACATATAATTTTTATAAGGTTTACCATCTGCCTGTGCAAATCTCTGATGAACCACCCAATGTAACTGTGTAGCAAGTAAACAATTCCCAATGATAGATTGCCCTAGTATCTGTATAATTACAATCTTTTTCAAAAAATCTGTTACTGTATAAATGTGGAGATTTTTGTCATTTCGGTAACTGTAGAGAGTATTTCAACTAACTCTATCTGGCTAATTAGCAGATAACAAACAACTTTGTTTTTATACAGGGAAACATCCATGTGAATTTTTTTCCTTTCAAAGATAATTTCAAAATAAGCTCATACTAGGATCTAATTTTAATATCCTTAATCTTGATATTCTCTTTTTTTCAAAACAAGTAATGTACTGAAAAAAATGACATTTAGATCCTTAGTAATTTAAAAGTTTTAGTTCTAATAGATCCTAATTACTTTGGAAACTACTTCTTGTTTTGTAGCTTTTTTTAAAAGATCAATTTCTCAAAATGTTCAGCTATTAACTCAAAATTAATAATAGGAGTTTCGAAGGGCATCTTTTACTGTCTATGTTTCATAAGAGTCATGGTATTTTGATTTATTTTTTCCCATAGACAGGAAAAAGGTTGGAATGTCTGAAATTTTATATCTGAAATATATGTCTTATACCAATTACCATCTGAAGATGGTGAAAACTTACAGTGAGCAGCAATGTGTCAAACTAGATTTGGTTCAATTATCCTTATCCTGAAAACAGGCAAAATGCTTTTCTTGAGGGGTGAAAAAATTATTTTAAATTATTTCCTGTAGTGCTAGAAATTCCAAAGATTTTCATTACTGTGGTTGTGTTTTCATGTGTGTTTGGGTGAAAGACAAAGTAAACAGGGGACTCAAATTTATGTATCACCTCTTTTTTGGGATTTTGCCGCCTTCTGAGGTGGGAGGTGAGTCTCTTGATGTTTACTCAAGAATAAAATTTAAACGTCTTTAAAATGTAGCTTTGCAGTTGATAATTCTTGCCAAAAAAAATATGGTAAGCTTCCTTTGGGAAGTGTGATTGCAGGACAGGTAACCATAACTAAACATAGGTACCAGTGCCATATCATGTGGTTTCACATGGCTCTAGGCACTCACAAATCTCTGCTTCATACTTTGTCTTTGTGGTTATTCTTTCTCAGATATCCAGCTCTGAGAATAAGTCTAAGTCTATGCTGTGGTTTTAAGTCATTGTGCCCTGGATTTTAAATTTTTCAATGCAGCTCTGCTAAATGAATTGCAATGGGCCCCTTTCAATTCAGGGGATCAAGAACTCCAGCAATATAAAACTCATGTTTAGCCTGAGATCCTAGGTCTGAAAGCACCAGTTCAAAAGTCCTATATATTTTTCATATGGTTTAGCTAATTATCTGTATGGTACTGTTGAAAACAAGACAGAAAATGTCCTTTTGACATTGAATGAAAACCTAACAAGCTACAAGCACTGTCTGTACTTTTACTTTTGTCCCTGGCATCTCTGGAAAGATAGAATACAGCTAAAGAGAATGTAGAGAAGGGCAAATATAATGAGCAAGAATGTGGAAAAAATCCCTTACTAGGAGAGAATAAAAATAGCATTTGTGTATCTTCTCTCTCGAATCAATGTGGTGCATGTGGTTTGTATAGAACTGACTTCCACCAAAACCTGCAATACTGTAATTAGAGAAAAACAGTACAACTAGTAGAGATTGAGATCCAAACAAATAAAGTACAGCACTTTTCCATATTGGGGGCAGGGAACTTCTGGAAGTTCCTCTGAGAGGGATCATAGCATCCGACAGTATCAGCAGGATAGAGGAGATAAGGCAAATTGTGAATAATAACTCCATAAATAGATGGAAAAAGAAATAGAAGGGGATAGTCCTTGCAATGCCAAATGATCAAAGATGCTCTGGAGTTTGAATATCAGTGAAGGGTAGAAAAGGACCAAGGTTGTGTGCCCTTCTTAAATACCCTCCAGTATCACCAGTCAGAAACAGACTTGCAGGGTAAATGGTCCATTGTTCTTTCCTGTCTGACACTGTACCCAACTCTCCAGAATTCTTCAGTGATATCAAGTCCTAAGTAATACAAGATAAGATGACATAAGAGCTCTCTGCTCCAAACTAGTGGAACAGAGACACAGTGGATGGATTTATTGGTACTAACTAAATATTAGACCAATGGTAAAGCTAATAAAACAAGTGAGATTTTTTTCACCCTGAACCCATAGTTCCACTGGCAACATCCTCTTCTCTGTGTTGGGACATACAAATTCCAGCACCACAAGGTGCTACAGAGTAGTTTTAAGTGCACCAATGTAGAGTATGGAATGTGAAGAGAAGGGAATTTTATCTTTTGTGTGGTTTTGGTTTTGTACATGTAGTTGAACATACTGCTATATTTTGTTTAGTTCGTGTGGATAACTGCTATCTTTAATTATTTGTGCAGGTGTATGCAATCTGAAGCAAAACGGTGATTAAAGCAATGAATGAGGATAGGCTTATAATGTGGTGCTTTTAAAGTAAGAAAGATAAATTATTTTGTTATTAATCTTTTTTTTATTCATTTACATATTATCAGACAAAAAGTGCACAGGGGGGAGAGTTTCCTATATTTCAGAAAATTGCAATTAAAAATGTATTAGTTATTAAGGAATGGTTGGCTTGTAATGTATTCACTTCTTTTTATCTATCTATTAGCTTCACATGTTTTATTAATATTTTTTTTTCCAAATGTACTAAATACAGCTGAAGCACAGTAGTAATGTAAATCATGATTACTAATTTTAAGATGGGCAAGGAACAAAATGAGCTATTTAAAATTTTCAGATTTTCTTTGAAGTTTGTGTTAAGTTTTCTTGTAATATTTGTCACAAAAAATGCTGTTCTCCCTCACTAGGTTGTTTGGTTGCTGAGTGGTAAATGGAATAACTATTGAATGCTTTGCAACATGATATACAGACCGTGTGAACTTTAATGTGTTAGGTTTGGTTTGGTTTATATGTTTTTACCTCTCTTTTTTACTACTTGTTGCATCGCTTGGAACTTTATAAAAATACTTAATACATCTTCTCTTTATAGGAAAGCCTTTCTCTCTATGATGTTTTCAGATTAGAGATATGTAAAATTGTTTCGTTTCACTAAACAATTTAGGACTGGCCTAATTAGGTTAGGTTATTTGAACAAAACTCATTATGTTAATTTTTCCCGTAAAATAGAAACATATGAGCAATTTCATGTCACTTCAGATGCACAGGATAGTGTGTTAATAGGCTTGAGTAAGCATGGTAGATTGTTGTTAAAGCAGTCAGAAGACAAGTCCTGTAATTTCAGATTTTTCTGAAGTAACATACGAAGAAAGTAATTTAAATTAGCAAAGAAGAATTCCTGCTTATTAAAAGGACTCTGTAAATAAACTATTTGAAAGATTCAGTCATGGCCTTAATGGCTGGCATAAGTGAAGATGGGAAAAGAATCACCTTTGTTGACTTCAGCAGAACAGTGACTGAGAACTTAACCCACATTTTGAGACAAGTTTTGAACAACTGTAGTTGTTCAAAAAGTACAAAAAGCTGTAGTCATTAAGAACCACTTTTTAATTTTGTTACTCATGAGGATGACTTACCCACATCCTTTCCTTTATAACTTAAATACAGTTTAATAGCATACTCTCTAGGATTTAGAATTTATATACTTTCTTTTTTCAAAATTAAGCCAAGGCACTGAAATTTTCCTTTCTTTAATGCCTGCAGCAGGAATATCTGACCCAAACTGGTATCTTGGTACAATGTTATTATTTTTTTTGCCAGTAGTATTCTCATTACAATTGTTCTCAGCACTTCTTTTAATCACCTCTTGGAAGATCTCAGGAGTCTCAGGCTCTGTCGTTAAAAGATTTACAATATCAGCACCTGATGTTGTTTTGCACCATTTGAGCTCTTCTCTGAGGAGGCACAAAATTACTTTACAGCTCTTAATTAAGCTTTGCATCATACCCACAAAATGGCACTAGTCTTAATTCAACGATGGAGACCACGAGGTACTGAGATGTTAAAGGATACCCCTGAAAGCAGGTTTTACTGGGAGCCAGCCGAGGACAGCAGCGCTGCAGCGCTACCCACCCTTGGTGGGGCAGCAACCCACACCACCATCCCCACAGATGGTTCACCCAGTGTCTGCTGCCTCCTTCCTGGCCACTGCTGCAAAATGACCCTGGTGAATCAAATCACTTTTTAGTACATTTCTGACATTACCTTTTTGTAACCCCTTTGATAGAATGAGGTCAGGGATAAGGATGTTGACAGGAAATAATTCCTCCTGGGGAGGATAATGAGAAGTCGCTGTAGGGACAGAGGACAGAAATTTTATTTGTGGCCAGTTGGGAATCAAGTATACCCACACTGGATTTTGGATACTTTGGCTCCTCCTGTTACAATCTGCTACTTGTGTGAACTCTGTGTAGCTAATGCTGGAATTTTACTGCCCCCTTAAACTTCCAGGTATTCCTGCAGTCATTAGACTGCAGAGAGAGGAGAAAAGTATGTATATGATTATAATTATAATCCTATACTTAATTTTAAACCCACAAAATTTTAATTTTAAAAGCACAAAAAATTCACATAAATTCTACTTACATTATTCTAAGTTTTTTCTACCAAGAAAGTTTGAAGTGTAATGAGCTAAAATCAGTAGTAAACTCTTCAGCTTGGTTTGTTTACTTCTGAGCTGCTTAATACTATTATTTACAAAACTGCTTCGATAAAAACATGAAGTCATCTGAACAAATAAGTAAAATACTTTTCCCCCAACTGATTCGTGAATAAGCTTTTACAAAGTAAACTCAGTCTGACAGCTGCAAAAAATGCATTCATCTAAGTCTGCATAATTCAAGGCCCACGCATTTATAAAATCTCCTAGTGAGGGAAATAAAACTAGAATCTATATTTCTGAAGGAATTGAATGTTTTCCAGAATACAGAGAATGCACTTTAATTTATTACATGTGTTGGAAAGACAGACTGGAATACTACACTCTTTGGAAAGCAGTAATCATAGGAATAGTATGGTCATTCTATATTGTGGTTTTTTCTGAGCTAAGAGGAGCTCCTCAGACAGTCCTTGGAGGTGGAATTAACTCTAACTTTGGAGTCTTGAGTAGTAACTTCCAGACCACTTCTTGGAGCTTATTCTGACCTAAGATGTCATAAAGTTCTACTTTATGACAATGTTAGCTGTGAGCCTGCACACAGAGGGTGAGATTTATAAAGAAATACATCCATTAAAAAACTGTGTATGTGCTTTTCTATATGTCTGTTTCCCTTTTAAAATTTTTAGGACAGTGATAAAATCAAGACCAAACCCAGATGATTATATTGACTACTTGTGTCAGAAACTTGCACTAGAGACTAAGGAAATTTCACTGAGTAATGGTGCTGATCTATAGAGATTATTTCTATACCTGTTCTGTCAAGTACCAAACTTCTCAATGTTTTTATATTACCTATGACAGTTTTCTTTCTCTGACATTTCAAGATCCTCAAATATCTCTAGGATGCTGCAGGAGATGTGTTTTTATCATTGGAAATCACATTTTGTGTAGCTGATATATTTTAAGCTCCATGTGTTAGAGGATAGAGTGCTTTTAATGAACTAATGAGCCGTATGTTTATTAATATAATTAAAGATAGCTTACCACTGCAAAACTTAAATTTGAAAAACAAACAATGAAATAATAACTGTCTTTTTGCTGATTTGAGCCACCATTTGAACAAAACTCTCAGACTATCTTACTTTGTGACATATGTCAGAGTTCCTACTTGTCACATTCACTGTAACAGTGAAAACACCAGCCCTCCTGAAATAAAAATCTGAATTTCTACACAGTCCTTCAGATACTCTAATAATATACCTTTAAGTGGACCATGCAGTTAGTATTATATATATATGTAATTATATGTGTATATATACTTTTTTTTTGAGGTTTTTTAGGAAATTTGAAAATATGTATTTTATACTTCTTTTGGAAATACCTGGAGGGTCTTTTTCTTGCTTTGTTTCTGTGGTCCTTGAAAATTCAAACAGCTAAGTACCCCTTAAATACTAAAAATCTCCACAGTTCAGTGTGATTGCTAATGAATTCTTTCTCTTTCCTAAAGAGAAATCTAGAAGACTGCATAAAATCTTTTAATACTACTGCACGGGTGACTGAATTAGAATGCAATTGTTTTAGGGAAAAGAAAGAATATAAATAATTGATCTGGTGTTAACAATTTTCAACTATTTAAATACAATGTTTAAAAGGAGGTTCTGAAATTATCCAGTTTGAAAAGGATTTAGGGAAAAAAATTGGTTTTTTAATAACCCAAATTTTTTTTATTAGCTTTTAATTTTGGAAGGAAATGTTAATTCACCAGGAAGAAAAGACATTTGATAGACATTTTTACTTTTCCTAGAAATTTGGTTCACTGAATTTTCAGTACATACATTTAATTATAAAATTTGAAATTTTGCATATCAAAATTCAAAAAGTGGAAATTTTGCATATCAAAAAAGAAGAGGGTTCTCATATAATATTTTAGTTATTCTCTTGTTTCCATTATTGTCCATGGGACGTTTCACACAGATATATATATTTTGGGAAATGTCTTGATTAAAACATTGATGGAAAGAAAAATTAAATTTAATTTTATTATGATAGAGATGTTTAAGAACTTTGGGAGAGGATGCCTGTATTTCAGATAAAAGAATATTATCTATGGCGCAAAAAAGCTTGATCTATGGTATTTCTTCCAGAAGCCATCTATTCTCTTCCTTGTCTCTGAAAAAAAAAAAAAAAAAAAAGAAAAGCTGCCTCTTCTGTAACCTGCCCTATCAAAAGCATTCATAAAATAGTCTAAAACAGACTGAGTTAAGGAGACCTGCTGGCTCATTAAATATATCTCTAGCTCTTGAAGATTATGGCTAGCTTTGAATTGAAGCAATGCATCTTTCTGTCATTTAGTCAGAAAGACTAAATTTTTCTGGGTCTCATTTTGCTGGGTCTCTGTGAAGTTCCTTAGCATCCTCTCAAGCATGAGCTCCTCTAAAAATTTTGCATGATTTGAGAAATTTTTCTACTTCATAGTTTGGATGCAATTACAGACCACTGAAATAAATAAATAAATACAGAGTAGTTAGGTGTTATGGACTGTGGAAGGGTCCAAAGCCCTGCCACTTTTCCAAGGTAAGCATCACAGCATACAGGACAAACTACCTGGCAAACCCAACATTACCTTGTGAATAAGAAACATTTGTCACCATCAACAGGCTCCACTCTTAATTGAAGTGCCTGTTTTGACATGTTTTATCACAGATTTAATGGACCAGAGAATCTTGTCCTACATCTGGTGTATCTCTATCCCTCCCTGGTTTGGTTAAGTCTGGAATGGGCAAAAGGGTAATCAAGTATGTCTGGAGAGACTGAGCTGACCTAATGAACATATGTCGGAGTTAATGAACGTTTCCATGGACTTTGTCAGCGCACATCCTAAGGCAATTGTAGGCACTGAGGGGCTGTCATTTTCTGAGCTGCAAAGTTGTTCAGTTCACTTGCTTCAGCAGTAAGTCACTCCAGTTAGTGTTTCTATTAATAACTGCATTTAAAGTACCTCTAATTTTGCTTGGGGGTTGAGCTTTTGTTGGGGGCAGAATGCTTCACTGCTTGATTATTGAGATCCGTAACTGCATGCTGCCAAGTGAGACCAAATGGCTTCATTTCCTTCATATTTCATTATTTCCTTAAATCTCCTGAAGTTTTACAGATGAAAGAAAAGAAATTGTAAGAATATATGCATGTGGAGTGTTACCTTAGCACCAAGTCTCCTTATACTGAAGGACTGCTCGCTGTCTGTCTCATTTCTTCTCTGCCAGGATCAGCTCTTATTCCCAGTCTAGCTCTGGCTATGCAGCCTCATGCAATATCTATCCACTTGTTCCCTTGAATAACATTGCAAGGTTTTATTTTCGTGTCTGAGTATATGGGAGGGTGAGAGAGTCCACCAAGATGTCAGTGAGCATATGTCTACTCCAGTGTCTGGGGTGTTTTTGCAACACAGATGTGCCAGCTTTGCTATCGTTTTATGTAAGCATGAGAACAACTTACCTCACTAAAATAGCCACAGTGGAATATGGTTATTTTAATTAAACTGTAAGTTATTTTAATGAAGCTCTATGGCTTTCTCATGACAGCAGATTTCACTCATTCTTTAGGATAGTACGAACTCACCCAGGCTGAAACTGCATACACAGAATATTCACAAATCCTCTGAGAATGAAGAGTCAACTGCAGCACACTCTACTTCCTTGCTTAGATAAATGGCATCGTCTCTGACAACAGTGGGGGTTTTTTTGTCATTGCTTTTCTTCCTTTTAACTAAACTACAAAAGATGTACTACAATTTTGCCATCAAAAAAAAAAAAATTATTTTGCCAGCCAAATAATAACATGTATTGGCTGAGTGGTGGAAAGGCAATTGCAATTCAGTGGAGAAAAATGTAGAATGATGCACTCATTGATGGAGTTATAACTGATACTTCTGGGAAAATGACAGCTTATGCTCTTTAGCAATCCAAGGAGTAAAAAGTGTTAGGAATGTTTAGGAAAGGGAGAACAAATCTGAAAACCTTGTTTCTTCTTTGTACAAAGTCCAGGAACTCCTCAACACAACATGCAGCTCTGGTTGCAACAACAGTGCCCATAGAATGTTGCTATGTCTCCCTCAAAAGCAACAGTTGTGAAAAGTAAAGAAACTGTCAACACAAAGAATTTACATAAAAGAAACAACCATAGTGAAGCTTTTTGTTTACAGAAGAGAGATGCTGAGAGAGGTATGATATAGTTCTATGGAACTGTAGGCATAGAAAAGGTAAATAACAACTGTTCAATCGTCTTTCACGTGAGTTAAAGGCATCTTTTTAAAATAGTAGGGGTCATAGTTCATGTAGATTGAAAACGTAGCAGGACAAACACATGAAAGAAAAATTCACTCAAGCCTAAAAACCCACAAAATCATTTTTTCTAGCCCTGAAAGTCCAGAGAAGCTATATACATACGCTGTCAGATATCCCAAGGAAGCACACATCTGATTTATTCCTTTCCCAGGCATGTGTTCCTGTCCACCCTAAGAAACAGATTATTGGGTTTTATGAACCTTTGGTCTGATATGATGAATTGCTTCAATGAAATCAAAAGGGATATAGTTTCTTTTCCTTTAAAATATATAGACTAATTTATGAGGTTTTATGTCTCTTTTTGTTCAATTTAAGCATATTTTACTGAATGAATTGCAAAGAATAGTATGAATAACACATAATACATATATAACCACCTCTCAAATCTAAAGATACACACATTTTTTCTTTAAAATAATAAAAACTGCACTCCTTCTTTCCCCATATTGTTGTCCTTATAGACCCTTTGAGATAGAATTCCCCTGTAAGCCACGGCTTGCATCATTCAGTCCTTACGCTACCAAGAGGCACTAAAAGGGCTGTTACTCTGCAATGTTACATTTTTCAAACAATCATAGAATGGGTCAGGTTGGATAGGTCAGGACTACCACAGTGGATCCTCTGATCCAACCTCCCTTCTCAAGCAGATTCATCCTAGAGTACATTTCACAGGATTAAGTCCAGATGGTGCTTGAATAGGAGCTTGTGGAGGCGGGAGACTCCACAACCTCCCTGGGCAACCTGTTCCAGTGCTTGGTCACCCACACAGTAAAGTTCTTCCTCATATACACACGGAACTTCCTGTGGATCAGAGTCTGCCCACTGCCTCTTGTCCTCTTGCTTGGCACCACCAAGAAGAGCCTGGCTCCATCCTCCTGCCACCCTCCCTTTATAGATACCTGTACACACAGATAAGGTCCTCTCTGAGGACCTATCTTCTTGAGGCTGAACAGGTTCAACTCTCTCAGCCTGTCCTTGTGAGAGAGATTCCCTTTAGTATCTTTCTTGCCCTCTCCTACAGCTGCTCCAGGAGCTCCATGTCTCTCTCGTCCTGAGGAGCCCAGAAATGGACATAGCACTCTACATGTGGCCTTACTGAGGTCTGTGGGAGTAATCTTACTTGCTGCCCTACTCCCTCTTTGCCCAGTACTGAATTCCACTATTTCATGGGCATTAGAGCCAAGGCTGCCCACAGTCCCAAATCTCCATCAAGACCTTCTCTCTTTGTTGGTGTGAGGTCAATCAGCATGGCATTCCTTGTGGGATCATCCACTACCTGTGGCAGGAAGTAGTTTGACTCTAGCAGAGAAGTGCCGGTGGTTCCTGATTCTTCTGAGTACTCTTTCTCATGCAGGATTGCCACACAACCAAGAGCACACCCCAGGTAAAATTTTTTCAGTTTCAGGCTCTCTGCACAAGAGATTTGGTGTAATTCCTACCCTCTTCTCACAAACCCTCCCAGGATGCTCAATAAGCTCTCCTCTTCACACATTTGGCATGTTACAAAAGAAACTAGACAGAATACTCAATCATTTCATTTATTTTATTGATCCAGTTGACATACCAGCAGCTAGGCACCAGAGAGAAAAGTGATCCAATGCTGGTCAAAGATGAACATAGATGAGTACTCATGCAGAACTGCCCATGAGTTAATTATATTTATTACTTCTCCTTCTTCAGACAAAGACAGAAATTGCCATTCTGTACTCCTCTTGGACAAAGTTACTTGGGTGACTCAAAGGATAGTAATGATATTTTAACACAAATTGATTATGAAAAACTTCAGTTGGCAATTAGTAAGGAAAATATAAAGGAAATAAGCCTCTTTTTTGCTTTCCATTGTTTCTCTATAGAGGTGATTACTGAATATCCATAAGCACAGATGAAATGTCTCAGAAGATTTTGGATTATGCATAGAGAAGGGCCACAGGTAAAGTCTCAATTTATTCCAATGTGCATTTAGCTCAGTTGTCTTTGCACAGAAAACCAACAAAAAAAAGAGAGAAAAAGGAAATTTATTGTTATGTTTATGCTTACTGCAACACTTGCTATTACTCTGTCTCTTGTGAGGTCTGGAAATGTTATTTATTTTGTCTCTGGTATCAATACCAATCACAGCAGGCAGGCATCTGCTTCAAAAAAGTCATGTCTCAACTGGCTCTTCTCAATGACAAAATCAGCACAAAGGCCAAGGACTCAATAGAAATGAAACCACAACCTCTGTCTGGTCATTCCTGGTCAGGGTTGAGGTAATATGGAAGGATTATTACTTCAACTGCATGGTACTTGTTCTGCAGAAAAATTGACTATTTCAATCTTCTTCCACAAAAAACTTTTGTGGACATTATGCTATAAAAGAAAGAGAAAAGGGGGGAAAGAGAGAAAAAGAAATTGACTGTGCTCCTAGTTGCAGTAAAATCATTTGTGGCATACATCTATTTGCTTATTTCTCTTCTGCAGTCTGTAAGCTTGATCAGTGCAATAATTATATTGTATAGCTTTATTACACCATTTCTTTTAAGGTTTATATGAGCCCAATAAAAAATTACTACAATAGAAAAAGGTTAAATATTATATGCACGTGCATGGTTCAACCCTCTCTGATAAAATGGGGAAAAAACTCCTCAAAGTAGACCTAAATATGCTTTTGCACATGTTGTGCAAAATGCAAAATACAGTAGTGCATGGTTCTCAATGAAGTATAAAGGTTGCAAGACTGTTCTTAACAGTGCAGGAAGTAAGAAAGAGATTAAACTAGAAATTTTGGCAATGCAAGTATGAAATGTGGCCACAGAGCGTTCCAAATGCCCTCTCCAGAGTGATGGCAGAAGAGCAAGAAATCCCACCCACCAGAAAGTCAATTGACCATTTGCAATGAAAACCTGGGATAGCTTATGGTTATACAAAATGAGGTACTGATGGTGCATTTAATGAAATAGTAATAATCCTCTGGAGACAAGGAAATTTTAGGACTTTATCAGGGAACATCTTTGGACAAGACATGGAGAATGGCTAAAGTAGTTATTAAACTATCCAATTGTTTGTTTGTTTATTCATTTATTCAAAATAGAAAAGCCTGTCATGAAATATTTTTCTTTTAGATTAACAGTCTTTCTGGAATATGTCAAATATTAAAAAATGTCAAATAAGTTCATTTATTCAAGCAGTTCTCACTGAGCACTTAAGGAACTTTGCTGCTAGACTTAGCACAAAAGATGAAAGGCAGTATACTTAAAGTTGGTGGTTGTGCTCTATAAGCTGTCATCCATTCCTCTGCTGCATTCTGAAGATTTTCTTTTTTCTACTTCCTCCTAAAATAATCTTGAATTGCTCTTTGCAGATGCAATTCAATCTATTTTAACTTGATAAAGAAATCATATTTGAATGTCATCTCAAGAAACCATAACAGGGGAAACCAACCTGATGAAAAACAGGTTTTCTTTATACCCAAATCTAATCTACAATTATTTTACTTATAATTCTTCTATTTAAAGTAAATTCCCAGAGCTGGTGCCTCCAGTACAGTAACAGCTGTTATTCTGTTAGAATAATTGTCCTAATAAAAGTTTCTAAATAGAAGATGAAATAACTTCACACATATATAAGAGCCATTAAGAACATGGTGAAACATATTATAACTCTAAGTTTCTCTTGCAATCAGTTTTGTCCTAAAAGCAATCTTACACTTATTTCATATATATATACATATATGTGTGTAAATATATATATATATATATATATATATATATATATATATATATATTTGCCAAGATTTTTACTCTGAGTGCCATTTTACACTCCTTTAGTTAGAGGAACTACTTGAATAAAAAGCAAGTGGATAAAACTAAAATTTTCAATTGTTTTAGTTCTGTAAGACTAAATATAATAGAATAAATGTGTGTTTTATACACTGAGTTTACCAGACAAGATGCAGAACACATACAGAGAGATTGATCGAGCTACACATTTTTCCTCTGCAGAATATTGCCTGGACTTTGTTATCTGCTGCACAACATTACTGAGGGATTAGAATGAGTGGAGACGGCATTAAAATGTTAAAATTTTGTTCTTCAACTATGAAGCTGACTTCACCTATATTCTGAAAGTTCACCAATCTTATTTAAAAGAGACTTTTTTTTCCTATTGTTACTTAATCAAAATATTAAATAACTCTTTACATTTACAAAGAAGAAAATCAGTCTAGATTTCTTCTTATTTTCTGTGTTCTGTGATACTACCTGAGTCTTTCAGTGGTATTCACAACAAAACACAGCAATAGAAACGCACAGTGAGATGATTTAGGAATATATTTTGGACTTACGTCTGAATTATTTTGGTTTTATGAGTTTAATTCCAGCTTCTATAGCTTTTGCAAGTGCCTTTGGGGTAGCTGCACTTCATGAATTTGTCAGATTCTTATTTCAATTACACTGTTATCAGGTTGGCATAATTTACCAGCTACTACAGGTATAATTTCTGATTTACATTAATATTAGTTTAGCAAGAATTAGTCCACAGCTATTCTGGAAGGACATTCTAAAATGCCTCATGCCTGTCAGCTAATTATGTCTTTGAAAGCTTATATTTTTAACATAATAGGCACTAAAGCATGCATTTATGTAGTTATATTTTACAGATATATATTTGGGAGTTTTTTTAATTCCTAAATTATAGAAGATTGTTCAGGCACTTGCATATTATTGACTGGTACTATTCTTCCTTTCTTTCATTCCAGCAGAATTACAGAATGAATTTTAACAATAAATTGTTACCATGATATAAGGGAAGTTGTTGCAGACTTTTCACTAAAATTATGTGCCACAAGAGAGAAGGCAGTAGAAAGTAATGAGATGAAAACTAATTCTTTAGTCATAAGAGTATGACTCTATTACCTTCTAGATGTTATCTATCTTTACACCAACAATTAAAAACATTTCTGCAGAATGCATAACATATTTAACTATTTCTGTGGATGTTTATTTTGAAAGCACATACAAAGTAAAGATATGTAAACTAGACAAAGCAAAGAGATTTTGTGATCAGTACTGCAGCTGAAGGCCAGTGAATGATGGTGACCCCATCCAGAAGACACAATTGCTGCTCTGAGACAGCAATCCATTAAAAAGACTGATCAAGCAGGAAAAATCTTCCAGAGCTACACTTTAAACATTTTAAATGTAACAAAATTATCACTGAAATTATGGTATATACAGTAGCTCACTTCTGTATATTCTCTCTAGAATTTACAGACATAGAAAAAAGGTCGTAAGATAGTATTATTAAGACTCCCCAAGTTATCAAAGTTTCCTAAGTCCTCTATTAGTTCTTATTTATAGGCTATCAGTCCATGGGTGTTCTTTAGAAAGAATTTGTTAGCTTTTTTTCATGTTACTTCTCTTTTCATTTTTTTTCTGAAACCTGTAAGACAGTAGATAAGGCAATTAATAAAAGGTGCAATGGGAAAATAATCACATTTAGGTGACAGAAATTTAGTAGGATATAACCAGACCCTGCAACTGAGATCCCAGTCTTCATTAGAGCACTCATCTACCTCAACAGTTCTTCCAATGGGCAGATTTTTTCCATGTCCCTTTTCAGCAATATCCTAGAATCGTAGAGTCATTTAGATTGAAAAAGACCTCTGAGTCACAGAGTCCAAGTATCAGGTTATTAAGCCACATCCCCAAGTGCCACATCCATATGCTTTTTGAACACATCCAGGGATGCTGATTCCATCACTTCTCTGGGCAGCCTGTTCCAATGTCCAACCATTCTTTCTAAAAAAGTGAAAAAAAAAAATTAAAAAACTAAGTGTCTGGGAGATTGACGATTGACTCCCACTCACTGCTACCTCCTTTCAGGTAGAAGTAGAGAGGAATGAGATCTCCCCTAAGCCTCCTTTTCTCCGGGTTAAACACCAGCAGCTCCCTCAGCTTCTCCTCATAAGCCCTGTATGCCAGGCCGTTCACCAGCTCAGTTGATCCTTGCAGTGAGGACCTCAATGTCATTTTTGAGAGGCCCCAAAACTGAGCAAAGGATTCAAGATGTGGCCTCAGCAGTGCCAAGTACACAGTCACTGCCCTGGTCTAACTGGCCACTATTCCTGATACAAACCAGGATGCCATTAGCCCTCTTGGCCACCTGGGCTCATGTTCAGCCGCTGTTGATGAGCATCCCAGGTCCTTTTCCACTGGGTATCGTTCCAGCCACTCTGCCCCCAGCCTGTAGCATTGCTTGGGGTTGTTGTGACCCAAGGGCAGGACCTATCACTTGGCCTCATTTAATCCCATATCTTCGGATTCAGCCCACCAGTTCAGTCTGTTCAGTCTAATCCCTCTGCAGAGCCTTCCAACTGCCTTTTCTTCACTTTCACATAACCAGCTAAAAAATACGACCTTTCTAGGTTCAGAGCTTTATACAGCTTTTCCAAAATTCAGCAAGATGCTGGGCCTTCTTTGACTCCATTTTCACAAGCATCTATATTATAAATCTTCACAAGCATCTTATCATTTGTCCTGTCATCTTTGCTTGAAATACATCCTGTTGACAACACTGCTTGGAAGCACTGGTTTTGATTTCTAGTCCCTTGAAACACATTGAAATGTAAGTGCTGCATGTGCAATGATGTACACTTTAGGGTTACTGATACTAAGCCTTTTATTTAAAAAGCATTTGTAATGACTACTACTTCACACAGCTACTGATGTAATCAGGGTCCTAAAAATAAAATCTACTTATCTATCTAAATGGATAAGGTTTACTGTGTTTTTTAATTATAGTTATCTCAGTAATATTCAGAAATATTAGTTTTAGGAAAAAAAAACTTAAAAGCATTTTTTTAAAAAAAATCAAAACTATGTAACTAAATGCACATTTATCTTCTTTTGATTCTACCTAAAAAAAAGGATAAAAAGTGATACTTGAGAGTACTTGCAGAGCATGACTGCAAGGAAAAAGGGCAATATTCAAGAATGATAGACACAGAAAGCTTTATCAAAATATATCTTGTTTAAACTGAAAGGACTTTTTTATTCAGAAATGCATTCAAACAACTTAAAGATCATAATTCTCACCATCTATTGCATTATTAATCAAATAATTAAAACATAACTTCATTTTGTACACATATCAAGCAAAATATTTTTTTCTTTCAGTTTTACAGCAGATTCTTCTGTCTGAATATCTGGTGCTGAATATTTTTTGGCATGAGCAGGTGGCTCAGTATCAAAATTAAACTAAACAGATTAAATTGTAATATGCATACATTAGAAACACTTCTTGTCTGTATCAAGAGTATGCTCCAATTCCAGCTAAAGGCAAAAAAAACTTACCGTTTAACATTTAAGAGCTATACTAGACTCTAAGACTCATCACTATAACAACAATATAAAACTCGCAATACACACCTAAGAAAACATACTGTAAAGCAGTATTCTTTTTTTGTGCTCTAAGAATATGAATAATCAACTGAAGAATTCCATAAGCAGTCACTGCTTCCTATAGAATAATGAAGTTTCATCTTTTGATCAGAATCATCAAAGCTCCAGGACAAAGTGAGAGGGCTCCAGGAATGCTGTAATATGGATGTTCAAAATTACAGCTTTTTATAAACTGCATACTGAGGAAAACAAATAATTAAGGTGTTTTTCAAAACCTTGGTCAGAATCTCTAAAGGATCTGCAGCAATGGTTGCTACTTTCTTTAATAGGCTTTGAATTCAGTCTTAGGGCCTGATATTGTGAGATCTTCTTCCCACTTTGCCAGACAGTCCTTCAGTAGCAATGTATATCACAGGGATTGTTTTCTGAGCATGATACATAGTCCTCTGATTTATCTGGATGTTTAGATTTCTTTGTCCTTTGATGTGTTCAGTCATAAGAAGAATTCTAGAGCAGTAGCCATTTGTCACTGCTCTGACAGTATCAAAGCCACCAGCTCAAGGATATCTCAGTGCTCCCATACCAACCCTGTGAGCCGTGCTGGCAAACAGCACAAAGGTGGCACAGTGGCATTGATGCTGCCTGGGTCCTCTGCCCCACAACTTACAAATGTTGAAATAGCCCTACAACCAAGTGTCCTCATGTGCCAGCACCAGCCTCAGAACTTATGTTTGTCACCTGTAGCATGGTGATCCCCTATCTATGGTCCTGCTCATGCAGACCCAACTCAGAGCCACAAGTACCAGATTAGAGCTTTTTGATGTGCAGCTTCTTCCAATTCAAAATCATCAGTGACAATTTTAACACAGTCTTAAGGAAAAGTCTTTTCCGCACAGACTTCTCATCTGATTTTTTTTGATACACAGTGTGGGAGTTTTATTCCTCACATCTGTTGGGAGGGCAGCAGTGGAAAGTTTTAATAGCATCTCTCAGTCACTAAGACAACTCTGTTTTAACCCTCTGTGCAAATGCTTAACACCTACCTCTTAAAACAGCTGTCATGTTCTTTTGGGGTTTCTTCTGTGATTCTATTCCCAAATTTTCTTTATTATTGAGATTAAAATCAGTGGCTGTTTATTTTGAGAATCTGAAATGGTTTTCGATTTCCCAGAAGTGATGCAAGCAGGTGAGGCATAACTTTCATGTTTATCACTAAATCCACTAGAAAACAACTTAGAAAACATCTTTTACAATACCCTTTCAACTTTTCTGCCTGTTAGAAAATGGAAATAACTTTAGACCTTCATACCCTTCTCTGATATCTCCCTGAAGTTTGTTTTTTTTTTTTCCCTTGATTAGGCAGTCCTCACAAGCCACCTGTCCTGCAGAAGGCGATGGCTTCATTTTTTTTTCCAGTGCAATACCAAGGTAGGGCTGGGCTGCAGCTGATAACACCTTGCCCACACTAAGCCCTGCCCTGCTGCCAGCCTGGGCTCAGCTGGGCTCTGCTAGGCCCTGTCCCAGCAGGGCTGGGCCTTGCTTTAATGCAGCGCTGGCTGAGCTGAGTCCGCCCCCAGTGTGGCCAGATCAGCCCGCAGTGTGCTGCTGCTGCTGCTGCTGCTGCTGCTGCTGCTGAGTCCTAGCCTGGCTGCTGAGACACCAGCCTTCGCTGCAGTGACTTCTGGGCAGGCCGAAGGGAAGCCATGAGCCCACAGCTGAAATTGAACAAAGCAGGAGCCAGAGACCTGGCATGCAGCCAGAGCAGACACTGCTGTTCTGGCCGGCCCCCTGAGATCCTGACACAGCACCCCCAGCATGGCCTGAAAATCCATCACTGTGAGTGCTTCGGTCAATACCCCTGGCAGAAAAGCACATGACCATCTGCAGGGCCCAGGGGAGATTTTAACTCTTTTACTGCACAGACAAGACTTGGAGACCTTCAATCCGCTCTGGAGAGGAGAGAAAAGGACAGAGTGAAGATACATAGAGAAACCACATGAAGATGCCAAAGTCAGTAAAGGAGTTAAATGTCGGATGGAGGGAGAATGGGGGGCTGCCTTAGTCTTGGGCTGAAATTCTTTTAAAGGCCACGGGGGTGGACTATGATACACTGAAATAGCCTTTTAATAAATGGAAACAGGGAATGGGAGGATGGAGTTTTCAAAATGTAGATATAAGCAATGGCACCCATGCTGAAGCATGCAAATGTTGAAGCTGTGATCCCATGAGAAGTTTGAACAGAGAGAGAGGAGAATGATGAAGACCCTTTGCACACAGGGAAAGAAGAAGAAGACCTCTCTTCTGAGAGATGATCTCAGAAATAGATGAAGAGAACTTTCGTTTTTGAACAGTTCTTCCTTAAAATAGTACCCCATAAGTTGGCATGGCCCATAAACACAGCTGTGGGAAGGCTGAAAAAAGATGGGAGGGACTTCATGACTGCAGATTTCTGGGCGGCTGCTATTAATGGAAATTAAAGAGAAAGACCTGTTCTTGTGGAGACATCTCCATGGCATGGCAAGAGAAACTCCTCTTCCTAAGAGAACTGATACAAGACTACTTTAGAAGTGCCAAACTGACTGAAAATCCCAAGTTTTGTCTCTTTACATTGTCAGTGAGAAAGAAAATGGGGGGCGGGGGGGCAGGAAGGAGAAGTGTTCTGAAGGCTTTATTATGATTCTTACTATTCTTTAAGTTCTGTTTATAAAGTTTTCTTCATACCATTTAAAGTTTGAGTCTGCTTTGCTCTTCTCCTAATCCCACCTTGCAGCAGGAAATGGGTAAATAAATCAATCCTAGTGGGTACCCTGGTGATTTTGGCCATCACTAAACCTACCACATTATATGGTGCATTGGCCATGAAATCTAAAATTGGCAAACCAAAACCACAACACAAGGTTTTCACAGAGGTACTAAAAGGATGCTTAGAGAGGTTCATGAATTGTTTTCAAAGCTATGTGCTACTGACAACTCAAAAAAGTCATGAAATCAACTTCCAGCACACTGGTAAAGAAGTATTTGGAACCAAGAGTCTCTTGTGAGCATTTTCTTAATGGCAGGTGGTGGAAATGTTTACAATCTTTAATTTTCATTATGTAGGATTGTAATCTTTTAAGAAATTCCTCTTTTCTTTTTACAGTTTTTTAAGCTCTTCAGTGCCTTGCCATTTCTTACTCTCGATACTTCAGAATACAATTTACCTTCATAACAATGAAAGAACTGCCATGCATAATTAAATGAAAGTTTCACCCAACTTGAAATTCCATGTCTGATGGTGTCAATTAATGTGTACTTAGGGAAAATCACAGGAAACAGGACAAATGTAACATGATTTTCCCTTGCAAAATCTTTAAAATAAGATTATCTTTAACACCAGGAGATCAGGAGCAACATTATAATGCTTGTACCTCCAGTGCATGCGTCCTAGAAGATAACAACAGTTTTCTTGTCCACTTCAGAAAAACAGAGCCTTTGAAAGGGCGAAGAGCATCTCATTAAAATTGCTAGGAAAAAAAATATTTAGAAACAAAGTTGCTTATAAATGATCTTTAATTTTCTTCTTTCAGGATTCAATACACAAAAAAACCTCTATTCAAGTAAGAGGCAATTTAGCAATAAATCATATGAGGATGAAGCAGTTACTCCTTAATTTAACCAGAAAAAAACCTGTTAAATGAGACAAAATTAACCTAGCCAATTACATCCTGAT
The DNA here is from genome assembly GCA_024362935.1 of Setophaga petechia. Lineage (NCBI taxonomy): Eukaryota > Metazoa > Chordata > Aves > Passeriformes > Parulidae > Setophaga > Setophaga petechia. The sequence continues at coordinate 34,838,688 of JANCRA010000008.1, forward strand.
TCAGAATTCATGATTCTGTAAAACTGCAGCTGTCCCAGTGGTGGTTAGCTGAAATAAATAAAAGAGTTTGTCCACTTTAAATATGTGCAATACCTATTTCTCACTGCTTCATCTAAGTTTTTATTAACTGGCACTGGTTATTAAAGTCTTATATAAAACAGTCTTACATTCAAATGCAGTGTTGTTCTCCATTTGGAATGAGTCTTTAATTTCTTTTCGGCTATGAGTATTCCTAAATGCAGCAGTATGAAACTTTGATTTCATGAGATGACAGAATTATTTCATTCCATTTTGCAATGAAACCTCCGAATACTAAAGTTCTCTGAATCAAATGTTAAAACAAGTTATATTTCATATTGATCAAACATTGAATATAAACAATGCTGAAACATTTTATTTCATTTTTGAAGTTTGTTTTTTTTGAGGCACAAAGTTATGTGCCTCAATCCAGTTCAAAGAGGATATTTTCTTCACCTATTCTGTTTCTTGTTGCTAACAGAAAATATTGTATTTAGAATTACATTTCTGATAATACATTTTCTCTCTGTTTCTCTTATTTTTCATTCCTGTCTAAATAGTACAAATCCAAAGTCTGCTGTCCTTTACCACTCCACACATCAGGAAAGCATTACTTCAGTCTCTCACAAGAGTGCCAGAACAGGGGTGTGTAGGGTAAATAGGCATGTCTATTTGAGCAAAGGTGGCAAGGGATAATAGAGTTAGGAACCAAGGCTGCAGACTAAAGAAGATGCATCTTGCTTAGCAAATAAGGCACAGAGATGGTTTCAGCTTATTTAAAAACCTCTCCAATAGCCTCTGCACAAATACTTAGGGATCATAAGTTTCTGTTCCAGTCAAGTCTTCTTTCTCCTGCAGCAGCCAGTGACTGACTGTCTGGGGAATTATTTCCTGATTGCTCTGGAAAAGGCCATTCCACAGTTAGGCAATAGCTCACTGCAATCTGCTTGTTTAGCTTGAAAAAAAATGGTGTGCAGAATTTAGAAAATCTTTGATGGAAATATGAAATTCTAGGAGATAAAGCACAGAGAAAATCAGTGTGAGTTGAAAAAGAAGACAGTTCATACTGATGTATTTCAGTAACTTTCCTTGTAATATAAGCAGATCTTCTAGACAAAGGGAAAGCACTGAAACCAATGGTTAGGTTTTTCTTAAATCTGGCTGAAGAATTAAATATCTAATTAGGATTCTCAGTCAATGCTATCTTAATTGACTAATGCATCATTCTGTTAACACTAATGGTAAATTAAATATGCTTGATCGATATTCAAACAATGAATTCTGGTTAATTGACGTTGATCTTAATGGGCATTACTTTAAAATATTAGCTGATGTACATCCACAGCTGTGGGGATAACATATTACAATATTAATTTTCAAGATATCATTTGCAAGAAACATTAGTGAGTAGTTAGTGAGATTTCCTTATATATGAAGAGGAATTGCAACCAGTCATCTCAGAAAATAAAATTAAATTATCCCCGCACAAATAATATATTATTTTCCTCATTACATTATTTTTCCTTTTCCTTTAAAGTGACTACTCTGAAAAATTAAAGACTTCTAAATCATAATTTACAAACTCTGGTGAATTATGCTCACATGTAAAATGAATTAAGTGAATTAATGAAGAAAAACAATTACAGTAAAATGCAAGTACAGACAAAGAAAGCTGTAGACTAAGGAGTTGAGATCAGACAGCCAACTGTTGGAATCTGAAGGCTCTTAATGCCTTCTGAGTGGAAGTTAGAACCATTCAGATTGGAATTTCCAAAAGAGAATATCCACAATTAATATCTCATTTTCTAGCTGCTTGAGAAGAGTCAGCTTGAAGGAAAAAACATTCAATGGATGATCCCTAGCCCTTTCTGAAATTTCTATCTGATCTACCTGATCTAGTGGAATTTTTCTCTGCCCATAGCAGCAGGGTTGGAGCTAGATGGTTGCTAAGATCCCTTCCAAACTAAACCATTCTATGATTTTATGATCTGACTCCCGTATTGCTGTTATGCCTGTAGTCAGTGCAGCTCAAATCTGAACTCACATCAGTCTTTATAATATTCACTTTGCATTTGTTTAGGCTCTCAACTGCCAACCCATCAGCTGACTTTATAATCAAATAAAAATTTGAGCTCTAATGAAGTTTAGTGTGTTGTGACTTTTGTCCTGTGACACTTAACCTACGTAGTTATTAAGAATGGGGGTGAGCTATGTGTACTAAAAGTGATTTCATCTCCAATCCTTCGAATACTCTGTCAGTCAAAGACGTTGTGTACCTTCACCTCTCTATTCTCACAGGATTTATGCCCTGCTTTGTTGTTAAGCCCTATTCATTTGGGTTTGTTTTGTTTTGAGGATTTTTGATGAAGTAGGGTTGATGACCTATTGACCATAATTAACTGAAATGAATTTTTAGACAGCCCCCTTATGAACTTGAATTCTACCTATGTGAAAACTCTTTATATTGTCAAAGATGTCTCTGACACTTGATACTCAGAAAATTACTACCTGGGAGCATCATATGGTTTTATTAGTATAATCTTAAATTGTTGGTCAAAGGAAACTGGAGAGGAAGGCTATTTTTAACAATGCATACAAGCCACTTTTAGCACAGGTCGTAAAAATCAACTCTTGATGAATGAAGCTCTGAAATCACTGTTATTCATCAGATATCTAGGAGAGTATAAACACACATCACTTGTGTTTGTTCCACTGAACACACAGGTAGGCACAGCTCTGCACCTACATTAGAAGAGCAGCTGAGCTTTTCATGAGTATAAATGATGTAAAAAACCTGAGGACTATAAGGTGGGTACCATCATCTCGAGGTGCCAGCCTCCGAAACCCAAACCTCGACTGAGCTACCAAAGTTTGTTCAAAGTCTCAGCAAGAGCTGGGAACACAAGAAAGTAGACACACATCAGAACACATGCACACATGGGCATAAGAACACACCCTATCTTGCTGGGCCTGAGGAGAGTAAAGGTTGCTAGAATAATGGTGGCTACAAGTACCTGAGACAGATGGTATCTCGGGACAGCTAAAGCAACTATTAGAAGAAATGTAGCACAGCATCAGCTCTAGTACCCTCTGCAAAGTAATGAATGATGTTGCAGAGCTGCAGATAATTAGAATGGATTCAAAACCAGCTACATCTCATTTTGTACCCAGCAATATGCTAAATATGGACACTACTACACCAGCTGAAGCAGAAAATATCTACAGTAAAGGCTCTCAGGTCAATGGTTTGCAGTGAAATTGCAATAACACAACAGAAAATAAACCAGCACACACGATATGCATGTAATAAAAAAGTTAAATGTAGCAAAAGCCACTCTGAGAAATCTCCTTTCTGCAAATTTATTTTTTGGATTAAAGCATTACCAAATCTTTCAAATTGCACAGGTAAATTATAGCAAAGAAAATGACATCATTTTTACCCATTCATGGCTGACTTAATCTGACCTACTCACCAATGAGCCTTGGTTTTAAAATTAAAAGAGCTGAAAATATTAAAGAATCCAGGACTGTTTTAAGAGTCTCAAAAGAACAACTATTCAGATGGAAGTTTTACACAGGAATAATCTCAGAATTGGTCTTAGAGACATATGCATTAAATTGTTGTGATAGATTTCATGGAAGAAAGAAACACCATAAGGTGCTTACCTGGCAATTCTCTGTGAACTGTTCACTGCATAACATAAGTAGTATGTTGGCAAGAAAGAAAGAAAGTTGGTTTATTTCATTTTTTTTTCTGCCTTTCTATGTGGTATTGCATACGTGATATCCCAGCAGGGAAAGGAAAACAAAAGAAAAGGGAGTGGTCTGTATAGTGGGAAAAGTGGGACAAGAGAAGAAAGAATAGGAATGTAAGATATTTTGTGACATGCAAAGAAACTTTGTAGAAGAAATCTTAAGGTTTCAGTGCTCCAGTTTCAGGAAAAGTGAAAGAAGAGTGAAAAAAATCTGCACTCCTAAATCTATTTAATTCTGCATATTCTTTCCATGACACACTCTAACTGTAAATAATGCTGCATTATTTTTCAGAAAACATCATTATTCTTTTATCAAATATAAATACAAAGAACAGGTCATATTCAAAATATTTATACATATACATATATATATATATATATATATATATATATATACACACACACACTCTGGTACTCTGGCACTGGGGTTTTTACATAGGTTTTTTTTTTTTACCTGGCATATTTTTATCTAAGACTAAGATAATTTGGTCTGTTTATTTTTTCTGTATTCCCTAAAGCTGTATCAACTGCAAAGTACATGCAACAACTGATTTAAACACAAAAACTGTTGTTTCCGGGAGTACTTTTCTTAACACCATATTAATTCAAAAAAAGACTCCACTCTAGCACAATTTGGCTTTTTTTAAAATCAAAATGACATCACAGCTGCTTTTCAGTTGCACAATTTGAAGAAATATAAAAGTCTGAAATTGATCTATTTCTGCTTTGATATTGACCTTCTACATGTAGTCATCTCATTAAGGCCAGATATTTAAATATATCTGTAGATACAAGGGAAAAATTACAGTGTCCCCACTGGATATGATAACTTCTCTCTTGGGTAGATCTTTTTCAATTGAGTATAAAACCAGCTGTGGTAACTGGTATAGTTAAGACTCTTAGCTATAGTTATGAAATGAAATAGTGAATTTTATGTTTGGTATTTAATTTATGTGCACTGCATTTCTCCAACTCTGTTTCTAGCAGTGCTTGCACGCGGCAGTCATGACTTGGTCTCTCCTGCTAGCAGTTACCAACACCATTCAGACATAACAGGGAGATCCAAGGGGGATGGTTTTTCTTAACTTTGCTTAGTCACATCTGTAGGCAAGTATATCATTATTTATCAAGAAAAGTTTTTAAAAAATAAATAATCATACTGAACTGGACACAGAATTTCCTTTGCATCTCTGATTTGTTTTTTTATCGTGTCCTCCATGTGGTGAACCCACTACCAATAAAGTAGTGTCTGCACTTTATTTTGTAAATGTGAAATGTTTGTTATCATTGAATAAAAGCTTAAAGAAAAATATAGCAAGATCTGTCCCTTAAAACCATGTTGAAGGAAAAAAAGTACAAACGACATGAAAGAAAATTTAAAACTCCTTAAACTGGAATGTCTAATTAACCAATTGCCCTTTTTTCTTGGAATGGAATTGAGTGAAGAAAAAATATTCAGAAGGCAAAAAAATTGTTGATGATGCTAAGATCAATAATAGCTTTTCCTGCTATCAACAGAGCTGTACTTAAATTAAAAAAAAAAAACATGAAAAGGAAAAAGTAAAAACAAAAATGTAATAGAGTTGAAGAACTTAGATTCGTGTCTGTATGAATCAAAAACTTGATACTTGCAGCAGAAATATCCATTTCTAAACAATTTGAGTTGCCTTAGGAACTCAGGATTCCCTTTTTCACAAGCACAATTTTCTTTTATTTGGCATTACCTTCTTAGGAGTTGATAAAAACTTTATTTAATCAAATTGAGCACCCCACAAAATCCAGCCCTTCAAACACTTTTGAACTTTAAGCTCAGCTTCAAATACTGTTGTCAGGCCTTATCTCAGATAATTTTTATTACCCATTATATTTATTATAAGATTAACCCTCAAGATTAGTTACAGTGCACAAACATTGAGTAGCACATAATATCTCTCAGAAAAAAATTCATGAAAGACTCAGTGTGAAGATGAATCTATGAAAAATCAGCAGACAAAAAAGCAGAGGTATGTGTTTAATCACTTTAATATTTTATTACAGGCAAAGTTGTTTGGTATAGGGGGTTTCGTGTCTTCTCTTCTCTTCTCTTTTTTTTCTTTTCCTTTCAAAGCAAGAGCCTATGTCAAATCATTCTGTATATGCCACACTTTACCTTTTCTTTTAACTAAATAGAGCAACAGATTGTCTGAAGCAACTTAATGACATTGAAAATATTTCTGGTTTCATACCGGTATTATAAAAAACTAGTTCTCTAGACAATGAAATAGAAAAAAAACTAGTCCTATTTAACTTCTTTTCTTTCCAATTTTCCCCACACTGCCTCAAAAAAGTCTATTACAGATAGGTCAGACTAAGCAAGTGATAGATCTTTTAATTTTAACACAAGTTTGTTACATAGATCTTGACTGCAAAGTTTAAAACTGAATGGTCATACAGGACATGCTCCTGCTAGCTCTTTGTCCTACTCTTTCAATCATTTAACCTCAATTTCAATCAATTGCTCTTCATCTTACAAAAGCCCTTTCAATATTGTCTCTCCTTTCATTTTTCTTTGCAGAAAATTTCCTTAGCAATTTCCCCTTGGTGCCTGCTAAAAAGTTCCCAAAAATATTTTATCTATTCTGCTTGGAATGACATGAAACTTGTAAGCTCTACCTCTCCCTCTCTATTTCAAAGTATCCTTTAAAGAATTCTTGGGAATTAAAGAGCATTTTTTCTTTTAAAAAAATCTAATTAAAATATCTGTTCTTTTGGGATCAAATTCATCATTTGAGAGTGCTGTTTATAAGAAATTTGGCTGATATAGCAGGTCGAATCCCAGATAAATCTTTTCACATGTTCTCTTATATGAATCACTGATAATTGAGTCCAAGCATGGAGTTGTGTACAAAGACTGTAATAGGAACAATCAATCTACAGTCTCACCATGAAGGCAACCTGGCATTATTCATGGCTGTTGCATGATTAACCATGCAAATTGTATGCCCCACTCTTTATTATTATTCTCTTTAGATTTTCCCAGTCTTGAAAAAAATACACAAAAGTTTTGCCAGTGGACATAGAACCACTGAATTAATATGAATTGAGCAAATTGACTAGAAATGACTTCAGTATTGACCGGTGCTTCATGAATTTCTCTCTTTGATTATTTCTTGGAAAGGAACCAGAAAAAAAAAAAAAGGCAGTGCAGTGTACAAAATAATTAAAATGGAATCACAATTCATTAAATAAATGAAACTTGCACTTGAGACAAAGATAGTGGCACAGACAGGATGCTTACCTAATGAGTCAAATCCTATGAGCTTAATTCTTCATTATAGTTGCACGTTGGTAATTCTGAAGTAGCCCCATTGCATTTCTGAGTTCATTCTGATTATCCTTTAACGTATGTGGGGACTCCTGTTGTTCAGGACTGAAGGTCAGGGTCCCAAGCCTCCACAAGTTTGCAGTGCCTCCATGTACTGTCAGGGCCTCTCTGTCTTTTAAGCAGCTCTGCCTGGATCCCAGGTGATCTGACTCTCCACACAGCTCTCTTACTTTCCAGTTGGTCCAGCACGAGGTTTGCTGGTGAATTCACACATACTCCCATGCACTCTGGTTTTCAGGAAGAGGCAAAGACTTTGGTAACCTCTAGCAGCCACCACCAGGTACACACACTGTGACCCACAGCTGTGCTCCAGCTGCTGCTGCTGAGCCACCCCCTCACTTTGTTCACCCCAATTTCCCCAATAGTTACACCAGTGCCACCCAAGTGCCTGGGGCTGAGACCTCCATCAGCTTCAGTAGCTGGCACCTCTGGCCACGGGGCAACTCCTGCTGCTGGCACCGAATCTACTCCCATAGGTCTCACCAGTAGCTGGCAATCAGCCCTCACAGCCCTGATACAGGAAATGGAGAGTGAGATTATGCAGAGGTTTCTAAGAAATTATTTAATGAGAAAATAGAACAGATTGTGGTGACCTGACACTAGGCTTTGTCAGAGAAGTGTACTGACCAGCCCCAATTTAGACACAACAAGCCTCTTTTATATGCCTTTCTGCTAAATTTCCTCTTCGTTTCGCTCCATCTCTTCCCCTTAAGTGTTCTGTCAGAAGTTTTACATTGTCCCACAAGCTGCCCTTGGATATCTCAAATCATCATGTTTCGCATGTTTGTCTCTTCATATCAGTATAAGTTTCAGGTTGTTCCTCTTCTATTTTGTGCCTGGAGTATTTTAGTGGCCCAACAATTACCCATTTACCATTTCTCCCTTTACTTTTGATCCCCCTTTGCACTGAAAATTTTCCTGACTGTATGCCCTTTGCAAGAAGATTCTTTCACCCTATAAGTATTCTTACCAAGTGGGGTGAGCCATGTCAAGAAAATAGACCCATTGAGTTTCTGAGTTTATTCTGAATTTCCCATGGATAGCCCATGAAATTCTATGGGCCAGCTGGTCATTTTAAAAGAAAGGATATCTATTCTAAAAGAAAGAATTCTATATCAAGAAAGCAAGATACTGAGAACACCAAATTTTCCATTTCTTGATCTCACATGTCATGAAAAGTAAGAAAAATATTTATAATGGTAATGATATAACAAGTATTTTTATGTCACGAGAAACTTCTGGACAATTCTTCAAGTACAGTTTCATATCCACCAGAAACTCCATAAGAACACTGTACAGTGCTGCAATTAAACCATTATTCTGACATATTTGATACAGTCCTAAGTTTATGCAGTGATGTTCTTGTTTTTAAGGTGACTAACTGCCCTATGGTATGTAGTAATGCATAATTGATAAGTACATGTAAACAGTTATAGCAGAAACAAGTGGGCTCTTCCACACAGCTTTTTTTTTTGTCTATACCTTATGAGGTAAATAAATATTAAATTTCTCTGTATGAATAAATTTCTAAAAACAGCTTCATACTTAAAGAACAACTGAAGCTATAAAAACTTTAACTTAAGGGCCATATCAACCATAATTTGTGTCAGAGACCAAAATTCCCTTAAAAAATCTTATTTGAGTACTTGTTTGTGTAACTTGTTATTTCACATATGTAGATAAGGGAAAGCACAAGAAAAAAAAAAAAAAACAAAAATAAACACAGATAACATTCTTGAACACAAGCAATCTCTATATTACATAGCAAAATAGTTCAATTCTTTATGGAGTCTAAAATATTTCTTCTAATGTAAATGGAAATGAGATATAAACATAGTTGGATTTCCTAATGTTTGTTCTTCAATTTTTATTTCATTATATACTGGCAATTATTTTTAAGAAGTGTTTATAAATTTTGAATAAGAGTCCACGGTTGCCCAAAATCAATCTCGCAACGTATCTTCATTTAAATGTGTGCATGACTCAGTTTATCAGATATTTGTATACATCTCAGGCCTATATTTACAGATAATAACATTTGATTTTTTTAGTGAAAAGGAGGTTCAGACGCAGGTACAACTCTTCAGCTTTAAGACAGAACAAGTGCAACAACTGCAGGCAGTCTGTTGTTTTGTAAATGCTATAAAAATGCATGCTCTGATTAATCTGTCTACTGTAAGTTGTTTCCTTCATGATCTCTTGTCTTCTACAACGTCCTCAGGCTTGATTAGACTCAGACCAACCCACTGAAGCAAGCAGCTACCATGCTCACAGGTCATCAGTCCAGAGGCAGCCCAGAAGATATTGCAAAGAGAAAAGGATCTTGCATTTAGAAGCGGAGAGATGCAGGACAGATTCAGTAAGCTGTACCCCTGGAACTGCAGAAAATAAACCTAGAGAGATTTGTAGAACAGAGAAAAGGTTGATATCATGATGTCCTGGGAACCATGGTCCTGTCATCAAAAGTGAAACAAAGCACACAGGAAAAGGGGAAACTACAGTACAAGCTAACCCTGAAGCAGGGCACTTGGCCTTGCATCCTAAGTGCCACTGTCTCAATACTCTGAGACAGCAGCTTGGAAGACAAAAGAACATCTCTATTGTGGGTGGCCAGAATCATGCCAAAATGGAAGAGCTACTCCTTGTAACAGGAAAAACTTAAGTGAATCATTTAGAGTGGAAAATGAGAGAAGCTTGCTACAGATGTCTACGCCAACCTGCTTATAATGAAGCAAAGGAAGTAATTTACAAAGACGAGAAAACAGGTGTAGATAAATGACCCAAAATTCCATTTCTCTGAAGTCTAATCAAAACATTTCATATTTATTTTACAGCAAAGGTTTTACATTCTGGTGTAGTTTGTGTCAGATGGAACTCAATTGCCAGGTTGCCCTGAAGTTATTTTCAGACAAACCAGCACTTGCAGGAAAAGTAGCACAGATAACTTCACAAAGTTTGACTTGTTTTATAGTCCAGTTTGGCAGCTTTAAATGTGGAAGCAGTCATTCATGTGGTAGCATTTTGTGGGTAGTTCTCTCTGATGTAATCAGTGCTGAGCAAAACTGATAACCAGGGCATGTACAGTCATGCGAGGTAACAAACATCAGCCTGGGAAAAGTGCCATGCTAACATTTGTCCACTGATGCAGCACTGCAGTTGGGCTCTTTCCAACAATTTTTACTGAACTGTGTCATAGACATGCAATGGCCCATCTGTAACACAAAAAATTGGTGTGAACTGCATTTTGTAATTTTTTTTATGTGTTATTGCTGTTGTTTGGTGCTTTTCCTCCATTTCCCAATATTGCAGTCAGATAACTTCTTGACAATGTCAGTTCTCACTTCTTGAAACAGCAACTAATGAACCTTCTGTTTGCTCAAGAGGTTACACTGTTAGATAAAGAGAAGCTAAACTTTTTGTTTAAAAACAAATCTAATGATTTTAGGTTGATTTAATAATTTTCAAGGTGTTTAGATTTATATGCCTATCTATAGTTAGCAGTATTGTTGCTATCTAGGTTATCAGACAAATTCTGTGTTTCAAAGTTTAATTTCTATGTTAATATGTAGTCATTTATTGATGCTGTTATTGTTACTGAAATGTGCTTAGTTTTTTCTAAATTTTAGTGTCATATTATCATTTATACAGTTAAATCTGTAGTGATAAACTGAAGAGCTAGTATTGACAAAGTTTGTAAAGAAACTAATGTTATTGAAGGTCAGTCTAGTCATTCTGATCATGAAGTTCAGAATTATGCCCTCAGAGAACCCCTAGAGAATATGGATAGTTAAGGAAGAAGTCACAAAGAATTAATCAGAGAAGGAAAAGTAAAAACCTGAAGTTAAGGAAGCATGGAAAGGCTAAGCCTAGAGACAAATGAAAAAGGAATGGGAGGAAGCAAGTCTACAGTGAAAAGAAAAACAAAATCAAAACCAGAAAATAACGATGTAGAAAATGGCATATTAAGCATGTTGCTGGCATACTGCACAAACTGTACAAACTGTAGTATGGCTCTTTCAGAAGATTCCCTCATACTGTCTTGAAGCTTATGGTGAAGCCTTCTAGGGTTTCTCAGCTATGAAAACATCACTTGTGCATTTACAGGTTAAGCTGAATCCTATTTGCACTTCACTCAAGAAATCAGCCTTTGTGTCTATATCAAGACACAAAGAATTTATTGTAACATCTACAAACTAACAGCATGTAGAAATGGAAATTATCTGAATTTTCTTCTTTGTGAACCAGAGATACTAAAAACAGGAGCAAGAGAGAAATCAGTACTTCAATAGTAATTTGCCAGAAAAAAAAATACAAAGATTTTGAATGGGTTTTTTACACATTTTAATTTTCCTTTATATTACTTAAACTTTCTATTTTAACTTTCATGTTTGCTCTAAATTTAGCAATAATGTTCCTTTAAATTCTAAATTCTCTGGGGTTGTGACTACTGCCAATGGATACTAACATCTGTAGTGGTGATGGTAATGGTAATAGTATCTAAATATTTTTACTACATAGATTCATATTCAGAATCAATTTTAACATCTTTTGCCTTCAGATATTTGAAAATACCAAATTTAACAAAGTGAAGATAATTAGTAGTCATTTCAAGAGCTGATATCACTGTGTTTTCTTTCTTCAGAAGCTAGCACTGATTGTTTTTCCAGTTTGTCATCATGAAATATAAAAGATACAGTTTAATAACACTGCCAAACCTAAGCACTGGGGAAAAAAAAGGAAAAAAGAAAACAGCCCTAACACTGACTTAAAATGATGGGATACCTAGATCTTTTTTTATCTTTCTCTTCTTTGTTTTTATGTTTCTTACCAAGTGTTGTCACATCCATATGACACAGAAAGATTATGGTATCTTTTTTTTCTTTCTGGAGAGAGATGGAATTGTCATCACAAAATTCATGTGGATGGGAGGTTATAGAAAAACATAACAATTACTGAGAAAATTGACAATATGGGATGTTGAACCAGTGAATCTGTTGAACAGCTAGAAGCACTTAGGGTTTTGTAGCTATTATCTAAAATTATTTGTCTGTGGGAAGACCACAAGGGAAGGACTCAGAGATGTCACAGTGCTCTCACCTCACACAGAAACCTGGTGCTGGCTTCAGCCTTTGCACACACCACGTGCTCTTCAAAGGCTGGTGGCCAAACCACAGCAAGCTCCTGCCCTGCTTCAGAGCTGTGGGAGTGAGTATTGCTCCCAGATTCAAGCACATTGTTTCTTTGGCATTTAGCACCAACTGAACCATGTTAGCCTGGACACAGCCTATCCTTGTCAGATAAACAGCATCCTTTTCTAAAACTGCTCCATGCCCTGAAACAGGGTCACACCAACCTGCTTCCAAATAGAATACTTTCTGATTGATGGCAGCTCTTCTGCTGAACTGTTAGAGTCATAGCTTCTGCCCTTTTTTCCACCTTCCTTCTCCTGAGCCATCTGTCCATCCATGCCTTGCCCATATTACCACCCACATATACCATACACAGCTGTGATACTCTCGTGCTGTATCTTGTTTGATCTTTGTGCTGCATCATCTCTAATTCCCCAACTGCTTCTGTTCTGTTCTTTCTACTAATTTCCCAGAAAGGTGACCCATATGATATTTTCCAGGTTTTTTACCTCATTGAATCCATTCTATATCAAGACACAGAACATGCATAATGCTGGTAAACATACACAGTAGAGGTGAGACATGCCAATTCTAAATGTAGCTGTATGTAATACTCAGAAAAAAATTATCTGACTTATCCTTGTGATAAATGTGCACTTCTCTGTACCGTTCTGCCTGGTAGATGCAGGAAGAAACACTGGTCCCTATCACAGTGTCTCATATGTAATCCCTTGACAGTAACAAGCTGTAAAGTCAAAAAGGCAAATTTCCTTCCTTACCAGTAATATGCACCAAGTCTCACAGCTTATACTCTTCCATTTAATTTGTTTCTTATAAACTAGTGTCCAGGTATATTTGTATTCCTTAGAAGAAGATTAGTTTGAAAGCTGGGCTCATCAGCAGGACCAAAGAAGTAGTTTACATGCCTAGGGCTAGGAAGCCTGGAAGGCAAGTACATGAAATCAGTGATTCATGGGAACCAGAGATCCTGGGTATGTCATTGCAAAGCCAAGCTGACAAGAAGATTCAAAAGATGAACTTTCAGTGGATAGACAGTCACATCGATGTACATCATTGCACTGATATCTCATCATTTGATAAAGGTAAATCCTAAGAGGTCGCACATGATTGGAAACCCATGCTGGCATTGCCTAAGTAAAAATGTGTTCTAATGCCTTCAATTGCAGACTTGGGCGCTGGACCTAAAAAGTCTCTGTCATTGTAATGGTTTCCCCACAGGTGGTAAAGGATAATAATAAGAAAAATATTAGGGGGGCATGATATTGTCCGAAAGAAATAAAGCAGAAAACTTGCACCTGAGCAACTGAATAATATAGTTTTGGAAGGCTTCAATGTGGGACATGTAAAAGGACTTGGAGCTGGAAATCTTTTTTATAGCTGCTGCTATTTGGCTCAATTAATAGCTAGGATGGAAACTGGGGGCTCAAGGGACCTACGTGAAAATGTGGATAAAATGTCTTATTGATCTGGCAGTGCCTCTCACGAAGAAGAGTTTAATGCATTGATATACCCATAAGAAAAGGACATTGGTTTTTCAAACCTTCACTGCACCTGACAGGAGACAATTTAAGAAACAGATAGCAGCAATGATTAACATCTCTTTAAGCCACTTTTCAATATGTATCCATGTGAAAGCATGTGAATGAAATAGATTTTTATGAACTGTATAAAACCATGCAGAACCGTACAACTATGATCATGTGCTCCATAAATGGCAATTCCCATCTCAAGTACTCTCTTCTATTTCTGGTTTTAATTATTTTTCAAGAACAGAGAAGATACAGGGGAATCAGTGAAGCTGGCATTTATACTTATGCTCACGCACTTTTCTTTCTAAAAGACAGACTAGACCAACAGAGACCTGAAAATCATATCTAAGTCGAGGGAGAATAAAATACTCCTTTCTCATTATTTCTTCTGAAGAGAATTTCTTCTGAAGTGATGATGAGGCTGTTAGAATGAATTCATTCAAGCTGGAGAACAGCAGATTTCCTATCAGCACTTATATCCTGCTTAATTTTTACTTTAACTACTAAATCTGGAGTGGTGAGGTTTACTTCTGAAATGGTAAAAAGGATTAAATATCAAAGTTGTTCTTCTCTGATGAAAGTCGAGCAACATTCAGTGGCAAATTGTTTCCTGCCCAGAGAGAAGGATGGTGTCAAAGCAGGTAAATCTACACAAAGTGGACATAATGTGTCATTTTTACCTTTTTTAAATGAACGCCGCTCACCTCCCATGATGTGCATTTACCTGTACCTAAAGGCACAGACTATTCTTCCTGAATATGAACATTTGCTTTCATTTTTTTTTTAAATTGCATTTAAAGTCTTTTGCAATTGGTTTTAAAAATCTCACTGAATCACAAAGAACAAATGCTCTTTTCACTGTGTCCTATGACTGCACATTTGAATTAGTGAGCAGGGCTGGACTGGGCTGTCCCGTGTCCAGAACTGCTCCTGCTCACTCCATGAAGGATGGTGTCTTCATCTGTTTGCTTTCTGGCTGGAGAGGGACTCCATTAATATAAGGGTGCCTGAAATATAGATGTGTGGCTTCAAAACACAATTTAAGAAACAGCAGCAATGACTGACATCTCTTTAAGCCACTTTTCAATAAATATCCTCCACCAGAAATCATGTGAATGATTGCAATCACAGTAACCTTTGGTGGCTGTGCCTGCCAGATTGAGGAAGAAGTTGAAGAATCTTCCTGGTCCTTGTGCTTCCTGCAGAAGAGCAAAGCCTTAAATGCACCAGCTGTGCTAATGAAACCTCGAGGTCGTGAGACAATGCATTTAACAAATGCAAATTGGGAGGTGAGGCTCTACTTCCCAATGCATGGCTGGGTAGGGGTGTGCTGTATGTATCCATTCATGCTGAGACTTGTAGGTTTTTGAACAGAAAATTCCCCACTCAGTATTGGTTCTTTGAGCTGCCAATGCACAGCCTGTCCCATAATGTGCATACTTCTAGTATACAGGAAGGTGAAAAAGAGTTTTCTGTGAGTTGTTATTAAGCTTAAAATTGTTGTTTAAAAAACAGTCTGAGGACACATTTAAACAACTACTTTGAAGTGCTTCCCTATCCCACTACTTTCTTGTAAATAAAAACACTTGCACAACACAGAATTAGTTTTTAAAAGTTTCAGTGTCATTTTCATTTTATGTAAGATGCTTCTCATGGGGACATCTTTAAAACCACTCTATCAATCTCTGTCAGTTTCTCAGAGCAGTCATTAGTGAAATGTCACCTTCTAAGTTCCTCACGCTGGGAGTTTAGACAGCTTCAGCTTTGAAAAAATAAAAACTTAAGGTAACATAATTGGTACACTTAGTTAAATTCACTTAAAGGTAGAATCATGACAGAAGAGACACTAATAAGTATGTTAAATTACTGTAAGTATGGGGATGAGGGTGGAATTGCTTTGGCTTCTTTGAACAATTTCAATATTTCACAATTTCATTTTCCCAATGGCCACCTTTAAACTTCTGCTGAATTTTAAGTAAATAGTCCCACATTATGCAATGTCTGAGGTCTCTGTTTTCCCTGTAAGGCATAGAGATGTAATTAGCCAAGAGATTCTGGTGTAAGATTCCTACAAAAAAGAACATGGCTCAGAATGAAGTATTTTCTGGTGGAAACATGATTAGGAGGTTTTGAGTGAGCAGGTGTCTAGGGGAGAACATCACCAATAGAGAGTCTGTATGTTCAACAAAAAATACCTGGATATTCCTGATGCACAGGGACTGGAAATCAGAATCACGTGAATATTATTACAGATTAGAAACATTTAACTGATTTACATGCTCCCTTATAGCCCTTGGATTCTTTAGCGAGCCGTGGAAAAGATGAAAATTATACCCACTAATCTGGCATAGAGTCAGACAGCTAAGGAGTCTTTTGACAGTGTTACCAGGGCCTGTGACATGCTGAATTAGCTGTTGAGCATGTGTCTGACACATTATTTATCCTACAAAAGGCAGAAATACTGCCTCACCTTCCCTTGTGTCTGAAGACAAAGAAAACCAACACAAAAGTATTTTTTCTCCTGGCCGGGCAACCAAGACCTGCATTAGTGTGTTAGATAGGTGCTACATACTCTTGGTAGCTTGACACCCTCAAAGCACCTGGGCTGAGCTCTCTGGAGCACTCTGCAGCACAGCCTTGGGCATCAACACTTTTGTGACCATAAGCATCCATTCCTGGATCTTACAGATGCTTAGAGCAAAGGGTTGTGCCTGCCATGAGGAGTGGCTTCCAGGATTAAAAGTCATGGAGAGCTGCCTGGTCTTTCATGTCACAGCTTTGTAATTAAGAAGGTAAAGTTCATTCTGGTATGTGCCTGTGTGCTTTTGGGAATCTGACTGATGTCATAGTCAGTAATGGGAGGGATGGAAGAGGATGAAGACTAAAAGACAGCACCTCTGTGTTCAACAGTAGCAAAATTAAAGAAATAAGTGTTTCAGATTTAAATTTCCAAGTCTCTGATTTTATAGAATGCTTTCTTTTCTATGTAACTGAGCTTTCAGGAATTAACTTCTCCAATTTAATTTTGTCTTAAATTTTTACCTCTTCTGTTTCTTTTTAAACTGAAATATTTAGACGCAGCTGATTAAGTCATCACCTTTGCGTGCTAGCTACTGGGAAGAGCTCTTGTACAGGATTTAATAATAGATACGATGACACCTAGTGGTAGTGGAAAGTACTTATTCTTAAAATAAAACGCTATGTAGTTTAAATAGCCACACATAAAGCAACCAAAAAGGTTGTCTGGCTATTCTTCACTCATTATAATAGAAAAAAGTGCAGTGGTGTTCTCGAGCTATCTTTCTACATTTTCATTTTATTGGTGAGAAAACAATAAATAAAGCATTGTTCTTCATAGAGAAAATAAAATGCTTTGATTGAGATTCCTGCTTGCTTCCAGGTCACAAAGACCTCTCAAAAAATGTTCTAAAGAAAAACAGTTATCACCATATGTAGCGTTATCTCTCTGATGAGATATCAAGGCTTAACTGTCTTTCTTTCCTAAGGAAATTAGTTCCACAGTGATAAATAAAGATTACAGAACTTCCTGCTCTTTGATAAGTTACATTACAGAAGACAAAAAGACTTAGCAAGGGATTCCAAAGTTCTCTTTTATTTTTATAACTTTAATTCTGTATATGATCAAAAATAGTAGTTGCTTACAGTGCCTGCATAAACATGTACCTAATATTCAACTTTCCTAATTTTTCAAGGAGATAATTAATAGGAATTCATTAATATAACACCAGAAATAATATAACTTAATTTCTGTTATTCAATGATTTTACATTTAAAGCAAATATCAAATTAATCAAAATTTAAACATATAGGATTCTCTCTGTATTGGCTCTTCACATAAAACACATATAATTCCATGTAGCAAATAGCAGGCAGAACATGAAAGGAAATGTAAATTACCATAGCATTTCTAACTCTGGACCCTAAGGACTATGCCAGCTTTATATTTTTGGTTTTCCAAGTTTTTTCAAATGAAAATGACCAAAAAGAAACCCTCTCTTTCTCACCCTTCTCCCATTTGATGGTGACACCTCTATTCTCAGTAGGTATCTAAGATACCTACTGTTTTACCTATTCTGTCTTTCTCCTCCCATGTGCATTCACTGTGCTTTAACCTCAAAGGTTTTTGGCATTTTTTAAGAGTGACAACAACAAAGAGAAGGGAAAACCAAGGTATTCCAGCAGAAGGTAAGAGATTATTAATCAAACAGTAGAATAAAGAACGAGCTATAAAATAAATAAAGAGTGATACATAATTCCCATTTATAGAGTTTTTCTGTATTTTATGTGATCAGAAGGCAACCAAGCATATAGAAATAAGCAATAAGTCCCCTCTTTGTGCACTGTATTTTTCATTAGACAGTGGATAATAAATCTGAGTTCATCCTATAACCAGTAGTAAATAAGTTTTTAAAAAAATATGGAGGAAGCTTCTACATAATAATATGTAGTGTACAGGTTCTGCAATGGATTTTCAAGTGTGACAAGAAATACACCACACTTTTCACAGGATGGTGCCACAGGCTCATACAGCCCAGGAAAAGGTGATGCTCCTCTGCATTGCTGTCATCTTGCCTTTTGTTGTTTATAGAGTACAAATCATTAGCTACAATTTTTTCCTGTAGACAAAGACACTTTTAACTCTCTCAATTTTTTCCATATATGTCAATGTACAAAAGACAGAAATAAAGTCATAAAAAGACACAGGAATGACATAAAAATTTGCAGAGACAAAAAGTGACAATGTCAAAGTCAGAATTTGGCTTCTTTTCCCTCTAAGTTTATTCAAAAGTTTTCTTTTCAGCAAGAGGAAATGTAACAATTCTAGATCTTGATAAAAAATATACTGAAATGTTTTTGTTTTCAAAAAGCCAGCTAGCTTCTATTTAAAACTCCATTTTATTTGAATTATAAGTACACTCTAGTATAGGCACATTCATCAATGATGTAAATAACTAATCCTTAGTTCCAGGGTAATGGTTTTACCCAGTAGAAAAACTAAAATAATGATCACTTTCTCCAGTCTCTATTGCAACTGAACCATGCAGAGATAATATATATATGGAACAACACCTTCATGTACCTTGAAAACAGCAAAGAAGTGAGAGTTGAAACACTAATAGCGAGAGTTAGAAGTCTAAAACACCAGTACCATATGGACTGCTATGAAGAAAATAATTCCACGCCAGCGAGAACCAGAACAGCGCTGGTAGTAGAGATTTCTTCAGGAATTCAGCAGAAAGCATTAGGAGCACCTTCCAGATAAACTCTGTGATGCCAGGGCACAATATGTTCTTAAGAGCCTGACAACAGGAACCCTTTCTTTACACATTAATACCCTACTTGGATTTTCGTATGAGGTAGGTGTATGCAGCTACATTAAATTAAAGTCATTACTGTGAGTAATTCTAAATTGAGACACACAGATATACAGTACCTGGATTTTGAGAGTAGAGAGGCCTCACAGTCTGCAAGTGTCACAAGGTAATATACATTACAGTAGGCTTTGAAAAGGAAAGTACCAAGTACCAAACAGAAAGGTTCAGGACCATGCTCTAGTTTCTATGGCCAGCAAGCTGGGGAAAAGGGGGTTAAATCTTTTCTGTGGGCCTACCTATAGATATTGATAGAAATACAGATAAATCTGGACAGATATTGGCATTGATTATTTAACAATGAAAGAAATAAGCTATCTTTTCTGCCCTATCACCTAATAACATCCACCCCAAAAAAGAGACAGAATCACTTCTGTCAGTGAACTCCAGCAAATACTCACTGGCTGGCCTGCCCTCAATGACACAAAGGACAGACTGAACTGATTGTTGATATATATATTTAACTTCCATGACTCATCATGTGGAGGGACAGGATTCAAGAGAGCTCTGCAGTATAAAATTTAAAGTCAAATGTTGTATCCACAAGAAGAGCTCCAGTGGAAATTAGTTTGAATTTAGCTATCAAAGCTCCAGGTTAGGAACATAAAGGCTATGTGTTTACTTAGAAATATTTGGATGCCTCCACTGAATTAAGTTATGCTTCTTTTACTTAATCAAACCTGGTATGGTATTGTAAAATTGGGGCAGTCAGATATTTTAAAATTATTTTGTCATTTTTTATACAACAAAAAATATTTTATGTTTCTTATTTGTCTGTTATTAGCAGTAAATTAATGAAATGCAAACAGGATACTCAGGCAAATTTCTCCATTATTATTATTAGTTTCTCAAAGTGTCAATTAGGTAGACAAAGTTTTATGTTGCAGCTTAATAAATAATACTGGTAAGACCACTGATGACATTGCAAAAAACAAGAAAAAATCTTTCTTATTTAATGAAAATGGTTTTCAATTAAATAGATTAAACTAAAGAGAGATATACTGGTTTAAATCAATTAATATTTATAATTATAATCTATTAATTACATATTCCTTTGGACTTTTAGCTGCATATTCCAAGTGTATTTATTTTATTGAAGGAAATGGAGGCAGGCCTTTTAAAGGCGTTAATTTAGGAATCCAAAATGTTCAGTTGGAAACTCATTTGTTTACATTTTTGTTTGCCAGCTTTTTCCCATTAATGAGTTGAAATCTCTTCATATTAGTATTATGGGAAATTTCATTAGTGTTTATAAACATATCGTGTTTACAAGAGAGCAGGATGTGTGAAAGCAAGACCATTCTGCATTTTCCATTTTCCTTGTGCATTCCCATCTACTTTTAGCACTTTCCATTCTCTTGCTTTAATCCCTTGTAAAAACATGTACTCCTCTCAAAGAATGGCTCCCAGAGGTAATTTTAACACCCTGATTTATATTTCAGAGGTTTGCATATCTCATTTCTACAAAACAATATGATGGAAATCTTTGAAGGGATCCCAGCCAAACAGAAATCCCAAAGATACAAAGATCAATTTAGATACTACCATTTGTCACCCATCTGCATCTCAAAAGAGCCATGTGCTTTAAAAAGCAGTATTTCTTCAACTGAAGATTGAAGTAGAAAGAAGGAAATGAAGAAGATTCCTCATAGGATATCACTAGAGTAAAATCAAAGTCAAGATCTTGAAAATAAATATTTCAGGAAACAATTGGGGGTTTGTGGCAGAAGCAGTAAATTCAGTGAAATACATGGGAAATAATTCTAAGGACTCTTCCTCATCCATTGATACAAATAATGGCACTCTTTCTCCTGTCACTGTCAGTAAGAGTATATTATGGAAATTTAGAGTTGCATAAAAGATAGATTTGTGGTAATTATAATCTCTGGTGATGTTTGAAAACAATGATTTTTTATGTTTAATTGACATTTGCTGGAAAGGCACCAAAACCAGAACATATTTCACAGTAACGCATACATATTTGTTATCAGATCACTCAGTTTCCTCTGCTTCCCTTTATTTTTTTTTTTAATTACAGGAAGACATATGATGAATAGCACTTCTATGAAATGACCTAGGGAAACTTTTTCCCCCCACTAAAGTATATATACTGTTTGAATATCAGTAGTAAGTCTATTCAAATACATCTTATATAAAAATTGAAATGTTATGTGGACTAAAGTGTTGTCCCAAAAGCACATGTGAGTTTCACTCTTACATTATATAAAATTGATATTTTATATATATGTCACACTAGAAAGTCTAATTGTATTCTTTAAGGAAAAATTAGTAATTGTAACACAAACAATTCTGTCTCCAAGGTTCTCAGCCCATTATTTTTGCATTTCCAGTGCAGGCTGAACAGAAGTGAAACAATCAGCAGCAAGTGAGCACAAGTCCTTAATTTTCAACAAGAAAACAAATGCAGTACATAAATGACACCCACTGAAATTACCTAGTCTGTTGGGCTAGCAAGGCTATTTCCTACCCTACAGATAAAAAATGTCCAGAGCAGTGCACCATAGTGGGCCACACGAAATTCTTTGTTCTCCTTTTGCAGGCATCATTCCACCCACAGATGCCAATATCCTTTGCTATAGTTATAGGAACATAAGTACACAGTAGGCTGATCAAGCTTTTAGTAGGACTAGTGGCACACATATCTCACATATGACAAACAACACATAATAAATAATTCACTTTTATATCAGAATTTTGGTTCTAACCTCTAGTCCTCAGGCCTAAAGCACTGGCAGGCTGGTCTATAAGGAATTGAGAAATACAAACCTAGGCTAAAATTTAATAGACCTACATTAAAACTTCCTATGGGAAGTGTTTCTCTGTCCACAGATTGAATGAAAGCTTCGTAATGACTGGTCTGCTCAGGTAAAAACACAACAAATAAAATCACTAGTGTAAAGCAAAAATAGGATTGCACAAAGGGATATGAAATGTTGTTCATATTATAAATGACAGATTCAAGGGCCTGATGTTTGATATTTACATGCACATTTTGTATAGTACCAACTAGACTGCCTCATAATTAAAGACAACTCCCATGAGGTAGAAAGTAATTGCTCATTTGTAAATAAGGTACTTCTGGATCAAGAAGTGATTAAAATATTTATATTGCACAGCTTGTTCAATTCACTCATATAATCAGATTAATTTACTTTAATTCACCATGCATCAACATTTACATGGCTTTTCTCAAAAAAAATGGTACTTGAAATAAAATAACTTTTTATTACCTATTTTGCAACTTAATAATATCAGTGTGTGGGGTGGATAGATGGCTACTGTTTCATTAGCATTTGTTATTTACTCTATAAGTATTATGTTGTGTACTGGACATGAAAAATTTATAGGTACTTAGGATGAAATAAATTTCAGTCTGGAATCTTCAGAGAATACGGTTTGAATTAATGAAGAGTCACTAATAACAAGGTATTATTATGTGAGTCCTGAAGAAAAAATAATTTTTTTCTTCTTTCATCAAATCAAAGCGTTCACTTCCAAAGGCTTTGTAAAATCAGATATTCCACTCTGACCTTTTTTTATAAACTAAAATCTCTGCACTGCTGTGATTTCTGTTGCTTTCTCTTCTGAAGTATTTAAGACAATATATTAACAGGAATACAAATCTAAAAACCTACTTTATTCCTGGAATTCCTCTCAATCTTTATACATACATGCATACATTCATACATACAAACATATCTATATATATATATATATATAAAATGTGATATATGTTTGCACTGTATTTGTCAGCATCAGGGCCTGTAAATACATTGTCTGGGATACAAAGTGCCCAGATTCCCAAGGTGGGACTTCCATAAGTGTCACTAAAGTGTTTGACAAAATCTGCAGCAGACACATTTCCTCTGCAGATTGAACAGATCTGCCTGAAGTGGAACTTGCTTGGAGTTCAAAGCAGCCTTTACAGCCTGCCCAAGAAGATGGGTAAAGGCTCAGATTTTAAATAACTGCTTTAGTACAAATCAGACGTGTTTATTCAATTTTGCTGTAACAAGGTAGATACAACCCCTATAAAGGCACTGACCCTGGCAGTACTGAGGAACCCTACCAGATCTGGTGACATCACATCATTAGCAATCTTTCAACACTATGTTCCACATGGACATACATGGAGAAGCAGTGAAAAAAGGTATTTTGAGCAAGCAGAGGCACTTTGTATTCTGATGTAGCCTATCTTTGTTCCCGTGGAAGAAAGCACTGTCAATACATGAATCATGGAAGAGCAGAGTATTTAGTCTGTGGTTATAGGACAAACCAGCATATCAAGGTTTAGACTTCCTGCAGACTCGATAAGCTGATTTAAAAAAAAAAAAAATTATAAAGGCTCTGGCTTTAAACTGACAAGATAATATCCAAAACCTTCATTGACCATCAGATTATACTGAGACTTAATGCCTCCAGTTAGAAGAAATTCTTTTTGTTAATCTCCAAGATACTACCATATAACTATTATCAGAAAGAAAAATATATACTCAGTAAAGATTAAAAAACACATATTTCTAGAGTCAAGAAAGTTGCTTTCAAACAAAAAACTGTAGTCCTTGACTTTATTTATCATGTTTACCTTCAATGTGATGCATAGATAGACAATGGCTGACTGAAGATACAACTCTGTCTGGAACAAATCAAAACAGATTTTTGTGTTTTATTGCGTCTATTTTTCACCCCAATTTCTCAGAGATTTTATGACATCTATTTGGTTAAATTTTATTAAAATCTCATTTATACTTCCTATTAGCCAGTTGTTTATCAATATTTTTACTGAAGTCACAGCACATTATTCCAATGATTGTATTATTACTGGAACCTAACTTCTTACAATGTCAATAGAACATCTATATAGGAACTCATATGGGCTAAGCTAATGAAAACAGCACGTCTGTTTTATCTTTTTGTATGTTTCAAAGTATGATTATACTTGAAAATCAATAAAGGTCTGTCAACATAAATTTTTGAGACAAATTTTTGTGCTTTATCCTTCTGCAAGATACAGAATTCCTGAAGGAAGTGATCATACTAATAAATCATTATTTCTTCAGCTTTTGCATTCAGAAATCTGCCAGCTTGGTTGCCAGTTTTCCAAGCATGTTGCCAAAAGATCTGACTCAGAAGTCAAAGATTACAACTGGCGCAAAACCTGTGGATATGTTTGCCCTTGATCTGCATATCAAATGGTCCAGAACCTGGCTAACCAGCAAGACTCAGAAAGAGAGCAAGTGTACTGGGGATTAATTAGAATGTGAGTGAACGAGAGGTATATAATTGTTTTCTTTCAATCAATAGAAAATGTGATACATGGGAATTTCAAATTCTTGGTTTTACAGACCTTGCCCTCGGTTTGGATAAAAGTAACAACAGTTGCAAACAACAGTTTTGTCATTTTGAAGTAAATGTTAAATGAAATCTCTGAGTTATAGTATTTATTTGCCTTCTCTTTCAATGCAGATGGATGATGTTCAGTGGACAGCTTAGGGCAAGGGATCTTCTCTGAGTCTTGTTGCCTTCAGGAAAGGAACAGAACTGTGTTAAGTTCAGTTCTGTCAGACACAGGTTGCCTACATTTTCTGCCTGCATAAAAGATAATAGAACAGACACTTCTCCAGTATCAGACTAAATGATTCTTCCTAAGAGAGTTTGCTGTGGTTTGTTAAAATACAGAGGAAAAAAATAAATTAGGTTAGAGGAATGTACTTGCCAAAACAAAAGCCTACCATGTCTCTCTGACCAGCAAAGGGTCTTTATGGTCACTGTTAGCATTTTCACCTCTAGGCATAGTTCTTAGACTTTTGGCATAAAATTCCGGAAAAAAAAAGTCCATAAACATATGTTATGAGACCTCAGTGAGGAGCAGTCTCTCTCTGGAAAGAATTTTAAGGAAATTTGAAACTACAAAACAGAAACAAGAGTAAATAAAGACATGGTTTTGGTATAAAGAAAGAAAGTCTTTATTGCTCTGGTGTGCAATAATTAAGGCTGAAGTTAGTTCTCTAAAGGTTTAGCCATCCTGACTCTCTTTCCTCAGGATTTTTCTTGTTTTAGTTAACTGTACCTTTGATCATTAGTTTTCTTACCTCCTGCTACTAATTCTCTACAAAAATAACAGCAGAAACCTATCCACAGAAGAGCAGCCACAAGCTGATTTCCTCTTTTTAATGTTTCAGGAAGAAAAATAAACAAACTAAAAATCTCCTCATAAATCTCTATGTAATATTCTTTATAGGAGATAGATCTTCTCCTGTAAAGCCAAAACAGGAAGTTCTTCAAAGTCTAACTCTTAAGCCTTGTGCAACTTTTTAGACAAAATCTCACACAAACATGGCTTTCAACATTTATGTGTGCCGTCTGCATTGTTCTGGTCAGGAAACAGGATTTTCATAGAGTCGTGGAACCACAGAAAATTCAGACTGGAAGGGAGTTTGTGAGCTCCTGCTCACAGCTGGGCCGGCTCTGAGTTCAGACCTGGTTGCTCAGGGCTTTGTCCCAGTGGATGTTGAAAATCTCCAAAACTGCAGCCTTTTTGGGCAGCCTGACCCACTGCTGAACTGTCCTTAAGGTGAAGAAATTTCTCTTTGAATCCAACATGAATATCTCTTGGCCCAGCTTGTGGCCATGGTCCCTCTTCCTCCCACCACACATTTGAGAAAGCTCAGGCTCCATCTCCTCAATAATATCCCTGAAAGTATTTGGGAAGCTGCTCTTAAAGCCATCTTTACTCCAGGTCTTGTCTCTCAGCTTGATCACACAGGGCAAGTTCTCCCACTGTCTCCACTCTGAGGATCCTCTCCTGAGTACACTCCAATTTGTTGATGTCTTTCTTCTTATCAGGGGACAAAAACTGAACAAAGTATTGTGGATTTGGCCTAGTGAGTAGAGGATAAATTCCTGCGTCTATCTCCTGGACATGGTCTTGTTCATATAGACCAGGGAACTGCTGGCCCCCTGAGCTGTTGGCTCAGGCTCATCTCACTGCTCACCATGTATTTCTCAGAGCTGCTCCCAGCCTGTCTCTTTGCAGCCTGTTGCCAATACAGGAACTCTTCTGCCCCAGGACTAGCACTTCATGCCTGTCCTTGCTCAAATTCACAAGACTCCTATACATCCATTCCTCTAGCTTGTCCAGGTTCCTTTGGATGTGTCCCTTCCCCCAAGCACATCAACTTGTCTCCCCTGAGTTTGGTTTTATCTACACACTTGATAAGTGTGCACTCCACTGCCTACTCCAATTCACTGATAATATCAGACACAGCATTGCCAGCCATGTCCCACTCTGCTCTGCACTGGGGCAGCCTCACCTCAAGTGCTGGGGGCAGTTCTGGGTGACATGATATAAAAGAGATATAAAGTGATTAGCATCTGGAGGGGAAGCTGTATGAGGAGCAGCTGAGGTCACTTGGTCTGTTCACCTGGAGAAGAGGAGACTGAAGGGAGATATCATTGAAGTCACAACTTCCTTGTGAGGGGAAGAGGAGGGGCAGGCACTGATCTCCTACTTGTGGTGACCAGTGACAGGACCCAAGGAAACATCATGAAACTGTGTCAGGAAAGGTTTAGGTTGGATATTAGGAAAATTATTATGTTTATGTTGGATATTAGGACAAGTTTCTTCATTCAGAGGGTGTTAGGGCCTTGGAACTGGCTCCCCAAGGAAGTGGTCACAGCTCCAAGCCTGACAGAGCTCAAGAAGTGTTTGGAAAATACTCTTGAGCACAGAGTGTGACTTTTGGGGCCATCCTGTGCAGGAATTGGGCTTTAATGATCCTTGAGGGTCCTTTCCAGCTCAGGCTATTCTATGATTCTATGAGTGATTTCATTACTTTTGTCACAAAGGGAGAGACTCCTGTTGTTAACATTAGATGCAGATTCAAATTAAGTTGCTAGAGTCCACATAACCTTCATGTTACAGTCGGGGGTTTTCAAATTAAAAGTGCAGAATTTCCCTTGTCTCACTTTGATGTGAAGTTTATGCTTTGCATATTAGTCTTGTTTGACATAAGTTGTAAAAAGACTGCAGCTCCATTTTTTATTTTCAGCAGCTTCTGTTTTTGTAGAGACAGTTGTAAATATATTAAGCTTCTTTCATTTATACATTCACTAATAAATAGAAATAACTTTTAAATAATATTTTTTTTCTTAAATTTTCCACCGAGTCTAAATGTTTAGTGCATACTATCACAATGAAGATGGAATTCTTGGGATAGAGACATTCCACTTCTCTCTTTCCAGGGATGTGATAGAGCCAAGGAATAATAAATTTTAGTGTATATTTCATCTGTCAGTGATAAATACTAATTTCTCACACCTGCTTTTGCAACATCTTTTATTCTCAATTAAATTTCCTGTTCAGTGTCTTCTTTTTCTACCCCTGGAGTATTTTGCATTGGTCCAGATAAAACATATGGATGCACTTCTTTCCTTTATATTCCCTTTTTTTCCCCCAAGACTGCATTCCACACATAAGAATGTGCATATCTTAACAGTAATAAATACCTAACTAGAAATTAATCTTGCACCTCAAATCTCTGAACAAGTCCATTTCATCAGAGTTGGAAATAGTATCTATGTTCCTAATGTAGAGAAGCCTGTTTTTTAATAATTAAATCATTAGTGAAAAGTGAATGCTTGGAGAGAAATCTGTTCCTATAGACACAGGTTGTTGACCTCCAGAAGGAAAAATTACATTTAAAACTGGGAAGAAAAAGATTGTGGGTTTCTGTTGGAGGGACTGGTTTTGGTACGTTCTTTATCACTGTACTTAATGAAAAATATATCAAAATAAATCTGGAATTCAAAAAGAAAATCCATGCACACGCACAAAAACATGCAAAAGAAAATTAAAAACCTTAAAGTTAAAAATTATAAAGTTTCCCAGTAGGAACAAGGTGCTTCTGGAAAGAGCTCTTCAGATTTCTGTAGGGTCTTCTAGTTGCCAAAGACACACACAATATCTTCTCATTATTAGCTCTTCAGGACAGAGGCAAGAAAGTATCATGTTCCTCACACTCACATAAAAAAAGCAGCATTTTGAGCAAATAATTTAGATCAGTAAAATGAAGGAAAGAAGGATGGAGAGCTTACAGTGATGCACAATTATCACTGTGAAAGGGCTTATGAACCCTTCTGTCAGGTTTCTTAAAAAAAATGCTTGTGAAAACTGATTTAAGGAGGGAAGGAGGAATGAAGGATAAGAAAAGCAGAATGCTTGAGCATATGTGTTCCTGCATTACACCTGGCCATGTTTAATCTGCATTGTTTCCCATTCATCAAAACAAGACAAGCAAGTGCAAACTGTGGAGTATTATTTGGGCATCTTGTTGATTCAGTCAAATCATCAGTTTTCCAAGAAGTAAACAAAACATTATCTATAAAACTCTACCACTGGCAAAGCAGTATATTTTTCATTTGAATTCCCAAATGTGGACAAGAGATGTCATCCCAGCTATTCTTCTCTTACTTTAGCTTTCAAAAATACAGACTTTTAGTGCCATAAATGTAGGAGTACATTTTTCAAAACATTTTCTTAAAACACATTTCTGCCCTCTTCAATTATTTTTATTAAGTGGGACTTTCAAAAGCCTCCAGAGAAGTTAGAACAATAGCTCCAGAGAGGTTTAAAGAAAGCAGTACTTTTCATTTATATCTTCATATCTTTTAACCCTTTTTACACTTAAGAGAGTTTATGATTAAATAGATGGTTATGTCAAGTCCCTTAAATCACAATGTTAAGAGTGACTCACTCTTACTCATAGAAGAAAGCAATGTGACTGAATTCTGAGTTCTGGAAAAATCATATATAGCTGTCTTGCAGCCATTTATTATCTTCCATCATTTAATTTAATTTCTTCATCTGTAAAAGGAAGATAATGATAGCTGCTGTGTATCTCGCTGGCATGCAGAGGAGATTTTTAATCGCATTTTGATAACTCAGTCATTGAAACTGGTGATGAAACTACCATTGGCATTAGTGACTGGAACATACATAGAAACTCTATTTCCTGGGGTTTGAGTGACCATCATGAAGTATTTCAACCAGTCCTCTCTTTTAACCTGTAAAGAAATATCTCTATCTTATCTACTTTTTGAAACCTCATAAAGTAGCCTGTTCTATTATTTAGCTGTCCTTGCAAGCAGGTATTTTCCCCCAGTTTCTGAAATTAATAATTTCTTCGATAAGTCAATTATGTATTGATGCTAAGAAAAATTCTTTTTATTTACAAATATTTCATAAACACAGTAACATTTCACTATGTGAAGATTAATATTGTGCTTCTTCCTACCTCACCTATTTCTATCTCTCCTGTTCTGCCATCCTGGGAAGAATTCCTTGTAAACATTTCTATTAAAAATAGCATGGCAATTCTAAGGCAGACAACTAATAAAAAAATTGTTATTTCTCTTTTCTTAAAAATGGCGTTGATGATATTTGTCATATTTGCAACAAAGTCTTTTTGCTCAAATACCATATTTAAATAGATAAAACACCATGATCAGTTATTTCCCCTCTCCTATCAGGATTTTCCTGCCTGTTTTAAATTTGGTATTTGCTGGGGACAGGAGACCAGGTTGACTTAAAAGATATAATACTTATTCTTATTGAATTTCATCATGTTACCTTGAGACCATATCCTCACTTGTAAAATCCTCTTTTAATTCAAAACTTATCCTTCTCAAGCTCTTGGATCTTCCCTACTATATAAGAATTTTTTTTATTTGATTACCATAGCCTTTAATACAAATTTTGTGTAGTTCCAGGTCCAAAACATATCTCCAAGGGTTCACACAGTAAATCCTCTCAGTTTTAGAAGAAGTTTTGACTAAATTACAGGGAAGTTTTGTTGGAAGGCGGAGATTTGTTAAAGCCAAGGAAACACTGGATGGATACCCCTAATAAGCTGTGTATATGCAAAATACACAGATTTGCAGAAGATTTCTGGGAGAACATTACTCTGGTTTCAGACAAAAAGCCTGGAAAACAACCAAAAGCAGGGCTTTTGGGCTACATCAACACCATTGTGCTGGCTTTGGCTCGGGTAATTTTCTTCACAGTACATGGTATGGGGCTGTGCTTTTGTTTTGTGCTGCAAACAGGGTTGGTAGCACAGTGATGGTTTTAGTTACTTACTGCTGAGCAGCCCTTACTCAGAGTTAAAGTTTTTCTGCCTCTCGTACTGTAGAATATGCCACTGGCCCTGCCCGGGCACCTTGGAGGATTTAACAATAGGAGTGCTGACACAGCAGTCCAGAGATGACCTAATCCTAGACACACAACGTATATTTGTACCCTTATAAGGAAAAAACCTTATTGATCCTTCTATTGGTCACTTATGAAACCTTTAACCTTTATCCCATTGGTCCAGTTTGGATCCTGGCCAAGGGTATAAATGTAGCTTACTGTAACCTATTAAGTTGGAAGAAGAATTGCACCGGACCTTTCACGCTCTCCTGAATAAACATCTCCAGTGGAACTGCCGGCATCTCCTTCTCCTCTCTCTGCTCTGCCTGAGCTATACCCGAGGAAGCCAAGCCTAGCAGCAACAAAACCCTAAAGAGCTGAAATCCCTGAGCTGTTATCACTACAAAGAGCTGTTATCACTCTGCAGGCTGAAGGCTCCCCGTGGTTTCGGGACCAAGCGGGCTGGACTCCAGGGCTCTGTCCTTTCCTGGGATAGAGTCCCGGGCCAACGCCGGCTACTGAGACCCCCAAAAGGCTCGCATCAATATCGTACCGCCCCACCAGCGAGGGAGCTGAGAGGGGACACAGCTGGGACAGCTGACCACAGCTGATCAAAGGGACATTCCATGCCATAAGGCATCATGTTCAGCATATAGATCTGGAGGATGAAATGAAGGAAAAGGAAAGAGAAGACATTCAGGATGCTGTTTATCTTCCTAAGTCACCGTTACAGGTAATGGATTCCTTGTTTCCTGGGAATGGCTGAACATCTGCCTGTGCATGGGAAGTGGTGAATGAATTCTCATTTTGCTCTGCTTGTGTATTACAGCTTTTGCTTTACCTTTTAAATGGTTTTTATAAGAAAACATTAATTTTTTCACTTTCTCTCTTCTGGTTCTCTCCCCCATCTCATCAGAGAGTAGCGAGCAAGTGGCTGTGGAGGCTCAGTTCCTGGCTGGAGTTAAAACACGCTTATCACACCAGCTGCATGCAATCCACTGATGAAACAATTCCCAAAACACAACAAGCACACAAAGAGACCTAGTAAGGGCAAGGAAAGGAAAGAAACCTCAATCTCTCACTGATGTGAAAAAGAACAGAGAACTACAGTTTGGAAGCATGTGCCAGATCAAGTACCTTCCTTTGATAGAAACTCTGCTCCCTGGCCTGATAGACAGCAACAGAATAAAAACCAGACTGGGCAGATCAGGGAAGCAATATAACAAATGGTGGTGATAGTCATCTAGAAATGCTCTATCAGAAAACACAGGCTAAATGTAATACAGAATGCAGCATAGGAGAGCCCCTATGGTCTGTTCCAATAAAATGAAAAATACTTATAGATATCTTGAACTGTACTTCTAATGTAAAAGGGTAACATAAACGTTGTGATTGGGAACAAAAAAGTGTATGTTGTAGACCACTTTGAAAAGGCAATAATATCAATTTTCACTGAAAAAAAAATTGATACAATTTAATATGGGTTTTTTTACCTCTAAGTTCTATTACACATTGACTCAATTTTATTTGTCTATGAAAATAATGGAAATATTTGCAGGTTTGACCTTTTTGTGATTTAAAACTCAGGAAAGCTGATCTCTATTTTTAAACAAGAAGAGCTAAGTAATTGTAAGAATTTTTTTTACAATAAATTGAATCTTACAGAAAAAGAAAACAAGGGTGAAGAGGAAAGAAAAACATGCTTGAAGGATACTCAGATAGATGACCTCTAAGAATATATTATGGGAAACAGCATGTATTTTAGTATGAAACATTGTTCAATTTTCTTACAACTCCTTTAGTTTCTTACCTGATCAATCAGAGATATGTTTGGCAGGCTACTGACAAGTTGAGTACTTCATGTGTTTATGGCTCGTGCCAAGTATCCTCAGTGAAATTGCAATTAGAAAACAAATTAGGGCGGCCAAGATCCAAGTCCACAAAGATGACACATAAGATCTTATTTAAATGTCTAATTCCTCTTGAGAAACACTCAGACATGATTGCCATGACAATGAGAATTGTCTCTTTTATTTTCAATTGATACAAGGTCTCTGTAGTGCAATGACATTTGATATAAATATTTCTAGGAAAAGTCTGGCCATTTCACACAGCATAGCTAAAGCAAATTAGTTCACACTAAACCTTTTCTCCAGCATGGCATTGCATTTCCCAAGATAGCTCAATGTCTTCTAGGTAAGATATTTCTATGCCACACACCATTTATTAGAGAATTGTGATAGCACAAGTAAAAAAGATAAAAACAAACCATAAAGAGTATGAATTTTGTATTTCAAATATTCTGAATAGCTCAGTGAAACCTATTATATATGGTTTAATAGAGATAAAATACTGCTGCATTTTGAAAGACTACTTTTTTTTCTTTTTAATTAATTCCAAATGCAGAAATATTTATTTGATAAATACAGCTGTGTGGAAGTTGTGATTTGGAGGAAAAGTGAAAGATTAGATGTTGTATGAATGAAGGAACTGGTTCCTTTACCAAAAAAGTGTAGTACTACCCTTGTTTCTTCTCTTGCTAATGTTTCATGTCCCTATTTGTTGCACAAAGTATACATACATACATATTTTCACAAGTTGAGACTGTATTTTACCCATGTTCCTAGTTTTTTAAGCACTGGAAAGAGAATTTACTTTCTTTCTAAGGCTTTTTCTCTGAAAATTAAGAGCAGCATCTATAAAACTTCTGAAATACAATTCTGCCAAACATCAAAATGTCACAGTTGTTTGAAAACATGAATTTGAAGGCTAGTTTTCTGACCAGTCTTTTGAACTTTCATGATTCCTGTGCTTGAGCCATCCATTGTGCATATCTGATTACATTACTTTTCTATTCAAATTCCTTTGTAGAGCTGTTTATAAAAAAGGATTTTTGGATTTTTTTGCTTTATATTCAGATGGATTTATTCTGATTTTCTTCTCTGCTCGCCCTATGCACAAATATACTGAGAAAATGGTACTTAGAGTTTGATTAATTTGACACAGACTAGTCATACTAGTTTCCTATTACTTTAATAAGGAATAGGGGATGTCCAGGATCTTAGTAGGAACATTTAAGTGCAGAGCAACTCAGAAAATAAATAAAAAGCAGAAATAAAAGAAGTAAAGAATATAGCACAACTGTTAAAAAGTCTTCTATAAAACATCCCTAATACAGCTTTGCTTTTCAGCCCCTAACTTAAGTTACACTGATCTGGGAAGAGGTAAAGGGTCTCCAAGATGGGGTTTTTGGGCAATTTCAGAAGAATTATCTCGCTGTCTCTCACAATGATGCGTCTTTCTCTCTTGTGAATTTACTTCACTAGAAGTGGCGAAGGATGATCGACTCATCTAACATGTATCACTTCTAGCTTTGTTGGTTCCTTGACTGTATGTTTTTTTTCTCCTGTGGCATATCAGTTCCTCATCATTGATTAGGCAATGTAGGCAGGGTTCTCAAAAAGAATATGGATATGTGATGTATAATATCCCTTATATAATGGGGGTAAGAAAGCCAATGGAATCTTGCATGTATGCTTACATGCATCTCGTAGTGAAGAAACTGACTATTGGCCTCTAAAGGCATAGGTGCATAGTTAAACTAGATGTATAGGCAGACTTCACATTAGAGGGATCTAGAGCAATTTGTTGTTAGCATACAAGAAAAAAAAAAAAAGAGAAAGAGGTGAAAAACTTGGTCTAAAATTATTTTCTGACATTCTTAGCTCATAATAAGAAATCCTAACACATCATTAGTCTAGTTGACTGGATGGTGTTAAGTCAGAAGTTTGACCCAATAATCTCAAAGGTCATTGATTCTGTGATTCTGGGATCATGCAGTCTAACATTTAATCCCAGTTATTAACAACTCTAGTAATATCCTGTGAAACAGCAAGTTGTCAACCTCTTACAAGTTTGGAATAGAGAGTTATCCTGTTGATCCAGAATTAAGACATACCACAGAAACAGTAACATTTCCCATAGGAAGCAGAGTTAAGCATAAATATTCATTCATTGCAGTCTTTTAGTCAGTGTTTATTTGCAAATATTTGAATCATCCTTCTAATAGGCAATAATATTCAAAATGCAAGAATAAAGTAGTACTACCCATATAAATTGTCCGGCTACAACAACATCTGTCATGCATAAAGCAGGTCTATGGTAGTTTAAACAGTCAATATTTTTTCACTTGGGAAGACATTAGTTTTCAAAAACATAGATTAAAGAATAATCATTTAAAAGCTTGGCTGTTGTTTGCTAAGAAGAATAGTATATTTCTTTGAAAAAAAATCCCTAAAAGAGGAAGGGATTGTAGGCTGAATATACACATTAGGACTTTTTGAAAGGGTTTTAAGAGAAAATTAAATAGATAGCACAAATCTAGCATGTGAATTAAATAGTACAAATCTACCATGTGAAGGCCTCTGGACTGAATATATCATGAAGTTTTATTATAGAGAGAACTGAGGATTTAGAAGAACCAGGATGGGATGATCAGGAAGGCAGTAGAAAAGAAGGGCATGAAGGACAGACACAAGCTTAAACTGGCACCAGAACAGATAGTGCAAATTAGAAATTTAAAAAATTAGTAAAATACAAGTAGTTGATTGTAAAACAATAAGACGGTGGTCACAGGGTCACATGAGAGAGAGATGAGAACGTTGACTCCATGATCAGAAGGCTTGATTTATTATTTTATGATATATATATATTACATTATAACTATACTAAAAAGAAAAGGAAAGAAAAGGTTCCTCAGCAGGCTAAGCTAATAGAATAGAAAAGAATGATAACAAAGGCAGCTCTCTCTGACTCTGTTCGAGATAGCTCAGTCCTTGATTGGCCATTAATTATACACATCCAAGATGGGCCAATCACAGGTGGACCTGTTGCATTCCGCACCAGCAGATAATTGTTTACATTTGTTGCTGAAACTTCTCAGCTTCAGCAGGAAAATCCTAAAGAAAAGATTTTCACAAAAAGATGTCTGTGACAAAACAATTATGAATATTTCGTTGTATTACATGCTCCCTGATATGTTTCTGTTCTTCCTGATATATTCTTCTGCAGTAAAAGGTCACCATGAAATCTCTTCCAGAATTTCCAGATCTGTTTAGTCACGTCCAGGAGAGATGAATTCAGAATGGAAGAGGTTCTGATAAAAACATTGAAGCTCAACTACCAAGTAGAGCGTGTCTCTTTCAAGAAAGCCTCATAAAATTAACATGGATGAAAGATACAATTATTTCCTATTATTACATCATGTTCGCTAACACCTGTCAGTGATAATAATTTATTCAAACTGTAGTAATAGAGAAAGAAATCAACTAGTTATACAATAGACATTTAAAAAAAATTAATTAGAACAAGTTTTGACCAGAAGAATAAGGGAAGATAAGGAGAGACACAGCACTGGCTTTCAAATGCATCAAAAACTGTTGCCTTTTTCCTCATAATCAGAAGTTATAAAAGCAGAGCTATTTTCCTTATCATGTTTTCTCCATCTGCCTTACTGTCCAAATAATATGATGGTCAAAGTGTACCTTGCCACCATTGAAGACTACTTGTTCCTGGGCATGTTTTATTATTCCTTCATAGAATAAGAGATGGAAGACCAAGGATTTTAGGTCTTCCATCTATTATTCTATGAAGGAATAATAAAAAAAGTTTTAGGAACACTGGGAAAAAAGGAAGCAGAAAAGAACATTTCTTTTAATTTGTAACAGTTAAATAGATTAAAAACTATAATTTTCTGTAAAAAAATAAACAAATTTTGGAATTATCTAACATTTCTTATTGAAGGACAGGGCTCTACTTTCTGGAAGCAATATTTTTTGATTAAGGCAGATGTGTAAGGTCCATCAAATTCAGCACAGTATCTCTATTAATGGCCTCTAAACCAACCCTCAGACAGCCACGAGTCTACAGCATTATCCAAGATGTATTTAAGAAAAAAAATGCTTGGCACCAGAGAAAAGGTTAGCACTACACTGCAGGGATTCTAATTCCTAGTTTCATTTAGGAATTAAATTAGAGCAGAACTTTTACCTTTTTTTCCTCTCCCTATCACAAAAAGAAATGTTAACCTTAAATAGACCTGCTGCTCATCTTCAGGATTTTGCAACCTTTCCTTCACAGCAAGGGCAAAGGCCTCTGCATTGATATTCTGAAGGAAATCTGCATGACATTGTTAGGAATGGGCAAATGATCTGAAAGTCCCTACACAGCCAATATAATTCTGATTAAAGCTTGGCATTTGTTTTCTTGCTCCTTGGAGCAGATAGCATGCTGCCTGGAATTAGAAATATGAAAGACAGAGGAACTTCCTACTGTGCACATAGAGCATTTTTTCCTCCTCACTTTCAATATGTAGCTAAGTTTGAATACTTTTTGTTGTTGTTGTTTTCCGGGCAAATCATTAAAATAAGGTCATCCTTGTTTTCCATTTCAGAATGAGATTTGCTATGTCTCACATATTTTCCTCCAGAATTACTGAGAAAGATCTTCCTCTACTAGCTTCCTCACTGATACTTCACCTCTGGCATTTTAAAATAGAAAAATCATTATTTAGTTCTTCAAGCAAAGAGATGTATATAGCTTTTGAGAGAACCTTATATGTATGATAATAAGTTTATTTTAAATATCTATAGCAAAATCCTAAAATTTTGAAGGAAAGTTATTATTTGAGTATGTGCATTTTCACTTACTAGCTTCAAATGCATTTGTAGCCACATTTTAAATGCTGACTTCATGAATTGATTAATTTTCACTTAAATGCCCTTGTCAAGAACTGTGTGTGCAGACTAGTTTTGGTCTCTAAACAGTGCAGAAAATGTTCAAGTGCAATATTCATTCACTTGAAGTTAGTGGCGGAGCCACCATTAGTCTTCAGGAGCTCAGTATTTCAGTTTTTCTTTTCATTATATGTGTATATAATTCAAAATCAATTGCAGTTCACTTTTAACTTGTACCATACTTCAGTGAAAACATTTAGAGTACAATCTCAAATCAAACCATTGACAAAAATCACACAGTAAAACTTACAGAACTGCCACAACCAGTTTTGTAGTTGTCCATGAAAGTTACAGACAGTTTTTCAGAGAACAAATGCTTGTTCATCAGAATTTTTGTTTATTTATTTTTTCAGAAACTGTAGATTTTGTCTGTATCAGTTCCTTTTCAACAATGATGCAGGAAATCGTTGGGTAAAATGGCAATACTTTGTTGGTAGCAATAAAACTGAACTGCTGCAGGAAAATGAGCACAGTAATATCAAGAAAACTCATTTAATGAGATTGAGATATTCTCAGACATCTACTTTTTTCTTGAACAGTCTAGCCAAATGGTTTGGGACCTGGACCAATAGGTTCTCCTGTTTCTCCTCTATTAAGGGGCCAGTTGTTCCTCTTATTTTGCCTCAAGAATACAAGGGCGTGCACAAAATGTTAAAACAATTAAACTGTCCAGAGGTACAAGAAATAATTGAGGGACATTATTGAGTCTTCCAAAAAAAGAGTGTGAAAGATCTAGTTTACATTAGAGATGTGCACCAGGTTAACTGTAAAAGGGAAGGACCACATCCAATGCATCTCTTTTTTCCCCTTGGCTCTACTTCTTTTCTCTCTCTTCCTCCTGTCTTTCTCTTTTGTTTACTTTGTTTGCCCCAGCTCTGGACCATCCATGCAGCAAGATCAATGCAGGACATGAGGGCTGATGATACTCTGTGTTTTCTTCCCTTGCTTTATCTGAGCTAAGCACAGTGACCCTAATCTCCTTCATTATTCCTACTGAATTTGGCTATGGGACTGGGAAGCTTCTGTAATGGTGTGTTGTATGCCAGCACTTTTGGTTGTGTGTGGTTGTTCATGAGCCAGCACCTTTGGGGAGGGTGTTGTGGGAGGTGAGAAGTGTACTGTACAAAATTAAAGACTTAAAGCCAACACTTTTTGTGGAAATGTATTGTAAGAAGGGCATGTTATCTTACACCTTTTGAGTCAAAACAGTAGGCTGGTTGCCAAAATTATGTCATATATGCCATAAAAGCATAAGAGTTCCCTGACACATCCTTGTTCTGCATGATGAGAACATGAGCATCACACCCCAACAAGTGGTTTATGATATTTAGTCTCTCTTTCGTTTGCAAACTAGCTTTATTATATAGGAATTATGCCTCAGGAAATTTGTCTATTTTCCACTGAGCAAAGTTTAGATTTTAAGTTTTGGTATCATTATTATTATTATTATTATTGTTGTTGCAGCTATGAATTTATCATTGATAAAAATACTTGCTTTTACCTTGAGATAAAGTGTTAAGTACAGTATTTTTTTGTTCAGATAAGATTCCATGTAAAGAAGGTCAGTTTAGCTTATCTGCCTATACTTAGGAGCAACAATACCAAACTCTGAAAAACAGCTAAGAGTTTAGAATCAATAAGTGACATATTTTCTGATGTTTGTGCAATGCACAAACTACTTCTGAGACTACTGTAATAATAGTTTTGGTCAAGGTAACGTGAACTCAGAACATGTAATCTAAGTGAGCAAGAGCAGCGTGCTCATCAGACATCTTTATTTGCAGCTTTTATGAGGCAGTGCATTACGGTGATCTAGTACAAAATTTTACCTAATACAAACCTTCTTATGTTAAGTTCCATCTCTAGGAACTAAATGGTCCTGTGCTTGTCCACATTTTCATCCTTCTTGACAATTTTATTTTCTTCAATAATGTTAATCCTAGTGTGTTGAATTATCCTTGACGCCCTTTAAAATCATCTTCAGGCCATCTAAACCATGATTCTTTTCTTACATCTTATGCTAAGTAAGCTAGTTAAACTAAGCCTAACTAAAGTAGGCTAGTGTTATTGGACCACTGAACCAAAATTCTTGTTGAGATCAGTGGCAAGTTGTGCTTCAGGGGTTGGTGTTGAGACCTGTGCTGTTTAACATGTTTGTCAATGACAGGGGCACTGGGATTGAGTGAACCCTCAGCAAGTTGGCCAATGACACTGCACCATGTGGCACAGCCTGCATGCCAGAGGAAAGGGAGCTCATCCAAAGGGACCAAGCCAGGCTTGAGATGTGAGCCTGTGTTGAGATGTGGGCCTGTGTGAACCTTATGAAGTTCACAAGGCCAAGTTCAACATCCTGCATTGGGGTCAGGGCAACCCCAGAGGCTGGACAGGGAATGAACCAAGAGTAGCCCTGTCAAGAAGTACTTGGTGGTGTTCATGGATGAGAGGTTGGACATGACCCTGGTAATGTTCCCTTGCAGCCCAGAAAGCCAAACATGTCCTGGGCCACATCAAAGCAGTGTGGCCAGCATGGCAAGGGAGGGAATTCTGGCCCTCTCCTCCAGTCTGATGAGACCCCACCTGCAGTGCTGCATCCAGCTTTGGGATCCCAGCACAAGGATGAGCTGGACCTGTTGGAGCAAATCCAGAGTATGGCCAGAGAGATGATCAGAGGACTGGAGCACCTCTTCTGTAAACACAGGCTGAGAGAGCTTGGATTTTTCAAATAGAAGGCTCCAGAGGAACTTTATAGCAGCCTTCCTGTAACTAAAGGAGGCTACAAGAGAGCTGAAGAGGGACCTTTTGCAAGGGCATGTAGTGACAGGACAAGGAGGAATGGCTTTCAGCTGGAAGAAGGTAGGTTCAGACTAAATATTAGGAGGAAATTCCTTATTGTGAGGATGGTGAGGTACTGCAATAAGTTGCCTACAGAAGGTGTAGTTGTCCCTTCCCTGTAAGTGTTCAAGGACAGGTTGGATGAGGATTTGAGTGATGTGGTCTAGTGAAAGGCCTCTCTGTCCGTGGCAGAGGGATTGGAATTAGATGATCATTAATGTCCCTTACAACCCAGACTGTTCTTTGACTCTGATCATACAAAGGTGCTCAATGATGCAACTCTTTGCAGAGCACTCAGACACGTCTTTGCTATATACCTGGACATATGCCAAGCTTTTAATGACTGTAATGCTTATTCTGAATAACCGTTATTAAAAAGAAAAATTCTTTCCCAGGGCACTATCTGCTTACTGTTCCATTTTTCTTGATAAGACACGGCTAAAAAGGCAAAGAGGCTTATTGAAATAGACACTGAAGCTGAGAAGGAGAAGGTTCTGCTTGTGTGGCTGTTAACAGCCTTTGGCATGAGAGCTGCAAAGTTAATTAATTCACCAACCTATGCCTTGGTTTCCTTCTATAGAGTATCTAAACCCTGTGTAAAATGGTCTTACCATTATAAGAGGATGATGATCAAATCTACAGTTAAGCACTTGCTGTATTTTCTTGTTCTTTTTCTGAAAAATTAGAAAATTTCTTTTCTAATTATGATTTGAGAAATTTCTTTTAATTTCACAAAACAGTCTGATTACTATCACCCAGCTGTTATTTTTTATTAAGTGCTGAGAAAGTAATTTGTAATTTGCTGTATAATACAAACACTATTTTTAAAACTTGTCTTAACAGGCAGAAATAAATTTTCTGTCATTTAAAACATAATTTAAAAATCAGTTCTACATTTACTCTGATCACTTCAGTTTATTTTACATCACTGAAGTTTAAGAAAAACTTCTCAATATTTTGTAGAGATTTGCTTAATACATCCATGACACTTTTTGCTGACAACATTAGCAAGCATGTAGTAATGATGGCATCATGTTTGCCAACTGAAGACTTCAGAATCCTTTATTTATTATCACCACGTACACAAGTGATTTATACAATATTTTTGTGCAATAAACCAAACCATTGCCATCTGCCTGGGAGACTGACAGGCTGGAAAATATTTTCTAGAGCAGTTGTGCTTAATAGTGACTATTTCCTGAAAAAGTGTGATTCAGGAGAGGGAGAAAATTAAGAAAGCAATAGTCTTTTTTTCTTGAGTATCTTGATTTATATAAATCTGCTTATTCACCTGTAACAAATTGCAAATCATCCTTAGAGTAAACTAGGGGGAACTTTTCTACAAATTGGAAGATTTCTGATATATACTTTAATAAGAAATTTAACCCTAAAATGAGCTACTGGTAGAAATTCTACCCCTGATAAGATTATCAAGAATAAATTTGTATTGCCTTTTTTCATCTTGGAAGAAAATTTCAGAAAAAATTATAATAGTAGATTAGTACAATTAGTATCCACATAGTGAAATATGTTGGCAGGACCCATGCATTTTATTCCTTCACCATCACTGAGATGGTCTAAAATACACAGAGGTTTCTCCTAAATACTTTGGTGTTATTTTCCATTTTTGCTGTCCGTATCAGGGGTCCTCTACTGTAGTGGCATTAGTTACATGTTTATGACTTAATAGAATTTAGAGCAGGGAATTTTCACCTCAACATATAGAAGAGAATTTCTTTTTTAAAAAAGTCCCTTGAATTTTCCTGCCTTGAAGAGTAAACAAAATATTCCTCCAAATAGATGCATGAGCCAGAAAACTGAGATTAACCAAACTCCAGTAAACTACAGACAAATTTTAATGAATATAAGTGAAATGACAGCTGGTAAATAGTTTTTACCACAGGGTCCTTTGCAGTGGTGCAACTTGTTTTCTCACATGATGCCTGCATGAAAGCACCAGGAAAGAAACTTCATATCACTCACAGTAAAAAACAAAAGTAACAAAACCTTTTTGTCAATCATAGCTGTTGGAACTTTATTTGACTTTATGGAATGTCAAATAAAGGAATGGAAAATATAAAGAAAAAAGGAAAAAAATCAACTCATCTTAATTTTTATGAAATACCTTCCACAATGGTCAAAATGCTATTCCAATGCTTCAGCTAAACCAGCAGAGTGACTGTGGCTGACACACAGCATTGTCTGGCTCTCTTTCTAGAAGATGCATAATAGGTCTTGATGTGATTTTAGACAAGTATAGGAACATTGAGACAATGGTTATTCGCATCATTTATGCAAAGAAAAAAAACAGCATCCAAAAGGAAAAAAAGTCTCACATTATAGACATAAGAATATATTCAATAACTCTGTAAATGCCATAGCAACGACAATAGCCCACTGTTTTGGATGTTTTGTTCAAAACACATTTCTCATTAAAACTAAAATTTTGAGGGTTTTTTTTGCATACAAAATAATTCTGCCAAGACAATATGATTTCAGTTGAGGATGGTAGGATGTAGCTAGAAAAATAGAAGCAGCCCCTTTAGGAAAGAAGACCAATGTCTCCTCTAAAGTATAGCTGATAAAAATAAAATTTGCCATGAAATTCCAGATTTTATGGTTGATGTACATTACATTAATAGAGCTGAGAGCTGATCTTAAAAACTGATGTTTCAACACAAGACAAGTACATCTCTTAAGGCAAATTCTGCTGTGATGGTAAGGTAGCTGAAACTGGATTTCAACATCTGCAAAAGGACAAGCCCATGATGCAACAAGATCAAATCATAGTTTAAAATCATTATTATCCTTAATCATTAGAGAAGGCAGTCTTTGTTGCTTTTGCATAACACCTCTAATTTTCTTCATGGTACTTGACGTGAACCACATTAGTCTCACACTAATTCCATCATAGTTTACATTCTCTTCCTCTAACTCAATTTCTCAGGATTAACCCACCTCCAAAGAAAAGTAATTTTCCTATTTGACTTCCTCTTATCTCACTGAAACCTTTATTAAATGAACTTCTTGAAACATAAGGGATTGTTTTTGTAACAGGTTTAGTTATTTTTCTCTGAAGAAAAACAAATTCAAGAGCAGTTTTTGACAAGGATGTGCTTATATCCAAAACCTAAAACCAATTTAGAACTCAAAAACAGTACAAATATTCCTTTAGTAATTTTTTCATGCAGTTAAAAAATTACTATGTTTTATCAAATAATGTTTAGCTGTTCAACTTCTGTGCAGTGTATCACACTTTCTTTCACTTCTTTCAAGAAAATGTAAATTCCTCTTGAATTAATTGAAAAGGTTATTTCCACATTGTTAAGGAAGTACACACACATACTCAAGAGGAGCACAATGTATGTGGAGCCACAATGAATGAGACACTGAAACATGTGGAGTTTTTTCCTGATTTAACTCTGCATCA
Organism: Setophaga petechia; assembly: GCA_024362935.1. Lineage (NCBI taxonomy): Eukaryota > Metazoa > Chordata > Aves > Passeriformes > Parulidae > Setophaga > Setophaga petechia. Next base: position 34,882,165 of record JANCRA010000008.1, read on the forward strand.
TTCCTGACTGAATTAACTTTAATTTTGGAGCCTGCAGAACCAAATCTCTGGTTCTGAGCACTATAAGCCTTTGTTAAACTTTCGCTTTCCTTAGAGAATCTGGCATGGTGTTTAATAGCTCAAAAACTGTTTTTATAGCAGGAGAAAGACAGGTGAAATTTATTTTAAAGTACCAGAACATTAAATGAAAAGGAGAGTATCAGGAATTAATCTCCAACATGCTGTTCTCAGAGAAAGGAAAAAAAAGAAAAAGTTTGCTTATGCAAACCCAGTCAATTGGAGGGAGCATGTATTTTGATCCTTATGGCAGAACTATGCTCCCTATTAACACTGAGGTGTCCTGGCAAATGTCAAAGGACAGTTATGCCAGATGATATTTTAAATTACCCAGGTAATGTCTAACAACTTATAATGGTATGGCATGACACAGGGAGTACATTATTAAAGATGCTCCGGTCATTGAAAACTCGAAAACAAATTTTACTGAGGTTTGTGATGTCTTAATTTTATTTAAAAGAACACTAGAAACAATAAGCACCTTGCCAGATGTTCATTGTCAAAGCAACTGAGCTCTGTTTTGGCTGAGCTTTGCAGTTCTTGCAAGACAGCCTAGAAGATGCCGTCTCTCGCAGGGCAGCAGATGAAATCAGGTGTTGAGCACAGAGGGAGCACAATTTACTCTAAGTATTTTTATCAGCCTCAGCAAAAACTTTGTTTCATAAAGGATTAAAAAAAGTCCTCCTTGCAAACCAAGATGTTAATAACTTTACATGATAAATGCTTGCCTTCTTCTAGACATTAAGCCATTTTTTGTGCAGGCTTTGCAGAAAATGTAAACTGAGTTATAGGACAATTTTCCACATCTTTGATACAGCAGTTATAAAGGAACCCTCAAAGAGTGCACAGAGATGCAAGGGAGGAGCTAAGATGGTCCCTGTATAATTGGAAAACTGTATAGGTGATCTGGATGGAAAGGGGAAACAGGATAAAACTTGATGTCTATTTATTCTCCCTTGCCACAGGGGTAGGGTGGATGATTTGGTTTATTTTCTTCATTCTTTTCTGCTGAGGTAAGGAGATGTGTGTGAAAGAAAATCATTGGAAAAGCAGTCAGAAATCTATTCTGAATTAGGTATAAGGGGTCCAAAAAATATTACTAAGAGCAGTAGAAAGTAAAAAATGTTTACACTCTATCTGTAATCTATTCTTCTTGGAACTCAGTGCAACAGATTCAGAAAGTAAACTACCCAAAAAGAAAAAAAAATAGTAAGATACCATACATTTTGATTCTTTCGTTATTTTAAAATAATAAACAATAGCTTTCATTTAGTTTTAGATTTATGGTAACACCTGTTTAGATCCCAGAGGTAATTATTTTATAAAGATGTTTTTAATTTGTACTCTTTGATATTAGTCATTTTTAAAATGTGGTATTCAAGCCTGTGAGGGTCATTTATGTATTAGAGTAGTTTTGTCTGCATTAATTTGTTGACTGAAAATGGGAATTTTGGTGAAGCTCCTCCCACTAAGAAAGCTATTCATTTGCTCAGATATTTACGGATTCAGCTTTCCAGCTATGTGACAAATGCATTGAAATATTGAGATACATTGAAAGTAAATATCTACCATGAGAGAAGGAATTTATTCCCTGAAAACAAACAAACAAACCCATAGTTTTTTGGAAGAGATTATTGAAAAAAAAGAAAAAAAACTGTTTACCTTCATACTGTTTTACACAGTTCTAGCATTTCATCTTTTCAGATTTTACACAAGTTATCTTTTTCTTGTATTATTAGAAATAAATACCAATATTTAATACTTGTTATATCAAATGATCATCAAACACAGTCTGGATCCCACAGGTCCCTGAAGATCACATGTTTTGATACTTAAGTAGTCCAAATTTAAAATCCATCCGAAGTAGCTGACATTATGTAACATTACATACCATATTCTAGATTTGTTCCATATTCTCATAATTTGGTACATTTACAGCATATGCTGCAGCATTTCCTCTTGAGCAGTGTTAAGAAAAGAACAAACTTTCCACCCACAGAGAGACCAATGATAAACTGCATGTATATAGTATTTCTGAAGATAGGATTAATTAAAATAAAAACAAAAAAAAACTTCAGATATCCAAATACTGAAGGGAATTCACTGAACAGGGGTTGGGCAAGAAAGAGAGCACAGAGGCAGATTTTTTCCCCTCCAGATTAACCCTGTATGCTGGTCGGGCTGCAATGACTTCACAGCCCACTGAAACTGAATGCCTGCCTCTGGAAGTCTCAGCCCTATGGTCACATGAAGCTTTCTACTTCAAATATCAGGTCAAATATTTATAAGTATGGGGGGGGGGAAAAGGACTTTACTGTTAGGAAAATGCCTGACAGAAATTGCACTAGCTTGAATTTGACCATCAGAATTTATATTTTCTTTCCATCTAATGAAAGGAGGAATGCAGAAAGCAAACATATTCCAGATGTTTCTGTAAAAGAGAGGAAAAAACCCTATCAGAAACAAAAGATGGGTAAGGTATGGGAGATGTAACAGACAAGAAAGAATGAAAGGAGCAGACAAAGAGAAAAGGACTTTATGTTCTTCCTTGAGACTGACAATGACAGAGATGCTACAAAAAGCACAGGAGCATTACAGAGTGCTGCAGAGGTATTTGTTGTTCTGTCAGATTAGAAATAGAAATAACTCACTAGTCTGAGCCTGGGGGACACTTACATAAGACTTCAGTCTAAAAGTTGACTCCTGTAAGATTTAAAAGCAAAGGGAGAAAATGAGTAATACAGAAATATTTTGGACTGTGTCAGTTTTTTCCCATCCAAATATTTTTATAAATTTTGTTAATATCCCTTTTAAAAATCCATTTAAAAATACAGAATTTGAAATATGTTTTTTCTGCTAACTGTTTGCTGCACTTGGAAGATGAGGAGGGGATTACAATGGGCTTTGAGTGTCCCACAAAATGGGCTGTAACTGCCTGCCCAAAAATCTTCTCCATGCCACAACAGTACCTTTAGCCAGCTGGCAGAGCTTAGATCAGCTCCTGGCCTTCATTTCCCTGTCACAGAGACACAGCAGAAATCCCTTCAGAAGAGGGAGCTTCTGTTGTTAGGACTGGAATTACCAAGCTGAACCTCTGTGTTTAAAGCCATCTACTGAAATAATTCCTCAAAACCTTGCCATTTGCTTAGAAAGAAAATGATGGAGTGAAATAAAGTCATCATGAGCTTCTTCCTCTCTCTTCCCCAGGTAATGTAAAAGCATTCCTTGCCACTAGTTATGTCTTTTGAGCAGATTTGGCAGAACGGCTGGGCATTAAGAAACATTTTCATGTTTAATTACAGCGCATTAAAGGTGTTTCTTTTTGTGTTCACGTGCATTGACAGGGGAGCAGGTGAATCACATCAGTCTCTGACAGTTAGTGACTGTGAATGTTACACTCCTTGGATTTACATCACTTATTAGATCCAGTTCTGCATGCATATTTCAGGTCTAACATAGCACTGTGTTTTTAAATCTTAATTTTCTTGTTTGCTTAAAAATGTGAAAATAACTCTATCCTTTAGCCATTTTTCAGCTTTTACTGCCATGTAGAATAGCCCTATTTTTCCCTTTGTAAAAGTCCTTCATTCATTTCAATTATCACTGGGGCTATTTAATATAATCAAATGCCATAATTATAAAATAATTTTCCAATACAGTAAGATTGTATTTTGAGATGAAACCAAACTGCAGCAGTTTGGGGGAAGCAATCTCAGTCTGTCTTCATATAAGAGCTGGGTTCAACACTTCTCTTTGAGTACTGCTCTGAGACCTTAGAAGGAAATGCTGCTTTTCACAGCACTGTTGGTGAAACTAAAAATTTACTTATAGCACCATCCTTACAATCCTTTTCTACAAGATGCTAGATAATGAACTGCCTTTTTCTTTGGTGTTTTGGGCTCAAAATTGGAAGAATTTTTAATTTGTGTTGCAGCTAGGTGACCTGGCCTTTACCCTGGAAGCTCACTAAAGACATAGCAAAGAAATGATGGTCAGATATTTTCGCCTCTTATATCAGTGGAAGTTTTCTTTGTCCTCCAGGTAACTCTGTAACCTTGAAGCTGGAGCAGTTCTGAGATTTATTTAGAAGTTCAGAGCAGTCATGTAATCAAGGTGCCTTGTTACCACCTCTGAAATGGAGCACTTGAGATCTGGGCTCCTGAGGGCAGCTACACAGATATTAGCTCATACTGCTCAGGGGGTGTCTATTTTCCCTGCCCTAACTGGTACGCTGCAATTTTCTGTTCTTGGCTTTCAAGCTAATTCTTGTTGGTGAGCAATTCAACTGAAAAGACACATATTGTGCCTCAAGCAGTTCTGCAACTTTGTTTAAATTGCAATTAAGATACATTTCTCCCAATGGAAGCTTTTGACCACTTAAATCAAAGGGATTATAATCTAAAATTTAGGGATTTTAATTTTCCGTGCTCCATTCATTCATCTAAATGCAGTTTATAAATACTCTTATAAACTTTTGCAAAAGGCCGTGCCTTTTCAGACTTTTGCACTGTGGCCCAATTTTTTATGAACTTTGAATCAGACAACGTGTTTAAGACTTCATTTAAAAAAATGTTCTGTAGAATTAAACCTTTTAAAATTTTATTGGTGTCTCTGTTTTATATTAATTGTGTTGCATGTCCCCAGGTAATTTCACAAAGGGCATTTTAGAAAGGCAAATTCAGCTGATGGATGAATTTCTCTGCAGAGGTTTATTAACATTTTTGTCAATTTATCCCATTAAATACAGCAACATCCCTAGGTGGTAATGAAGTGCAATAGCAGCAGAGGCTTCACACCACGATGGCAAACAGATTCCAATAATTTTCACAGTAGTCTCTTCATAGCACAAGTGAAATGCTGATCTTTACAAGTATGTCTGGGTGAGTAAAAAACCCCACACAGATAAAACCTAAAATTTATATTTATGAATGTTAATTTAAAGTGAACATACCTCATTATGTCCTCAAACTTCAGTAGCAGCCTAGGGCATGAAATTAAGAGGAATTAACAGTATTGACAGCAATATTTCCCCTGGTAAAGCAAACATACCTAAAATTTGTGTAAATATATGTAGAGGCTGACAAATGAGGTACATGTAGCAGAAAGTTGATCCTGAAATCTCACCCTGTCTTAAAAAAGGATTGAAACACACAACCACTCCACTCTCCAATGCTCACAAATGACAATGAAATGGTTTCTCTTGATTTCAGCAGGCAGTGCAATAGGATATCAAAAAAATCTTGACATTCAAATTTTGGCTACTAAATATTTACAACAATGAGATTATGAATAAGTTATATTTCTTCATGAGGATTTTTCAGTAAACAGCTTAAAATAATTAATTTGAGAAACTGCAATTTATCTTTTTTCAGAAATATCTCAAAAAAGAAAAAAAAATTGCTGAATGAATTATTCTTTGCAAACTACTCTCTCCTGTGACAGTGACTCCCCATTTTTCACATCACAATTTATTTACTTTTACTGCATTATCATGGTTTTTTCCTATAACAAAAAACATAAGTGCTCTTAAGATTCTAAGAAATATTATGAATACTACAGTAAAGAATATGTATTAAACTTGTATAAAACTTTTTGAAGCTTAAATAAAAGAAACTATAACAAAATAAGAAAAAGGGAAAGAAAAAACCTTAAAGTACTAAAATAAGTACTTAAAGGAATTTGAAGAACAGTGCTAAAAAAGCTGATCATAATATTAAATATTACCATGAAAGAAATTAAAGGTATTACTGAAGTTTAAATTATTGGGTTGTCCATAGACAAAAAGTGGGAAATACGTTTGCTGTTACATTGTAGGGGGAGGAAATTGCCTATGATGTGGAACAGAGAAGTAAATTATACATATTCTCTTCACATTATGATGTGTAATTTGTGAATTATTTCTACTTATTTACCCATATAGAGTAAATTTTTTTTCACTTCTGGTACTTAGCATCTTAACAAGGCTATAACTGCTCTCCATCTCCTAACAGCCTGTGCCTGCTTTGTGTGTCATTATGATTTCCAGCAAACAGTGGGCCAAGAGAGTCTTTCAGAAACTCTTTCATGTTTGCTGGCGTGTTTGCTTGTTTGCTTTAAACAATGACAGACAAAACAGAAATGAGGTGGCTGGTGATGAATAACATAAAATGCAGAAATGAGAAAGTCTGCCAAATACTGAAGCATCTTCAGTATTCACTTCTCCCTTTTGAATACATATATCTACCCCTTCTCAGAAGTATTACTGCATCAAAAAGTGTCATTTTTCCTTGCTTTGGTGTTTCTCTAAGGTTGCCATAGAGAAAAAAGCTTATTCTTCTAATTGCAAGTAGTTTTTACTGGCAATGGAAAAAATCCTCTCCAGATTCCAAACATAAAAGAAATCCAGTCTTTTTTTTTTTTTTTTTTTTTTGTATTTTTCTTAAGAATTAATGATCAAATATGAGCTTTTTTTCCTTCATCAGAACAGAATAATGTCACCCAAGCTTAATCATAGCCAGAGATTCATCAAGTAAACCAGTGCTCATTTGTATACATCTTTGTTTTTCCTGGTTACAAATTAAATATTAGCTACTAAAAGTAATTGCTAGTGCCTTTCATTATCAGTTCAGAAGCATCTCCAACAGTATAACCAAATCCATGTGGCTGTTGTTTAAAAGAATATTTATCTTTTGATGATTTTTCAAGGATTAACAGTTTATAATTTCATTAACCTTTAACAAAATATCTTCTTATTTTGGGTTTTAACACCAATTCATCAATCATAGGAATCTCTCACATAAAATCTCACTGAAAAAGCTTTCAAGAGCACCAAAATATGACAAATATTTGAAGTTAAAATAATATTTCCACTCTTGGGATTAGATAAAGTATTAGTTTTGTGCTCAGCCATTTAGGACTCCTTTTGAGAACTTAGACTTGCAAAGTACTAATTCTCTTGGATAAAATTGAAAAAGTGATGTTACACAGCACTGCATTGGTTTTACTGTCTATTTCCCTATAAGATCCTGGATTTCCAACTCAGGTGAAATACTTGTATCTATTCACTTATTAATACAGTAAATACACCCAGACTGGAAGTCAGACTTTTGAAATCAGTTGAACACTGAATTAAAAAAACAGAGAGCATTAATAAGATCTGACTTAGCTTATTTATTTATTTTTCATTTGGGACTGGATCCAAAGACCAAGATAATCAATATAAACAGACTCTGGCTAAATATCTGTAAGTTTCTGCCCTGGAAAACTTGTAATTAGCTAGTTGAGCAATAAATATGTCTTGATTTTTTAACCGTGAGGATGCTAAGTACTCATGAGATAAATAATATTTCACATTCAATATTGTAATCAAGTGAACACTTTTTAGCAAGCTGATTTTATTTTTATTTTTTCTTACACTGAGAATTATTAGTGTCAGAATTACAATCAATACAGTACTTCTCCATGAGGGAAATGCATGCTCCTATAGAAAGCTAAGAAATGTTGAATATGATCATTTAAAATGACATGTTTTAATCCATTTTCCACAATCCATAATCTATTTTATTTCACCAAGAATTTTTTCATTATAATTTACATTATTTTCCACTTTTCCACACATTCATTTAAAAATGGTATACATCAAATAATTTATTTGTATGAGTTTTATATAGATAAACTGCTCATAAAGTTCTGTGGTTAATCATGAAGGAGAACATAGTTCATCCAGCTGGTATTGGAGAAGAAATTATTCATAAAGCTGTCTATGGGCATATTTCTGACTATTGATTGTTTTGTACAACTCCAGTTGAGTTCCTCTGATACAACTATCTTCTGTTTATCTTAGAACAACAGGGATCTCTTTGCAGACATGGATCAAACATTAAAAATAAAATTATTGATTTTTAAGTGTGAAATTTAAGGGCAGCAGCTCCTAAATTCAAAATAGATTAGATGTCCAGGAAAATACTAAACTCAGAGGAACACAGTGTAAACTCTCTTTAGGCAACTCACTTCCTAATGCATTGACTCAAAGAAGAATCTATCTATTCCAAGCGAGATAAAAAATCTGAGAAAAAGTATTTTAAAAAGGGCAACAAAATTAAAATTGTGTCCATTAACATCAGCATCAATAAAAAAAATTGTTGAAGTTTGTCACAAGATAAAATAGATTTGGCTTGCTTAAAAATGATTGATGCCCTTTATTTTTTGCCTTGCAAAAGCTTTTTTATTAATCCCATTCTGACCACATTTATGTAGCCATTAATTAAAATGCAAGTTTCAAGAAAAACTGTTTTATCTCTCTTATATTCTACCTGATAACACAAGAATTAATTTCCAGATTGCACTCGGGGAAGTTAATTTTCTTCACTGTGGCTGGTGCGGGTCTGTGTTTTGGATTTGTACTGGGAGCAGTCTGATAACACAGGGATGTTTTTGGGACTACTGAGCAGCTCTCACTTGTAGACAAACCCTCTTCTGCTTCTCATACTGCCCCACCAGCAAGGAGGCTGGGGGTGCACAAGGAGCTGAGAGGGGATACAGCCAGGACAGATGACTCCAACTGAGCAAAGAAACATTCCACGCCATGCAGGGTCATACTCAGCATATAGTCCTGGAGAAAGGTGGAGGGAAGTTATTCAGAGTGATAATATTTGTCTTCCCAAGTCACCATTAAGTGTGGGGGAGCTCTGCTTTCTTAGGAATGGCTGAACACACCTACTTGCCCATGGGAAGCAGTGACTTAATTCTTTGCTTGTGTACATGGCTTTTGCTTTGCCTGTTAAACTGTCTTCATTTCAACCCAGAGATCTTCTCTTTTGCACTTCCAGTTGTGCCTCCCATCCCATGAAGGATGATTGAGTAAGTGGCTGTATGGGACTGAGCTGGGGTTAAACCACGACAAGCTCTCAGAAACATTGCACTTGAGAGACACCGTGAACCACTTCAACCCATGAAAATGGATATTTAAATAGTTCATATGAATCAGCCAGAAATTACTATTCCTTGTCTGATTACTATTCCTTTCTTCTCTGATAAATGGTCTTTGGTGGTATTAAAGAGAATCCAGACATCCAAAGATATGCTTTGTGAAGGCCCTTCACTTTCTTCTCCACATAGGAGAGAGAGAATAAAAAGAGTATTTATCATAAACATCTAATAACTAATAGAACTAAGAAAATACTTGGCATGTGGAAAAATCTCCCTGACTGGAATTTTTCACTGTTAGAAAATGGCAAATACTATAATTTTTCAAGGAAAATATAATATAGTAAGAGCTGGTGGTGATAAGGAGGGTTGATTTTCTTTGACAAACCACACTTTCTATATTTTCCTAATCTATTGATGTCAGCAGAATAATGTATCTGCTTCAAGCACAGAAGTGAATTCAGAAAATACTCTTGTGGTGATGATATAGAAGCTGGAGCAAATATTCTCAGATTTTTAGGTCAGTCAGATGGGAATATTAGCATCAAGAAAAAATGAAGCATTTTAGTCTCATTCATCCAATAGAAACCCAATACTCTCATTCATCCAATATTCTCATTCATCCAATACAAAATTCCTCCAAAATTAATATCTTCCCAGGTAACAGGACCACTCTAACAGTTTACTGGTCCCAGAAAGAGGGACTTCTTTCCCATTTTTCTTTAGTCCTAGATAAATATTCTCTTATCTCACTTTACTTATCTGTAGCACAGTAGTAGTAGCACCCATGGAAGCACACATGAATTTTACAGAAACAGACTTCTTACCTCCTGTCTTTAAGGGCCCAACAAGCACCACAAGATGGGTCTCTAAACCCAAGAGTCAGAGAGAAGAGGGAGAAAAGTGAGGAAAAAGAGACATGGAAAGAGTCAGAGGCAGAGGCAAGACCTGGCAAATCACATTGACTGTGCACTGCACAGACACTTTTAAGATGAGTTAGTTCCGTGTAGAGGTGTCCTTGGTTGTAAAAGTTTTTTCGGATGCAGACTCCTCCTTCATCTCACCCTAAAAAGATATCTCTTTGTCCAATGCCCACATCTCAATTCCCCACTCCTTTATGGACAATAAAATGGCAAGTTAATAAGTAAAAAATGCCAAAACCACAGTCTTTTATGGCTTTTAATGTTTACCAGGTATCTGGAAATAAGCAGTGGGGTAACTACCCTGCATAAACAAAAGATAAAGAATGCTGAAATTTTGCTGACAGCCAAGATCATATTGATTCAGTCAGTATTTGCAGGTTTTAATCTAGTTCCTTTAATTGCCACCTGCTCCCAAAATACCCTGGCCACTTGCTTCTGCCATGGCATTGCCAATTGGCCCAAGCATGATGTAGCAGTGCAAACAGATTATCAGACCAGAGAAATCAGTCCAGTCAAAAAGTTACCCAGAAAAGTGCTTTCAGCTGGATCAGTTCCCTGACACTGTTTACCCCCTGGCTGCATAAGCACTTGCATCAGTCCCATTTGCGTGGGGTGAGAACGAGCAGAATGGCTAAAACCTTTAGGTACAATTTCCTCAGAAAGCCAATTTACCTTTTGGGCTGTCTGGGCTTACGTGTTTAGAGTGAATTTCTTCTCACTCTGCACAATGTGTAGTTTCTTCTAGTGGTTGCTCAGAACTGTAAAAGCCTGCAATCAATACTCTTTGTACATGCTGTTGCAGACTCTGAGTAAGGATGTGGGGAACAAAAGTTGCAAAGAAGGAAGGAAGGATGTAGGTTGTAAGGGAACTTGCCATCCTGTAGTTATGGGAAGTAGTTTCAATGTTTATAATGCTGATCATGAACAAACCACACAGAAATAACCTAGGCAAACAACGATAAGTTGCTTTTTCAGATACTCCAGGTGCCATATCAAAGCTCATTTAAAGTTTCTTCAGTAGCTGTTTGATACTTGAGTGGGGATTGTGTTATTCAAATTGTGTATTGAATTAAGAATCAAATAAAGCTCTTAAGTTTTACATCAGTTACACTATGAATTAGTTAAAATAAAAATCCCTCCTGTATAATCTCTTTGATCCTTGCAAAGAGCCATTTTTCAGTCATGTATTGAAAATAACATTACTAATTTTGGAATATTTTGCCATATTATTTTTATTCCAGTCAAAATAAATCCTTTAAATATACAAATTTTAGCAGCAGTAGAGTTTATTTTTTGTTTTCTGAGCAAATGGATTTCAACAAGTATTTCATAAAGTTACAGCTCATGGAAGTATCATAAGTGCTTTCCTGAACAAGGTGAGAGCTCTTATGCAACAGATTCATGATGACTCAACTTGACCTTTCATTGTAAAATAGCATTGGACTTCTGCCATGTTATAGATGCTCTTCTTGTAAATATCCAGATGCTCCCATTAGTTTCTAGAGGATTTTCACCAGGCAGAAAACAGTGAAAGTGGTTATAGCAGCATATGCCCTCTTACCACAAAACTAAATTAAATCAACGATGTTATGAGTGCTCTTGACAGAGGTTTTGGTAAGTACTTGTGCATCATATATCACACACATGCATATATGTGTGTGTGTGTGTGTGTGTGTGTGTGTGTGTGTGTGTGCAGTGTAACAAGCTTCTAGCTGAAAATTTTTGTTTGGTTTTACATAAAGGAACCCAGCAGAAAATTATAGTCTGAACAACATGTTACAGTGTACCAGACAAGCTCATTTTGAAACTGTTTCCATATGTATTCTGTAGATTCCTGTCTTAATTCCACTAGGTTTAGGGCACCTAGCTATACATTTTATTAAGAGAGAAAAAAGCATGCTTAAAATGATTGGATTAGATCATTAGACCATCAAACTTTGCTTCAAACTTTTCACAGTTGTCACCCCAGCTGACAACTAAGCTCCACACAGATGCTTGCTCATTCCCCTGCCAGAACTCCCCAGTGTGGTGGGGCAGAGAATCACTAAAGAAAAAGCTAGAGAACTCACAGGTTAAGATAACTTTAACAGGGAAAGAAAAAGCCATGTGAACAAGCTAAGTTAAGCAAGGAATTTATTCACCACTTCCCATGGGAAGACAGGTCTGTTCAGCTATTCCTGGGAAAGCAGGTTTCCCTCCTGCATAACAGTGACTTGGAAAGACAAATATCATCTCTCCAAATGCCCTTCCCTTCCTCCTTCACACAGCTTCATATACTGAGCACGATGACATAAGATGCAGAATGTCTCTTTGGTCAGCTGGGCTCAGGTGTCCTGGCTGTCCCCACTTTGTGCACCCCCAGCCTCTTGGCCAGCAGAGGGAATGAGAAGCACAGCGAGCCTTGGCTCTGTGTAAGCTCTGCTCAGCAGTAACTAAAACATCTCTGGGTTAGCAAGACTATTTCCTTCAAAAATCCAAAGCACAGCCTCACAACAGCTACTGTGAAAAATATTAACTCCACCACGGCCAAAGTCAGTACAATATTCCATCCAGGAAATGACTGGTTTATAGTCTTCTAAAACTGAGAACAAAATAAGTGAGACACTGACATAAAACTACCAGAAAATAAGCACACCAAGACAGGGTGGATGCATATATTCAATAAGTACATATTAAGTGGAAAGAGGACTTGTAGTTTATGGTATGAAACTAGTGTCATGGTACTAGGCTATGATCTCCAGAACTGCGTTTAAATCCAAGTAAGCTTATTGTTTGGAATACAATTGCAGTGATCTTCCTCAACATAATTGGAAATTTTTAAATTTAAAAATGAATACAATTCTGTTTACAAATATTTCTGACTCTTCTAAATGTTTGTTCACTGATAAGGGACAAATCACTATCACAATTTTCTGTGCTACTAGAATCCACCTGTAAAACACAAAAGTTTTTTCTGCTACCTAATTTTCAAATAATGAAGACTTAGAACATTTTAAAGAGTATAAAAATGAATAGGTTCAAAGAACTTACAAGGCCTGTGATTTTGACCTTACTAAATCTATAGAATGTTGGTTTGCTAAGTTCCCGGTACCTTCAGTTATGAAAATAATTAATTCTGATGTCAGCAAGACTCTTCCCCAAACTCCTTCCTTTTGACAGAAGCTCCATATTCAGTTACATCTGGGAAGAAAATCCTGTTCCTTTCACATGCAGCAGCATGAAGATATGACCTTTGAAATTCCTTGTAGAATTCTGCCAGAGAAACAAGAAAATGTCCTCAGCATGGTGCAGCTCACGTTTCACAAACACTTCAGAAAACAGAATATAGTTTTCTCATGAGCACACCTTCAGCTCATTACAGAGAGCAAACTGTGAGGACTGCTCACAAAGCAAAATGAATAAATTAATTATATGACAAGTGTTAATATCTTATTTGAAAAGAGGAATCCCCAAATATCAATTAAAAGTTTGCCTTACTGTTGGAGACTGATTAAATCTTAAAGGACAAAAAAAAAATCAAAAACTTAATGTGAGAGAAAACTCTTTTTTTTTCCAGTTAAAACACTTTGTAATATTAAAATGAGTCAACATTTTTTCAAGCAGACAGCTTCAGTGCTGAAAATCAGGTCTTTATATGATTAAGAAGTTTTCATGGGAGTTTTTATTCCCATGAATAAACAACTTTGTCATTGTGCATAAAAAAAAAAGTAATTTCTAGTAGGATATTTTAACATATTACCTAATCTAGAAATTCAATTTTAAATTTAGGAATAATATATAGTTGAAAAAAAAATGAAAGCTATCTAATTTTCCTTAGCCTGTTCAAAGAATCAGATCAACCTTAGTTCAATCTAAGTGAATGCTGAAATTGTAAAATAATACCAATCTGGAAACACTTGTATGTCTTAATATTTCTCATAAATATTGTGCCAATCAACAAAATCCAAGATCTCTTTTATTGGTTATTTCACCCTAGCAGACACTTCAATATCCAGAAAAGACTCTTGTTGCCATTTGCAGCAAAATAAAAATGTCTCTAGCCTGCTCAGTGTTGCTCTTTCATTTCCAATATTCCCATCAGTGTAATCAAAATGAAATGTTGCTGCCATGGTAAAGGAGAGCAGGACTGAGCTCTTCCTGCTGCAGCAGATGAAGTAGGAGGATGAGGGAAAAAAGAGATGCCAGAGAGAGAAAGCATTATATGGCTTTTTGTTTGTGTTGATGCTCTTGCAGGTCACTTCCTCCCTCGACTTGCAGTCATCAGTCCAAGACTGCAATCTCTGCCTCAAAAGCATCAACAAAGTTGACTTTTTATGAGGTGGATGTCAGGTCTCTTGTGGAAGGTTAAAGGTTGTTGAGATCTGGAAGAATATAGCAAAATTGCAATGGCCATGCAATGGCCTGCAAATGCAGGAAGGAAATGGACATATGCCACAATATTAAATAAAAATAAAATCTGGATATTCTTTGCCACAATTTTGTCCCAAAATAAAATCTGCACATTTGTGAATATATTTTAATATTAATCAAAAAATTCTGTCATTAGATAGAAATCATAAATGTCTTCATTCATAGGATATTTTGCTTATGCTGAGCTTGGTTAACAAATTCCTAACAAAATATTTGTTGTGTTTTAAAGTTATTATCTGTTCTTATCTTTATATAAAAGCTATGCTTGCTATGTTTACACCTTTGGCCTTTTTAAATTAAATAATCCAAATAATTTTTAAAACTCTCTTCTCATAAAAACCTGGATTTTTTTAAATACTTGTCAATGTACTTATTTCTGTCTCTAAACTTCTCTAATTTTTCAATTTCCTTTTCAAAGCAAGGTCACTCATATGGCAAGCAGGATTCCAAATTAGTCTGCATCAACTGATTTATATAGAGACCTTTATAGAGTGATTTTTCACAGCAGAAAGCAAAAAAAATTAGTTTAAAGAGAATAAAAATAAATCAATTTTCCAAATCAATCTCATAAGTTTTTTGCAGCATTAGCACAGGTCTCTGGCTGAGAGCTTCCACTTCTATTGTCATCCTATAATTATCTGGAAAAAAAAGGCATTATTTCACAATACAAGTGGAGCAGCAATCTCTCTTATTGAACACCACTGTATGTCAAGTGGTGTGCAGAACTCATCTGATATAAATCTGAATACATAGTTTGAAAATAACATTGGTAGGAAAGCATAGATCTTGTCTCTACTGTATTCTTAAGTGCACACATTTGGTTTAGTTTAACTTTTTGGTACTATAACCACCCACTCAACTAAGGTATCTTTATATACATTCTACTGGGTGAAAAAACTGCTTGCTAAAATATTCATGAAAACAAAATGGCAAAAAAAAAAAAAAAGACATCAAACTCTCGTAATGACTTCCATGGTGACTTCTTATATAATATCAACTAGATATCAAATGCCCACTTTTTTGTTTATCAAACAGAAGATTTTGTCTCTCATTAACTTTTCCATTTTTTAGCTGTAGGAATTGATGTATTTTTTTGAACAAGACACTCTTTCACTCTATTTTTCCATTTTAAGAGACATTGTTGCTAAATTTACAGCATCCCCCTTCCCAGAAAACATTAGCATATCCTAATAGTCTAATCTGATAAAAAAAACCTTAACCTGTGATATTTGTGAGTGTTAAATCTTGCATTACTTCACTGATGGATTCAGTCTCACGTCATGCTAACTAAATAACAGCAGAGGAAAAAACTGTCCTGTTTTTCAGTGGCATAAGAATGGTTACTGCTTCTGGGCTCTGTATGCAATTTTGTATCAACTTCAGAAGAAACTGTTGAAGAAGTTGCCTGAGAGTTCCCATCACCCTTGTGATGGAGTGCCAGAAAGTGATAGCACTCTCTTTTTTCCTGTCAAATTGATAACATACAACTGGTAAAGAACTGAGCAAAACATCTCTGTTTTCATCAGAATATACCCCTGCTTTCTCTTTTTTTTTTCTTGTTTATGTTCATCTCTATGTATACAAGTAATATATGTCACATATAAGCATATAAATCTGTATATATTTTATTTATATAAATATATATACGCATATATTTTGCATCCAAGGATTTTCTGATGAAAATGTTCTGGGAAAAGCATACTGCACTGGGTGTTTTGCAGTACTAACTCCATCCTTTTCTTGGTTAGAATCTGTAGAAAGTGCAATGTATCAGTATATTTATTGCATGTAACATATTAAGCACATAATAATACACATGTTATTAATACTTCACAGATTTATACAGTTCATATTGGATGCACCTTTATATTATTCCTAGCCAATGAATCTGACACAGATCATCTTCTTCATCTCAGGCCAAGCTGCTCAGTCCAACACAGTTTCTGTATCACTACTCCCAGTGTTAGCATTCAAAAACACATGATCACGTAGTGATTATATGTGGTGCTTTTTATTAAGAGCTCTGGGAATTGGGGTATTACAACCCAAATCTGATTCCAACCATACATTCAAGGTGAACGTGTTTTATACTCTATTGTTACATAACTTTCATGTTAATTATTAAACTTATATTGTTCTATTGTATACATAGATTTCAGCTAAACATAGCCCCTGTTAAATTTCCAACATAGTTTCTCATGATTCTTCTTATGTTTATATAATAATTATACTTAATTACTAAACAATCATCACATCTAACAATTATATCATTTATCATACTGCTTACGCAGGTGCAGTGATCTGAGAAAACACAAAGCCTAACATTTTAGAGTTCTATCTTTAACATTTTCAGGGCTCCACTATCATCAGTTCCACAACAGAGAGGAGCAGAAGGAGCATCAGGCAGTCACAGCACTCTTCCAGCACTGGGATTATATTTAGGGGTCTAAAGAAAGGTAAAATTGTCAGAGTTATAGTCAATTAAATCAATTTGTCAAGAAATTCAGGCTAATACCAGAAATGTTCTTAGATTACAAACTGCTAAAATTGGCACATCTTAGTATATACTATCAATCTATAAATTAAAACAAATTATCAGCAATGGAAGTCAACCAGTTCTTAGGACTTCTATAACAAATAAAGAGAGATAAGGTGCTTCTTTAGGAGGGGCCTCTGAAGATAAAGAATTATATGAAGACTAAAGGAATTTCTCCTTTTTTGTTCTGAATATATCCACGATTTTCTGGAAAGTGACATAATATATTTGTCTTTAATTGGTGAGTGGGCAAGATACAGTGGGTAAGCTAGTCACAATGTTTCCCAGCAGGGAATCCAAATGCCTTCATAAGCAGAATAGAAAAGAAAAGAGGACCTAGTCCTGTGCAGAGAATCAGAAGTTGAATATATTGTCAGTTTGTTAAGTAACACACTAAAGTCTTAGAAGCTATGTCATAATAATTTCTTGAAACTTCCTATCTGTGGACTCAGAGCTGAATTGATTTCTTGCTCGAAGATGAATTAGAGGATATAGGCCCAGAATACTTTTGTCTTAATCTAATGTTCTGATAAATGTAATAATCTAAATTACCGAGTAATTTAATTTATTAATGTGCAAGTTGAGCAGAGTTATTAGACGGCAAAAGTCCTTCAGTATCTGATTCACAATTATCCAACACAAGGACTGAAGGGAATGATTCATTTGCCTTCAGATAAATTGTAGTTTTCCCTTTCTCTACTAAAGGGTATGTCTCTACCTCATTGACTTGTGTGATTTAACCAAGATTAAATGATCTGCCTACAACTATAAAAACCATTTCTGGAGGACAGCCCAGGCCTTGCAACTCCATGGTTCCCGTTCTTATCAGAAACAAGTCTTCTGTTCCTTATCTAGATTTAGTCCAACCTGCTGAGGAGTTCAGCCTGGCTTGATGAAGTGTGTGGATAGAAGCCTCACTTTGGTGGTGCCTTCATTTAGACCACACTCACTTTCAGCTGCACTTTCAGTTGAAGATTTTTTCATGAAAAATATTTCCACTTCAATGACAGATTCAGATCTGCCTTTTAATTATCAATCTACCATCCAGCAGATAACACATGTTCCTTCTGTGATTGGTCATTTCATACATTAATCCTAGTGAGGCAATTTCCTCTTTGTCTCTTAGTCCATCTAGTACTTCTCATCAAGAATTCTGCTTGCAAATGGAACCAATTATTTGCATGATTGTAGTAGACCAATATTACTGAACTATTGTAAAACACTGGTTCAGAGTCTAGGAAAAGGCTAACAAACACAAAGTTAAAGCTTTCTGACAAATAGACAAAGCAATAATTACCTGTCTCTCTCCAAACAGCTATAATTAGCAGAAGCAGAGCTAATAATTTTGCATCATGCTGGTGATCTTTTGTTTCAGCATTTAAAAACATACCCAAAGGCTTTCTCATCATACAATATGTTTAAATAGCCCTTTCTCTTTACCCTTATTACCACAAAATGTCATAGGTATTCATCTCTCAAAAGAGTAGCTGCATAGCAGCAACACCACACTTTTAAATAAATCAAGAAAAATGCTTTGTCATTTACAGTCATTATTTGGCTTCTGGGCAGATGGGTTGCACCTCTATTTTCAAATTATTTTAAGATTTCAATAGCCATTTAGGTAGCAAGGAAAGCAAGAGAAAGAACTGTGAAAGGAAAGTCGTTTCATGTAAGAATTGTTAGGGTACAAAATACAAAACATGACTAAAGTACTGCTGTGGAATCTGCAGGTAGACTCTTATTAACCACTGAAAGTGTTGTGTTGTCTTACCTGTCTGCATAACAAATGCTACATGCAGGGAATGCAAATTCACCAATTGTTTTTATTTTGTGATTTTATGGACTGAGGAGTGTGTAATACATCATCAAATAAGCAAAGAAAACCTAAGACCATTCATAGAAACTTTACTCATGGCTTTTCAAAGACAAATGTAGTAATTCCAAGAATATATTAAAAAAAGAAGTATCCATTAACTTTGAACAAATTTTTGAAATATGAAATACACTAACAATCCCTGCCTTCACTTCATTTTCAAGCTCATATTAAAAACTAATAAATAGCTACCTAATATTTGTAAAAAAACCGAATATTTTTATTCCATTTGAAATAAATACTCTTAAACATGAGCTTATTAAGGACACTAGGCATAGATCCTCCCAACAGATGAAGTTCTTAAAGGTAGTAATCATTAGGAACACAATACTGTCCCATTTTTATAAACAGTGTAATGGCTCAGAAACTTATGAATATATCCTTCATCATTAAGAAAGAAGCAGGAGAAAAGATTAAAAAGAGTTTGAGTATTTTTCAATTTTTGTTTTAAATACTTTCTTAAGGAGGGGTGTCTTTCTTTCCTACAACCAATATATTTTTCTTCCCTTCAAATGCCTAAGGGAGACTAAAGAAGTGAAGAATTGACTCCGGCTGGGTATAACTGGGCTCAAGAAGGGTTGTTCCAGCTTTTCTTGAGAAAGCAAGGCACTCCTTAGGCAATTGCTTGGATAACTACATTGTAGACAGAGGGGACATGGGTGAAGGAAACATTTAACAGGGAAGTCTCAAAGAAGCAGAAGATGAAACACACGGGAAATTCTAAGGAATGTCAGTTTTTAGATGGATTCCTGAAGAAAGTGTGGTGAGATGATAATTAGATGTCATTTGGAAAAGGGTCACAAAACTTGGAAATATTCTGGAGGTTACTGACAGCTCCTTTGCTGTGGGGCACAACAGCCTGTGGCAGCAGATTGATATATTCCACTGTCATTCATAACCATTGTTTCAAACATCTCTGAAGACAAGTGGCTGAAGAATACCCACCCAAGAGAATGAGAGAGAGAGAAATGGGGTGAGATAGACAGAAGAGAGAGGAAAAGGGAGAAGAAGAGGGGGGTAAGATTAGAGGGGCTTGTGCCAACATGACCTAATATAAACCTTCAAAAGAAAAGTGGATTTTTCAGATATGAAAGGGCCAAAAAGAAAATTGTGGAAAACTATGGGCATTTTATGATATATGCAATATTAGATGTAGCTCAGGTGTAAGTCCTGAGGCCACCTGTGTGCTGCAATTTGACTACTGTGAAACCAAATTTAGGACAGTGTTCTGAAAGTGTGACTTCAATTTTAAAGCTCAACAGGGACACAGGGTGTTACTGGTTATTGTCCTGCCTACATGACATGAAGTCAACTGTACAAAATTAAAATATTTCCAGGAATCATCAGAAGACCACTGAGCACACTGCAAATCTCTTGGACCTCATAGAGCTTCTAAATACAAAACCTGTAGAGAAGAGTTTGGTGTCTAACAATGGTATATCTTAAAAAGGAAAAGAGGAAAAAAGGAAATCACTCATATGGTTATGTATTTGAATTCTACTTTAAAGCAGGTAGATATGCTTGATTAAATTACCACTTTAAGACTGAAATTTATAGAGTACAAGGAGTGCAAAATCTTAATAATTTTCATGGTAAGTCTTCTTGAACTGATAATTTTTGCCAGTTATTTCCATCTTTACTGTACCTCTATCAATCTTACCATCATTTGTATCTATCTGTTTTATAAGTTAAAATTTTTCAGAACAGTTTTTGATGCATGCATATTCTTGATTGCAAGGTGACATTTGCGTAGGTATGGAAAAACCTTTTAAAAAATAAGGTGCTGCAAAAAACACATTTTAGGTGAGTTGAACTTTCCATATAGTGTAGTGGGTTGACTTTGGCTGAATTCCAGGAAACAACCAAGTGATATATTCTATCACTTCCCTCTGCAACTGGATAGGGGTGAGAAGATATAACAAAGGGTTCGTGGGTTGAGACAAAGACTGAGAGAGAGCACTCACCAAATACTGTCACAGGAAAAACTTTCAAATTAGAGATATTAATTTAATTTACTACTAACAAAAATAGAGCAGGATAATAAGAAAATTAAGCAAGATCTTAAAAACACCTTTCTCCCACCTCTCCTTCCTTCCCAGCTCTACCTCCTCCCCCAAGCAGTGCAGGGAGATGGGAATGAGAGTTGTGGTCAGTGATCATGCATTGCTCAGAGACAGGAATCCTTCTCCGGCTCCAACATGGGGGGTCTCCCACGGGAGATAGCCCTCCATGAATTTCTCCAGCTTGAGTCCATCCTATTGACAGCATTCCTCCCCAAACTGCTGGAATGTGGGTTTCCCTTCCATGGGGGCACAGCCTGCTCCAGCGTGGGTCCCCTACAGGGTCCTGCCAGGAAACCTGATCCAGCATGGGCTCTTCTCTTCCCAGGTCCACAGGAAATTTTCCAGGATCCTGATCCAAAGAGGGCCTCCCACAGAGCCACAGCCTCATCTCAGGCATCCATCTGCTCCAGCACGAGGCTCCTCCAGAGGGTGGATCTCTGCATCCCCATGGACCTCCAGGGAATGCAGGGGCACAGTTACTTCACCATGGGCTCCACCACAGGCTACAGAGGAGCCTTGGCTGAGGTGCCTGCATCACATCCTGCCCCTCCTTCCTCACTGACCCCGGTGTCTGCAGGGCTGTTCCTCTCAGGTATTCTCACCCTGCTTTGCCCTGGCCACAATTACAAGCACACATTAACTTTTTTCTTATTAAATATGTTATCACAGAGTTATCACAATTTCTAGTTTGTCCAGCTTTGGCTAGTGGCACATCCATCTTGAAGCTGCCAGGGATTGGCTCTGTTGAGCGGGAGGAAGCTTTTGTCAGCTTCTCACAGAAGCCACCCCTGTAAATTTCCCACTATCAACACCTGGCCATAGAAACATAATACAGATTCAAAGTATTTTTGCTGAAACAGAAAAATCACATTTTTATGAGAAAAAAGAAGAGATATTTTCTTTCAGACTTTATTAAGAAGTCAAAAATTAAAAATAATCTCATAGATTTTTTAATAGCTGCCTATGTAAACACTGGAATAAAGTGTTATGTTTTCTTTGAGAGACTGAGGATTCTCTTTCACTGCACTGCAAGTGAACTACTTTCATGAAATAAAATTATGTGGACTAGTGACATTCTTGATGTAAGATTTTAGCCCTTTATTGAAATACAAGGAATTTGGAAAAAGTGATGTAGCATATCATAATACTTCTGTATGAAAATCAAAGCAATGTAAGCACAGAAAGGCAGAAAACTGGGGAGGAAAAAAGGAAATTATTCTATATACGGCATTAAAGGGGAAAGAAATTAGCAGTAGACATAGTAATTGCTGAAGGATGAAAACAATACTGTTAAACAGAAAATCAATTGCAACATTTGTACACAAACTTACTTATATTACATCCTGTCATTGAACCTTAAACCTAATTGACACTCAGTAGGTCTGTCTTGTCCAGTTCTCTTTTCTATTTTATTTCTGTGTTAAAAAATGACAAGTCCTACACAGCTCATTATCTGATATTCTAAAAAGCTTTTATTGCATAGGTCAATTTTCTAGTGTTCCTAGAGGCTCCGTGCCTGTTTGAAAGAAAGGGTTTTACCTTGAGTAAGTTAATATGAAATAAAATTTTGGTGAAGAAAATGCAGACACTGATTTAACAAGCTACAACAAATTCAGTGAAGGCGCAAGTTAACTCATCCTTCATCTCTGAAAGCAGTTTTTAAATGTGCTGTACATGTAGCAGGTGAGTAATGTACCTAAACTCCCCATATGTTACTCAGAGAGAGCCAAGTGTCAGAAAATAAGTTTCTTGACTGCTATAATACCCCGGGTCAGGAAGAAACTAATAAAGAGAGATTGTATCTTGGCTCCCTCACACCCTGAGTCTTCAGGCTATGCACTTCCATAAGACCAGTGGCAGGTCACAATCGAATCTGGAATTCCTCTTAAATGAAGCAGCAGATCCTTGTTCCAAAATTTAACAAGGAGAGGGGAGATGTAGAATCAGTTACATCTGCAGCTGGGAGAGACTCAGGGCCAGAGAAACAGACCCAGTACTAGTTTAATTTTAGTGGGGAAACAGCCAGACACAGTTCTGAATAAAATAGTAACTAAGAAGCTGTTATCTAGCAAATATCCTATAGGATAGATCTTCATGGGAGCACAGGCATGAGACAATTCTGAATGTTTGCTTACTGGTGAATGTGTAAATAGACAGAAAATTTGAACAGGTTTTTTTTTGTTTTGGTTTGGTTTTTTTTTTTGAAAAATGTTTGTTTTTCCTCCCCAGAAGAAAAACTAAAATGGTTAAAACATAGTCAAGCTAGGCCTTGACTGGATGAAAATAAATATCTGGTTTCAATATAAGGCAGCTCACCTAATTTAGTTTATCCATCCCCCTGTATTCTGTACCAGCAGATACAAAACTTTTACTCTTCCACCTGTATCTCTTATGACTCACCCCAGAATGTGAGGTTCTTGTTAATAGATCCCTTGGGGCAGATTAGAGTGAAACAGCACTGAATAATCAGTATTCATAACTACATACATCTATGTATGTTTTTTATAGAATAATTTGCTGCAAAGGAAAGCAGGTAAATAGCCATTTAGATTTTTGTGTATTGTACAAAAGCATAAAAATACCACTTTAAAATGCATAAGGAAAAAGAAAGAAAATATCAGAGTAAAATGATATATAATCACCACCATGGATCCAGAAATAAGAATGATTGCTGGAGTTTCAATATATGTTGTCATTGTCTGTTGTATGGTATCATAATGCCCTAAGCATATTAGCCAAGAAAGATTGCTTAAAGGTGCAAACTTCTTAAAGGTAACTTTCCATTTAAGAAATAAAAAATCAGAATAAATTGAAGGGAAAAGTCTGGGGGCTTCTTACTCCTTCATCGAAATATACTCTTAAACATGTGCATCTCTGTCTTAATTTAAAACTATCTTGACGTTTACTGAATTAAGTACCCTAACTCTAAAATATTGTTTGGAAATGATGCAGAAAAGCTTCAGGGCAAGTTTGCTTTTGCATCCATAATTATATATCTATAGATCTCACAGGATCTTGGAAGCCATTTACCTTATCTAAGAAGTAGCAGTATACATGTATTTCTAAATTACTTGAAAATTGAATAATGCAGGGAATATCTCACTCAGATAACTTATCAGTCTGTATTACTATTAGAAACCTACATTTGCATTTTGTATGTATCAGGTACATTTGTTTAGGTCTATTATTAAAGCAGATGTAATGAATGATTTACTGAATTCAAAGACAGAAATCTATACTCAGGTTAATTGATATTGATTTGTAACTAGCACCACATTTAACAACATTGAGATCACAAGAAGTGATAACATAAATTAGTGAAATTATTCTGTCAGATCTAATGGCAACAGAAAATGTAGCATTCAATTGTCCCAGAGAACTTTTTCTACAATAAATGAATCTACTCCTAGCACCATTTAACAGTCTAGTCCATTAGTAATCACATGATTTTAGAGAAGAAAATATATAAGCGTGAGTTGCTAGAGGAGTTTTCAATCTGTACAACAGATCAAAAATAAGAACAAAAACATGGGTTCACTGCAGTGTATAAACACACATTCAGAAGGACAAACCTGTGGGTCCTACAAAACAGATCCATCAGAATAGCATGATCAAGGAACTTGATACACTTAAGCCAGAAATAATGTACTTGTCTTTCTGGGAAGTGGGTTTAATTAAAACAAAAGACTATTCCCGGCAGTCTGGCCTCAGTATGCCAACTTTATTTTAAGAGTTTGTGCTTACTATTTGTTCTGGTGTATTATGTTTTTACTTCAAACAAATGAACAAAACCATCTGATTTGAAAACACTTCCTGGAGAAAAAGGACCTGAAGTTTATGCCAAATGGCATCCAAAAAACCAGTTTGTCAATACATTAATGTCTATGTGTCCAAAATACAAGCTTTATTGTTAATGTATCACTTCCAGCATAGCTGAAAATAAGCACCCTTAAAATATTTTCTTAGAACTTTTTTTATGTAAAACATGGAAAAAAAGTGTAAGTGAAATATATGACTAGGGGTATCTTCAACTACACTGAATTACTCAGACCCTTGTCCAACCTGAGCTTGAATGTTTCCAGGGCATCCACCACTTCTCTGTGCCAGTGTCTCATCACCTTCACTGCAAAAATCTCTTCCTTATATTTACTCTAAATCTGCCCTCTTCATTAAAAAAAATAAAAGTCCATTGTCCTGTCACTGCTAAAAAGCTTGTACCCATCTTTTGTATAGGCTCCCTTTAAGTACTGGGAGGCTGCTAAGAGTTATCCTGGAACCTTCTCCAGGCTGAACAGCACCAACTCTCAGCCTTTCCTCACAGGGGAGATGCTCCCTCCCTCTGATCTTCTCCACGACCCTCATCTGGAATGGATCCAACAGGTCCATGTCCTTCTTGCAGCAGGAATCCCAGAGCTGGACACAGTGTTCCAGGTGGGGTTTCATCAGAGCAGAACCTCCTCCCTCATCCTGCTGGCCATGCTGCTTTGGATGCAGCCCATGCACTATTGGCTTTCTGTAAGGGTAAATTTGTGGGGGGATAAAATGTAAGAAAACAAAGATAGCGCAGAAGGTAATCTCACCCTGAGGAGTTTCAGCTGTACTAATCACCAAAGATTAGAAACAGACCTGCCCTTAACAGGCCACAGCTGTGTCCAACGAGGATGAGTGCTAAAAAGAAGTGGGTTAGGTAGATGAGTAGAGAGTTGTTGGAGTTTGTTTGCTGTATTGTGAAGAAGAAGGAGTCTGTGCTGTGAGGAGCTGCCCAATGATGAATCACCAAGAAGGTATGGAACTTTTGCAATGAGATGGCAACATATATTCCTTGATCACATCCAGCTTTTTGCCCAATAGTCCTTCCAAGTCCTCCTTGGTAGGGTTGTTCTCAGTCTCCATCCACTGAACGATCCATCCATCGAATCCATATGCCTCTAATTTAGGGTGAAGGATGTTGCAGCAGGGCCACATCAAAGGCCTTTTAGAATTCCAGAGAGATGACTTCTTGGTGGTGTATATGATACTTTACTGATTTCACAGCATAGCAAGCTTTCAAGATGTTACAGGAGTTCTTGGTGTTTAAAGAAGTATCTATTATCTTTAAAAAGTATTTAAGTAATACCTGCCAGAGGACATTGTGTTGGGGTGGCCAATCTCCTTTAGATTCTATCACCCTGTCCAAATGTAGTATTTATCCATTTGGCAGTTGTCTTGATCAGATATCATCAAAATAAAAAGAAAACTTAAGTAGGATGGAAGCTAAAAGAGGAAAATAAGGGGGACAGACATTTGGAACGCATAAAAATTTAGGTCCCTTTTAACAGTATTTTTTTTCTACAGAATTTAGTATTCTAATTAACACTAAAAAAAAAAAACAAATAAACAAACCCAAACAACCCATAAAATGAAAAAGAAATTCACTATTACTGTAGTTCATTCCAGGAGAAGAAAATGGACAGCTATCCTAAAATAAATTGAAAAATTTAAATTATATTCTCTGGAATCTTTTGCCTTGTAGTGAATATATTCAACCATCCTCTGGTAACCTGAACAACTTAACATTATTAGGATATTCTTGTTCATCACTATTGGACTTTGAAATTGGTTTTGGTAATCAGTAAATAGTTGCATGTACAAAAGAAACCCACAGGCATTCCCATCTCTTATAAGAGAATCTAAGGAAAAAAAATCATTTTTAATGCGGTATAAAATAAGCCTGTTTTGGAAAAAGTGCTGCTATGGTTTAAGCATTTGTTAGCTATTCTTCAGATATGCTCACTGCATCTCTTAAACAGAAGAATTTAGTTAAACTAAAACAGAAGATAAACTCAAAAGCAAGTTAAGCTCATGAAGAAATAAAGGTTTATTTTAAAATCAAATCTATTTTATAACTGTTGATTTCATTTTCCTCAAATATTTCTTCAAACACAGGACAATCATAACAAATTTCTCCAAATCATAAAGTAAGAAAGGACCAAGAGACATGTGGAAATACATGCCAAGAGATTAATATTTAATTTTGTATTCCTTTGTCATTCAGACACAATGATCATAACCTTATTTTAATATAAATCAGATCGCACCTAAGAGAAAAATCTCTGAGATTCATTATCTATTTACAGTAAAGAACACTATGCATTAATAATAAATAATTTGCAGCAGCTTAGAATAGGATCTTGCCTAACGAAGTATGGTCTCCCTACAGCCCTCAAAGGGAATAATTAGTTCTTAGTCTGTCAGGATATTTCACATTTATTTTAGCATTAAAAAAGGAAAAGTATTAATGAGTGAAATTTCTTCTTTAGTAATAATGAAGGGACATGGATTTCTTGCACACTTGAGTGCTCCTGAAATTCTGTATAAAATTTATTTTATTCCTGCACAAAGTACCAAGCTCAAAGTCCCAGATATTTACATACACTATTGAGAGTCACCAATGTGATCTATATTCCTGAGATGCCTGTAGAACTGATGAAAAATCTTATAATATTTTAGCTACCTTTGATCATATTATATTTTACATGCAAGCTATTTCTAGTATAGAATTAATTTATTTGGCTTTCAAGATAAATTGATTAATTAGCAGATGTTCAAGTTTCAAACTAATCCCACTTCCTAAGTATCGAGAAAATTGCCCCAAGTTTACAATTAAACAGTCAAAAAGGAGAGGAGAAACCATTGGGAAAGAGGGGAGAACATAAGGCTGTTATCAACAGCTCAAAAGATTGGATAGCTGCATAGAAAAATGATCATTTGACATGATCATGCTGTGTTAAAAGTACAATATTTCCAATGAGATTAAGATTAAGGAGAAATTATGTGTTTAATTCCTCTTCCTTAGCAAATATCTTAGATTGACTACAAAGAAAACAGGGCACATCACAGTGCTTTGTCTGTTAAAAACTAAAATAAACTTTTTGGAACCATAATCTGCAACTGGATCTCATGTTGCTGGAATGTCTTTTGGTGAAAACTTTTCCAGGTCCTGGCAAACAAAGGGGACATGGGTCTGCAAGAGTGTGGACAGACTATCAATTTTCTAAATGAGGCAGAGGGGATGGACTGCAAAATAATTGTCAGACATACCCTGACTGACAACATGGTCCCTGCAGCACCAAAATATCCATCTCACAATCTGTGTGAAGTTCCTTGTGTTATTCCTTATTGAATGGGCTGGGGAACAAAAAATTTGGATGCCATGGTTTTATCTGTCACAGCCATGAAAGACATCCTATTCTGTAGCACTGCCAGTGTGTCTGATGCAGGAGGATATCAGTTGTCTCTCTTTGACTGGGTTATCAGTTGTCTCTCTTTCATTGGGTATGTCCGAAAAATGGAAAATGTGGGAAGTAGAAAGGCACAGATCTCTTCAGATGAAAACAGAAAGATGTTTTCACAAGTTATTTTACTGGCAGAGAGGAAGACTAAAACATGGAGAGGCAGATGTGATTTGGTATAATAGCAACAGAGGTACCTGGAATACAAACACTAGGGATTAACCAGCAATAGGAAGGAGAGTTTTACAAAGATTTTTAGGCTCAGGATGTTTTTTCAGGGTTATAATGGAAAACTGGACAAGATATTGTGAAGTAGCCATAGATAGCTGACATTCTGTACAAATAGCAGTAGGATTTCCTCAGCCTACTGAGAAATTTCAAATAAATGAACTTTCCAGGCTTTAGAAAATTTTACATTTTTCTAAAGCTGAAGGAGAATTTAAATTTGCAAAGGACAACCTAAGAAGTCAATTGAGGATTTTGAAGGATATGAAGGAGTTGTTACCCCACTTGATCTGTGGAGTTCTTGTAGTTTAAATTAGCTACAATGCTGCAAAATTCTGTAAAATTAAGCATTGTCACTTTACAACACAAGGTCATCATGAGGAAAAAAAAGCTTATGAAATAAAACACTGGTGATTTCTTCCCATATGGGTAAGACATAAAGAGTGTAGTAGGACATGAACAAGTATGCTAAGGACTGACACACTAAACAAGTTAAAAAAAAAGACATTTGAAACAACATCTTGAGTATCTAACACTTTCATAATATTTGTTCATCAGTTTTTTTAAGGAAAAACTGTTCACATGGTAAATATTTTTCTGAATGTGTTTGTTTAGTGACCATTGCCTTCCCAGTATTGCACAAAGCCCCCAAAAATATCTTGAACCAACCACTACTGCCCTGATCTCCTCCTTTTGGATACAAACTGCATGGTAAATATCCATGTGGCAATATTTGTGAATCTATTTATATCAAAATCTTAGGTGATATTGAAGAAACTTTTCTGTGTAGATCAATCTAAATCTATATTCTCTGTAGATATTTTTAACAATGAATTTTTTCTCTTACTTGTTGAATAGAATCAATGAACTAAAAGAAAAACTACAGTTGGAACTGGAAATGGTAATAGTCCATAAAACAGTGTTGATAATGATCAGACTTCTGCAAAGATAAAAGGCTGAAGCATTAGTCTTAGTAAAGGATAGAAAATTCTGTATGTTTCTGTAATCTCACCTTTAAGAGGCACCACATCTTAATGTTAAATTCAGTTTATATCATAAAGTCATCCAACAAAAAATAGTATAAATGATGCTTGAAATTTTTCTTTATAAAGAGTTAACATCAGGAGTGGGGCGAAGTTTCTTTTTCTACTAGTAAATAAGTTCTGATAAGGAAAATAGTTCTGGGTATTCAAAATTTGCAAAGTTTTTGATGACAAAGTCTACCAGGGAAAAATATTTTTAGGTCAACAAGAATCAACTCTTTTAAATTTTGCACCATTTTTGATTTGATTCAAATATGGTATGCTGTTTTAAGGAAACCACAGGTATTATTTGTATTTCTAAAAACATAAATGGTAATAGTAATAATTAGACTGTTCAACTGCAAAAAATTCCATATGCAAATGAAACCCCCTCTGCACTCAAATAAGATAAACTATGCCCTGCGTTAATGGGACTTGTTTTGTGCACTTTCTTGCCAAACACCTGCTGGTTGAGCAAGATTGCTGACTGGTTAAATTGATTAAACTCCCATGTGGGGATACTGTGCTATTTCTTTAACTCACTGAAATACAACACTTCACTTGGTGAGTGACAAAATGTTTTTGAGTAGATTATGTGTTTAATAAACAGCTATGTGATGCTGTAGGAAAAAATTGCTCTTGGGAAAATTCCCTTTTTAAATGTTGCTTTCTCTTCACCTTTTGCTTTCTCTACTAAAGGAAGGGAAAATATATTTATAAAATTTTCTATACTGATTATAGCACAAATAGGTTATCAGAGTTTTCTACTGTAATGTACAATAATATTCAGTTTTGACATTTTAGTTTTTGTGCAATTTAAGTTGTATGCATGCCATGAGGATGTTCACATTCATGTGACAGGAAAAAGAATTTATATGGCTAAAACATCTTGATCCATCAAAAATGAAAGCTAATGTTGCAGGAAAACTCTCAGTAGATGTAAGAGAAGTAACACTAATTCATGGAAGCCATCAGCTAGTTTACAAATTCAGAAAAAAATGTGTTGATATGGGTTCAACAAAATATGCAATGAAATAGTCATAAATCTACATGTAAAAATGCAGAAAAACAACTAAAAGAAGTTTTATTCATCTGAATTAATAATGAATAATAAATGAAAAAATGTTCCTGATGTACAGGATACCAGAGTGCATTTCTAGTATTTGCATTGCATACATAAGTAATATTTATTAATAGTTGATTCAATCTTGAATGCTAGTAATATGATATTGAAAGGACAGACAAACATACTAAAACTGAAGGGAAAGTGTTTTGCACCACACAGACCTCAGTTTATCCTGGTTTATCAATTACACAGGTTGTGAATCTGTCATGGAACCCTAGGTTTCCTTCCTCCCCATGAAACCAGGATTCCTTTTTATTTAAACAGAAGTACATTCAAATACTTTCTATGGCAAAAATTACAATGGCAGGAGGGAGTGCGGTTCACATTTCAGTTTCATTTTGACACGAAGTTAAAGAATTATGAAAGCTGAAAATCATTCAGAAATACCACAGTTAAGATGCAAACACTTAATCATCACTAAAGTAATGTTTTTGCACATCTGACTTATTTTTTTTCTTAGAAACTATTAGTCTATTTTAGATGAAATTTCTGAAATTTCTTTATAAAACTTTTAAAATAAAAGCCCTCTGATCTTGCTAATAACTAAGCTGATAGAAATATGCAGACTGCTTCATGGGTTCTTGCATGCTTCATTCTGTAAATATAATTTGTAGCATAATTGAAGTGAAGAAAATATCAAGAAAAGGAATTTTCCTTGGTGAATTATTTCTTCTTCTCTTTTTGTATTTTCAGAGGTCTTGAAGTGTTTTGCTAACAAAAAGAGAGGACAGCCTCAAGTGTTATACTTCTTGAAAGCTGCCTCTTCCCTTCACAACAGGATGTTAAATCCAGGTAATTGTTCTTTAGCAGCCTTTTCAATTTTTGGTGTAGTCAAAGAGTTCAGAAAGAGTTTTACAACTACGAGTGCTTTAGAAACATGAAGGTCTGCGAGGTCTGAGGAGACCATACATTAAATAGGCAAAGAGATCCATGTGCTGTCAGAACTCTTCTGAAGTCTTTGGTAGAATTTCTTGTGCTGATATTTGTCTTATCAAAGCCACAATGTATCCTCAAACTAATAAGCCAGAAAAAGCACGTATTACTTTCTTAAGTGGAAGGGGGTATAGCATCAAAAGCAGCCTTGCTGAGGAAGAAATGGAAGTCCTGGTGGGTGAAAGGCTGCACGTGATCCAGCACTGTGCACTTGCAGCCCAGAAAGCCAAACGTGTCCTGGACTGAATCCAGCTTGGAGGTCCTCAGCACAGGAAAGACATGGACCTGTTGGAGTGAGCCAGAGAAGGACCACCAAGATAGTGAGAGGGATGGAGCACCTCTTGCAAGAGGAAAGGTAAACGGAATTGGAGTTGTTCAGACTGGAAAAGAGAAGGCTGTAGTGTGACCTAATTGCACCCCTCCAATATCTGAAGGGAGCCTACAGAAAAGATGGGGGCTATTTACCAGAATGTGGTACAAGACAAGGGAGAATGGATTCAAACTCAAAGACCATCAGTTTAGAGTAGATAATGGGAAGAAATTCTTGACTGTAAGGGTAGTGAGGACTGGAACATGTTGCCCAGAGAAGCTGCGGATGCCCCATCTCTGGGAGTGTTTAAGGCCAGGCTGAAAGGGGCTCTGAGCAAACTAGTCTAGTGAAAAGTGTTCCTGCCCATCCCATGGCAATGAGGTTGGTGCTAGAGGATCTTTCAAGTTCCCTTTTAATGCAAAGCAGTCCATGCCTCTACGATATCATGCTCTGGGTTACCATATATGGTCAAAACTGATGTCTAGGCCATCTGTGTCTAAGTATAGTTGACTATGTAATATAGAATTAACCCTAACCCTTATCTTCTTAAACAATCTCTTGATTTTTTTTTCCCCTTTAAAACCACTAATTCAGTCATGAAGTTATCTGCTCTGCATTTTAGAGAGCCTTATATGCATCTCTGAAAGAGCTTTACAAGATTCTGTGAAAGGCTTACTTGACAAATCACTATGTGGCAGAAAGTCATTGGCAGCAAACTGCAGAATGATAGATGTACAGATATAGCAAGGCATTGAAATATTAAAGGAATGTGTGTCACCAGTGATTTGAAGGCTGACATTTAAAACAAAGTTCACCAATGCCTTTTCCTTTCCATGTGCAATTTCAACCTGTGACTGAGTTCAGTGTTTATTAAAGCTATCACTCAGTTAAATGGGAGTTAACAAAGACAGCAAGAACAAAGAGGGGGAAAGGTAGAGCTGGGGATCTCCAGAGAATTAAAGCAATTTGGGAAAAGTGCTGATTTCTACATTCTTAAAAGTTAAGGGTAGGTTTTTGATGACATTATTTTAAATAGTCGAGGAAAACAAAATCTCTTCTGTTTATAAGCTGTGTGGAAGACAAGAAGGTGAGACAAAAATAGGTGTAAGAAATTTAATGGTGAAGCATTATTTGTCTGCATTCTCATTCTCTTTAAAATAGCATTTCTCTATGGGCAATTTTCATCATGAAGCAGTAAGTTCACAGACATGAAAAAGATATATATGCATATCTACCCAGCTAACTAGCTGGCTATATGTATATGCACACAATGCATTCATGCAAACATACACACAAACAAAAGTTTTCTAATTTTCAGTTGGGAATGGATCACAATGAATGGCAGCATTGCATTGTGCATTTTTAGGAGCTGGAAGTGACACATTCAGATTTTTTAAAAACTCTTCTTAGTGCCAATTTTACTAATAAAGTTTTTACATGTTAAATAA
This sequence comes from Setophaga petechia, assembly GCA_024362935.1. Taxonomy (NCBI): domain Eukaryota; kingdom Metazoa; phylum Chordata; class Aves; order Passeriformes; family Parulidae; genus Setophaga; species Setophaga petechia. Next base: position 34,915,266 of record JANCRA010000008.1, read on the forward strand.
GCAGAACAAAAATGCTCATACTGGGAAAAAATGAGGGAAAGTGGAAAAGGAAAGAGTAAGACTGGCACAGGAACTCTAGTAGAAACTAATTTGACTGCTGCAAAAAATGCACCAGAATTAAGGTTTGTATTGTTCACTTAACTGAAAGCCTGGTAGTTAGTGTTGCAGATTTTTTTCAGCCACTATCTTCTGGGAAAGGCACTGGACTGTAACTTGGAAAACCATGATGATGATGTGGCTAGCCAGGACACTGCTTTCCCACAGTGCAGAATCTTTCCATGTAGAAAGCTATTGTCAACATGCTGGCAAAAGCTTTTTTGTCTTACATGGTGATGTCAAATAATCAGGCTTCTTAGAGTGAGTTCAGAGAGCAGCTTGTAGCTCTGCAGCTGCCCTGTCCCTGCAGCCTCTCATGGATATGAGTAGAGGAAGGGAACACCAGCCACCTCCATTCATATTTTCTGTGAGTAAGCTTTGGAATCACCAAGCAAATTTATGGGCCAAGCAAGAACAGTTAAGGAGAAACACAGATCAGGTCACAGAGGCAGAAATGGTCTAAAAATCATTTGTCAATGTATCAGTGATTTTTCTCTTTTGGTGTTCACCTGAAGATTCTGTCTCTTATTTAAAGATACTTCAAATAAGCTATGTAGCCATGTGTTGATATCAGGAGAGGACTCATCTAAGTAACAATATTGACATATGACTTGTGATGAATGACTTTACGTTGCTGCCTGAACACATATTCATTTAAAGTGCTGCAGAAAGGCCATGGAATATTAATGGAATTATTAAAATAATTCCCTGCTGAATTATTGTATCTCATTCATAACTCAGTAATAACTGGGGAGTCTCTTTAGTCCAGATCTACATCGCACAAGGAATACATGATGTAGGGAGTAACTCAAAGGGCTGAAACACCTGGATGCCCTGAGAGCAGAATACAGATAATTGGTTCACCATGCACTCTTAATATCCATTTTTTCAGTGATATTTTTTGTTCTAGAATGTTTAAAATAGACTGTAGGTACTTTTTGTTCGGCAATGACAAAAAGCAGGTAAGCTGGAGAGATGCCTCCAAGACATGTTTTCTACCCTGTGTGGAAACTCAACTGAGATCTGTCAAAAGGAAACCAAAAGGAACTAATTAACAGTTTGTTTTAAAGATCCATGAAGTTTGAGCTTGGTGAATAACAAATTCCTATTTCATAATATAAAGCACAGAAATTATAAAAACAGGCTAGACCAATGGTGTGTGTTCATAACTTGTCTCTTCTGTTTCCTCTGTTGCTTTTCCTAACAATACAACAAAATCCGCAGCTGAAGTGTTTCACGGTAGAGATTATTCACGCAGGAAGACAGGCTGCTTATGATTAACAACATTTTTTTCTCTTTGTACAAGAAATAGAGAAATGCTGAATTTTAATAGAATTAACATAAATTAGCTTTCCAATAGAATCCTCTTCCTTTCTCTGTGACCACTGGCTCTAGTCAGAACTTTCTTCTCCCAATTCTAGGTCTGTGTCATGATTGTCAACATGCATTTACATGCCAACATGTAAAATAAAGTAGGGACAACTAAGGTGGAAAGTGCAATGAGAAATAGCTTGTTATGGCTGGACTCTGATGTGTGACCACATCACCTGACTAGGAGCACTTCTGTGTAGTCTGTCCATATTTGAAAATGTTACCACTTTTAAAGAACTATGCATTTTCAGGGACTGGATACTGTTGAATATTGAGAAACTTCTCTTTTCTTGGTGTGGCAAAATAGCTAGCAAAATGTTTTTACATGGATTCACGAGATTTCAAAATCGAATTGAATATATGTACCATTAGGTACAAATTTATACAGAGAATGAAACAAGGGCATAAAACTGAAGGGCTGGAAAAGATACAAACAAATGCAATGGGAGACTTTCGTCATCTCCAAAGTTATGGGAACTAATTTTCTAATTGCTCAAACAAAAGAGCGTTAACTTATCTTGTTGATCTATTTGATAATTTTAATACTGTTATAAATTCTGATGAATCAAGCATGCTAATATAGATATTCCAGTCATAAATTTCTTCACTTTTTGAGAATAGCTTCTAAATCTTCAGTTGTGGCACCTTCTAATTCAAAATTATAAACCAAACATTTTTCAAGCTGTAAATTTCAGGATGTTTCTGAAATTTACAAATATTTATCTTAATTTCTTCAGTTATAAACCTTAAAAATAGAATATTATCCATTGGTGGGATTGGAATTTACTACTGGAAATAGGAAAATACTACAGAAAATTATGATATCCTTCATTAGGGTGATTCCAAAGTATGCTGGATATGATTTTGACACTGTTGCAATGAAGGTGAAACACAGGTTTCTCTTTAATCTAGCCTTGCACATCAGTTTCCTAAAATTCAGGATGGTCACAGCATTTTGCATGTGTTACACTGTACCACTTCTTCTCTCTATTATCAAAGATATCATACAACTTGTCAGTGTTAAATAAAGATAAAATTTTCTTACCATAGCAAAGGCCTGGTGTTATTCTCTTGGTGAGCTACTGGCATGTTCCAATACACTTATTACAAACATTGTTAGCTATAAATACATTTATTTATTCTCTACAATATTTCAAAAGGAATTATGTAAAAAAGCTCATGCAGAGCAAGTTATTCTGAAACTTTCAAAGAATCATGTATTGCAGATGTTCTACCCACAGAATTTATTCTATTTCAGTAAAGGTGAAATGAGGATAAAATTAGTAATGTTATTTCACTGAAACTATTTCTTACAATCACAGCTTATTTCCAGCTTTTGTCAAACAGATATAATAGCAATGCAATATGATTATATAAAAATACAACTACTGTATGCTTATTCTGATTTATACACTAAGTTGCATAGGTTCTGTGAAAGAAACAACATTTTTCCCTCTGATCTTATTCTCCTTCTGATGTGACTGTAATCAACATGCCACATCAAATCACTGGAGTCACTTGAATCTAGTGCAGCTACAAAGTTAGATAAATTTGGAAGTTCATTTCCCTTCCTGGCTGCTATTGCAAGATAAAAAAGCAAAATGGGGGCAGGAGGAAATTTTGAATGACATGAAGAAAAGTGCCTACAGACTGTTGTAAATTACACCTCTATTACAGTCTGCTCTTGGCATTTTTGGAAGAAATGTGTTAATCAGCTGATTTTCTTGCAACTGACCTTGTTAACAATGGGATTCTTTACCCTGTTTCTAAGACTGTCTTTAAAAATACTAAAACCTGAAAGTTTCGGGTATTGAAGAAATTTAATATTTACAGAACTGTATGGGTCTTTTTTCTGAAGCTCCAGTGTGACACATAAAATCAAGATTTCATCTCTGGAAATGTCACAACTTTCACTTTTGACATTGAACAAGACATTCTTTCTACACAGGTAGATACTTCTGCTATCTATAAATAAAAGCAGAAAACTAATTTTACACTTACTCATTTTTTTCTTTACAGATGTATTTATTGACTATCATCTGGGATCTGTACATTCATCAGCAATAAATCCTCCAAGCAATATAAATCGTCTGGGTTTTTTTCCCAAAAGCATTTTTTCTCAAGCTGGCTTCCTCTCCCTTGATTGATATGACTAAGATATGCAGTTGTCTGATTTGGGAGCACTGACCTCACATCTATGAACACTCTCTGTGCTGTACTTGCATTAAAAAAACCCACAGATAATGCTACATATAGGGAAATGTAATAGTTTTGTTTGACAGTGACTATTTTGAGTTACTTTTTTTAGCAGATATTTATAATGACATTTCTATGGTTCATTTTCTTCTAAAGCTTGACTACCGGCACCAATAACCATTAAAAAGAAAAAAAAATTAAATATCTCTTCTTATGTTTTTCTTGTCATTCAACAACTTGCTCAGTTTGATTTCTTTAAGCTTCATCTGCCATCCAGCCTGCATGGCAGTGCATCACATACCTGAACAGTTTTTTAATGAACCCAGAGTAATTTTTCTTTGTTTTTGGAGCTATCACTGCTACCTCTCTACTGGACCACCACTGGTAAATTGTTTCTGTTGCAAAGAAACAAGGAGTGATCAAAGGTTCTAATTTTTTCTAAGTACTTGTTGAAATTTTGCCAGTTCTTTGCCATCTCCCAAGGTGCTGAATTTTATACTCTAATTATTTTTGATATTATAAATCCAACCCCAACAGCAGCAACACATATTGGATTTTTTTTTTCCCCTTTCCTGGGAGTATCACCAATTCTCTTATTTTTAAGAGGAAAGAACCTTGACTGTGATCCTAAAAGCTATGGTCTGACCTTCAGAAATTAGTCCAAAACCACTGTAAGTTGAGACAGCAGGTTTCTCTTGAGCAACAGTAGCAGCTGTGGGAGATCTGACAAGTCTGAAGAACTGATTCCTTTTCAGGTTGCCATGGTGAGGCTTCTAATTTATAAACCATTAATGTTATACTTTAGTTGCTCAAAGTCAAAATTAATTGTTTAGCAAATGTCTTCCACAGGAAGTGAGTTAATTAAATAAATCAGTGTACAAATCTTACAAAATAAGTCGGTAATCTATCCTTTCAGGACCTCTTCTTTTGAAAGTCTTACTTTTTAAATTCCTCATTAAAATTGTGCATGAGTGTTCAGTTGTCCATATACGTTATTATTTTAGGTAAAATACCTTTTTTTTTTAAGTTTCCTCAATGTTACCTCGGCTCTCAATGCAATGCATGCATCCTGCAGCCTGTTTTGGCAACAACTTACAATTAATATGTGGTGACCAAAGAAACTCTTCTGGTTATAAACAGATAACTTACTGAAGTTACAAATTTCAAAGCACAACTTTATATCATAAAACATATTTTCTATGCAAAATTAGTGATTGCATTCCCTGTCTCTCAGTTCTTTTCTTTATACATCCTCTTTGCTTGTCTTTAATTTCTACCTGTTATAGAGGAGTCCTGTATTTAGTACAATGATTGCCACACTAATAAATGTCAAACCTACACCATCCTTATTTGAAATAAATATCACAAAGGCAAACCCATCATACAAGCTGTATTAAAATGGTGCAAAAAAACAACTACAGTGACAAGTACACTAATTAGTACCATTAGGACCGTAGGAATATATTCTTTTATATTTTGGGGTGACTAAGAATTATAAATTATTCTAAAAGTAAAAGTCAATCACTTTGTTTTCAGCTCCTGAAGCCAAAGAGTCTGGACACATTGATTTATATCTGATGACCGAATCCTATATGCACCACTACAACTTCATTTCAAATGATGCAGAAAAGATTGGTCCCCAGGCATTAATCCTCCAGAAACTGAACATTTAGCTTTTCAGGAGCATCTATTTGTTAAAAACACAAGCATGGCACAGGAATAAGTAGTTAGTGATTTATGGTGCTGAAGGCTAATCAGTGCTATCTGTAATATGAGAGAGATTTAATTCAGAATGTTTTTCTTCAGTATCTGAAGGGTTCACCTGGAATGGTACAGGTGGAGACAGCAAAATAAATGGAATGAAGTGTCATGTGAAAAAGAGACATATGAAAAAGAAAAAACAAAAAAAGGCAAGCAAAACCAGGTATACATAAAAATGAAAGAAATATACACTTATCAAATTGAAATGACATGAAGTAGCAGTACATGAAGAAGTGATAGGCAGGGAATTGTCAAACAGCCAGCTGAGGAATCACAGGTCGAACACAGCTGCTGCAAATGGCCAGGCCTTCAGCCTTCAAGAGTATTATTCTGATCATAGAGTGTGTAAATTTTTGTACAATTAGGAAACCTATTGGAACACAACTCAGCAGCTGGCCTAACCTTTTGAACAACCACTGTCATTTAATTCTACATATTTAATGTTCTAAAAAACTAAAGTCCCCAAAGAAAATTAATTAATGTATAAAAAATGTGCTTTTAGGACCTGAATTGCTGAGAGAAAAGTAGAGTAGAGAAGAGTTCTTGTCTAAATCCTATGGAAATTAACTTCTAGTTCAAGCATCTTTGACAGAATTTACAGATTCCCATGATAATGGTGTTATGTTTGCCACAACAAAAAACTTCAAGGAAGTGCATCTATTGTGGCAATATTTATGTGTTTGAAAGTATCTTTCATATCTCTCTCCCCCATATCTGCATTTTTGTGATTTATGCTAAGAATACGCAACTGCTAAACCATTTTAGCACAATCACATCTTTCTATTAAATGATTTTTCTTGATTTCAATGGTTACAATTCAGACTTGAGTCAGACAATTCACAATCTCCTTACCTCTCTTCATGAGTGTTTGAGAGCTGGAGCACTAGTCCCATCATCAGTCCACTTTCTCATACTCTTTGCTGCTGCTCTCTTCAGATGCAGTCCTTATTTTCCTGAATTATCTGCCTCAGACAAGAATCCCTGCTCTTTGTCTTTTCTCATGTTTGTTTCCAGAAATACTGGAAATGTCTGCATAGTAGTCCTCCTTGAGGAAAAATGGAGAGCAGTGGGCAGGTTCAAGTAAATTCTGGAAACGGAGAGATAGAAGCTTACATTTGTGAACCTGAACCCCCTAGGGCTGCCTGATAGAAAGTACCCATGGAACAGGGAGACTGTCCACAGGTACCAACTTATTCCTATAGATGTCATGGAAAAAGTGTGTTCTAGTGACAGATTTTGAAGAGCATTGAACTGTAGCATTTTTAACACCTACTGGGACCTCTTCCAAGCCATGAGTGACAAAGTTGAAGAACACATCCAAGTATTTGTTTGAAAATTTTAGTGGAGAATGAAAACTGGTAGTAAAGATTTCAGTTTATCTGTAGAAACTGTCCACTTCTCATAATGAGCATAAAGATGGAATCAGTGTGTCTTGCAGTTTTGGGTTTTTTTCCCCATCCCTTGAAATAGTGAGAAATATTAGATTCCCTGACAAACCCACTGACATCTATGAATGAAATAGTCTGAGGCAGTTTATGTCTCACAGGCTCCTTGCACACAGCTGAGCTTCTAATACACATTTTTAATCTCTTACATTAATAAGGGTTGGAAATATTTTGTTCTCCCAGATGAGAGCTCTGATTCTCTAGTGTGATGGAGTAATAAGTATGCAATTTTTAAAGCAATATGATGATTGCAAAATGCACATTATATTGTGATTATATTATTTGATTATATTATTTGTTGATATATCAACATTTTTAAACAAAAACACTAACATTCCTCTATTCATTTATCATTTCTGTTCCTCGCAGACTTTTTATACTTTCTGTCTAGTGTCAGATCAATAGTATTAATGTGAAATGGAGTTTGTGCTTTGACAGAGATACCAAGCTCATTGTGCTAGACCAAGTCATGTTAATCCATTCATGTTCATTGTACTTTATTGTGTTTCATGATTTCATAGAAACAAAGAATGGCCTGTGTCACAAGCAAACTTGAAGATTTCTGGTTCATTGCCATGGGCACGGACACCTTCCACTAGACCAGGTTGCTCAGAGTCCCATCCTGGCCTTAAAATCTCCCAAAGATGGGGCATCCCCAGTTTCCCTGGGCAACTTGTGCCAGTTAACCTTCACAACAGGAATTTCTTCCTTAATCTGCCTAAACTGATGCCCTTTCAGTTTGTAGCCATTCCCCCTTGTCCTGTGTCTACACGCTCCTGTATAGAGTCCCTCTTCATCTCTCTTGTAGGCTCCCTTCAGGTACCAGAAGGCTACAATTAGGTCACCCTAAAGCCTTCTCTTTTGCAGGCTGAACTGTTCCAATTTCGTTCACATTTGCTCTTGTAAGAGGTGCTCCATCCCTGTAATCATCATGACCTCCTCTGTTCTCACTCCAGCAAATCCATGTCCTCCTTGTGCCAGGGACCCCAGAGCTGGATGCAGCATTCCAGGTAGGGTCTCATGAGAATAAAGTAGAGGAGCAGGTTTTATGCATTATCATTTACTCTGGTCTTCCTGAAACAAACACCAAAAAAAAAAAAAGGCAAGCAGAAACATCAGCAAATAAATATTTTAAAATATTACTGCATTTTTTTTTAATGTAAAATGCTCCAATTAGACAACCTCATGGAAACAACCTCATAGAAGTTCTCCTCCCACATATCTCTTGAAAAATTGAAGGATTTTTTTCCCTTCCATTCTGACGTGGATTTACGTCCTGAAGCAACCATTGTCATTAATTCAAGAGATGTTTGTAATATTTCAATGTCTTGGGCAATCAAATAGGAATAATTTGCCACATACTTCATAGTTACCTTAAATACCAATGAATATGTCCAAGAATATCCTGAATCCAAACAAGAACTTTCACATGTTCATGCTAATTCTTGAGTCATGGTAGTGGTTTCTTTATAAATAATGTAATATTTATAAAGTAATATTAATGCATATATAATAATGTTGATTACAGAAAGCCAAAAAAGTCAGCTTTTTACTTCATTTTCCATAAATCTTTCATAAAGCTCAGCTGTAGTTCACAATCTGCTTTACATCCATACAAAAATAATACATAAACACCCCACAATATGAGGCACAACAGTGGCTCTCATAGCAAGATCTTTCCATAATTATCTTTTTTCTTGGTATGAAAACATGTGCTTTTAAAACCAAAATCAGAATTAGAAGAAGCTCTTCAGGAATGAATTTTCTCCTAGGGTTAGCCAGGAAAGCAGGTCTCCCACCCTTGTTGCATGCTTACAACATGAATCAATGCTGCAGGGAACAGGTAGCAGCTGTAATTCTGCTACATCATTCTGCAGGAGCAGCTCGAGGCCATGACTGCAATGCTTTGAATGTCTGGGCAGGCACAATTCTCCATGTATTATTAATGTCCATAGGAAGTTCAGGCTCATGCTTAGCACTCACTGTGCCTTCCTTTCCTGCTGCATGCAACACATAGCACCAGGGCATCCATAGCAATACCAAAGAAGGCATTCAGGTTGACCCAATTTTTACTTTTATAATATTATAATTTTTATTTAAAAGTTAAAGCGTGAATTAAAATCAGGCACTGGGGACCTTTTTTACAAAAATCCTTTGCTGAAAAATTTTGCATCAAGAATTTAAATTAAATTCTAGCTTATACATTGTATATATTGAATATCAGTCTTTCTACTTTATCAATTTTTTTCTCAAAGTCTTGGTTTGGCACCTTGGGTAATCTTAATATCATGTAAATCTGGAAACTAACTGAAAGACATAACGATTTTTGCTCTCAAAAAATTAAAATTATCATATCTATATCTCTACCTTTCTTTACAAATTCTATCTACTGTAAATTATTCAACTTTCATGTGCTTTAAAATCCACAAATAATGTAATGTTATATGACACAAACTGAATCAGGAAAAGTTGTTTTAGAATGATTTTGTGCTGTGATTATATCATTTGTGATAAAACTTGCCTACCAATTTATAATACAAAACATTTTTTTCATGTCAAAACATTATGAGTGTAAGAGATCTCAGCAGTAATATAATGTACCATTTTTAGATCAGTGAATATACTTAAAGTGTATTCAGCACTACAAAGCCATGTTTATTACATAAAAATATTAAATGCATAAATAAATAAATAAAATTTGAGCTGTTTTGAGTGTTGTGCAACATATTTACATTTTTAAAAGCCATGAATGTTATATGAGATAATCAAAACTCACTCAGAAAACAAAAAATAAACGCCAAATTTCCTTGGAAGACTTATATCTACTTCTGTTTCACTCAACAGCCAGTTTCCCAAGAGATTGTTCTTAATATATGACATATAGATGTTATATAAAAATTATATTATATTCACTATCCATAAAAGCTCCTTTTGAAGTTCAGAGCCATCTTAGTCATAAAAATATTTCTATCAGACATTATCAATCAGTCAAGTTTTTACCAAAGCCTTTTGGCAGAGAGGAGTTATAAATTACAGGTATTCTTTGTACTTTATATTAGGTTGTCAAATGAACCTCTTCTAAGTAACTGTACTTGAGTGGGGCATTAAAAACTTTTGAACAACTGAATGAAAAATATTTTTAATAATTAAATATCTGTTCATATAGCACAATCATAGCCAAAATGTTTCTTCTTATGATTACTTTAACTTCACTAAATCCTCTGAATTCTATTTGTCTTCTTAGCTGAAAATGACTTTATCTACAAAATTACCTGGATATATTTTTTGTGCAAAAATGTTTTTTTGCATTTCAGCATAAAAATTTGAATATAGAAGAATAAATATTTTGAAAAGGAAATCATATTTTTTTCAAAAGCATTTGAGATTTTGAAAAACTTGTCCTTCTTACACCTGTGTCTATTTCTCCTAAAATAGAGTGGGGATACTATTTTATGCACCTGTTCCAAAATACCAGTGTTTAGGGCAGACCAACATAGTGGCAATTGTCACAAAAAAGGCCTAAAAATATTCAAAGTTTTGAAATCTTCTGCACAGTTTTGTGACAATGAAGTAAGAGGGTCTGCCATAATAAATTTGCTATATTCCCTCCTAAATCTGAAGCACCAAGAGTAGTTTCAAAACCTGCAAAATACTGCAATATTGTACATAATAGATGTCAAAATTAAATTAAATTAAATTTCATATTTTAAAATATGAAAACCCCAGTAAGCTACCTTAATTATTTTTTTAATTAAGCATATAAAAGTATTTAAGTAATGATTCATAAATATTGTATTTTATGTTTAATTGTTGATAGAAAGCATATTTAAATACTAAGGTTTTCATGGGGTCCTTTTAGCATGAACAGTACTCAAAAATTCATCTCTGCTTCTTCATCCATTTAACATCACTCAGACACATTAACCAGAAGGCAATATTAATTGTCCCCTGTATGTCAAAACAGATGAAACTAAACTTCATCTTTGCAAATCAAAAGGTATCATCTGAGGACTGCATTTAAATTAAGGGCATGGAGCTGTCTCTGCCCATGAGATAATAGAGTGCTTTGTGAAAGTGTCCTGCACTGATTTGCTCTGACTGTGAGACATGGAGTAATTTAACAGAGCTGCTAAACTTTGATGGTCCACCACAGCAGAAAGTTGAGGGAAAATGGAGGAGAAAAGAATGTAAAGATTAGCTGTCAGGGGTATTAAAACAGTTATTTACTGGAACAAATCAGGAATTCTGCTTCCATGGTCATTAAATGTTAGTTTAATGTAAAAATACGCCTGCAGACAGTATGTGAGTTATTAAAAAACATAAAATATATTGAATACACCATTTTTCTAAAGCATTTCAACCCAGTTTTTATGATTCATCAAATTTCAGTGTCAACATATCACCCAGAGTCTTCCCAGTATGATGTACCCAAAAGCAGCACAATAAAAAAGAAGTATTTTTCTGCAATATACATCAGGGTTCAGACACTTCTTTTGAAGCAGGTTTTTAACTAGATTAACTAGTCAGCCTGAGGGCACACCTAACATTCATCCTTGGCTGTATCTGTACAACCTGGTCTACAGCATATCCTAAATATGAGAAATTATATGATCAGAATGTTTAAGGATCTGGCACTGATTTTCAAAAGCTGAAAAAGAATAAAGCTTTATTATTGTTCTAGCTCTAAAAGTGCCTGGCACCTAGCATGAGAACCAGGCCCATACAAATAGACTCCTGAGACCCCTAAAAATAGGTATTAAGAAAGGCATTCTCACTGCAATATTAAGGTGATGAGTTTGTGAATCTGCATTGAAGGAAAAGCCTCTGCATGAGAAACACAGACTTAAAGTCTTACAGATCAATATTAACCTGTCTCCATACAAGCATAAAATATTTTAAATTGTATTTGCAATATGCCCCTTTTTAAAGAGAGGAGATTAAGCTGATAGTAAGGTTCAACATTCAAGCTAATCACTGTGAAATTCTTAGTGATTATTTTGGAGCAACAGCATTCAATATATCATTGAATAAGTGATATATTGAATAAGTGATTTATTGAATAAGCTTTTCTTTTTAGACTAAGGTCCAGATCAAAATTTGCACTTGTTCAATGGTTGATTTAAGTTTAAATATTCCATTTACAGTGAGACAATATTAACACTACAGCCTAGATTGTATTCTTGTTGTCATGTAGACTTATTTTATATTCATCTAGAATCATTGTAAATTAAACAAGAATTTGGCTTTGTAATAAATACTCTTTAAAACTATACTCTGATGTCTCTGAAACAAGGTTTACATCACATTTTTAAAAATGTGACTTGTGTCTAGCTTTGGAAAAGGCTGTCAAGGCAAGTGGTGAAATCATCCTTTGAAATGTGCAAAAAAGGTGAATTTGGCTTGTGGGGACAGGGTTTAGTGGGGAACTCAGTGGTGCTGGGTTAACGATTGGATTTCATGATCTCAGAGGTCTTATCCAACTTAATGATTCTGTGATTAAAATTCTGTCATGAGGCTGACTTAGAAATATCTTATTGTGTCAAGATAACCTCAAATATTCTACCACTTATGTTGCATCATTTCTAATGAACAGATTTAATTACAAGTTGAACTTTAAGAAATTTTTGTTGCTGTTGTTTTTTGGTGAAAAACTGATGCTTTTTCAAGAATAGATCTATCTGGATGCACTTCAATATGAACCCAAGAAACAAAATGAAGTAGAACATAACATTTCAGGAGGGCAAAAATACATGTTTATATGCTTATGGAACTGCTCCTTACTTCACAATGAGTGAAGTCAACCTAGAAAAATAAAAATATTTCATTAGACAAAAGAAACATTGGTATGTTAAATAGAGGCTCTTGATTCTTTAAACTGTACATCTTAATTGGAATGTGTGTGTCTATGAATGAGAATGAAGTATGCAAATATTTAGACATGCCTGTATACATTCATGTAAGTACCTCACTGGAAATTAGGTGTTGTTATTATTGATAATACTATTTATATTATTAAAGAGGCAGTCCATTTCCTGATTCTCAATTATTCAGCATTTTTAAGTGCCTGAGTCACACACAGTCTATCGTTAACTTGACAAGGACAACGTCATCTAAATTTGACATCTTCCTGCTTTTCATATGTTTCTCTTTCCTGTATTTCTTCTTTCATATGCTATTCTATATTCTCATTTGGGAAGAAAAATGTCAAAACATAGTCAAATTATAAAATAAATACATTTATTATATCCTTCAGAGTCTACATATTGCATATAAATGCAAGTAGGTGCTGGATGTTCAAGTAAGTGAGTAAGGTCTATAGAGATATGCATATCTTTATTTTACAGGTATAATTGACTGTAAAAGACTATGTAATAAGAGGTGTGGAGTAACTGTGACAGCTTATCCTATCCTGTGTTTAGTACACATTTCTATGTGTATTCACGTCTGCTTTCTTATGATTCTTTATGTCGTATTTTTTATTATTATTTTTTATCATATTGCTCTATCACATATGTCTCTAATAGCCCTTTAATTTTCTTTGTTTTGAGGACAATTCAGTTTTATGGGTTCTGTTTTGTTCATCTTTTCTTTCAGTTGTCTTTCTTTTCATGATAACTTTAGTAGGATTCTGCCATACTATGATTTTGGTTCTGTTCATTCTAGTCACCGAACATGTTGTCTCTCCAAATTTGTTCCTTTACCTGTTATTTTTGTTTTTAATTTTTTGTATTTTTTTTTAATTTTATTTTCCCCTTTTTTGTTTTTTCCTTTTTGGGCAGGGGATATTTTTTGTTCCCTTACCTGTTATTTTTCAGGGATGACTGGGCAGTCTTTGCACAGTTTATCTGCTTTGCAGTCTGTCTGCTGCTCTTTTGTGCTGTTTCTCATGTGCTGTTTGCTCACACTGCTCTGGATAAGAAGTGAAAATATCCTTGATCAAGTGATCCTCCAAGGTTGCTAAAGGGCAACAGATCTTCTTCAGCTGAAAAAAAAAACTGAGCAGCACAAAATGCTATTGCACCAAAATACTCAGAATTTTGTGAGTCTGAAACAAACTGCAGAAGCAACTATCTCTATTGACATAGTCTGAGGATTTCCAAACCCATTGGTTCACTAACACTGTCCAGATTTTGCCCCCTATTATGACAGAGAAGGCTTTGTAACTACGACCCAACAAAAGTCAAAAGGCTAGATCATTTTTATATTTGAATCTTCAGGGCAACCTTTTCTCTGCATGAGCATCTTACCAAACACCATGACAGATTTTCATACAATTAAGGTATTTGAGCGCCTTTAAGAAAAGCTAAAATCAAATAGGTTGAGATCTCCTTCTTCTTCCACCTGTTCCTCCACTACTGAATCAGCTTTGCACTCATCAGACATACATTATTTCAGAATACATTATTTCCACTGTAGTCCATATCATTTCACAACTTGATTCTGTCTTGCCTTCCTTTTTTTTTTTTTTTTTTAATTGATTCTTTTCTTTTATCAGAATGGGAAAAAAGATAGTTTGTCTTTCCAGGACTTTAGGGGATAATAAGAATTCTTTTGTGGGTTAATCTAACTACCTTGCTTCTAACATACAGTTCAGTGGTTCACAAATATCTATGAGCATTTTCAAGGGACTCTTCTAGATATTTCTAAATGTGAAAGAACAAGCCTTTTATCAGACACTCAAAGTTCAATAATTTGTTGGTTTATGATCCTCTTTCCCATATAAAAGGGCCCACAGCCACAAAAGTCTGAATACCACATAGTTTAGCAAGGGAAAGTATTTTCTACATATACAGAGAATCTCTCTCAAAAACAGAACTCAGGATCCTGAATCAGAGAGAAGAAGGGAACTGAGTCATGATAATAATAATTTTTTTAAAAAGTAAAAAAACCTTAATGTGGAAAAAAATCACTTTGTATAATTAAGACCTTTTTACTGACATGTTGAGTGTCAGATGGATGCACAAGCTCTAACATGATCCCTCATAGAAAGAGAAGTAAATAAATCAACCAGTAATTCCAGGCTAAGGTGCAGGAATAATCAAACCTATGCAAATTATTTGCTCGGGAGGGAATACTGACATGCATAGTAACATTAATAATCACATCTATTAATGATCTGGAAGTCTGTATAAATGTCATTCACCTTTACCTCATCTTCTGCAAAATTCTTTTTCTTTAAAATTTTATCTTTCATAATATAATGAAATATAGAAAATACAGAGAAAAATTACATGAAGTCTTGTATTCTTAGCTGATAATACTTACTAAGAAAAAAAATAAATAAAATTAAAACAAATAAAAATTCAATTAAATAATGAGTATAATTAATTAATAAAATAAATTAAAATTAAATAAAAGAAATTTATAAAATAATTTACAATGGAAGAAGTGGAAGAATGAGATTACCTGTACTAAAATAAGACTAGGACAAAGTGCCTTTTAAAAAAAAATAGAGACATCAGGGTAAATTACCAGGTTAAAACTGAAGTACATTAGGAAAGCTGAAGGAAAGTTACTGAGGGACATTTAAATGGAACAGATTTTCACCACCAAATGCTGAACCAGCAGGATTTGGCTGTTTCATCTCTGCCTTCTCTCCCAACAAACAGGACAATCTTGTCCAGTCTAAAATGCAATGTCAGTTTTTTGTGCCACCTTATGCAGCGTCTGGCTTCACAAGGTCTGCTGCTCTGAGCTCGGCCCTGGATGTACACTGCCCTGGGGACAGGGACCTGGTGCTTTCAGAAACTCCTGCTCTGTAAAGAGCAGCCAGGTGGACAGGTTGGGGTCACAGCCATAAAGGCTTCCAGATTTCCAGAACAGCTGGTGCTCTGCACTAACTGGCATCCACAGCTATAGGAAACATCTGAGCCGACTCAAGAGAACACAATTGCACAGATTCCTTGCTACAATGTGATCTTTTTTGTAAAACCCACATTAAAAAGTTACGATTTGAGCCAGACAGATAGGAGAACTTTTGACTCTTTGAGCATGTGGTAACAAAATGTCCCAGGAGGAGACTGGGAAATGGCTTTTCCAGTCTTGTACCACAGCCACTCTGTTCTCCCTATAGGTGGTCCCTCCTTGTTGCCTATCCAAGGTATTGCAGCAATCTTTTCAGATACAGACATCTATTACAGGGAAATATTTTTTTTAAATTTCATACATATCACACAAGTATAGACATAAACGCCAATATTGAATCAAATGCAATGTGCCAAATATATAATTCCTCAAGTGATAGTCTTTCCTTCCATAGGAATTCATGAAGTGTTTTTAAATTCTGTTAGAGGCAAAAAGGTCAAACTATTAAATCTGAATAATTGTAACCATTAAGCAATGATACATGTATTAGAATTTTTAGAAAACCATTCACACAACAGTTTATAATTTTACTTTATAGTTTCAAAAAATTATGTGCTCTCACTTATAACCTTTCACCTGCAAAATGCTAAAAATCAAAAACTGAAAATAGTTTCTCTTAATTTCTGTCATAGTTCCATTTCAACAGAATTAATCAGGACCTCATTCATCAACAAGAATCTCTTTGGATGTAACACAGTTCTCAGACAAAACAACAAGAGTATATGATACAAATTCTAAGTAAATGGGGGGTTTTAGAATTTTCACTGATGTCAACATATGTGCAAGTTTGGGAAAAGGAGGGGGAGCTAAAAGCATATAACCAAAAAGGAGGCATCATTTGTAAATATACCTATTTAATTTGATGCAGAAAGATTTTAAAGTTCTCACACACATTCTTCTCCATTTTTGGAATCATAGCAAGCAAACTTTCTTTATGTCTGTAACAAGCCATAACCTCTGAAAGTCAGAACCTGCAATGAAAATATTCCAGGACGTCTGTGGAAACTCCGTGCCTTCCAAAAGTTTTTACAAATTACAATCTGCCATTTAAAAAAATCTGTATAATACCCAAAAGCATAACCTTCTTTCATTTGACTGTGCATGACCATGCACAGATCTCTGAGTCCTCAGATGCATTTTCAGTAATTCAGCTTGGGAAACTGTAGGAGCTCCTGTGAGTCTCTGATTTAGCCAGGGCACACACATCCAGCATACAAATATAAAATTAACAAACTCAATGGATTTTAGATCCCATTTAAAATGAAAAACTTAAAGATATGAGACACCTTCTCATAACTGAAGCATTCAATGTGTCAAAAATATCTTTAATGAAAAGATGAAGTTTTTTCATGTTGTGTAGGAGGAAAATACTGGTAATAGGAATGTTTAGATTTCCAGTTAAACCTCTCTGTGCAGTGTACCATTAATAAAATTTGGAATTCTGTTTGATGCTAGCAAGTACAACTCTCTGAGAGAAGTAGTAGGAAAATGAGAATTGTAGTATGACATCACTCACAAAAAAATCTTCAAAGAAAACACAACAATATGTACAGCAATGCATTTCTCTTTTTAATCAACACATAATCCTACAGGCATTTTAACAAAAGGAAATACTTTTTGGTTATTAAAATACATATGATATTGCATGAGGTTGTATAAATGGAGCAACATTTTTTTACATGCATATAGTCAAAGGAAAAAATTAAATTCTTTTCCTTCAGTCCATAATACCTGTTTGGTTTTTTTTTAATAATTAATCTGTAAAAAATACATAAATAAAACCCAATAATGTGATTTCCTGATCCAGATTCAACCATTTTTGATAGCTGCTTTTACATGCAAAGCATCTACACATAGTTCTTATGTTATCTTATTTTATATTTTATGCTATATTGTTACATTATGTTATGTTTTTTACATTATGTTATGCTATGTTTCACTATGTTATGCAATGTTATGTTACATCTTAAAAGCTGGTCTTCTATATTTTTTTTATAAATAGCAGTCTTTAAAAGTTTGAAATTTGGATTATGCTGCCCTATCTCTTACAACATTACTTCTGCAATATTCTACCAGAAGGAAGGCTTCTGAAGACTATTTGAAAAGGATGGTTTATTGAAACTAAAGTTGTTGTGGAAGAACTTTTAAGAAGAGGACAGGGAAATTTCTGGGTAGAAGGTAAAAATATTCTTGAGAATGCAGCTCTTTGTTTAGGAGTGTGTTTATTTGGAAACATTGAAAAGCAAGGGTTTGAGGGGATTGGAGTTTTTATTTGATTTGTTGTTTGTTTCTTTTTTGCGGAGGTGGGGATGAAGGGGGTTCTGGCTATCATGAGGGATGTGGAACACTCCTATTCATGCTCAGATCCTTCCATGTCAAAGTACTTTTTAATCAACCTCCTATTCCACCACCTAGATGTCAGTATTTATCTGTTTCCAGATTAGTGTTTCCCACTGAATAGATACTCAGTATATAAGTGATACAGGGTCCCTCGTTTCATTTTTTTGTTTGCATATAATCCTAAATCCTAGTTATTAATTATATCATGCCTTATTTCCCCGAAAGATTTTTACATTATGGTCATCAAGTTACCCTTTCAAATCCTTCGTGACAAGAAAAATTATGTTCCATGGGGTTGATGTAGATTAAAATGTCCATGGTGGAGCATCCGTGTGGCTGAGAGATAAACTTTTCTTGCACAGTAAACAACACCTGGGACCACATTCTGTTACATTCTGTAACAATGCAAATAATTAGGAAATTGCACAAAGAGCTTTTATTCTCCTCCAGAAGAGAAATTAAAAGAAACTATTAACTCTGAGAAAGGAGCTCAATTCTTTGTAACACAGCAAGACAAAAAGCTACTCAAGAAAACATAATGATGACATTTTTAAAACAGCAGAGTCATTTCTAAATATAAAAGTGTTCCATCCCTAAGCATTAAACTATCTAAAAGTCTGAACCAGATTCTGTACGTGTTAAATGTTAATTGGAAGGTAGGATTTTAAGGGAAACTGAAAATCATGGAATACAAAATATCAGTAATTGAAGTTGCCTCATATCAACCCAAGTATCCCTAGATTTGACTGCAATGAATTCTCTGGTATCAAACGAATTTTCTGTACTCCTCAATATTAGAGAAAATATTTTTTATGGCAAAATCCTTTTTGGGCACTATAAAAATGTAAAGAATATAATCTTTCAAATATAAATTGGAACTTGATATAGAAACAGCAGCAAGAGCTTAATTTGGTACCATAAAATAACAGCTTAATTCTTTGAACCAAAAAAAAAAACCAAAACAAAAAAAAAAAAACGAAAAACCATATACATGCAATAACCTAAAGAAAAGAAAATAACCAAGAGCAGTGAGCCACATGAATGTATTGTGATCCATGACACCCATAACATTAGTCTAGACACAACACAATAAATGACTAAATATTTTATTCTATGTAATCTAACAGGAGGCCTGAAAACCTCCAGAGGCATAAACTTGCAGTAAAGAGGAAATTCCTCTCATGATTATTTTTTTTTTCCCCCTTGGGTAGCTTCAATTTGGTCCACCCAGGACGTCTTTCCTGGAAAATATCTACATTCTGTTTGCTTCCACAAGCCTGGTGAGACATGTTATGCTCTTACTGTCAATCTTATAACATAGTTCCTTGAGAAATCTAGTCCATGACAGCACGATGCTTCTCATGAGGATATCAGGAAGTAAATGTAAAGGTATTATGGAGCATTACCAATGCTAAAGGGTGCTAAAGGGTGATTATTTTGAAGCTCAGGATAAGCTACATTTCTAGCTATCTTTCTTACTTTCCCAGACTTCTAATTTGAAAGATATGTTTCAGTCACTCTTTGCAAAAGCAGATTTTGAAGCAGCCCTGGGAGACAGAAAAGGTGCTAGAGCATTTATTACAGTCTGTCCAAGGAATAACAGGGTTAATAATGTTTGATAAGCCCACGCAATGTAAACAGTGAAAAGAACTGATGCATTTTTAAAGGGATTGTCAGTCCCACTCGAGGCAGGGGCAATAGTCACCCAGAGAACTCTATCAGTAAGCAGTGTCATTAATAATGATTCATGGATATGGATATTCACAACAGCTGTGTCCTCACCTTTAAGTACCTCATACAATATTTAGGAAGTGCTGGGAGATATTGCAGCAGGGAAGCAACTAAATTGCTAGAAGGCAATGCTGGTTTAAATTGTTTAATGTTCCTCCTCAAAACGGGTGTACTGATTTTTCAGAGTAAATCTCTCTTCCTCCATCTCTCTCCAATAAACCTGTGGCAAGCAAAATGAGCAAAATGCTAATCAACCAGTCAGTGAAATCTTAAAATGATGTGATGTGTTGGCATCAACACGAATATATATCATCAGCTTATGAATAAGCTGTCTGTTGCCAATTGTCCTTCCTCCATTAACATAGAAAAGAAACATATGGAGCAGTTTCCCTGGAATACCTTGAATTTTAAAATTCAGAAGTACATACTTAATGTTCCATTTTTTTTTTCTTACTCTGAGCTGTTGTAGTTCAAAAGCATGAATTCATTGTTTTCATGAAATAAGATGTATTTCATCATCAGATTCAGCAAAAAAATAGCCTAACCACAATCTAATTATTCTTGAAAACAGGACAAATTACTAGTAAAATATTCCTTTTGTATATATCTCCTCATCTTTAGGAATATAAAAAACGAGCCCTAAAATTACAAACTAAAAGTGCTTCAGTGTTTACAGTACTGCCTAGATTGCAATGTTCAAAAGAACTTAGTGAATTTTTGGAGGGAATCACCATAAGGTGAGTCCATGCACAGTTCCTGGACCCTTCCCATCCCAATTTCCTGAATGACTGCACTTTGGCCCCAGAACTCACTCATGGATGGCATGCAGGTGATCAGAAACACAAAAAATTACAAGTCCCTAATTTTTGCAGAAATTCAGGACCATCTTCTAGTCAAGGTCTGCTGCAATTTACCAGTATGTATCTCAGAAGGTATCCTAAGCATACTACTGCTGCTTCAGGTTATGAGTCACAGAATCAATACTTCTCAAATTGTGTTCTTCTACTGCTGGTCCTCAATGTAGCAAAACTGACAAACTTTCACATTGTCATCGCTGGCTTTGCATTAACAATGCATGGCTGTCGCAGGCAGAGCGAGAGCTTCAGATGAAACTGATTAAAGAAATCCTCCCACTGAGTGTCAATGTGAAGGAAAGAACCCCTTGCTTTCTAAACCCTTCCTCAGAGTCACCTGGGCATGGCTGGATCCAATCCTAGGCCCAGACTTAGTCAACAGTTTGCATCTAAAGGATTATACAGATATAACTGAACCTTTATACAATCCTGTTCTACAGGATTAAGCATAGCAAAACAAATCTATTTTTACAAATATAATAAATAATTTATTCAAATTGATTCAAATAATTACAATAAATAACTAAAAATACCTTAATCAGAATTAGTCACTATACAATACATATATTTGTAACTACTACTGCAGCAAAATCTATTTTGAAGCAATTATATTAAAGCAATTATAGTGACACAATATATTAAATGTAGCAAAATAATTATTAAGCAGATTATTGATGATACTCACCCATATCAATGCCTGTGGGCAAATCTCTTTCTCTTGGCCTCAAGGCGTAACACGGATGGACACTCAAGGTGTGTAAAGATCCTCAAGGGCAGGATCTTTACACACCTTAGGGAGACATGCTAGAAGCTGTCACTGGAAAAGTGGGACTGGCTTCTTATAGTATAAAGTGATTGTCAGTCATATACATTTCTTAGATTATGTGCTGTCAGGTTTACTCAGAAAAACATGCTTTATGCTGAAGAAGGTGTCAGCAGCTCTTTGGTTCATCCTGACTCTCCCCTCTCTTTCAGGGCCTGCACACCCTTGCTGCTGCCAGGCTTAGTTAGGGGGCATCTGTCTTGCATGTCCTCCTGGTGGGTCTGATAGTTGGTCAAGCTTGTCTTGTCATTCTTCAACATTAAAAGCAGCAGAAAGACTTCTTTGCTTGATCTTGTCACTGATCAGCAGATCTTCCCTGCTCCAGCAAGCAGGAGACCCTCCTTGTTCAAGCCATCACTGATAACTTTTAAAAAGTCTGATAACAGGCTCTTAAGGTTAAGGAACAAGATCAATTTCAAGCTGCTGTATCTCTGCTTAGGTAAAGCACTTTGCTACAACAGCATGGCATTAATGGTGTGCAGCAACAGCAGGGTGACTGCTATGAAGGATTCTTTCACCCTAGCTTAGGCCTTTTGCACCAGGGCCAATCCAGCAACAAAGCTGAGTCACTCTTGGAGTGATGACTGGAAAGGCTCCTCTATGGATCACAATAATTACAGAAGTAACCCTGCAAATATCCTACCTCTAACCCAGGCTTCATGCCTCTAAGTAACATTCTGCACCAGTACCTGGAACATCGATTCTGACAGTGCTGGTTAAGACCAGGGGCATTATCGACAAGTGATCCCACTCTCCCCAGCTTCCAGTTGTGTTAGAGCTTGGAATGACAGCACCTAATCAGAGCACACTGTTTAACAGCTGGTGCCTCATAGATGTATGTATCTGATGATGCCACTTGGTCTCTTGATAACTATTATTCATGTCTACTCAAGCACTCACTCTCTTCCCACCTCATTCTTTTGCCATTTTCATACAGGTATAAACAATTCTTACAGGCAGTATGAAAACTTCCATACAGAGAAAACACAGGTAGAAGTGGCTGCTGTAAAGAAACAAAAGAATCTTCTAGGGAACACAATTAGACTGCTTTTCATCGGTCAGTCCTCCTACACCATGCTTTGTTTATTGAATCCATGGAAAGGTCTAAGCTAAGCAGTATAAACAATACTAGTTGTTAAAGGATCTATTACATTTTGATCCACAAAATATTATAAAACATTGCAACCTATATTTTATTTTCCTAGCAAATTCAATTTTTTACAAAACATCTGTTGGGAGTCTAAAATATAGTATTCGTAAAGATACAAACACTTGTAAAAGCACATATCTGTGCTGTTCAGATTTCAGCTAATAGCATTTTCTGAGAGAGAAAACCACAAAAATAACCAAAATATACTTCAATTGCCAAATAAAATCAATAACTCTCCCTTTTACTTTCCTGAAATTTTGTTCAGTAGCATAGAAGCACAGAAACACAGAATAATTGAGCCTTGAAAAGACCTTCAGAAATTGTTCAGTTCAAGAGCTCTTCTCAAGCAAGGTCAAATACAGCATGTTGCTCAGTACTTTGTTCAGTCAGTTTCTGAGTATTTCCAAAGAAGGAGACTCCACAACCTCTCTAGAAGACCTATTCCAGTATTTAAACACACTCACAATGAAAGAGAAAAAGGTTTTATTCTCTCCTGTTTAAGTGCAAATTCCAATATTTCAGTATTAGAATAAATAGTTGAGGTTTCAAATTATGTTACTCATTTTCATCTGTGACACACATGGACATTCAAATTTCCATTTGCAGAAATGAGAAACAAATACGTCACCACCAAATCTTCAAATATTTTTTCATAATTGAGATTTTAATTGGATTGCCAACCTACAGGGTAAGCAAGGGCAGAACTTTACCCTTTGGCATAGGACTTTTGTCTACTTTTGAGGCAAAGATCAGTGAAATAAAGTAGTTCTTTAATCACATTTCTTATTAGTTTTGACTCAAAATGGGACAACAGACAGTTGGCTAATTCAATGCCATGAGATAGAGTGAGCACACACCCTGTGCTAAGATCAGCCAGCTGGCACAATCAGCTGCTGCAGGCATGTTTCCAGTTCATGAAGTGGAACATTTAACATATTGGTTCAAAACACCTACTCTCTTGCTAATCGTGTGAAAACAAAATTAGCTATGGTCAATTTAGCTATGTGCAGAACATAGAAGGATAACCAGCCACCTTATTTAGCACTATTTCTTTGTCCCCAAGAGTGTATACATTCCATGCCTGTTGAATTATCAAAGGGGAAACTCATTCCATGACTACTTTATTGGAAGGCAGAAAATAATCTATATGCTTTTGAAATTAGACCACCTCAAAGTCAGGATAGAAAAACTGTAAAAAGATCTTGGCATATAAAATTCAGAAGGAAATGTTAAAGCTCATTGCCAAGAAGTTGTAAATTTCTTTTTCTGGTCTGCTTTAAATATTTTGTGTCTTGACAAGGTCTTGTTTAATAGTGCAGAAATTACCTTCATTGAAATAAATGGCCAAAAGCATTAAGAGTGGTTAGACATCTAAGTCCTATTGAAGGTCCTACTTCACTTATGAGAATTTACTTGAAAAAATCACTGAATGTTTGTGGTTGGAAGGAACCTCTGGAGACCACCTAGTCCAATCCTCCCTGCTAAAGCACATTCTTCTGGAGCAGGTTGCACAAGACTACATTCAGGCAGGTTTTGAATATAGAGAAAAAGAATCCACAAGCTCTCTGGGCAGCCTCTTCCAGTGGTCTGGCATGCTCAAAGTAAATAATTTTCTCACATTCATATGGAACTTCCTGTGTGTCATTTTTTGCCTATTGACCTATCACTGGACATCACTAAAAAGAGTCTGGCCGTATCATCTTGACATCCATCTTCAAGATGTTTCACAGAATCACAGGATATTTTGAGTTGGGAGAGACCTCCAAGGGTCATCAAGTCCAACTCTCAAACCCACAAACCCTTGGCATTATTAGCACCATGCTCCAACCACCTGAGCTCATCTCAGGTTGGGTCTGTGCCTATAGATAAGGTCACATCGCAGTCATCCCTTCTCCAAACTAAAAGTCCCAGCTGTCTCAGTATCTCCTCATAGGAAAGATGCTCTAGATCCCTCACATCTCTGCAGCCATCTCTGCTTCCTCTCCAGAAGTTCCATGTGTCTCTCATACAGAAGAGCCCAGATTTGGACACAGAACTCCAGATGTGACCTCATCAGAGCAGGGTAGAGGGGCAGGATCACCTTCCTTGACCTGCTGGCCACAGTCTTCCTGATGCAGCTCAGGATGCCATTGGCCTTGGCCAACCCCCCTCCCTGTCCACTCATGTAACCCACACTTCCTGAGCTTACCTGTGAGGATGTTATGGGAGACAGCAGCCTTGACATCCTCACATCCACTGCTCTCCCCTCATCAATCATGTCATTCCACCACAGAGGTCTATCATAATGGTCAAGCATGATTTCCCCTCCATGAATCTGTTTGACTACTCCTGATAAACTTATTTTCCTTCACATATTTAGAGAAGACATTCAAGACATTTTTAACATCTTTCAGAGATGGATGAGATGGTAGAGAAACATGTTTTAGTATTTTCACTTGTGGGGCAGTTTGCCCTCATGGTTCTTTTCACCAGCACAAGGTGAAAGAACACTTCTATTTTGTAACAGTTGAAATTCAGGTAACCAGATGAATTTACATAATTTTTTAAAATAAAATAATTTTAAAATTAACATTTAGTACTTGGACTCTAAAATGCTGGATAAAAAGACAGTCCTAGGTCTACTGATTTAAGTATCAGGGAAAATTAACAGAGCTACACCAAAAAGCAGGAAATTGTATAGCAATAGTAAAGTTACTAATAATAGGGTAAAAACTGCGGGTCACAACCTGCTCTTCATCAAATGCCCCATTTGGGCAGCACTGAAGGCAAAACCAAATGCACATGAGGATATGAACTTCCCTTATTTCACATTTTTTTTCATCTTATGGTTCACTTTTAGTTCCATTGGGGGAATAAATTTGTGGTATTTACCTCCAGAGCAGAACTTTGAATTACGGTAGTGTTTTGTATAACCTAAGCAGATACACAGAATCACAGAGTCACAGGAAAAGAGCTCTGAGAATAACAACTCCAGCCTTTGACTGAACACCGAGTTATCAACCAGGCTCCATGGCACTACGGTCTGGTTTACCATAGTCCAGTCATGCCTTGAACACCTCCAGGAAGAAGGTGATGCTACCATCTAACTGGTGGTAAACATTTCAAATATTTGACAATCCTTGCTGTGAAAAAATTCCTCCTTATGTCCAGCCTGACCCTCCCCTGGTACATCCTGAGGGCATTTCTTCTTGTCTTGTAACTCATTATTTGGGAGAAGAGACCAACACCCACCTGGCCACACCTTCCTTTCAGGCAGTTGTAGAGAGGGGTAAGATCCCTCTGAGCCTCCTTTTCTCCAGCAAACAAGCCCATCTACCTCAGCTGCCCCTCATAGGACTTACCCTGTAGACCCTTACACCAGCTTTCTTGCTCTTCTCTGGACTCACTCCAGCACCCCAAAGTCTTCCTTGAAGCTAGAATTAAGTACGTTTTTTTTATTTAATTACTTTTTATTACATTTATTTAATTAATTACATTTTATTATTACCTTTTATTAATTAATTTTTATTAATCTTTTGGCTGTATTACATGAGTAATAGATAAAGTCTATACTAATTGAGCAAAATAGTTCTTTACAATGACATTTCTTGGAATGAACCTTTATCATCACACATATGAATCACTATTATAAATGTTACACTGAAATTACAGACCAATGTTAAATGAAATAGTGCAAATTATTCTTGAAAATAATTGCAAAATATGGAGAAACACTCTCTCTTACATGCAGTTTTCTTCTGTATATTTTCTATATCAACACACAAAAATCTCGGGTCATCCATGAACAAGAACAGTGCAAGCTACTATCATTCAGCAAGACCTTACCATTCTGCAACAAAACTTTCTTTTCCTCATTAGCAGAAACAGAGTGAACACAATGAATAGAAGTTTCATTATTTATTTATTCATTATTTCTGGATAAAAGCTAGAACCAAGGTTTTCCTTTAAGCCACTGAAACTTTATTGATGTTAAAAGGTTGTGTGAGTTAGGCAGAAGAAAATGAAGTTGTTACTTTCAAATGCTGGGGTAATGGAGCCAAGCTTTCTTTCAGAAATAGTAAAGAAATGTGCTTCTAAGACCTTGACATTTAAATCTATTGTATGATCCGTGGTTTTCCATTTCTCTACCCCTATCCATTAGTGTGCTAGGGTTTACTTAGGATTTCTCTTTATAACTGAAAGGAGACACAGATATAATTTGACCTGATGTAAGCTTATTGAGCTATTTAGACAAAACCACCTTTTCTTCTCCCAGTCATTATCTCTGAGGTGTACCAGTTTCAGATTTTTTGGGGTTGCTTTTGTTACTAGAGCAAATGCTTTATAAATCAAAAGTAACAGACTTAAAAATCTTTGATACTATGACTATTTCAGACTCAAAATACAATAGAACAGATTCATGTTTAATTTTAAGCATAAATCAAAGTTTTATTAGTATCAATAGCATGCATTATGCAATTTAAATAATAAACCACCGGTTTACTGAAATGGGGTTGGATTTACTACTCAAACTTCTATTGATGTGTATAGAGGTGTCTCTCTTTTATAAAGACATGGATCATAACCAGCTCCCAGTGCTATTCACACCATGGTATATTAAATCATCACCAGAAGTACATGTCACCATAGGAATTTGGCAGAAAGAGTCAGAATATTGAGAAACGAGAGGAAAAAAAACCCACAGGGATTATCAACAATCTTGTACTGGAGTGGAGGGCAGGGCATGGCTGGTCAGAGGAAGACCTAAGGACTCTAACCACTAGAATTTTTCTCACCTTTACAGCTGAGACCAGATGGGGTTTCTGTGGTGCTCATTGGTGTGGCTAAGCAGCTGCTGCTTGCAGTTCAATGGGTTCTGGTCCTTTTTGACTGGTAGAGCTCTGGATAAAGGGAGGGTCATGAGAGCAGAACAGAGCTTAACAATGCAGGTACAAGACAGGGTTGCAGAAGAGGTCTTCCTGTGACTGCTTAGCTGATGAGGAGGTCAAGGAGTGAGGGGAAAAATAAATTTCCTTCAGACTTTTCTCTCCAGATAAAACAAGGCTGAAACTGCGGTGTTCCTGTAGGGTACCAGCAGCAGGGAAGTTTTCAGCTCAGGGAGGGACCTTACACAAAGATGCTTTGATCTGCTCCATGCAGTGTAAATATTCTGCACCAGGAAAGGCTCAAATGAGGGAAAGGGGGAGAGCCTCAATACTACAGACAATAAAAATATCCAGCAGTCCTTCAGCTGCATCATGGAGTATGAATTTCTTTATAGTTTCAAGAGTTTTCAGAATTACAATACAAGCTGTTACAAATCACACTGGAGTCAATAAAAAGAGTTTGAAGTTATAGTCTTTATTTGAGTTTGGAATGAAGTATCTCCTGGTTAAACATCCAGCATTTCAATTAATGAGTAAGCCTAAACTAGCAAATATTCCCACCATTTTGATTCTGAAGAAACTCAAGTCCATTCTGAGGATGTTTTGGTAAATGTTAATATTAAGCCATCAGTTAGCTCTTGGTGTGTGACATTTAGCATTTGTGTGTGGCAACCATAAGAAGATGTGGATCTAGTCTTGTAACAGTCTCTGTAATATTTTATTTATTGATTGTTTCTTAGTTTTTCCAGTATATACATACCACTGATTCAAATCTGCTAGATTTCAAGGGAAACACCAGCAGAATGAGATCCATCTTTTCTAAATTGCTGCCCCACATAATTGAGGCCCATGTTCAATAAATTCAATTTTTACTATCAGACTTTGTGAATTCTGAGAAAACAGGCAAGTTGTTTGGGTTTTTTTTAAATTAAAAATTAAAATTTAAAAAAAGGCACTTGTCTGGCTGGGGCAGAGACACCCTTCCTGGAAGTGGCAGCATGTCTTTTGCCTTGTAGTGGAAGAAGGTTGGAAGGACTTTATGTGAAGCTCCATCTGGTTGCCCACAGGCCCACTCAATCAGAACACTCACCTTCCAGGCTACTTTCTGTCGTTGACATCTTTTGTGAAAAATCCTTTATTAGGATTATTCCTGCTGGAGCTGAGAAATTTCAGTAACAAATGTAAACAATTATTATCTGCTGCTGTGGAATGCAACAGGTCCACCTGTGATTGGTCTTCTGTAGATGTTTGGATTTCCTGACCACTCACGGTGGAGCTGCTGTCGCTCTCTGCCAAGAGACAGGCCTTTGTTATTATTCTTTCTATTCTATTCTTAGCATAGCCAGCTTCTGAAGAAGCTCTTTCCTTTCTATTCCTATGTAGTACAGTTATAATGTTATATATATCTATCATAAGATAATAAATCAAGCCTTCTGATCATGGAATCAAGATTCCTGCCTCTTCCTCCATCTAAAAACCCCTCTGACCACCCCTCTGATCACAGCTTTCCACTTCCAGGTCTCTCACACTGTCAGGCCCTGCCAACACCATTCTGGGGACACCAGAATTCTGTCCCCCGCCATGGAGACACCACTGAAACTCAGGCTGGCCCCAGCTGCCTCCCCTGTTTCACCTGTGGCTGCAGGCACATGCTGGCTCCATGGCAAACATTCCCTGTCTGTGCCTAAAACTGCTCACTCACTCAGCATGCGTCCCTTTCTTCTGTCCCCAAGGATTTTTGGCACTTTCAGGAGGTTGCTTCCATAGCTAGCTTGAGTGTTCTATGATCCCAAAAAGTCAGACAATAGAAACTAATAATGATTTTTTAGATAAAAATCTCACAAAGAAGTTTGTTCCAGCAGCCATAATGTTTCAATTTTTTTTTGTTTAAAGATATGGCTTTAAAAATATGTCTAGCAGAAGAAATACATCTTGCCAGCCAGTTTAATTATATACACATTAGGAAAAAAGTGTCTATGGACTTCTCACTTTCCTTCTAAATGAACTTAGTCTTGACTAGACTTTCACAAAACACCCAGGTTCAAGTTCAGTTGCAATGCCACCAGCTAATTACATTTCTTTCAGTTATGCTTTTTATAAAATTAGCTGACATTATTTCACTGACAGTTCCATGTCATGACACATAACATAACTATGACTTGTCAGCAGAGAAGAAAGTTAGAATCCCTCACTTTTATGGAAAGCAGAATAGCTTGCATTTTTTTCCCAGAAATGTTGAATTTATGAAAATTGACCTTGAATTAATTTGATATGAAACCCATCTCAATGGAAAGATTATTATTACATTGTATTACTTGTTAAATCATCCTATCATTATTTTTTTCTTTTTCCTTATACAGCTTTCTTTTTCCATTCTACTGCTTTCTTTTTTTTTTTTTTTGGCAAAGACAAAAGAAGTGACAATTATTTTTTGAATTCCTGAGAGCTATTTTCTTGTTACCCAAAGATTTCAGCAGTGACACCTTGCTCATACAGGCAGTGCTCATCATCTGTTGGCAGACGGTGTCAACTGAGAAGCCACACTCATCATTACAAAAAGTAGTCAGCCTTTTTAAGGTAATTCTTTTTTTTAGCTCTCTTTTTGGAATAGATAGTGCTAGAGCAGAAGAGCAGGAAGAAGGAATATCTGCATGTCAGCTCTAAGGACAGCTCCTAGAGTTGGCCCTCCTGAAGGCTACAAGTCCAGGAAGAGCACTCTGTTGAAGTATCCTTTCTTAAAATAATAGCAATGTTGTTAAGGAATAGCAGAAATCCAGGACACTAGTGCACAAAAAAAAAAAAAAGCTATCAAAACAAAACCAGTCTTCTTTTATGCTTATTGATTTCTCCTGTCAAATCAAAATGGGGCTTGAAATCTCCTGCTTTAAATACCTTTGTGTCATTTTTGACAGCACAAGCAGAATATCTCTCTAATAGTGTTGTTACAATGAATTAATTTCCTGCTTTTTTTAGGGCAGAAAAAATCTTTTTTTGTATTCATAACAAATGTGCTAATATTTCATTTATGCCTAGAATTCAGATATTTGAAAGATCCAATTTAGATTACTTTTTTAAAGCCCCATGAAAACCAAAAATAAATACTCCTCATAAGAAATGCCTAAACAAATCACATAAAGAGTAATGTTCATAAAATAAGTAATCATATTTTCATCTTTTCTTTTTGTGGCACAAAGCAAAGGCCATAGAAATCAAAGGAACAATTTTTCAATTACTTCAATTGATTTTAAAACAATCTTTGCTTACATGAAAATGGTGAATCTGATACTACTTTTAAGTCTACTACTACATAAGTATTGGCATTATTTAGTCCAGAGATAATTGGGAGATCTAGATAATGTGGGAACTTTGTGGTACATTTGCTGTCATATATCCAAGGACTGAAGCGTGCTATAACTCCACACCCACAGAATAGCCCCATTTTTATGTCCCTGCTAAAGCTGAATGGATTAATATCTTCTTTGTGAGGAAATATATAACACATCAGTTTGTGCCAAATGAGCCATTTGGAATTGGACTCTCGTAGCAATCTGAGGCAACAAACACTGTATGCCTACTCACTTCCTGAAGACAGGGGTAAGAGGCCTTGGAGTAAATAGGCTGCTGAGATTGCAGGCAATTTAGAAAGGTTTTACTGCAGCTGAACAAGAGATGTAGAGACAAGACGGATTCCAGGAGTCATGCTGGGTTAGCTCTCTTACTGAAGTGCCCTCCATCTTAACTTGATGAGGAATTTCATCAGCTGTTTTACTGGTTTTGGCTGGAGCCGAGTTACTTTCCTTCACAGCAGCTAGGATGGGGCTGTGTTTTGGATTTGTTCTGTCAACAGTGCTGATAACACAGGGATGCTTTTGATACCACAGAGCAGCACTTGCACAGAGCAAGTGGTTGTTTTCTGCCCCTCACCCCACCCCACTCCACCAGTGAGGAGGCTGGGGAGGTACAAGGAGTTGGGAGGGGACACAGCCAGGACAGCTGACTCAGCTGACCAAAGAGACATTCCAAACCTCATGGTATTGTGCTTCATTATAAAACTGTCCATGAGGAAGCTCATCTGTGGCTGCTGATGTCTGGGGACTGCTTGGGCATGAAGCTGTGAGCATTTGGGGTTTTTTACATCACTTAGTTTAATATATTTTCCTCTTAAAAATTTTTCTCTGGTTTCTGTTTTTTTGGATTTCTGGTTTTAATTTTATAGTTATTAAATTGTGTTTATCTCAACCCATGAGTTCTCTCACCCGCACAGCTCTGATTCAGTGAGTGGCTGTGTGGGGCTGAGCTGCTGTCTGGGGCTAAAACACAACTGCTGCATTGCACTGACCAATAGACAATTACTTTCAAAAAAAATATTATCTTCAATGCCATGTTTTCCTTGAACTTTGAAGGAAATTTCAGATAGTACAGTCAAAGCTGTTTCTTACAGAAATTCCTAGTAGAAGTTCAGACAGACAAGGAAGCATACTTCAGTCCAGAAGTTCAAACATTCAGGAGAAGTAGCTCTCCCATACAAAAAAAGCCACTAAGATATAGCGCTGAAATCTAATATTAAAAATATTACATTGTTGGTTTAGATTTCACAGGAATTATATTTAATTCTATTTAATTAGAGAAAGATTGCAGGCCAAAACAGAATTTCTTAGTGCTCTCCTTAGCTGAGCTATCCTGAAGTCATCTACCTTTGACTGAAGTTGTAGTACTCAAGCTTTTCTGAAATAATAGCTTCTAAAAAGCATTCTTTGTTTGGTGATATTTCTGTACAATGCAATCATCTAAGAAGACATTTTAGTATAAAATTATTGAAATACAAAGCTCAGAAGCATCATGATGTACTTGCATCCTCAGATTCTCACTGAAAGGAAACATTGATGAAATCTAATTATATTTTTAGTGTGTGACTTTCTTAGTTTCAACATTTTAAACCACTTGCTTTTCAAATTGTTCTGAGCAAAGCTTATAGTATTGTTTTATAATTTCTCACCTAAGGATTTGCTTTTACCATGTCCTAAATGTAAGTAGAAAACATACGAGGATGTAAACATACCTTTAGAATGTAAATCATAAAGGAAAAACAGGATTCAAATTCAGATTTGCCCTATGGTTATAATTGTGGTGTCAATTGGTATCAAAGCAAGGCCTGTGTACACACCCAATGCACTAAGTTATTATTTGTCTGGTCCAGGAACTCCCCAGATGATCCCTGCACAGAGACTGAATAAGTATAATGGACTGGCTTGAGATAAGAAAAGGTAATTGACATATTTCCCACCCTCCTTCACAACAAAGTTTTTTTCCTAATTGCTGCAGGAACTCTATTATTGGGAATTCTGGAAAGGTCTAGAGATTTCCCCAGGCAGCTTCTGCTGCGCATAAACCAATTGTTATGTTTAAATATGTAGATTAATATCCTGGGTGGAGACTCGGACTATCACAGAGAATCTCAGGTGATTCCAAATTGTAGAACTGGCCATATTGTACATGGCTGTAACTATAAAATGTTCTTGCAGATGCAGCATCATAAAATAAGTCCTTTGTACATCAATATTAAGGAGATATTTTGTATTAAGATTAATACAATCAGTAATGAAGGATTAAAGGTGTTGCTGAAGAGGTTATGTAGGACCTTGGGCAGCTGGAGTACAAAAAACAAGTAGAAAAGTGATTCAGGACACCTATCCTGATTGAGCTGAAGATGCCACTACAAGCACCCCTGCAACAGAGATTTCTTGTTCTCCCAACAGGAAATAATCACTATTTAGAGATTTTATCTTCTGTGTGAGCATTGTCTTTTGCAAAGAGGAGATTTTAAGTAATTTTTCTGTGTCTGCAGAGCAGTATAGAGTTTAGGAAGATGAAAACCTAAATTTCACTTCTTCTCGCTTGAAAAAAATTATTGAAAAATACTAGGAGGAAACTGAATAAATTAAAAAGACTGAAAAGTAAAATCTCCACTTTGAAGGAACTTCTTGTTATTTAATTTTTTTTTCTAGAAAGATATATTTATGATTAAATGCATTTTCTGACTATAAGAAGCCTTCATTTTATTTGAATGCTCCTTATTAATAAAAATACATTAAAGTTAAATTATTTTATAATAGCTCACACTATGGTAAAAGTATTTTATAGGAAATTGTATAACAACTTGCTTCAGAGTGCCTTATAAATACCCAGATGACTTCAGTTAATCATGCAAACATTGCTATTTATGGTATTCTAGCTGTAGGGCAAGTGAAAAGAGAGAGGGGTCTGTCATTTTGTTGACCTTCTCAACAACTGGATAAGCTTTCATCAACTTTCTCATAGCAACATCTGACTGATTGACTGGGTTAATCCAAACAGAGGAGCAAAAGCCAAGCAGACCATTTGCATATTATATTAATGACATTCATAAAACACCATTTGGCATTCCTATGGGAAGTATAACAGCACAATCTGATTGCTTTCACACTCACTAATTGTTCCAAAGAAAATGGCAGTGCTTGCCTCTAATATTTTAGGGATACAGTTTATTTCTACTTTTCTAGGAATGTAAATCATGACTGCATAAGAATGAAATATGCCTCTGGATGATTTGTGAAGGAAAATAAATTAACTGATAAGGAAAAAGGTCCAAAATTATTCTAACTCACCTAAAAACTTGGGTTAAAATACCCACATTGAACAAATCTCCAAAGATCAAGCAATGTGCCCTACCTTGGTCAGAGGCAATAAAAGCAGGCAGTTCATTTTGAAATCCGAAGCTCATAAAAACACAGGGCAAGAGGTAGCTCATAAAGTTCCCCTGGTTATACAATCATTGTATAACCAAATATTAAAATGCAGACTCTATTGTGGTTTTTTCCAATATTATTATTATTATTATTATTATTATTATTATAGCACTGGGTATAATTTCACAATCTCAGGAGCTAAAGATTGAGAGACTCAGTTCTATCCCTCTTTCCTTTCCTCCTAAGAGACTACAAGGTGTAGCAAACTCTGCTTTATCATACTTCGTTACCACCCATGTATGAGTTCAGAGATGCTGCCCAGTGTGAGAAAAAGTTAGGGAAAGCAAAACCAACCTTCCTTCCTTCCTTCCTTCCTTCTGCCCCTTCCTTCCCTCCAGTACACCAAAAGTTAGGTAAGAAGTACTAGATTATAAAGATGCATTTTCAGATGCAATTATTCAACTATATCCAATCTAAAATTGTCTTAGGTTTTAACGTCAGTCAAGCAGAACAGAGAGCAACACCAGTGCTGACTGTTCCTGTTCAAACTTTCCAGAGTGTACATATATATATATTATATATATATATATATATATATATATCTATGCATGTATATATTTGGCATATTCCCTATATAACCGTGACATGTAACTGCATCTGGGAGATTAACAGTGAATGGAAGTGAGTCATTGTTTCTCATTATGGACCTTGACAAACGTAGTGGATCTTTCCCTTCAAGGAAAGTTATTTGCACACACTGTCATCACTACATTCCACAGGTGCATTGCATTTACCACTAAAGCAGAATGTACCTTGGAATGCAATCTGTATATGCATGAATAGAAATTCTGTGCCTTTTACACTGTGTTGAATTCAACTGCAGGCATTACACAGTTGAATTCAGCAATGCTGGCTGTGAGTTCTTGGGTGTCAGCTCTAACATGTCACTGTCCTCCACATCTCTACTGTCTTTCTACTGGAAAATGATGGGAAACAAGGAGCAGGTAAATAACTCTCTGTTTCCTGCTGTCATGATTTAAACCCAGCTGGAGATTAAGCATCACATAGTCACTTGCTCAACACTGCCCTCTCCTCCCCCTCACCCCAATGGAATGGGGAGGAGAATCAAAGTAAAGCTTCTATGTTGAAATAAGAACAATTTAATAGCAGAAAATAACTGTAAAATGCAGTAATAAGGATAAATAATAACAAGCAAGTGATGCACAGTGTAATTACTCTATGCCCTGCTGACCAATGCCATACCTCCCCCTCTTCCTTCTTTCCCCATTTTATATGCTGACACAATGCCATATGGTCTGGAATATTCCTTTAGTCACTTTGGGTCACCTGCCCCAATAGTTTCCTCCCAACCTCCCATGAACCCCCAGCTTCCTTGCCAGTGTGGCAGAAAAGCCCTTGGCTCTGTGCAAACCCTGTTTAGCAATAACAAAAACATCTCTGTATTATCACCCCTGTGCTCAGCACAAATCCAAATCATAGCTGTGCTCTAGCCACTATAAAGAAAATTAACTCTACCCCAACTGAAACCAGCATACCTTCCTATGACAACATCTGATGTGTTTTTTCTTTTCCTTTTTTATGCATCATGAAGATCTGCTGAAACTTTTTACTAAAAAAAATAAAAGTAAATAGATTAAGGAGTAGATTACTGTGTTGAATGAAACATAAAGGTACTAATAGTTCATTGCTGCACATTAAATACATTCCATGTACTGGGAGGCCTTTATTGAAATACTGATATACTTAAGCATGAGAAGACAAACTCATGCTCTCTATATTCTGTTTAATACATAGTACTCAAGATTTGTAGAAACTCTCATGAAAAACAAAAGTGAAAAAATGCAAAGAAATTTTAAGAAATCCTTGAGGACATGAACTTCTACTGTTTGTATAACTTTGAGCTGATTACATGACTACTGAACTAGTCATTTGTAAGCACTATGCTAATGTTTGATAGCTACACTTCCACCAGTCTATGGGTTTCTAATTAGCAGAGAAACTGTCTCCCTAAATTTAAGTTAAATACTTATTGGAGACATTTATACTCAAGTTGCTTCAAATATAAGAGCTTTTACTTAGTGTTAAATATGCATAATGATATTTTACTGATAGCTTTATTTTCATATGTCAATTTTAAACCTAGACTCAAGAGATTAAATTAGAAGAATAAAAATGGATTTACATATTTTACCTACTCTTCAGTCCAACTTGTTTTCCAATTAAGTTCTGTTTTTCCTGTATGTCCTTAAGCCTTAGAGGGATCTCTGCTAGAGGTGTCTGAATGTTGAACACTGTCTTATTTAAATGTGGATTATCTTTGTAACTGCCACCCTTGTCCCAGTAATTATCAAGATTTTGATAGTTTAACCTGTGCTTCCAAACAGGTGTTCCCAGTAAAACACAGACTAAAACTGCATGTGAAGCATGATACTTCTGATTAGTGTAATTAGTATCTGTAGTATAGAATTTAGAATATCCTACCATGACACGGTCAAAAGAAGAAGACTAGGAAACCACTGTGAAAACACTAGGGAAACACTGTGAAAGATTTCATTTTGGATTCAAATTTGAGGGCCTACATTGTATTCATAAAATGCATCTGCTTAGATAATTGCTATTTGTTGGTTTTAACACCACCGTCAGACACAAGGGACATCTGCAGTACATAATAGTATATTTATGCATCGAGTGAAGTTTTGAATACATGGTCACATAAATAAATTATCCCTCTGAAGGATGAATTAGCATAATTTATATCAACATGCACTGAAATCCATATCCTTTTTTTCCTGTTTAAGTAGAGCAGGTGAATGTTTTCTTGCACTTGTCATACCAGCATTATGTTTTACAGAATTAAACCTGTTTTACAGAGTAATCACAGCCAAAACTAAACCAATAAAGATTCATTCTGCTTTCAGTATAAATAAGATTTGGTTTTCTCAGTGCTTAGCAAAGCACCTTTAAAGGTACCTTTACTTGACAAAGTATTTTTAAAAAATGCTATGTATTTTCCTTAGAAGAGATAAATAGAGGGAACTGAGAGACATGAAAAATTACCAAGTTATTTTCCAAGTTTTTTATTATAAGCCATATTTTTAGGTGGAAGGATAATTGCTCTGTACTTAATTTTTCTAGTTTCTGGAAGTCATGCTAAAGTAGTCCTATTGACAGATAGATCTAATGATAACTTCTAACTAACTAAGATTGGAGCTGTTTGGTGTTTTGAAGCACCTGAGAAAGAGTTTTCAACTGGCAGGCCAGTTCTTGGGATTTCTACATATTCAGTCTGTCACCTTGCCAATTCCAGAGCTCTTGCACAGCTAATCCTTGCAGGCTGCTTCTCCCAGCACAGCCAGGATGGCCAGAAACCCTGTGGTAAAGAACAGCATTTTCAAGCTTCCTTAAACATATGGGAAGTGTACCTAAAAAATTAAAACATACATATGTATATTCTGTGGGTGATTCTTCTATACAAGAAAAGCATGCTTTGTTTTTAGGAAGAAGTTTCACTTGTGGGCACTAAACCACACCAGTTATAAAGCAGTGTAGGGTCACCTTAACCCCGCGCTGCTTTGTGCAGTCATCAGACACTAAACCATTAGTTTTGCCATCAGTTCTGTTTTGTATTGCAGAACAGACAGAGTTTACACTCAGGGCATCTCTATTTTGTACAAAAGATTGTCTTCTCTCAGGAAACACTTTGATACTGAGAGACAGCTGCCCAGTAAGGCTTTGCACAGAGACTGTGTCGTACAGATTGATTGACAGAGCTGTGATACAGCTTTGGATAAAAGGATTCAGTAATGGTTTAAAACATATTGGAATTACCCAACAATCACCTCTCCATTGACTACTGCCCTCTCAGCTAGGCTAAGAGCCACTGGGATAATGGACTGTCACATGCAATGCTCAGCACACACAGCTTTCAGCCAGCAGCATCCACAGAGCCTGGCACTCTGATTACAATGGAGTCCTACTACATGTGGGGCTGACTCCATGCAATCCTCCTTTGAAGATATTTCTTCATGCTCTCTGTGGTTCAGGGGGACCTTATGGTCTCCCTGCACTCCTGAACTCCCTGCACAACACAGAATTTTACCCCGGCACCTGGAGCACTTCCTCTCCCTCCTTCTTCCCCTATTTAACTACTTTACCACAAAGGCACTACCACCATCACTGATGGACTCAGATTGGCCAGCAGTGGGTCTGTCCTGGAGCCAGCTGGCATTGGCACTGCCAGAACTGAGGGAAGCTTCTGGCATTTCCTCACAGAAGCCACCTCTGGAGGTCTCCTCTATCAAAGTCTCATCACACAACCTTGATACACTTCTCTCTTGCAG
This sequence comes from Setophaga petechia, assembly GCA_024362935.1. NCBI lineage: Eukaryota > Metazoa > Chordata > Aves > Passeriformes > Parulidae > Setophaga > Setophaga petechia. Next base: position 34,953,849 of record JANCRA010000008.1, read on the forward strand.
TTCTCAGCATTTATGGCACCATACTTCTGCACTGAAAGTTAAAATGTGGTGGAAAGCTAGGCAAGAGAAGACAAGGCTGATACTGGAATGAATAAGGGAAGAATAAAAATTCCACTTACGTAGCTTCTGGCATTCAATAATGAAAAAGGCTGCATCTACAAATGACCATCTTGTGCTATAGAAGCGTTTCAACATGTTTTATTGCAAAAGAAATTTTTTTTTGCTCTGAGTATGTAGATGAACCAAGTTTTAGTACCTTTATCTCCTTGAGGGAATTTTTTTTTCTAAACAAAAATGATACATAAAGTTCCATTATAGCATAAAAGAAAAATCTTTAATTGGGAAGATACAGAGAGAAATTTTCACTGTTGCAGTTCCCTGATTAACACCCCTGAAAACAGTGCCTGTTTGTACCCCACAGTCTAAATTATCTCAGATGCTAGGATGTGCATTATATTTTCCAGGTCCACTTCTACCTTAAAAAAAAATGCAGACCTCTAGTACCTTTCAGTATATGTAATTCCACTCCATCTAAATTAGAGGTGTGCTTTCCCTATTTGTTAATTCCATTGAAAAATTACTTTCATCCACACAGTCTGTGTTGCTCATGAAACTTAGACAGTGGACTAGCAATTTGATTGTACATCAGCCAGATCACATGATCACCCCTCTTTAGTCACAAAGATCAGTTCAGATAATACAGTATATTATTAAATATTATATTATACAATATTTAAAAAGAAAACGTAGTTGAAAATTTTTCGTTAGTCTTGAATGGAAAATATTTATGCATTTTCAGCTGCCAAATATATGGTGTTCTTCATGAGGATAAATTTTTTAAGAGTCAATGTATGTGCAATGTATATATATATGCATATGTATATATTTTATTACATCACATTTTCAGTTTTACAAAGAACTCTTAAGATAATTCCAGTGTTCAGCTCTCAGACTTGCATACATACTCAGTTGCTCTGGGAGCAGAATAGCTCAGAGCCCAGAATGACCACATGTAATGGAAGTGTACATACCTTTACTCTGACTTCTCAAGAGTGTAAAGGATAGACTTAAGTAGTGACCAAATCACCTCCTGTTTAATTCTACTAGTAGTTTCCCAAAGTAATAGCTGTATCATGGTTATTTTATGCAACACTATAGCACCAAATAAATGTCATGTTACTAGCCCCCAAAATCTGGCCATCACATTTTAGTGACAAAATGCCCAGTATGCTGCATTTCATATTAAGCTATCAGTCTTCTTTAGTAAAACTATTTCCAATTCTTTCTATAGATCTCAGAGGCAGCTCATTATAGAGCAGATTCTCTTGTCTAACAAGCTGATTAATGAACGAAGCCTTTTTTCCTTTTTTTCCCTTTCCTTCTTTTTCTTTACCTTTCTCATGGTAGACACTGAAATGAATTCTGTCATTCCCATCAGGAACCCACTGCACAGGTAATATTCAGACAAGCCTCTGGAAGTCCACCTACGCAATCACATTCTTGTCAGAACATTGCTGAATCTCACATTTTCTCTCCTTCACTCTTTGTCTTCCCACATCTACCTTCATAATGACTGTCTAATTTTCAGTCCATACCCAAAATGTTCTTTAAAATTCTGATCTTTATTAGTAGCTTCTATTACAACTGAGTGGCATTTGGAGCTGTTAGCAGTCAGAACAGTAGGAGACTAAGATCTCTGAATAAATAAAATACAGTGCCCTCATTTTTTGATGACTTGATAGAAAAATATAATTTTTGCAAGTAGTATGAATATATTCACAGGCATGAGCATTTAGGAAAAAACCCTGGGGCTTAATAGTAAATTACTGTATAGTATGTATATTTTACATCCATTCTGCCATTCTAAAACACAATAAAAAATCTTTGGGCCAAAATAAACATAGTAATGCTGTATATCTGGAACCTCAGGAAGCTGTACTCATGTCTGCCTTCCTGTTTCAAAGAATCCCAGTTTATTTGATCTTCTTTTTTGGACACCAGGAACCCACCAAAGCCTATCTAGCACTCCCCTCTACAACTGGGCAGGGCAGAGAAAATTCAATGCAGGGTTCATGGGCTGAGATAAGGACTAGGAGAGCTCAGACTCCAAATACCAGGTCAGGCAAAACAGAATTGAGTTGGGGATATTATTTGAATTTATTACTAACAAAATCAGAGCAGGATACTGAGAGGTAAAATAAATCTTTAAAACACCTTCTCCCCACCTCTCCCTCCTTCCCAGGTCTACCTCCTACCCCTGCAGTCTGCAGCGCAGGGAAACAGGGAATAGAGGTTATGGTCAGGTCATCACAGGTTGTTTCTCTTGCTGCTTAGGGAGAAAAGCCTTCCCACTGCTCCAGAACTCCACAGGAGACAGCTCTCCATGAATTTCTCCAACGAGTCCATCCCATGGGATGTAGTGCTTCATGAGCTGCTGCATAGGTGACTCTTCCATGGGATGCAGTCCTTCATGCACAGCTTGCTCCAATATGGGTCATTCACAGACTCACAAGTCCTACCAGGAAACCTATTCCAGCATGGGGTCCTCTCTCCATGGGTCTGCAGGTCATTGCCAGGAACTGCTCTAACACTGGTTTTCCACAGGTCCACAGCCTTCTCTTGAGTATCCACCTGCTCCAGCACAGGTCTCCTCCACAGTGCATCTGTCCCCCATGATCTGCAGGGGCATCTCAGTTGCAGCACCTGGAGCACCTCTTGTCCCTCCTCTTCTTTCTCCACTGACATTGGTGCCCCCACAGTTTCTCCTCTCACTTATTCTCACCCTGCTCTTCTCTGGCTACAGCTACATCTGCACAACAACTTTTTTTCTTCTTAATTATGTTATCAGAGAGGAATTAACCACCATCTCTGATTGTGCAGCGGCAGGTCCATCTTGAAGCCAGCTGGCATTGGATCTGCTGGACATGGAGGAAGCTTCTGGCAGATTCTCACACAATCCACCCCTGAAGCCCCCATGTTACCAAAACCTGGCCATGCAAACCCAACACAAATCATATTTCCTAAAGCTCTGCCATTCTAATTTGCTGAACAGGACAGGACAAAGCACTCCAGCTCAGGTATTGCCCAGGTTTCCTAGAACAGAGGACTGTGCATTCCAGGGAGATGTTTTCCTTTCTCTGCAATGGTATCACACTGACTCAGGCTCCAGATTGCCATCCAGTGTCCCTGTCCTCTTCTGAAGATTCTTGTCATGCTGCTGACTTTCCTTGCAAAGTTCAGGGATGGCAAAACTCTTCAGTAGCTGTCTAGGCAACCTGGGGCAGGAGTTGCTGATGCTACAGTGGTACCTTGCCTTCTCAGCACAGAAATTCAGGTTATTAATCTTACCTTTAGTACATTAATCTTAGGTGCATTCATGTTAGGGAGAGTCCTTATTTTCCACTACCAGAGCATGACAGATTTCCATTATGGTTGGAGTATAGACATTATTCATGTTTGTTTATTTTCAGTTCAATATGTAAAACTATCTTACTCAAAGCAAAAGTCCAAGAGTCTTACCTAGGATAACAATAGCACCTGTGATGGCAATAAGAACTTCAGATCATATTCACTTTTCTACTCGTGGGGAAATAGAAGTGAAATTAAAATAAGTGGAAATATTTAATGTTCTTTTGGAAAAACACAAAGAAATCAAGAAAACTGAATAGCTTTGATGATGAACAACTGGATTGTAAACTTAGGGAATTAAGTTCCTTATATACTTTTACTATGGACTGATTAAATACTGAATATCTCTACCCAAAATGCATTGCTCTCAGTTCCTCCTGGGTAAATTCCAATGTGATATAATACAATTTATACTAATTAAAAACATAAAAAAACAGCTTCAGTGAACAGTAGCAGAATCATTTTGGCAATATACACAGTGACAATGTAAAAAGCAATATTTCAGTAAACATAAAGACATGAATCAAAAGATCAGAACTCAAGAAATATTTTTTTTGGCAATTTTGTATTGCCACATCACTCATCATTAGAAAGGCTGTCAGTCGCAGGTCTTTGGATTTCAAAATTAATTTTTCAATCATTGCAGCAAGTGAATGCAAAGTGATTGCATCTGGCCATATGGTACAGGTTCATAATCACCTGCAAAAACAAATGCCTGTCAAGCTCTATTACCTGTAAACCTACCTTTTCACTGGGAAAGTAATTCTCTGCAAACATTTTATTTTAATCACTCCAAGGAAAATTTCTCAGGAATTCTTTCCTTTAGCCTCAGGATATCCTGGGGGCCAGCTCACATGTTTGATTGTCATGATCTGTAAGAGGTCCTCAGTCACAGCCATTTCTCTCAATCAGCTGTGCAAAGGGAAAATGCATGGTACACAAGGTCATTCCATCCTGTGTCTGGATTTGGATTAGTCTGGCCCATGAACTCTGAAAGTGTATATAAGATACCATAAAAATAAATTTAAAAATCATTATGCCTATTCAAGGAAACAAAACAAAAATAAACAAAAACCCCCAAACAAGAAAACCACAGCAGCAGCAACACCAACAAGTATTTAGGACTCAGTTATTACAGAAAAAGAAAAAAATATACTGCAAGAGTATTGACTTCCATCATCCAGACTCACAGCATCTGCCTAGCCTTTGAAGGAGGAAACTAGCCTTAACACCAGAACTATAAAAGATTTTTAAGTTGCTAGTGGGGAGATTTCCTGCTAAGTGAGGCTTAGACACAAGACATCAACTGTTCCAGCCAGAACAAAACAAACCCCACCTAAAATCACTCTTCATTTACTATCCACTCACAGAAAATAAGAAGGGTTTACTTTTTCAATCAATATATACTCTGGTTATTTTCTAACTCTGAAAGCATTGTTTTAGCTCAAAGCAATGACATTGCACAGAAATACACACAATGGATTAGCTAATGAATAAACCAGCACTAAGAATAAAACACACCAAATGACAGACAAAATGGCATTTATAACTACATTCTGCACCCAGGAATTAAGAATTCAAATTGCTATAAATTTTTTAAGTACAGACTTGTCAAGAGGAAAAACAATAAACATAAAAAGGAGGAAGGAGATATTTTGAAGAAAATTATATGTACAATAATACCTATTGAACAAATTTTTTACAGTAATAAACCTCTGGAATTTCAATGGGGATTTTTTATGCTTAATTGTGAATATTTAGTTATTTAGTATGCATATCATTAGGACAAACAGATAGAAAGACCGTGCATCATAAGCAATATCCACAGTTGTCCAGACACAAAAATAAAAGCATGTTCCTTTGTACCCATGCCAGGTAGCTGGAAGACAACCTGAATAGTTAATTTCAACTGAGGAATTAGAACTGGTCTGTGTGAAACCACTGTTCATAATTTAGAAATGTCAAAGTGTATAAAAATGGGAAGAAATTAATGACTTATTTTCCTGTAAGAAACAAAGGTGACATAAAGTTGACCTATTTTCATGACAAAGAGTAAAACAATCACATAAATATGAATTAAGATTCAATTGACTAAAAAGACAAGAATGTAATTGTGCACAGAGTTATATTTTGAAGTAGTAATGTGATCATGTCTTCACTTTTTTGTATTATATTAAAACTTAGATTAAAAAAATCAGTCTTTCAAAATCTCCTTTTCTCTTATTTAATCTGCATCTCTCTTTCCTTGGATTGTAGGTGTTGTAAAAATATTAGTTAGCTAAAAACAATTCCTGATTGTTGTAGTTTAACATCAAGTCAGTGTATTTTGGTTTGATAGCTGTTTCTGATATAGCTATTATATATAAGATAAAAAATGATTTGACATTATTTATTCTTCCTTTTATGCAATTATAGCAACCAAAGTATGTTACAAAATTACATGAATGATTATTTTACTTTCATTGGAATGTTGTGGGGCAAATGGTGTCTTTAGACATGCAACCACAGGTTTTCATGTGAATATTCATACCCAAGACAGAATAATTCTTTTTTTTTTTTACAATAACGTCAACTTTTTTCACCAAATTAAAAAAAAAAAAAGAACTTGAACAGTTGTGCTTTAAACTTTAAATAAAAGATTATGTTCTCATTCAATTTCCAGAGTACAGACCATGCATTTGTCTGATACTGTTAAAAAAGCTGAAATTTAGGTGTGGTAGCCTGGAACAGAATGGTTAACACATTTTTAATACAACTGCACAAGGAAGTGCAGAAATACCAGCACTGCATTTCTCACTTCTGTTTTTTGGTTTGAGTTTGTTTGTTGGTTTGGAGGTTTTTTATGATGGTAACAGCAAAGCTGAAAACAGGGCTGTATTCTCTAAGGAGATATCTCTGTAAGTGTAAAAGTAACAGTTGGCTGCTATTTTAACCTCTTTTTCTTTTTTTTTTTTCCTTTGGTGGCAAGAAGGTTTTCAGCTTAAATTTCCAGGATCCTTAGTGTTTGACTCTGTCCCTTCTGAAGTACAAATGACAGCATAGCTTACACCAGTCAAAATTTGCTAGGTTACTTTTCAAATTGGTTTTACATTCCTTGCTCTCTTCTTGAAATCTCTAGTATTTGAGTTAATAGTGTTTAACTTTTTTCCACTAATTTTTACTTCAAAAACATCAGGAATATAATATTAGCTTTTAAATAGTTTATGCCAAAGACTTTAGATAAGTAACAGAAGAATGAATCATCCAGTCTCCTGCTTTCTTTAAAAGAGAAAGAAATAAGAACATCAAGTTCTTTCTATAAGATTTCTCTAAGACAAAGTCAGGAAGTGCTACTGGAAAAAGAAAGCAAGACTTTTCCCAGAAATTTAAATTTCAGATATTCTTGTCCAGAGGGTGAATTGTAAGAAAGAATTACCTCATTTTACAATTGATTGTAACAGTACAGGGTGAACCTCGGGGCTCTTTTTTGTGGCTTTTAAAGATCTAGTGTATGTCTTTTAACAAAAGAGGAACAAACATCACACCATTTTCAAAATGGGGCCCTGCTGAGTATACTCAGGCAGGTTTTTGCTTTGTGACCTATTGCTTTCTGAATCACACTAACTTGTTTTACTTTCACAACCATTCTTGTGCCCTTGCTCATGTGAAACTATGTGCCAAAACACCAGGAATGCTCTGCAGAGGAAAAATGCAAGACCACCACTGCATGCACAAAGGTAGACTTGGAGGCAGAGGGAGGTTTCCCTTGCCTGTCTTATTTTATCTTTGCATATGTTGACCTTTATGTCCCCTACTACCACCCAGCCACTTAGTTGCACAACATTTCTGTAATCCTTCATTGTCATGAGTGCCATACTGAACAGCTCACCATCAACAGCAACTTGTGTCACACGGCTCTTTGGGTTTCCTTTCCAGAACTTTCATGAATTTACTACCATCCTGTAGTCAATACAGGTTGATAAATACAGGCTCATGACTCGGAAATGTTTACAAAAATTGCTAAACTATGCCACACAGATTCAGGAAAAAAATGGGATTTAATCCCTTTTATTTGCCCAGCATCAGGTGATTATTAACTTTATACTATGGTTTTTATACTATGTGTGAATATAGATATTTTTAAATTATTCTCAGTCTATGAAGAAAGAATATATATCATTTTGAGTGCTTAAAATATTTTCAGCCTGAATAGTCCCACGTTCTTCAGACCAATTATGATATAAATATCTTGATTCGTAAATAAATGATAAAAAATACAAAATGTTATGTTTTAAACAATGCTCTATGGCATAAAAGTCAGCAGAAAAGGAATGATAAAAATTCTAGACTTGTTAGATTTCTAGGTTGCATTGTGATATGAGACAGAAGGAAACTTCCCTTTTTCTTGCTCTCCCTGTTTTATGTATGTCTACAGAAACTGATTAAAAACTCTGATTCTTGGCTGCTGGATTTGTTGTTTTGGGTTTTTTTTATTTGATCAGCTTCTTTTTCTGTAATAATGATCATCAGAGAGGAGTTGAACATAGAAAAGTGAATTAAACACTCAAGTCCTCTTTTTTCAGGCTGAACAGCTCAGGTAAAGGAAGCACCAATATCACAAGTTTGCAGTAGCCAACATGAGTCACATACAGTTTGTTCCTCCCATTTTCCTGCTTAGAAGGAAAAGTAAATTGTAGCCTGTGGAATAAAGGAATTATCTATGTGCACAATGTTTTTCTGCTTGCCAGGAGGACTTATCAAAAAATGAGCGACACATCTAAGACATTTAAGATATTTAAGACTTATCTAAGATATTTAGATCTCTGCATAGTTGAGCAATGGGTCATTTCAGTGCAGGTGTGACTGATGGAATTAGCAAGTTGTATAACTTTACATCACTTTATTGTTTTTCTGAGAACTGCATTAGCTCCTGGCACAAATGTATGCCTCTCTCAGGGAAAGTGATTGAAGCTATTTTGCAGTATTCAATTTGGTTTGAGAGTCTGAAAATTCAACTGTTTACTGAATAGCTCATTAGCCACTTAGTCAAAATAAGCCAGTTGGACAAAGATGTATTGTTTAAGTTGATCAGCAAGCAAATTGAGGCTGAAATAGATTACAGAACAGCTCACCTGGTAGACTACACTGCAAGGGTATCACCAGTGAGAAGATCTTTGAGATAGGGGTTTTGTGCCTCTCCACCCATGCACATACTTACAGACTGTGTAGACTGTAGGTCAGCATATAGAAATATTCCACCACAAAACATATACACACCTTTTACCCGTGGAATTTGTAGCAAAATTTTCACTGTTTCTTTCTTATTTTTGACTATTGCTCACCAGAACCTTAATTGAAATAGCTTAAGGCATTTTCTGTAGAAAAATCAGCAAGCCTTACTGGAATTTCTGTTCTAGTTTAACTTTGACTAAAGAGAATAAACTTGGCTAAGTGATGTCCTTCATTGTCAGAAACAGCAAAAATTTTTTCCTGTAAAGGTTTTTCCTTCCAAAAATTTACTTTTAGCTTCATTTCCATGTTGAAAATAGATTTTCAGTCATGATTTTTCAAAGTGGTGTCTGGAAACAGACATTAGTGAACAGATCACTTTCCTACCTGTGAAAATATTGTTCATGTCAGAACAGGGAAGATTGTGTATGTATGCCACAGTATGCTGAGTGTCATTATTTGCTTGTCAACATCTGGAAAAATTTTAAACTCTTAATTTAAAAATCTTGGAAGAAGATAAATTAAAAAAAATTCTACTTCCTAAAATAAAAACAACAGTAAAGAGAAATAACAGTTAACATTTTTATGATTTCTGCAGGCTTCCTACTTTATTGACTTAGTGAACCAACATTTTCTAATCCTCATTTTTTTCCATAGGATTGTTCCTTCCAGCTGTGTCAGGCCATCTTCTAAACCACCTAGAGGTATCACTTTCTCACAGCATCATTTTCGAAGGTCTCTTTCCTACAGAATCACCATGGCTGTGGCAGAAGGGAGCAACAGGACCTTGTGGATGGGAAGCCGTGGAAGCAACGTGTGACTACTGCAAGCAAGCTCTCCATCTACCTCCTGTGACAGCAGGCTACTGTGAGGCCTGATGTCTGCTCAACCATAAAAGATAATTTTGCAGAGTCCAAATGATTCCTGGAAGATGAGACGAGATCCAGCGACTAAAAAATTGCAGATGGCCTGAAGCCCTCATGCAGGCCAAACTCAACTTGGAGCTTTTGAGACCAACAGCTTGCAGAAGAGAGTTCTTTGCCAGTGGATTTACCAGATATAAATTACTTCTTCAAGTGAGGGTGCTGCCCATTTTTTATCACATCATTTCAGTAGTTAAGCTGGAGAAAATGTCAAGATTGTAGATCTTGCAAGATTTTTTATCTGAATGGCTCATAGGTGCCAGGGTATTGTGTTGGTAAAGCTGTTCGACGTATCAGGACTATCAGCCTGAAATCAACTATGAATACAAGTTTTCTTATACTTTTGTTATTTGCATGACATGCATGTTATTCATTTTCTTGAACTGTATATTCTTACTGAAACAGAATTTTTACTTCTCAAGTGCTGAAAAGATGACCCAAAGCAAAAGAAAAACCACTTTCTTAAGAATCTCCTTTAGAGCCCAGCACTTTATTTGGAAGTTCCCATCCAAAAAATAACCATAAGCTGAGTCTCAGACTTCTCAACCCTCATGAACAAAAAAGTTCAGCAATTCTGATGGGCTTTTAGACATTATTAGTGACGTGCACAGACTGAAGAGAAGATTCTCCTTTCAACAAAGCCATTAACACCCTACTTTATGCACATGAATCTTCTGTGATGCTTTAGTTTCTCCCTCCCCTTGTAAGAAACTGCAGGAAACAAACTTCTAGGACTCATCACACAATCAATATTCAGTACATTAAAACCTCAACTTATCTCAATGTAGATGCTGTACATTTAATCTCTGTCACTAGCCCTGTGTACTGTCTTGAGTACATAGAAGGAATTTCAATAAATATTTTATAGATCTCTTCAAAGGCTTAATTTTTTTCACTTTTGTCAGCTTGTGTTTTATTGTTTTATGACTCCTTTTTATCAATATGTACACTATTCCTATGGACAATAATTATGATATTTTTGATAGCTTGAAGCTAATCCCTTAATGAGGTTATTTTTTATTTTAATTTCACTTTCCTGAAAAAAAGCATTAGATGCTTTCAATTGAAAGCTCTCTGGTTTTAGGGTTTAGTTTTTCTCATCCATAATTACCATTAACATCTGTCTTAACTATCCTTCTAATAGTTTTATTTTTCAATACTTGTTCTTTCACACCTTTTTTAAAGCTGCAGTATTGATTGTGGTGGGAATTAACTTACCATTTTAAGAATAATTCTTTAAAGTTTCTCATTTAATTCTTGAGGTTTTTGTTAATAAAAAAATTCTAGGAGAGAACCAATAAACTGAATTTATCTAGATGTTCTGCTGGGATTTTTCCTTTATTTTTCAGAACAACTACCTTACCACATTTTGCTCTGTGATGGATGACACAAATGAATAAAGGTATCAGATCTCCCCTGTATACACCAGCACTATTCACCACCACCACTTTCATGAACTTAGAAATCAATCTAACATTTCCAAGTATTAGAAATATAAAATTCTAAACTTCGCAAAATACAAAAGAGCCTATGGCTAAGTGTTTATTGCTGCATTTCACAGATTCTGCTTTTTTATTTTGAACAACTTACACTTCAGTGAGTAAATTTGCATCTGAAGAAAACATGGCCAAGCCTAACGAAGGGGAGTTTTAGTGCTGTTTTGAAAAGGTATCATTCATTATTGTTCCTATCATTAATTTCTCAGTTATAAATAAACAATGTCTGTTTCACTAAATTGCTAGTGTTTTGCTGTTTTTAAAGGCAGAAGAGAAAATTACATGCAAACACACTCTCTTAAGCACTAAATATCCAGTGAGATGCCTGAATAAGATATTACTGCAAGGGTTGAGGGAAATTTTACTTTTTAGCTTTGTTCCCAGTTTCCTGGTATACTCAATCCTGTCCTCTCTCCATTCAGTAGTTTGCCTAATTAGGTCCAGGGAGTTTGCCTACTTAGATCCAGGGTTCTGTTTAATTTTCTGTATATTTTCTCTGTCATTTTTACCCCATTCTCTTTTCTTTTTTTTTTTCCTGAGTATATTTAGTTTGCCTACAGGTGTCTAATATACCAAAGTAAAATAAAAGTCACAACAAACAGCTCCATCCAGTGGTTCTCTTTGTGACTGAATTTCCCATTTTCATTTTGAGCAATTAATTTAGATGAATGCTGTGGAAAATATGTGTGAAGAATATGAACATCAATATGAAGTAAACAAACATCCCCCATAAGTTTCATCTTTCTCCCATAACTTCATTTTTCTACAACACAAATTTCCTGTCTATGATTATGCAGACAAATGCAAAACACTTGTAACCCAAAGATAAGAGGGAGCTTATCTTATATAAAAACTGAACACATCCACAGAAGATGCACTTCCTTGTATATTATTTTTCCTTTTAACTGGTAAATTTAAAAGCAAAGGTATTTTAGTTTGATTTTGAGTCTAAAGAATTCCGTTTTAATTAAATGAGATCAATATCTGGGTTTTTTTAAGTAAACAATAGGCAATATTTTTACTGTCATCATCAGTTATGTGTGCCTTTCTGCAGTAATGTTACAAATAAAATTATGAAAAAGCTTCAAAATACCTTGAAGGGGAGACAGCTGGCATTGCTTAGATATTAATCTGAAATTACCAGATTTCTAATTTATAAAACTGGGACAACACATGTCAGGGAAGCATCAGCAGGGGCTTTGGGAGGCCACACTTCTAGCCCCATCCTTTTGTCCCGTGGACCCTTGTTTATCGAGAAACTCAAAGGACTGTGCTTGAGGAGAGAACCTGTAGAGCAACTCATTCAAAATGAAGGCACAATGAAAGTTTTTGAAAACTTTTGCATACCAACCCATTTGAAAACCTTTACATATCACATCTATCATGCTACATATTTTCTTCTGTGAATGAAACATAACTGTGAGAAATTAAATATATGCAAACAGACATGCATGATGCTCTGAGGCTGAGGCTCCTTCCTTATTGCTAGGTCATTTTCTTTTCAGGTTAAATATGATGAAATATTCTTTTCTGTAAATTTGATGCGCAAATTGCAAATAAATTACTGTGGCTCTAGTTTGCAACAATAATTTTCTGAGACTATCTGCCAAGTAATGTTTTAATTATTGAAGAGTTGTATTTTGACTACTAAAATACTGCTCAAGACTGGGAATTTATGCATCTTCACAAACTCTTATTATTGCTATTAAGCTTCCATTTATACTTTTTATCTTTGCCATCAAGTTTTGTACCCTGTGCTATAGATTCATATGTATTTGTTTCTTTTCCTACTAGAGAACACTTGAGTATCAAACTGCTCTGAAATTCATTCTTGTATTGCCGCAGAATAAATGTAATTTATTTACTGATAAGCAAGGCACAGCTATTCATTATGCCTAGATTTAAATATCGTTCTAATTACTCTAAAACAAGTTTGGCCAAATTATTCTCTGAATTATAGCAAAAAAATTAGATAAGCAAGTACAAAACTGTATCTTTAAAGATATCCTCTACTGGGTAAACAAAGAAATTATCCTACTTAAAACAAAATACTATGCTGTTTTATCTCAATTCCATATTTTTAATGCTTTCTAATATTGAAAATAGCATTTGTTTGCTCAATATGAGATACCGAAGTCAGTGATACAATTTAAGCATTAGAGTACTGTACTGTCAGAAATTATAGAAATACAATATATTGTTATTGCAACACAAGATTGGGCTGAAATGCAAGAGAAGTAGAAAGACTTGCAGGTAGTTCTGCTACAATTGATAAATTCTCCAAAGATCAGCACATTTCTCCATTGATGAGGGATGTGGTAGTCTGGGATCTGATATTCATTTGTTCCTGTTTTTCTTGTAATAATTTTCCAGTTTGAAAATTTCTCTAACCAAAATTTATTTCCATTTCTGCACTATGTTGTACACATTGCCAAAACTACTGTTATGGAACTGGTCATAAAGTCAGTGTAGAAAAATACAACTCAAAATAAGAAGGCAGTAGTACTTTCCAACAGAAGAGCTCTGCAAATCCATGACACAGCAATAAGTCTATAAATAGCAACTGGTAGTTCCAATTCAATCTTACACAAGGGATCTTCTCTTGTTCTAGGTCAGAATTTTCATAATTTAGGAGCAACAATATGTGATAAAGGCATATAAACCTGTACAAAGCAATCCAACAAGAATCACTAGGTAGTTCATGATCAAGAGAACAAAATCTACAAAGTATTCATAATATACTTAATTTAACAAGTGTTAGTAGACAAGATTTCATGGCTTTATTTAAAGACAAAAAAAATCCTACAGACTTTGATTTTTCACTTATATATGCATTATCTAATTAAATTTTATATTTGGACTTATTCATGTCTAAAAGGACTGAAGTTTTATGTTTTAGAACACAGACAACATTGCTGCAGTGGTTATTATTTCCACCTTATTGGGCTAGAAACAGTAGGCCAGATATTCAGTCTGAGTTTTACATGACTGCAAATCAGACTAAATGACAGTATTGAGTCTGCTTGGAGGAGGAATGTCTGGACAAGGCTACATGGTGCCATGGTCATACCCATCACAGCAGCCAGCTTGAGATGCCCCTTAGGAGGATAAGAGGTGCCAAACCTTCACCACAGTGTTATCTAGAAAAGACATGCAATTGTGGTGCTAAAACACTGCAAAGAAAAAAGAAAATTTTGAACAAAGAGTTTTTTGACCAGGGGTTTGACTTTTGCTTCAGAACATGTGCCTCATGTGAAGTACTCTGTACCTCAAGTACCAATCATAGCTGCTTAAAATCCAAATCTGTATTTAATTGTCTATTCATATGTGAATTACATAATTTCCTCACATTATCTGTGAGTGGCATTTAAAAATAAGAATTTATTTTAGTTTTAATCTTTGAAACAGTAATAGAAACAGAAAATTAAGATTCCCATTGCCTTTGCATAGATTTTTAGCAAGAAAATTTACATCTGCTGACTGAAAAATAGAATAACTATCATATACTAAGTATGCATTACTTCCCATGCTCACTGCCAACCTTAGAATTATCATCTGAATCATAACATATAATTTCCCAGAGCTGGCACTTCAGGAAAATAGTCACTCTTCAGATTAGATGCTTACCATGGAAAAATACCAACAGAAAAACAGAAGGAAATTAATATATTACATACACAATTTTCACTTGCAGATCTGGGAAAGGCACAGGAAGAGAGAACTGTGAAAGAAACCTCTAGGTTTCAGTGCATGTTAAAGTACATTGAAATGGGCAGAAATTTTCTTACTGCCCCATCAAGAAGCATAAGAGAAGTCATAAATAGTGCAGAAGGTTTCTTTGGCATCTTCAGCTCCTAAATCTTTCAGTCACAGGCTCTGTTAGAAAAGCAATTGAGAAGTTTATCCCAAAACCAAAACATGTCTTCCTCTGCCAACTGCAATCTGGTGTACTACAAAGACTACTCTTTCTGATTCACTTCCAGAGAATATTAATGTAGACTGACCACACTGTAAGATGGAACCTGGACCTGCTAATGAATTAATAGGGCTTCTCTTTTGTTTTCATAGCCAAGGACTATTGATTTCTGCAACAGTGAAACATATGAAGTTAGTCTGTGCTATAAATAGATTTGTCTTGCTGCATTAAATCTTGCAAAATTGAAGGATGGAAAGTCTGTATAAACTCCCTATTCCTATATTTGCCTTATATATTGTTTGAATAAATCAAAGATGGAAATATAAGAGGACTTCTCATATTTTTTCTAGAAAAACAATTTAAAAGGGTGACTTACAAGAATTTTTTTAAATTATCTTTAAAAACCTGTTTTTTAGTGTCTCAGAGATCAAGTCAAATAATGGCAGAGAGTCCTTTTTCTCATAGCAAAGAGCATTAGCAAAGGGTCATGTTATTCTGAGAAACTGAGATCAGAGAAATTTCAGTCTTGTTAACACTTGTGTGGAAAATTTTGTGTCTCTGCCTACTCTAGAATATAAACAACTTTCCCTAATTTTCACAATTTTACAGTTATTTCCTTAACCTCTCTTTGAGAACCAGTCTCAAAGACTGCAAATACAGCAATTACTAAACAAAATAATCAGAATTCCATGTGTCTGAGGTGAAGGGAATGGGACACAACATTAGAAAACTGTTGTGCTTCAGCTTAAAATTGCAATTCCTTTTCCTATGAAGCCCAGATTTACAGTTGCCAGGCAGCCTGTTAGGCACACAAATCCCAGAGACTGTATACTGGGTCATATCAGGTATTTTTGCTATTAATCAGCTCCCAGTGGTTAGAATGAAAAAGCTACATTTATAGAGAAAATATTTCAATTATGCAAATGGATAGGAAGGAACATGCCACTCCATTAGACCTGTGATGCGGATGATGACTTCCTCCTTGTCCTTGCCTAAGTTTTTATCTAGTGCTTTTCAAATGCTTTCATGCTTTTGGCAAAATGAGTCACTTCTCCATTTCACAGATATTTTTCGGATATAAAGCCTGTATGCTATAATACAGAAACAAAAGAGAACCAGGAGTCCTCAAATGCACACTGTGTTGTCATTTAAAGAACTTTTCCACAAAGAAAAGCAGGACTGAGTCACAAAGCAGAGAAAATTAATATCCAGTATTACTCGCTGGAAATAATATAACAAGTTCTGTCTCATGGTTCTCTCAGGTATTCCATAAGCTGAATGTGTGTCGAAGTGAATAAACTATTCAAAGCTAAAACTTCACAGCCTGAGGTGTTATAAACACAGTTAAGAGTAAGCTGCAGAGACTTGGACAACCATTACCCATATGGCACAGGACTCCATTCACCTGCATTATCAATACGGTATCTCTTCCTCAGAGCTACATTTAAAAAGAACTGTTTTTCTCCCTCCAGTTCATGATTTATAGTAGTAATATTAATGTTTCCAACATAGAAATATAATTCTTCTCTTAGCCTTTTCTTATTCCTCATTATCTGATGGTTTTATAGTATGGAGATTTATTAACAAAAGCAGTTTATTTTCGAAAAATAAAAGTGACTTATGTCCATCTAGCTATTTTGATAGCTGCATTGGGAAGCTTATTCAAAATTAAGTCACCCAGTTTTATACATAAAATAAAGAAACTGATGAAACACACGGCTATTAACTTAACAAACAGCACTTCCTCTTTGAAATCATAATCATAAATGCAATAAACTCATAATCTCTAGGAAAAAAAGTCCTTTTGAAAATAATTGAAACAAATATCTCAGGTGTATAATGACTAAGGAATGCAAATAAACTAGAGAGGTAAGTATCAAGAGAAAAAGCACACATTTTGTAATGAGACAGGGCATGACTATTGTGCCTCACATACAATTCATAAAGTTATGCACCTTAGGCAGAGGCAACAGTCAGTAGAGTGTAGACTGCTGTCAGTAATTACCTCATTGACGTATCTAACAGTAATATTAACGCTGACAGAAGAGGAAAGAATATATTTCACCACATCATGAGATGCCATGCCCTAGCATCAAATCATAACAAATTTGAGTCATATAAATCTGAAATAAAAAGAAAGAGGAGGTTAGTCCTTCTTAAGAGAAGTTCCCAAGCTTCTGTGCTGTGTGATTCTGGACAGCTGGAGGTGAAAAGATGAACTTTTTCTCTAAGGTTTGCTGGGTGTGGAGAATTGATACTGTACCTTACATGCCAGTCCCCACACTTGACTATAACTGTAATAGCTTATACTGGGTTTTTTACCTATTTTTGTACCTTGGTTCCATTATTGCAAAATATATGCTTCAGTACAAACCTGTTTCTTGCCTAAGTTATCAAACAAACTCTGCAAATGTAAACAAAAGGATTTTGTTCACAATGTACAAGAAGCTTAAAACCAAGATGTTGATGAGCAGCACCAATCACCCTATTTATCAAAATGTACCAGAACCTCTCTGACCTGCCATGTGAATTGATCTAGAAACTGAAAATGTGAGACTCCGTACAGAATGGTTGAGTGACCAGGATTCACACAGAAAACTGTCTGACTTTCAGCAAATAATGGAATGAGCATTCAACACAAAATGTCTGAACTTAAAGCTTTTGCAACACTATGAGAAAAAATATTTGCATCTCTTTTTCTTTAAAACTAGGAATCTCAACAGCCTGCTACAAAAGATAATCTGATGTGGTCTGCATAAAAGCAATTTGCTTTAAAAAAAGAGCAGCACTAAAATCTAATTTCTTAGATTTAGGATTAAAATTCTAAAGACCTTTCAGCTGAAGTCATCTAGTAGGAGGCAAATCTATGCCATGCTAATCTGACATCTGAAATTGCATCTAAGCTAGAGTTAGATCTTGACCATCAAACCCCCAGTTCATCCTCCTGACCACAGCTCTTTTAAAAGGCTTTTCCATCATACATTTCAGTCCCCAGCAAAGACAGAAAAAGTATTCCTGTGTTCATGTCAAGCTGGTAATGAACTCCATGCTCTCTCTCTGCTTTAAGCATTAAAAATTTCCAGTGGTCTCTAAGCAAGCAAGGAGGCATATTGTGCTGCTCTTTTTATTACAAGAAAAATATGGACAAATCATTCCATTGTTAAAAGAACCCGCAGCCTCTAGATTCTGAAATAGCTCTTCATTCCTCAGACACTAAAACTGTTCCTCTCTGAAGAGCCTTTTGTGACACAAACACGCAGAAAGCCTTCTGGCTGTTTTATTATCTTACAGAGCCCTGTGTTCTTTTGCAGAGGCCCCACACCCGCTGCAGCACCAGCACCATAAATAAACAACACACTGGAAAGGATGAGCCCTTTCAACAGCCCTCCACGGAGAAAGGCATCTCAGGGCTGCCTGCTGCTTGCAAAAGTGAAGTGTGATGAGCAGAGAGAAAGGGGCAGGCACGGACAGCCCCTCAGGAGAATGCTGGCTGGGAAAGGTTTTTAATTTATCTGCTTCCCTTAGCGATCATCCTGGGGATGTTAGACTTCTGCAAACTGATGGCCTTCCCCCTGGGTGCCTTCCCTCTTTGTTTGCTCTCTCCCCTCAGATGTATGTGCACAATGCTGACAATGATACACCGCTAGGAAGGGTTTGAAATCAGGCAAAGACAAACCTGAGTAACCAGCACTCTGTGGGAAATCATGAGCAAAACTTACCATCAGAGGTGGAGGGGTGCCCTCTTGGAAGTCTCACAAAGGTAGAAAGTACACTTTCTGTGTAAGTAGTTTTGCTCTCTTTTTGTGGCTAAACACTGAGCACTTTCTGCTTGCTTGAACAATTGATGGATTTTTGTCTGGTCAGAAGGCAAGGCTTGTACAAGTTAAATCAGGAAATCTCTGATGTGCTGTCATGCATAGCATCCATATCTCCATGCTGTCAACAAGAGGAGGACTTACAAAGCACGAACCTACAGAGGTGGTATTTGCCTTCTTCTGCATCTCTCAGGAACAGCTGATAGAGGTCATCTGGATCCTCTGCTGCTTAGTCAATAGCAAATGGGATTTGAAGATGCTGTCACTTTGTTCAAGACAAGCCAAGACAGGCTCTGAAAGGTGCCATGTCAGCTGTAACAGCAAATGCTGAGCTTCTGTAATGCTGAATAATTTCTAGTCACCTTCAAAAATTATAGAATTATAGAATACTTTGAATTGAAAGGAACTTTAAAGATCATCTAGTTCCAACCTCACTGCCATGGGCGGGGACACCTTTCATCAGACCTGGTTGCTCAGAGCCCCTCAACCTGGCCTTGAACATTTTCAGGCATGGGGTATTCTTATCTTCCCCAGGCAACCTGTTCCAGTGCCTTCTCACCCTCACAATCAAGAATAATCTTAACACCTAATCTAAACCTACCCCCTTTCAGTTTAAAGATATTTCCTCTTGTCCTATCACTACATACCCTTCTGAAAAATCCTTCTCCATCCCCCTTTAGATGATGAGAGGCTCAATTAGGTCAACCCAAAGTCTTCTCCAGACTGAACAATATCAATTCTCTAATCTTGTGCTCATAGATTAGGTGCTCCAGCACTCTAACCTTTTTGGTTGCCCTCTTCCAGACTTGATCCAACAGGTCCATGTCCTTGCTGTGCTGGGGACTCAGAGTTGGATGCAGCACTGCAGGTGGGGTCTCCCAGAGCAAGGGGAAATCTCCCCTCCCTTGCATGGCTGGCCACGCTGCTCTGGATCCTGCCCAGGATAGGATTGGTGCCCTAGGCTGTGAGTGCACATTGCCAGGGTGTGTTCAGTCTGCACAATTCATCACTAGCCCCACCAAATAAAGCCATTTGTGAGGACATTGCAGCATCCTTGAGTAGCCTGGTGACATGAGTTCTACCTATGTAGGGCACAGTCCCTGGAGTTCTACACAGCAACTCCTGCAGCCTCTGCCTGACATGAAAGTGCCTCTCTGGTCTGATGGGGTGAATCCCTAAGTTCCTTTTACTATCATTAAGGAATTTTTCTGCACACAAACTAAATATTTGGTTCATAATCTGTATAAATGTCTAAGAACCTTCCCTTGCTAGAAAGTTAATATTCTTTTGCAGACCTCAAGAACTGAAGGAAACCAATATTTGACACAATTTTTCTGAGAAGGCTGCCTGACCTACCTCCAGGGTACCAGTCCTACCTGACTTCAACCCCATTTCACTGTATCAAAGAGTGTTATTGCAATGCTACTGTGTACAGTGGCAACTGTACAGGGGATTGGTTTAAAAAATCAAAATGGATCCATCCCAGCAAGTAAGCTATCACTGAGTAGAACTAAAAAATAGATATGTCTCCCAGGCAAGTAATCAATGAGTGGAATCAGCCATCTTTTCAGAACTCACAAGCAATTATTATTCACCCAGAAACTGCCATAGAATGATATTTCATTATATTTGTACATGCACAAGTTTTTTTTTCTCTGTTCCAGATTTTTCATCTCTCTCCAGTGGTCACTTTCCAAAATCATCTGGAAAACCAGATCTCCTTTTCAAGTCTTTTACATGCCTTTCTACCCAGTGGCTCTTCTTTTAGCTCTTAGCTTGTAAAAATTGATGTCAGATCATTCACCGTGCACTGCTTCTGCTTCTGTCATTCTGTTAGTTCCATTGAGGTCTGATAATTCTTGATGAGAACTTCGTAAGAATAAATTCAAACAAGTGTTTGAATTTTGTTTGTAAACAGTTCTTACTTAATATCCACAAATAAAGTAAAAACTGCTATTTCCACAGTATAAATTTGCTTCCTTAAGCTCCACTGATAGAAATGGGGAAAAACAAACCTGATAGTACTCTCTTTTTTCTTTCTGAACAGCAAAACATTCATGCATCCAACATTCCTAATTTACTTGAAGCAAATATGTTTTCACTTATATTACTAAACATGAAGACAGTAGAAACACTATCCTGTCTGATAAGTAATAAAGCAATTATTATTAACAAAGGATGAAGGGAAATTTGAAGATCAAATAGCCAAAACATTATTTCATTGAGCAACTGAAAATTGGAAGAAAAATGAGAGAACCATTAAGACATGAGCATACTTTACACACAAGCTATATAATATCTTACCAAAAATTTCAATTTAATCACCTAATAGCTTAGCACTAAGGATATATCAAGAAGGTGATACTGAAGAGTAAACTAAAAGGTAGCAAATAAGCTGCTTGACAATTTCAAATTATATTTATGCTTGCTTGGCCTATTTATCTTGCATCTAATGAGGAAAAGTACTCAGAGGGAAAGGTTAAAAAGATAACCAAAATCAAAATACAATACAATAAAGGAGAAAAAGCATAGCTTTCTTTCTTCTGAAAAGTTTGGTCAAATTCTAGGACTCAGATATGTAGAAAAGAGCTGGATGAGTCTTCCAATAGAACAGACTCTTAAATACTAGATGACCTATGAAATTCTCTGTTGATGACACCTTCAAAATTGGTCTTTTGTCTGTTGTTGTCCCCTCAGAGATGCAAAATATAACAAGTTCCTGTTAAAATCTTATTCTTTTTTATTATACTTAAGATATGTGTAAAGTTCTAGTGAATTTCCTTGCCTGTTAAACATCTTTCCGTTTCACAGTGATTTCTTCTTAAAGATCTGACTAAAGAAAAATGTTTCTTTGACCTCCTCCAGCTTTTGCTGAGAACAAAATTGAGCTGGGTTTCTAAGGTCCTCTTTGAACTTGATTTCACTGCTGAAGAAAGGCTACAGTTAAATTAGGAGCTTCAACAAGTTTCTAAAACTTATATAAAACCCTGTCCTATGGACTTCATCCTCTGTCAAGTTTTAGTTTTCAAATGACATAGTGTGTGCTATTTAAATCTTTTCTTCCTATCTCTTGCAAAGTATTTTATGGTGTAATAGAGCTATGGCAGCAAATTTGTGAGCTTTTCATACCCATTATTCCAGAGAAATCTCTAATTAATACAGTGATTTTGTGTCTTGGTAGCAATTGTGAATTGTGTGAATTATTGTGAATGCTTCATTTATTGTTCCATATAAAATTGTTACCATTAGTTAAGAACAGCACAAAAAAAGATGTTTTGTTTATCTGAAATCAGAATTTATGGAACATCTAATTTCTCCAAGGAATAAAGTCTTCTTTTCCCATGTGCCTGAGAATAATCAATAATTAATGATGTCTGTGGTATTAATGACTCTCTGAACATCCCAATAACTCTATTTTTAGGCACAGCTGATATTTGTGGAACACCACCAAGTCAAAGAACACAAAGAAGAGAAGGCACAATTTTTAAATAGGTAGGATCTCTCTTTTACACTGGAAATGTGACTACTATCTGTTTGTCTGAGCTTCAGACCATCCTCTGACAATCTATGTAGCAGAAGTTATTTTGATTTATTATCTCATAACTTTTACCAGCTCTCAAATTGTTGCTCTCAAGAGAATCATTTCCAAAACACATTTCAGCAGTGGTTCGTATGCAGTGCTTCCTATTCATCAGGAAGCACCCTGCAAGAGAAAAATCTAATACATCTCCTGTCTGTACCCTCTGCAACAAGATCCAAAATACTTCAATATTGGGAATTGCTTATGTTCTGAAAAGTCAATTACTAAAGAAGGAAACTATTCTGCATTTGACATATGATATTTGGGACTTCATCCAAAGCTTCCAGAAACTCCACCAGCTACCACTCTGTGCAGATGGGTAACTTGCACCCAGGTAAAGTTTAAATATTGAGATTTTTTGTTTTAATTTTCAGAAGGTACTGAAACTTCTGAAAAACTTCTTAAAAAATTCAGAATTTTTTTCAATCTTTTTCTCACCTTTAATTCTGGACCAGACAGTGATAAGTATATGGGCCTAGAGTTGTGTGTTCCACAATTTTATTCTGTTTCAGTTTAATCAGTCAGTGATATCATCCTGTCAAATAAAGTGTCTAGCCAAGTCACTACACAGGTTGGTAAAGGATGCTGTGGAGTAGATTACAGGTGAGCTGCAATATGCAGCTGTGTTTTGGTGCAAAATTTCTGTGGATTTTATTTAAACCCTTTGTGTTTTTGCATCTGGATGACAAGCAAGATGAAAGCAGCAGAATCCCAGGAGGAAAGAATAAAAACTCAGATTGGAGAAAAAATCAAGGAATAACATCTGGTGGAAGGAGTCGTGGAAAAGGTATGGCAGAATCAAATTTCATTCCTGAAAGATTCAGAAACACTGTCTCAGAAAGACATCATGAGGACTGAGATATTAAGTATCTGGACAAAGACCAAAGTGTCTGGTCAGAAGTTTGTAAATTAAACTATTATAAAACAAATACTGATGAAATAACACTTGCTTTGCAGAAAAAAATAAAGCATTAGGTTTATGGTCTGGAAACTGAGTTTTTATATTACTCCTCTTCTACAGCTATAAGTGTCTATGGCAAAGTCCAGTTGCAGCATAAGAGATTTGTTTACCTTCAGCATCTGTTCTACACATTCTGCTGGGAATCCTGAAGGGAAAAATTAATTATTATTTTCTCCTTTTCCATTGGCTCTGTCTTCTATTAATAAATAATGCTGGTCATTTGTTAAATATTTGTTGCCTCATATTTCTTGTATCTCACATAATTAAAAATTGAATAACTGCACTACTAATCTCCTGTGAAACCTTAGCATCAGTCTTCACCTTTGCATCCCTGTTACATTGCCTAATCTCTACAGCCCTCTTCTCATCTGAAGACTAAAACTTTTCTAAGCTTCATTTTGACCACAGATTATTTTTTTCCCTTGGTTCATTAATTTTTTTTTTAATTCTTCTCTCTCTATTTTTGAGTGCTGTTTTCAATCTCTCAAGCATGTGCTTACTTAACAATATAATTACTTTTGTATCTGTGTTGCTCTTTCTCTTACCCCTGCTTCTGGATACTCTTGTATAGGTTTAAAGTTCTTCTTTTGATATTTTCTATCTTTATTTTCCCTCCTACACCACTATTTGACATTAATGTCATATTTAAGCAGACTTTTGTCTCTCATACTTGCGTCCCAGGATTATTTCCTACTTCAGTATAACTGAGGCAGATTTTTGTCTTAATCAATGTAATACCAAGAACTACCCATTTCTATAGTCTGCAATATATTTCTATTTTATGTTCCTGACATCCACAGGATAATTTTGAATCACTCTTTATATGTAAGAGATCAAAGTTTACAGCTAACAGGTATATCTCATTACAACAGTCATGCTGCTATAGAAAACTATAGCTTTGTAGGAAATTTTATGGCATCACAATCTCAAGTTAATTTTTCCACACATGTCACAAACTCATCTGTTCTCAAATCCAAGCCACAAACTAAGAAGGCAGCAAAGAGTTGAGGTGACCTTTTTTCTGCAACCACTTGAACCAGTCTGTTTCCTTCAGCTGCACTGCGTGGTACTCGAAGGCTGAAGTAACAGCCATGGTGGGAACCTCCCCACCAGGAAAACTTCTTTCCTTTTGGTGCAGGATAACTCTCACAAGTCCCACAGTGTTACCCTCCACTTCCATTAAAAGTCCTGAGAGTGTTTGAGAATCAAGTACAGATTGATTAGTCCTAAAATTCCTCACACATAATAGCTACCCAAAAGCACATCTGTCATTTTACACAACCTGTGTTGGCACCATCGTTCATGAATACACATCTAGCCATCCCTTCTCCATATGAGCTGAAATTCCAGGTTACATTATAATTATATTTTTATAAGGTGTCCTCTGTGTAGTCATTTTGATTGGGAAGCTGTTGCTGTGATGAGAAATATGATAGACCATCAACAAATCTGCATGTACTACTTGATCTGATATTCATGTGAGGCAAAACTCACTGACCCCTTTGCAAATTCAAGGCAGAGAGAAAGCTTGTGAGACTTTGTAGGAAGATTTTTCTATATTAATTCCCTGAGGTGGCTTTGGGAAAAGGAGGGAGGAGGAGGTTTTGCTCTACAGAAAAAATATATTTATCACAAAAAGGGAGAATGAGGTATTCAGGGAATGTATATTTTTCCAAATATTTTTAAAGGGATGTGATTTTCTGGGTTTCATGATTATTTTATGAAGGGACAGCAGACTGATCCCATAGATTCTATTCTCCCTTGCACTTTGCTGTTCCAGCGGTTACCCGTGCTTATGTTTACAATTTACACTTTTAAATTATAATGCCTTTTTTTAAAATTCCAATTAATTCCTCCACAGTTTCATGCCACTATTTACAATTTCTTGTTTAACATATTTGAGGTTTAAGCTACAGTGGTCTCCAGGCAAGGGCAGGGCTAAGCAGGCAGCATAACAATGAGTTTTAACTGCTCTTGAACAAAAATAAATCATCACAATTAGGGGGATGGTCTATGTTGCAAAGCATCATGCAGTTCAATAGCAGGGGTCTGCCACATACTATGCTCTTTTGCTGAAAAATTCCTAATTAGTTTGTTTTCTCCTACAGCATATTTGTTTGAGTTGTATCCATTCTTACCAAAGACAAAATTCTTTATTTCCACACAATTCTCAAGGGAGATTTTAGGTCATCCGACTATGTATCTTCTGAGTTACCTTGGAAAGGGGGTTAGATTTAAGTTTTTTGGGCTTTTTAGAAAATCCTTGATGGGATTTCTGGCCACTGCTTGCTGAAATATTATTTGTAAATCTCTGCTACAAGCCCAGCTGAAGCATTCAAGGTTATGCTAATTTCAGCCCACGGCTCTGTTGGTGTGATAAGCAAGGTTATAAAATTCAAGTATTGGCTAAAGTCTAAAATGTGAATACTTATGTTGAGTTTTTCAATTGCCAAGCAATTGCCAAGCAGATACTCTACAGTTACAAGTCTTTTAAAGGTACCCACCTGCTCTTACAGAGGAACTGGAACAGGTTTCCCAGAAAGGATGTGAATTTCCCATCCTTGCAAATGTTCAAGGCTAGATGGGATGCAACCTGCTCTTGTGGGAGTGGCTCATGTGCTAGGCAGGGGGATTTGAATTCAATGATGTCTAAGGTCCCTTCCAAGGCAATTTTTGATTCTATGAAAGACAGTCATGTTATCAAGAAAATAACTCTCAGAAAGCATAACTTCTACATTAATATTCATTTTTTTAATTAACATACGTGAGAATGGAGTGATCTGAGTGACACTTCTATGAATTGTCAAGTATAGAGCCACAAATCCTCATGATTATGATGTTGGTTTTAGTGAGTGAGTCATGCTGCTGCTGCTAGGATTAATGTAAATCCTAAACACCAAAAAATCAAGGAGAAGAAGAAAGCATATGCTCTTGGGGATCAAAAAGACAGATTTTTTAGTTTTTAAAAATATTTCTATATATATAAATATATACAGATATGTAAGCAATGAAGACATCTATGGGATGCTTTCTCCCCAACTGGCTTTGTCCCCTACTCAATTATGAACCTACCTGAAATGCCACTAGACAGAAGGGCCTCTACTGTCTTCAGCAAATACTGAGTCGAGCCCAGGATTACTTTCATACACATCATTAGCTTAAACAGCTCACAAAATGGCAGCACTGATATCCCAAACCCCAGGCTCCTCTAGCTCACTTGCTCAATCAATATCTCCTCTTCGACTTTACCCATTGAACATTTAACAGATATTGCTTTGGAAACTGTGCTAAATGTGAAACACTGACATCCTGAAGGCTTACAAAAACTCAGTCTAACAACTTGAGATTTTTATTATTTCTGTTTTTTTATTTTTCTGCCCCAAGGATGAGTGGTGCAAACCTTTTCAGGAGAGCGTAGTGACCCAACACTTGACAGAGAAATCTTAGTGTTTCATTTCAGTCTTCACGTTGCTATACAGACTTTACTAAACGAGAAGAGGTTAAGACAAAACCAACAGAATCTGACTACCATTTCACACCATTTTTAGTGCACTTGTAAATGATGATTACATGCAGTACAGAAGTATATACAGTCTCTGACCTTTGTTTTAGGGCCATAAAACTCTTCTAGTTCTAATGACAAATGCCTGGAGACTGTTCTTTTTGGAACAAACACTGGCTACAAGGTGATTTGAGCCATCTCTTATTTCTGCCTCTTATAGATTTTCTTTACAATGGAATGCTGTGATTAGAAAACTCTCTCACCAGTAATATGCAAGCAAACAGGTTGACAAAAATAGAAGTGACTTTAGAATAGCCACTTGTATCTATGAGCTGATTAAATGCAGAAAAGGACCATCGTCATACAAACATTTGAAGCAAAAGACAGGGAGGAAGGGAGAGAAAGTGTTTCAATTCATCTATCTGTTTAAAACAACATTACACTGCCAGCTGTGCCAAAAGCATTTTTTCTCTGTTATACTGTCTGCATTAAAATCTATTGGAACGATTCTCAGTAAAGCAAGTATCAAGTGAAGTCAATGGAGTGTCACCTTGCAGGAGTAGATACAGATCCATATTTCAAAGTTTGTCTTTGTAATCCTTGTAGCAACAACATCACTTTCCCTCTGAAATTTACCCATCCCTTTTTAAGCACAAAGGGATGCTTGCCAGCTGTCCCTGTGAAAACTGCTTTAGCCCAGATAACTCACCTAACTCTAAAAGTGCATGTTCTTTTTCTCACACTAAACTGTGACCAACAGTGCAATTTAACAAAAATAGTAATAAAAAAAGGAAAGTCATCTACTCACATTTATTGCACTGTTGTAGCTGAGGTTATGTTGCATTTATATTTAGGTACTCAAAAGATGCATATTGTCTGTCTAACGAGTGCTTACAAATTTAGAATTTATGTTTTGTAATGATTCACTGTATTTCATCATAAAATGTACAGTATTTCATTAGCAAAGGAAAATAGAATGCCTTTTCAGTTTTAATTTCTTCTAAGTACTGAAGTTTTTACAATGAATAAATCACAAAGAACTCCAAAATTTAGCTTTCTATGTAAATGATATACAAATTCCCATATTATAGCAGTATAATATGCAATAAAAGATAACTCTTTGCTACAGATAGCGTAGCAAGATTTTATTCTTGTAAAGCTCTTTTGAAATAAGTTGAGGCCTATGTAAAATACTGATCCATAAAGATGGCTATTAATTTCAAGAAAACACTTTCTATTCCCAGAACTTCAGCTGTGATCCTGGCCAAAAGCCTATATTCTCTGTTTGATATTACCCAATCCCCAGTTGGTCTCACTGTAAGGACCCTCCTGAGAGGTCTGGACAGGAAACCCCTGGTAACAAATTACAGATTTCTACCTCCAGAGATAAATTAGTAACCTTGTTAGATGTAACAGCTGAAGTCTGTTATCCCTTCTGGAAACATGAGCTCCTCTGTGGTTCCTAGAGAGGGATGTGACAGCTGAGAGTTATATTACTTTCATGGATTTTCACTTTTATCTTGATCATTCAGAAATATTCCCCTTCTTAATCATCCAGGCTGCTACAATTTTTTCATTTTCTTTTTCCATTGCACACATTTACTAGAGTTGTTTTTTCCCACAAAAATATATGAGGAAGGGAATTCCTGCATCAGTCTCTTTTAAGGTGACCCTATGCCCTAGCATCTTCACAAAATATAGCATTAGCAAACTAAGCCAGGCTGTGACTTAGCAAAGTTCAGAGATAATTCAGGCAGTGAAATCACAGTGATAGAGTGTCAAATGTTTTCTTCTGCACTATAAAGGAAAACATTCTCTTTGAACTCAGCAAGGACTTTGTAGGACAGGAGGATTATTTGAACCAATTTTCAGCACACTCTTCTCAAACTATTCTGTGTGTTGGAGGAAAGCTGCAGATCCCTTGGATGTAAATTGCAAATTGTTTCCCCCAGTCAGATAAAGGACACACACAAGGTTCTCCTTGTATTTATGTGTCTGGTGGTACTTGAGTCTGTGGCAAACACTTAGTCAATAAGAGCAAACATCAATAGCAATAAAAAAGGCTTGTCTTTCCTTTTCCTCAAAGTCAATGGAATCTGTCTCATGTGATTTACTTGCCCCCTTTTGCAGGTAAAATGGTCCCAGGGCTGGAACAATTCTGTTTGATAGGCACTTTTTACAGCTATTTAAATGGCTGCCAATATCATCATCCATCTTCTTCCATCAGAAGGGTTGTCTTGCTAATTTTTTCTTGTTTATCACTTCTGCACTGACCATATGCAGTAGGGATCGTGTTGATATTACTTTAATTTCTCTAATTCAGAAATTGTATGGCAATTTAGATGCCATTAAAACCTATCTGGCATTGCTACATCTATCTAAGATCTAGTAAGGATAAACAATCAAGAACTAGTAAGGATAAACAATCAAGCTCCACATTATCTGCAATGCCCTTTTATGCTTGCCACTTATTCATTACAAAACTGGTTTCTGAAAC
This sequence comes from Setophaga petechia, assembly GCA_024362935.1. Lineage (NCBI taxonomy): Eukaryota > Metazoa > Chordata > Aves > Passeriformes > Parulidae > Setophaga > Setophaga petechia. Next base: position 34,983,155 of record JANCRA010000008.1, read on the forward strand.
TTAGCTTTGTTTGCTTTAAGAAAGGATGATTATCTGGTAACACTGTGTGGTTAACCAAATACCAGATGCCATTTTCCAGCTTCAAATTTCAGTTTCACTCTTGAAGGAGAGAAACAGAAGAGAATGAAGGACAGTCAGAGCTAATAAATTTCTTTTTGATTTTTCAAAAAGTATGAATGGTGTTATTCCGTGTCACCTTCGCCTGGCCCTTGTCCCTAATGACCACTATACCTTCACACATTTCAACGTCTCAAAAAGAATTCACAAAAGGGAATTTTTTAAGTACAGTCTTGCAAAACTAAATGGACTTTGGTAGTATTTGTATGCCATATCCTAAGCATCAGCAAGCATTTCATCAGGCTTCTGACTAGCTCCCTGTGCTAAATTAAAAGCACTGTGTGATATATTTTGAAAAGAAAGCATTAAAAGAACCTAAAAATACAGCAAAAATAGTGAAGGAAAGCAAGGGGGCCAATGAAAACAATAAAGCATTTCAAGAGAAGGTGATATTGGAAGGACAGAAAGGGAAAAAGGAAATAAGTAGAACAATAGCTGTGTAAAAGAAAAGACTCAATTCACGTATGAGTATAATGACTCATAAACTAACAATGTAAGTGATGTCTGTTATATGAATTGCATGGCTTTTGGGGGTGTGTCTGGAAACACAGACAGTAATTTTGTGGGTGCACATAGCAATTACACCACAGAAAAATTTTGCTCCAAAGTATTTTTACCAATTCTGTTATATTACATCGAGTTTGTCTTTTCAAGCAAGGATGTGGCAGTAAAGCTCTCTGCATCTGTGTTAATCTGGCTTTCCTGTTTCATAACAAACAGATCACACTTGTCACATACTGTCTGACCTCCCTGAAATTTTTCACTTTCATCCTCCTTGTCTATAGAACTGTTCAAGACTATTCATAAGGCTGTGTCCCCCTTCTGGAATAAGTGTCAGTATGTTTTTTTTAAATGTCCCTCAAATTTCATCATACACAGGAATGTGATCAAGTCAGGAATTTTCCTTGATCTGAGACACTGCTATGTCTAATTTCCTGCAATGAATCTCAAATGGTTGTATCTACTTTGTCCATAGAACTGGAAATAATTTTTTATATATTTTGAAGGTCAGTAGATCAAAGCCAAATGTATGGCTCCTGATTTCTTAGCCTGTTCCAGCTACAAAATAAAATGACTTCACTTGAGCTACTGTGACAGTGATTGTTCAGCATCCTGCCCAGGATACAAGATGGAATTTTTCACTCAGTTTGCAATGGGAAAAATAAAAACATAAAAATTGCTAGTATAAGATATAGAGAGGATATGAAGTTGTGAATAGATTGCAGTAAAGCTTAAAATCAAACAAAATTTAATCTGATAGTAAACAAAAAAAGACTTCTGTGGGTTTATTGCCAGATGTGTAAACTCCCTTTAACTGTAAAATTAATTAATGTTCCTTTCCAACATGAATAGATGCTGTGGAAGTTTGACAGTGTCCCAAAAAGGGCTCTGAATAGTCTCAGGGAGCACAAGTAATCCTTGAACTTCAGAGAATGACATATTAGAGCAAGAGGCTCAACCTTAGTAACAGGCTTACAACATTACACTGGTTAAAGATTATAACTCACAAAGAAAAGGATTAGAGATTCTTGTTTAAAACAAAAGCTGACATTGTGCTTTATAGTTATATATCCCCAAGGAGAAAGGAACAACTGTACCAGCCAACTGCACAGGCCAAATGAGCTGAGGTGTTGATGTGGACTGCACCTGCACTCACATATTGTGAAAAAAAAAATGTCTCTAGAGCCCCTATGTATATATAGGGGAAAAAAATAAAAGCTTCTTCACAAAGGTCCTGGCTAATTAATGTGTTAAGTCTATGCCTATTCACTTAAATCTGTAAAAATACACCAAAATCAGTGGCAATAATGGACCTGAATTTCAAAAATAATTTTTTTTTATTGTTGTTTTGTTGTTCATTAGTCTTATCCTTGATATTACTCAATAAAGCAGAGCAATGAGTAACAAGAGTAAATGTGTGCAAGTTTTTCAAAAGTAGTGCAGAATGTGAAACCTACAGCAGATATATATATATATATATATATATATATATATATATATATATATACTCTTCTCTGAAAAACAAAACTATTAGAAGCAATACAAAGTTTAGTATGACTGACAATCCTGAAGAGCAAATCAGTTTGGAGAAATTGTATGTTTTTGTACAGTCCTCTCAGACATGGCTTTTATGTCCTGCAGAAATGTATGTCTGGGTAACGCAATTCCAGCAACATAACAATGAAGCTCAAAAACAGTGCATTACCTTTAAATTACATTAGACATTACATATCTGCATAGACACAATAATGCAGCAACATACTGTACAATTACAATTATGTTGGTAATTCCAGTTTTCATGTAGTGGTGTGTGTAGCAGGATGCTCTGCCTGGAATGTGGAAAAAAAAGATCAAACAGTGCCTTGTCTGCAAAGATACCAGTGGTGAACTAAGAAAGGGTGTCATTTTGCTTTTGGTGCTGAATTATGTTAAAACCAGTCTGAGTCATCAATCCCAAAGTTAAACACCCTGACATCAAGGTGAAGATGTGGCAGACATGGTAAATTACCCTTATCAAAAATGCTGAGCTGGTACAGCTGGCCTGAGACATACGACTGACAGTCAGTCACATTAAACTCTGAAAGTCCAGTCCCACTTTCAAACAGCAGGTTCCTCCTGGACTGTGTGCAGAGATTCTTCCTCGGGGTGGGATCCCCTCAAGGTTGAGCAAGAGAGATTTGCCCTGTGTCATTGGTATGGGTGAGCAACAGCAATCTCTACTTTATAACTGTTTCTTCTTTGCTAGAGTAATATAGCTGCTTTAATATAGTACATTATTCTGAACTATGCTATAATGGTAGTTTTAGCTTCTGTACTGTGTAGTAAATAATTCTGATTAAGATCCTTTTATTTAGTCATTTATCATAGTAATTCATTAATTTTTATATAAATATATCTGGTTTTCCATCCTTAATCCCACAAGACAAAGTCAGACAAAGGTTCAAACACATCTCTACAATTCCTTAGATTTAAACCTCTGAAAAAGTCTGGGTCTAGGTTTGAATCCAGCTGCAGCCAGGCTCCTCTCTGAGAAGGCATTTAGAGAGCATGGGTGTCCTTCCTGCACCTTTTGACTCAGTGGGAGGGCTTCTCTAAACTTTCTCTGAAGCTCCCTCTTCACCCACAACAATGTGTTACTATTTGCTGATTTATCTGTGACAGATTTAATGTGTTGGCAGATACAACTTTCATCCTCATGACTGCTTTGCATGTCAAATCTCAAAAGAAGTTAGTAAAGTCCTTAGTTTATTGTTGCATGTGAGCTGTTGTTTTGCACTTTACTCACTGTACACCAAAAATTCACAGTTTGGCAGATATTTGTAAAATATATATACAAAGGATTCAATTGCATCCTGTATTCTGACACAGTTCAGTGTGGGGTTTTTTCTACCTTTTCTCTGAACTAGTTCATAGTCTAATATGAATTGAAATGTCAATACCTTGTATGACATTTACCTTTGCCTAGCCGGGGACCAAGAATAAAATAATGAATGGATTTTCTTCCTGTTCAGCTGGATTCTACAGAATGAAGCTCATATTTTTAACCAATATTTTATTTTTAAATACCGATTTGATGGGGTTTTTTTAAAGTGCTTTTTCTAGTTTTTGCCATGATCTCCTGGATCAAGAAGCAGTAACTGCAGAGACATTGGCAGAGCAGCATTCCTGGAAGCACCTGCACTAAATCACCTCTGCTATGATGAAATGCTGAAAGAGCTGGAGCTGTTCAGACTGAAGAACAGAAGGCTCAGGAGGATCTGATCAATGTGTACAAATACCTTCAAGGATGGCATAGAGGGGACAGAGACAAGCTCTTCTCAGTGCTGCCCAGGGGTCCCTTTGAGAATCTTTTTTCACTGTGAGGGTGACAGAGAAGTGATGCACATTGCCCAGAGGGGCACTGGAGATTCCCATCCTGGAGATATCCAAAAGCCATCTGGACACAGTCTTGCACACAGCTCTAGGAAACAGCACTTGAGCAGGGGGGTTGGACCAGAACACTCTTCCCACCCTAGACACTTCTGTAAGTCTGTGTTTCTGTGAAATCTGTTAAGATGGTCTGTGTTCCATAAGGCATCCAATCCAGCACAACAAACCCAAGCTCTCTTACAGAACCTTTACCTATAGACCCCAAAATTGTATGCATGAGGAGAAAGACAAGAAGGAAATTAATAAATGAGGAAAACATTAACTGGATTTTGAGTCACAGTGGAGAAATGCCATATGAAGACAAACAGTAACTCCAAAAAATTAAAATAATATAATTTACAAATAGTTTAAAAGCATTTTTCACCATTCAGGATTTCTTTTTTTTCTGGCAATTAGTAGTAACTAGACATCTGAGGATATTAGGAATGACACTTTATGGCTTTCAAGGGCAAAATAAAGTTGTACTTACTAAAGAATAAATATATGAAGATTGCCTACTGTTCCGTGATTTCGCTTCTAGAAATGTTCTGCATTTAAAATTTCGTGCATCTGAAAGATTTTTTTTTTTTGCTTTGTTTTGTTTAACTACCAGGATGTCAATTCATTATTATAGCATCCTACTAATGATGGAAGATACATCCTTTATTTATCCACATCCCTTTATTAACCATACCTGTGAAGTGTTACATTTCAAAAACTGCAATGACCAGTGAGATAAAGCATTTTTTTTTAATTATTTATTTAATTTGGAGCTATATAAGTCCCCAGAAAGGCAACCTGCCTAACTGAAAGCTTGCAGCTGCAAGATGACACTGGGCACACAGTTCAGTTACTCTGAACTGCATCTCTCCCTCCTCAGTACACATTTGGAGGACTTATTCTACAAAACATGCAAGGAGGGTTTCAGAGGGTGTCCCCTGGGCTAAAGTTGATAAATTGTGAATTAGTTTACCCGGTAATATTTCATTTCTGATCTGTGCTGTCTGTGAATCTCTCCTAGCAAAAGTGGAGCTTTCACACTCCCTAGGCAACCTGCTGCTGAGCCCTCTGAACTCGCATTTTTCTTGGCAACAGGCAAGAAAATTTATGTGAGTAAAAAAGAACATATTCCCACCTTTACCAGGTAAGAATAGAAAAACACTTTAGCAGGTCCACAGGAACTTCCAAGAGATTTCATTTTTAAAACCAATTAGGAAGTTTGGATTTTGGTGGAATTGGAGAAAGCAGTGAAACATGCAAGCAGAAAATCACAGCTTTTAGATTCTCATCAGCTGCAAGTTCATGGTGTGTATTAGACTATCTTATGAATAAAAATGGTTTGCCCTTAAGACATATTTGCAATTGAGCATGCTGCTTAATAGTTTTTAATTTTGTTAATATCTGTAGCTGCTGAATAGAGCGTATTTTCCTTATTGCTCTGTGGATGGGCTTTTTCGCTCTTTCTCCTATTCGAATCCAATATATCTTGCCACGTGTAATGCAGACAGAGCTGACAGCGCCCGGTCTGAAATCGTTCGGGGTCGCTCCCGAGCGAGCTGCGCGCCCCCGGCGCTTCGGGAGCGCGGCGGGCCGGAGTTACCGGCAGCGCGCAGCGCCCTCCTGTGGCCGTCCTCAGGAACTGCAGGGGATCGCGCGCTGCGAGCGGGAAGGGAAAAGTGATGCTGACCGCGATGATCCTCAGGAGTCGGCAATTTTCAAACCTCTGCTTTTCCCAGCCTTGAGGAGGCATAAATACAAGAATAAAGCGCCAAAGCCATTAAAACTAATTGTTTATTTGATGGCATATTAGTACAAAACAGAAACTGGTAGGTTGTCCAAACGCTGCCAAGATACTGTTTTGTTATGTCCTACTAATTACTCTTCATGGTAAATCCGGTTAACAACCACAGTAGATGACAGAAACATTTTCAGGGCTCTTGTTTCCTATGACAAGAGAGGATTTTTACTAAGAAATAATACATGAGACATGCTATTATAGGGGAAAGTTACCAGGAAAATGCTTCATGCTCTGGTCTACATCAGCAGGGCATGAGTACTTTCAGGGAGGAATAGGCAAGGCAAGAGCAAATTTTCTGGAGGCTGCAGCTATGCAGCTTCTCAGGGAATTGCTTGGGCTATGTGACTCCTCAGAGGCCCTTTTTCGGCCTTAATTTGCTGTGTAACAGAGAAAGCAGATTCAGTCACATCTCTGCACAATTAAATGAATTAATGAGACACTCCCACTACTTAAAAATGCACAAATAGAGAAAAGAGATGTTTATTTCAAGATAATATATCCATTTAAATCAAATCCTGGTAAGAATCTACTTACAGAGCACCTGCAGACCCACTGGCAAGGGAGGAGAGGGTGTACTCAGGACGCATCATGTCCTCCTCTCTGCTGGTACGTCTTGAAATCAGCCTCAGTTAGGGATTTCTTTAAACAAGATCAAGCAAAAATGACAAGACCATTCCATTTTTCAATATTCTCACACTACCCATCCTCTTCCTTTTACTCGGGTGAGAGCAGTTTATTTCTGCTCCAGCTGTATTTAGATCTTACTTGTTCAGTGGCATCGATGATGAACTCTGAAGGGGTCCAGGTCCAATAACCACACCGCCTGTCTGCCTTGATGCAGACATGAGCAAAACATTAAACAAATGGAAAATATTCTCAGGTTTTCAAAGGGAATCAGATCTCTCTGCCAAAAGAAACAAACAAGCAAACACACAAAGAATACCACCTTAATTCATCCTTCATTGGCTGCACAGGATTTTAAAGAGAAATACCAAACAAACAAACACACACACACACAAAAAAAAGCAAACAGCTGAGCAGACTGTCTGAGAAAACTCCACAGAGTCTCTTCTCTGCACATTTTACTGGTCCACACTCTCCGTTTCCCCTTCTATCTCTACTTTTTCTATGCACACTTTGCCCTTACTAGCACAAAGGAGTACAGAAAAAGGAAAGAGAGCTATATGTGCTATATAGGACATCCCAGTTCTGCATGGTCCTGCTTTCAGTTATCACAGAAAGAATTTGCCACCTTGCAGCAATGGTGAAACCCCCTAGTGCCAGCAGAATTCAGGTACCCCCATCAGGCTCCTCTCCATTAAAACAAGCAATTTCTGCAGGTAAGTCAGGAGAACCTTGTGAGATTTATCCATTGCTACACCCACAGAGATGACCAGAACTGCAGTGATCTAAGACTGCTACTTCATGCAGAGCATCATGCAATCTTCCTACTAGTAGCATCAAAATCAGACACAATTCCTAGCAGTTTTCAATACTAAAGTCTTATAGAACAGATAAAATGCCTGTTTGAACAAATAAATTTCTCCATCATTCCTCACTTTGTTGTAACATTCATTATACATATAAACCAGTGCAGTATCCTCAAAAATCTACAAATTTTACATAATGTCATGTTATATCAGTTTTTGAATAATTTAGACCAATAGTATAGCTGAAGGCTTACAATAAGGATAAGTTCATAAAACTTGGTATTTACTCTGCTGTTACAGGACAAAGAGGAACTATCCCAGTTATAATTGCCAAACTGCAAGAGAAAATGCTTCCAAACAGTCTGGATAATACATTTATCTTTTTATCATATACATATCTGATTCTACAAATATTTTACAATCCTTTGGCGTTTCTTTTTAATATTACATATTTTTAAAGGTAAAAGCAATACATTATATGAATAAACAAACTTGTGAAGCCCAGTATATCATAATTCCCAAAACTGAAGAAGCAACATGAAATTACTTTTTATACTTCATGCTTCAGAACATATTTTTAGGTTTATTTAAATGCAAAAATGAGAAGTCTAGCTCTCTAAGTGCGTCATCATTTTGGTACATGTGGTTCCATTCTTGCTCATCTATACATCTCCTTGCATCTTTAAAAAATGGTCATAATTAAGCTGAGTGCAAATACAAGCCCAGTCCTGTTAAATTTATTATGAGGAAGTATTTGTAATCATTATTGTGTGATTTTCCCTTATACTATTGCTTTCTCTAGGAAGATGCTTGAAGAGGACGTTCCTGTTGCAGTTTTATCTGGAGACTTCTGCAGCTGTGTATGGTAAGTGTATTCACCAAATGACCAAAAAAAATGTTAAACATAACACAGCATGACAAAGATACCAATCTCTTAGGCTATTTAGCTCATAACTAAAATTATAAAGTCTTAGTTTATAAGCATCAGCGTTGATTGCCACAGCTGGTAATGAGGCATGAATGTCCACTTGCCTTGTAAAGTCTTGAAAGTGTCAGAGGAAACAGAAAATAGCAGTTTATCTATCCAGACAGATCTCATCAGCTACACAGACTGCCTAACTATGGATGTTGGTTTGTTTAAGTACTGAGTATTCTCAAAGTGAAATTGAAAGCAGTCCAGGAAGTCACCAAGAAGTCAGATACAAAATTCATAGGCCATTAGAAACTGGTTGAGAGCAGGAAAAACTATCAAAGGCATCTCTGTATTTCTCTAACCACTAGAAATGCTGTCTGTACAATGCATACCCTATATATAATGTTCATAGGACACTAAAACAAACAAACAAAAACCTTTCTTTTCATTCACTTTTTCAGAACTGGTATTCACAGTAGTGACAAATTCTCTAACAAAAAAAAAGAGACCACTACAGAAGGATATTTCAGTCTGCTTCTCATTGCTAGTCCCTGGACTGACAGAAAATAAGATATTTATTTTAATTGCAACTTTCTTACTGAAAATGTCATAAGTGACTGAGTTCTGAGACAGTGTGGAAGATCTCAAAAGATTCTTGATAAGAAACTTTATGAGTTGCAGCCCCTGCTTCTTGCCTTCACTCTCTCATACCGTGTTGCATGTTCCTGAAACCAAATGAGTTCTTGTATGCTCTGGATTAGGCCCAATTTGTATTTAAACTTATCACAGTAATAAGAAAATTATTTTTATTTCTGCTTTATATTACAGCAAAACAGATTCAAAGAACACTTTGGATTTTATTCTAATCTTATGCCATACAAGTTCAGAATCTGACAGGCAGTAACTTTTTGGGGACAAAAGTAAACAAAATCCAGCATGGTTTCACACTTCGTTATACATCTTCAAGTGCATTTATATGCAATATAATATATGCTTAAAAATCTTGCTCTGACTAAATAATTTTTTATTCCCTTTACTGGCTTAAATCCTGCAGAATGGCCTGCTTTTCACTGGCTAGCTCTCACATCTGAACAAAAAACTCAACCTCAGGTCTGAAAAGTCATCTGGATGAAGAGTGTAATAGCCCAACAATATTTCAAGGGAGGTGGAAAATCCAAATAATTCAGCATACTTGAAGAGAAATTCTCATCAGATCTGACTATATCTGATTATATTCTGTATCAGCACAGTAGGACAGGCACGTAGTGCATTTCCAGAGGCCTAGTGCATGACGTGGAATCTTGTTCCTTTTCTAAATACAGTCCTTTCAAGGACATAGGACATATTTCATCCATCACATAAAAGACTTAAGATACATAAAAATGGAGAGGTTTGTTGGTGGGTTTTTTTCACATCTGTTTATTGCAAGTCTGTACAATAAATATGTTGTTTACATGTCATTTCTGTGGGCTGAAGTATACAATTTTATGCTCTGTGTTAGATTGTTAGTAAAACCAAAAGTTTTTGGCATTAGTAAAATGAAGACTCTCTAAAAACAGAAACATTAATAGAATGGCCCAGGATATCCTAGAAATAAGAGAAAATTATTGGTTTAATACTATTGATCACAGAGCATGGCTGGAGCAGTCAGATTTTCACAGAAACCTCTGTCATTACAATAAGAAGTCAGAAGTAAAATGTGTCATCTGCCACTTCTGTTCTTTCTCATTGCTCCCAAAACCTAACAGAAATCCAGCCAAAATGATGAATTGTCTAAACTTAAAAGAGTTTAAAAGTAACAAAACAAATGCAGCCTGAGAATGCACAGTGTGTGGTGGGGTGAAGGGACAGATGGTACATCTTCAGGCTTGGGAGGCTTCCCATCAATAAGCCAAATCTGTTATCACTTTGTCATGGGTGTGTCAAGAGTACAGTGTCTTCAGACATCTTCAGCATATGCAAACAGAAGAGATCATGCAAAATAAACATAGCAGGTTATGCCTTGTTAGCTACACCCAAATTCCAGTGATGACCCCAGCAGGATTTCACTCCTGCATGGAGTTTGGTGCATCTGCTACCATGCAGTCAAAGCTCAAAGTTTTCTTCTCCATCCCTTCATACCTGGACTGACACTTCAGAGAGCTCTGTTCGAAGGGATTGTTTGTCTGCTACGAAGAAGAAAAAAAAAATGACAACAGATAACAGAAATTATGGTATGAGAGAAAAAGTCATTGTGGTCGATTCAAAATCCCTCATCTCAAGGCAAGTAGTTGTTTTCTTTTAAAATGCACTTTTTCCTACTGTTTCTTACTAGGCTAATTGTGTAAAAGAGTTTTATTTCCGGTCTATTGCAGTTGGTATTTGTTGTCAGTATAGATGCACTGGATAAATTCCCAGAGATCATCTGTGACTTTCCAAACAGAAATACAGCAAATAGTGCCATTTGCTTTCTGCTTCCTTCTTCCACAGCTGTGAAAATTACATTTTCCTGGAACACTGTTGTACAAATTCTGAACTCAACATGACTTCCAAGGTCCTCATATGTATAGTTTAGTTCAGTGGGTTTCAAAATAGGAAATCCAGATGGTTGCTATATTATATTCTTTGAAATTACTAAAAATGTGTAAGGGAAAACAAAAAAAACCGTAATAACTGAATCATTTGACACAAAATTGTTTCTACTTAATTTACTTATTTGCTGTTGTATTTTAATGATGTGTCAATCAGAAGCTGCAGAAATGCTACTGCTGATAGTAAAGTCCTCGTACTTTTGGCATGTTGCAGCACACTTCTCTACCAGATCACAGCCTGAGTACACATTCATAAGACAGACCTCTTAGTTCTGACAACTGTTTTGATAAGTCTTTTCTCATGATAATGGGTGAAAAATTCTTTCAGCACTTCATTTAAGGGAAGCATCTTGGTTTAGATGTTGGACTAGGTAGTAGTTTGATTCAAATATCATTTTATCTTCAAAACAATTTCAAGTCAATGCAATGATTAAATGCTTTCACTATGTACTCTTTTTCCAGAAAATAAATATTCTTCCTTCCTGTTAGAAGAGCAGCTCCTTTCAGCATCTTCAGAAGCAACCTGGTGAGAAAATAATATAACACCCTTTTTCCTTCACAGCTTGCCTAGGTATTTTAGGTGTGATGCTCAAGTTGCTTACGACTGTGACTTCTTTCAATGCGTAGTGTTCCATACCACCACTGCTATTTAAATTACATCTCATTTGTTGCTGATTTGAACATTCACACTGATGATTCAGACATCCATCTGAACATCCTTGAGGAAGTAGAAAATCACAAGTGAGCACAGTTGTGCAGAACAGGGTTACAAAGAAATCAATCACAGATGCATGCAAAGGTGGATCACTGCCTGTCACATTCATAGCAGCATATAATAGCACATAGGAAATGGTGCTTAAAGTCATTTTAAGCACTACAGTTAATGGCATTTGCCATAATACATTTCATCTGAAACTCCAGAGCACAGTGCTTCTATACTGACTGTATTTTAACCACTAAAATCAAATGTCAGCTCTTCATCTGCAATCAAAGCAATGGCTACGACACCCCCAGCTGAGCAAATTTCACCCAGCTGATAATAGGAAGCAAGTTTTAGTGTTCATTGAACATAATCCCACAAGTTATTTCTTACCTTTCCTTTAAGACTCCCTATTCTACTAATTCTGGTGTGTAATTGTTATTTTCAACGGACTGATGATGAATTTAAGACAAATATTCACTGTGGTACTTGGTGCTTATTTGATATGAAACAACATTCATATGAATAGGCTAATTCTTCCAAATGTTAATTCATTCATTTTTTTTAATTACAAGTTTTCTCCATTCACCTATTCCTAATTTTAATTCACTTATTTCCTAATTTTGATCATTCATTTTATATTATGATTTTTTACTTCACTGAAAGAATATCAGACACTTTTTATGGATTCCTTGTCTTCTCAGACATTGTAGCAACTTGCCTCTGTGAGGAAAAACTGTGATGAGACAAATAAAAATACTCACACTTAGCACTGAGTCTGAAGTTTTAAACCTCTCACAGAAGACTGAAATCATTATTGGTGTACAGTGAGAAGCATTCACAATGAAGTGAGAGAAGAAAATGCAGTTTAAAGTGCTGGAAAATAGGTCACCTTCACTACACAGTATAAAGGACCTACAATGCAAAAAAATTTTTCTAAGAGCTCAGCCCCCTGTTCTTCAAAAAGAGGTGACACCATAAAGAATGGCAGTACACCTGAATCCCAGAAGCACACTGTCCTGCAGAACAGATAAAGGAACATTGCTTATCACTTTCACCTGATCCAGCTTACAGGTGGTCTGAGGCTGGCATCACTACTTAGGCACTACTAAAGCATAACTCCAAAGTGCACAGTGCTTTTATCACAAAGTGGTATCTTCACTAAAGGAAAAACAATATTTGTATTATATGCAGGTAGAGAGAAAGTAGCTATTTTTCAATCTTATATATATTTTTTTTCCTTCTTAAAACAAGTAACATTTTCCAAACAATTTTGAATATGTTTGGTTCATTTTCAGATTGCGTTAACTGAGTGCCTTTTCCTAACAAGAAAAATATTGAAGCACAAATGCCAACTTCAACCTTGCTTCCGTCTCATGCATTAATACAGGCAAAATTCAATTCTTTGACGCCTAGAACAGGAGAAAACTGAAGAATGTATTAAATTTCTGCATCAACAAACTCTTACATTTAACAATCAAATTAGCAAGAATTTTTCCACTAACAACTTTTACATGTAATGACTAATCAACATTTTTTGAGAAATCTATTCAACAAAGTTAGCAATGCCTTTTCTAAACTACTGAAATTGTTATATGTCTAATTTCTGAGACCTATATAATCTCTTTTCCTGCAGAATGCATATTTACCTCTATTTTGTTCAATTAAAGTGTCTCCTTTAATCTACTTGCTCTGGCACTAGGATATGTTAACTAAGTGTCTGTTCTTTAACTGCTCTGCCATAAATAATTCAATTAATTTAAAATTCACATTACTGTCTAAATGCTTTACAGGAAATACCATATTTTTTGCATCATAAAAGGTATGTATTCCTAAGGTTAAAGAAGTGTTACAAGATAGGGGGAGCAGCTGAAATGCTCACCACCAGCTGAGCAGTAGTAAATGGACAATTACACCTAAGTTCACTTCTAAGATTCTCATTTGAGAAGTTTCTTTTCCTTTCATCCCCAGGTTTGAAAATAGGTGCACTGGTTAGATACTTTTCACAAGATACTGACATTTCATTGGGATTACATCATTCATACCACTGTATCACAGGTGATATGCTGTAAAATACTGATTTTGTAGGTAACAGAAAATACAGTTTAAAACACATTACAAGGATACTGACTGTCTACTTTTCAAGAACATAACTTTAATATATCAGTGCATTGTCATTTTATTGCTCTTATTAATATGAATGCTTTCCCTCATATAAGTGTGGTAGTTTGAAAATAGCTTGGGTTTTGGTTTATTTTCATTATTATATGCTTATGCTTATGTCCAAACTCCTGCTCTTTAGTTTTGCAGTTTTAATTACTCTTGTATATAGAAGTTAAGAGAGCTTTACCTAAACATTTCCAAAATACATTTGGGTTCTGTACCTTCAAAACAATCATTGCCATAAGCCTCAATATAAATGATTGTGGCGGTGCCGAATCCGAGCCCGGCTGGCTCCACAGAGTGCACAGCCAACAGCCTGTTGTTTTGGGCACGGGCAGCTGCAAAGTCCAGGACCTCCAAGCGGAGCAAACTGGAAACCGATGCCCTTCTCTGGAGCTCCCTCCACGTCGGTGGTGGAGGAGGCAGCTCCAGCAGGCCGAGGAACAGAAGCGGTAGCACGAACGGAGGTGAAAGATCAGGCGTGAGGCGACAATTCTCAGCAGCAGAGGGAAGGTTTATTAAAGGGAGCGAAGGGTAATGACAGGGAGGAAGGCTGCAGGGAACTGCACTGAGGGGCGGGGTGAACAGAAGTTATATAGGGAGACCAGGGGGAGGCTAACCCCTTCCCCTGGCCAATCAATTTAACATACAACTTAACAGACAGGGAGCGGCAGCAAATGAAATCACTTAAGGGGTGGGACAGCCCTCTCCTGCCCAATCACCCTCCGCCCTGGGGAGAAGATTCTGGAGAAACAGGCTGGGGCAGAGAGTGACGGGCAGGCAGGCTGGCAACTTATCATACAGGGGTGGGGATTAAAAGATACAAAAAGGCGGGAGTAACCAAGGTAACTAACTGACGGACAGCCCTGCAGAGGGAAAAACAGGGGGAGGGGAAACCCGGCAAGCGCCATCTTAGACAATTGAAATTAGTATACTACAATACCACAAATTAAGTTTAACTAAACCGAGAAGGGGGGAGGGAGACTGCGGGGGCGCACCGCAACAAATGATAAATACTCTAGCACAGCAAATATAAAGCTGGATCACAGCCCATCTTTAGAACTATACCATAAACTTATGCATATAGTGAAAAGTTCTGCTTAAGACCACCTACCAATAAGTAACTGTTTTATTTTCTAATAACATTAAATTTTAAGCCTCAACTGCCATATTCTACTTCAGCCAAGGCTGCAGAAGTTGGAAATCCCCCTGGGTACAGAGCAGTCATTCCCAAGCAGATTGTGGGAACACTGGTGTGAATGTCAAGGCTCATAGCAGCATCCAAAAGTCAGTTGCTCCCCTAAAGCATTTTTGCAGATTTTCTGTGTTGTGGTTAAGAGAACAGGACTACAACATTCGCAAGCATTCTATTTTGCAATAATAGTTGCAAAAACAAAGATTAGGAAAGGAAGAAAGAAAAGGCCAATAAACCTATCAAGAATTTTAAAAAATTGTTTTCTGTCAGTGTTTCCTCAGTGAAATTTTATGCCATTTTGAAGTCTTGCTGATTCTGGAAAGGCTTATTATTTGAGAAGATTAATTCAGATTATAGCAAAGCAGACTGTTTCAGACAAACATTGAATTATTTTCACCATATACAAAAGCAGGATTTTCAAGTACCACCAGTCAAATTACTGATTAATTTCTTGACATTGTTCGATAAAGACTGTTTATTAAAGACGTTATGAATTTTTTAATATTTTAAGGAATCTTTTCTAAAAGATCCTTTCACTAAACTGATATTTAGCTTTATCCATTTTGGGTCAACTCTGTAAAAAGTTTTTGTAATTTGGATGGAAGAAAGGATGAAATTCAAATAACATTTTTCATATCACCATCTATATTTAGCACTTAAAAACTTCCTGTAGACATGTGTATGTAGAGACAATAAGAACTTTATGCATAATGGAAGTACCAATAGTATGATTAAGAGAGAAGCTGGTAAGGTAGAAAAGTTAATTTAGCTGAAGCAATACAGGGTAGATGTTGAACAGTAACCTCAGCTTTTAATTAGGCAATGCGACAGATGAGGTCAGGTTCAAGGTCAGGTTGGACAGAGCTGTAATCATGCTGATCTAGGTTAAGATGTCCCTGCTTATTGCCAGAGGGGTTGGACCAGATGAGCTTTAAAGATCCCTTCAACCTAACCATGCTATGATTATATATACAATGATATGATGGACCAACAACAACATGGACCAATCCCATTGTGAATCTGATAAAGAAGAAGTGTATCATCTTACCCAGATATGAAATGAAAGTCAATATTTTCTGGGGTTTGATGCTTTCTACTGCATTGTATTTGGGGATTTTTCTTTTATAATTGATCATTTTAACAGGTTAGAAATCAGTCAATCAAAATTGTTGAAATAGGTCTTGTGGGTAAGGCTTCCTGCAAATTTTAATTAAGGTCTCTTTCCTTACACCTCTTATTTTCTGTGATGCTGAAAGCCATTCCTGAGCCCATCATTAGTATACTTCCTGAGTGATAATCATAAGTATTTCTTTTTCATTTCAGGGCTTTACTGATATATTGAAATAAGAATAGAGACTTACTGCACAAATTAGTTAACGGGTCTTGTGTTGGTGTTAGGAGAAAGGAGATAGCGGAAAAATGCTGAGGCTCACTGCAAGATTTTTTCACAAAAACTAAGCAGCAGGGGTGTGAAGGGAGGGCAGGATTGTTATCTATACCACTGAGACAACAGATTCATGTTACACATATATTGGTACTTCAGGCCTGATGGGCTTCTCAGCTTACAGCTGCTGTGCTCAAACGGGAACTCAAATGGGTCTGAGGTGCAGTGTGTGACAATGACTAAATGATCTCAGCTTCAGAGTCCCAAACAAAACTGGTGTGATCTCACCACTGCTTATAACCAGCCTATTTTTGGCAAAAAAGCCAACTAGTTTGCTATAATTCATAGAGAACACAACCAACCTGGATGCACAATTGGCTGGTGTAATTAATTTTATGTAATTCGAGTCCACACCAGCCCATATTTAAGATACCAGAGATACTCACCCATTCCTTTCTCTTTCTATCAATAGGAAAAATTCAGCAGTACCAAGAACCCAGTCCTATATTTCAGATAAAGAAAAGGTGATATTTGTGGAAGCATAACCTCCTGCTGTTGCAAGTGTAGGAAAATCAAGGATTTGCTGCAAGAGAGGAAGCTTGCTTTGAAAATACACAGCTGAGACAATGATGATTTGAAAGTTCAGGAGAGTGAAGCTGCCTTTTTTTTCCTTGTGAACCTACAAAAAGACCAACGTTGTAAGAGATCAGGCTCAAAAAAATCACCCTAGAAAGCAGTAGAAGCTACCTCTTGGAAATATCATTTGTTTTCACATGTTTACACAGCTCAAGAACCATGTGGGGATACTGAACTCTCTGAGAAATATGATATTCTAGCATTATCCTAACATAGCTCCTTGAAAGCAACTCAAGGTTTCCCTCCTTGGACCCAAATAGTTCTGCACAAGTTACTGAGATTAAGTCTGCTCAGCATTATTCATTCATTAACCCTAATTGCTGGAACTATTAATGCCATATTTCCATTAGTAACTGGTGTGTTTCTTTCCATGTACTTATATTCACAATTAAACTGGAAATAACCGTTAATTTTTCACTAGGAACCGAAAAGGATAATTGGATTTTATTAAAATAAATCACTCAGAGCTTTTAATGCAAATCCATGGGTAACATCAAAGACACTGAAAATCTTCTGAAAGAAATAATAATAAAACAGTGGATCTGTCTCACAAGCGTAACTGGCAACTTTTCCCCAGCCAGAGGGCCTGTTCTATTAAAGCATGGCAAATACATAGCAGCACAAAAAGAATAAAGAGAATTTTGAAGAGGTGACTGCCAGATCAACACCACAAGAAGTTACTGAGTTTGATAAAGAAATGAGACATCAAGGGTGAGGGGACTACTGCCTTTCCTCTATAATTATCAGAGAGGGCAAAATGTGCTACAGGGGGATACAAACCAGGGCAGCCTGCAGGCAAAGTAGTGCTGTAGTTGCGGTTTCAGACCCAGAGTTAAGATATCATAATATCCCAATATGATGAACAAAAAGTCTACAAAAAAAAAAGAAAAAATAAAGGAAGGATAAAAGAGGTAAAACTTCAGAAAGCTGCAGGTGAAGACCAAGCCACCAGAGAGGTGTTAAACTTTTGTGATGATGAGCTCATCATTTGAGATTCACAAATATAAGTCAATGCCAGCTGACATTTACTGGTATTTACTTGCTTTACTGAGCTTTCTGATCTCAAACTCCAAAATCTGATTCTTTCACACACTTCATGTCTTTCATCTTTTCTTATTTTTTTCTTCATTTCTCCCCTCTAATGATTCCCATCTTACCAGTAACCATTTCATTTTTTAAACTTGCATTTCAAAAATAACTATAGATCAATACTGGAGGGAAAAATAAAAAAATAAAAAAGGAGACATCTACAGGGCAAATATTAATGAACAGAACTTTACAAAAAATGTAACTAGATATAGGAAGGCATTAATTAAAATTACTAAAATACTTTGAATATCAAGACCATTAAGTAAATATTAATAGCTAGTTTCTTTACTCTTGCCTATCCTTAAACCAGGCAAATCATTTGTGTTAATACATGACTTCACAAATTTGCTGGCAATTAAGTACATCTGTACTTTAACTCTCTTAAACTAAAAGAGTGGAGTGGATTATTTTGTCACTGGTATATTTATGCATAAAACTCACACTATTCTATAGAATCACATACCAGAAAATTTTCCAAGACTTCAGAGGATACACTTTGGTTTTATATTGCTTTCAGACCACAGGATCCTGACAGAGGACGTGGAAATGTCATTGCAAGATCACTTGGTGATCTTGAGCAATCATTGTGACTGAGAAAGGTGTCTGAGGACAGGAAGAAAGAAAATTACATTCCTATTTTCAAGAAGGGCAGTAAAAGATAAAAGAGACCCACAGAACCTTGAGCCTTGGAACCTGATGAAGCAAGTAATTCTGTAAGCCACATGAACAAGAAGCTCATCAAGAGTAGTTTTTTAGGTACCATCATTGGAAAGTGTTACTTGACCAATCGGCTGATCCCCTTCTGCAGTGAAATGACTGGCTTAGCAAATGGGGAGAGAGTGGAGGATAGGGAGTATTTTGACTTCAGAAATCGTTTTTGGCACTGTCACCTGTAAGATTCTCAGAGAGAAACAGATGAGGTATTCACCGGACAGACAGACTGCGACAGATAGAAAACCAACTGGATGGACAGGCGCAGAGACAGGGTTGTTGGTGACCTGTGACACAAACTCTAGTTGGAAGACAATAACTACCAGTGTATTCCAGGGGTCAGTGCTGGCTCCAATCCTGTTCAATTAATGAACTAAACAATGGGGCAGAGTGTAGCCTCAGTAACAACCATAAAGAACTGCATGAGGACTAACTAACAAGTCTGACAGGAGGTAGAGATTAGATAGTGGGCAATGAGAGACACTGGAAACTGTCTGAGATTTTGAGCTCTAGGGATTGGGATCAGAAACACAGAATCCAGCCTGGGGCCACTTACTATTTGCATGCTTGGAGGATTGCTGCTGGGCCAATCCTGCTTCATTAATGACTTGAACGATGGAACAATACAGATTATACTAAAGCAAGAGGAGTGGCTGATACACCAGAACCATTCAGAGGGACCTCAACAGGGTGGAGAAATGGGATGACAGGAAATTCATGACATTCAACAAACTCCAAATCCTGCACTTGGGTAGGAATAGTCTCATGCACAGGATAGCTGGGAGCTGATCAGCTGCAAAGAAGCTTTGCAGAGAAATATTACTGGGTCCTTCCTAACCACAGGCTGACCATGAGTGAACAATGCCTCCTCTAGCAAAGGAGCCTAGAAATTACATTGGGTCTGTTAGGAAAAGCCTTTCCCACAGATCAGGGAGGCACTGATGAGCCCACATTGGGAACATTGGATCAAATATTGAGCTCCTCAGTACAGACAAGGCATTGAAATACTGGAGACCTCAGTAATGACTAAGAGACGCCTCCATCATTCTCATCCACATGTGTGCATATACATATACATATATATATATATATAAGTACATATCTATATCTATATCTAGATATATAGATAGAGATAGAGACATAGATATAGATAGATTAGATACAGAGATAGATATAGATATGTACTCATGATGGAAGGGGAGAAGAAGAGGAAGTCAGACTTTTTTTGCTGATGCTCAGGGACAGGAAAAATACCAATGGAACACTAATTCAGAGAGGAAATTCCATTTAAATGTAAGAGAAATCTTTTTTGCCATGACTGTTTTGGAATACAGGTTGGTCAGAGAAGCTGTGGAGTCTCCATGTTTGGAGATATTCAAAATACAACCAGACACAGCCCTTAATAATTAGCTCTAGGAAATCCTGTTTTTAGCAGGATTTAACATTTGGCTAAAATGTTAAATGCCCTAAACTCCCTTCCAACCTCAGTGGTGCTGTGATTCAAAGTATAAACACCACATACCAGTATTTCAGATTTTTGGAACTAGAAAATATGACTTCAAAGAAAGCACCAAGAGATGAAGTTGATATCTACATTGCCACTACTGTATATAATACACACAAAAATTTGCTGTGAAAAATTATTTTAAATCTTGAGGTTACCTATTTATATACTGTGTTAAAACCACTTTCATTTTAGCCCACCAATACTGGTTTTCAATTTTCAGTTTCTTTTGAACTACAGAGACAGAGAACTCTCTGCTTATTTCAGATGTGCTCAGGTGGGTATACACCAATATTACCAGAAAAATTGATGAAAATAAAGAAATAGTCCTGTGGCTAAAAAAAGATGGTGTGTTTTTTCTAAAAAAAACTTTATAAGATTGCCCTGCAGTTAAACTGCTATAGCAAACAGTAATAGTCCATTCACATCTATTATAAGAGCAGCATCACCTGCAGTTTTATTGACTGTCAGAAAACAGGCCCCATTTTGCGAAACAATAAAAATCAAATTTACTGTAAAATCTCCCAAGGTTGTAGCCTGTAACCTTATAACATCAGAAATGACAGCAGTAAGCCTTTTCTTTCCCTCCTTTTTGCAGTTCAGACTCCAAAAGAAACCAGAGATTATATCCCAGACCAGGGAGTCCTGCAGACATAGACATATTACCATGCAGAGGCACAACAAAGGCACCAGAAGATTATTTCACTTTGTTTCTTTTCTTAGTGGTCTAGCCAATACAGAAAGGCACAGACTGTTAGTCTAACACTCACAGGTAAATTTTAAGGACTAAACAAAATATAAAGGATTAACAACACATTGTGATTTTGCTTTTCTTAGTCTTTAATATTTCTCCCCTTTGTTTGCACAAATAATTATGCAAACAGGGTGAAAGAGCCTACGGGAAGTGTGACTGAGCTCAAGGACAAGGTCAGTGCATTGGGTTTGCATGGCAAAATTTTGGTCTAGGAGAAGCTATGAGAGATGTCCTCTGTGAGAATCACCAGACTTTTCCCCTTTGTCCAACAGAGCAAATGCCACTCAGATACCTCAGTGGCTGAGTATTTCACCCCAAAGTACTCAGTAGCTCCATTCATTCAATTCTCCATTTGACATGCTAGTTAGATAAAAATTACCCAAAATTAGAAACAAATAAAACATGCAGTAATACAAATTATTAGACGTACTTGTAAGGTACTGCACAAAATAAAAAATTGCATGCTTCATGGAAGAAGGAGAGTTACATTTTAAAACACTGGACCATATTTACATTGGTGACCTATTGCTCTGTCTTTTCAAGGAGACAGAGAGTTTTATTTGCAATGGAAAGGTTATTTTTAAAAAAGAAGTGCCAACTCAGAATCAAATATTTAACAAATAGGGAAATGTCAGTGTGAGGTGTACATATAAATTTGGAGTAGTCTTTACAGACTTCACACTGCTGATTGCAAGATTGGAATTTGTACCTGAAGATATACACACAGAATATTACAAGCTTCTGTAATCAAGCTTTTATTTTCCATCAGTCCTGACACACACAAACAGAGAAGAACTGTATGGGAACAAAAATTCAGGCTGCCTACCTACTTCCTATCTGCCTTTCTTCAGCATCCATTTTGGAAAAGAATAAAGCTACTTTTCCCTCATTTAATACAACGCTTAATAAGTGTTGTACTCTTACTCCAAAAGCTTTATGATGGAGTAAAAGTTTTTCTCTGAAGTAACAATTTAAATATGGATCATACACCTAAACATGCAGCTAGGATCACTCAGATAGTCCAAAGCTGTCCATCAGGAGCCACTTCTTGTACCTTTCAGAGCAGGCACATTCCACTGCAGGTCTCTCGCTAGATCCCAGATAAGTGTTGCAAGGGACCTTGACAAGGCAACCAAATAAAAAAACTCAATACAGAAGATGGGCTCATTTGATTCAAACAGAGGTTAAAGCAGGTTATTCAATTTCAGGTTTGCCCAATTATCAGTTTGGGCTTTCTTTTTCAGCCCAGCATGAGTTCAGATTTGAGCCTCAGTCGAGTAAATAGCTGCCTCAAACAGGAGCTGAACAAGCTATCTTCATTAAAACTTCTCTACAGAGAGTTTGAGTGTTTGGGCAAGAAAAGAAAAGGAAGAGGGGAAAGCAAATGAGGCTCTCAGACTAAGAGTTCCCTTTCATCTAGGCAATGTAATGCAAATCCTTTCTATTGCACATTTTAAGATGTAAATTGGATTCAAGTTGATGTCCACCTGTCTTGAACCAGCAGGGATGTCTTCCCATTTTTATCAAAGCATTTCTCTGCCAATTACTGGCTGTTGTGACAGTTGGAGATTTTTTGTGTGTGTGCAGACTTCTACAAATACAAACTCATTAAAATTAGATCTTTCACATTCTGATCCCAAGAAAAACTGTCACTGAAAAATATCAGGGGTCAAGTGATCTGTATAGTCTAATTACATCCTAAAAGGCCTAGAAGTTTATGTTTATGAGAAAAAAAGAGTCCTATTTTCTTGGTATTTTCCATTTTCAAAATTCTATTCTTTTTAAGAGGGGAAAACATTTTGTAATACAGAAAGGCATTGTTTACTCACTGCAGACAACTACATCTCTATTCATTAAAGTAAATTTTATTTAGTAGCAGCAAGCAAAAATTGCCCAATTAATTTAAGTAAATTCTCTGCCATTCCATAGAAAAATAAGATATTCATTAGAACAACTCTACAGAGCTCATATACTGGAATTCACCAAATCATTAACAAGCAAAAACAAGTTCAGATCAAGTTGTTATGATGCCTAACTTGTTTAAAAACACAAACTTCCTTTTCACCGGGGGAAAAAAAAACAGATACAACTATAATTTGTTTAGCAGTGAAAAGGAAAAAAATGGAAATTTTTTTTTTTTGATCTTACAAAACTTTTCAGCAGATTGGCTTTAAAAGTTGCATTTGTTTCTTTGTTTTCACAGTTTAAATATTTTTACTGTTGTATCTTTGTATGAGAAAAATTCACGACCAATCTCTTGCTAATGTTCTGTATTTGAAATGAGCATTTTAAATATGTTCAATTACTAAGGATAGGCACATAAGTCACAACTTTGGCTACCATGCTCTCAGAATCAGTTTTCAGTGTGCTGAGGCAGATGTATTCTCTGCATGCAGCAATACTTGATATATGGATATGACTTTGTAGCTATATTTATGATAGATTTCAGCTGTTACTTTGGGTTTTTTTTCCAACCAATGTTTTGCAGTCTTTCAGCAGAAAACACACCTGAAAACTGTTGATAAGCAGGTAAAGGTGCAAATGTTAAAGGAAAACTGCAGGAGTTTTGGTACTCACCAGAGGTGGAAAGGGAGACCCTTCCAGGTCTAGAATATCTTGCTCTGGATCTCCACTACGATGTGTGGTACATACATTCTTATTTAAGGACAGAGTTGGTCTACAAAATCTTCTGAGATGACTCCTCCTACATTTCATTTGGCCTTGTAATTCAAATACACAATAAAATATCAGGAAAAGTTTTGGAAACAGCAAAAACCAAAAAATGTACTTGTCAGAAAAGTATGCCACAGAAGGTGGAGTGGTCTCCTTTTCCTCTTTGCATATATGTTGTTCAAATCTGTAGGCTTTTTCTTTTGGAGGGGGGGAAGAGAGGGGAATGTTTTGGTTTCAGGACATGAGGTTTTTTTGGTGTGAGGAAGGGCCCACCTTCTCTCTCAAACATACCAATTGGCTAACAGATTACTAGAAATCATTTATCAATAATGCAGATAATTTTTGTTAAGGTGAAAAATCTTCCAAGATGGTACTGCCAAGAATATCTGGCACATTTCAAGTTCCTGCCCCAGCGTGGCCTCCACCACATCTCTCCTTGTCCAAGCATCTGTACCTCATTCCTCAGAGCATTTTCCTACTTTCTCTCTCACTATGCACTTCCATTGGGACATTAAATCAACTGTTCTTGGCTGCAAAACCTCAAGCCTAATGTCAGGAAGCCTCTGTGGCCCAGGAGGAGCTGCTGGCAGATGTGCCCCTCCATGAAAGAGCAGTACCACCAGCAGGCTGGCACAGCTCTGGGAGCCAGGCTCAGGAGCCAGGAGCTGAGAGCCAGGCTCAGGAGAGGCAAAAGCAGCGACAGAGTACAGTGGGGGGCATGTAAGTAGGAAAGGAAACAGGCATGGTTCAAGAATCCCCTTCTAAGGAGATGGGCAGCCCAGTTTCTTGAACTGTAATCCCAGCAGCTGCAGCACCAGCTCCAGGGTGCTCTTGTGGAGGCCCCAGTCATGACAGGACTGTACTGGGAATGAACTCGCCCACTGCCTCACAGGGTCCTCCTGGAAACCATCACAACACACATGCCAGGTGTCTCATACAGCAGAACTGATAATTCCAAAGTTGTTAAGATGAGAAACAGACATTATCCCTCATGTATCACATTTGTTCTCAGATTTGTGACCTCTCCTTGAAAAATCTAAGTTAAGGAAATGAAATTCATCTGAACTAAGCCTTTCCTTCTACACTAAAAAAACAGTTACAGTAGCTCATCTGCAGTTATATACTGCACTATCTGCATTAGATGTTCCCCAGTGCCCACAGGATATTTTTTTCAGTTATATAAACAGTAGCAGTCGTGTCGTGTCTCTTCCACTGTGCCACTCAGACAACACGGAAATGTAAACACTAAACCTCTATAAAAGGGAGATCACATTAAAGGGTTTAATTTGAACTCTGGAGAGAGATATTCAAAATTAAAGAATAAGCATAGACACCTTCAAAATCAGGAAGTGATTTGAAAACAGCTTCTAGAAAGGCTGAGTAAGAAACTCTAGGGCAGACTATTTGAGGTCAATGAAAGTTATCCTGAGTACTTCCACACAGTGCTCCAAATCCAGCAAAGGTCTGAGGTAAATATTAGATACAGCAGAGAAACTGTAAATTTTAACCACGGACCAGGCTTATATAATGAGAAAAGAAATCATTAAAACCTCTTGTTTGAAAGACAGGCATCTGCACAGGAAAACCAAATTATTTTTCTCAGCTAAAACATCCGTATGTTCTCACACAGCAGATCAAAATTCCATTCACCTCTCCTGGCTTTGTATTTCAGAGTCCATTTTCCTTAAGTTCTGGTCACATACTGTTATTTCCAAAGCAGAACAATATTATGGAAGAATTTTCAAAAATATAAAAAAGAAGGGTGTGTGCATACACATATTTTAAAGCAAAGAGAATAATTAAATATTTAACCACTAATTTCTGCACCTTGAAGGAACTGAGACCTCAAAACATCTTCATGCAGGAATGCCACACATTGATGAGACACAGGTTAAAAGAGGGTGTCCAGCTGGACTAAAGCTCAATACACATAAATGTTCCCCACAGTAACTGACTGCATTTGTCCAGCTGCTACCAGGGCAAGCTGATCAGCTGTAAGTAACAGACACTAGGAATATATTTTTTATATTATATTATACAAAACAATCAAAATGTCAGCCATAGAATCTTTTATAGTAACTCAGCTGAGATGCTCTGCCTCCTCCTGTGTCTTTCCTTCTGGTGTGCTGAAACAAAGGGTGGCATTTTCTCACTTAGATCTTTTTACTGTTTTGAGAATTAGAAATTGCCAAGCAATTCTAAAACACCAGTCTCTTTATTCTGTTTTGCTTTATTTTTCATTTCTCTTTCTCAGCAGCTAGTCCTAAGGGAATCAGAACACACACATCCTTTTAAAGGATAATTATGCTTCCATGAGGTGACTATGCCACTATTCTATATCCTGCAGTATAGACTTTTTTACCTGCATAAAACTATCCTTAATTTTTACAAGGAGCATGTCAGATTTGCTATTTACTGATCCAAATTATGCACATTTCTTAATCCAGTGGTAGTTTGGAGCACTTAAATCTCTTGCTGAGAGCAAAAGGAGGATCACAGAGGGAGTATGAACGACAGTCCATAAATGTTGTAAATGTTCTGAGCAAAGTTTACTGATGGTAAGACAAGACTTCCCCCTTGTAAGTAGCACTATGGCTACCAAGCAACCTAATTGCCACTAGGAACAAAATCATATTCCTCATCACTACCCACTGCTCCTGCAAGCACAAAGTAAACTTGGGATGAAGGTCAAATCATTAATAGTCATGCCAAGTCAAATTTGAGCAGCAGCTGCAAAGCAGCTTGAGCCAAGGCATTGTAGGAATAGCTGAAGATCACTATTGGAGCAAGCAGATATTCCCTTTTCACTCTTCTTTTATAAACCAAAGGATCACAGCAAAATTCCTCAGAAAGCCCTTCATTAGTTGTACTCCTGACAGGCAGAATAAGCTTGGACTTTAAGAGTCTAAAATATCCTATGCAGAAGAATCAAAGTTCTTTATTTCAATCTTTTCTGACATTTTATCTGATAAATGATTGTTAAAAAATTGATTCTTTTAAGGTCAGTCAGTGTTGCTTCTTACCTTTCTTCTAAACCTTCCAATAATATACTAGCTTTTTTTCTCTTATCCCACTTACTAAAACACACTGCCAAATTTATTCTTTCAAGAGAGAAGGTTTTTTCCTACATGTTTTGAGAAGTATATATTGCTGTATCAGTGCTGAGACTTATATATGACTTAACTTTTCGGTATACAAAAAGCCATGCAGCGGGATGGAGTGAAATAAGAGTGTAGTGTCCCAACAGTTAAGGCAATGGCATTTTAATGTGGCAACTGAAAAATTCATACATAGAAACTGTGGTCTATTTTTCTAAAAAGAGTGAACGTCTGAATCAGTCACAAAAGAATCTGAGGATCTGGCATTAGGGAGAGTTATATCCTTGAAACCAGAAGATTAAACCACTATGACACTCCCTTGAGCAGAAAAGAAACAAAATAGTTAAGCAACCCATCCAACCACCAGCACAGCATCTTTGCCCAGAAAATGAAAATAAAGCAACTCACTAACTAAAGCTTGTTGGAACAAAAATGAAAAATTTTTTTAAAAGCAAAAAGGAAAAATATAGAACATTACTGGAAAGGTCCTCTTGAGGTTTCCTGGTCCCTCCTTCAGCTGAAACAGGCCTAATCTCAGCATTAAACTGAACTGCTCAGGGCTTTGGAAATAAACTGCCTTGTTTAATTGAAACAAATTACAGTAGATGCAGACAAGATACCTGTGGAAGATCAAATGCAATACAACTGAATGAATTTCTTACCCTGAAAGCATTTCTGATGGGATCAATTTGTCAGGACATTAGGTACATAGCAGAACTACAGAAAATGGCAACAGGATTTCTATAATTCATATTACCATAGTACCTGGTAATCTTCCTCACTGGATATCCTAAGCAAAAACTTACTATAAAAACTTAATTTCTGTCCCACAGAGACTAACATCTACATATACAACACAGCAGATCAATATGGACAGATTGGGGAACAACAGTGAGACAGACTTGGCCAACATGACAGGCACAAATCACAGCAGATAGGAGTTTGACCTGCTGGCATTTTTTTAAGGCATCAATACATCCTTAAGTTGTTGCAAGAGATTTGAGCAAGGATAATGTTTTGCTGCTTTGCACATGTTTATAAAGTGCCCTTCTCACAGGCATTAAAATAAGGTTATTCTTTCAAGGACTCCAGAATTCTTCGAAAAATATAAGAATAAAAAGAGGAAGACCAATAATGATGTAGCCCTTATTCTAGAAACCAAATTCTTTTCCTAATTATATACTTAGAGCCTCTTAAATTTCCTTATCATCCAAAATTTACCTCTTTGATAGATCTTTTTTTATTCAATACATAGTTGCCCATACCAGTACAAAAAGGCCCTCCCCTTTAGACCAGCTGATCTAAAGTCAGGACTCAGCTGGGAGTGGAGCAGGTAAGCAATAGATGAGTTGGTCACAAATTCAGAAGCTTTGATACAGCTTACCCATTTATAAGTCATGGCGTCACCCCTGAATGCCTCCATTTCATAAGGAAGATATTGTCACTAACTGTAAAAGAGAAAAATAAAAACTCTTCTTAATTTTGCTCTAACAATGACTGGTAGTCATAGGTTTGAGGTTTTGGAGGAACTTTTCATGGAAGTTTTGCTCAGCAACCCTGCAGCTTCTGAAAGACCATTCTAGAGACCTGTGTCTAACAATTCGTGTTTCACTCACTTTGTCTTGATTTTTAGAGTGCTCATGAAAGATAAGGGGCTGTGGACAGTGGGCTTGTCTGAAAACCCTGGTTGAGAGCTCTGTAAGAACAAGGAATTAGGTAAAAAACCTGTTTCACTTCAGCTGATAGACTCTCTCAGCATTCCCAGTTGCTGTACGTTGCCTGGCTCGAATGTAGCACAAACCAGATGGGAGCTGTAGCAAGGTACAGCAGAGACCATACCTAGGAAAACAAGAACCCAGAATAATGGTGATTTTCTCAAGCACTATATCTAAATATAGCCAATACCAATCTCTTAGCCAAAACAACAAAATCATATATATATACACATACATATATATATATATAATACACAGGTAGTAAAGTTTCTGTTTTATTCATAAATCAACAAACCTCTCCTGAGGTATTGGTTTCAGTTTACAGTATGATACTGCTATGTAAAATCTAACAGCGTGGTCTGGAAAGCATTTCTTATAAGAAAACAAAGATAATATATTGAAATTGTTCAGATTTGTTGAAGGAAAGAGAAGCAAGCTGGTTCTTCAATTCTTAATAACGTAACTGCAAAGAAATGAGAAGAATTATTTTCTCTATCTGAAAAGGACAGAACAAGTACATTCCAGGTTCAAGTAAGGGAAGAAAAGAATGCCATAGCTTTCAAAAGTTAAGAATAATAATGTCTGGAAAGTAGTTAGTGATGGCAAACTTAGTTTCCTGACACAGAAGGTCCAAGAACAGGTTAGACATATCAAAAGTAGGTTAGCTATAGTTAATCCTGCCTAAGAGTAGTAAAATGGATTGTAAGATTTTTTAGGGTCACCTTAGGCCTTAGAATCCTGTGATTTTGATCGTTATTTTGAGTTAGTTTCAGGCATAAATTTTTGGTTACTAAAAGTTACCTTTCTACATCTGACCTAAATTCCAATTAAAATTGATCTTTGAGTAGTCGAAAGATATTTTCCACTGTCAATCATACATCTCAGCATGACCACAATTTTACCTTTAAGAAGCATCATATCATGCTGAATTCTACATTTAGTTCCTGTCCTACTTTCAAAGTTAGCACAGTGCTTGTTCCTTACAGTTTTCTCTTTCTGCAGGTTAAGGTTATATCGATTTAAATTCAAAATTTGAGGTTGAAGCACTTTCATGACAGAACTAAAATGCATCGGTTTACAGCTCCATTTCCTGTATTTCCAAGTAAAGTTCTTAATTTGAATTTGCCTGCAGTAATGGCATTATTTTAAAATTCAACAAGGATTTTAACAAACCACAATCATCACTGACTAAAAGACACTTTGTACATGCCTCTCTCCATCACATGACCAGCAGCACCCTTCTGATTAACTACTGCTACAAACATCACTCTTGATAGCTTTTTTACTTTATGATAAGAACAAGTTTAGAAAGTTCTATGAAACTTTGACCTGAGAACTTAAAGAAATTGAGAGTTTGCTTAGAATTAAAGTGCCTGATGGTTCCCTTGCAACAGCAGGGAACCACGTGGCTCCTCCACAGCACACATTGACCATGATCCCCAGGCTTCCTTGTGACAGACCAAGGGCCTGTGAAACTACTTTGTATTACAGGAAAAGATGAGAGTGCTGAGTCTTTAGAATTCAGTGTAGTCAGTTGCATCTATAAGTTGCATGTCCTACAGTTTTCATAAGTGCAACTAACATGGTATCTCTGGAGCAAGGCAAATAATCCTGGTACAGAGAACAAGTTTGTCCTGGCATCACCCAAATGAGCAGTTTTTCAAAAGTTCTTCATGCCTGAAGCCAGGATTTCAACATGTGTTTTAATTGGGTTCAAGGGAAGAAACAATACTTGTTGAAAAATGAAGCTGTGGTTATTTTAGAGTCATTTGGAAATTCAAAAAATAGTTTAATTTAAGGACATTTTTGAGGGTTTCATTTAAGGCTGGAAGAAATAATCTTCTGGCTGATAGATGCAGCACTTAACCATTCCCATTCCCGTTCCCAAGGGAACCCCAGCTGAATCTTATCTTCACTAGAGAGGCTTAAACTACATTACAGGGAAATGCAGAAATGTCCATGTTATGAAGTACTCTGAAATAAAATGTTTTGTGTTCCTGCTGTTCACCTTCTTTCACTGTATTCACACAAATGTGGTTTTTAATTTTGTAGGAAATTAGACCCTTGAGAGGTCCACTTAATTAGAAGGACTAAAATTGACTGCATTATGCTAGCATTTCTTCGTTAGGAGAAAGATTTCCTTAATTGAGAACTGGTGAAGAAATATATTAACATGTTTGACATCAACATATATACCTAGAACTAGCTTAAAATTAGATATTTTTAGAAAGCCACCGGTTTCAGTTGCAATAAAAGGGTAACCTATTAGTCTTAATGTAGGACTGGCATAATTTATAATAATTTAGAAAGCAAACAAATTTGATGGGCTAATATAACAAACATTTTGGAATTAATTTGAGAACTTCCAAGGAAAAGAATATGTAAGTAAAAGAAGAGAAAAGGAGAGATATTAGTGCTTCTTTGGAGCTTTTTTCAGAGAGAAGCTTTAAAACCTTCTCTGCCATTTGCCAACTATGTAAGCAAGGGTTTTAATGTTCTGTATTATTACCTCTCTGCATCATATCTGAGATCATGCTGAAGTCAATCCCTCGGACATAAAATAAGCACAATGGAATTTTTAGATTAGCATGGCATATTTTGCATTAAATAAATACAAGGGTTTTTTCAGCAAGATAAAGCAATTTGAAATCCAGTTCAAAGCAAATTAATCTAAACCAGTGTTTGTTTTATTTCCTGATTGGCAGTCAGATAGAGAGATGTGTTTTCACACATGACAATCTGGTGATAGTAGCTCTCCACAGTCACATTGAAATGAAATCCTAATTAAAAACCCAGTTCTGTTCTAGGATGTCCACAATTGTTCTTTACAGAGCAGTGCATGAAGTAGTCCAGCTGAGCAGTACAGTGTGGGAAAATGAAGGTAGCTGTGATGGGGAGTACTGCAGATCTCGTTTCCTTTTTCACAGTTGCCTGAGAATGATCAGCTGAGAAGTCTAGCTGTCACCTAGCTATGGCAAAGAGTCAAACACTAGATAAACTTGCAGCAATTTTCATTTTCCTGATTTCAGGTGTTTTGGAAAAGGAATCCAGAAACAACTTCCTTCTTTGTAGTAGTTTTTTTGTTTGTTTGTTTTAGTATTTTAACTTTAGGCTTGCATTTTCTTTCTTCTGCCATGATTTATAGCTTTTTAAATTCTTTTTTTGCCTGAGTATCAGATGCTTCTACATAGCTAGACAAAATTTAGAATCTTGTAAGTAATTTCAATTCAAAAGAGAAATTGGTGTTAGATACAGAAAGCAGCAACATTTGGATTTCCTCCTCCCACACCTCAGAAAATTACAATAGCCTGCCATCTGAAATATGGTAAACATCACTCTAGTGTTTTCTTGCTCAGAGCTATGAGCTTCTTTTAGTCACTGTCAATCAAAAGTAATCAAGAATGATAACTGACATATTTTGGGATGCCCTTCTGTCTTAGTGTTTTCATGAGCTGCTTTTCCCAACTTGGCCCACTCTTCTCTAGCAGCACCTGTCAAAGTCACACTGTCAAGGGCTCTCTATTCTTGAACAAATTGATATTTCTCCTTCATTTTTTGGAAGATAATAAGGGAGTACTCTATGGACTATTACAGCTATAGGAAGTGAAGATTGGTACACAATTCCTCAAGCTGGTAAACAGTAAACTAGCAGGGAGAAATTGGGATTTCTCTGTCTCTCTGCGATAGCAGTTCCCTTATTGATCACAAAGTTTGGGTGCACTGCCCCAGCATGTCTGATCCCATTTCCCAAAAGAAATTGATACTTACTACCTAGGGAGGAGTTCAGGCAGAACCTGAAGTACCAGGGATATTTCAAATGGTTGTGTTGGCTCCCTGATGCCAATACCACTCCAGGTATCCAGGGAAGGGTGAAAGCAGTCATTGCACCACCACACCTACACAGAGCAACTGGACTGCACTGGTGGCCCAGTGAATTCTTCTGGAAAGAAAAGTATACTCAGTACTGGTAGAATAAACCAGCCATTGTCTAGAGGAAGACTAACTATGAAACAAATCCCCAGACAAAACACAGCCACCAAAATACCACCCCATGACAGACTCACAAAATAACCAAAAGAGCACTCACCACACTGCAGTTCCTGCAGACTCCAAAGGGGACAGAGGCTGTGCAAAGCAACATTGCAGAGGCCCCTCAGTCACTGCATGGCCAAACTGAGTGGAAAAGAAGTGGCCAGCCACTTTGCAGAAGCCAGAGCTATGCAGGTAGTATTAGAGTGGGATGAAGGGGAAAAGTGGGCTACAGACCATATCTATGACTATTCCTGAATGGCAACCACAAAACTGTGTGGGAATGAATAAAACAATGGAAAATAGCAAAGGGTGGCTGCATTGGGATAAACACATCAGGCCAGCTGAGGTATGTCAATGGGTAGGTCAGCAGAGACATTGAAGACCAGTGTAAATTCAACATGTCAGTGCACCCATCCCAAACAAAAAAAACTACCGGAGAAAAGAAGAGAAGAGAGGTGTTTTGGGTCTGACTGAGGTAGAGTTAATTTTGTCCTTTAGCAGCCCTCACAGTGCTGTGCTTTGCATTGGTAACTTGGCAGAGTGTTAACAACACCCCAGTGCTTTGGCTACTGCTGAGCAGCACTGTTCCCCTAACATTCCATCCTCCCACCAAAGGGCTGGGAGTGGGCAAGATCCTGGGAGGGCACACAGCCAGGGCAGCTGAACCAAATTAACTGTGGTGGTATGTTTTCTTGTCTAAGTTTATAATGGTTGGTTCCATTACCCCTATGCAAATGGTTTGTCCCCCAAGTTGCATCCTCCCACCTCATTTGTCCATCTCCCCACAGATCTGCCCTTTATTCTAGGCCCTTCCATGTCCATCACTGCAACCCTGCCCTCCTCTTCTGTCTGTCACTGTAACCCCGCATTTACTTCCAGAACCCTCCATGTCAATCTTATATATCCCAAGACCCAATTGGTTCATTTTCTCCTCCCCTGCTGTTCTCTATTGGTTTGAACATTGTATTCCCTGCCTTATGCTCCTCCCTAGGTTTTTTGAAACTTGACAAAGTTTCCCCTTGTTCCCTCCCCTGTATGTAAGTTGGTATTGTTCTCATCTTTCATCCCTGACCATTCTCCTGGAAGTAAACCTTGGGAAACAGTAGGGAAGACCCCTCCCTGTTGTTCAGCCTGATCCTCAGCACAGGTGCAGCTAGTGCTTTGGGGAGCAGCCTCACTGCTGCAGCTTTGTAGCGGCCCTGCTGTACCGCCCCTAGGCCAACCCAGGCAAGGGACAGCCACTCTTGGCACGATCCAGGAAGGGGCTAGCTGGAAGTTGACCCAGCACTCAGCCAATTAACCAAAAGTACATCCTATGCCATGTGATGTCAGCTCTGATATAACAGCTAAGGGAGGGAGGAAGAACAGGGGTACATTTGTTATTCTTCAATGTTTGCCTTCCAGAACAACCAGTACACGTGCTGAGGCCCTGCTTCCCAGGAAGTGTCCAAACGTCGGAAGGTGGGAAGTAGAGATTAACTTTACCCTTTGCTTATGCATGCACAAGCTTTTGCTTGTTTCTTTCTTTCACTTAAATAAATTGCCTTATCTCAATGCATTGGTTGTTTTTAATCATATTTTCTCCCCTGTCCCACTAGGAAGGGGAGTGATAGGGCAGCTTAGAGGGCACCTGGCACCCATACAAGCTGAAATGACTGCAATGGAGCCAGTCAGTTCTCCAAATGAAACAGTGCTGCCAGCATGGACTCACTGCAGGGAAACACTGACTTCTTGGCCTTCTGGAATTCTCTGAGTGTATTAAGTAGACATGCAGCTAAAAGCAATCAAGAAGATTCGTTTTAAGTGATTTTTTAAAATACTTCTATTATTAAATAAAACAGTTGCCACAAAACTGGAGGAGAAAAAATATTTCACAGCTTAATATGAATCAAAAGACAAGGCTTAATGAACACTTTTCAGGATCAAGAGGAGTCAGCTGTCAAGTTCCCCAGGGAATTATGCTGGTTACAGCTTCATCCAGCTTCTTTATCAACGAGCTGAAAAAACCGTACTGTGAATCCCGCAAGCCCGAAGTCAATTCCCCTCTTTGAGGTGGCCCAAAGCCAAGTCATCGGCCCAGAATGCCAAAAATTCTTGACAAATTTTCTCAGTGGGTGAAAAGATGGCAGATGAGTGACCAGAAAAAGGTGCAATAAGGAAAAACTACCCTAAATCTCACATACACCATGCTACATTCATAAAAACTCAGCTGTAATTTAGGAGAATTTTATTCATTGCTTTCAGTTCTCTGAAATCACTGTACAACAATAACCTAAAAAAGCCAATAAAATATTGGACATCAACAGAAAGGTGTTCAGAGCAGGAAATCACTGTGTTATTTTAACAAATTTTGGCCATGTCCAGATTGAGACTGTTATGCCTAGTTCTGGTTTCTGTAGCTGAGGAAGAGGATGGAGCTAGAGAAGGTACAGAGAAGGGCAGCTAGGTAATAAAGGGGCCAGAGAACTGCCTTATGAGAAGGGATGTGGAAGTGTGTGAGTCTTCAGTATGGGGCTAAAGAGGTCTTAAGGAATCATGAATGCAATGGAAGATCTGAACATAAAACTCTTACTCACAAAATCTTGCAATTAAAGAGGTAAGAAGTGCTTGTTGAAACACTAGTAGGAAGCTTACTGAAGACAAGTAAAATATTTCTTCACCAAATGAGCACTATTAAACTTATGAAAGACAGGAAGACATGGTAAGGAAATTATATCATCACACACAAAAAAAAAGAGATAGATTGATTCATGGACCACAATACCAGACTAAACTAAAAGAGGTTAGGGATGTAGCGTCTAACATTCCTAATAAAATGATTGGGAGTTCTGGGCAAGTAAAAGGCAAGTGAATGCTGAACATGACAAACTGAGTCTGCCTTGTGCTGCCCAAAGTAGAAGAAATATGAGATATAGCCAATCTTTTAGTGTCTTAAAGGTAGATTGCATAGTATTAATCAACCAACAGATGAGATAGATGTGTCAAAAGTTGCAATACAAATTTCTCCTCCCCATGTCATTCCTTTTCTTCATTAACTCTTTAGTGAAATCTGCCCCCATTTTCACACTGATTATACATGCTCTGAAGTACCTCCTTGGCTACTTTAGGGCTGCTAGATTTTGATCTACTACTAATAAAAAGGGAAAGGAAAACATCTTTAAAATAAATTTTAAAACATGACAATAGCACTAAATAAGGTTGCCAATCCATCTTAACCCAAAAATAGACGTTAGTAGAAGGGGTTGGCATTTTCTCAACTCCAAATTGTCAGGAAATGTTTAGGTGTGCCACACCATACCAAAGCTGACAAAATGAAGATTTCATTCCTGGAGGAGATGTCAGCAAAGAGGAAAGAAACAGGAGCTGTTCAGAATCCTAAACACAGAAACAGAAACACAGCACTTGCAAATTCAGTCTCTTCTACACTAGTCTGGAACCTCTTATATACACCGTTCCATCTCTGCCCATTACTTTGTCAATGTTTAAAATACTTTCCTTATAGTAAGTGGAGAAGGGAAAAACACATGGAATGAGGTGAAAAATGCAGAACTTTGAGACTATAATGAGACTACAGAATACACCCTTGCTGACATTTGACTGCTCTTTTGAGATTTACCATATGTCAGCCATGAGACTTCACAGCACTCTGAAATGAGTAGTTTCTACCCATATATGCCCCTAATTCTCTGTGGGAAGTCTACAAAACTGTCACATACATGAAAATTGGATGTGTCAGGAGAACACAGGTACTCTGGTGGCCACCAAAGCCACTTCACACAACCACAGGTCTTTTAGTAGAGAGAAAAAGAGAAATGGTAGGTTGTATACACCCTTCCAAACCATAACATGACATACACTACAACAACAGAAACTTAAGTGCTGTAACCCCCTTTTCATTTCCCCTAATTAATAGAATTATCTTGCTTTTGACATCTTCACTTTATCAGAGCAGAAAACCAGAGATTCTTGCTAAATGGTAGTGATTTTGAACTGTCTAAATGACATTTCAGCTTTAAGCATGTACTGTCTGCTTTCAATATATAAATCTATTCTAATAAAAAGTTACTAAATTCAGCAGAGAAGCCTGAATAGCAGTGGAAAATGGTGGAATTCAGCCTTTTGTATCAAGCAAGTCTGCTTTTTAAGTGCTTTCATGTGTTGCCTAACAAGATTTAATAATCAATTCTGTTAGACATAATGTTTAATTATTCTAAAATTTGAATGAAGAAAAACATAAAGGGACAGCAGCATAATCTCAACATACTTTTTAAAAAGATCATGCTCAACACAGATTTTCAGTTTAAGACCTTTTTTTATGTAACTCCCAGCTTCAATGCCAGAAATAAAAAATTAATAATAAAGGCTTCATGTCAGAAAATGAAAAACTGTTTTAAACTTCCCTTCTTTATATTTTAATTTTGCTACAAGCATTCTTGATTCAAGAAATGGGAGAGTTGTCCCTCCTCCTGTCTTTTTCACACCAAAATTAATTTTTAAAATTTAGCAGACAAGACCTGTAAATATTTTTTCCACAGATTGTAGATGTTACAAAGCATTACCAGAATTTTGATCTTCTAATCCGTGTAAGCAAATCTATCAAATATAAGATTTCTTCTGATAAGGAAATAATAAATTTCACCGCGAGGGGGTGCTGATGGCAAACCAACAGAACTGTTGTGCCTGATCCCAGTGTCCTCGTCTGATTTTCTGTGTGGAAACTTCAGGTTCAGATTAAAATTTCATCCCAAAACACATCAGACCAGACATATTTGGTCAAATTTGGTCAGCGAAATCCTGAATTTTAAAAAAATATTGTAATATTCTGTACATTTACCTTTAGGGGAACAAGGATGCTATGTAAATAATGGCTCAGAATCTTCTCAAGTGCTGGTATACTGTAATGCATTTAACACTGTTTCTCATAAATTAACATTTACATTTATGTAGTCAACTTAAAAAGAAAGGTCTTTTATTAGTTCTAGTCTCTTGGAGAGTAGGATGTACAGAGGAGGGAGAAAAATGCAGAAAGAGTTCAGGGAGGGAAATGAAAATAGAGCTTTATTTCTCCCAGCAATTTTAGTTTTGGAAGCTCTTAATGCTAAAATTAGGTGAAAGCCTAAACTGATGTAACTGAAGGACACTAAGTTAAGATATGTTTTACTGTTAACATAAAAACCCAATCACAAGACTCAAATGGCAAAATGACTATCAAATATCTAAATAATTCCTGTCTAATCACCAGTGTGGTTGTATAGATTGCACATTAGTGAGGAGTGCAGAAAAAGATAAATATTTCAAAACACAATTTCTTGTGAAAGAAGCCAAGGTTTTGAGTTGGGTTTTTTTTTTTTTTTTCTTGTTTTACCATTAAGATCTTTTTCTTGACATTCAAAAATTTAAAATCATTGATGTCTCAATTATTTTAGAGTCACTTATCTTTTTGTTGCTACAAAACTCTTTTAATTTGGAGTTTGTAGTCTTTGGAGCCACTGACTTGACCCTGGAACTAGCAAGTCCTCATGATTTGGCCAATTTACATGGCTTTTTAAAAAGAGGAGAGAAAAATAAACTTCTAGCTGTAAATTAGTGCTTTCACCCAGCAAACATAGAAACTTTCCATTGAAATTGAACGGGCACCACATGGTACTGTGGAAGCAGGGCTCACAGCTGAGCTGTGGAGTAGCTCTCTGGTGTGGCACTGGAGTAGAGAAAGAAGCGAAAATGAGATTATTAACAGATTAAGCTGTTTCAAAGCTATACAAGAACCACCAGCTGTCCAAAATTCGGATGGTATGCAAGTCCCTTCAGAGACAGGTAAAGACAGCACCATAGTGGTTTAGGATTCACCACTTTGTCATCTAACCCGTTCCACTTGGCACACCATCTGCTGAAATGGGAGTAATGCTTTCCTGGGGAAATAAGAGAGATAGGTAGGATTTACTAATAATTGGCATAAGGGTTATATGAATATGTATGATCTGGATTCTCTGAGTGTGTGGAAGCAGACCACTTTGGCTGTTCGGGCCATTTTTATCATGATTTGATAGCAGCAGATGGAATTCACTAAGAAGTCTTTTTAAAATATTGAAGTCATTTCTCTTCCCTGCTGCAATAAAGTTTGGAAGTGACATTTATAGTCTATAGGTCAGATCCTGAGGGGTGCAGTCACACACTTGCAAGAATATGTGGCTAATTCACTGTATGAAGAAAGAGTCCAGTTCCATAAGTCTTGTGGAACTAAAGTCTCTGTTGGGAGTTCCTTGAGAGTTGCTTTTAAGAATGAAAGGCATTCAAGTTAGATTGGACTAGTCTTCTGTAGGTTTGTAACTTCCTGTGGAAAGAGAACTTAGGTCTCTAAAGCTGTATCTCAAATATTCAGCGTTTCTAAAGTTACCATTACATACTGGTGTCTGTGTCATATCCTTAAGTGCATGTCAAATCCACACAGATTTGTATCAGATTGGTTTTCTAGTGTAAAGTCAATCAAACTGATAGAACTGAGCCCAGAGAGACCAGCAGTGGCTGGGAAGCTGCTATTCACAACTCAGTCATAATTTCAGTCTGCTCAAAACAAAGTCACAAAATTTTGGTGTCACCAACCTGGACAGAAGCAAGTAATGAAATCTGGTATTTCTCATATGCAGAAGGATGCAGAATATTTGTACACTGTGTGCTTCAAAACTAAACATAGTCTGTAACTAAGATGTATTTATGGGTAAAAATTCACCTATTTGTCATAATACTGATAACAGAAAAGTGTAATGATACTTTGTCTTTTCATAGCTGTTGTGTGTAGAACATAGGTCTTTCACATTTCTTCCTCTCCTCTTCCAATCCACCCTTCCCATTCTGCCCCCATTAGTCAGGAATTAAAAGCTTAAAAATTGTCTCCTTTACTGTTTAAGGTTTTTGGGACCTCTTACCCCGTCACAGTCCTTTCTATTGCCCAGTCCCACAACAGGATTTGGAGGCTCTCAATACCCCCACGTGTGCTGTAGTTCTGCTCGACCCTGCTCCAGGATTTACTTAGGAAGGTGTAGGAGTCGGATAACCAAGGAGAGGCCAAACACAATTCCCTCCTTCAAGCTGCTAATCCAGCAGCAATTGATGAAGAAAAGGGAAGAAAGGTATGGTACACAGAAGCAAAGGCATTTGGGGTTTGCAGTGCTGTGTTGAATAGTACTGGTAACATCTACATCAACAGTGTTGGCACCTCCTCAGTATAATCTGCTTTGGGAACAGTGAAAACATATACTGAACATCAAGAGAATAATGCAGTTGTATACATCCACACACGAGGAAATCTAGAAATTTGAATCACTCTTTTTTCTCTTTCCAGTACATTTCCATGGATAAAATGCATGCTCTGTGCACTTCTGTAGACCTCTTGAGAATGTGAATGGGACAGATGCAAAACTGAAAGAGAGGATGAACTCTCCAAATGTAGTACACCTGACTGTAACCACCATTTCTTTTGCTCCATGTCATAAACAAGTGGGATTCCAAACAGATCCCTTTATCCCATTTCTGTTTGTCAATATCTACATAAGCCTGCTAAGGAAGGTTGCAATACACCATCTCTTTAGGCTGCTTGCCTTAGCAGTTACCTTACCAGCTTTTCCCACTTATATCTCGGTTCCATTTCAAACAGTTAGGTTTCAATTTATTCAATATTCTGTTCATTCTTTGATTGTTTTAAGTTTGTAGGATGAATAAAAACATAAGTGATATTATTTCTTTAATTCAATTAAAAGTAAAGTAAACCAGAGCTCTTTTATCCATATGCAAACAATTTATTATACAGGTCTATTACATTAAATATCAAGTTGCATAATTTTGTTTCCAGGATGGATATTTATATGTATTTATCTGATTATTTCTTCCAGGGCTGGACATATGCATAAGAGTGATATGCAAGTGACACAGCAACAAGGATAATTGTCCTTACCTGGTTAGTAACACATACAGTTCTGGCTGTGCTAAGCAAAATAATAATATGGACTTCATCCAGCTTGTTAAAACCTTTTATCTCTAAAGCATGGTGAAAGCGGCAAGACTCATTAATTTCATTCTGCTTTTTAAACTAAGATCTGGCCAGAAATTTTCTGCTGGATCTCCACCAATAAACTCTGTCACAGGTGCAGCCAGATCACTGAAAATACTTACAAACCACAGGGTCATCCTGATCCAGCCCACATGAGTCGCTCATAGCTGCCTTAGAGAAAAATAAGAGAAATATACCTTGAGAAAACTAAATGAGTTAACCTGAAAGAGAAACTTCTATTAAAAGGACCCCAAAACCACCAAACTTAAAAAAAACAGCCAACCAAACAGAAATGCAGTCATCCCCCCACCCCCCCAAAAAATTCAAACAACAAAACCAGCCCAAGACAATCTTGATTGGGACCTCAGTTGTGAGCAGTGTGGTATAAGTGGCCACATTTGGGTTCATACACATTCCCTTAGTCATGCCTGTGCACTACCGACCCCTCCAGATTCTGAAACCTAATTCATTCTCATAAAAAACAAGGAGTCAATATGTCTGTGTAGCCCCAGTCTCAGAAGTACTTTTAGATCCTTCTGATTAGAACCAGGTTTGGTAGTCAGTCTTAATGACTGGGGAGCACAATCCTTGACTGTCTGCCAGAACAACAAAAAAAATTAAGACATATCGTGAGAAGTTTGCAATTGAAATTATTAATGTAAACCACATTAAATAATTAGGGAGCATTTTGGATTTTCAAAATAAAAGATGAAAAAGAATTAAAGAGCGAAAGATCACATGTGTGAAACCTAAAGACCCTAACACAAATGAAGAGAAAACAAAGCAATGGGAAAACTTGTTCCACTAATAGCTGCCAGACCTTGCAGAAAACACAGGATTCCACAAGAAGATCAGTACCTCTTACCTAGAAGGCAGCCTCTTTCGCTTGAGCTGCTGCTCACACATGATGGTCTTGTAAGGAGTGCTGTTTGATTTTTGAATCAAAGAACTCTTGCTTTGACTGTCTGACAGCTTCAGGATACTACACCTAAATTATACCTATTCCAGTGCAACTTTCATCCTCCTCCAACTTGCCAAATGTGCCCCAAATTCAGGTATCTTATTAGGCCATCACATCTGGAGATTTAAGAGAATAAAACCCACTTGCAATATGTGAACAGTTTTATTCCTTGTGGCTCTCCCCTGCCAGAGGCAGCGAGGCACAGTTATATAAAGAGTGTTCTCAAGTGTGAAACAATGTCCTCAGCCACCAGTTCAGGCTGCATCTCAGCAGCAGGGGCTCCCACAGCTTCAGTACCATGGACAAACTGG
Organism: Setophaga petechia; assembly: GCA_024362935.1. Taxonomy (NCBI): domain Eukaryota; kingdom Metazoa; phylum Chordata; class Aves; order Passeriformes; family Parulidae; genus Setophaga; species Setophaga petechia. The sequence goes on from JANCRA010000008.1 coordinate 35,024,862, forward strand.
TGAAAACAGACGTGTTCACCCAGAAAGAGACATGTTGAAAGTGAAAATTAAGAAAAATTGCAACTGAGGATTAAAAAGTTATAAATTGCTCTCTGATTAAATGCTCTTGAAGTTAATGGAGAGCTTCTCCCAGCAGTCGAGGACTGGAAGTACCATCTTAAATCCTTTTTTGGTTCTTATTGTTGCTAGTTTTTCATGGAGAGTAACAAGAAAATATAGAAGTATTTCCAATAATGAGTTTAACCTGCTTTTTTCAATACAGTTTCTGTAAGCAATTAATATCCTTGAACATACTCATTTAATTAAATGTATTTATTACTTTAATTTGCTCAACAGAAGCTGGCAAGAAATATTTCATTTACTCTCTAGGCTGCACACCCACACACACTTTCCTGCAAGAATTTTAGATTTCATGTCAGAAACTTGAGATCTTTTTACTTGCAGAGGGTCATGAATATTGTTTATCCCTTTTAACTGGCTTCAGTCATCAAAGTGTTGAGGGAAGCAGCTGGGACTGGGAATCTCTCAGGAATATAAAGGCAGTACTAGGGAAATGTAGTAAATTTACATCTCTGAGTGATTTGAGGGTAGTAAAGACCCTCCTAGGAAACAGAATCCATTTTAAGATGGCATGCATACATAGCTGCATCCAGAACTTAATTTTTGAAATGGATTTTTTCACATAACAGTCATGAAAATTTTTGACCTCTACTGTTTAAAGGCTCTGGCACAGGGACCATTTTGCTGTTCTCATCATTCCTTGCACAGATGCTGCAATGTCTGTCATTCACTGGAACAAGAATTTGCTTTGTGTTCCTGAATGCTGTCTTTAATCGCTTAAAAAGTGAACCAATAAATGCTGTTACATTTCACAGTTACATTGTGAGAGTATTTTTAACATTAGTAGAACTTTCTACATTGCAAGTAGTTTTGTTCATTTATTAATTAGTTAGTCTCTGCCTATGCCATGGCATTTTAACAGCCTGTTCTGCAAAGCTGTGATATTAGATTATTGGATGATATTTCTAGCAGTTGTAGAAAACTCACATGAATCTTCAGTTTTTGAATACCTTTGTTAAAAGCCTTGATTTGCTTGTGATTTGGAAGACTGATTTGCAGCTGACAAGAAGACAGATCAGGTACCTGCAAATGCCTAATAAACATCCTCATGGCTCCCGGGGGAAGATCAGTTATCAATAAACTTTAAAAAGGAACATTCAGAGGGCTCTGAGGTGACCTAGGGTGCATCTCAGCAGGCTGCAGTGTGGGAACAGACCTGCTCCTGGGGGGCTGTGGAGAAACCCTGCCAGAAGTGAAAATATAAGCAGCAATTTCTCTTCTGCCATGGTAAGTAGCTATGGCCTATCAGATCAAAGTGAGCCCATAGGACTGCTGCTTCTTACGTGATGGACACAGGCAATGAAGGGGTTACCGTGTCATATTTTTTCCCAATTGCTGTAAATGTGGCTGGCTAAGGATTCAGGAAATATTTGCTATAGTTCTATGCCAGCACCTGATTGTGAAAGTCTGATTAGATTGAATTACTGAATGTATTGTCTGGTTTGCATAATAGAACAAAGAAAGGACACACCCTTCTCCTAATCCTATACACAGTCCTGGTGCTGTATTTCCACACTGAACAGATTTGCAAGTTTTCTGCGTTCATTTACTACCCTTATTGGGTGAAAATATAGGTTGTACTTCAAAAGTGTGTCACCACACTAAATATGACTCTAGCTTTAGAGCTATTTTCTTCTAACCAGTCCTAAGGTTTTCTACCCCAAAGCTATCATGTTGTTACACATCAATGCACCATTTACCAACCACAGTGTAAAACATTGTTCACCCTGCCTAGACCAACCCACAGCAGTAGTCCAAGAACACCTAACTAGACCTGAGCCTGGCTTTATTTTACTGTGACAATATTAAATGTAGCTCAAGAAGAAACTTTAATTTTGCCAACTACAGGGAAGTCAAAAATAAACTGCAAAACATTCAAAAGACTACTTTCCCACTGGTTGCTTTCAGCCTCTCATTCTCTGTGGCATGAGAGCAGTTTGAACATGTTTTCACAGAGGAGTGTTCTGTTTGGACTTAGATACGCGTGAATGTATTGCACCAGTTCTTACAAACACATCTCTCATGCACTGGGGAGTTGGGCATAAACCTATCAGCTATTTGATGAATATACTGAGCCTGTTAGTCCATCTTGTCACTTCTACTGCAAAGTGCCCTGCTGCCTCAGTGGAGCTGCTACTTTTGTCCCTCTCATTTGTTTAATATTTCTTGCTTCCTGTCTCATAAAGGCAGAGCTGTGTCTGCTGTGATAACACAGATCAAACATTTTTGAAACAATGAAAGAACCCAAATGTGCAAGGATTTATTTTCAATATACGTGATTCACAATCAGAGAACTAGGAAGTGGCAGGTACAAGTGTTAAACTGTAAGATTTGAAGTGTAGCCTGCTTTATATATCTTGAACGCAAATGACAAATGAAGCTGGGAAGCTGCAGCATCCTGGAGTGAGTACCACAAAGCCAGTCATTTATAGAAGACAGCCACAAAACCATGAATGGGTGGAGACAGGAAGAAAATCCACTGATGTGAACAGAAGAATGATGTGCTTTGGGGCACTGAGGTCATTTCATCAGTTCAAGAGGACAGAATCAAACGAGCATGAGAAACCTTGCAGGAAAGTTGTCATCACTGTAAAAATAGGAACTCCTGTAATGAAAACTGATATAGTCCAAATGACATCAGGGAAGGAGGTAGAAAAGTAAATGGGATTGGTGTCATCTGCCATCAGTCAGCTCTACAGTACAATCAATAATTTGTTTTTTCAATTTTTTTTCAGGGGACTGCAATTTAAAATAACCGCAGAAGGTCTGACAGCCTCACAGAAAATAGAGTTGTACTCTGTGGTCATAATGGCCCAGTTACCGTATAACTCTCATTTTTAAGGTTCAAACCAATAACTTATGGGATAAGCAGCTTCCTACACACTGTGGCAGACCTTGTAATGGTACAGTGGTGTTCATCAGACATCAGACTACACAAACCTAGAAAGATTCACAGAATCATTCAGTCTGGAAGGGACCTCTCAAAGTCATCTGGTACAGCTTCTTGCTCTGAAAAGGCCTGCTTCAAGTAGGTCGCTTATGTTCTTGTCTAACTGAATCAATCTCTGAAATAATGGAACTCCCAAAGATGCTTTGAGCAACTTGTTCCAGTGTCTGACCATTCTCAAGATTAAAAATAAATATCTCTTTTTCTTACATAGAATTATATCTGACAATCATCACATCTAGAATAAAATTCTCACCTACCAATCACGTCTCTCATCTCAAAACCATGTGTCTCCAAGAGGAGTCTGACTCCATCTTCTACACAGTCTCCCACTAGGCAGCTCTGGACAGCAATAACAGTATTGTGTCTCAGTGTCTTCCTCTCAGAGCTTTCAGCTAAAAGCTGGATTTGTTCAAGCCCAATCCTCTCAGCTTTCCCTCATACACCTTGTGCTCCAGACCCTTGAGCATCTCACTGCTGAGTCCAAAATGGGAAGCACTACTTCAGAATTGATTTCACTCTGCCTCCCTTTGTTTGCTGGCTACAGTCATGCTAATTCAGCCCAGGGTGCAAGTGGCTTTCTTCAGTGTGAAGAAACACTGCTGGTTGATGGTCAGTTTGTTCACCATGATTTGCAGGGCCTTCCCTCTGAAGCTGCATTCCAGCTAATCATTTGCAAACTATGTCTGTGCACAGGATTACTCCATCTCACATGCTGTACCTGGTCATGTGTGACTTCTCGCAGTACCTGCATTTTTCCAGGCCACAAAGATCCTCCTGAACAGCAGCCCTGCCACTATCATCTGCTGAGAGCACAGCAAATATCTTCTCTGCCTCATCATTCAGTTCATTAAGACCATATTACACAGAAACAGCCTCAGAACTGACCCCCAGAGGACATGACCAATAAGCAGCTGTCAGATGGACTTAGTCCCATCGATCCCTCTGAGACCAGAATGACATGCCCAAATGAAAAAAGGCCAATTATGGCTCTTCCCCTGCCTGTGACTGGTGAGAGCATATGATTGCATTGGCACAGGCTGTCCCAGGGCAGGACCTGCTGGACTGTCCAATTCCCCAGCTGTGTGAGGGAATGAATCATCCAAAAATGACAAGATCCGCACTAATCATTCATATGATGCCACACTACTCATTCTGCAAAACTACACACAGCTGAAGCAGTGAAGCTTTCTGTAAGCTATATTATCACCTCCGTGGCAGTCAAAATTGTGGTCACCTCTAATCCGGGTTCGGTTCCCAGTTTTGCAGTAGATTTCCTATATAATATTAACCCGAACTCTCTTGAGCCATTTACTTGGTTCAAATCTATGCAAAAATGCTATCACAACTTTAGTGAGAAATCTAGAAAGTGACTTAATAATAGAAAATAGGAGTACTTTTTTTTCAATGCATATTCCCCTTTTATTAAATGCTATTTATTCTTAGTAGTGAACATTTGAGTCTAATGGTATTTGCAAATGGTTTGAGACACTTGGTGGAAAATGTAAAGTGGTACCATTGTTTCTTAATCAAGTACTGTGACAATTATTTCATAGGACATTTAGATCAAGGCATTGACAAATCTCCAAACCAACTTCCTCCACACCCCAGCTCTTCCCCTGATGGTGCAGGCCTTGCAGTGCTCCCACCAGTTAGGCGGGTCCCCTCAGCAATAATACGAGTGAAGCCATCCAGCATTTCACTTTGAAAAAGGAAATGCATTTTCCTGAATATGTGCCAGTTTCTACTCCACCCCTAACTCTTTGCACAGCTCAGTTACACACAGTTTAATGGCATGAAAGGTACAGAATTTGTGATCCATTACTACTCTATCACTGCATTTTCAGTGACAGTGACTGACTTTATTGCATTATAAATAGAAGTATGAGAATAGGTGTAGCAGTGAGCCGTGTAGATAAATGAGCCCCTGAATGCTAGAAGATTCTAAAACTTTCTTTTTCACCTGAAAAATAGAGAAACAAATGTTGAAATGAGGTAGGATGTGTTCTAAAGTATTCAAAATAATGTGTGAAGAGCCACAGAAAACATACTCTGTATATATATGAATATTAAAAGAGAGATAGGTTATCTATGATAACAGTTTTGTAAGCTCTTCAACCCTTAATTAGTAGATACAGCAATTACTATGAAAACCATTAAATCCAAGGTAGACCCTGTAAAGGCATAGAGCAATGAAGTATTTATAAAGATCCATGACAAAAAGCAGTAAATATGAGAGACATAGCTGTATCAGTTATAGTCCTTCTGTGTGAGTAATCTTCAAAACAAAACTCAATAATTCTGGAGGGGTCATCCAAAGAAATTAGAAGAGGTAGCAAAGGAAGTTACCTCTGTCTCCAGATTCTGCTCTTTTTACCAAACACCTTTGCCAGAAGTTTTCTGAAAATACCAATTACTTGTACAGTGAAAGTAATCATTATTGATCAATAATGAATACCATTGATGACTCCATTTCATTTCACATCAATCCAAAGCACCTGTTCATCCTTATGACTTCAGCATGATGGAAAAAAATAAAACTTCTCTAAACCTTTCATCGAATGTGCCATTCACCCTATTTTCAAAATAGTAACAAATTCAGTTTCAAAGTAAGACAGTGAAAATTTTCATTTGGAGAAAAATGACATAAAATATTTTTATGTTCTGAATTTCTTCCCCTCTGCCACACTGTTTTTCAGATAAAACTACATGCCAGATTCAAAATTCCTGAAAATATAGCAAGAACTCTTGTACCATCTGTTTTCTGCCCCTCTGCTGAGGTAACATCCTTTCTGCAAATTTATGTCAGCAAAGATTATATTAAGACATATGCTGAAAAATATAACAGCTAATTTTTCAGAGAGGCTAATCTTCAAAATACTTATTTATAAGAGTAAAATTTAAGTTACGAGGGGTAGGTTGAATTTGAGTTGAACTCTCCATACAAATATAAAAGGATTAGTATGGCAATATCCATCTGGGGCACCATTATGAAATTCCACTGACTGGGTGTTAGGCATATCATTTTCTGAAGTGTATATTTCCTTCTATAAATAAGATTTCCAAAGAATAATTGCAGGAGAGGAAAAAAAAAACAGAGGATAAAAATATTTTTTTAGTAAAATAACCTTTAGCTAAGTACACACAATAAAATTAGCAGTGTTTTTGCCTTAGATATATTTTAAATTAAAAAAATAAACTCCAGGTTTTTCTACCAATTGCTCATGAATTCAGAAAAATGGCTGTTACTGAAAACTATTCTCTCTAGGCCTTCTCACCAGATGCATAATCATTTCTTGTCTTAAGGCTCCATGATTTAATATGAACTGTGTGTAACATGTTTCACAGAAGTAATTAGTAGGTGATTTATTTTGTAATTCAAGATTTAGACTCAGTAATCCATAACACAGTGGGATCAAAAAGAAGGCACTCGAAATTGAATTTCTGCTTGGAGGACACCTGAAAGTATTGCCCTGTTCAGCACCATTTTCTGAACAAAAGATTATGAGGTTTCATTTGAATTTTTGCTGAGCACTTAGTTGTTAATTTTCATACATGGACATTTTGCTCATAAGTTTGAGACTCAAAAACTGTCCTAAAGCATGGGAATGGAGCTTTCAGGTGGTTTAACTTCCTTAAACCCCCTGGACAAGATCCTGCTTTCAATTATGAGGCCATGCTTACAATGAAATTTCATTATTTTTTCTTTAATTCAGAAGATACAAGGCTACTTCTGCCTGTTTGGTTTCCTCGCATGTGTCCTCTTCTTCTTCCATATGGGATTTGAGGACTCTGGGCAGTTACAGGATTTTTGCTGGCATCCAGTCATGCCATCATATCACATGTTTTAAAAATCATAGCATGCCTCTCAGATCCACCTGGCTGCAGTGGAAACCTGCCCATGTTTATATCTCTAGAAGAAGACTTTCTCAGTGATTCAGGTTAAATTTAACACATATCATCTCAGGACTGAAAGCAGTAACATTTTATCTACATGGCAGTGAGATGCCTGGGCTTTGCACAGATCCTGTATTTCTAGACTTCATTTACATAGATTTGTATTATCTGTGCTTTTCTCTTGGGCACCAAAATCCTCCATTAGCCAGAAAACTGAGTGTTAATTACTGTTAGTTCTCAGAGGAGATTTGGTTTTCAAGCTCACACGCACAAGAATGGCAGAGCACTGCCTTCGTCTCCCAGAGCCTTCATCTCCTCTGACCTTTGCATCCCAGGGACCCAAATGGAGTAACAGCATTTTCATCCAAAAGCAAATTATAAATTTGATCTCAATGCTGCAAATTCTTATCCATTTAGATCATTTCACAGCTCTGATTATTTCTGAGGAAATTCATAGCTGCGGTACATCATGCCCCTAGAAGCACTGACAAGGCCTGAGATATCCCAAAATCTGGATACCACAGGTTTGAGGCAACCCTGAAAGCAACTGAAAGAAATAAGTCATTTTGGAGAGTATACTGGATATCACTGCAGTTAATAATAGAAAGATAAAGCATAAAAAATGCTTTGCTATAGTTACCCAGGCCCCTGCCACATAAAGACATTCTCTTCTCATGCCACCAATAACAGGAGAGAGGTTTATGACAGCACTTGCCGTTAAAGGGACAGGTAAGAAGAGGTAAAGGGAAGAAAGAGCTAAAAATGCAACTAATGGAAGCAATATTCAAAAGAGATGGAACAGAAACACTCTTCTTTCTTGGAATTTATCTTCTTTGCTTAGAAAAAAAAAAGTAGCAGCAGCAAACAAATTCATAGTAATTACTTTTCTTCTAATTTTGCAGTTCTCTTACCTTTCCATATTCCCTGTGAATAAAGCCTATATAAGGCCCCTAAGAAACACTAACCACAGTCTTGGATGAGTGCAGTTATGAATTGTAATGAATAATTATGAAGCAGTCTAGATTTGAAGATTTTATGTACACAATCACTGAAGGCTACCAACAAGGTCATTACTAAGATCCTATGTAACTTAATATTTTTTATTAAGGTCTTGAGAAGAAGAGAATGAATTCAGGATTAACTAAAGGGCCACATGTGAAAACATTTGGGAAAAGTGATCCAAACAGTAAAAATTACACTTCTTAAGTGAGAATCAATTCTTCTGAGAAAATATAAGTGTTACCAAAACCTTCTATTCCCCTTTCCTGATTTGAACCTCATCAAGTCAAGCAGCTACTGTCCTAACTTCATACTCCTCCTTAAAAGACTGTACCAAAGTTCCTTACTTTCTGTTTGTTTCTCCTAGATTTTGATATTTGCATACAGTCACATTTTTCACTAATATTTATAGGGAAAATTTAAGAATACACAGAAGTTAATGCTGTGTCTTTGACAAACCTTTTCCATATGATGCCAATAAATAGTCAGAATAATGCCATACTTCACCCTGTAGCATTCAGAGAAGTTAATTATTACGAGAAGATGGATGAAGACGGCAGGGTTAAATCTTCTCTTTGATATAAGGGAAGTTTTATTCTGATTTTTCCTTGTACATAGAAAGAAATGTGTTTTCTTGTTCAGCCACTTTATGCAGGACCTGGTCCCGGTTACCCTTTACAATGATTTAGGTGTGTCCCCTAAGCCTGCTACTCTGCTTCTGTGCACAGGGTATGAAGAACTGACATATGTCATTAAAAATTCAACAAATTCCTCTTTGCTGTCATTTCCACCAACTTCCTGCCTGATGATACTTCTCTTCCTTCCACAGCCCATGCCAGTGGTGCACCAAAACTATGCTTTTTCAGTCATGTTTGTGTACTTTCAAAAGGGAAAAAAAATTCCCCAGAGAGCACTGCATGTGTTATTGCTGCATCAGCAGGTTCTTGCTTGCTTTCTGTGATCACTAGGCAAGGAGCAGTAGCCACAGGCAGAGTAGCTCCCAAAATCAACAAACAGCCAAGCTGATGGGTTGGATCTGGTTTTAAACTGAGAGCAAAAACTGAGCTGCGATTTAAAACCAGTAATAAAACTAGTAACAAAAAATGAGGAAGATAAAAGAAGAGTGGGAATAGACTTAAATATCTGGGGACTGCTATAATAGCTCTCAATCCACTGTGTATTGAAAAGTATCAGGTCAGCTGATAACAAGAAAATATATTCTAATCTCATTATTGCTGCTGAATATTGAAGTGGGAATAAGCTAGGTAAGCCTGTCTCAGCCTTCCCATTTTGTGTCATCTTAACATGTCAAAGACAGAAGAATTAAAGACTTGTCCTTGAATAAATTACCTCTTCTACACATACAGAAATGCTGTATAGGTTACTGTCTCTCTCATTTTCCTTCCAACCATTCTTCATCACAATCAGAAATCTACAGCTAATAGTCATGGCACCCTCCATGACTAATTAACTATCGGGGAAGCTAACATTACCAGGAATAAAGTGTTTGATGGGGTGTTTCCCTCTATTTCACATTCAAAGAGTCTGTTATAAATTGATGATACCACAGCTGACTTTTCTTTCAAATGCCAAAGCCTTTCCTATGTAATAGAATGTGAATTTAAAGTAGAAAGGCATTATCTTTTATGAACCGTATCACTGCAACACCATAAATCACTTTTCTAAATGATTTCTCTATGTTACATGAGTAAAATGCTGAACCTATCAATCCCTCCTGCTTTATGAGTCTCAGGACAGCACAAAGGCGTGAAAGCTGAAGGAGAACATATTAATCCTTCTGAAAACTCACAACTCAGCTAATGTAAAGAAGTGAGCACGCCTGACACTGCTCATTTGAAAGCTACAAATGAATAACTCAAATGGGGAAGGTAGTGCTATCACATTCTCACAAGGAGACATAACAAATGGCAATATACTGAGCATATATCAACAAAATCTGATCACACTAGTAAAAAAATCTATCGTGGAGCTGTCAGCACGACAAAGACAGTGGGTTCAGAGGAGTCCACAAAATTCATCAGAGGGCTGCAACACCTTTTCTGTGAAGGCAGGAGTTGCTTAGAGAGCTGGGGTTGTTCAGCCCAGAGCAGAGAAGGCTTTGAGAAGACCTTACAGCACCTTCCAATACCTTAAGGGGGAGTATGAGAAAGACAAACCTTTTAGCAGGGCCTCTTGTGATGGCACAGGGGGTAATGGTTTTAAACGGAAGGAATGTCAGTTTAGATTAGATACAATGATGATATCTTTTTACACTGAGGGTAGTGAAACACTGGAGCAGGTTTCCAGGAGAGAATTCCTCATCCTTGGAAACAGTCAGGGTCAGGTTGGATAAGGCTCTGAGAAACCTAACCTAGTTAAAAATGTTCCTGGTCATTGCAGGGGAGTTGGACTAGGTGGTCTTTAAAGGTGCCTTCCAACCCAAACTATTCTATGATCCTGTGATCTTCCTTAATATATTTAACTGGATACTCTTGTTTTGCCATTTCTACTAACTGGTAATTGTGCACTGCAGTCAGGCTCTACCATATTTGAAAAAGCTTATTATATCAAGATTTTTAGACTGCTAACATTTTAAGAGTATTACTAAAATTGAAGTGGTGATCTGATAAATTCCTTATTATAGTGAAATTATGGGTATACAAATATTCCTTTCCCTGACAATTACCATCCATAGGGACCAGCCTCAAGGTTTTATGTCACCTCTTTCATCCAGAGGTGAATGAAGGAGATGCACACCCCACAGCACCTTTGCCTTGCTGGAGAAACCTTCTCAGCTTTCATCTTGGGAATTCAGAGATACCCCTTGGATAGCAGCTACACCAAATCCAAATGTCAGTAGCAAAACCCAGACTCCTCAGCCAGCAGCTGTTAATGGCTAGCATACTTCTAAAATTCAAGTATGTCTCTAACTTCCTCCAAAGAGCAGCCAAGGTTGAGGGAAAGGTTTTGCCTTTAAAATATATTATCTTTAACATCCTAACCTGTGGAATCAGTACTTGGCCAACTGCTGGACGGCTTCACAAAGCAGGACCACTGGTGTGTAACTTCACCTAGGATTGAAAGAATCCTTCTAACACTTTCAGCAAAGAACCAGAAGCCGAAGCTGTAATTTTTGATTGCGTTTCTTTAATAAAATAAACATCCATATATATAAATAAAGCAATGGCATGCTGTTTAACAGAGATTTCTCTTTGTACACTACCAAATGTATGGAGCACTCCACAGGCACATAAATTACTGACATCCATGGAGGATGTTATGTATGAATACTTCAGTTTCAGATTCAAAGAGTGATTCCATGTATCTACTGATCAATAGTGATCTGACAATCTTTCCAAATACCTGATCAATAGTGATCTGACAATCTTTCCAAATACCTGCCCATAGATGTTACCTCTTTGAAGAGATATTCCAGCTGCTAAATCAGATAAAAAATAAAATAGACTGTACTGTGAAATTTGAAAAAAATCTTAGTGTTATTCTAATGCCTCTGAATGCTTTTGATTTCAATGTGAACAGAACAAGAATTTTCTCTATATTGCTTTCCAAGAACATACAAAATTATGACTTGGTGAAGTAATGAATTCAGCTACAAATTTCTAAACTATTTCTCCTTTACTGACTGTACCATCAGAAACTTTGAAAGCTCTAATTAGGGACAAGGCTGTCTCATACTTTCATGGGGTTTGACCACTTTTAATTTCTTCTGTTCAGCAATCTGGAACTGCTAAAATGATAGACATAAATTTCATACTTTAAAATACACAAGTAAGCACATTGTTTACTGCTTTTCTTTTCACCTCATCAACATCACTAAAATAATTATCAATGTACTTAGAAAAATCACAGTTGACAGAACCTAAGAGACACTAAATTATCCTAGCAATATAAAGAAAAGGGTAATTTAATATTTGAAGTTCTTAGCAAATTCAGGTCCCCTAGAATAAATCAATAGCTATTGACATTGGAATATTATTTTAAAAAACTCCTCACTACACTGACATAAGTAGTTTCTCATAGTGTCTGACAAATTAACACTTCTGTTAATTTGGCACAAACATTTGGCTTGAATAATTTCCTAGAATTATATCCATTACAGTTTGGTGCCTGTGGCTGAACAAATCTCTCCCTTGAATAGAACAGAGATGAGTTACTACTGACACCCACAGAAATGTAATTGCCTCCAAAATCCTGACTAACAACAGCCTCTGAACTCTGCAGTGCCCCATCAATGTTTGTCAGCTTACACTGACTTTAAAGCAATTTGTAGTTCGTCATACGAACATTTGTCATTACAAAATTGTTCCTCATTTTCTAGCCAGAAAGATCAAATGGAACTACTTGTCTACATTTCTGGTTCAAATTTTTTAAAATTGTGTTTATAGAATGCAAAAAAAAAAAAAAAAAAAAAAAAAAAAGAGTAGGCCTCAGTCACCAGTCATTAATACTTTTTTTTCTTAAGTCATAATAAGAAACACAGGCTCAGAAGATACTTATTCAGTAATTTAGTTTACAGGGAAAACCAAAGAAGTTTACTAGTTTCCAGAGTTCTAGGAGTCATCTTTAAAGCAATATGCATTTCATACCATTTAGCCATAACTTTAGTAGTAAGTTGCCCTGCTTCCTTCTCCAGATGCAGTTTCTTGGCCTGAGTCTACTTAACACAAGAGAAATCCTTTGCAGCTTAGGAAAAAGCTAAACCAAATTTAAAAAGCAAACAAACAAAAAAACCCCAAAACCAACAAAAAAAACACCCCACAAAAACAAAAAACAATCACTCCCCCAAAAAACAAACCAAAACAAACCCATAAAAACCAAAAAACAACCCAATAAAACCCTCCAAAGAAACCCCCACAAGGTACACACAATGCAGAAATGTACTTTATTTTACTTTTAAGCTATTTTTTTGCTATGTGCATGAAAATTGCATGAATTTCAAGCTATTCATGCACATAGGTGATTACAGAAATTTCCATGCAAAGTAAACATTTGTCTGCATGTCATCATGCCGCTTATGATGGCATGAGAGTAATTCACAACTGTAATCACAAGGTCAGAAATGCTCCTTTGACCTGTCTGAACTTCTCCAGCATCCTCTCCCACACAAACACGAATTTGCACGGCCACACATGCACCAAATGGATGGACAGATTGCACTTCAGATCAAAAATTCAGTAGGATTATTGCTCTGAGTAGATTGACTTACCTGGATAATTTAGGTGATCTCTTTGGAGTCTCATCCAGTCCATTGCTTGCTTCACATCCTCCCCTCAAATTACTCATGTCAAGCCATACTGCTTTGTGTAAAATTTATTTTCCTTTACCATCTGTGTTATCCAGTGGTTTTGTGTTCTTGTCTAGCTGTTCTGCCAAGCTTACTGAGGCTCAGGGAAATTAAACTGGTGCAGGGCCACATATGTGTCAGCTCAGCCAAAATTAGCATCAAGTTTTAAAAACAGACATACAACTGCATACAAAATAGGAATAAAAATGTGAAACCTTGTCACTTTGAGGGCTGTTGAGTTTGGTTTGTTTTTTTTTTTTTTGCTACAGATAAGCTTAGGCAAATTATGATCCTATGAAGAATACGTTCTCTTCTCCCTTTTCTCCTGGTAAATCCTTGATTGTGCCATAGAGCCATCTTCTTGCTCAGAAGTAGTAAAGTTCATAACAGTTTTCCTCTTCTTGTACCACCTCAGAAGGACAAGTTGTAGAAATTAATAGTGTTGTATCCAATTTTTTAAAAATGAAAGACATCTGTGGCTGTTGGTACCTATATTAAACTCTCTTCCAGACAACAGAGACCCACTATTTGTTGTAGCCTTTCTTGGAAGCTGAGAGAAAAACAGTACACTACTTCATTAACATGAAGAAAATTCACCTCTTTTTTGTCCTGATTTCTAAACTTTCCTGCTTTAGGCCTGTAAATAACTACATTTAAGATAATTGTGAGATGCATAATAAAACAAAGGATTTTATGAGGTAATAAAATGTTTTCTGTATTAGTATTACTGTGTGCCTAAGAAAAGAAGTAGTAGATTTGAAAAGGAAATTCAAGTAGATCTGCATGAGGCATGGGCAAGCTTCAGTTTGGCTCAATATTTGTTCAGATGTAGTTCCATAATAAAGTATGCATTAATATTAAGAATATATGAGGATATAATACTATATTATCTTACTACTAAGAATAGATGAGATTTTAATAATATATCACCTTTTTGTATTCTATGTTTTACTTCCTGACATCTTCCCAAGATGCATGCCAACTGCCTCATGATTATTTAATGCATGTTTATAAGCCTAAGATTTGAAACTTGTAAAAGGTCTTCTGAGGAGAAAAAAATTGTCCTCATCCCTAATTTCTTTTGAAATTCCACAGCTCTTCAAAATAACTTGTGTTTAAAATCAAACACTGACTATCACCTTCTAGCAAAACCGTAAGTTTTTCTGGTCCCAACAGATTCTTAGAGAAAGGCAAGAATTTCAGTTAATTGCCAGATTTTCACAGTATCCACCCTCTCAAATTAGAACTTGAGATTAGAAAAAAAAAAAAAAGTAATAAAAATTACTTCTTTTACTATATAAAAGATACGTGATTTTTCTTCTTGCAGTACTATTGACTAACTCCATTCCTAATATGGAACATTTTCACTTTCCTTGACCTTGAAATGGAACAGGTGATACATAGTCATTTATGGTTCTATATGCATGAGGCTCCAGATTTTCTTATACGTCCCAGGGCTTCAGATTTTTCTAATACCCTTTTAGAATTTGTAAATCACTCATTAAGGGCTTACTACTTTTAATTACTTCACACCACTTTAAAAAAAAGTCTATGATCAAAATCCTTGGTGATTTTCACTTCTCTCCTCGAGAAAATAAAAAACAAAAAAAAACCCCAAAAAACCCCTTCTGTATTTGACATGCCCTTCAGCATTAGTACTTTTGGAATAAGATATGTCTTCCCTTTGTTCGTTATCAAAATCTATTTATATATTTCCATTGGGAAATATCTGAGATTTCTAAAGCAATGAGAAAAAGCACTAATCCATTCATTAGCTGAGCATTTGATCTTTTCCAAGACTATTCAGGACAAAAATATTAGGCTTCAGTGTTTTTCTTCTACAGCAATATAATCTTTAATGAAAATAATCAAAAGCACAAAGCTGTTTTCTGATAGGTCTTTGAAAACATAATCTCTGAAACTTTCTGAAAGCAAGCTGCAAAATTTCTTTGAGAAGAAATACATACAGGTGCCAAATTATATACAGTGCCAGCTCGGACACTGTTCAGGGGTAGCATGACCAAACTCAGCCACACACACACTGAAAAAAAAATAAATACTAAATCCCTGTAATGTACTGTTAATCTTTACTCAAGATGTCCCTAACCCCTCTAGTAGTATTCTTCTCTTTTTTACTTGCATATAAAAATAGAAGGATGAAAGATATTTTCCTCATCCCCCTCGTTCCTGGTTTTTTCATTTCCCCTTATCTATTTCATCACCTCAGCAAATTAAAACAAACCAACCTCCAATGTAAGAATTAAAATACAACATTAAATAAATATGTCATTATGTTTCAAATCAATTGTAAGGATAAGCAGGTCAGATTTTCTTCTGATGCTAACTGATACACAGAAATTTCTGTCATTTTCTGTGCAGGTAAATACACTTATACTTTGGCAAATACAGGAGGAAGAATGTAATTTCAGATTTGCTCTTGCTCTTCTTGTTTGCTGAAATATTTATACTACACAGATTCTGTGTTTGTTCAAAAAAAATATCTCTCTCAGATATGAAATTTTTCAAAGCTTTCAGTGCTGGAATGAATCTGAAGCAGATCTTGAATTAATTTTAACACTGGCTTTGCACTAAAAAAGGTACAGAAGAGCTTCATGAAAAATCTGTTAGATGTTCCAGTTGGGGACAATCCTTTACCTTGCAAGAGCCAAATTATTTACTGCTCTGTTTAATGTTTCCTTAAAATAAAATAAAAAAATAAAGGTAACACTTTCCACAATGATCAAGAAGGTACTCATCCTTAAAATTTTCTCTAACCCAAAGACAAAGAAACAAAAATTCTTAGACAATATTTCAAGATTTACAATTTCTCATCCAGTGCAAAAAACATAAGCACAGGTGCAGAGTCAGACTACAAACTCTCACAGCTTAGCATTATGTTTGTCCTGTTAGAAGCCAATTCTGGGAAGATGACCAGCACAGGAAATAAAAGTAAATAAAAGCAAGTAAAAAAGAGAAGAAATACTACTCGAGGAGTTGGAGACATCTTGGGCAAAGATTAACACTAAATTACAGGGATTTTGTCTTTGCAAAAACAATCTGCCTCCTAGCCATGCTGTGCCATCACTGCATTTAGGAAAACAACACAAGTATTTCTAACATATGAACTTACCGTGTTCTTGCCCACACACATTCTCAGCATGTAAAAAGGCCCATGAAAAGGAGCTTTACACCTCAAAACCAGCTGTATGAAGCACATACTCCTTTCTTTTGAACCTCTTCCTCCTACTTTTCCTTTTTCCTTAGATCTTGTTTTGGGAAAGGCAGTGAATCAGTGATCCCAGTTCACACAGTTCATCAGCCACCTGAAATCCTTTGGCCTTGGCCAGCAACCTGCAGGTTACATCCACAGCAGGCTGGTTGTGGTGACCCTGAGTAGCTGCAGGTCAGAACTCAGGGAAGGTGAATTGTGATTAGCAGCACTGGTGCTAAATGGAAGTTCACTTCTCTTATATATTATTCTTATTCTTGCTATGACAACCCTTGAAAATGCTTGTCTTAGACTGCTAAACGCCTTAAGCATTAATTGTGAAAGTTTTCTACAGAGAACTCTAGAAGCTAATAGTTAATCTGTTCTAAGGTTAGGATAACTTCCTTCAGGTTGTCAAGCAACAGCCATTACCACACTGCTGGAACCAGACTAGGATTTAAGCCAGCAGCTTTTCCTGGAGCCCCTTCCCAGGGCTGCATGGACCCTGGAGCAGCTGACAGCACGGACAATGCTGGGCACATGTCTGATGTTTGTGTGGTGCTTCCTCCTCTCTGCCATAAGAAGGGATAGAGGTGATCTTTAAGTGACACTGCAAGTTTTAGTAGGAACATCCCACACAGCGAGCACGGCAGAGATGCCACAAGGGGGAAATGGCACCAAAAGAAGAGATAAAAGCTACAGGAGAGATGGAGCTGTAAGGGATCAGGCTGGGTAAATTGTGGGGAGAAGAACTGAGCCACAGTGCTGAGTAGAACCGCTGTCTCTGCACACTGGTACACCCTGAGGTACATAGACACGTATGAACGTGAAGAAGTGTCAAGATTGTAAGGCCTAATTCTTCCTTAAAAAAAAAAAAAAAAATTTTTAAAACAGTGTTAATCTTCAAGTGGATTTCCTTAAAACCTGTATTTTATGATTTTATGACAGAAAACAAAAATACATAACCCTACAATCTCTGTTTTAAAAGCAAACTATAAAAACTTTTCTTCAATTTTTTATTCTAGGAGGTCAAAGCTATTATTTTTATAACTTTTGTTCGCTTGCATTTCATTGTACATTACGTATTCTAAACTATAAAATATTGATAGTTTTACAAATAACCTTCTAATGACTGAACACGTTACCTAAATTTCAAAAAAAGCTAATCTCTATGAAATAGGCAGTTCCCTATCTCACCTTGTGCAAAATACATAGTTAACCTTCCTGAAACTGCAGAGTTGACAACACTGGAAAAAAGTCTACCTCTACCTCCGCAAAAAACCCTGTTAGGTATCATCACAAGTTTAATTCTGATATAAGTAAATTTATATAAACTAACCAAGTAATTTGGGTATTACCTAGGAGACATGACATCTAAAAGTCAGTCCCTGTTGAATGAAATTGAAACTCATACTTGGAACAACTAATTCAATAAAGATATTGAAAAAAAAATTATGTGTGTTGTAGGCTTTTCTCAGGGTCTTTAAAATTGTTTCTATTTTCAATATATCTCTTTTATAAGTGACACCATCATTTGTATATTTAACCATGACACCCTAAGGCTTCTCTTGGGCACTGATCTATTTGTATGTGATACATGCCACTAAACTAGTTTACCTATATATGAACAAATCTCAAGGGTTGATTATTTTGTTGTTCTTTCACAATCCTTATGCTTCACAGTTGTGCACAGCGGTAATGTATAAAATAAATTGGGATTTTGGGGTGGCTTGAGTCAGGGATTGCTTCATTCTCTTGAGACAAACGTGGTTTTGCCATTGAACAATGAGGTTAGCTGATTTTAGGAAGTTACCAGATCATCTCAGCAATACAGTAGGGTAACATCAGTTCAAGTAATATTTAGTTCTTTCTTGTATGTATTACAGTTGGAAGTCCTTTTATTATATTATAATAATCTGTTAGTATTAAAGTATTAAATTCATACTTTACCAGATGTTGAGACAATTAATCTTTAATCATTACAATAGCAATTACTGTTTCTGAAATAACTAACATTCTGCTTCTTGGCTACCCACAGAAAACCGTTCTAGGATTCAATTTAAAATTAATTCAACTTGAAACTTTATTGGGGTCAATGTTAATTTGAAGATTTGACAGTGCCAATTTTTTTTTTTTTACATGTAAGGAATTGTTTTCTTCCCAAATACCACTGTTGGAGAAAAGGTAATGATCTAATTATGAGAGGCTATGGCTTTCATTCTAAGCAATAAATTATCTTCAAAAGGAATTTGGATATTCAGTAAATTAAGTTCCAAAATATGACAGTGAGGTTATCTTCACTTTCAATATTGTATTAACAGTCATGAGTGCACAATTCTTTGATGAACAC
Organism: Setophaga petechia; assembly: GCA_024362935.1. Classification (NCBI taxonomy): domain Eukaryota; kingdom Metazoa; phylum Chordata; class Aves; order Passeriformes; family Parulidae; genus Setophaga; species Setophaga petechia. The sequence continues at coordinate 35,043,688 of JANCRA010000008.1, forward strand.
ATCCTAACAGTTAACTGGTATGAAAATATTAACAACATCAGTATTGGAGCTTATGTAACAGCCTGTATTCAGAGAAAAAATTCTCCCTGAAAATACAGCAATAGTAACAATTCCCATCATTCTATAATTTTTTTATTTGGATTTATTCACTGAAACTGAAAAGATATGCAGAGAAAGAAAACATAAGGAGAAGTTAGAAAATTTTAACTTGATACAAAGGAACAAGTGTGCCGTGGACCTGTGCTTTGTTATCTCCTACCTTCATTGTAGCCCAGAAAGACAGGAGTTTCTCAGAACATTGCATTTCTGAGCTTCATGCTCATAAGAACTACAGATTATCTTTGAATTTGTTGCACAATAAAGTCTTGAAACTGAGACCTTTAGAGATTTCAGCATCATCAGACTGGCAGAAAACACTGCTTGACTAAAATAGTTCAGGTAACTTTTCCATTAGCTCAAAATCAGACTTTTGAAAGAACTTTGCTTCAGAAAGATCAGGTTTGAGGAAAGCTAGAACGCTCACAGACTTATTTTCTTCCTGGAGTGATACAGGGCAGACAGCCAAGAAAGAAAGGCACTCTGGAAAAAGGTAAAGTATGCTTTTCAGGGGAAACAGGCGTTTGTATTAGTGGGCACAGAAAACCTTTTGATAAACAAAACCTCCAACCAGAAACTGAACAAGACAGTTGCTGTCTCCTGATGGAAGCAGAGAGCTGGGGCAGAAGAAGAAGGGAGGTATTTTATTGGGAAGCAGCACTGCCAAAAATCTCTTCAGCCCAGATAGCCCCTTGGTTCCTATGGTGTGGTCAAACACAGAAGCATCCAGTAACAGTTTAAGAAATTCAAGCTGTTTTCCTTTCCTCCTTAGTTGAAAGGTGGATAACTGAAATGACACGTGAATTAAAAAATCGATGCAATGATCACATGATAATAGATGCCCTATCTATTTTTCAAAGGGCTGTAGCATCTCTCCTATGAGGAAAGAATAAGAAAATTGGGATTGGTCAGCCTGCAGAAGAGAAGAATGACCTAATTTTGGCCTTCTGGTACCTGAAGGGAGCCTAAGAGAAAGGTGGGAGACTTTTTACCAGGGTGTGTAGAGTCAGGATGAAAAGGAATGGCTTTAAACTGAAGGAAAGTAGATTTAGATTAGCAATTAGGAAGAACTTTTTTCCTTTGAGGGTGGCAAGGCACTGAAACAGGTTGCTCAGAGAAGTTGTGGATGTCCCATCCCTAAAAGTGCTCAAGGCTAGGTTGGATGGGGCTCTGACAAACTGGTCTAGTGGAAGGTGTGGCAGGGATGTTGAACTAGACAATCTTTTTAAGTCCCTTCCAACTCCAAGCCATTCTATGAAGCTGAACTGAGAATCTGCCCTGAGGCAGAACAACTCCTATTTCCAAGTCATTCCTCAATGCAAGCAAATTGCATGTGCTAGGGAAAAATAACAGAATATTGGAATATCGATCCTAAGTATCAAGGACTTCCACTAGATCTTGTAGCTTTGTAAGTATTGAAGTCTTAATTGCAGAAGGTGATGTATTTCAGGCCCTGGCTACCAAGCCCTGCTTTGGTCCCAGGGTTGCATTATTAGATATGCAGCAAGGTTTCAGCATCAGGCAGTGTCTCATTCCTTCTCTTCTACCACAACTATGAAGATTGAATGTGGGGTAGAAATAGTACTGTAGGTATAAAATATCCAGCTCTGTCTGGATCATGCCAATTTTACAGGTGGCTGAAAATTTACTTCTTACTCACCTTTCACTGCTTACCATGGAAATATTTGAGGGTAAGTTTATTTTTCACCAGATTTCTGGCATGAATAGAACAAACTAAGAAGATCATGCAGACCTAGGAACAAAACCCCTGCAAGATTCCCCAGGGGAACAACCACAAAATGTACTGAGCCTAAAGCAATACCAGCCCCAGCAGCAGGAAATAGAATGTGCTTTTCTCTTAAACAGCAAAAGCCATGAATCCTTCCTGGTTACTGTTTGAGGACTCATGTTTCAGAATAAACAGAAAAGTACATATCACTGTGGACAATAGGAGCACTAATTACTTGCTACTAAGGCTGGACTTTTAGTTTTGCTTTAAAAAACCCCTCAAACCAAACACACACCACTACCACACCTGGCTATAAACCAAGACCTAAGGAGCTGCTGGCACTCACTCGAATTTGAGTAGCTAATCCAAGTCCAAACTACATGAAAACATGTGAACAATTCTGCACATCTTCTGTAACACACTGTTTATCTTCAATCTTCTGTTTTATTTGTGTGACTTCCCAGCATCAAGTGAACATATGATGAACAATACAATGTCTAAATTTTTATTTTGAAGCTGCACAAGAAATATCTGGTTGCATGAAAGGCAAGAGGCGATATATTACCTTTGAGCTACATCTGGATGAAAGGGAGACTTTGGTTATGAATTCTGTAAATTTTTAATGCAAAAAATCCAACTAAAATGATCAAAAGGTAAACTTAATATAGTATTTATGCATACCTTTCAAAAATAATATTCTAGTTATATCCTGGCAATTTTTTTTTGTTTTGTAAACTAGAAATTAAAACAATTGGTATACAGAAATACTTTGAAAGTCAACTAGCAAGGATTAAAAAATACAGAACAGTTAAAATAATAACCATTAAAATTTAACTGTTTAAGTCAGATACCCAAATTTTACAGTGTCTCGCAGGACTTTCTTCTGTTTTAGAATGTCATTAATGTATAGAAGACTCCACAAGTCTTTTTGTGAATGAAATTTTTATTTACACACTGTATCCAGAAGCAGATACATAAATCCTTATACAATTATTTTTCAAAAATGTGCAAGAAATTACTATAATTTTGTTTACAAACCAAAACACATTAAAATCAACGGACTTTGGATAATTCACTCTGTGGTGTGCTTAGTACAAATAGTGCACACCAGGTCTGAAACAGAGAAAAGTGTAAACTACAGCAATCTGGATTGCAAGTATTAACTTCATGGCACTCCACCATCACTATAAAAATTCTTTAACCCAACAGGTATTCATAAAAAATTCATTTAGAATTTTTCAATATCTGTGTAGAATTTAGATCACTTTTCAGATACAATAATGCCGTATTTTTCACATTATGAACTACCATCTAGGCCATTTTTTATTTATAAAGAATGCCTGTAATTTTTATTCTTTGCAGTCATAGAAAGATTTAAAGAAATTAAATTGGCAATCATTAATTCATTTATAGCTTAACTCAGAATTTGAAAGTTCAGTAACAGAGAAATACTTCTCATCATAGCCCCTATATTGCTGGTATGCTGTTTGAAATTTATAATTCCAGTATTCACACAGATGAAATGCATCAAAACAAAAACTGCACAGATTTTACTTAGCCCACCAGTCAATATTCACAGAAAGAAAACTGGCTTTAACAAAATGCAAAGTCAGCTCATCTGAGAACAAAACATTTAATTAATAATTGCTTTTCTGTTCCTTCTGACAGAATTACATTTTGATAAAAAGATGGCATTCACTATGTCAACAGCAGGATAAGTGCTATATCCTTCAAATAGATCAAAGAATACACATCACTTTCAGTTGTTTATAACACTGGCTTACAAAACAAAACAAAATTAAAAAAAACAACAGAGGAAATTGTGCAAATTTATTATTTCCAAATACAAGGTATTTTTTTACTCTTCTAATTGGTAAAGCAAGGTTATGAGTAATGTCAATCATTTCAGACACTCAAAGGAGTTTTATTTTTAAGTTTCATTTTTAAAACTATTTTTCCTCAATTCAATTGCATAAAAAGCATACCTTTTTAACCCTTAAACTGTTGTACTGAATAAATAGCCATATTTCTACTCTATAAGGACCATAGTCTTGTTAGCTTTTGTTCCTAGTGTATTTACTTCCAAAGGTCCCCAAAATATCCTCCATCATCTTTCTTTTATTTGTCAAGGACACTTTGTTCCTCTAATTTTCATGAAGCAGAACTCAACACAAATTTTGTGGTTATTCTCCATGCTTCTAAATTGATTCATAACTAAATGCTACTGTGTTTCTTTTATATTAATCTTTATAATAAGAAATTGTAAGTATCTTTAATATTTTCAAAGTATTTTTTCTAAGTTTATTCTCCTGGTTGGCCAGACACCTCACTATGAAAAAGTACTGTGAGGTTCTGATTAAACAAACCTGTAAAAATAAGTAGCTGTGTCTATTTACTACTGATTTAAAGTATTTGGAGCTTAGTAGAAATATCACCACCATTTTTTATTTGGAAGCAAAGTGCTCTATGGTTCTTATGTCCTAGACCTCAATCGCGTTTAAGTGTTCCTTTTGTGGTAGCTTTATGGCAGGGGAAATGACAAAGTTAACTTGACCTGATTAGGTTCACAGATGAACAACACAGCAAGGAAGGCAATTCAAAAACTGGGTAGCTGTTTTAAAACAGTATTTATTTAAAAAAGCATCATTTATGAGTGAACAACTGAAATTTATAAAGGCATGGGCAAGAATTTTAGCATGTGTGTTCTTGCACGTTTTTCAATTCCACAATAAGACCAGGATATTATAGCTTCAAATATTTAGGTTTCAATGCAATGACTGCTAAATTAATGCATGTGGCATAGTATAAACATATGTTTAATGTATTCAATAGTGGTTTTAAATGGCAACGAAAATATTTTATATACTATAATCTTTCAAAGATTCTGTAGAATGCATAGGCCCTCTAGTATGGGGAAAGAATTTTTAAAGTGAAGAAAATGCCAGAGGTTTTCTTCCAAAAGTATGCATCTGAAATCCATAAAAATGATTTTCTTTTTCCTCTCCACAGACAGAATCAGAACACTGTACCATACAATAGATTATTGTGCCTTTTTGAATAAAGTTAGTGATCCTGATTCAGGGGAGGGGGAATTGGACATGACTGGGTAGGGGGAGAAGTCAGTAGAGGAAAAAAAAGAAAACAGAATCCTCCCTTTCATACATATATCTCCATGGCAGAGCCAACAAATCACATGTATAGACTGCTCTAGATTATTTTCTTTTTTAAGTTTAAAACTTTATCAGACTAAAGAAGAAATCCTTATTCTCCCTCCCTTAAAAGCAAAGGCAGTCTTTATCTACCTTTGATTTTCTTTTTTTATTTTTTAGTTAAACATTATGGTCAAAAAATAAATTAAAAAAATATAAATTTTGTCTATCAATTCAGGCAACCCAAGATGTAGTGCTACTGCACCACCTTGCAGCAATACTGTATTCACTTCTAAAGACTTGTTTTAGGGTACAGAAATGCTAGATTAAATAAGGAGAAGAAAATGACTCAAACAAGAAAGATATATCAAAGATGGACTTTTTTCTATGGTGATCTTTACTCATTAGCCACTTCTACCAGAGATGGGCAATATGACGTTTTAAAACACAAAACAGGGGGGCAGAAGCATGCAAAGCAAGGCCTCTCAGCAAGGCAGAGGCAGGCCTCCTTCCCAAGCCAGCTATGACCCCTTTAGCAAGTAACTCATAAAAGTGATAAAAACATGGGAGAAAAGAAAGTCAAACTAAAATAAAACAGGAAAATGCCATGGATTAACCTTGCATGATGAAAATATTACAGTGTAGAACCTGTACTCCCCACTGAAAGTCTTTTTTTTCCCTACAGAAGGTTAGAATAACTGTAAGCTTTCCAAATGCCAGAATCTTTGACAGATATCATAAACACTTACTTAATTGATTCAATATTTCATATGTCAAAACATATTTCATGACAGCAAACTGAAACATATTCTGCGGTCATTGTATATCCAAACATCTCTTCCCAATAATTTGAAAGGCTAGGAGAATAGCACTTTAGAGATGCATTTAAACATCTTCCATATAGAATGTTATCAGTCCTGTTCCTTCCTCCTCAAAGGATATAGAAAAAAGGGGAAAATAATCAAAAGGACATTAGTGTATTACTGTACTTTCTGAAGTGAAATAAAAATGTAGAAAGATGGAAATGACAAAATTTCAAGTAGCTTGAACATAAATATGGTAGAAATCATCCTATTAAAAGTTTTACCCCATCCCCAAAATGGCTTAAAAATTTACGTTCCCATGATAACAATTCCTAGAGTCTTCCCACAAATCCAGGAAACTTCCTTCCCTTACTCTGCAAGAGTAGGCGGGAGGGAATAGGAAAGAAAGAGGGGACCTGGTAGGCGTTCATTTATTAACTGATGGCATGATTATAGAAGGTAATATTTTACAAGACCCCAATACAACAATTTTCTTCTAGGTACTATGCATTGACTTTCATAGACTGTTTTTTAAAGGCCATTTTTAGAGGACAAAACGCTGAGACGAGAAGAAGGCTGAACCAACCTTCTCAAACACAAAGAGTGTGCACACAGTACAAGGCTTAGGAGGAAGGCTTTTTCTTTCCCGAAGATATGCCGCATAACCGCATTCTTATCACACAGCTCTGTCTATACATTGGGGCATATCTCTACAGCAATGTCTCATTACGACACTAGGAAACACTTTTTAATTTAGATGTAAAATCAGTAATTTAGAATACCAATATGTTATTTATCCACGATCATTTTTTTTCCAGAGGTTATTTTAAAGGAAAAAAAAAATTCCATTCAACAAGTTTCATTTGACTTTTACTTATCGTTGAATACACATGAAATGTGCTTTCAATGCATAAAAATCACAGTGGATAGCAGCAAAGGACTTGGGGGAAATTAAGGAGAATTTGATCATTCACATTGTGATTAATCTGCACATTGATGAAAGATAGCTATTTCACACTTCTAAAAATAAACTTGAGATCATTCTTTCAACAAAACAAAACAAGAAAAAAAGCCTCCCAAAATACACAAAACCCCCCAAAACAAACATAAATCCAAATGCATTACTTTTCTTTTACAGACAAAAATGAAATATTTTTATGGCAGCAAAAGATTTTGATAATAATGAAAGTCTGTAAACTGTAATTCAATCTCTTTTTGTTGTTGTTGTTCCCAAAGTGCAAGATGCAAGATTCCCGTAAGCTTTCAGTAGTGCTTTTCCTGTAAATAATCCTTCATTTTGTTTGGCAAAGGCAGTTTTTGAATCAGGTCTATTCTGGTGTACTGACGTATTACAAAGCGACACAGGTACTGTAAAGAGCGCACCTGCATAAACCGGGACACTGGATTTGTCAGTCTCACTGGGTAAGTTGCAGATCCTGGCAGCCGGGATCTCGAATAGCAGAAAGCTCCATTTTCAGAGTCCCTGATTGAATGTTCAATTAAGTCAACTATAGATGTATGTCCCTCCACATCTGGCTGTTCATAAAAACTAAACCTACCATTTGAGTGTTCAATTCTAGTGTGAAGAGTTTTTCCATGGGAACGAAAACTCAAACTTAAAAGATAACGATCATCAGAACTATCTCGAACGAGAAACGAGCCATCAGGCACATTAGCTAATTTTCCCTCTGCCTCCCAGCGTGTAATGGGGCCCCAGTACCATCCTTGTTTTGCAAGCTTTTTCAGTTCTTCTGTGAGGCTTGTCACAACCATAGGACCACTGTTCTGTACAGAGTCATAAACTCTTCCAACTCCTGGGGCAGTGTTAGGATCAAAATTCAAATGGCAGCGCATACTTTCAGCCACATGGGCATCTGTGCCATTTAATCCATTGAAGTTCCTTTGGATTTGATTATTCTGCATTGGAGGTAGCAAAGGTGAGAGTGGAGGGACATCGCTATGATTAACTCTTGGGCTTTGCAACATGACTCCTGTGGTACCAATCAACAAACCATTCATTGTCTGGTCCACAAAGATATCCGGTGCAACGACTACGTCCTGATCCACTTGGCTCTCATCTTCATGGAAAGCATTTCCCCCCACTTGAGAAGAAACAGTCGAAACTTCCATGGGTGAGGAACTATCCAGACAGTAACTACGTGATCCTTCCAAAGGATACATTCCCTCATCTAAAGGCACAGTATACTGAATGTAGTCCTGAGGCATTAATCCAATAACTACAGGCACATGTTCATCAATATGAAGATGCAAGTCCCCGTTCTGAGATTCCGTATTTTTTAATGCATTGGTTTGTTCCTGGAACACATTTTCTGACTGCAAGTCATGGAAGTCCTTTCGAACACCATTCAGTGCTGGACTTGGATTAGAGGAATGGACCAAGGCCTTGACTTTCACTTCCATTTTGATGCAAGTCTCTTCTGAATTTGTAGGTCGAAGTGGCCACGGAGTTGGGCTGTAATGGTGATTACGGAGGGAAGTGGATCTCAGAGGTCTTTGAGCTCGCACATCTTTGAAGGTTATTGGAGCAGATGAGGAAGAAAATGTGTCATCATCTGCAGAGCTTACAGATGGTGTGCTGCCTTTGCCTTTCTGTTTTTGTTTTGCTGAAAGCCTCCTTTTTAACGTACCCATTAAACTTTCACTTTTTGATCTATTTTTGCCTCCTTTTTCATCTTCACTATTGACTTCACAGCTAGCCAAATCTTTACCATAGCAGCTGCCAAACAAGGAGTCATCTTTTCCAAATTCACTTAATGATGGCTGCTGAACCACTACAAAGTCACTTTCATCTTTACTTTTATTTAAGTTAAAGGACTTGCGAATTGTTTTGAGACTAATTTTCTTCATTATGACAAGTTACCAAATCTGGCTGATCAGCAGTGCTTGCGGTGATGTAGCCCTAACACACGAAGAGCAGCTTCTGCTTCATTTATGTGTTTTATCCAGCCTCATTTAACTTCAAGAGCCATTTCCTGGAAAGAAATAAAAAACAATTACATTCACAAAAGAAATATTTCAAACATTATCTATACGGGTGTCCCCCTCTCCAAGCAGAACAGAAATTGCAATACTTTAACAATGGGCATCACATAAAAGTAAAAATAGGGAGATGACTTGGAAACAATCAGGCTCAAAAAATGAAACTCCTACATCAGCCTTGGAGATTTCCACAACTTCATTCTGCTTTCAGCTCAGGTAATTTTTGAAACATCCACACACCTCATATTACACTCACAGGAACATATATTTAATGCATTTATATGTAATTTTCAAACACATAAACACTCCTCTCTTTCCAAAGGCTCCTAAAAATCCCCACACAAGTAACTACAGAAAATAAAACTACAGAAAACAATCTAATCAACAGAATTCCTACATGCAGGTTAAACTGTGACTGGTCCTAAAAACATGGTCTTATAAGGTTATACTTTTTCTACACAAGAAAGTTGAGTAATATTTAGAAGGTTCCATATTTATAGGAAAACTAACTGTAGTGAAAATACAGATCACCCTTAACAGCAAAGCAACATACATTTCAGCAAGTCCCCTCCTGAACTTCTGTGAAAGAAAGGATTTCCAATCTGTTTTAGCCACAGAAAACCGAGTCATGGGCTCTTCTTGCCTAAAATTATTAGAGCTCTTCTTCCTCCAGTATTTCTGCCAAGACCTAGGGGACACAGCTGCTTGAGTTCCAGACAACTGCCCCACCCTGGCATCTTGCAGAATCAGGTACCCACAAATTTGATATTTCTAATTCTTTTTATTCTCGATTAAGGTTTGACTGTGTTTTGGGGGGGCTTTGGATGGGCATGTTTTGTTTTGATTTTAGCTAGATCTTCCAAAGTAAACAGCTCTGCAAAGAGAAGGACAAGGCATGAGAAAGAGAAGACAGGGAAGTTGCTACTCACACAGAAGTGGGTACTACAATTAGTAGTAACTGTTATTCCACATACCTCCAAATACATGCGATGTTAGCAGCACAACCTGCAGCAGCAAGCCTGGCTCCAGGCTAAGCATGGCAAGCTGAAGGAGTCTAAGAATCTTTCAAGAAATCTTCCAACCTTGATGGACTGAGGGGAAAGTAAAAGAGCCCTTATATATGCACTTCCCACTTTTCTCCCAGAGTATCACAATATAAGCAAACCAAGACAAACAGTGCAACGGACTGAAATAAGTTTTATCAACTAAACAATACCGTTTTCTTAAATAAGCATTGTAAAATTGCATAAAAGCATGGAGGGACAATGACTACTATAACCAAAAAGCAGTCCACTGCCTATTGCTGCTGCCCAGCCCAACTCCTGTGGTCCTCAAGCACACAAAAGCTAAAGGATCATATCCAAAGCAAGCTAAAAGGCAATGTGAAGCATCTACGGATTCTGAACTTCAAAACACTTTGAAAAACTTTAAGTAAAACTCTGCTGCTGGAGGCATGGACATTGCTCTATAAAAAGCAGAAGTAGTAAAGATTGATTTATTTAAATTGTACCCTAGTCCTATCTTCATCGACCTATTTCAAAGACTGGCTCTGTGTCCTTGTTATAACCTCTGATGTTTCCCAAGTCCATCTTTAGAGCACAATCAGATCTTTACATTTCATTTTCTTAATTACCAAACTAAATAACACTTTTCTTTCTTTCAATAGGGAGAAACTAAAAGGTTTCTCCAGTCTCTAAACTGATTCACTTTCTACCAGCAAAGAACAAACATGACCAAAACACTTCCTAGACAAAAGCCTAAGAATCAATTACTTGCTATAAATCAGTATTAAGACTTAACCAGAACCAATATTTTATGACATGTTCACTAGTTACTTTCCACTTTTAACATGATACCTGTTGTATCAGGAGTCACGAAATACTAAAACACCATCCTCCAATGACACAATGTGAACACAAATGTGAGTTATGGGTATGAATTTTCACAGGTTAAAACACTATGTTTACTTTCCTACAAGTGAAGGTAAAGGGAGATTTACATGTCAATTAAAAGGAGACTGAAAATGTCATTGACTTTCTAATCCTAAACCATTTGGATTTTGCCACCTTTCCAATTTGCAGAACTCTTTTTGTCATATGTAACCAAATTAACCTACAAAATGAGTGAAAATTACAACCTCAGGATTGCATTACTTCTCCTAAACTAACAAAGTCAGAACATTGATTCATTTGATAAAATTAACTTTGCTTTTGTGTATGTAGTACCAGAAGCCTGGGAACTATCACATTAGCTCCACCTGTGAAATCCAATGCTCTCCAACTGCTTCTGACATCCACAAGCTGATATTATTTTCACTTTTCCAGAAATCTCCCTCCCTCCTTGTGTGGAAGGTACTGTCTGCAGATACCAATCTCATCACTCTTATGACCAGTACCAGGACTCAAGGAAACATCAGGAAGGTGAATTAGGGGATATTTAGTTTGGATACCCAGAAAAGGTTTTTCACACTGAGGGTGGCTGGGTACAGGCACAGGCTCTCCAGGGAAGTGGTCAGAGTACAAAGCCTGACAGAGTTCAAGAAGTGTCTGGACAATGCTCTTAAGCACATGATGTGATTCTTGGGCTGTCCAGCACAGAGCAGGAGCTGGACTCAATTACTGTGATGGGTCCCTTCCAATGCAGTATATTCTGGATTCTATAAAATGGATGGTTTATTAGTTGTATTCTTGTAAAAACTCATGCCAAAATGTAAGAAAGGTTTGATAATAAACTGTAAAGCACATAAACAACACACATCTATCCAGAAGCCCAGTTCACTCATTCATGAGAAGATGATAAAAATCTAGTGAGAGTCCAGGTCAAAGCTCTTCAAAGTAAACCGAACACACTCACATTGTGAGAGCAAGTCTCTAAATAAGTTGTCCATATGAGACCTGCCCTATGATGCCTCCTACACATATTTTATCCAGGGTGGGAGAAAACAAATACACCTTGAAGTCAGATACCCAAATTGATCCCAATACATCTCCTTCTTTGCACATACTTAAAGAGCACCAGCTAATTCTGCATTGCATATCAATGTTTTTAAAAACACTATATAGGCAGCCTTCAATAGATGATACATTCATATGTTTGCAAGTGTAGAATTCATTGCAGTCTTAATCTAATAGAGCTGGAGTTGAAGAGGCCAGGCATACACTCCTTCCTGGAATACATTAAAATGAATTATGCAACTTCACAACCCTCAGCACAGCAACAGCTTCGCTAGTGCTTTGCACGAATTACAGCGTGACTGAAGCTTCCCACCGATGTGCTCTTCCAGTGCCACCTGCTGTACAGTGAATTAGACAGCCTAACAGGAGACAACTCTAGAAATTCTTCTGGCAGATATTTGCAACTATAAACAGACTCGGACTCCACCAATGTATTCCCAAAGCCTGGTGACTGTATGTGCAGAAACACCTGGAACACACAGACTGATAATGAGAGAGTAATCGAATCCAGAAAGAAATGAGATCTTAACGGACAGAATAATGTGGATTAATGAAATTCAAACTTAGGAACTTTCATACAAATTCTGCATCTCAGAATTTTTAATAGTACACAAGTTAACAAAATACAAGCCAAGTCTCTGGATGAAAACTACCAAATTACTACCCAGTAAACACCATGTCCCCTTTTGCACATAAAAATATGTGCAATGAAATGCAAAAAATATGTGTAATGAAAACTAAATTTGTACACCTCACTTGGAGGAAGAGCAACATTTCACATACAAATGTGAAATCCCTAGTGAACATAATTAGGGCTAAAAGTTTACTTTACAGGCTGCTTCTTAGTAACCTGAAAAGCAGGTCATGCAATGGTATATTAATTATTATGGTGGCCAACACTGATGTATGAAAAATTATGGAAGTTTTAAATATATATCAATTATTGCAAATCCAGTTTGCATATTCCAATATTTCAGAGTAGTTTCAGTTTGATGGTACAAAATGGTTTCAGTAGATTGGAATCACATAGCTAACTCTAAGCAGTGTCTGCAAAAGTACACCAACAAAAAAGTTTGATTATACTGTCTTTATTAATTTCTGATCTTTTTCACACTTGTATGTTAGGCATACTCATTTCCCAAGACAAATACTATAAACAATGCTGCCAAAATACACTATAATAGAAATAAACCAGGAATAACTTTAAGGAGTTAGGACAGAAAACATCATACTGGAAACATACAGCAAAATACAACTCATATTTGAACAAAGAATTGTCCTAAAAAAAGTTTAATTTAAAAGTCATCAGAAAAATGACTTTAAATTATTAGTCAATGTTACTTCAGAAAACTTTCCTAAAATAAATGTTAATCTGCTTATTTATTTCCATAAAGTGAAACAGTTGAGCATTGATTTTTTTAGCCCACATCATCCTGCATCATTCCTGAGAAGTCTGTCTTTCACTTAGAAATTTATAATCTTTATTCTTCTACTGGATCATCATAAGACTTATGTCATTTACAATTTCAATTTATCGAATTTTAGCAAAATTACTCATATGAGGAAAATATCTAAAAATACCTCAAAAATGAAAAGTTTCTGCATTCCTGGGCATGACAACCACTAGGGTCTCATTACTGTCAGATAATGAAGCCTATTCTAATCTGCAGAAGTATAAGTTCTCATTTCCCTGCTTTCCCCAAATTGTCACTGAAATATAGTCACACATTCTTTGGAAGAACGTGTCAAAAACAGCATCTTAAGGAAATGCAGATTTCAAGTGCTGTTTTTTGAAAATTCTTAAGTGTCTACATTTTCTCCAAAGTTACTAAATCTATTAATATGAATTATTAAGAAGTTGGTCTCCATACCCATTCCCATGAACTTGACTTCAATAGTGAAGTCTGTATCACTGCAAGTTTTTCTTCAAACCTGTAAACAAAATACTGACTCGAGGTATTTCCTGCTATGTACTTAAAAGTTTCAAGCTATATGGGTATAAAAACTACACACTAAATACTCATTAAGTAAAGAGAGATTCAAACACCTTCAAACACCATTAGTTTCATAAATACTACAAGGCAGTCTTTGGCTTTTTCTCTATACATGCCATAAGCACACTGAAGATGGTGAGGTTTTTTTCCCTTCACTGATCTTCAAGTAAATTCCTACATTATACTTCTTTTCAGTAAGAAGAATCTTTAAATAAAGTACTCTAAATTCCATTGCATACTCTTATACCTTGAAAACAAGAAAAAAAGGTAAATGGTTTTAGTAGTGGCTCCCTCGCTAATGGATGAACACTCCCCGAATATGATCACAAATTCTATAAAAACCCTTCTGACTTGCATACCTGCCTTCCTAGCGAGCTCAAGGCTCAGATGTACAACTTCACATAAAATTGGAACAAGGGAAAAACACATGAGAAGCTCATCTAACAGTACATTACACTTATAACAATTCGAGAGTACTTAAAGCCTCCTATTTTTACGCTAACTAATCAAACACCTGAACCATGAGTTATTCACCACAAATTTAAACTTCTACCCTCTATGATTGGAGCAGCTGAGGAAAATACAGTCAATCTCTCTACAGGGCAATGTAAATGAACAGGTTTTATACAGATTATAATTTAAAAGCAACCAACCAACAGTAAGTTGTGTCATTTAGTCATATCATCTCTCTTTTTTTTCTTTCCTCCTTTTACAGAACTTAAACATAAAACAGTCCGTGTGCACTACTGTTCCAACACAGGATAGGGTAACCCTAATCACTACCAACCTTCAGCAGAGAATAACCAAGGTACACCTTTGGTAATACACAGAAAAGTGGGGTAAATTAATAATGAAAACTTGACACAATGAAATTTTTCTTTGTCACTTCTGATTATGGGAATTAAAAGTATGTAAAACCAGAAACAAAGCCACTGGAAAAGCCAAAATACCTTGACTTCTTTTTCCTGGCCTGCTGTTGAAAAAGAATGCCCTTTAAGATTTAGATTTCCTTGATTTTTTTTTCATTTTCTTTTTTTTAACAGTATTTAATCCATGAGTGCTTGCAGTAGGTCCTGTTCTTTCCCATATTTGGTTGCAGAATGGAATATTTCTATCTGATTGGTGATTTTCCTCTGGGGAGTAACTGAAGGGTGTTAAATGGCATCTCTATTATGGTTCGTACGAGTATATACAAACTTGTAACTATAATAATTTCATCTCTACAACAGCCAAACCCAGTTACTAATATTAACAGACCTCAGCCAAGGTTACATCTCTGTCACCCAAGGATGGCTGGCTGGGATCTGTATCTGCTCTCCAGCTACCATGGGCACACTAACGTAGGGATGTTTAACTGAAGTCAGCACCAGCTGGTATCAAGAACACACAAAACATCATGACACCAGAGCTGCTGTTGGAGGAGGAAACTCCAGGGAATCTGGGTGGATGACAGCCAGAAACCACTTGAGCCATTCCTGCTAGATCTCTCACAAACTGAGAATCAACACCCAAATAGGGAAATAAACAGACTGTACTTTGCATACATTTTTTAAAAGACAACACAAGTACCACCTTTCATCACTTTCTTTTAAGCAAATATATTATAATAAACCATACTGCTAACAAATTGTTTCAAGAATGTGGAAAAATTACCAGGAAAATGAAACCACAATTTGGCTCTAAGACCCCGAATAACAGTGAGGGGAAAAAGGAGCAAAAAAACCAAAAAATAACCCAGCAGTTCTATGTATCCCAAGGTGCTGAAAAAGAGAAAAGAACATTTTTGATGACTCAAATGGGAGAAGTCACTAAAGAAACCTGATGTGTTCACATGTTTCACTGCAGGAAATCCCATCCATTGATTCCAAATAAACTTTTGCTTTTAGTTTTCACATAGCTGTGCAGAAGCAGATGAAGAGTGAGAATAATGCTCAGTCAGGCTCTGTTTTCATTTCTTACTATTTTACCAGAATGCAGCAGCCAGCCTTGTAGCAGACTGTCTGTCAGCAAAAATTAAGTAGTTTCATAAGCAAAGGTTTGACTTCCTGGGAGATAATGCATGAGAATTCCTTTCCAACTAAGGGTCCATCCCCCACTCCATCCTGACAGAAGATTACACCAAAATGTTTCCGCTTCATTGTAAGGTATGGGGTAGCCTCAGCTTGATAATGAGGATTTATGGTTATCCAAGACATATATGCAATCCTCTTAAACCATAACACAGTTATGTTAGGAGTCTGAAAATCTGCAAAACTATAATGCTCTACAAACCAGTATTTCATTTTACAATACAGACCAACATCACATTCTGTAAAAGGAATCAATTTTGAAACATTTTTGCTCTAATATGGCAAGGAACAGATTCTGTGCCTACGTATTTGAGACCAACATAAGTGTTTGAAATTAATATCATGAAAATGAAAGGAAGAACAGGAAAAACGGAGTAAAAACAAAATAAAATTGCATTTCTGCACTTATATTCATTGAGAAGTATGCATAAATGTCTAAATGCTGAATGTTGAAAAGAACATAATATATAATTATATGGGTGCAGGTAGTAAAACCCAATGCAGTTTGGTTTCTGAATCCTCAATTATGCATTTCCAAACATAATTTTAGAAATGCTATCCATCCATTCAAAGCATACGCCAAAAAGACAGAAATAATAAAGCAGACCATTCTCTCAAATTGATTTTTTGCGGTCAGCAATAATCTGACCACTCTTCATGTTAGTGTCAAAATAATATAATTGTGAGAAACACTTTCCCAGCCCTTCCCAAAAAAAGAAAGAAAACCCTCAGCAGACATGCAGGAGCTAAATAGGACCACTTCACGTTGACTTATATCAATTTTGGTTTCGCTTTCAAAGTCCAGGCTGCTGTTTCTACAGCAAGCACAGAAACACTGTTACTGTGTACAGCTTCCAAAACATGAACCAAGACAGCTGAAAAGGGCCTGCTGCAAAAAAAATATTTTGACAAGGAGACATTAAACAGGTACCGTGAATGATCTTTTCCTACTGTGCTATCAGAACAGACATTCAACTTCTCAGGCCAAACATCTGTCACCAAAGAACTCCACAGTACGAAGGGCACGTACCAAATGGGCAATACAGAAATCCACCACTCAGTTAACACCCAATGCTACATTACACATTTGTTTCCTGCTTCCAGGGGAAAAAAATCACTAGGAAAAAAAAAGAGAAGACATTCCAAGGAGAAAGAGGAAAATACAGGAAAAGTAATAGAAATAGAAACCTCGTACTATATGGTACCAATACAGAGATGATAATTCTAGGAGGTATTGAAAAACATCTGGAGGACAACTCAGTCATTGGTCACAGCCAGAACACTGTGTCATGAGAGGAAAGTCCTGCTTGTCAAATCTGATTTCCCTTTATGACAAGGTAACCCACCTAGGTGATCAAAGGAAGCAAACTGACATTATCCTTTTGGATTTCAGTACTTTTTGGTACTGTCACAGGATCCTTCTGGACAAAACGTCCAGCACACAGCTGGATAAACACAGCATGGGATTGGTGAGCAGCTGGCTCACGAGTTGGGCACAAAGGGTTGTAGTCAATAGGGTGACATCAGACTGTGACCTCTCACCAGTGGGGCTCTGCAGGGCTCCATCCTCAGCCCTGTGCTTCTTTCAACATCTTTATAAATGACTTGGACACAGAACTGGAAGAGATACTGAGCAAGTTTGCAGATGACACAAAATTGGGAGGAGCAGAGAGGTCCTGCAGAGAGACCTTGACAAGTTAGAGGGCTGGGCAATCACCAACCATTCAAGTTTAACAAGGGCAAGTGCCCAATTCTGCACCTGGAATGGGGCAATCCCAGATGTAGACAGACTGGGGAATGAGATGCTGCAAAGCAGTGCCAGAGAAAAGGACCTGGGGGTCCAGGTCGATGGCAAGTTGAACCTGAGTCAGCAGTGCCCTGGCAGCCAGGAGGGCCAAGCCTGTCCTGGGGGGCATCAGGCCCAGCATCACCAACTGGGCAAGGGAAGGGATTGTCCCGCTCTGCTCTGAGCTGGGGGAAGCCTCACCCCACCTCGAGTCCCTTCCAACTCAAAATATTCTGTGATTCATGTTTCTATTGAAAATTATAAGGGTTTGTACAGCATCACTACATAGGTCACTATACTACAAATTTTTAAATATTGTAATTCTCCCTAAATTTCAAGTTGTTAATTTGTTATAGTCTTTTTTTTTTTTTTTGCTTCTGCCTGTCCCAGTCACCTGATATGAAAATAAAGACAGAGGAAGTGATTTTAAATTACTATAGCACCAAACAAGCATGACTGATAATTCTGCTTTCTTTGGTGCAACAGGGGATACTCTCTTCTTCAGGAGCAAAAATGAGAAAACAGCCTATCAGGAAAGCTATGAAGTCACATTCACAAGGGAAAAAACAAACCCAAAGCAAACCCCAAAACAAAGTTAAACATAACTTTTAAACACCTCACTTGCCACACTATCTAGCCAACAGGTGGCTTCATAGCCCATGTTTGTAAAACAAGTATCTTCACCAGTAAGTGGTAAACTGCTCACCTTTCCACTTAGATTTGTCATTTATGCTTAACTGACAGACAACCAGGACCATATGTAATTGGTCCTTTATTCCTACAAATAACATCCACCTGGCATCAAAGATATTAAAAAAAAAAAAAAAAATAACATAAGAAAAAAAAAATCTGCACAAATTAGCTCCAGGTAATACAATTCCTTTCAAAATATCCAGATAGAAAAAAAAAAACCCAACCTTTTAAAAAGTATGCCAAAAACATAGTACTTAAATTCTTCAAGCAATAATTCAAATTTAGTAATGTAATGTATTCCAGCAGGAACAAAAGAAACGTTGTTAAACTCTAAAAGAGAAATATATTTTATAGCAATCTGTCTACCAAATACACAAGCTGAAACAAAGGCACCTGAAAAAGCTTTCAGGATAGCAACTGGCTTTATAATTCACTACACAGAAAAAGAGGATTCTGTTTTCTGCCATATGCAGCACAGTCATGTTCTGCAACTGGAGAATGTGTAATTGCAGGAAGACTCATTTTCTGATTTTTCAGCTCTTCTGGAAGGCCCAAGCAAACAGCAATACACTGCAGCCTTACACTGTCTTGTACCATTCTGCCTTGGATCTCATGACTGAAGCTGACTCCAAATTAACCTCCCTGGTACAGTTTTTCATTGAGACTGAATGACCCTTGGAACTTTTATGACCAGGTAGAATCTCCAATGTTTTTACTGCTATCACCCCCACCTGCCTCCATGAGGCCATTTTCAATAAGAATAAAAGCCTTCTTTCCTTAGAAGATAACACTATCCTCTCAATTCAAGCTAAGATGCAGCAATTCTTTATGAGACAGTTAACCCTCAGCATAAATGGAAGGATTAAATGAACTCATTTTTGGTCTGAGGGGAAAGAACACAGTGCCTTGATTAAAGAGAAATCAAAGTGGAAAGATCTTCCACAACATCTGTACAGAGTTCACACATGCAGAGAAATCTCCAAACGTGCTGAGGAGGAAGCAGCTAATAAGCAGTCCCCAGAATCACAGAGAAAAAAGGACTGACCTCTGTTTTGGGACTTCCTTCACTAAATTATCAGAGAAATACAATGTATTTGCTACACAGATGTCACAAAGGTCCTACCATTCCCCTCCAGACCATATAAAAATGTTTACTGTCAATACTGGATACTCCTAACCATGTATCAAGGCATCTAGTTGCCACACAACTCAGATTTGGTAAGTTTTCAACCTGCAGACTCCTGCCTCTATGGCTTTCCTTTTTTTATGCACATTAAATCAGTTCACATCTTTAAGCTCTAACAATGGAAAATTCTAACAGAATACAAACACCAACAACTCATATCATTCATGTGTTCATTGTAAAAGAAAAACAATTTTGTGAAATTATCATAGATTTAATTCAATTTTTTTTAACTAAAGACAGCAACATTTTTCCAAAGCAATAACCAATTGTGTTACTACAATACATACATAACATATTCATAATTTGAAAGTGTATGCATCCTTTCAGTAAAAGTCATTGAAAAGAGAAATAGATATTCAGTGAACTATGAAAGACCTGGGATAAAAAGGCATTGCCTACATTTAAACAATAAGTATATTTAGTCAACCAAGGTCATTCTAATCCCTGCAATAACAACAAATACATAAAATACTGCAATAGAGTGTCTCACATAAAGTAAGAGGCTTGTATTCAAGAAGCCAAGTTCCCTAGTCACTTCCCAAAAGTTCAAGAAAAAAAAAAAAGCTCAAGAGTTAAACTCACATTCAGAGACTATTGTTTGTTTTAGCATTACTTCCCATAGAAAGAAAACTCAACCATGCAAGGTTTCTGTGTATGCCCTGAAGTCCCATGAGGGCTGCCCAACCAAGTTTTATCAAATAAGCAGAAAGGCAGTGTCCCAGCTAAGAGAGTAGGCATGGCAAAAATTCATATATTCCTACATATACAAAAATCCAAGGGCATTTCTAAACACAGGAAAAGCTTTCTCTGGAATGCAAAAGTATTTTGAAAACCAAGGAGAAAAGTGACATGAAACATCTCCATTTCTCAAGAGAGATGATGTTCACATAAACTGTTTCATTGTAACATAAAAATGTTTACCTCTGACCTCAAAGATACCGCCCACATTCACTAGAAGAAAAATTATTTTGTTACTGTGACTGGTTTTTCAATTCTGATCAACTGTTAAAAAGCGAAAGCCTTAGGAGATACTTTTTATATCACTGCATTAAGAAACCAGCAGTGCAAAATATTAAACTTTTTAAAATTATCTGTAAGTTCCACTAACAATTTTACTTTCTTGAAAATTTAAACCATTATCACTAAAATAATCACAATCAACTTCTCTCAGCAAGTAAAATCCTTTGTGCTTTCCCTCTTGAACAGCATAGTGAGAAAAGTCATTTTATATCCTTTATCTGAACCGTTTATATAGGAAACATAGTAGACAATTTTATTAAGGTTCAAACTCAAAGAACTCAGAAGTTGAGAAAAGCCAGAAGAGTTTCCTAACCAATTCTTGTTCGTCTTTCACATGTGGGACAAAAATGTTTACATTAATGCTGCTCTCCAACATCCTTTAAAATGTATAGTCCTACCATTTACTTACAGGACGCCAATTAAACTCAAAATTCCAGACAAAATTATTGACTTCATTAAGGACATTTTTGCAGTCTCTCTGTCCAATAATTAAATGTTAGTGCACAGGCACTCAATGATCTCCTCAACACTTCATGAGTCAGAACACAGGAAGATTAATTTTCACTTTTTTTAAATGGATTCATAAGCTGAATAACATGCACCATCAGGCAAAAAGAAGGTAGCTTAATTCTGAAACCTAAATTTTGAATTCGCATAATGTGGAGTTATGGGGGAAAGGGGTGAGGGCTGCTGGGGTTTTGAGAAAACATCTACCCTACCTAAATCTGAAATCTCCCACACTTCTCTAAGATGGCAGCAGAACCAAACAACAGCAGTGCCAGGAGTTGACTGCAACAGCAAAGTGCTGTGTGCTGCAAGAGATCACTAAAACTTCTTCTGGTCCCTTTTAGAGGTTTGCTGACAATGGAGGAGTACCTCAAACACAGGAGCTTGGGTTTCATTATTCTTTTGAAATATACCAAACCTTTCAGTAAACTTTCTATCACTGTCCTCTAGTCACAATTCAGCTTCCCAACTTCCTTTAAAACTTCACAATTCAGCAGATAATTCACTAAGTTCTTTCAGCCAGTTGTTTTATTTATCAAAGCAGTAAGCAAATGAATAGCCCATGTTACAGCACCAAGATGTATCAGGTAGCAGGATGAGGAGCAGAGAATCCATCAGTGGTATGTAGCTAAAGACGTTAAAAAGATGCAGAAAAAATAAAAGCAAACCACCAAAGTTATGGAGAATGGTAACAAAAAATAAAACAAATCCCCTTCTTCCCTAAAAACAAAAAAGGGGGGGAAAAGTGCAGCAAAACTCAAACCCCTTTCAAGGTTAGTTCTAAACCATTGATTGAAGTGATTGAAGTACAACCTGCAAAGAAAGCAAATTCAGACTAACAAATAGGCCAAGGCCCAGCGTTTAAGTTTTGCATGATACAAGCTCTGAGTTGGCTAAACTGGTGTCACCAGCATGGCACAAAGCATTCTCATAACCCCCACCCCATTCTGCTTGTAACAACAGATCTGACCGAGGCTGATGGCCTGCTTTCCAAAAATACAATTGAAAGCCAAGTACATTTTGACAAACTGTAAAGGTCAGAACTGTAACTACTCTTACCTAAAATAAAAAAAAATCTGGCTTTTGTCTAAGTTAGAATTCTTTTTTTTTTCAGTATCAAAGCATAAGCAGTCCCTCTAAAAATCTACAGGAGCTGCAAGTACTTTGGGCATACTACAACAATCAAGTTCCTTAAAACTTTCATGGACATGTGGATCTTTGTTCTTGAAAATCCTTCACATACAGGGAGCAGCTTAATCAAGGAAGTATCAGAATTTCAGATAATTTTTTTTTTTAACTAAAAGCTCCTCAATAGCCTTTAGTCTTATTTTTTGTATATAAAAGCAGAAGTACTTAGTGTTAAAAGAACAGTATCAGTGGCCGCCCTGTGGTTAACAGCTTTATCTATATTTTTAATACTGTCTATCATCACCCAGAACCATACCACATAAAATTCGGTGGCAACCACTTCTTTTTATGGACATCATGAGAAGTGGAAGCATGATCATAGAATTCCTTTGGATCACATAAGGAGCTTGCACAAATGGAAATCAAACTACAAAGTCTAATTACTTGGGCAGTGGTCCTAGACACCGAGAAAGGAGAGTCTCACTGTGCAGCAACAGTTTCAGATGCAAGATGAATTGGGAGAGAAAGTCAGATGCAGGTTTTCCCTCTCCAGATCAGTTGCTTACTCCACCAGGATGAGAAAAGGCACACTATCTAGATGATTTTCAGCTCTGTTAATCTTCTTCAGAACGGCTTTAGGAGGAGGAATAGAAATCCTTTCACACTACAGAGCAACTGAAAGGCTGGTGTTCAGAGTAGTCCTCATACAGAAAGGACAGAAGTGGAAAATTACCGTGGCTGTCTTACATTCTGAATGAGGGCTCTACCTAGCAAGCTGTTATATCCTATACTTCTACATCACTGGGAAATGCAGCCTGTGAAACCTATATGTGCAAATGACAAGGAAATTTTTAGCTACACACTTTTGTGTTTAATTTCATATTTCACTGCAGATACATTTTGTCCTTCACACAGATGACAGGCCCAATATCCACCTATTATCTATGGTCCTAAATAAATAATAGTGTCAACAATCCACTCACACACACTTGGGAATCCGTTTTAAAGGCAAAGGAGCATTTAGTACGTCCAGTATAAGGAACCCACTCTTACATAGTTGCACCTCAATTCTATTCTGGAACACACATACTATTTAATGAGATACAATTCGACTGAGATTGTCAAATAGTATCAGCTAAAGAAGGATCAGTCTTTCACGGCCAGGAAAAGAGATCCAATCAGTGAAACAGAAAGTAAGGTTTATTTTACAGACAAGCCAGCACAACACAACAAACCAGAAGACAGGGGGTGAAGAGACAGGAACAGAACTTCCTTCTTCCTTCTCCTTATTTAAAGACTGGGGGGATCTTGAGTCAGGTGGTGCCCAAGAGGCAATCATCCTGAGTACCTCTAATTAAACATTCTCCTGGAATATGCTCCAGTAACAGAATCTGTATCAGTCAAGCACCACCAAGCACTATGTGCCCACTGATCCTCCTATGTGTTTGGCCTGGCTGCCCCTCCAAGGTCTTAGGACCCACTGCAGAAAGTAATCCAAACTCTGCATTTAAGAAAATGAGAATGCAAAACACAGTTTATTTAAAATATTTCCCTTCCCAATTTCACTGGCAGGAGGCCCAATAAGAACAGAGTAAATTAATTATCTTCTTTATGGCTTAGAGTCCATCCACACATGGGAAATAGGAGACACGGCTGTGCTTAAAGTACTGTCAAATACACCAGGTAAACACACCTGTAGAGAGAGTATTATCTCCAACTAATCTCAAAAAATTACTTTTACACTTTGTTTCCCCTAAAAAAAGAAGGCGAAACATTACATAAATTTCTAATTTCACCCTTTTAAGTCCAAGGGCGCTTGTAAGAAGGCACATACCCTAACACTGCACAACTTACACACTGACCAGAATAGGAACAGAATTTTGACTGCATAGGCAAAGCTGTTTAGCCATCTTTTTTCATAAAGTCCTGACTTGTCAGAATAAAATCTTTTTACAGGACTAGACCAGTTCTGACAAAACTTAGTCTACATGCAAATTTTATCATTTTGGGTCAAAATGAGAAAGCCTCTTAATTATTCATGATTAAGATCAGGAAATTCTTTTTTACTCCTACACCTACACTCTCATCACCTGCAGACAGAAACAACTCACTACCCCAACCAACAAATCTGATGGTAAATATATTAATGGCAGTTTTTAGACAGACACTGTTTTGTCCTGATGCATACTGGAAGATGGTTGGTTTGGCACTGTCGTGGGTTTTTTTTAAATAATGTTGCCAGTAGCAGGAAATCATTTTACACTTAGCCATAAACTATCTGATTTTGCTAATATTCTGTCCTAACTCAACAAAGATTAATTAACTGTGAGCGGCCATTTAACTCAATGGGACTCCTCACTGTACATTGTATTCAGCTTGCACATGAAAAAATTGGGCCTTACACTGAGCAACTTCACATCAGTGTATAAATTGTTACATACAGACAGGATCAAAGATAAAATTTTCACTGTCTGTATGAAGTAATGTGCTCTATCAGATTTACACCTTAAGATAGCTATCTCCAGAGCAAGGTCAAATTTCTGCAGAGCCAGGAGTATCGAAGCCTGGCTGCAAAAGCTAGCTAAGCTTCAAAGTTCAACCATGAATAAAAGAGTCATGTCCAGGCACACTGACTTTCTTTCCTCCAGTTCTGACATTTAAAGACACACTATAAATAAAATGAAGGAAAAAAAGTATTAGCCAAATTAAAAAGAAAAAAAAAGACAATCAAGGGGATACATACTTTTCAATGCTGATACATAGAAATTAAGTTCTTTTTTTTCTCCCCTGTCAAACAACATTTAAAACACTGCATATTCCAAAAGCACTTATTTTTGTAATACACAGAATATACGAGTCAGTACTGATATAACAACTTCAATTCACTGTCTTCTGATCATCACCGGATTAGACAACAGCTCAGATAAGTGCTATTGGTGAATAGAGACTTTCCCTGCAGTAAGGGACCACAGAATATTTACGTTCACTGCAAGTATTTTCCCAAGTAACCGGATTTTTTGCACAAAATAATGCCAAAGGCTAATGGCTAGTATTTTATTACCTCTCAGCATTACTTACTACTATTAACCAGCAGCTCTTTTCCTTTCAAAAGCCAAAAAGGGGAAGAAAGTCAATGTTTCAGTGTGCATTGATCAGCACTGGTTTTGCCTCTTTTCTGCTGCAGAGAGAACAGAGAGGGGAAGGAATAAAAAAGCCACTAGGCACCTACCTTACACAGGCTGAGACTTAAGCTCTTATACACACCTTAGTGACTCGTAGGTCTGAATGCACAAACCAACTATTCTAGAGCCAGTCTCCTCAGGCTGACCAAAATTCCACCTTGGAAAACTTCCCCAGCACAAGTTTCACCCAAACCAGTATCCCTGCACAAACAGCTTCTGTTAGTGAATCTGGCGAGAATTCCTTACTCGCCCAGTTCCCACCAGCTCCTGAAAGAACATCCATCTGAAAAGCTGCCTACCCTGTTTTTGGAGTACAGCTTCCACGGAGCTCATCCTAGAAGGCACACCTCCTGTAATCAAAAACCTCTGCCCTGCTGACACTTGTCTCTGTTTCTCTATTTGATTAAAACTCCTAATCTGATACCTGATTACTAACCCAAAGCGATTCCAAGGGTATTAAAACCCATTACTGATGTCAAAAACCAGTCAAAACTACAGCTTGTAACTGCCCAGTCCTGCAGCACTTGCTGAGGTGAAGCCAGGAGAGACAGAATTCCTGAAATCAGAAGGAACAAAAAGAGAAGGCAAGCTTGACCACTGTATCATGGGACCAAAAAGAAACATTTGGAGTAGCCTACTATGTTCTCAACCTATTTGAGGAATGCAGACTGCTTTGGAGAAGGAAAAACAATCACCTACTCAAGACTCCTACAAGCTACTGTTTTAGCACATTTACCAGAAAACGTCAAGATTAATTAAGAATAAAACTACTCAAGAAAAAACAGATCACACACTGTAAAACCAAGTCTGACTGGAATCTCATTTCCAACAATGTTTTCAAAAGTAGCACTCTATGTACTGTTTTAAGCAATACAGAATATCCTTGAGGAAAAATGCAGATTTAAAAACTTTGGGAATCTCAAATGCTAAAATTAATCACTTTATCTCCTAGCTGCATTCACCATATGAATTCAAGACCATAAAAACCCATCACAACTGCTCTTACAGGTCAGTATCATATACATCCAAGTTAAATGACACAAGTACAGCTGCTGATTATACAGTGCACTAAAAAGCAAAGAACAATACCATATATGTGTGCGATTTACTAAATAATATGCACAGCTCATTTTCATGGTTTAAATTTTTAACTTCACACCATTTAAACTCTCAGAAAAAAATTACTAATATCTACTATCTATACCTTCACTTGCAGAGAAAATGGCTCCCATCCAAAACTATTTTACAGCAGTTTACAGCAAGATTAATTGGTGTTTACAACAAAAACTCGCTCACTTTACAAATCTAAGATTTTTTTAAATTGCCAACTTATTGCACTTGGCAGATTACAAAAAGAGTGTTTCCCAGAAGACAGAGCATGAGAGGCTATGTGCATGAAATATACAAAAAAGGAAGCAATGTTAGGGGAGCAGCACCTGGACAAAAATATCTATATACAGCATTCTATGCTTGACTTTACCTGCAAGAAAGATTTTTTTCATATTCCTTCAATGGAGTTTAAAGTCAGAGGCAGAACAAGTCAGCCACTCTATTGACATCCATGCTAAACAAACACCTATATTTAACTTGCATAGTTTTCTTGGTGAAGCAGCAACCAAGAAAGAATTTTTTAGGTAACATGTGGCCTCATAAATGAGGCCAACTGAGTTCCTCAGAGTCCAAGGTGTTATGTGAATGGTTAAGGAGGCAGAAAGGGATCAATAGTTTTCAAAGTATTTTATCTTAATATTTTCCAGAAAATAATTTAATGAGAGATAACAGTTTAATTAACTGTTTAAAAATTAAAAATATGCAAAGATAGGTTCTTAAATCCACATTACAGACTAATGAAGAGCAGTTAGATTTGCAAAGCCAAACACCTCAAAGCCTTCTGAAATTGTCTGGAGTTCAAAATACTTGCTATTTGCATGCCTGTACATGACAAAAGAAGACCACAAAAACTACCAAAACAAAATATCCAGAGCAACTTTTATTTAAGTGAGCTTAAGCACTTGAAGAGCTAAATTTCTAATGCTTTGATCTGAAAATTTTGATTCTCAAAATAAGTAGACTAAGCCAGATTTTGCTTCACGTTGCCTATTCAAATTCAGTCTGTGTAGACTCCAGCAAAATTTGTGTACCCTTTTTCATAACCCTGATGTATCAGACAACACTTTACATACAGTCAGCTTTCCATTTTCATCCAGGGCAATAATTATAGGCCAGTTTGCTTTCAGTTTGGTTTTATTCACCAGGAGAGGCTGAAGTAGGTGACAGGTTTTTCCTCCAACAGCTTTTTCAATTCAGCTACGGGGGAAAAACCTTCTGCAACAAAAAACCCCAAAGTTTCTAAATCTTTATTTCAAAAATAGTGTAACTAACTATTTTTAACACAGAAATTTATTCAACTTGCATAGTACAGTGTTTTTATTCAGAAATCAATTATTTCAAGAGGAAAAAGTAAAACAATAATAAAAGACGGAATGTACTGTGTACCATAAATTTTTTTATTCTGTGGTATCAAAAATATATTTGAGTGGTATGAATCTGCTTTTTAATCCTACACAATAAATATCCCATTACAAGCACAATCATCTTCCTTTCTACAAAAACATACTGTTGGATGTAACTTGACATCTGAAATCATCAAGAATGATTTTTAAAAACGTTTTTCTTAAAGGATACTTCCTTCTCTACTACTACAAATTTATTGGGAGGGTCCAGGACAAAGGTGGTAAGACCTTGGGACCTTTGTCTTCTGAAGACTGATATTTATTTCCAGAAAATCAGATGTGCAACAGAACAGAATGCAAACAAATTTTAGAATAAACATAAGGACAAGGAACATTGCAGATATAATTATTTCTTTTCTGGAAAATAAAAAGCATAGAAAAGAGTTCTTAAAGTTCTGTGTTTGCTCTCAGTTTAATACTTTACAGCACAAAATATGCAGTTACATGGTGTAAGATATCTATCCCGATTCTGTTTTTCCTTCTACCCAATTTATATTCAAGCCATTTTAGCATCTGCATTACATTCCCTTTTATACTATTTGTATCTTATTTTCCTCCTTGGAGCATCAGAACTGCTTGAACCACCCTCTCTAATTTGTTGCTAACATACATTAAAGCCCTATCAACAAAACAGTGAGGCACACACCAGCTGAGGACAGCCTCCTTCCTATTTTATGTTATTGCATTGTACTACCCAAACACTGCTAAACTAGTGCTGTGTAGGCCCAAGGGGGCCGTAAAGAAAGAGAAAAAAAGGCACTTGAGTTAGGGATTACCCTGGACTATGCCCCCAGTTTTGCCAGCAATAGCATAGTAAATATGTAGTGAACTCAGGGCAGCGCTACCAAATGAAGTCCTGCAACTGTTCATGTTCGAATTACTGTAAGACTATAAAAAAAAATTAATAAGAAAGAGCAGAAATAATTAACTTGCTTTGTACAAAACTTTTTGTTAAGAGTTCACTCTCACTCTACCAATTAATTATGCTAAGGAGAGTCAGAAGTTGTAATCTACTCACAGAACAGTAAGAACCAGTTACCATTTCTTCAAACCATCCCTCTCCAAGAGTAAGCCAAGGTTACTGACCAACTTCACAATCTAGGATTAAAGAAGTTAATAGCATAGTGTAAATTAACACACAACTGGTTTTTAGATTTCAGAGCGTCAAGTTTTTATGAAACTTAGAATTATCCATCACATCTCCTGAATCCATGCAAACACTTTGATGCTGCAACACATGCAGTACATTAAAGTGATGCTCATGGAACCCCTGGAAACAACACAGAGCTTCTCCCTAACTACTCCATACCCTTGCAGCTATCCAGAGATTTGGCTAATGTGGGCATGTCTGCATAACAATACTCTGTTATTACTTAAATTTTTAAGTATTAAGACTTAATTTCATTAGATTTTAACTTTAAAAAAATCTACTTAAATCTCAAAAGTTGGGATATAGGGAATGCATCCCTGACTAAGCACACAAGAGGTGAACCTGTTTCAAGTAAAAGCTCAGTTCCAAGCACAGAGCAATGACAAAACTCCAAGAAATATTGAATAGGAAGTGAAACTCCCTTCAAGTACTGTTTAACAAATCAAAAAAGTAAGCATTTTGAAAAAGCTGAAATTGTCTTTCTTAAGTTACACATAAAACTGTGAGTTATGACTACTGTCTTATTGCAGAAGACTCAAAAAATACCTACACATTCTCTAGTTGTTGAGAGTCTTCCAGCCAAACTAAGTAATTTATTTCATAATCGCACCGAAGCTTCCATATTTTCTACAATCCAAAGATGTATCTATGTATGTATGTATCTATCTTTGTTTGTTTGTTATCACAAACAAAAACTAGAAACAGAACCAGTTCTGTTTTTTTCCACCCAGAGCAGAAATGCAGATGCATTATTCCTTGAGTACTTGTGCAGACAGCAACTCTCCAAGACAGGAGGCCTGCAGCAGGCATTTTTTAACTACAGGTGTATTGAGAGGACAGACATGGCATAAACATTCTTGGTCTGTAGGAAAGAGTGGTTGGGCCCTCACAGTGAAAGGACACAAGAATTTTTTAAGGGGAAGTCACTTTTCCTGACTAAAGCATATTCTACTACCAACTTCTTTAATGCAGTAACCTACTCCACATGAAAAAAAAACCCACTGTGTTCCAAACTAAGACTATTTTGAAAACATAGGAAGAAAAATAAAGAGGACAGAAAGACATAGTCAAAGTACCCTCACATCACAGAAGCATTATCCTCTGCATCTCTCAAAAACCCGTTGTTTTGCAAAGGCTTTTTCATGAGCAAACGGGTTGGCTACTTGTTTTCTAAGTGACATCTTTACGGAAAGAGAGTGTAAAAAGCAGCTCGAAGAACAATGAAAGCGGGTAAAGTTTGCGGTAATGCTTTTGTTAAAGTCAAGTTCTTAAGTGTTGCCTGTCACAGAAAGGAGCCTCTCTCGCTCGCCCCTTCGGGAGCCCTTGGCGCACCCTCACCTCGCAACAACCCGGGGCTCCTCCACCGCTCAAACCCCGACCCCGGCTGCCCAAATCGCCACCTCCGGACACCCGCCCCGCCGGAGACGGGGACATACAAACCTCAAGTGAAGGCGGGTGGGTTTCACGGCAGGGTAAAGGGAAATCAGCCCAATTCCGCCGCCCCACACAATGGCACCAGTAGGTGCGGGGTGCATTCGGGCAGCAGCCCAGGGTAGGAGCACGGGAGCCCGGCGGGCCCCCCTGCCGCCACTGGCAGGGACGAGAGGCTGGCCTGGACCCCTCCTGTCACGGCGGGGGCTGGGCAGCGCCTCGCCGGCCCGGGCCCGACACTGCTTCCCTCCCGCCCGCCCGGCCGCCTCGCAGGCCGCGCCGCGGCCCCGGTGCCTCCGCAGGGCCTGGCACCGCCGCGGGCTCGGGGAGCCCAGCAAACAAAGGGAGCGGAGGCCGGGGCCGCGGCCCGGGAAGAGGGCGGCGGGCAAGTGGCGAACCGCACCGGCCCAATCCACTGGCTCCCCCTGCACCGCACCAGCCCTCCGCGCCCGGCGGTGAGGGCAGGGGGGAGCCGGGCCGCGGTGCGCCGTTGCCCCGGGGACGCTCACCCAGCGGAGGCCGCGGTGTCCCGCTCCCGGCGCGGGCCTCTTCCCGGGCACCTCAGCGGTGCGGCCCGGCCTCCGCCGGCTCCCGGGCTCGGCGGGGAGCAGCCTCCGGGGGTGGCGGAGCGGCACTCACCGAGGAGGAGGAGAAGGAGGAGCTGGCTCTGCTGTTGCTTTCGCGGGGCCCGGCCCGGCTTCGGCTCTGGCTCCCTCCCTCGCCGTGCCGCCGCCTCCCTGTTCCTGGCGCCGCCGCCGCCGCTTCCTCCGCCTCCTCTGCCCCCACCCCTCCGTCCTCGGAGGGGCGCACTGGGGCGACGAGCCCGCGATGGCCGCCGCCTGCCGCAGGCACGGCTACGGCTGCGGCTGCGGCGCCCGCGCACAGCCCGGCGGCGGCAGGAGGGCCGCGGGCATCCCGGCTCCGTCCTCCGCCCGCCCGGCCGCCCCCGCCGCCCGGCGAACTCCACCAGCCCCCTGCGGCGCGTCTGCCCCGCAGAAACCGGGCCCCTTCCCTTACTCGGGTCCGGGCACCTCGCCCCGGGCTCGTTCCCGCTTGGCGGCCGCGGGAAACCCGCGGGGGGCGGCCGGGAGCCGCGCTGGAATGGAGGCAGTGAGGCGGTCTGGCTTTGTTAGCCCCGGCCCTTTCCTCTCTCCCCCACGCGCTCCGGTGTGTTACCGCTCCGCTGGGCGACAGGAGCTCCTCAACCAAGTCCACAGGGAGCTGCCTCCCCTATTCCTTCTGGCGGGGGCAGCCCCTCCCTGGCAGCGCCCGGCCAGAGGGGTCCCTCAGCCGCCCCCGCTGCCCCGCCGGCCACGGGCGCTCCCCGCCAGGCCCGCTTGCGCTGGAGAGGGAGCGGGAGAAGGAGGGAGGTGATTTCTCCTCCGCTTCACCTTCTCTCACACCTCTCTTGGCGTGAAAGCGACGCGCCAGAACAGGCATTGCTTTTGTGTTCAACTCTGTTTCACAGATCTCCTCGAGAAAAGTGACACTAAACTTCAGGCATATAACAGCTGTGCTGCAGCAACTTCAGCCAAGCAGACTGCTTTGATTGCTTGTTCTCTGGTCTCTTTTTAAAAATAAAATGCTAGCTCGAGAGCAAGAAAACAATTCTTAATTTAGGATGTGTGAGACTGATGGAAGTGACTAGCAGGGTGCGAAGGTTTAAAATCTATGGACGATACGGCTCTTAAAAGTTGTCACAAGTCCTGTTTGCTGACTGGTGTGGAGCTAGTAAAATACTACTTCATTTCCTGCTTGTGGTGCATATAACCGATGCAAATCAACAACCAGATTTGCACAGATAAGCATGATTTGCTTACCTATGTAGTCGCATGACAGTCAGTAAGAGTATTTGTATGACTTATTATGAAACAACTGACTTTAAGGTTAAAAAGTATCCATTGAAATTCAAGATCGTGAGAGTATTCACACACATCCTGCTTGAATTCTGAGATCTGAGGTGTTTGTGAGTTGAGGTCAGTGACTTGTTTAATTGCCTAGGTTATTTGAGGTCAGAGTGCGCCCTGATTCCATTCACATTCTTATATCCCAGGCATTTCTAGAGAGTTATATACTTTCCTTGAGTCTCATCCAAGGGTTGTATGCTTCCTTACATTTTTGATCAACTTCAGTTTCTGGCAGGCCAGGACCGTTTCAGGAGATGATGACTCTAATCAGAGTTGCAGAATTTTTTTATTTTTTTTTTCAAATATAAAGTTTGGCTTTTTCATTTATAAATAGAATGATTTATGTTTTTATTAAGTGTTTTAGATTAGAACTGTTTGTTTTACAATTATGATTACATGTTATCAGTAGTATAACAAAGCTAAGAATCGCTTCAGGTGGATCACATGAAACCTTCTGGGTTTTAACTTTTGTTTGTAAAACCAATATTGTTGATACGAAAAATACAAATGACTTTCCGGGTTGGCAGTGGGGTTCAAAGAAAGAAAGAAAATTAAACGAGTAATAAAATAGTAACATTTTTTTAAGACGTAGAGGGTTCCCTCTTCTCCTACATGAATTGTTGTAAATTTAACAACCTAGTCAAAAAAAGGAATAAGAGAGAGTGAGAAAGGCTCTGATGGGGAAAGTTCTTCTTCATGTATATGTGTGTATGTTCTTACCTTCTTCTCAGGCCTTCTCTTCCTTGGGATACAAGCATTTGAACTAGTAATTGTTTTCAGGATCCTGCTGGCATTTGTGCTTGACACATATATGTAGTATTAACTTAAGCTGGTTTAGTATTAACTTTTCAGCAGCAGCTGTGGAACAATGGCAGCTGTATGTGAAGAGGTCAACTGGGCTTAAAATGTTTGTCCTTCATTTTGCTTTTACCATAGGCAACTTTTTCAGTCATCTACATTGCAAGTGAGATGAATTCTTTAAATAGTCTTAGAAATCTTCTTCTACAGTCTCCCAAACTATTAAAAAACTGTTGAATCTGGATGATGAGGTTTTCCAGCCATGTGTTGACCAAAGGTTTCCACGTGTCTGAAACTGCCCTCTTGTCAGTCTTGTGAATCAAAGGACTTAGCTTTCTGCAGAAATGTGACCGATAGACAACAGGAAGTTTGAAGAAAAGTAATGCAGAACATTTGGTTGGCTTTTCCACTGTGTCTTCCATACCTTAACATTCTTCTCAGTAGGGATGATGTTAAATATGGCTTAAATTACTACTCCAAGCACTCACCTTTCTCATTTTCTCTCCTTCTCCTTCCTTCCTCCTGCTCATGTACACCCTTCACTTTTTTCATGGTGGCCCCAGGCCTCATTGGTCCTCTCTAAGCCAGCACAGGTGGCAATATCTCTTGTGGTTCATTTTCCAAACAATAAATTTTGACAAAAGGAAGAACTGATGCCTTATTTCTCACATCTCATTCTTTTCCATAGGCTACCAGTGTGCTCTCTGCTTGTCTCAGCCTTAAAATATAGTTTCAGATTTCGGATAGACTTTTTCCCATCAAAATGTGGCAGCAGGCAACTGTATCCCAGTGAAAGCAACAGTTTATCACCATGTCTGAATTCACATAAGTGTGTTACTGATGTTGCATCTTGGATGGCAGACAAGGAGAATGCAAGTGGAATCACTCAGATAAGTTTTTCTTGGCTTAAAAGCATGTATTGAACTAAATTGGGCTGATTGTACATTCAGGCATCTTGTTTCAATGCTCTCTGCATGTATGACCTGTCAGACTTGCCTCACAGTTGCTAGCTTTTTTTAAATGACAAGAACTAGAAATTTGGTCTTGGTAATAGAAAATCCAAATTTTTCTTATCTGATTTCCTTATATTTTGGAGCTTCTAAAATCAGAACCTCTAGGCCCAGTTTTAATTATTTTAGAGTTGCATGTTGATGTGTTCTGTATTTTTATATGCTGATGCCTTTTCCTCATTATACTTAGAAGTGTGATTACATATGACTTAATTATTTTTGAGATCAAACTGTGTATATACAAATCTGTAGTTCAGAGGGACAGAAACCTAAATTATGAGTGTTCATTGACAACAAAGCCAATAGTTATGTCCATTATATCTATTTCTTTCTTTTTACTACCTACCTGCCTGGCATAGATTATTATCACCTTGTAACAACCTCCCTGGCCCTGGCTCTTTGGCCTGAATTGTGGTGGAAAGTTGGTGCCTTTTTCTTATTCTTCTTGCAGGCATATAACTGTGATTTTATTTTAAGGACCCAAATGCCTTCCTTTGCTGTTCTGTTCAGTATATTTCAGAAGGAAAATTTGTTGTCATTTTCCTAAAATTTTTAAATCATTGTAATGCTATATAGGAACTTGATCTTTTAGTGTTCAGATTGCCTTGAAATAACATGCTTTTAAGGAAAGCCATATATCCAAAATCCCTAAATTGCTGCTCATTTTTGTAATTGTGGCCTAATTTTCTGTTTTTTTAATTCTTGTACTCCTTTTTTATTATGTGAATTTATGTATTCCTTTATTTGTGTTTTTAGATAATATTGTATATTTATATTCCTATGTTATGTATTGGAAGTCCATATATATCACATCATCACAGATGGTTTTCAGACATTGTAGGTTTTTTCCACTTCATTTTCTCTTAGGTTCTTTCACATTTTCTGTTGATAAATTCCATTCCTATTATAAAAGTTAATTTATGTAAATATTTTCAAAGTGGGGTTTTTTTCCCTATTTTTTGGAGGGACTTCCCCCTCCACCCAGTTTAATACTATTCTTACAAAAAAAACCCCACCAAACTGAGCTAAAGTATACAGAAAGTTCTTTCACACAACCTTTTCTCTCAGATTGGAGTTAAATTGGCTTTATTTACTGACACTGCTGAAATTAAAGGTATAGATGGCATTAGGACCTCTTATAGCTACTAAAGAATTGCCATACATAAAAACGATGAGCTATATTTTAATCAGAGTACTGCTATGGCTTCTGCTTCATGCTGTGATTAGGTTGTGGTATGCTCTATCTCTTATGATTATGGATAAAAACTGAGCCTTTACTTACTCAGGTGTTTTTTGAAATACACCAATTTTGAGTGCCACTCTCACCTCTTTAATTTAATGCCATTTGAAGAGTAAATATACTTCAAAATTATTGATGAGCACTTCTGAAATTAAGATTCTTACATTCATTATGAAGCTTTCTGCTGATGATAGGGTTTGTTCATATTTTTGCCAGAGTGCAGCTCAATGTTTACTTTTATTTTCGAAGTTTTCTAGCAATTATATTACAGTATAAAACAGTGTAAAGCAAAATGACATCTCTAATAACAGCACAAGGGGGCTAACTTCCAATCTCTTGAATAATGGAGAAAGGGGGGAGATATTTTAAATTTTTGTGTACCAAATACAGAATGGTCAGGTAAATTTGGCCTCACAAACTGATTCCTGTTAATGTCAGAGAAATAAAATACCACTTTTCTTGTTGACAAAGATGCATAGTAAATTATTACTAGAGCTGGCTGCAAATAGCTCTATACAGTGAGGTTAGCCTATGTGTCTTATTCATTGATTGCCTGTATTGCCTGTACAGTCATTTGTAATCTGCATTGAGTCACGTAGATGTGGAGATTCAGAAAAAAAGGCAAGGTGGAGAACTTGTCCCAGCTCAGACCTCATCTGTGTAATCACTGTTGACACAAACAGTCTGAACCTCTCAGCCCAGAGGACTTTGCCCTGGAGCAGGACATAGCACACAAAGACAATATATATGAGGCCTATACTCTCAAAGCCAATGCATTGGTGCACATGTGCATTGTTTCATCTGTTTGCCCATACTTCTTCATAAAAAAAATACATATAAAAAGATACAGTCATGTATTTTTCTTATAACAGTTAAGCAGAAACTTCACAGAGACTTCCTTCTTCAACTTGTAGCATTTCTTCTGTTAAAATGTAAAGTATGTATCCAGTAACAATGTATATATCCATTTTTATGGCTACTGGTAACACCTTTTTTTTTTTTTAAGAAAAAATAATTATGTTTGGAACATTATATTCTCCTCTGTTGCCTGATTTATTATATTCAATATCTTAATTGTTCTTTACAATGAAGCTCATGAGCTTGGTTTTTTAGGCTTTACTTCAGTATTCACAACTGGCCCAAGGAGTCCACCTAAAGATGATAACTTTGGAAAGCAAGTGCCAAAGACAAATCAAAACAAACCTGAATGTCACTTTACTATACTTAAACATTCTGAGCTTTGGGTCATGGTTTTGCCATAGGTCTGGAGGATCAAATGAGATTTGTGGAATTTGACTGAGATTGTGACAAGGGTGTGTGTTCCTCAGTTTTCTGGTT
Organism: Setophaga petechia; assembly: GCA_024362935.1. Lineage (NCBI taxonomy): Eukaryota > Metazoa > Chordata > Aves > Passeriformes > Parulidae > Setophaga > Setophaga petechia. The sequence goes on from JANCRA010000008.1 coordinate 35,080,371, forward strand.
TCTCTTTTTGAGAAAGTGAAACTGGTCCAGAAAATGTTGCACTTGAACTGCTTTTTCAGAGTAGAGTTCATGACAAATATGTGATGAACTCTAAGTATCCTTCTTACTCCTCCCAAATTTTTCAAATCTAAAACTGGTAATTTAAACAAATAAATAAACAATTTTGTTTTTCAGAAGGCTATTGTTCTTAAGCAAGACTACTTAAAAATAAAACAAGCTGTTGTTTATTTTGTCATCTTTAAGGGGAAATAGAGGAATGTTGTGTTGTGTCTGCCTAAGTTGGACTGTTCTGTTCCCCCTATCATGTAATGGTAAAAAAGGAAAAGGATTTAGAACATGACTTACTTTTTCCTTTTACAGGCATAAATATTTTTAAAACATATGAGGTAATATTATTTTTGCATTTTTCTTCAGCCTACTCCTGGTAGAGTTATATGAGTGAGGACTAAGCATACAGCTGTAGCTAGAATTTTATTGAGAAACCTAAATATAAAATTTTGTTGACATCATCATACTTCATTAGACCACATAAAAGGACGCAAAGTATAGATGCTGGCTCAGAATGCTCACTGCAGAAGATTATATTAAATTTGAAAATGTCTGAGAACAGTAGTAGCAGGTGTGCCTTGAAATTAATGTTCTACTTGCTGTGTAACAACTAATTGTTCCTTTTGGCTTTAAGTGTTGCAGCCATTTCCTTAGTTATGAAAAAGAAGGTCAAACGGGTCCTTTTCCGTCCTGCTCTTAAGAATATCCTTTTAAAAACATGCATAAAAGCACAATAAATACTCAGTTCATGGGCAGAAGCATATTAAAACCCAACAAACAAACAAGCCTGCCCCTAAAATGGAGGTAGGGTTGCAGGAAGTCATTTTACAATACAGGCTGAGCAGTTCTTGTTGAGCCTTGATTGTCCTTCCCTTCCAGTTCACAGAAGAGATTCACATTTATCCCAACACTGTAAAGCTCTGCCTGTGATGCCAGGAGCAATTTCCCTTGATTTCTGAACTCCCTCTGACTTCACCTAGATCCTCCAGTATTCTCATTTCTCAGGTGCTTATCCTTGCACTCTTAGTTAGACCAAGAATGATATTCTTGTTTCTCAAGATCTTATCATTAGAGGGTGTACCTGCAGCTGCTAGTTTTAATTCGACATCGTTTATAAATAATTTTAATCCCTGTTTTTTATATTTAGAAAGCACAAATAAAATAAATTTTAAAAGAAGAATACTTTGGGCTGTATCAGTCAAACAATAAAATTCATAACATTCTGGAAAAAAAATTACTATTGTTGAAGAAACAATGTTTAAATCTAGATGGCTTACAGAGGTACATATGGAACTTCTCACATTTAGGTCACAAGTTCAAACATGGTCTTCATTAGCTGCAAATTAAAGCTATTGATAACTCACATCTGTTACATAGCCAATATGGAATGAGTTGCTTTCTGAAGTGGATAGCTCAAAAGACATAATTGGTGAACTTGCTTCTAAATGCACTCTAAACATGCACATTTAAAGATGTTTGTTCTCAAAAATGAGTAACTTTATCTTTCAGGAAGAAGTCAACAGTACCGACCTCTACAATTTGGCAGAACACATTTATTACTTCTGTAATTGAAACAAGTAAAATACTGCTGTTAAGAGCTCTGTTAAGGTTGCTCTCTACCTGCAATCTACTTTCCCAAAGAAGTCAGAGTTTTTAATTACAATTCTTTACGTATGTGCTGATCTCTCAGTAGAGGTGAGTCTGATTAGCAGTGCAGGGTGGAAAAGCCCCTTGCTTGCACTAGGCACTTTCGATAGACCTCGGTCACAAGTCAGATCACTGTGAAATCCTGCAATGGCATTTTGTGCATTAGCAAACAGCCTACTGTGCCTCTACGAAACAGCCTACATGCCTCATTTTCAAAAGCATCCCAAGAACATTTATGAAGATGTCTATGCAAGTGTAGACCATACTGAGTCTGTTGAATAAATCTGGGCTATTCTATCGAAGTAAGTTTGTCAAATTCATCACATAGAGCACACTGAACATTTGAAAAATATGAGAGCAAGATTTAGAAAAGGTGAAAAATCCTTATATGATGATGGGGTGTCTAGGTTGTTTTCAGTATGTAAAACAGTCAGGAAATACTCTTATCAGTTGATCTGTCAGCTACTTAGCGGCCCAGAGTTGAAGTAGTAAGTGTATGATCTTTTGTATAATCCTTATTTTTCCACAAAAGCTTTTTGGATACCTTGAGGATTTCGCTGCTTTTTATTTATGAAGCATCAAATTTTGTTACTATTGATTATAGTGTAGCAAAACTCTTTTTAGTCATACTATTCTGTTCTAGGTTAATGTAACTGGAGGCATCTTTTGGAAAACAATTGAAAGAACGACTCAGTGACCTGGACATGCTGAAGATCATATCACAGCTTCCTTTCATGCAAGAACTCTATAAAAGAAAAGAGCAGTGCTGAATATGCAGTGTGGTCTTCCAAAGCTGGAAATTATTACTGATGTAAATAACACTGCAGCATCTTCTTTCCACTGCATATGTGGAATACTTTAATGTGCATCTTACTACACAACTAAAATCAATGTCAGTAAACTGACCACAAAGAATGATAGAATCCTAAACTCCAGGACTGGGTTATTTCAGCTGAAACTGATAAATAAGGCTATTCTTATAGGAAAAAAAGGAAGCTAATATTTTTGCTTAATGTGCTCACGATAGTAAATACACAAACAGGTCTCTTTTGTGGGTAAAAATCAGATTTTAGCTGGCTATCAAATTTTGCTGCAGAAAAGAAAATGCTTTGATGGAAGAAATGGCATTTTACTAAATAGCATGCATTCAGGGCAGATTCCTAAAGACGTGAAGGGCACTTAGATACATCAGTTAGGTGCCTCATGGATCCTCGTGCCTTTGAAAAAACATCCTCTCTTGCTCTGTTAAGATTTTCTTAATGCAGAATTTCTTTTAGGACTCATCTCTATCATGTCTTTGCTGTAAATAAAACATGGTCTTGATTTTATAAATATGTTGATAGGCAGCATGGAAAAAATTAATCATTGTAAGAAGGATACTTAGCAAAAGTGAAGTGTATGAATTGAAAAATATTGTTTTAAATTGTATTCAATGGCTACAGAAAGTTCTATGCAATCTCACTATTTTCACACCAGAAAAGCCTTTCAACCATACAGGAAAAATAATAAAATTTCTGTTTTTCTCATCTGAAAAAAAAGAAAAAGACAGTGAAACAAAGATATTTAAGAACATATTATTTAGCACTAATATAAAGAAGTTCTAGAACACATTGACAAATATGCTTTTCATAATGATACCCATTTTTCATAAAAATAAGAAATTGCTTAAATACTGGTAACATGTAAATATTTCCATAGTGGGAGCAATTTTCATATGTAGATAAGAGAGATGCTTACATAACAACCAGAATTTAATTTTTTATAGGTGAAAATTTGAAACTAAATCTTTATTCTGTGTGAGTCCTTAGCGAAGTTGGTGTTCACTTCAGCATGACTGTGGCTTCCTCACTCTGTTTAAATGCTAACTAGAATGGTAATTTTATGCATACTACTGAATGCTAAATCATTCCTATAGCAATGTGAAGACAAAATAATTGGGATTTAATTTTAAAACTTTCAAGCTTCAGATTCAAAAGTCACACTACTTATTTTTTCTGTTATTGAAAACATAATTAAAAACCAAAATTAGCTAAATGAAACATCAAAAGCAAATTCATTTAAACAGAGGTGACTTTTTTTGTTGTATAAGGAGAGGAAATCTCTCAAACTTGCTCTTGTAAAAGTGCTCTATTTAATACTTTAAATTTTTGAGAACTGTTTTAATATCATTTATCATTACATCAAATTATTGCTGGCTGGTGCTCATTCTTTGTTGCACTGGTAACAATAAATATGTATTGTACAATTCTGCTTTTTTATCCACACCATTCATGTTCAACACTGTAAGTGAAAAACTGCCCTGAAATATATAATTTCAATGGGACTTAATATACTCATTATCACTACATTTTCTTTTAAGTGTATTTAATCTTAATCAAGGAGTCTTTTAGAACAGAACTATTACATTACGATTACATTATTACTATTTCGCTTAGCAGGCAAACTTGAGATGCAAAAAAAGTTCAGTTAGTTTGATGAGCCCCATATGTCATTAAGATGTTTGGCAATTGACTACATTTCTCTTTTTAGTTTTCACTATCAAAACTCAGGCTAGTAATTTTCTACAATTTTTTCCAGTCTTACTGAATACAGAGAGAAGCACTGTGTCTGATAGTATGCAACATGTATGGCCAGTCAGGGAGGGGAAACTTTTCAGATTTCAGTTAATGATGAAGACAGAATTTTAGGATCATCTGTTTAAGAGAAATGAAATGTAATTTTTTTATACTTTAAAAAAATACTACTGTAACTGTGCCTGTATGGTGTCTGTGGTGTGGAGTCTGCAGCACCTTCTTGAGCTTGCACTTGTCAGGCAGGGAGGAGAGCACCCTTCAGGAGATGTGGTTAAACTTCCAACCCAATCCATACTTTGCTTAATGCAAATCCAAGACCCATAAGCAGGGCTGTAATTTTGAAACTAATTGGAATGCTGGGTGTGATTTGTCAAATATATTTCAATCAGTCAAATCCACAAACATCTCTTCATCCTCCACTCCAGGTAGTGTGTCCCTGATGCATCCCTTGCACATAATAAGTTTATGCTGCTGCAGGGGAGAATCAGTTCAAGCCTTTATTCACACTCAGTGCCTGCCAGGGAAGGAGGTGGGATAGTTTTCCAGCAGTTCAACAAGCTGATCCAGCTCATAATGATGTCTTTGCTAGGTCCAATACAAGGTTGAGAAGGAAAAGGCAAGTGCAGGACCACTGTGCCCCAAAAAGTCCACAGTCACACCAGGTGAGTGTGAACTAAAACCACATTCTTAGTCATGAAACCCCTGATTTACTAATACTACAATGTGAATTGTAAGACAATTCTCTTAAGACAACCAGAGGATGAGTGGAAGGCTTTGTGCTTTGACCAAAATTCAGTAGGACTGAAGCAGCAGCAAACAGCTTTTCAGAGTATTTTTTCAACTGACTGTTCTGGTTCTTGAACTTACCTTCAGTTAAGAGCTCTAAAATATTCACAAGAAAAATCCTATAAAGATTCTAGAAGGAACCTCATTCATAAATATCAAAATACTCACTCTAGATGACTCACTTTATGCCAGATGAAGACTCTCCTGGGAATGCTCAGTGATTTCAGATTTTCCAGTTTACTTGTGGAGGTATGCTAAGCGGCTGATCTTCGATTTAAAAAATAGATTAATTTCAGTGAAATTACAGTAATTGGTACTACCAGAAAGTCTGTTTCTAGTCAATTATTTACTAATTGCTCACTGGTGCAACAGAAAGTGAAAGTAAGCCTTGCCATGAAAACTTTCAGGTTACTGGCACATAAGATAATCACTATGGTGACTTTATTTCTCTGTAGCAATTCATACTCCTTTACATATCACTACCCTGTGAGTAACTAGATTCTTCCATACCATATTGTGACTATTTATATGCAGAGAGTTCTCACCAGCTCTCTAAGGACCCTCTACATATCAAAGTTTAATTTGTATATGATAATTCACTGTTAGGTCTCTTAGCAAGATTGCCCTAAGCAAGTAGACAATGCATCTGAAAAGGGTCATTTTTCTCAAAGAAATTTAATAGAGCATTACTTAGACTTTAACATTCATCTGATAATCAAAACATATTTCATTCTTCTTATTTTTAGATATCATTAATTCAAAGGGGAAACTTGGATGTTTTCTCCAGTCTGTGACTCTCTTACGCAGATACAAAAGACAAAAGCTGCATTGTCTGTTTCTAAGGAAAAACTGCTGGAGGCAGTTCTTTTGTTTTTATAATGAACACCATATGAAAACAGGCATAGAATAACTATTTACTTACATGTAGTGGTCTGTTAGGGTCTCTTACATGGTCTATTTTCCTCATCATGACACTGGTCAGTCTATTTACAAGACTAGTCTCTTTTTTCCTATTATTTTTTGCAATGCAGCGATTTGTTTATTAATTTGAGTTTTTAATGATGCTGTTCTATGTAAGGGTGAATGACACTATTATGTATAGTTTACCAGGCTTGAACACATCAAAGAGCAATAGTATTTAATAGTTTTAAATGTTACAGAGTCAGTCTTGCTCATTTCCTTATTTCAAAGTTCAGATTTACTGTTCAATAACACCACAACTTTTATTGTTCCTGCTGCTAGAAGTTTCTCATTTGTCTGGTTAAGGATGATTTGGAGGGCATGTTGGAAGAGAAATTGATGTTTTTATAGGCTTTCCTGTATTAAACATTGATGGCTAAATGTGGTTTTGGTGATCAGCTATAATGATTTACATATTTGCTTTGCAGCCCAGCATTTTCTGCTGCATCAGTTCCACACCAGGCAGTTTGTGTATTTTCCTGAGCCCACTGACATAACAGCACCGGCCACATCGTGAAATGTGTCGGACCTTGGCCTCCACCGTTCTGCTGCCAAACAGAGGGAAACAGTAGCTGTTCACTGTGATACTGTTAGATGGGGATTTTATCCCCTTCCTTGTGTATGCAGATACACACAATGAGTTGAATACAGCACTCTAAAGAACAGCATTTCTTTGCAAACACAATACAGGTACAGGCATACATATTTCCCACATATACTAATTTCTCCATACAAGTTCTTTTCTTTTTGCTGCATCATTAATTTTCTTAGAGAAAAAAACCTGATCTACCCATTTTAGTAAGTACTGTGTTTTATAATGAAGAGTAACTTTTAGAAAACATTTAGCAGATAAAATACTTCCCTACATTAAACCTTACTTGAGAAATAAGATTGTACAGTCCAGGAGAGACAGGTTGAACAAAAGCAAAAGTATAGAAACTGATTTGCAATTTTCCAGTTTCTCTGAAAGTTTCAGAACAACTAACCACTACTAAAGATATATAGCATTCATTCCTTGAAGAATGACCTGTACAAAACATGCACCAAAAGCCAATAAAGTGAGGCAATGATTTATGTGCATCCCAGTATCAAAAGTGACTTTCAAAGGTAAAAGAGGTGCTCTGAAAAAATTATTGCCCCAGCTTGGAAAAAAAAAACCACCAACTTTTTATTGAACCCATTATATTAAAGTGAAATGGATAACAAATATATCTGAAAGTAATTGCACAAATATTCAGTTCAAAGAAATCATAGGTCACTGGTAAGATCTGATGTGGTCAAAAGCTTTTTTCTTGTGAAAAGCTTGGTAATTAAAAACACAGTTTGTATGGGATAAATAGACTACAGTTTTTCTCAACTATAAATTGAGTTAAATACTTAAATTCTGTTAAATAAAAATACTGAGACACACCTAACACTATGAAAGAAGAAATAGCACTTATATTGTTGCAAAAGCATTGGCAGAAAAAACATTACATGAAAGTTATTTTAAGTCTTGCTTCTCCCTACTTATACCTATTCTGTCTAAAACTGTAACTAATGGTGTGACATCTGGCAACCATATTACCTCAGGCTGTGACCTTGCCAGTTCTTACAAAACTGTGGGAAAAGTTTCACAGTGTAGGCATCAGGTTTTTTTTTTTTTTGTAACTGTCTAGAAGCACAGAATCAGATATAGATACAAGCTACTTTTATTTCTAAATAGCTATACCTGCTATCCTCACAACAGGTTCTTTCAAGAGTTGCAGTTAGAGCTTTTGTAGGCAAAGAAACTGAGTGGCTGGCTGCTCTTGGTGCAGAGCAGATCTTAATTTTTTACAGGAAGTCTGCTTTATCCCAAATTAATTTGTATCATCCAACTTGAAGAAATATATAGCAAAAGAGAGCTCATTCTGCAAAATTGTAAAATATTATCACAAAATTTTGTAGCCAGAAAACTTTGCAAAGTTGTGCATTTTTCCTATCTGTTTGAAGAGGATGATGTTTTTGTTACTAAAATGGTAATATTAAGAATTTAGGTGCATTGTTATCTGACCATGTTCCAAATCATATTTGTAGTTATAATCATAAATATTTTCTTTTCCACCTGCTGTCAAGATAGTAATGAAAAGAAGATAAACCAACATACTCACTCTGCTTTTTGGCAGAGGTCACTTTCTGCTAGATTATGCTGTTACAGAGTGAGTTTCTTTGTTCAGTCCCCAGGGAGCTTGCCACAGTATTTCCTCATTGCATGGCAATGATCACTGCAGAGCAGTTTTTCGTTTCAGAGACCATCATGTTGCATTAAGCATTGTGAGGAGTGGCATCTGGAGAAAGCCCATCAGTGTAAAAAGGAAAGTTAGGAGGAACATTGGCATCAGACACAAGTATGAAATCACTGGTACCACAGAACAGGAAAGAAGTCTTGGCTGAGTTGTAACCTCCAGCTACCCAGAGGCCATTTGCTTTCTCTGTTCATCAGATGGCCATTTCATAGGTTTGGTTTTAGCTTTTTTTTAACACAACTTCTCATGGCTTCTTCAAAATTGCCAGAGCAAATTGTTCTTTTGCTGAAGAAGTTTTCTTAATGTCTTGCTAGCCCTAGTGATGAAGTGCCTGAAACACAAAGTGAGGATACAGCCTTGGAAAAATTTCAAGGTGGGAACCATCAGTCAGAGAGGAGAAATCCTGTACCTCTGTACTTCCTCCAGTGTGGAGAACACAGCACCATGATTTTTTTCTTCTCAAAATTTGTAGAAGTGATGACTGTCTGTACTATGTTTGTCCTTTATCAAAGATATTATCTAAATGTTTAATCCCCCTACTCACATCATCACCCATTTTATTGAAAATTGCTACCACAAACTGATACTTTCAGTGCCCTTGTGTTTTTCTTTACATAAATTGGGTAGGAATAAACACTGAAACAAATAAAGCAATTCTCTTTGTTTCTTAGGATCACATATACAGGGAAGATAAGTCTCTAACAGAATGCAATCCTACATATTCAGAAAACACACAGTTTCATCCAAGCATCCTTTTGGTAATGACTTTAATGTGTGGAAGCTACCAAAAAGCTTCCTGAATTTTTTGATATCTAAAAGCCCATTTAAGCTCTGCATGCTACTTTTGCTGACTGGGTTAAGAAGCTCTACACATTATGAAGGATGCAAGCCACTGAAATAATGTTCATACTTTGAAAATATGTACGTCTTTGAGGTAATGTAAAAAAACACATCAGAAATATGTGCACCTAGAAACTGGATATTTCTTCAGAAGACATGTGTCTTAGCATAGAAATTACCTGATATCTAAGCCATTAGATAATGCTAAGCCATTCCTGGATCTATGGGATGATTGTACAAGATACACAGAGAATGCTGGCACTGTGGTACTCCGAAAGAAAACTTCAATGGCAAAGTAATATCCAGCATTCCTGCAAGAAATAGTTCATAAATTAAAGTTAATTAGATGAGATACTGTGGATACAGACTTCTCTGACTGCCTGTGGTGGCTTGACCTTGGCAAGCTGCTCCTGGAGAAGACTAGAAGAGAAAATTAGATGGAAAAGTTCATGGGCTGAGGAAAACATGGGGAGATTGCTCACCAATTACTGCTATGAGCAAAATAGACACAACTTGGTTATTATCAATTTCTTTTATTGCCTTATAACAATAGAGTAGAATTGTGAGAAACAAAGACAAAATGAAAAACATCTACCCCTAACACTTCTCCCTTCTTCCTAGGCTCAGCTGCTTAAGTCCTCATTCCTCTAAGTCCTCCCCTGTTGCCAGAGAGGAGATCAGTCCATGACAGCTCCTTTGCTGCTCCTCCTTCCTCTCACTCTTCCCCTGTTCCAGCATGGGGTCCCTCCCATGTGACATTGTCCTTCAGGACCTGCTGCAGTTTGGGTCCTCTCCAATCTTCAGGAAGATATTGCTCCAGCATAGGTCTCCCACCCCAGGCTGCAGTTCCAGCCAGGAGCCTGCCGCTGTGTGGGCTCTCTCAGCATCCTTCAGGGTATGCCAGTCTTCTGATGGGGGACATTATCTATGGGCTGCAGGAGAACAATCTGCATCACCATGGTCTTCTTGGACTGCAGGGAATCTCTGACCTGGACCTGGGACACCTCTTTCCCCTCCTTTTCTGGCCTTGGTGTGTGCAGGGCTGTTTCTTTCACATTTTCTCTTCTCTCTGTCATACTGCTGTACAGCATCTTTAACCTTTCCTTAAATAACCTTTCCTGGAGGAGCCACTATCATGGCTGTGGGACTGAGCCGTGCCCTGCAGTGGGTGGGCTGCAGCCAGCTGGAACTGTGTGTGGTAACTCATGTTGTGCTCTCACAGAGGCCACCCCTGCAGCCCAAAACATGGGCACCGACACCCAACACGCTGCTTCAGTGCTCCCTTAGCTGAAAGCAAGCACAAGCTGGGGCCTGATGCACAAGGGGGTCAGTGGCACACAAGTGGACGGATCAGCAGTATGACTGAAACCTGAGGGGCACATTCACTGGTGGTGTCAGCTCTACAGGTCTCACACAAGTAATGAAGGCACAGTACTCGATAAAGGACCCCTCAGTTTGGGCATGACCAACTTTGAATTTGGATAGTACTTGTGACCAGATGTGGAGGCATCTCTGAGCATCTCCAGCCTCAGGTGAAGACGAGGGGAAGGACGTGCAGATGTTCAACACCTGAAATTCAGATACAGGGAAAGTCAGTATAACCACTCAGACTCACTCTCATTTGAAGGTACTTATAAAAATGTTGCCTTGGAAGAGGTACAAAACAGCAACAGGAAAAAGGCTCAAGTCACCTCCATGGTTCCTGTAGGCCTGTTTGGAGTGGCAGAGAAGCAGCCAAAGGCTCATTCAGTCCAAGTTAGAGTATGAGCCAGCCTTTTGCCTTTAACCACCTTGTTTTTCATTCTGTATGTATGACATAACTCATGTCCCTCATCTGCCTCTCAGCACTGTGGAGCAACTTTAACAAAAAGGACAGCAAATTCATCCTGTGTGAATGCAAGCACTGAAGTACCTGCTGGAAAACCTTGCCAAGGGAATTAGTGCCTGTGATTCAGGTATAATTTCCATTATTAAACACTGATTTATTTAATGTCAGTATCAAATAGGCTGCTAATAGCCAAAATTTGCCCAGTCATATTTAGCATATTAGACAGAGGTAAGCTTCCCTGTTGTTATCCTTAAATACGAAGGATTTCTCTATAAATTCAAAGTAAACTTAAAAGCTTTGCAGAAAAAGCAGCTTTCATGTTGAGAGATCTAAATGCTGAACAGACTGGACAAGTTTTCTCTCTCTCTGTCCAATCTACATTCATTGTAAGAAAACAGGAAAGAAAAGGAATGTCCACATACCCAAACACACATAATAGAAAAAGCTAAGTCAAAGACCATGGTAAAATCTTTGTAATAGTACAAAATAAAGTCCGTCATTACCCATGTGAAAGAGAAACTTCTGAATTTATTATACTAAATCAAAGATCTAATCTATGTAATCATACAATTGATAAGCAAACTGGTATTCTATTTCACTTGTACAGGAAAAATGAGGACTTAATCAAGTTAAAATATAAATATGCAATTTTACAAGCTTTGATATTCAAACCTTTTTTTTTTAACTAGTCTTCTTAACCAAAAATTAGAATAATGGCCTGTAAAATCTTTAGGAACAAACAAAAGTTCTTGAAAAAAAAATCACCTATTTCAAAATACCTTAAAGGCAATGTATGAAAATGAAACAACCTTTTTTCTTCTATCAGCAAATCAAGAAGTATAAACTAAGTGCAGTTCACCAACAAGTTCACAAATGTTTGAAAATCCAACAAATCTTTAGATTTGTTCTGAATTTTAAGTGACTCTCAGTCAACTTTGGTATTAAGTAGCTTAAAATTTTCTTTTCCTCAGTATTGATATATTTTGATAATTACAATTATGTCACTGACTATGTCCTCTGATTATCAAATTCTATAAACAATTCTATAAACTGCAACTAGTTGTCTATGTTTTGAGTAATAGGGTTTCAGTTAATATCAGTTCAAACTAAAAAGTATTTTCCCAAAGCTGATCTGTAGAAACTCCTCTAACAATTTTGTCCCTTTTTTTTTGGTTGTTTTCTTTTTTTAAAACCTCAGCCGAGACAGAGGTTCCAAGTTAGAGCAGATCTTCGATGCAATTTGCAGCAATGTAACCAAGTTTTGAGAAAATGGCTTACAGAACAAACAAAGACATAAAGAATCAAGTGTTCTCCATGTAACAGTGGTCTAACAATAGTTTCACTTTATGTGTAGAGCTTTTGTTTCTGGATCTGGGAACAGCATATGGGCAATTCCTCTTACCCTCGGAGGTCAGATTCCATTATATCTGACCTCCACATTACAAATTAGCAAACAAAGCCATTTGTGAGCCTTCACTGCTTGTTACTGTTATTCATGCAAATCTGCTGCAATGTGCCATTTAGGACAGTCCTTGTTGTAGCCCAACAACACCACGATCTATGCCAATGGCCAATAGACTGAGATACAAAGAAAGAAACAAGAAGTTTGCATTGATTTTCCCAGCTGTCCACACCTGCTGGCATAAGGAGCAGAAGTATCTAAAAATAAATGAACCCGTCTTAGGTGGAGGAATGAGGGTCTTGCCCCCAAGAAACAACAGAGAGAAGCCTGCAGAGAAAAAGGAGGAAAAGATGTGAATTCAGTTTATCAGGAGGTTCAGAGATGTTAAAGCTCTATGTGGGAGAAGAGGAAAAGAAAAAAGGAAAGTTGACATTGAGAAGCAGGTATATTTCAATTCAGCCTTCTTAGATGCTTATTAATCTTTTATTCCTTCATAAAGCATACTGAAAGACAATTAAATATGATTAAAATGACAGCACTGATTACTTCTGGTGTAGGATTTTATTTAGAGTTTTTTTGGTTCAAATGCTGCAAATTCCCAGGACCTTCAGAAAAGGTATGTGCTATGCCATGAAAATGCCCATTTAAGCTATATTAAATTGGGGTAAGCAGGTAGGAGGACACTAGTTGTTTTGGAGTTAACCTCAAATAGCAAAATTTTAAGCATGGTTGTTATACTCACTTAAATGGAAAATCTGAAGTAGGGGGAGTCAAACTACATTAACTCCTCTTTTTTATGATAACAAAGTGGCCTTTACTAAGGAGTGTAAAAAACAGTCATGTAACAGCCAAGAGATGGACTGTTTGATCTTGTAAATTCTTTCTGTATATAATTTACATAATCTTCTCAGCAGTTGTTTATCAAATAGCTTCCATGACATAAAGCTTCACAGATTCTGAACCAAGCATCTTTGTACCATTTATCCCTTCAAGTTTGACTTTAAATTATGGACATTTCCATGTAAAAGAAAAATTAATCTAATTAATGCTGTTAATCTTAAAGGAAAAGATTCCAAAATTTAATGGCACATTGGCGTGTGTGATAGTGTGGGACATGGAGCACTTTTGCATAACAAATGAGTTACATAATCTGTAAGGTAACAAATGAAGAAAACCACATTTCTGTTTTCCTGGCTCTTCCTGTCCCCAAGTTTTGATGTTTTTCTCTATATGTGTTTAGGAATTATTACAAGTACTATGTAGTAGAGTATAGGTAATAAGTCTCCACTGAAAGGCTTATGACCAGTTTCCTTACTACCAGTGCTTTTGCATCTTCTTCTCTTTTGCTGGAAAAGTTTAAGGGGAAAATCAGTGGGAACTTATTCCTGTTTCAGTTATATATATGTAGTTCAGTATAGTCCTTGGGATTTACTATTTAGGACCTTCTCATGTGTTTAGGATTTCCAATGGAGATTTTACAAATCATAAGATCGCAGGAATTTTAGAGTATTAATTTCTATGTAAAAAAATAGGGAAAGGAAGAACAAATTTTTTATTTTTTAAATATATAATAAACAATTAGTAGGATAAGGAAGTATATTACTATAGATATGATTGATCATATATTTATCTCCTTTTCCTCTTTCTTATGTTTAATGGCCAACCTTTCCAGTATTTCAAGTCAAAGTCCCAGCAGTTGCAGTGATGCATGGGGATATACACATCCATACAATTTTAAATCTTCTTCAGCGTTTTGGCAAAATATACATCTGTAAATGTACTGTATTTCACACCTTCATTGAGGGCCTCTATCCCAGCCAAAGGTCAGACTTTCTTTAAAAAATTTACCTTCTTTAAAAATTTGATCTATATGCAAATAAAATAGCAATTTAGGCATAGACATTTTATATCTGTTTTAGTTGTAATTAGATAGATCATAACTCCTAAGAGGATATTTTATTTTTTCTTTAGTTGTCAAAATGTTATAGCCAAACTACAAGTTATAATTATGTAACTTATTACTATACAATATAGGATATCTGAAAATCCAAAGTACCTTGTTGTATCTTTTTACATTTTACAAAAAATTTTTCCATGCCATTTGCCAGGAACAAGCACTAAAATGCATCCTGAAATGCTGCACTGTTCATTGTAGCCGTTCTGATACACTGCTGAGCTAAATGATCTCTAATATTAATACTTTTTCTTTCCAAAACTAGTCACATCTGGGTATCTAATGGTGTTTACTTCATCGGGGCCAGTATTTTTTTTTGAAGTTATGAACAATTTTCTCAGACAAGGAAGTTCTATTAATATAAGTTTACAGGCAAGAAGCCCATGTCTGCATTCTTCTCTGACTCATCTGTTATCAAAAGAATGAGCGTCAGCTTTAGAAAAATCTATTTTACAACTGCAGTCTGAAACTACAAAACTGTTTAGAATCTTTCAAAGTCAAAAATATGCAATGTTAACATCTCAGATTAAACAAAGACTAACACAGAGAGAAAAATCCACTAGCTGTATTTGTGTCATGGAAAAGATACAAAGACAGGATTTATCATACCTGATCAACATCCACGTGAACACCCTATCTAAACCTGGTAATCTATTTAAAGCTTTGCCCAATGTGGGATGCTTCATCTAAAGAGGAAGTCTCCCTACTCTCTCAAATTCCAAGTGAGTTGTGTAATGCTGTTGAAAGCTTAGGAGATGCAAGTATTTCCTAAATTGACCAAATACTGAGCTGAGCCCTGAGGCTTCCCTTAAAGCTCAGGACTCTGTCTGAGACCATAGCAAGGATGTGGCTCCCTGGCAGGCCCTCTGTACTTGCTTCCTGCCAAATACACAGCCAACACCTGTATTTGGCTCTTCTCAACAAACTTAAAGTAGAGAGAATTACTAAAACAATTCTTTAAAAAAGTGAAAACTAGAGACAGGAGGCTTTTAACAAAAAGCCAGACTTAAGGCTGGAGGATAAGCAGTGTTGCTAGTAAAAAGAACCTGTGTCTCTATGTCTGTGCCCTCACTCCTGCAAGTTTTACTTAAATATCTTTCACACTTGAGAACAAGAGCTCTTCTAGAAAGGGACATTTTAGTGCTGCTGGATGAGATAGCTTGCTGTGCTAACTAAGAAAACTGTCACATCTATAACAAATAACTTGTGATGAAATATTTAAGTAACAGGCTCATTTTGGATTTCTAGTGGCACTCTTTCAGAGAGCACACAAGACTGCACAGATTAAGAAGTCAGTAGAATTTCTTCAGTAGTGAATTACTGCTCATTTTCTCAGAAAGAATTGTAAATGTAGCTGTATATTTTATTGTAATATATCATTTTATCTTAGAAGTAGCAGAACAGCTGGGGTTATCTCAGTGTCACCCTACTTAGCTCTACTTTTTGAAGCTGGTGATTGTCAAACAATTTCAGCATGAATGTTTATCATATAAGGCCTCAGATCTGGAAAACATTTTTAAAACTAGTTGTAAAATATTGCTTAAATTATTTCTGATTTGATCTGAATAAAATATAAACCAAAAATATTTTGGGACTGAGTTGCATTGAGGGATATTTTTCTCCCTCTGTTCTGCGTCCTAGCATTTTAATATGAGGATTTGACAGCTCTATTTTTCTGAAAGGCCAGCAGAATGTTAAAGAGGAAAACTAAGATTCTAAGAACAAAAAACTAGGTTCTTTTTGAAAAATAAACAATACACACCTTAGACTGGTGTGCAATTTGCAATGATATGAGTGAGCTTACATTTTAATGTACTATAGCTTGAAAAGCACCTTGATTAGTCCTGATTTTCTTTCGAGACAGAAAAGCTTTTAGAAACTGATGTTTTAAGAAAATGAATCAAAAGGAATGCATATAGAAATTGAACAGGGGAAGAAGGTTTGAGACAAACAACATGCTACCCAGTGATAAATATATAGAGGGTGTTAGAATCAGAGTCTGTTGTCTGTCAGGAATGAAAATGTAAGCATGTAAAATGGAATGCAAAGAAAAAGATTTTTATTTAAAAAAATACATAAAGTAAAAAAGAAAAAAAAGAGTTTAGCATTTCTACAGAAGCCAAACAGTTGAAATAGGCAAAATAAAACCTTCATAAATACTAGAGAGTGCATTTTTCTCTTTAATGCAAAAATGAGCTGGAAGACTTTCTAGACTTTCATTCATTTGCAATTTCTAGATGTGGATATTGCAAAACTGCCTAGCAACACTGGGTGTCCAGTCCCTTACTGTTAACAGGAATGAAATATCTATCTGTTAGCTTCATATGAAAACTCTGAGCCCTAATCCATCATGTTGTGTTTTAAAAGATGCTTTGTAAAAAATCTACAGATTTTGAGGAGTGAAAGGATGTTTCTGTCCTCTCTTTTGTTAGTGTTACAGGTCACTTTCTTTAGTACTTTGTTGTAAGACAGTTACTATACCAGTGAAGTCATTTACTTCATTAAATTTCCTCTTAATATTCCTCAAGAGGACATGCAACAAATAATTTTTTCTTCTTACTTTGGACTGAGAGTAAATTCTCTGTTGCTCTTTACCAGGTGTCCCTGGTTTTGCTGCTTGCATCAGTGATGGTCAAGTGTAGAAGGAAAAGCAGGAGTCTGGAGTATGCATCGGGTATTTTTGAAACTGTTTTGAAACACTGCAGAATGAACTGAAGTCAATTATTGGCTTAATAGATGAGAAAAATGTTTTCCTGCAGGTTCTGGGGGTTTCTTTGTTGTTTTTTCTTTTTTCCCTCCCCACTGAAGACAGTCAGTTGTGATAACACACCTAGTAACCAAATAGAGGTTGATAACTATCCCTTTATTTCTGAGTATTTTCTGATGTGACTGCTAAATCATGCATCTATCTTTTGCACATCTGAGTCTCCCATTTTCCCAAGTTGTGCTTCTGCTGTACTTCAGTCCTCAGGGCAAAGAAAAGCAGTCTTGTCCTGCATTGAAAGTCCTTTGTGTAGTGGCTTGGTTGCCCAGAGGGGTGCCTTACATCTCTCAATTTTTAGAACATTACCTTTAAAAACATAACCAACAAGACAAAGCAAAACAAAAAATGAAAACATTTTAATTACAGCCTCTTTTCATTAGTTGGCATGCACTGAAAACCACGTCAGCTAGTGGGTGTGTATAAACACAGCGGTGAGGCTGCAGCTGGTCTTCAGACAGAAATATGCTGCTGCTGAAGGAGAGTAGGATCATGTCATTTTGGAGTGAACAACCTATCAAGCAGTAATTTGCGGCTAGATTGCAGTTTTGACCTCATGCTAGCAGTGAGGAAGATGAGCTGTATGCTAATAGCAATTCCCAGCACTGCTCCCTGTTGTGCTGGGAGTGCACACACTGCAGCTGCTGCTGCCCTCACCAGAGCTGTGCACATCCTCTCCCACACGAGCCCATCTCCGCTGACATCTGGGTACAAACAGCATCATTGCTTGAACCGTGTCAAGGCTGCTGCCTGCCATTAATTAAGTTTCTGGCATCACTTTTGTCAGGTCCTAATGAAACAGATGAAGTTCTGAACAGAGCAAAATAAGGAAACAGAAGAATATGCTACCCTTCTTCATTCCTCTGCATACATTTTTTTGAGAAATCCTAGCCAACAGCTTGTCATTTCACTGAGACATAGCTGTGCAGTGATATAGCTTTCAGATGGTTAAATGGGTGGCTTGCAGCTAAAAGAGAATTGTTGGAAGAACAATCTGAGACCAAACCTCTCTCTTTGAAACATCACCACCTAAACGCTGTTTAATCCGTAAATAGCGAGGTGATATGTACCCACAGCCATCCTTCTACTAAAGTGAGAGCCAGGAATAGACCCCTGACTTGTGAGAATTGCAAGATTGAGATCTAAGAGATTTGTGGCTCATATTGGACAAACATTATCTAGTCCTAGAGAACCTACACTCTGCTTTCTCAGAGGGTCACACAGCTCAAATGGATTCTTAGTGAAATTAGTTATTTTGTAATTGTAGAGCTAATTAATTTGTAAAGAGAGACCTGTTGGCACTGGAAGCAAAATTCACATTCATCAGATAAAGCCTTCTTATTAAAAGAACTGTTGAACTGCTTTAGGCTGGCCAACCCTCTTTACACCTGTCTAATCCAGGTGTCTTCCAGTGTCTGTGGAGAATATTTACCTAGCGGAAATGAGATAATTTCAAGGCATATTTTTTGTGACAAATGTCTCAGAAATAAGTATACATCTGCTTCCTTCCGGTGATGCCTTAGGTTTTAGCTTTTATATTTTTCAGATTCTGTACTGCTTTAGTGCTTGGTTCTGAGCTTCATATTAAGGGATGGTAAGCTCTCTTCACAGAGTAGTTAGACAAAACAATTCCTTTTCTAGCTTGGGACCAAGGACAACCAACCAAAATTGCAGGCCCAAGAGCATAAACAACATGGTCTGAAAAGAGAAAAACAAGAAGGATGTGACTCCATAAGCTAAAGCAACAATTGGACAATTAACTCCCATATGCTAAAGGACCAGAACTTATAAACATCTGAGACCCTGTGACTGGTCGTTCATTTTGTGACGATTTTGGTTCATCTTGGGTGTAGCCCTGACTGGGCTCCCTTTCTGCCCAAGGTGTATCCATTGAGGCCTTTTAATAAACACCTACTTTATTCTTTAACTCCATCTAGCCTCTGTTCTAGGTCAGCCTTCACAAGGCATCACAGGCAGTGAGCAAAGCAATTGACAGATACTGGGATACTCTTTCCTCTGCTCCTGACAATAGCAATGGGAAGGTATATATAGTTAGGTGGCCTTTTTGCTTCATCCTAAATTCAATATACAGGAATTAAATCCCTAAAAATCTGCAACCAAGAAAAAGAAAAAAAAAATCAAATCATAAAGCAAATGAAAACTAAAAAACAATGAGGCAGAAAAACCTTCAAAAATATCAACATGTAAGGAAATGCAGATTTCTGTTCCATAAAGTGAAGAAGAGAAACACTGTCTAGCAAAAACAGTGCTAGCTCTCCTGCTCTCCTAGTGGCCACCATTACATTATTTATTAAAATGTCAGTGTATTCTTCCTCACTAAATATAGGAGTCTGGAACATTTAAATACTATCTGTAAACAGAATGACTTTTCTATGAAAAAATTAAAATTAAAACATCATATAGTTTTATCACTATTTCATCCAAATATGCATATTTTACATGAAATTTGCTACAAGTTATAGACAAATGTGTGAACTAAGATGGTGAAGAATTCAGTACTGAATAAAAATATTTTTAGCCCAGCATGTGTCATATATCGCGTATCTTTAGGATACTATTAATAAAATGTTCTTATATGAAACAAAAAAAGGCATTGGCAAAGATTGAAAAAAACCATAATTTTTTGTCATTTACACTTTGAAAACCAATTCATTGATAATAGCAGAAAGCTTTCCACACTTTCCTGCTCATGAATACTTCAGATTATTAACATCCCTTAAAAGTGCTTATATTTGTAAAGAAATCCTTGGACAATGCATGCCATCAGACAATTGACTCCTTGAGGCAGCCCTGGCAAAATTACAGTTAAAAGAAGGTGCAAATCAGAGACAGGTGAACACAGGCTTAGTGGAAATATTTTCCTTGTATTACTTATACAGACATGTGTACACAAATAATAATAAAATTTAAATAAATATATATATAAGCCTATAGTGCTGATGAAATACAGGTGCTAGGTTAGTTTTGCCTTTTTAAGCAGCATTGATAACAAAGTTTCAGTGTTCTAACATATGACCTCTTCTTCACTGAGTGCAAATGAAGTTTCTGTGGTTTACATTTGCCATGTTAACCTGGTGAAATTATGATCAGAAAAAAAAAAAGTAGTAAAAATGACAAGTTGGCAGCTCTGCTGGGCGTCATTCTATCAATGTCTCATTTATTCTTTCAGGCTGCACATGGCAGTACAGTAAACAAGTGCATTCAGCTACCTGCAAATGAGCCCATTTCCCCTCTGCTCCCTGTCATTCAGTGCCTACTGCCACTGAAGACTGCAGAGACTTCATCTTATTAATAATCAGCTCTGTGGTTAATTCTGGAGGCAGAATACAGTCCATCCAGCTCACTGCTTGGCAGCTATTCTGACTTAGCTGTGTGACATTAGCTAAAACTTATTTTTGTCAGTTCACTAAGAAAATATCACTAGGTGAAGGCATACATATGGTTACATTTTCAAATTGACTTCTGAAAAACATTCTCAGGATATTTGGAAAAATGCCTGTTTTAAAGACAGAACTGAAGATTAGTACAGAAAATAGGTTTTCTGCATACACTATACAAGTGCTACAGGTGAACTTGAGTATGATGGTTTTGAAGAAATGGTTGCAGGATCAAAAAAAAAATCTAAGTGTTGCCACTCAAAACACACCAGCAGACAGTCTTCAAATTTTTGCAATTCAAAGAGAGATATGAGGCTGAATAGGAAAACATGTAGGGAATAAAACTGAGTGAAAATTATATAAAACAAGTTATATCAATTTACAGACGAAATTATCAGCAACAAATATCTTTAAGATCTATAGTCATTAAAAAATGTACATATTTTTCCAAGACTGTTTAGTTGTCTTAACAAGCTCTGAAAGCTTGCCAAAAAATTGAGAAGTCTCACATTGTTCATGATACTGTCCAAGAACATTCAGGCAATTACAGCTCTTGCAGATGTCATGATGTCAGATTTGTGGGCAATGACAAGCCATGTGATTTTCTGCTGCCTTCACAAACACCAACTGATCAATGTGCAGCATTAATCTCCAAAAGTTACTGTGCCTATATAAAAGCATGCAGTAACAAATGAAAAAGCAACAGCAATACTTAGAATCTGTCAAAGAATGGTACTGCAAAATACCTAGAGTCCAAGATTCAGTTTCAAAGCCTAGGAAAATCACATGAGAAATCTAGAAATCAAATCTGTGTTAGGAAAAATATTTATAAGTCTATAAAAAGTTATTAAAAATAAGTCTAAATCTGCAACCCGTGCATATACCACTTCAAAACTGTGTTTAAGATAGAAATACAAATATTTTTACAATTTTTATGATCTTGATTACAGAAATTTTTTCCACTATATTTCTTTTGAATTGATCATAAGATAGAGAGCATCTAACACCAATTGTCAAATACTTCAACAGATGATGATGACTATTGTGTTTTCAACAGTTTTTCAAAAGCTAGAAAAGTTGAGAACATAAAGTATATAATTCCAGCTGCGTCTTCAGCCACATCACTGGTGTTTGAGTATTTCTTTTGAGAAATTTTGGCCCACTCAAGTCAGGACACAATTTACACTACAATAGTTCCTTCAGTAATTTTCTCCCTCTTGTCATTACTGCCTGATGTGAATCTACAGTGCTCAAAGCACGCAAGCTCCATGCATGAAGAGAAGGCCACCTCTCTTTTGTGTGACAAGAACCATAGTTTTGAGAAATATGGTAGATTCTTGAAGAGACAGAAATCTTGGTTGGAAACAGAATCTCATTTCCTCTTTCTTTGGCACCATTTTTGGTTATTTATTAGTTCTAAAGGAAGAATAACATTAGAGAAAAGCACTGAATGTGAGGGACTAAACACTGCACTCTTTTTCTTCTGAAGTTAAATACACAGAATAATGGCCAAGCTTGTGAAAATGACTAGGTGGCTGTGATGTGTAGGGTAATGACATGAGTTTGCAAAACTCACTTTCTGAAGTAAATAAAGAGTATTACTTATCTTGCGGATACTATTATTGCTAATTAACAGTGATAACATTCAAAATTATATTGAGCTTTATTAATGTCACCCAAAGTTTTTACAAGTCCATAAATTAATAAGCATTTTAAGAAATTATTTCCTGTTTTGACTGAGTCTTAGTAATTTAATTACAGTTACATCAGAATAAAAACAAAATATCATAATGTGGGCTCAAATGTGAATATCTTCCAAATCCAAAACCTTATTACTTAAATGTTTTCATGTTTTGCAATGATGCACAGCATTAGTATTAGTAGAAAAGAGTAACTTCCATGAAAACATTAGTTCTTCAGAATATACTGCTTCCCAGAACAGCAGAGCATCTTCAGATGTTTAATATTATCCAAGCAATAAACTACAAAAGCAGGTCCCTTTAGAATAAACTGTCTTTATGAAGCAAGTGCAGTAAACCATGTGGTAAATTATATAAAAGTAGTAGAGAAGTGCCCTGATACAAACTAAAATGCTAGATGTTTTAATAACATCAAAGATTTTATCAGTGGTTTATTAATTTTAAATGACATAACCATAAACTTGTCCATAAAAAGGAAAATATATGTGGCAATTATGTGCCCTGAGCCAAAACTCCTGTGCAATGCACTGTGCCCTCAAGTGAAGCAAAGCAGTTATGTGCATTAGGCATTGCATTGCCAGCTCTTTCTACGAAGTGCATGCAGATTCAATTCATGGTCATTTAATCCAGCCTTTTCATTTTGGGAAAAAAACCAACCAAACAAACAAAAATCCCCCCAAAACAACCAACAAACCAACAAACCAACAACAACAACAACAACAACAAAACAAAAAAAAAACCCCAAGACATGCCAATGTTCAGTTTAATTTGGTTTTATATTTTGGAGGGAAGAAGATTCTTACTACCTGTGGAAAGGTAATGAAAAATCAGATGAGAGTAAGAAATGCCTTTCCAGGGGGCACTGATATTGTTGCCCCCATGTGATGACCACAGCCACTGCTGGGGTAGAGCTGCTTTTCCCTGTCTGAGTGCCCTGCCCAGAGACCACAGCCCCTGCCTTGGTGGGTCAGTGGGAACATCCCTGCCTGTGCTTCCCATGTCTATGGGCCTATTCTCCATTAATTTGCCTAACCTGGTGTTTTTGGCTTTCCTGGTATTGTCTGCACTGACAACCTCCTCTGCCAACAAATTCTGCAAGTTCATCACCTGTAAAAATGTGGTTTTATAGGTTTTAAACAAACATCACGGAAGAAAGATTTTCTCACTTAGGTTTCTTGAAGGCCTTTTGTTTTGCAGTTTATGGTAGACATTTATATTGATATTGATTGACTCACCAAATACAATAATCTGTAAGAAAATAAATTATATAACTATTATTTAGATGCAACTGTTTTTTCTGCACCACTCTATAAGTCAATTGCATATCTGCATATGCAATTTAGCACAGTAGACCCAGTTAAATGGAAAATTAAACAGGAAAACAGAGAAATTAGAAAGTCTCACTAGGGAAGAAAATATAAACACTAAATTAATAATATCATAAATAAGCTTCCAAATTTGCATCTGCTCTGCTGCAAATACAACAATTTGTAACACGTATTTCAGTTCGCTACTTTGTACCTGATGTAGAAGCAGTAAAATTCAGGAATTTACATTAAAGTATCTGTTGAGATCATGTCACAAACCTTAAGATAATGCAATAATTGCATGCTACTTCAAAAGAAAAAAAAAGAAAAAAAGAGGGGTTATACATGTGTCTTCACTGGCATTAAAAGAGAACCTTTACAAAACTGCTATCATCCTACTGATTTAGAATACTAATTTCAGTAACCTGGTAGTCAGTTAAGGCAATGAACACACAGCTACTTGTATACACCCAGGTTGTCTTTACTGTGCATGTGCAATAGGTCCACTACAGCCTGCATATATATGTAACTAATAGTGGAGTTTTGCTTGTGGGTTTTTTTTTTTTTGCTGTTTTGGTTTTTTGTTTGCTTTTTTAAATTTCAGATGTATTTTTTTTTTTATATTTACTGATGCATTTTTTTACCGATAGTAGCGAGTGAACAGAAAAGGATGAGAAAGCTTGGGGTGAGAGCAAGCAAGGTAGGCCTTCAGGGCAAGAAATGATAATTTTAAATGGACTCTGAAACAAATTGAGAGGCAGATTGAGAAAAGATTAACATACAAAGATAATTTTCTTATGTGGGGAAGATCTCATCTAAACTCACTTGTCTATTTCTACCCCTTTCCATTCCCCATACTCTGATCTCTTTGCTTTCTCTCCTTCCTTTTGTCAATCTTCTTTCAGCTGGCATGTCACAAGATTCATTTTAACTACAGCAGTCAGTGGTGTTGTGGTGTTTGGGCATCATAGTCCCTATTTGGTGTTCCTACCAGAGAGGTCCCGAGAATTTACGGGGTTTTTTGCAGCTGACATGCCCTGATGTTTCTTTGATTGCTGCTCAAGATAGGTGAAAACCTAGACAGCAGGAAATTCCCAGAGAATTGGAAGTTGCAACAGTTAAGCTCAGAAGTACAATAAAGATATTATCACTAATGGTATCAAGTCCCTGTCAGATAGAGCCTTTGATATGTTGATCTTCAGAGAACTTGTGGAATGAAAAAGGACAGAAGTCAGAGCAGTAAAGAAGGAAAAATATGTTATGAATAGACAGCTTTGAAAAAGGATACAGAGATAATAAGACTTCATCCTGTAATGAATGAGTCACAGAAATAATAAATAAAAAGAAGACTGAAAACTTCTTAAAAAAAAACTCAGAAAAAGTTTTTTCAAGCTCCTTTCTCTATATGACATTTGAAATAAGGGAAATTTAAAATTATGCATCTTATATTGAAAGTGCTAAGAGATGGCTTTCGTAAAAGAACTTCTATAAAACTGTGAGAATTACATTTGTGCACCTGCAGTTACATGCTAAAATGTCATGCACATAGATGCACAGCAATATCCACTGCTTGTCCACCCTTCATCAGTTTATTGGGATGGAACCCATCTGACACAGAGAATATAAAAAAGAAAAAAAAAGTTATTTGAATTATAGAATCCAAGCTTCTGAGGAGTCAGGAGTAGGCAGCTCTTTAAAGTTCATCTTATGCAGAGTGCAGTAAGGAAGGAACAAGGGACAATGTAAATGAGACCAGTGACTAATTTTCCCACTGGTGGAACTCCTACACATTTTAACTGCAGATCAGTAAGAATATACTTGGAAGAAAAGATACCCATGTTAAATAATGCCAGTGGAGAGGAAAAAGTCCAACTGGCTTCAGAAGCAGTTACGGAAATATACAAGCTAACAGGTAAGAGGGAAAGCAGAGCTGCTAGAGTTAGTGCAAACCAAGAGATGCAGACACAGAGGGAGTCAGTACTCCCAGTAATGAGAGACTAATCTTCCCCTATTTAGGTTGTCTTATAATGTCAGCAATAATTATTGAGCCCATCCACCACTTCTTGTCATTTTCAATATCTAGTAAACTCTTTGTGTGTGTGTGTTTAGTTACTATTTTATGGAGAGATACACTTTTCCCTTAAAAATCACTCTTCTGTTTATAAAATTTAAAATATTTAAGTTGAATATCAGTCTTGAGCTATGATAGCATTAAATGTATTGCACCAGTTGATACAGCAGGACCCTGGATCAGTTTTGGGTAAACAATCATCTCTTTTCTGGTCTAAAATAAGAGCAGCAACACTGAAGCTGCTTTTCAAGGTTAGGAATATTTCTTAAAGATTAACCTAATCAGGCCATCATTTAAGAAAAACTGACCAAAATGGCCACAATTACAGTGCAGGAGTATACTGGCAATGGAGTGTGTATGTGTCTCCTGTACGAAACGTTTTCTAGCCACTAACACCAACATTGAAGACAGTGAAAGAAAGCCTTTGTTCAGTGTAGATTGACCATATTTAAGAGGTAAGAAGGACCCAGATTGAACACTCCCATAGAAGTGAACGATGTAGCTCTTCCTCCTGAAGAAATGTTTTTATTTTGGGAAATGCCTTCTTCATTAATTCCTTCTTCTTGCTGCAGAAATGAGATATAAATCCATTTTATTATTATCCCAAGTATCACGTGGGGTCACATAAAGTTTCCACCAGTCCTATTTGAGGAAATGTGAGTAGCCCAGTGTGCATCTGGTTAGAGCTCTTCATATTTCATTGAACAAGTGTATCATGCACAGCTAAAAGGAATTTTTACTTAGTAAGTGATACTTCTCATGTAATTGCTCTTGATAGATCCATGCGAGTTCAGCCTCCTGTGCCAAACAAAGCCCTGTTGCAGCAATCACAGTACATTTATAGTTAGCTTAAAAAAGTCCCTTTGTTATATTGTTCTGCAGATAGAAAAACTGTCCTGCAAAATGACAGACGGTTTTGAGTTGCAATTAAAAGTTTAGCAAAATCTTGATAGAGCAGATGGAGGACATTAATATGAGTTTACTGTGAAAGAGTAGCACAGTGACGGTGACCACATGGAGAAACAATTAGCCATAAACTGAGAGGGCAGTGATATATATCCTTTGGAAAACATTTGCATGTGTTGCACTGCACCATTACATTTTTGTTGGGTTCCCATAAAAATGTAGTTTATAACTCCCCCCCCCCCCAACCATGACTATTATAAGGCCATCTTCTTTTGTGAACCTGCAGTTATGTACAAAAAAAATCATGAGCATATACACACAACATCAATCATTTGTCCAGCAATCATCAATTTATTTTTTCCAACTATGATGACAAACACAAATTTTCAAAAATAAGATCAGCCCTCAGATCAGATGAGCAACAATGTACATGCATCTTTAGTATGTGCTTAAGAAATTCCTTTGTGAAATGGCCTTGCATTATAGACAAAGCAATGTAGTCCTTGAGTCTAGGTTACATAAAAAAGAAAACCCAAACCCTCTAAATGATTCACCTCCTACTTCACCCCCTCATCGTTTTGCTTTACACGAGTCAGCAAGGGATATTTCCAGAGTGCCGGCAGACACACCAAAGCGACATCAGCAAACACCCCATTATCACTCTAAATGTAAATTGTAAAACAGAACAATGGTTTGGGTTGGAAGGAACCTTGAATACCATCTAGTTCCAACCCCACTGCCATGGGCAGGGCACCTTCTACTAAAACAGGTTCCTCGAAGTCCCATCCAGCCTGAACTTGAACACTTCCTGGGATGGCACATCCACAACATCTCCGGCAACCTGTTCCAGAGTCTCACCACCCTCCCAGTAAAGAATTCCTTCCTAACATTTAATCTAAACCCACCATCTTTCAGTTCGAAGTCATTCTCTCTTTTCCGGTCACTACACGCGCTTGCATAGAGTCCCTCGCTATCCTTCTAAGCAGTCCCCCTTCCGTACTGGGATAAATAAATGCCCTAGCGTAGCTCAAGGCTATGTCCTCTCATCCTGTCACTGGTTAGTTGCTGGAGAGGAGAGACAGGTCCCACCTGGCTACACCCCACGCAGGAAGACACAGATAGTCGGAGTTCTAGGTCCCTCTCTCTGCCGCCCCCCGCCGCTATCCCGTCCGGCAGGCTCGGCGCCCGCGGCGGGGCGGGATACGCGGGGCCTCATGGGAACTGTAGTTCTCTGTTCTCCCGCCGGCGGGCCGCGGCGCGAAGAGAGTTCCCGGCGTGCTTCGCGCGCAGCGCGGGGCGGTGGGCCCGGGGCGGAAGCGGGCGGACTACATTTCCCGAGGTGCTCGGCGGGCGACTCCAGCCGGGCCGGCCGGCGCGGCGGTTGAATGCGGCGGGCGGAGCGGCGCGATGGAGCTGGCGGCGCTCGTCAGGAAGCTCGGTAATGATGGCTCCCCTCCCTCCCGGGCCCGCCGCCTGCGGCCCATCGCCGTTCTGCGGGAGCCCGGCCGCCCCTGCCCGTCCTCTGCCGCCCCTAGCCGCTCTTGTGTCTGCTGCTCTTCCACTCCGCTCCCCGCGGCAGCCGTGGAGGGGGCGGCGGCGGCGGCGCCGGCGCTGCCCTAGTGGGACACGCTTCCATAAGGAGATGCCAAGGGCTTCCCCTTCAGACACGGTGCCTTTCCATTCAGGGGGCTTGGGTAACTTTTTGTTCGTGGTTGGTGGGTCCGAGGCAGCTCTCCGTACCCACCACATACCCTGGTAGAGGTTCCGGTACCAGGGTAAATCCGTAGAGACGCATTTGGCATCGGATTGTATCAATATATCTTATAATGTCTCACCGCTTTATGATCATGCAAACACACTTGATGAGGTTGTTGCTGACGAGTGCTAATCGTATTTGTTTTCCTGGTAGGCATAATACTGGCAGCTTGTAAGCCGGCTGTTTTTCACTGCATTTCTGGCAGCATTCTGTTTCTCCAAATAAGAAAAAAGTTATGTCAAATAATTTTATGGGTTTCTTAATCACTTTTTTTTTGGGCAGGTCATGAACTGACAGAGATAAGAGAGCGATCTTTGAAGACTATTCTGTTTAAGCTTGACCACAACTTGATTTCCTATGCTGATCTGGTCCACGAAAAAGCACTTTTTCGTAACCTTTTGGAGTGGTTCAATTTCCCAGTCGTACCAATAAAAGAGGAAGTGTTAAATTTTGTGAACAATTTGATCAAGGTATGACATACTAGCATTCATTTATTTCTAAACTGTATGTTTTTAGATGGCTGAAGCTAATTGGATGTTGCTTGACTTTGTATCTCCATGTAACGAGATTTTCAGTGTTTTACAAAGACAGGAATAACGAAGCCACTGTGTAGACCAAAATTAAAACAATTACAGTGACTTCAAATGGATGAGAGAGCTGAGAAAAATCGTTTTCTCTGGGTTTTTGCTTCAATTTCTCAGCTTTTTCAATTTCTCATCTGGTGCTTCATTTTTAACTTGGAGCATGATTTGCAGCTAAGCGTTTGCATTGTTCCTGGAAAGTAAAGATTTGAACATTGTTGCAACTAATTTGAGAAAATGTTACAGAAACTTCAGATAGCTCAGATTTTTACATTCTTGTGTTTTTATCAGTAAACTGCAACTATGCAGAGTTAAAAAGCCACGTATCCTTGACACTGACAGACGGATGTCAGGGTTTAACCCCAGCCAGCAGCCAAGCCCCACACAGCTGCTTGCTTACACCCCACCAGTGGCATTGGGTGGGGAGAGAATGGGATTGGTAAAAGGGAGAAGACTCATGGGTTAAGACAAAGGCAGTTTCATAGGAAAAGCAAAAGCTGCACGCACAAGGAAAGCAAAACAAGGGATTCATTCACCACTTCCCATGGGCTGGCAGGTGTTCAGCCATCTCCAGGGGAGCACAGCATCCTCACATGGAATAGTGACTTGAGAAGACAAAGACTATCACTCCAAATGTCCCCCCTTCCTCTTCATTTCACCCTCTTTATAGACTGAGCATGCTGTTGGAACTAGATGATCTTTAAGGTCCCTTCCAACCCAGGCCTTTTTGTGATATTATATGGAATATCCCTCTGGTCAGTTGGGGTCACCTGTCCTGGCTGCATCTCCTTCCAAACTCCCCTGTACTCCCAGATCCCTTGTCGAGATAGCAGAAAAGCCTTTGGTTCTGTGTAAGCCTTGCCTAGCATTAACAAAAATATCTCTTTATTATCAACCCTATGTTCAGCACAAGTCCAAAACACATCCCTGTGCCAGCCATTGGGAAGAAAATGATCTCTACCTCAGGACAATGGTCTAAATGAATAAAGGCAAAATATAACTTAAGAATTTCAATTTTTTTCTTTCTTCCCCCTGCTGTTCTCTATTCCCCGCCCTCCATCCAGAGACCTTAAGACTCTTCAAACTAACTTTGTCAGTTATTTGTCTTAATGTAGCATCCACCTGCTGCCCAGAAAATGGTTGGAATTGGTGCAGTGGAATTCTTCTCTCAGCTTCGCTCCGATGTGGATCCAAATTTGCAGGCCATAATTGATGGGATTGTGGACAGACTGTTCTTTCTTTCTTCTGAACTCCCTTCTAGTTCTTCAGTATGTTATCAAGCTCAGTCTCAGCCTTCAGTAGATCAACCAGGTAAATTACCTCTTTTGAGCAGCAATTTATTTTATATTAAAATAAAGCAAATGAAAAGACTATGAGAAGCTGATGTTTTCAGGCATAGCAGGCGAATTACTCCTGAGAGATCAGTGAAGTGTGTACTAATCAGATTCTGCCAGAGAGAGTGTGACCTTAGCTAAATCACCTGGTGGCATTCCTGTAATGGAATTCCATATCCATTTCCTCAGTGTAAAATATCTGTTTTCTATAATGTACAAAGAGCATGACACAACTTCCAAGGACAGCTTTATGGCAGCAAGTCTGTAGCAACTTCAAATAAATCTGTAATTTAGCCAGTATGCTTTGCTGCCATTCTTTGTGTAGTGGGCTCGAGCTTGGAAAGCAAGTCCTATGAGAAAGAAAAAGAAACAGAAAAAAACACTAGTTGGTCCTAATAGAATGATTTTTGTACCTACAGTAGCTGTATGCTCTATGTACTTAGTACTGGATAAGCATTTGTCATAGAAGAAGACATAAACTTTCTTTAAAATGTCACATTATGTGTGAAGTGCTATTGCTTGCATCTGTTACCTAGCTCATTATCTGTCTGTTACAATGATTTACATTTCCTCCTAGATGTAGTCTAACCCATTTGGTTCTTCTCTTCTGCCTTAAAAATTTTGGATCAGAGTTTGGAGGAGAAAATTACATATTTTACATACTCCTGCTTATTGTGGGAAAGACAGTGCTGTTACACAGTGTGTGTAACACTAATGACCACGCCCCTGTCACTCGTCTCTGCAGTCACCGAGATAAAAGCAATTTTTTGGTGATTTCTGCCACCTCTAATGCTTGGAGATTTAGTTCACTAGAACTATGTGCCTTGTGATTACTTTTTAATAGTTTTTTTCTTCCTATGCCCACACAGGGGCAAATTTTTACTTAATGTTTCTACTGTACGGAGAAGAATAGTCTTCTACATGTTCATTCTTAAATTATATCCTTCTGAAACTACTCAGTTGAAGTTATTTATACTGTAAATTGTATGCATATGTGGATGGAATAATCCTAATGCTTCCTAGCAGGAATGTTGGATTTTTCTTTCTTTTTCAACTTAAGTTACTGGCAAAAATTACTGTAAACTAATAACCTGGAATTATCTAGTTTTATCCTTTGAACCAAATATTATGGTCTGGAGAGATTGCTTTTAGTGTTAACATTTCTTGTGAATTTTTTTATACAGTTTGCATATAAATGACATGGGGCAAAATACATTTATACAAGAGGGCAACTTTTGAGGTGACCTAAGAAGACAGCAGTTTGGTAGAAAAAGATTTTAAGTAATTCATTTAAAAAGTTAATTTTATTACTACAGAGGTAGATTAAAGGAAAGGCATTTATTTGGCTGCCAGTACTCCATCAGGCTGTGTAATTGTTTTTGCTATTGTTTGTATGGTATGCTACTTAGTGTAAAAAAATGGCAAAAAATGCACCCTTTACCGTTGCAGAATATGATTTTAAAAAAAATTTTATACACTTTTTTTACTCCATTTTTCTGATCATCTGAGGCCATTTTAACCTATTAAGGAAACTGCTTTAAAACTCAAGGGCAAGAGGGAGGTAGTTAAGGAAAAGCATGGAAATAAATGGAGGGGTTTTTTTGTGCATGTACATTTTTTAAACTTACCCCTTTTTTTTATTTTAGTTCTGCCTCAAGAGGAATTATTCACTGGATATTTTTATCAAAGTAGAAGTCATCTGCTGCAGTTAGAAATATCTCCCAAAAGAACAGTTGGTATGTGTAGTTATAAAAGAATATGTAAATTACAGAAAGAACTTAGAGTTGTAATTTAGATGGAATTCCATTACAAATGTGGATAGCAAAATTGGCTCTTATTTTTCCTTTTGTTTTTTTGTGAAATCTAACACCACAGAAGCTACAATTAAAATGCTTATAAAAATGACATTCATCTTAATTGATATTTCCCTTTTCCAGTAAATAGTGTAGCTCTTTGGAATAGCTAAAGTATATTAGAAAGTGCTGCAATTTTAAAAAATATTTAAATTGCCACTGTTTTCCAGATGGTCTGTGTTTCATAATCAGAAGTGGCTTAAAGGATTAAGTACCTTTTATTTCAACAAAACTTAGACTGATGTACCTTTCTGCTTTTTAGAAAGCTGGTTTAGGGGCTAGGGGAATCTTTGCTTTGTATTTAAGTGAAAACCAGTGTTATGCTTTGATTGAGTTTTTCTTTGGGTTTTTTTTTTTTTCTCAAATGATATAAAGTGTTTCACTGACAACCACAGATCAATAATATTTTGGCAAGTCTTTGCCTGTACCAGTATACTAGTAGCAGCTCACAGGAGAGTTTCTTATTTAAAATACAGTGGTGCTGAGATCTAGATTTTAAAACATGACTTTACAGTTACTTCAATCAAATTATAATCTTTTATCTGCTCCTAAAGAATATTTTATCCATTAGCATGATGAATATTTTATCCATTCCGTTTACCTACCATTACTGGTAGGTAAATCAGCAGTTGAGTTTTTAGTGGTGTATCAACTATCTTAGGAATTGCACAATAATTATTACAAACTTTTAAGTTAGAAATAGCTTTAAATATATTTTCATTGCAAAGTAATTATGTATCATAATTTTGTAAGAAAAATATTTTCTACTGCTTGAAGTGTAAAACCATGAGGTGAATTTTTCATTTTTAGAGATCATGCTAATGGATAAAATATTCTTTAGTAGCAGATAAAAAAATTATAATTTGATTGAAAACATGATGTGGCAGATTGAGTATTCTTCCACTAATGTGTTCATTATTGGTAAAGCTTTCTTCAATAAACATATTTCATTAGGATTTGGTATGACCTTAGTGATGTTTTGGTATTTCTGAAAAATCTAAAAGCATTTGAGCTTATGCAAGCCTGTGTTTACTAGAAGATATCTCTGTATAAGATAGTATATTGTTTATTGGTTTTTTATTTTGCTGTGAATGTATACAATATAATATTTCTATAAAATATATTTCAAGACATCTGCTCTGGTTTTTTTTGCAGTGAAATGTTTGAAATTTTCCACCTTTCCTTGGCTAACTCTGACTTCAACAGATAGACATGTTCTTTCATCAAATGAAAGGTGCAGTAATAGAAACATTACAATTTCTTTGTAGTTTTTCTTTTTCAGGTATAGTGGCTGTAAATTTCTGTCCTTCTGCATCATGAGATTGTTTTTGTAAATAGCCCAATGAGCTAATTTTTGATAAATGATCATAAAATCTGGGTTGAAGCTGGGCAATATCACTCTCCATTTTTTGTGTTTGAATCAGAGTGTCTTTGCATCTTTTGTTCATGACACTTCAGTCTGTATTTTAAATTTCTTAAGAGGATCAAAGATTTCTCTCAGCTAATAATAGAACAAGCTGAAATAAAATCATTATTTACTCTACCCTCATGACCAGTTGGTAGGAAAATCCCTACTTTCAGTAGTAGCTTTAGGCCAATAAGTTCAGGTACAGGGCCTGATCCAGGCACTGAGTCATTCCAACTCTCTTTCTGCAGTGACTTTTTTTTTCTTTAATTTAGAAAAAGTGTTTGAAGTGCCCCAAGGGAGAGTTCTGTAGTTGGGATTCCTTATGAGTTGTCACAGAACTCTGATAGATTTCTAGCATAGTTTTTTTGTGTGTGTTTGTTTTTTCCTTTTGGAAGATCTCTGAAGCTGGAGAAACTGTTTAATATTTAATTTCCTTTATGCCGGAGTATAGAAGAGGAACACAGAAGAGGAACACACTGGACATATTTGATTTTTTTTCAGTGGTTTCAGAAACAGTGGTTTCTGAAACAATTGGAAAAAGTGAAATAGACTGTCCTAAAGATTCTTATAATTTACTAATATTCATCTTAGAGAATAGCTAATAAATTTCTCCCTTATATGGAATTTCCCACTTATGTAATGCAAGTGCTTTTAAGTTATACATGAACCTTAGTAATGAAAGAAACTTTCTTACTGGTATGAGTTATATTACTTGCCATATACCACTGAGATAATCACTAGCTTCACCTTGAATTTCCAATAGTTCTTATTTTAATTTCAAATTCAGAATCAATAAAGTTATTTCTCTTTTTGTAACCAAATTTTACTTGTGGGAATGGAGTTTGTTTTTTGTTGTGTATAGGATTCATATAGCTAAGGAATAATTCAACTGAAAAAACAATATGACAATAGAATTACAAAGATTTTTTTTTTGTTTAGATTCTTCAGTGTTGTGATTATAACTTTCTTGTTCAGGCTAATAATTACTGGTTGGTTTTCTTTTCATTTTAATACATATTTAAATATGAACTTGTAGCTCTTTGAGAAGTAACAACCAAAGTTTAATTTGGAGTACATGTGAGCTTCTTCAGGATGTGATTATGCAAGATTTTCCTGCAGAGATCTTCCTTCAAAGACCAAAGATTGTACAGGCAAGAATTCACATAAAGTTTTTATTGGTGTAAGCTTTGCCAAGGATGAATTGTCACAAATGATCAAATTTGGTTTTAAACAAATAAGTTAAACAGAAGTACCTTCATGCTAACTCCAGGTACATAGGAAGGGACATTGTCTATATATTGCATTTTTAAAGTTTTTTGCTTCTAACAGTGTATACTGCTAATCACTAATTGTTTTCTGAAGTAATACTTTATTTCTTCTGAATAAGATAAATTTGTGTGGCTGTTGTTTGCATACCCTCTAATGGGCTCCCATAATGAAAGCGATGACTTTATTGGAAATATAATGTGAAACTTGGCTTCTTCCTTAGACCTGGTAGTCTTGCATTCAGTAATGAAACAGTAGTTGAGCCTATTTATTTTTTGCTGTGATTTTGAAAAACACTTGGAAACATTTTTGAACTATGTTTAGTGTAAGACTTGCTGGCATGGTTGTTCATGATGATGATGATTAATGTTCAGGTCTTGATGTTGGTGGTTTTGTTTTTGCAGAGTCTTTTGTCTCTTCTAAACTTGGCTTTTGGAGGGGATGGGAGACACCAGTTGGCTTTGCAGGCTGTGTCATGCTTGCAGCAGCTCTGCATCTTTTTGAGAACTAGGCTTAACTTCCACAGAGATCCAAGTTTTTCTTCCTCAGAGCAAGGTATTTTTAAGTATTTGAGATACTGTTGTTTTTACTACAGATAAGATTGTCTAAAATGACAGAAGAAACCAAAACCAGAGCCTTATGGCAAATGTAATCTTGTGAAATTGTTTTGGTTCAGTCCTATTAATATTAATTTAAAAACTTTGAGCACTTGCATTGTTTTAAAGTACTTATTCAGTTTTACTTTCCTGGGATTCCTCATTCATCAACTTCTCCCAGTATCCAATTGTTTGTATGTCAGCAGGGGAGGGATTTTAAACTAAAACGAAATTAAATCTGTAAAATAAAAGTGGGCAAAGTTTCAGAAAAGCTTTCAAGCTATTAGTACTTAACAATGTAGTTACTAATTTCATGAGCTCTGTGAAATTTTTTTTTTTATGCTTATGGCTGAAAATAGTTTAATCATTGTTTTTAATTTTGCAGTCACGAGGGCTGCTTCACAATGCTCTTAAAGCTTAAATGTTGTAGCTTTAATGGTGTAGATTACTTATAATGGTCTTGTTGTTTCTATTCTGTCATCTAAATTGAGTCAAAGCTTCGTTTTTATGAATTGGTAGTCTGGTTCTCTTCATAAGATTGCCCCTATATTTGGTGTCTTAATAAATGGTACTGGCTGCTAATTCAGTTATAAGATCAACAAGTCCAATGCCTTACCCAGACACTGTGTTTCTATTTTTAAAACTCAAGATTTATGATTCAGCTGGAATCTCCAGTGGTGTTTGCCTTGGAATTAGGTTTCCAAACTCTGCTACTTGCCGGTGATCAGTTGTTCTAGGTCACCAGTATTTACGTGGTGGTTTTTTCCGTATCCTACATTAGTTACTTTTACTGTTTACTATGTAGTATCTTTCAGAATTATGGATACTTATAAGGGAAAATATGTTCTTTGTGTTACATAAAGGCACAGCTTCCCAGAATTCATCTATATCTTACTGTCAAGAAGCAAGGGGTGCTCCTGGTTCTCAGAATCCATCACCTGGAAGCAGCAGTCCTCGGCCCTCTGTAATTGGACGGACAGTTCAGCGTCCTAGAGGAGATGGTCAGGATTGGGATGCAGTATCTTCTAGGTGAATGAAACAGAAAATGACTTGCACTTCAGTTGAAAACATTTTAATATAGGATTATATTATCAGCTCCTTGTCAGTGTGTGGATTGATGCAATGGTTTTGGTAACTTGTGAAGATTTGAACCATGTTTGTAAATGAAACCTTTCTTGAAGTGGTGTTCAGAATACATAAAAACATTGCTGTGTTTTGTACCCCAACCACCATTTTAAACAAAGTCTCCTCCTAGCAACTGTTATTACTTGTGCATGTATTTGTAAGACACAGAAAAGCTATTGCTGGAAAGTCAGGGATTTTTCTTTTTTTCAGCAGATGACCTCATAAGTTCTTTTAAGTGGAATGGCCATCCTGTAGGTAACAGTATATAGTATTGTCAAAAATGCTATACTGTATAAAGATTTCTGTTGAAGTCTTTAAAATTTGTTGTTCAATGTGACAACAAATTTCAGTTCTATAACGTGTAAATATTTGACTCTTATATGAAATTATAAATTATCTGTATACCTTCAAAATGTAGAATTTTTTGTGTGTGGTTTTGTTCTTGTCTTGGCCCAACTTAAAGACTTAAAGCTGCTGTTCAAGTACCAATGTCTTCTAGTATGTGGGATTTTGAAAGTCCTTGTAAATCTGTGTGCTTGTTGGTAGTTCATTTGAGTCTCTGTGATGTATGGGCTTAGTGATTGAGTACCTCCTAGGTATTCAAATAGGCTGTGATGAGAATAGCTCAATTGTAAATACATCTTGACAGTCATATTAAAAAGTTACTTTTATTGAAGTCTAATATATTAATTTTTATCAGGTAACTAATATGGCACTGCCAGTGAATTCCAGGCTTTATGCCTCCTAGGCCCTGGCCATTTTCCGAAGCTGAACAGTGAACAGTTTAATAGCAGCTGGTGTATATTGTGCATGAGAGAGTGATGGCCTGGCTGTCAGTCTAGAAATGAAAGCTGCATAAGAATAAGTACCAGTTCAGGCAGTGATGAGACTTCTAGAAACCAGGGAGTGCTAGCTAATAGAGTCATTTTATGAGCTGTTTATGACTGCACACCTTTATCTTCTTGCATCCTGTGTGCTGCAGTAGACCTGCTCACTACCCACGAATCTCATTTCTTACAAAAATATAATTTAGCCCAGAGGTAGCATAAAGAACAATGTGATGTTGAATAGAAGATATGATAGAGAGAAGTGACAGTAGTGTTGTTGTTCAGACATTTCTGATTTTGATAAGGGAGAGCTGCTTTTAGCGAATCTTGTCTTTTCTTACATAATTGTTATGTAAATTTGTTTATTTCTATTTATTTGTATATTGTTATTCTATATGTAACTCTTCTTTTCCTTCTTCTTTAATCTTGAGACTCTTCAATCTATCTGTTTGTCTGTTTCAAATTCTGCCTGGAAACTTAACCTTTCCTCTTCTGAATTGTTTTTGTGATTGATACCTCTCCTTCCTTTTCCTCTGGTAAGTTCAGCCAAACCCAAACTACATATTGGTGAACTCTTCTGTTTTGATTGTAGGTTTTCTGTTGACTTCTTAATCAGTCGGGATTTAACTTCTTACACATTTTTACATCTTTTACATTTAATTAGACAATAGAATGTAACACAGTCATACTACAGTTTCTTCAGCTTGTTTAAAAATAAAAAAGGGAACCAACCAAAACCCAGTTATTAGTCATACAGGTTTTTAAAGGATATCAAGATTGCGAAACATTGTTTTGGATAAGAAAACTTTAAAAATATGTTCTGATTTTTATTAATTATAATGCTGGTAGTGGAATTAGATTATTGTTAAAAATTAATACAGTTATGAACTATATATTGTTCATAATATATGAACCATATATACTATATTTAATGATATATTCATATATCATAGATCAAATATTTCATAATTTAAAAAATGTCTATAATTTAATAGCATTCCATGTACTTTGTAGTATATACTTGATTACATTTAAGACTTTCTTGGACAAGGAAATACTTCCTGTTTTACAGTGGATGTGGTAGTCCTAAGGAGTAAACAGAGCTCATGCTCCTTAATTTTTCTTCTAAGGATTCTTGTGGCTAGCTATATAGAATGGTTTTAATATAGTAAGTATAATTCAGGCTGAAATTTGATTTAGTAACTTGTATTGCTTCAAGCAACTGATAGATTTTGTTCATAAAAAAAAAAAAGAAAAAATGATTTCAAATCAACTGATATTTCTCATGTGATATTGTGTTCGTT
The DNA here is from genome assembly GCA_024362935.1 of Setophaga petechia. Lineage (NCBI taxonomy): Eukaryota > Metazoa > Chordata > Aves > Passeriformes > Parulidae > Setophaga > Setophaga petechia. The sequence continues at coordinate 35,118,869 of JANCRA010000008.1, forward strand.
GCATGTGTATTTCTTCCAGTACACAGTGCTAAGTGATTTTGAAGATGATGGCCAAAACATTTGGCATTCACTTGTGGTGCTACCTGTTCTGACATTTAAAAAAACCAATGAAACGAAATCTCTCTCTTCTTGCAACACTGGTAGATAGCAGAGAAAGTTTGGGATGGGAGGAAGGATATGCTTAAGGCAGGAGTCATGAAAACACTAAATGCTGGTTGTACATATGTGTTTTCTCTTTACAAGAGTTAATTATGTTTCTTTTTTTTTTTTTTTAATTTCTGTTTTAAGTGGAAACAGTACTCAAGCAAATGCAAACTCCAGAGTCTCTCTGCATTCCCCGTTTGATGTAGGACATACTGACTTACCAGATATTGAAAATGAGGACACCTTGGAATTACAGATGAAGCAGCTTAGCCTTCCTCAGTTCTGTGTTTCCATCTTGGAAAACGCAATACCTCTTCTAAGAACAGGTAAGAAAGTTTTGAGTTAAGTGTTTAACTTTCCCATCCTTAATACAAGATACTCTTGAGAAGTTGGTCAATGAGGTGACTACCTCAAATAAGGCACAGATGACTACTGATGTACTGTGGCTAGGTGCAACAGATCTTTTCTGGAGACTTTTTTCAGGTCACAAAGCTTGAATCTTCTGATTGATTTCCAGAATTGCTGCAGAAGTTTTAAGTGTTTTTTACTGATAGTGGCAGGAAGTCAGTGTTTGGTGGAAAAATGGTGTGTCAGGATAAAATGTCATTCAGGAAGATGGAAAAATAACCACTTTTAACCAGAGGCATTCTCCAAAGGATCTGTTTAAGCATAGAGTTTTGCTCCTGTTCAAGAAATAATAAACAAAAATTCTCGTGAAAGACTTGTTTTTATTCTTACAAATGCAGTAACAAGTGGTTTAAGGAACATAAGTAATGATAGTCTAATTGCAAATTTTAATTTATAGAGGTTCTAAATTGCAAAGCCCTTTTGGAGGACAATCTTTTTGCTCCAAGGTTGTCTAAAATGGTATTTAGCTGTAAAATGTAATGTAATTCAAAACAGATATTGATAAATGTGGTCAGGGTTTCAAATATAGGAGCTGGAAATGTGCATCTGTCTATGGCTAGAATACTAAAAGCTAGAGGCTTCAACTTATAAAAATTCTATGAAATGTGTATGAAAATTATTCAACTCTTTTTGTTTTGTGATAAACCAACTAAAATGAATTAAAGTTTTGTTTTTTCCCTTTCATAATAATGGTATTTAAATATTAATTAGTCACAAGCACATTCATGACTTCTAGCATCTTTTATTTATGATGTAAAACTGCAGAAAATGTATTTTCTATCTTTTCCATTTCTGGTGCCTGTCACTTCAAATCTGCAGAGTTAAAAGACAATTTTTCTACATTTCAAGGTTCTTTTTTTCAATCTTAGAATTAAAGTATTTTACTTTCTGGAAAGGTGGACCTGTCTTTGTTTATCTTCCCCTTAGGTTTTTTACACTTCGTAAGCTCTCCTTGGTGATATTTCTTCATTCTTCCACTATGCTGTAATGAGACACAGATTGTAGAGAAGCTAATATTTTTATCCTGTTCCTGTTGATCTGAAAGCCTGTGATCTGAAGGCACACTGTGAGACAGTGTGATATTGTGAGACAGTAGCACACAGTTTCTCATGTGGTTATATTTTCGGTTGTTATCTTTAGTGAAATCAACAGGCGTTTTTATGAACATTATTATCGACTTATATGGTATAGTGTAGATTTTAATCTAGATGTTTAAATTACTGGGTAAAGGAAAAACCAATAAGCTTATTGTAAATTTTGCTGCCTTTTATTTTGCAAAATGATGTGTATTTTAGTTAAGCTTAAATTCTGTTCCTTGTGGAGACGTTCATTGAAATTTTTCTTTGTGCTGATCTACCTTGTAAGCAAAGTCATTGCAGAAGTCAGTCGTGCTGTGGGCTTGTTTTGGTTTTGTGGGGGTTGTTTTGGGGTTTTTTTGGGGATTTTTGGTTAAAATGGAGAGATTTATTAAGTTAAATTGGCCTAAAACCAATGGAAAAACAGAACTTCTATGAGATAAGTGAAACTAAGCTTTCAAAAAGACTTTGTGCCATTTTCTGTCTTTTCTTACCCAAAGCAGATCACTGAAGCTACAAATTGCAGAAGCTGTGGTCATTATCGCTACACATCTAGTCACATACAGAGATGATTTTTTTTTTCCTCAAGTATATCAACAAGGTTTCTGCAGTGTGTAAAATTTACAAGAGATAGAAAAATCCACAAAGAAATTAATGTTAAATTATAACAAACAAGTAGAACTTTATCTTTTTTAAACAGCATTTTGAAGGATACAGAATTTTTATCTTTGTTAAAAGATACATTGAAAATTCAATGCTGTTGTGTGAAATCCATCTATGATTTTAAATAGAAACATACCATCAACAAGTAACTAAGCCAACAGTTGCACTACATTGATTATTTAAGGGAAACTGTCACCGTATGGTTCCTTAAGATGTCAGACAGTTTTGGCATCTTCACTTGTGTGAGGTTGAAAATATTTGGTCTGGCTCCAGATATTCTGCCTTGTTCTTCATAAAACCTTCTAACTCCTCTGTTTTCTCATTATCTGGTTATGTTGGGAGGAGGTTTATATTTGTAGTAAATGTAGGCTGTAGATTTCTAAGCCCAGGCCAAGTTTCTTTGTGGCCACATATTCAAGCTTAAAATTGTACAAAGGATAAAAGTTACTAATAGACCAGATTAGCCTTGTTATTAAGAGACACTCAGAAGAAGAAACGAAAATTAATAAATACCAGCCTACAAGCAAAGGAGAAACTGTTACAGAGAATTGTGCTAGTAGCTCAAGTGGGTATTCATCTCTTTGTTTTTTGAAAGATCTCAAACAAAATAATCTGTGAAGAAAGTCACTCCTATACCAGAAATGCAGATCCATGGGAATAGGTAATATATACCAAAGATTTGTAACACTGCTGTCTGGATGGGGGAATTTAGTGACTTTCTTATGAACTTTAAAAAAGTTCAGTAATCAGATTTACAGCTGTAGTAAAGTTCACAACTATTTTCTTAAATAATTTTGCAATAGGTTTTAAGGAAATTCGTATTTTTTCTAAGTATACAATTGTTTTAATCTGTTGTGACTTTGGCTAGTTGTTTTCTTCTCTGATTCAGAGCTATTAGTGAGGATAGTTAGCATTAGCTTTGTAGAAGCATATAGGAAAATTAAAATACCAGAATTCCATATGAGGAATAATCTCTTGTTTACAGTCATGTCTTCTGAATATCAAAACATAATATTTTGCCTATATTTGAATTTATCCTCTCATTTGTGTAGGCAGTAGGAGAGTGACAATGGAAGTTCTTGAATTGCTAGTTGAAGACATGTCCCTTATTGGTGATGCTATTTCTGAAAATGTTTGGGAAGATGACAGCCTTTTTGCATTGGAATTGGTAAGATTCTTCAGGTTTTGATCAGCCATATTTGTCTCCTTTGATAAGCTTCTGACACCTTCTGCAGCAATTCATGTAGCCAAGCTTCTGCTGAGCTGTGCATTTGAAAATTTTAAGTAGTTTATTACTAGTTCTATTGATGACACTTTTTAAAATGTAAGTTCTTTTACCAGACAATATTTGGAGTTTCACCTCAGGAAAGTAAGCAGCCATTGAGAGAAACACATGTAGGGAAGGGAAACTGAGGGAAAAGTACTACAAATGTTGGACACCAATTTGATGTACATAACAACTTTCCCTTTCTTTACTCCTTATAAACTATCTGTTTAAAATTAGGGAGATAACTGTTCAGATCCAAGACTGGAATTCTAAGATGCATGGTATCCATTTCCTACACAGGAATTGTAGATCCCTGTGCAAATTTTAGATATCTTAACAATGTTGCTTAGCTGGGAAAGAAAGGAGAGGCCTTTTTGCCCCAGGAGAGATTCAAAGCATTAAGGTGCTGTTAACTAAATATTTTAAGTTGCTGAGCACAGTTGAGAGTTGTTATGTACATGAATTATAAAATTAGTGAAAACAGATAAAATTATTATGACTTGCTCTTTTGAAGACTAGTGAAAGCTGAAGCATAAGCTGGCATGGCTCAGGCATGCAACAAATATACCAGAGTTGCAGACTGAAACTTGTCTAAAGACTGGAATTAAACATACTCTTAAATGCACTTGACTTGTTAGAATTTGTGGAAAATACCACTGAATATGAAACAATAACAGCTGCAATAATAATTAATTAAAATATTGCTTTAGGCTTTCCTGTTCTCTATTTTATAATTGTTAATATTTAAATTTATAAGACCTATTAGGGAGTGAGAATTTTTTCTTTTAATTTAATCTTCCAATCTGTGAAAATCTATTATAATTGATCAGCATCACATCAGTGCTGAAGATTACTTGCAGAACATTTAATCTCAGAAGCTTAATATCTCTTCATCTACTTGTATTATGATCTGAATCAGCATATTTCATTGCTCATAAATATGTATACCATACTGATTATTATTAGTAGGATAATGTTTGTTTCCAGGCTACTAATAAACAAACCCCTGCAAATAAGGTGGGTAATGGTACACGGTTATATTGATTTTTTTTTAAAGAGGGGAGAGAAAGAAAAAGGTTTTGCTGTTTCCTTTGAAAATCAATAGGGATAAAAACCTCATTGATGTTTTCAAAGTTACTGTGAATTGGTTTGGGAAGGGTTTTTTTTTAATTTTAAGGTAAAGCTTTATTAGCAAGTTCAAAACAGGACTTAATATCTCCTTGTTAAGACTGAACTTCAAAACAGGTAAAATTTCAGAAGGTAAAAAGTGTAGTGAGCAGAAATAAAGGTGGTGGGGGAAGAGAGAAAAGTGGGAGATGAAAGGGGAACGAGCAACCAGGAATGGGTAATTATTGAGCAAAGTATTCAGAACTAATAGTGAAAGTAGGCTGAGGTCTAGGACTAATGCATAGGTGACAAAAACATTGCTATGCATTTTGCAGCATTTATGCAGTTTTAGCTTATGTGGCATAATTGTGCTGATGATGCTGCAGGTGCTGTGTAAACACTGTAAATAAACGGTGATGTTTCATTTTTTCTAATTATTGTGTTTTTGATTTTGTTTTCAGAGAGACAAATTGCTTCTGGTCTTGGGTTTGCTTGGAGAAACTATATTATATCACAAAAGCAATATAAGTGCAGAACAGCCTAAGGTGATGCTGGTGCATCACAGGATGGCATTTATTAGTATTTCACTCTTCACTGTTAGGTTGCTCCAAGTACTTCTCCCTGTAGAAAAGGTATGTCATCGCTAATTATGAGTGATTGTCTCTTGGTTTTGCATTTTAAGAGAGCAGTAAGAGATACTTTCCTCAGGGATGAATACTGAGAAAATAGGCCCTTGGATAGAGAAATTAATCTGATTTGCACTGGGTGATGTATGATCACAGATGGCAATTTTGTCCATTCTTCAGTTACCAGTGTATTCTGCAGATTAAAAATCTTAAAAAAATCCCCCAGAACATTTTTAATACAGTTTTTAAATTAATTTTTGAAATTCAGTATTCTTTTTCTTCCTGTAGTGTTTTTTTCTGATATGATGTATGGTTTGCAAGGCTTTGCTGCCCCCTGCTTTTTTGTAGTATGCATGCAAGTAAGAGTTGCATTATGTAACATGTAAAAATCATCACTCTTATTCTGATGGAATGTAGTAATCAATTACATTTTGTAAACTGGAGTGATTTTAACTATTCTTTGCTTCCAGTGCTCTTTTAAAATTCTGTTGTAGCTCTTGGAGTTCAGGGTTTTTTGTTGCTTTTTAGTGTGGAGTTTTTTGTTTATTTTAATTTCAGTTGGGAAGGTCTGATGAAGTTTTTGTGAGATGGAAAGTGTTAGATGTGTAAACCTGAATCAGTTTTAATTTTTTGGACCAGTTTTTAGCGGAATGTAGCTTTTTCAAGACATTAGTTAATCGGATTAGAAGATTAATTTTCAGTTACAGGGTTTTTGTCACAAATATTAAGTCTTGTACCTGAAGATAAGTGTAGATGTACGAATCTAATGAATTTTCATAGTTTTTGTCTTTTATGTTCTTGTGTACCTAATGCAAAGTTTCTATACTGTGCATAACAGTTCGAACAAAGTTACTGTATTTGAGGTCAAAATATAAGTTGAAAGCATGTACACTTGCAATTAAAAATAAAAGAAAAAACCAAAAACAACAAGAAAAATCCCAGTCCTTATTTTGCAATATGACCATGTGGAATTGTAGACAGCTTTTTTAGGTACAGAAATAATTGTGGTTTATGTACTCTCTGCCATCTCGTGGTCAGACAGTGAATTGACTCTGGCCAGCAGTGTACCGTGCCTGGATCATACACAACTTTTGTGACTGGTTATCAGACTGCAGGTCTGATATTAGGAGTGACATCTAAATAACTATCACTTTTAATAAAGAAAAAACAATTCTTCAGATAAAACTCATTTAATGAAATGTGTTTTCTAAATTTTAAGTAGCAGCAATAATGATTGTACTTGTTGAATGACTGGAAGTGCTGTTGTTGGTTTTACTGTATTTTCAGGCTGTTATTCTGACAGTTGCTTTCTTTTTCAAAGGCGAGTAAAGTTACACAAAAGAGTTTGCTGAATGCTTTGTTCCTTCTCTCACTGGATATGTCATTCTCCTTGGAATATCCAAGCATCCATGAATCCATTGCAGCCTACCTGGAGCAGATGAGTACTGAGAACTACAGTATTTATAAGCAAGTTTCAGAAGCTGCATATTCGATTGAATGCACTTGTAGCTTTATGGTTGAAGTTCATAAGGAGGTGTGAAACTTTATTATATAAAATATTTCCTGTAGGCAAATATCTTCCCTTACTTTGTTTTCTCTCTAGTAAAAATTAAAGTCTAACATAACACAGGAAGATCCCCAACTATAGGTATTCTATATGATGCAAGGTGTAGTTAATTTATATTTGTTTTCATTAATACTAGTCATGATATTGGTAAAAAATCTTATCTGAAGTAAAAACAAAGAAATAAACAATTGGAAATGGGCACAGGACCTCTTATGGGCAAAGAAAGAAGCAGCAGCAAATACTCTGCTTATTTATACAAACATATACATGTATATCAATATATATCTTGACATGTAATACATGTCTATTCATATAATACACTATTTATTTTATATCTATTAAAATATATAGTGTGGGTGTATGTATGTTGTCCAGGAGTTAAATATATCATTCAGAAAATTTTAAATCCAAAGTACTTTGGCAATTGCAGCTTTAATAAACAACTACTAGACTGGCTGAGGTTTGTATTTCACTTTGTTATGAAGACAGCTGCTTTATTAGTTAAGAGATTCTAGCACAGTACTGAGATATTCTTCTCCATTATCCAAACGGATAAGCAATTTTGCACAATACTGGTTCCATTGATGCCAATACAAATGAATAACATACAGAATATAAATATAGTACTGACTTAAATCAGAATTTATCTATCCTTTGTCTAGGCAGGTTCTGAAGTTAATAGAAGCAATACTTTGCTCGGAAAATGCTCTTTACAAAGAAATTAACTCCATCAAATTTAAATGGCTCATGTTTAATGTATTTAGTAACCAATATGATGAAGACATATGTACTCAAATTTTAAAAAAATCTGACTTATTTATTAACAGTGATATGTTTAAAGTTTAATAGTTAAATCTTTTATTATGCTTCTCTCACATAAAATGCATATTGATTAAAAAATAGTGATTTGAATAGTGTTAAAGTGTTCATGCTGTGAAATGTTAGACACATTATTCCTACTGAGTTTTATAGAAGTTTATTTGGACTCAGCATCTGAAGGGCTTTCAGCTCCCCAGAAGAGGTTCTAAATTTTTTTTTGTTGGAATGTATTGGATTAGTTAGTTATAAACTTCTCTGTGAAAGACTGAACAAAAACCTACTTAGTATTCAATTATGATAAATTTGGAAGTATTATGCAGTAAAATTGGATACTTTTAATTTTACTAATTTTGTTAGTTTCATTCTTTCTCTTCATTTGACTTTACAGGGGGACAAGAATCTTTCTGAATTACTAGAATTGGCAGATCAGGCTTTGAGTAGTCTACCCTTCCACCTACACTTTCCCTTGCTTCAAGAATGCATTCACATATGCTCAAATATGTGAGTACATTACTATTTAAAACTCTGCTTGAGAAAATGTGATTTTTCTTTCTTTTTTGTGTGTATAAAGTTTCTCAAATAGGAGCTCACTTCTTTATTCCTTGTAGGAACAATTATTTTCTTTTAGCCATTGAACAGGCTGATTTGTGCTGTTCTGTGGTGGTTTTCTTGAAAACTAAATTTTAGTTGCTAAAAAGTAAATTGTATTCTATGTACAAGCTTTTATGATTTTGTGTGTAAAGTATGTGATTTATAAGGAAGCAATCTTAAACACTTTGATTTGTCTTTCAGTTTTCTTGAAAATCCTATGCCCTGAGTATATATATCGTTTACTTTTATTTTACTTTCAAAAATCCTAAAGGACTTCCTTTATTGTAGATGCTTTATATTGCAACATGGCATCTCATTTATTAAACAACCTATTTTTATTGCTTTTGCGATTTTTCCATGTCTCTAGTTAGAGAATATGTTACCTTATGGTGCCTGAAAAAGTTCTTGAAGAACAAAAATTTAATTATATACTGACTCAGGACTTGACTTTAGGGACTTTTTTCAAAGGAGACTGCATTTGAGAGCTGTCCAGTAAATGTTCTAAATGATGAAATGTATAAATGTTTTTCAATGTTCTAATACTTTTAAGAGTTTATCATCGTTTGGTTGATGTTTCAGGCAATAGGAAATTAAATTTTTTAACTAATATCAATTCTCTTCACTATAATGAGATGGACTTTACCCCCTATACTGAAAAAATTCTAAAACCACAGGTGTTTTTTATAATCATATATATGGTCAAATATGTCTACTGAAACTCAGTAGAATTTTATGTTTTCAGATAAGTATCAATGTATTTTAGGCTCTTAATTTTGATGAGAGAGTTTTGAAAAACTATGATCTTTGATTACCTACATGTTTAAAAGAATAGAAATAAAAATATACAAACACAAAGATTGATACTATGATTTTGGCAAATATGTTGTCATCTCTGAACTTTTTACTGTTTTCCAGAATGTATACTATTACAGGAAATATTTTTCAGAGATTATCCTGAAATATAACAAGAAAATTTCTGTAGGCATCTTTAGGTACTGTAAAATAAATTGGTTTAATTAACTATTTTTCATTTTTAGTTGGAAGTCTGCTGAAGCCAACTCATTGCTTCAGGTGGAGGGTCAGAAGTTGCTTCTCCATCTATTATCTCATCCTTTGTTGAATATAAAAGCTGAAGCCTATCACTGCTGTTTGGAAGTGGTTAAGGTTTGAATTAATGCTTACTTAACACTCTTGGTGTTGCACTCAATAATGCATGTTATATGGTTTAGTCATTAAAAGCTTTTTTAATACAAATTCTCTTTACTGTGTTATATGCTGAAAAATCTGTGTAAGCCTGGGCTTGCAGTTTGCTGTTACATTCTTGGTATTAAATCTACTTGTTTAGGTTAGACTTCAGGTACTGCACTTAAAAATGATAAGTAAAGAACATGTAAATCCTTTTATATACTCCTAATATTGTTTGTTGTTTTGTTTTCTTTGGGTTTTTTTCCCTGTTCTGGAGCTGTATTGTGTGTATCTTGGTCTTTTTTTTTACATGGGTATTTTGTCATGGCCTTAGTTTTTTGTAATGATAGCCCAAGGGATAAAGAGCATGAACTTCCTAGAAGTATGGCATGAACTTCCTAAAGGTGTGGCTGTACCCTATGCTGGGAATGGCAATGTCATATTTATCAGGTCATTTTGGGTATTCCGTAATATTGGCTCACAAAATAAAAATTATTTTTGTATTTTGATATAATACTTGAATGAAACTTTAATTTGCTATAACGGATATAATCTATACCTAGTGTGCTTGTAGCACAATCCATGAATGTATAAATATACCAGAGCTAGTCTCTCTGAAAAAAAGCCTATCTCCACTGAATGGCACTTGTCTCTTTTTGCAAGATTTTTACCTGCCTGTTTTACATTTTTCTTATTTTAATCTATATTGCCAAACATTGTCTTATTTAATGTAATATACAGGTTTTCAAATTTATTTTCACAATTATTCAAAATAAAACCGAAATTAATTTCTATTTCTTAGTCCTGTGTAGTAACAGGAGTTTTCAATCAGTGATCCAAACAGATTGTGTTTGTTCCAGGGCTGTCACGTTTAGCTTTCAAAACTAGTCTTCCAAAGTGCATGGAAAAAGTCTTTTACTGCATGACAACTTCAGTCTGTCTATAGAACAAGATGTGGTAGTGGAGACTAACTTGAATATTTAACTAACCAACTTTATTTTTACTGAAGGACTGTCTGGGTATCCATAATATTGCCAAGCCCGTGCCGTCAATCTGCCAGGGAGTGCATTTTCTTCTGCACCCTAAAGTGTTGTATGAAATCTGCACATTTGGCCTTCAGGAAGACAAGAGTGAGGTATGGTGTTTGCTGGCTGTGTTTGTAAATTGGTGTGCACACAGAGTAGGTGTTGATATTCTCCATAGTGACCTAATGCTTACCTGAAGTTTTGACCAAATATGGTTTCTTGCATACAGAAAAGATATGCAAATAGTAAGGTTGTAGTAAATGGAAGAATTTTTTTTTTTATACAATTAATTCAGGGACAAGATAATATTATGTGAATCGGATGCTATTAACTGTAATAAAGACCACTGAAAATTGAAATAAGATATGTTTTTTTACTTTTTCCTGTAACATTCAGCCCTAGTAAAATGTGTATATAATGAGAATGTATGTATGGTGCTTCACATTTATGGGAAACATGAACTTTGAAGTCACAAGTTTTGTAAAAGTGGGGTAGCCTCTCAAATAGCCGAGGAACAAAAAGACACATGAAATCTGCAAGTCTTTGCTATGAAATTGTATTTCACCACCACAAACATCTGTGTTTAAGTATAGTTACCGGAGCATTATAGAAATGTTCTATGATGTTGTAGAATAGGACCAAATTTCCATTGAGTTCATTTATATGCATGACTGCTTAAGATACGTCCACTAGCCTATAGAGCTAAGTAGGGAGTTGTGAGAGGGCAATAAAGTTACTTATGTTCTTTATGACAACTTCTTTATAGCTGATCTATAACATCCCTACAGTCAGAAAGAGCATTGACTACCAAATTATTTATATGTTTTTAGCTTCTCTTCTGGAATGAGATTTTTTTTAAATTCAGTTCCATTTAAAAGTGACTTTTTTAGATGTGAGCATTTTAAAGAGAGAAATAAAATGCCTTTGAGAATGTGCTTTATGTTTATGCTTTGAATGTAATTTCTCTTTTGCAAGGAAGACATTTATTTTGGCTACTCTATTGGATATGTTATTAAAAAGACTGGGAGTTTTCTATATTAGTGGTTGTTCAAGCAAAAGAAATAGATTTCAATTGATGCTGAATTAAAAGAATCAGAGCTAGTGCCTATTTACAAATTTTTCACCTTTTGTTTTCTACCTTATAGTGCATTTTTATTATATTTCTAACAAAATAGATAAAGAACATTGTATCCAAGTATTTTTTAATTTATATTACTTCTTGCTGTATAACTGCTGTTTAAGTGTTCATAAAGTATCAGTTCAATCTTTTAGGCCTGTGGTATTGAGAAAAAAATTGACAAGAACCTTGTATTTCAAGTTAGACTTGATATTTGCTATATGATTCTATAGAGCCAGTCTTTCTCTAAAGATTGGCTAGAGCGATATTATTAAAGGCTGCCCTTGTTGCCTGGGGTGAGAGGATTTTCAGCTCTGGCATAAAATGCAGGGTTTTAGCTGCTGAAGGTAGGTGTTTTCACACTATATAAGAGTTAATTCTGATAAGCTGGGCTTTTTTCCTGTGTTCCCATTGCATTAATAATCTTAGCTTGTAAATACTCTAATATTACATATTATGTAAATTGTAAACTGGATACATTAATGCAGTGTAAGTGCTGTATCATATAGCTTTTTTGGTTTTGATAGAGAACTTCAGATGAGTTAAGATACAGCTTGAAATATTTGGTAGCCTTTTTAGTTGGATTCTTTGCTTCAGGAAAGTGAATTGGGCACATAGCAGGCTTTAAGTCTCTTGTCTTTGTGTGTCTTCAGAAGCATATCATAGACTGTGGATAAAATGCCCCAGAAAGACAAGGTCAGGAAAGAAAAGAAATAGAATTTCTTTTACCTGCAGGATAGAGGGACCGATGGGTGTAGAAGTTTTAAGCAATGATTTATTTTATTTCAGAAAAGACAAACCAGAGTTCTAAGGAGAAAATTATTATGTGCTCTTTAGGCAGAACTATTTGTGTGTTTTCACTTGGAGGGTTTTAGAACAACTTAATATGGAGTTGAACTGATAATTTAAGTGTAACAATCTGCAGTAGCAATATTTTTTCTTTGAGACATTTTTGTATAACATTTCCAATTTTAGCGTTGACAAACTGACTTAGACACATTGGTGCTTGCATTAGTGGTTTGATTTTTTTGTTATTGAGCAGGTGAACTCTACAGCCAAGGCCATTCTGATACATCTGTTGCAAGGACGGTTAATGATGGAAGTATTGACTTGGAACAAATTTATTGAGGCCCTCTGTCCTGTAATTCCTGTTTTACAGGTACTTCTAAGTGCTTTAATCTGAATTTGATGTATGCAAGCATGTATATCAGGTTAAGTAGCAGATGGAAAATAGATAAACAGTAGCATGCCTACAGATTTGTTCTATTGGGTGTCAAATGGAGAGATGTTTTATTGGTGTTCTAATACCAGTAAAGTTTGTTAGTACATTGGATTTGTAGACACATTTTAACCTGGTATTGCTTGTGCATGAAATTTGAAATGTTGTAGCATAAATGAACCAGTACTGACTGGGGCTTAAAAAGTTTGAAGATACGAGGGGATAATGCAGGTACAGATTAAAGCATTCATAATTACTGAAATGTCCCCCATGTCTTTAATTTGAAAACTGTACCTTCTCTGTAATAATAGTTTTCTGATCAAATATACACCCAAAAAATAGCAATCAGTCTAAGCTATTTTTTTAGTGTATTTAGATATACTAAAAAAAATTTGGTGGTTTTGTTTCCAATATTATAGAAGTATCCCTTAAGCCTTAATCTTCATGTTTCCAGCAATCTACAGATTTAATTTTCATTATTTTTACTCTCAGCTTGATCTAAATGGAACTTTTGCCTTTCTGAGTTGGATTTTCAGCATAATTGCTTCATCTGGATTCTTTACTGTTCTTTTACTAGTACTTGGAATTTCCTTATTGTGGTCTGCCCTTAGTCTTCCAGATTAGATATTTTGCTGCATTTGCCTGGTATCTGTTTTTTTTTTTTTTGCCTTATTTCTCTCTTAGTTAATAAATTCAAGTGTACCTGTTAGCGTTCAAAAACACATAACCACGGAGTGATTATATGCGGTGCTTTTTATTAAGAGCTCTGGGAATCGGGGTATTGCAACCCAAATCTGATTCCGACCATACATTCGAGGTGAACATATTTTATACTCTATCGTTACATAACTTTCATGTTAATTATTAAACTTACATTGTTCTATTGTATACGTATATTCTTACGGTATAATAATTATACTTAATTACTAAACAATCATCACATCTAACAATTATATCATTTATCATACTGCTTACGCCGGTGCAGTGTTCTGAGAAAAGTACAGAGCCTAACATCTAGTGTTCTGAGAAAGGTACAGAGCCTAACATCTTAGAGTTCTATCTTTGACATTTTCCAGGGTTCCACTATCATTTTCCCCCCTTTGAAAGCATTTTCACTTCACTATAGGTGTAAATGTTTTCACTTAATACAGTCCTTTTTATTCCTCAATTTATACTTGATTCTTCAAATCCGGGGTTGATGTAAACATTGTTGTGGATGTTATCACGAACTGGAGAACCAGAGGATGGTGGGCGCGGATCTCATGTTAGTGCCTTTATTATCTTCTGGTTCCAGGATGTTTTCTTCTGTATCTCTCCTTTTAAGATGCTGTAAACTAACCAAATTGCTAAAAATACAATTAGTAAAATTATCACATTCTCAATGATAGATTTAATCCATGAACTCACATTCCACCCTAATCCTGTAAAGATTTTTCCTAACCAGCTTGTAGTCAAATCCTTTTGTTCTTCTTGTGCTTCATGCTCTATTTGTTTCAACTTACTGATGTCATATTCTACATTTGCAGTTATATTTGGGATATGAACGCAGCAATGATCAACTTGTCCCTTTAAAAATCCACATACTCCGTGCTCTTTCAGAAGTAACAAGTCTAAGGCTAATCGATTTTGTAAAGTCATTTTTGTGGTTGCTTGTAACTGTATGTTTAATTGCTTAAATCCTTCCCGGGTGACTCTTGCCAGTCTACCTACCTGGCCTGTAAGTTTGTACAGCATCTCTCTACTCTTATAGTTTGCTATAGGACCAAGCAATGACTCTAGGGCCCACCCAAATTTTACTCCACTGGAGGGTTCTTGCCAAGTGTCATCTGGATCTTCATTGTCTAGAACTTCCCGTCTTGCTCTTATCTGCAGAAGTTCATGTTTTCCGTTAAATGGGGACCTTTTCCAAATTGGACATAAGGTTGGAAGGCCTAAAGTAATCTCCTTCACTTTCCCATCTACAGGCAGATGTGTTGTCCAGGTACCATCACTTGCTGCCCATACAAATTGTCCTGGACCTCGGATTGTAATTCTGGTACATCCTATAACTGCTTTATAATTCACTCTGCCTTGTTTATGTTTAATCCCTCTGCAGGCACAACCAATTTGTAGGGCTATTGCCAGGGGTGGCATCTGTTTTATCTCTGCATCATCCGAAGTGCAGTCATAAGTTTTATTACATGCCCACCAACTTACTTTGTCTGCCCTTGTTCTGCTACTAGTGGCAGTGTTTACTATTGCTGGATCTGTTTCATTCTCGGGGCCTTCTCACTTAATACACCAAGGGGTGTTTGCCATATATTGGAATCTTTGAAGAATACTCACAGACCACGCACTTTCTCAAGGCTCTATCTGATCTTTCCGATCCTTGGCTTCACACTTTCACACCAGAGTGGTTTCTGTAACATTTTCTATAACCTGTCTACATGTAATTGTTTTGTTCCCTTGTATTTCAGGTAATTTTGATGTTATGATTCCCCAATTTACTGGATTTCCTGCTGCCTTTGGTATTGGCAGACAGGCAGTTATTCTACTGGTGTTTTGCATTTTGGCAAAGTCTTTGACCAATCCAATCATTATATTCTCAGCCCGAACTGCATTAGGAACATTTATCACCTGTGTTTCTGTTTGTACCTCTCTCTTCATTCTAGAATGAAGAGTAGTTTGTTGATCATTTTGCATTCTACATCCCAGAGGCATTAATGACCATAATATTAGCACAAGCATTCTTAAAGTAAAACACATCTTATCTGTAGCCTTGTCAATTCCACAGTTTACATAGTCTGTGATCCAGGATGGACTTTCTTCACCCGGGTATAGTGAATCCAGGGGTCCACGCCGGCCACTTTGACTGCTGTGAAGGTGGTCAGTAGTACTTGATGGGGTCCACTCCACTTTTCTTTCAGTGGTTCTTCGTTCCAGTTTTTGATGTACACCTCGTCTCCTGGATGTATGTTATGAACCGGATTCTCGAGAGTCAGTGGTCTGTTCCACACAAGGATGCTCCGGAGCCGAGCTAAAGTTTTCCCGAGAGAAAGAACATAATTATACACTTCCTGCTTTCCTGTGACATGTACATTAGGGTTAGGCTCAGGAGATTCATATGGTTTCCCATACAATATCTCATAAGGACTGACTGACATCCCACTCCTAGGCTTTATCCGAATCCTCAACAATGCTATTGGCAAGGCCTGAGGCCACTGCAATTTGGCTTCTTGGCAAATCTTACTGATTTGCCTTTTTAGTGTCTGATTCATTCTTTCGACTTGTCCACTTGACTGGGGTCTCTACGGTGTGTGGAGGTCCCAAGTTATCCCCAGCAGTCTACTTACCTCTCTTACTACTGTAGCTATGAAATGGGGCCCCCTATCTGATGATACTCCTAGAGGTACTCTAAATCTGGGAATAATCTCCTGTAGTAACCACTTAACTGTTTCCTTTGCTTGGTTCGTGCGACAGGGAAGGGCTTCTGGCCACCTAGAGAAAGTGTCAACCCCCACTAACAGGTATTTGTATCCTCGAGTCCTTGGCAGTTCTACAAAATCTACCTGCCAATAGTCTCCTGGCTCTATTCCTATCTGAATTCTTCTTAGTTGTGCCTGTCGCCTAGCCACTGGGTTGTTTTTCAAGCAGATATCACATTTTGACATTACTGATTTTGCCATTGTTAACATCCGTACTGAAATTAAACTCTGCTTTAGCAATTTTACCAATGCTTCCGCTCCCCAGTGACATTCATTATGTTTAATCTGTAGAACTTCTCTCATTATCAAGGGGGGTACCACTATTTGTCCTTGTGCAGTCACATACCATCCCTCTGAATTCTTTTGTGCATTTAGCAAACGTGCCAGTCTCTCATCTTCTGCTGAATATTTTGGGTTTGGAGGCAAATTGAACTGGGACATATTAAGCTTTAAAGGTATCAATGCCATTGTTGTTTGCACATTCCGAGCAACCTGTCGGGCTGCCCAGTCTGCCTTCCGATTTCCCTCACAGATTTTGGAGTTTCCTGATTGGTGTGCTTTGCAGTGTATGATTGCCACTTGTTCAGGCTTTTGTACTGCCTTTATCAATTGCAGGACTGCATCCTGATGTTTGATGTGCGTACCTTGAGAAGACAATAGTCCCCTTTCTTTCCACAGTGCCCCATGTACATGCACCACTCCAAAAGCATATTTTGAGTCAGTCCAGATATTTACCTTCTTCCCTTCACTTAATTCTAGTGCCCTGGTTAAAGCAACCAGTTCTGCCTTCTGGGCAGATGTATTTGGTGGTAATGCTTTTGCTTCTACTACTGTATTGACTGTTGTTACCGCATATCCAGCGTATCTGGTTCCATTTTCCACGAAGCTGCTCCCATCTGTAAACAGCTCCCACTCCGGTTGCTCTAGTGGGACATCTCTCAGGTCTTCTCTTGCTGAATAGGTGTACTCTATTACCTCTACACAGTTGTGCTCTAATGGGCCTTCTTCAGCTGTGGTACCTAGGAACAAAGCTGGATTCAAGAGGTTAGTTGTTTTTAATGTGACATCATCCTGCTCAGTCAGGACTACCTGGAATTTCATCATCCTGCTGGGGGATAGCTAATAGCTTCCTTTCTGCTCTAAGACAGTGGTTACCATGTGTGGTACATAGACATCAATGTGCCTTCTCATAGTGAGCTTCCTGGCTTCTTGTATCAGTATCACAGTAGCTGCGACTGCGTAGACATGAAGGCCACCCAGCACTTACGTTGTCAAGTTGTTTGGAGAAGTAGCCCACCGGCCTTTTCCAGCTTCCCAGACGTTGGGTCAGGACTCCTAGTGCTAGGCGCAGCCTTTCATGTACAAACAGCTGAAAGTCTTTAGACAGATCAGGTAACCCTAATGCTGGAGCAGTTGTCAGTGCTTCCTTTAATTTTAGGAAGGCTTCTTTTTGTGGCTTGCCCCAGGTGAATGGCTGCGTCTTCTGGGCTTCGTACAGGGGTTTTGCAATCAGTCCATAGTCCATGATCCACAGGCGACACCATCCTGCCATCCCGAGGAAGACTCGCAGCTCATGTAAATTCTGGGGCTCTGGAATAGCACAAATAGCTTGGATACGATTAGTACCTAGTTTTCGTTGTCCTTGTGAAATTTCACATCCCAGGTAAATCACAGTCTGTTGGGCAATTTGTGCCTTTCCTCTGGATACTTTGTAACCTCCCATTCCCAGTGAATTTAAAATCTCAATGGTCACCTTTATACAAGTTGCCTTTTCTTCTGTAGCTATTAGTATATCAACATATTGCAACAATAAGTACTGGTCTCTTGGTACTTGCCCATTTTGGTCCAAATCTCCAGTTACTTTGCTAGTTGATTTCCGAACAGGGTCGGCGAATTCTTGTCGTGTCCAGGTGAGCTGGGTCTTTCTTCCATTCCTTGGGTTTTTCACTTAAAGACAAAGTTTCCTACATTCTTTGTCAAAGGGTATGCAGAGAAAGGTATCTTTTAAATCAATTACAGTAAACCACTTATATATCTCCTTTACGGATGTTAACAATGTGTGAGAATTTGTTATCACTGGATAAATGTCCTTTTTATTTATTGTTCTGCACTAACTTATATTCACCTATTTAGTTTCTTTACTGGAAATATTGGGGATTAAATTCTACTGTATATTTGTGACAAGTTCTTGAACCTGTTCTACAGGTTCAGTTAGTTATATTCGCCTAACACCATGGCTTTGGCAGCGTTTCCCTGCTGGAACTGATTGTCCTGGTGAAGCAACTCTGGACAATCTCGCTTCCAATGGCTCCCCCCCTTTTGCAATATGCACCTTGATTTAGGGTTAACCCCTGTGTAACGGGTCTCCTACCTTGAATATTCCTTTTATAACTCCTGAAATTTTGAGTTCCCTTTTCCTTGTACCACTGCCAAAAGGTTCTGCTGTTGATTTTTACTAGCTTCTCCTTTGCGATTGTTATATACCTTCCAAGCAACTTCAAGTAGCTTATCTAAAATTCCTTAATTCCTCTCCTTTTAATTTTGCAATTTTTCCGAATGTCATCTTGTGACTGACCCCAGAATATGAGAGCAAGCTGAACCTTTGCTTGTTCTGTGTCCATTCAGAGATCTGTATATTTTCTTGCTACCTCCTTAAGCTTTTCAAAAAACGCAATAGGAGATTTTCTTTTCCTGCCGAACCTCATACAGTTTAGTATGTTTATAATATATATATATAATATATATAATAATATATATAATATAATATATAATATATAATTTATAGTCTTGGGTGCAGCCTTCTGAACTCCTATTTGGATTCACTCTTGATATTTCCGTAATCTCCTCATATCACCAAATAAATTAGGGTCCCAATTTGGATCCTCAGTTGGGAAATTCACATCTAAATTCCCTGTTACTAGCCCATTTCTGATATCTTCTCTTGCCCTCTCTTTGGCTGCCTTAAGTACCATCTCTTTCTCAGTCGAATCCATCAGAGTATCTAATATTACTTGTATATCATCCCAGTCAGGATTTTGAGTTTTTATAACCATTTTTACCACTCGTGCCATTTTATCAGGATTTTCTCTATAAGTTCCGGCTGTTTTTTTCCAAATAACCAAATCTGCTGGAGTAAAAGGCACTTTTACAAATACTGGCCCTTCTATTCCTACACCTTGCCGTAAGGGGGCAATTACAGTCCGTTTTTGTCTGCCCACATCTTTTCTATCCATAACTGGGGCAAGAGTAGACCGACTCCTGGTTCTGTGGGTAACCGGGGTCGTTGACTCTCTCTCTCTCCTTTCTACCACAGTTACATTCTGCTCATCTTCTGAGGAAGAAGGATCAGGTGATGCTGGGAGAGGAGGATAAAGAGGGAAGGGTGTACTAGATGAGACAGGTTCAGGGCTAGGTGGGTTAGGAGCAGGCAGTGGGATAGGGGCAGATGAAGCAGGTGGGATAGGGTTAGGTGCTCTTGTTCCTATTGGAGCTACCTGTAAATCAATATCTGTATAATCTTCCCTACTCAGGCTTTCTTTCAACACCAAGTGTTCTAAACAATGTTCCTCACAAACACCACACTTATTATTTGCAGATGTTTTAACCACCAATAATCCACATAAACAAATCAACATATGGAACTTCATCCCATTTTCCTTCTTGTTTACAAAACAACATTAACTGTGAAATAGTGTTATATTGCAGAGTACCGTTTTTTTTTCTTTTTCTTTTTTCTTTTTTTTTTTTTTCTTTTTTTTTTTTTCTCTGTTTTCCAGGGCATATTCTGGCCACCATGAATTACAATAATCAATCAACTTAGTTTTACGTAATTCGTTCCCGAAATTACCCTGTTTCCAATGTGCTAATAAGCACCCCAAAGGAGAATTTTGCGGGATTGGGGTATTACTGCCCAAAATCCCTTTAAGTTTCTCCATACCAGATACACCAGATATACCAGATACACCAGATATACCAGATACACCAGATATACCAGATACACCAGATATACCAGATTGCCGAACCCGCAACGCTTTCGCAATTGTCTTACGGAACGGCGCCTAGGCTTATACCACCAGGAATTCCTTTAGCCCAACCAAGCGTAGCTTTCGCCGCGTCTTACTGGCAGGCACCCGGACCAGGATAAAAAGCACCTTACCTTTCTCCAGGGGACGTTGTGAGCGGCGGAAGCGGTCGCGGCCGATGGGCTCCCCGAGAATCCCTCGGTGCCGGCTGGAGCGTGATCGAGTCGCGAACTCGCTCAGCAGCACTCACAGGGTCCCAATCTGGGTCGCCAAAATGTTAGCGTTCAAAAACACATAACCACGGAGTGATTATATGCGGTGCTTTTTATTAAGAGCTCTGGGAATCGGGGTATTGCAACCCAAATCTGATTCCGACCATACATTCGAGGTGAACATATTTTATACTCTATCGTTACATAACTTTCATGTTAATTATTAAACTTACATTGTTCTATTGTATACGTATATTCTTACGGTATAATAATTATACTTAATTACTAAACAATCATCACATCTAACAATTATATCATTTATCATACTGCTTACGCCGGTGCAGTGTTCTGAGAAAAGTACAGAGCCTAACATCTAGTGTTCTGAGAAAGGTACAGAGCCTAACATCTTAGAGTTCTATCTTTGACATTTTCCAGGGTTCCACTATCATACCTTTTGTCTTCATTTTCCCCAAAAAGTCACACTTGTTTCCCTGCTGTGTGTTCATGAATTGCCTGCACCTCAATATTACCCTAAGTTGAAAAAGTAGCTTATATAACTTTACTCTGTATGCAAGTTACTCAAAAAACAAGGCAAAAATGGGGAGAAATTGCAAATAAGATGGGCCTTGAAACAGAGGGCTGAGAAAGAAAAAATATGTAGAGGAAATACACTGAGAATTTGAACGAGAAGGGAGAAGGGTTATTTCAGAGCTTTCTCAACCAGTCATTAGAGCTTTTTTATGTTACGTGCATATATATCTTACAAACGATTGCTATTCAAGATTAAATAGTTAATAGATTTAATAGGGGATTTACTATAAGATGTAGGCTAAACGTGTGAGAAATTTTTGTGAGGAGAATTTCCCTCTATTCTGTAGCCTATAGTGGCTTTGTACAATAGATACCAGAGAAGGGTATGCCAGAGGTCTGTGTTTACCAGATGCATATAAAATGCATTGTATTTTGCACTACTTGTAAAATGTTTGCTATATCATTACTTGATATAACTGATTCCCTTTGGTCTGTGTGTGAAAATGCTTTGATGAAGATCTGAAAATAGGTAGAATTTAATGTTTTAAAATAATTTTCTTGTAGGGACTAAATTTTGTTTATTGAAATGGAAACTGGTCTTACAGAGCAGAATCATGTTAACAGATTTAACGGTGAAGCTTTGAGTCAAAGTACCTCTGAACCATGTAAACAAATCTTTAATTTATATGAAGGATCATTTATTTTTATTTTTTTTTCACAGAGGAATATTAATCTGCAGAATTTGAATGTTTTCTTAAAAATAACTGCATAGTTGTTTTTTTATGTTGCTCCTTCCGCATCCTCCCTTAGACCCTAAAATGGAATTAATTATCTTGTCTAATTTGCTAAGTTAATAAGTGGATTTTTATAATTTTGGAAATTTTTGTTTGGTGTTTGTTTCACTTAGGGTTATGCTGACACAAAAGATGCTTTAGGTAAATGCATCCTCTCTTTGAGTGAAACAACCTCTGACAAAGGAGAGGGCATTCTCCCAGGAACTCCCAGACTACAGGCTGCTCTGCGCCTTCTCTTCTCAAAAAAACAGCTGTAAGCAATGCTTTGTAGCTTTTCAGCACATCTTCTCATCTTGATGACAATAATGTCTTCTCCTAAATGTTATGCTGTGTCTTGATTTGAAAGGTTAATTAATCAAGTCTTAATTGAATTACACCCCATATTAACTTTTGAGTTACACCCCATATTAACTTTTAAAACCAATTAATTTCTAACTATACTGCTCAAATTTTCCAATATGAGTGCTTTATATATTTAATTTAAGTATTTGTTCATTTAGGGTTCGTTCTGTAGCTGCTAAGCATTTAGCATTTCATGTTCTTAATGAGGAAGGGGCAAACCTGAAACGTCCGTGCCTGAATGGTAATGTCCTTTCCAGCATTTCAAACTTATTCATTATAGAGAGAACTATGGAGCTAAAAATGGATGATAAAATGAACTCAATAATTAAGGTTAGTAAACTCTTTCTAAATTTTGCTCTTCTACCTGTCCAGTCTCTTGAGTTTCCACTTTCAGAAGGTTGCAGTATTTCATACAAATTGCCATGCTTCATAAAAAGAAGTCTGTTGATGTATTCTTTCTGTGTGCACTGAAACAGTAGTTCTTGTGCTACCATTTGCAACACTAAGAAAAACATTCCTTTTTTCCTTCTCTGCAGAAAAGATTTGATTGCAGAGAACACAGGCCTGGTCTGTTCATAGCAATTTTCATTCTGTCTAGATAGAGTCTGATTTTTTTCTAGATTTTTTTTTTCTAAATTTTTTCCCCACAAAACCAATTTTTACTAAAACAGGCACAAATAATTTGTAATATGAAATATTTTGAAAAAGATTGCAAATTTATGTCTATGTTTACTTAATATTGCTGCTGTTGCAAAGTGTAAAGCAAATCATGAGTGTATGACTCAAGGGAATACCTCTCTTTTTTTTCTTTCTGATTTCTCATCTCCCTTTTATTCTCCTTTCTTCATTCCCCTCAATACTTTCACATTAACAATATGACAAGCAAATGCTTAGATGCTTGACTCTATTGCCATTAAAAAGTCAGTCCCCTTTATAGACTTTAAGCATATTCTAGCATTTCTGTATAGTGTTAAGATTCTGTAGTCCTACATAAATTAGGCATTATTTGTTAGAAGTCTGCAGTTATGGTGCACTAGAAACTGTTTGGTTTTCATATCCCATAGATGCTTATTATTTGTTGCAAAAAGATTGTAACCTAATCCATCCTCTTACATATGTGTAGGATCTAAGCAAATACATTCTAATAAAGAATTAAGATTTTTTTTTTTACTTCCGGTTCGGAAATTTGGCTAATATCCTTGTATCCTTGTTTTGCATCCAGCAAATACTGGATGCATATCTAATATTGTTTTACTTTTAGGCAGAGACTGTTGAAAAGCTGTATGATATTTTGACTTCTGATGCTGTTGACCTAGTTTTACGGAAGTCTGCAGCTGAGCAGCTGGTGGTTATTTTAGAAGGTAAAATTCTTCAGAAACTTTGTATTTGTGTGCTGGTCATTTGGGAGCTTGAAGTTTTGCTAGGTTGTCTGTATGCATGTGCTAAGGGTCCTTTTTGTAATTTTTATTTTATTAATTTTGGTAAAAATAAGTGATTGAATTGCAATGCAAGTGAGTAATCTTAGAGCATTATTGCACTTGGTGCAAAAGTGTAGTTTCAAAGACAGCTTGATGTCTTTATATACTCAAACTCTAATTCAATAATGTTTTCTCCAAGGAATTTGGATTCTAATGAGAGCACATAAGTTCTTTACCATGGGAGGATGAAATCTTAGATAATATTAAAAATACTGTTGGAAAAATTGCCTCAAAAATGAGGAAGTGTATCTCCTTTATCTCATAAAATATATGTAGTTATGACTGCAAAAATTTTGAGATGTTTCAAAATTGAAACAAAGCATAGGATGAAATTGTGAAGGAAAAAATGCTGTTTTATCAGGACAAATTTCATATGAAAGATCACTTTTTAGCTATTAAGAAACAAACAAACCAACCCAATCAATTCAAATGTCTTACCTTTTTGCTGTTTATGTTGTTGAATATTCTTAAACCAGCTACTCTAAAGGGTGATATCAGTGGAAAATACTCTCATGGTGATTAAGTAAATACCATTTTCAATTCCATATTATACTGTTAAAGTGTTTTAAAATATTTGAAGTGACATCCTTGTTTGACTAAAATTGAGTTACAGTGGGATTACTGTAATTTTTCAGTGTAAAAATCTTGTGGGAATTTATGGAATGTATTGAAGAATGTGGTGTTCAAGAGGCTCCTATAGTCAGGTAAAAATACTTTGGGAAGGTTTGCCTTGCTAGGGATCTATATTGCTGTTGATTGATTGGCAATATTAGAAACTTACTGTAGATAGCAAGAGTTTGTAATCTTATTAAACAATATTAATATTAAGTATTTTTATATTAAATTTGTGTGAAAGCAGTCATTCTTGCTATCTTTTGTTTTTCCTACAGATACCAAAATGCATGACATTCTGAAAAAGTTAGGTGTGATAGAGAAGATATTGGCCTACCTTAATGAGTGTGTACACGTGGATGGCAAGGTAAAAGTATTGTTAGAGGTTCTTGTGCAAGCATTGCACAGCATGACAGCAGCAGAGCCTGCCTTCTTCTAGACTTGCAACACTGGTCTTTGTGCATTATGCTGCACTGAATGCAAGTGTTTAATAACAATTATAATTTAAATGTGTATTTTGCTCTAGTTTTGATAATGCTAAGATTCTCTTAATGAGAGAAGATTAGTTTCCCTCCCTGTGAGAAAAAATATCCAGAGAATTGTGTACGGTGAGGTTCTGGAATGTACCAAAACTTCCCTGAAAACTTTCTCAGTAGAGTACAAAAAAATTTTAATGACCATTAAAAAGCAAAATGTTGTCTATAATTGTCTCTAAACTTTAATTATAATTTGCTTCAGAATTTAAAATGAAATCTAATTGCATGACATGCTATTGTAAACATGTCAGATTGAATTTCAGGTATAAATAACTTTCTGACCAATAGAAGGTCACTTCACCAGTAAGGGTCTCTTGGTGTAGATGATGGAGCTTTCTGTTTGTAATATATGGGTAATCTGATGCTTGATTGTTTTTTTTTTTTCTGGAATTCATTCTTTGAAATCCTTTCATGCAAGCACATTTAAATTATAGTAGCTTCTCAATGTAACTTGAGTGGAAAGTTTTTTGGCTTCTTGCATAGTATTGTTACTGCATTCCAGCAGTGGAAATCTTGAGTTTTTTAAGAAATCATGAGAATTTTTGTGTAGTAATGACCTTTTTTCCAAAGATGTTCTAGAGAAAAGAGCTGCTTGATATTTAGTGGGCTTCTTTTTTTTTTTGTCAAACTAATGAAAATTACTTCTTCAGAAACAGCAGTTTCTTTCCCCAGATTATCAGTATCTAAGATGATCTCTGTAGCATTAAAGAATGTTTTGTCCAATTTATGGTCTCTTGTATAGAAGTACTTCAGTAAACTGTTCTAATACTGTTGAAGAAATTGAAATATTGGGTTCCTCAGGTTTCTCAATGTTGGATTGATTTTTTTTTTTATGTCAGTTTTATTGTATCTTCTTTAGAGAGAGAAAGTAATGCAACTGTTGTTTTGGTTTGGGTAGTGAGTAGTTATTGCTCAATAATAAAGGACAAGTATGGGAAATATATTGCCCTGAGCAGATTCTTCATAATCAAGTAAGGGTGTAGGGTGAACTTTATAAAGAGCTAAAGATATTATTTTAAACTTTAATTTAATCCAGGAAGGGCTCAGGCAACAGCACTCTAGGGCCTGTGACATTAGGACACTATCCTGAGGGAATCTAGTCCAGATCCTTGGTTCTGCCCTTGAATGATTTTTTTTTTATTTAATCATAAAATCGATATCAAAGAAAAATCAACAAAACATCTTACATGTTCTTAGAAAAGTGGCCGTTGAGGAAAGAAAATAAAAGAAGTAATAGAAATAAAAATCAGCATCTAAATAAGGCTTTATATATAACTGTGCAAAAGATATTTTTTCCATGCTAAATAAGTAGAGGGTTTCATTCATGTGGAATGAAAATAAAATGTATTTGTTGATGCTGTTTACAAAACAAATTTTAAAGGCAGAAGCTCATAGGCAAAGTAATGATACTGTGAAAGAAATACTCTCTTCTCATTCTTAGGAGCTGTGACTTTGGTTGTATTTTTGGCCATTCATTGATAATTTAACTTTTAGCAAACTGCTTTCCATTGTCATGATCTGACAGACTGGGACCCAGAAAATTAGTATGATATGATAAACTATTTACATTTTTAAAATGTAAATAAACTTAGATGGTTGTAAATACTTGGTGTTTTTTAAATCCTTCAGCTTACATATATACTTCTTAAAATTCTGTAATTTGAAAGCAAATGTTATAATTCTGTTATGAAGCCAGAGAACAATAAAATTAACATCAATTAATATAAAATTAATCAACAAGTAAATAAATATTTTTTATGAATATGTGGTTTCATCTAGCTGAAATGTGCTATTCTAAGGAAGTTCTAGACTTCTCTTTTACAAATGATTGAATATATTGCTTAATAATGGGACAGTCTGTGTTAAGTGCATCATAATAAATTATACTGATAGTTGTATTTATTCAATGTTTTTCTCTGTTCCTGTAGCTTATGGAATCCTTAGTGGTTCCATGTCTGGCACTCCTACGCAAAATTGTGTGTGCTGACCCGGTTGTTCGCCTGTCCCTAGCACAGCAACCTTCTCTACTGCTTTTGCTGTTCAGAGGTGAGAATTGTATTTGCACTGTAATACCCCTGTCAAAAGATGGCTAGATACCTTCTTAAATACCTTCTTAAGAGCTTTGGATCACTTCATGGTATCAGATTCTGATATTTAAAACATAAATAACTGTGTGCTAGTTTTCCCATACTGTGGCATGTGTTGAAAGTGTTGGCAGGAAACTGTGGAAAGCAGTTGCTTTTAACTAGTGTTCTTCTATGTATTATTAGTTATCAGTTTTTTCTAACATGTTTTTAAATATCTTTATATTATTCAGTTTCCCTGATACTCCAAAGTGATTGTGCTGTTTTAACTGAAGCTGCAGTATTGCTTTGTCTTCTGTTGTTTGATGAAGTAGCAAGAACAGAAACATGGTATGAAAATCCACTTATTTGATAACATATTGTCTAGACAAATTTTAAGTTTTAAATAGAAGTAAATTTTTATATATCTCCAGACGAATTATGCCCCGAACTTTTATAGATCCAAAATTGCATACTTATAGTCTGGATTGTTTCAATAACTGGATTACATGCTCTGGAGGCCTGTATGGCATATTTTTACACTCTGAATACCTTAGTGTTAATTTTATTTTTCAAAAAACCTTGATTGGTCTGTAATCCATCTTTTCCATGAATGGAAACTACACAAATCAAATAGCTAGCTGTAGACATGTTTTTTTAACTTAAATAGAATTCTTCTATTTACTTTTGCTTTTAACTGTCACAGTTGTCTTTAAAGCAACAGACCTCAGCTTACAGTATTTTATTATTTAAAAGCTGCATGAGTGCAAAAATGTGCTTTTAGAATTCACATGTGAAATATACTGAAAATACTTATAATGTGTGGTTTTTCTCTAACAGAAAAAAGGAAACAAGTATGTGGAGTTTTTAATGCTCAGTACATCTGCAATAAGTATTCCATATGTGTGTCATTTAAGAAATATCTTAATATTAGATAATCATGAAGAAATATTGTTTATTAATACAAATTATTCACCAGTGGGTTACTAAAGATCTAGCTAAAGGGGTTGCTAAAGGGAGAAATAGCTAAAGGGAGAAATAATAAGGAAATAACATGTGTAGTACAAGGAGAAAATAAAATCTTAAAATAGAGCTTTATAACTCTGACTTAATCTCTTTTAGGGCTGATGGCATAGCCAATAATAATACTGAGGTACCTGCCTTCAGTTTACCTGTTGCTGTTGTTAGAAGGTACGTGTGTGGGTGCTGGCTGGTTGGTTGGGTCATTGGTTTTGTTTGTTTTACAATTAACTGCCAATTTCCATTTGCTGTCCTTCCTGAAGTATGGAAGTGGCAGAATGAAAGAAAAAAAATGCTGCTGATGAAATCAGTGTTTTTAAATGGGAATTTTTTTTCTTCATGTCTTTCTTCTCTGTAAAAGAGGTTCAAAAACTTTATTTGCAAACTGACAAGCTGATCGTAATAGAGCATTTAATCTAAAAATGAGCAAACAAAAATCTCTCACCAACCACTTTCAAAGAAATTGTTATTGTTATTTGTGTATTTTTAGATACCATCTCCCAGTCAGGATCACTGCTCATCATGTAGTAAGCCCTAATACTGTTGTGGTGCCATTGTCTTCCGAGTGCTTGGCTATGAAACCTGTGGCAGATATGCTTAAAACAGCTTGGAACCTGTCATGGTACCATGGGATTGAAAACCTGCTGCAGCTGGTAAATTATGAGAAGGAAACAGAAACGTGAGCCATTTTATCTTCCATTTTAAGTCCCAATATATCTCAATTAAATTAGTGTTTCATGAAGTTTATATAGGTTTTCAACTTCAAACAGCAGTTCAAGCTGTTAGTTGTTTGAGAATGCTGTCATTTAAATGTAAAGGATCACATCCCAAGAGGATGAAGGTATGTTGTCACAGCCAATGTTTTACCTAAATTGCATTTTTACATGAAGTCTAGAGCTCAATCTAACTTTTATTGATAGTCAGGCTAATTCCAAACAATTTTAAATGAGCTCTGTGGCTGTTTTTCTTTATAGTCATTAGGGTTTCTAAGGGAACTGACTCTTTTTTCCTACTATGTAGACCTCCAGCTATGAAGTTGCATGACTTTCTCTTGGTTTTCTTGAAGGTTTAAATTTCAAATAAATACTAATTCTTAATGGTAATATTAAGAATTAGTATTTAGGTATCATTTTACCAAAGAACTCAAAACACCTTATGATTTACATGTGGTGGTGCTGTTTTTGGTTTTAATTTTTTGTTTGGTTTGGTTGTTTTGAAGAGTGAGCCAAGAATTGGCTAACAAGAATAATGTTTTAAGCCAATTTCTGTTTTATCTTCTCAGTTAAGCAGGAAGGGGAAGAAGTCAGCACTCTCTAAAACATTTTGTAAAGATACTGTCTGTTAATAATGTTTCCCTATGCCTTTTCAGATTTTTAGACTCACTAAAACTTTCCTCAGAAGACATTCTTATATTGAAAATAACTCACACAAACTATGGACTACAGGATTGTCTTAGTTTGATCATTCAGGCAGCATCCCACAGGGATGTTAGAACTGCTCTCACTAGGCTTAGCTTCTATGTCCTGAATGACAGACTTGCATTAAAATGCAGTTCTGGGCCTTGTGGAACCACTTTGAAAAGCTTTGTTTGGCAGAAAGCAATGAACAGGTAAGCTATTCACTACAATAATCCCACTACTACAATATACTAAAATGGTAACATTTCTATTTTTCATATTTTAACTTTAGGGAATTGATTGTCAGTGCATCTCTGATTCCGATATATATATATACACACACACATCTATCTATCTATCTATCTACCTATCATATGTCTATATATTATATATTAGATATCTATGTATCTATATCTGGGCTGACAGGAATCTTAAGCAAGTCAGCAAGGGGAAGTGCAGAGTCTTGCACCTGGGGAAGAGCAAGCCCATGCCTCTGGGGTGAACCAAGCTGAAAAGCAACTTTGCAGAAAAGGGCCTGGGGGTCCTGTGGGACATCAAGGTGAAAATGAACCAGCAGCTTGCCCTTGCAGTAAAAAAGGCAAATGTTATCCTAGGCTGCTTCAGGAGGAGTGTTAGCAGCAAGTTGAGGCAGGTGATCCTTCTGTTCTGTTCAGCACTGGTCTGGAGCTCTGGGTCCTGCTTTGGACTTGCTAGTATAAGAGAGAATCATATGGAGCACACATACTGGAGAGAGTCCAATGAAGAACCATAAAGACGATGAAAGACTGGAATATTTTTCATTTGAGTAAAGGGTGAGAGGGCTAGGACTGATAAATGTGGAGGAAAGAACACTCAGAGTGAAGATCTTGTCACTGTGTACGAGTCCCAGCAGAGAAGGTGGGACTAGGCTCTTTCCAGTGGTGTCCTGTGAGAGAAAGAATGGCCACAAGCTGCAGCACAAAAGGATCCCTGTGAATGTCAGGAAACACTTTTTTACTGTGAAGGTGACCAAACACTGACACAGGTTGCCCAAAGATGTTGTAGCATCTCTATCCTTGGGGTTACTGAGAAGCTTTCTGGACACTGTCCTGAGCAACAGCTACATGTGTCCCTTCATAAGCAGGGTGGCATGACCAGGTGACCCCTGCAAGTCCCTTGCAATCTCAAAGATTATGTGATCTTGCAACTTACATAAAGAAAGCCATCAAATTTTAAAATTTGGTATTTAAAATAAGGGCTATTTGAAATGCATAGGTAAGCTTTCCTTCTATTATCAAATGGTAGTATTTAATTGATAATTAACTTTTTATTTCCTGTGTGACCCTGCTCAGATTTCTCTAGTTTACTAAACAGAATGACATTATTACCATATGCAAATAGATTTTTAAAATATGCATAACTATTCTGCATAATAACAATAACAACATTAACAGTATATGGTATATATTTGTGTATCATGGGCTAATACAGTGCTGTATTTGCTATATATGTAATAGACAAACTTACTCCATATAATTTAACATTTGCAGGTGACTCCAGTCCTATTAGCCTGAGGTTTTAAATGCTCTTTTAAGACGGTACAAGTATGAAAACTTTTATTTGTGTTGCAGGTTTCTACAAGTGCTTCCAGCTTCAGTGGAGGATGAAAAGCTTTTGGTAGATGTCCTAAGATTTTTAAACAAATTGCTTAGAGAACAGAAATCAAATCTGGAGTCAGACCATCTAAAGTGGATCTTGAAATCATTGCTTAAAAATGTAAGAATGGAGTTGTTGTACATATTTACATTATTTGATTGACCACATAACTGTACTTGCACGCACGTGTGCGTACCTGCAGAGCTGCACGAGGGTGCACTTAGCTACACATGAATGTATTACCTCTGTAACATGGAAGAGCTTCCATTGTCTTACAAAGGATGTCCTATGTTAAATACAGTCTGCATGCACTTGCATTTTTCCATTTACAAATAAAATCTAAGCATTTGTGGAAAAATGCTTGTAGACTTCATTTCAATTACTTATAGACTACTGGTACTTCAATTTATATTGCTACCTGGGAAATCTATAAACTTTTAAAAGTATGACCCATTCAATACATTAATATAAAACCTTAAAGCCATTTGAAAGGAAGTCTTTCAAGCAGCTGAGAAGTACAAAATGCAGCCTGAACTAATTTTGTTACTATGTTTCCTGGTTTTTTGTGATCAATTTTTTATTGCTGGTTGTTACTGTATTACTTTGAGTTTTCTTTCATCCTTCGTAATACACTGTATTCTTAATGCCAAGATATTTGAAAGGCCTTAACAGTAGATTCTTTTATGGCATTTAATAGATTCAAGATTCAAGTTAGTGCTAGGAATTATAGTAATTTTTCACTAAACTTTTTGCAGTTACTTCTTAGTTAAGTAATCATGGAATTTCTGGTTTATAATGTGTGTCATTTGCAAGTTTTCAACAGAAAAAAATGGCTTTAATGAAGGCCTTAAAAAGGATTTAAACAATGCATTATGTGACTGTATTTTTTATTCTTTTCTTTTAGCAGCCAAAATCCCTTACGGGCCTTCTGGTGCGACCGGAATCCCAAGTGCAGGATGAAATGGATGAAACACAAGCTGCTGTCAGGCAACGACTGGATAAAGAACTCATTCGTCTTTTTAACCTGTTGTTAGTTTGTTCCATGTCTGTGACTGACAGGTACAGTGCAAATGGACCTGCCTCTGGCATTCTGACCGGGCATCATAACACCTATTGCTGCTGAATTTTGGTCATAATTTGAATGTTGTTACATCATGGCTCAATTGCTCTTAACCCTGAATATACACTCTTGAAATGAAGATCAGCATTGGATGTTCCTTTTGACTGTAAAATCAGGAAATTAACCAGGAAATTTGAAAGAGAATGTGCTAGTGGTCACTTAGCAAATGGATAATTAAATTGATTGCATGGAGGAGAAGGGCTATTTTTTTCACTGCTGCAAATTTGCATGAGCAAATGGTAACTTCATTGATTTTTAACATGTATTTATAGCAAAGTAAAACATTGGAATATTAAAAATAGCAATAAATGTTTCTTTTCATTGAACTCTTTTTTGTCCTATTTGCGACAACTACTTTTAGCATGAAGCTCCAACCTTTTTTTGTCAATTGAGCAAACGCAGAAATTAATTTACATTATTTTTTCTTCAAATTTCTCATAAAACCTTGCCCACACACTAAATCTCTCCATCCAAATGTATCCTAAGAGTTAATAAAATTTCAGTTTAAGATAATATTTGATTATTTAGTTTCACAATATACCTTTGTAAAAATATTTTCAAGATATTATCTTTTTCATTATTTTCACTTGGTTATTTTCTAAGTGTTTTGACAGTGTGAAAAGGGCATGCTATAGACATCCATACTATTTATGTGTCTCATATTCCTGTATTATTTATCTACTTAATTCTAGATTTATTGTTTTTTTCAGGAAATATTTTTAAATTTGTCTCTTGAATCAGAACAAACATAAGTGTAACAGGCCATACATTTAAGAGTTGGACTTGATAATCCTTGTTGGTCCCTTCCAGCTTAGAATATTCTAGACACTGTGTGATTCTGGAACTACTGAGTTTTGCAGCTCTTCTCAATGTGTCATCCATTGTTTTCAAGCTCTTGCTCTTTGTTTAGCATGCTCCTTAATAATGAGTTATATCTTATTTGTCTTTTTTTAGTTAAACTACTTCATTGTAATCAGATGCAATGCTTTCAGAACCAGGGAAAAGCTAGAAATGTCAAATTTGATTTCATATTACTCTTTGCATAATGTACTATTAAGTAATTGAGATGCTGAGCCTCAAAGCCTAGTAGTAAGAAGAAGGAGGCATTGACCATTTTCAAAATGATTCTTTGTAACAGTTTCATATTGATGGTTCATCTGTTTTGTTTTTTTACAATTAAACCAGAGAGGGCTTGGAACTTGCTGGCTCATTCAGAACAGAACTGGCTCTGAAGCTGCTTCAGTGCTTAAGGCTAACAGATGCACCACATTTTTATGGACTGCCATCACTGGAGAGAACGTTACAAGGAATGGTTCATGTTACTGCACT
Organism: Setophaga petechia; assembly: GCA_024362935.1. NCBI lineage: Eukaryota > Metazoa > Chordata > Aves > Passeriformes > Parulidae > Setophaga > Setophaga petechia. The sequence continues at coordinate 35,152,238 of JANCRA010000008.1, forward strand.
TCCAGGCTGGAGCACCTACTCTGCTGCAGTTGAACCTGTCACAATTTGTAAGAAGTATTTAACAGGTCTTCTTGAGGTGAGTAGCTTATGCTCTTACTTATCTTTTGGTTTGAATTCTGGTAAAGAACTGTGTAACTAATGACAGTAGGCTTTTTACAATGCACTTTTAGTGAATGTTGTCAGTAGCAATAGGTGTGGGAAAGATGCTTTTTCCTGCTAAGTAAATAGGAATGATACAGAGACTATATTGAGTGCTGTGTGTCTGTAGTTGTGAAGATTGGTTGTATTGCATGTGCTTTCATCATTGATTTAAGAGGTAATACAAAGTGACTGTAGTTTTAAGCAAGATAAAAAATATATGTGGTGTTTTTAATAACTGAAACCCCAAGAGGAAAAATCCAAGATAACTTCCCCCAGGCAAAATCCACGTATGAAAGGTAGTCTGGGAGGACATTGGCTTGTTGGTAGGTTGTTAACACAGAGAAAGCAAAAAAGAGGTAATTCAAGCTGCTGCAGTTGTTTGAAAGACAAAATTTCATTCTTATTTTCAGTGTTTTTCTATGTTTTCCAAGTGCATGGACATGGTACACAGCTAGCTTCTGCTCCTAAAATGATGTCTTTTGAAAACTCCAGTCTTCTTAAAAGGAAAAGCATAATGCTGTCTTTCTGTTTAACAGAATTAACATATTCAGTAGTACACTTTCAAAAGTTTTTAGTTCAAATACCAATACCTCTGATGAAGAAAAGATAGAGTGTTTTAGGGGCCTTAACTTGCCAAGATGTCTTGAGTAGAAGGAAAGAAACATTTTAGAACCTGATTGATTAGATGTCACTTGAGGTCTAGGCTAAAAATGGCGCAAAGAGTATAGATTTTGTCATGCAAATGAAAGAATATTACTGGAAAAAATAATAATAAATATTATGGCATGCAATGAACTTGTGTGTGTAAGCTCTTGTTCAGAAGAATTAGGCAATTTTATTTGGCCTAAATATGAAAGTAAATGTGGGTTTCTTTTGGAGAAGAATGGAGCATGTGGGTATTAAAAAAAACTTCTGTAGGTTGGGACAGTGAAAGGAAGAAAAAGAGCAAAAATGCAGAGGTTTAAATCACTGTGTTTTTGTGGAGAAAAATAAATCTAGAAGTGTATCTTCTAAGATGATTATTTTTTTAAAAAGTATTTTGGGGCATATTTTGTTGAAAGCAGCATACCTTTTAATATGCTTTTAATACCTTTTAATATGGTTACTTATTTGATCAGACACTTTATTTTATGTTAGGATCCACTGACCTTTGTTTCTGTTTATTAGTATTTGATATAGAAAATGGACAAATTTCTTCAAATCACAATGAAGTATATAAATGACACTTTCTCTTGAACACTGAATTTTGAAATGAAAGTTTATTTTTAATTCCAAACATAGCAAAAGAAAACCTGCATACAATAAATGAACTTTCAGCTCCTTGAAAAGAAACTTTCAGGTTTCTATTCAACTTAGAGCTTACTATTAAGCTTGACTATATTCTTAATTTGAATAAATCGAAAACTACAGTTGTTCAGAAGTTTAAATGTATAGGAACCCATGACATGACCAAATGACTCAGAAATAAAGAAATTCTTACAATTCAGCTAGAAATCTATCAACTTTCATGAGTTTAAATTATGATTTAGTGTGTAATACAGTTTGTACTCTGTTTGTGTGCTGTTTACAGTAAAGCTGTTATGAACTTGTACCCTCACTCTTAGGTCATCTCATCATTTTATGTTGAGTGGGGGGGAAATGCCATGTCCTTCATGGGAAAAGGTGTGACAAAAAGCACAGTCCTTTGCTTGCTTCACTTATCTCACGAAATGATGGCTCAAGCCAAGGATATGGTGAGTGCATTCCAGTTGTCCTTATCTCATCACTGGTGAGGGCTATGCAGAGAGATTTTAACTGCTGAAGTTCAAAGATAACTTTCTGTCATGGTTTAGGAATGGTGCTCTCCAACTCAGAGTTTAGTCCTGCTAAAACCAGACCACTGCTTACTCTTCCTTCCCCTCCAACTGGAAGCACAAAAGACAAAAAACCCCCACATTGATCTCATTTGGTCTATAATCTTAGGTAAATGTACAGGATAGACTATAGTATACAAAATGAAATTGGTTTGTAAATAATTCTGTGGATTTTGAAAGGCCTTCTTTCAGAATACGTGTCATTTCCTTTTTATAAAAAAATGAAACATTGGGATTTGCTATAGGATGAATAAATTTAGGAATTTATAACATCATTATTTCTTCAGCCTCACAGACAACAGGCTTTCTAACCTGCGTTTAAACCTTCATGTACATAGGACTTTCACAATTGTGTGTGTGTATATATTTGAAAGAATATGTACATACATGGAAAAAGGATTGCCAGATAAAAGGAGCTATCATTATATACTAGCAAAATTCATATTGTGCTTTGTGTTCATGTACATGTTTGAGGGCTAGATTTGCCAGTTTAGTAAGATAGCCTTTATCATGAAGCAGTTGAAGCAAATTCAACAATAAGTATTATTTTAAGGAATTAAAATCAAGTCTTCCTAAATATCTGTGATAGCCACAAATGAAAACCTTTCTTTATGATCAAGCACACATGTAACTAGAAATTGCAGTATACCTGCTTCTCCAAATTCCAGGTGTCTCTTTCTTCAGCTCTCTACTCCTTTTTCAAGATACTAGGTACTGGAAGAGTTTATTAAAATTGGGAGGGGGCAGAACTTTAAGTACACTGCAGGGAGACAGCAGCCTCCAAAGACTTAGATCATAAATGCATAGATGAAAGTGTGGACTTTATTTTTTTAGTATCATTGCTAGCATAATTTTCTTGTGTTTCTAAGTCATACTCTGTGTTTATGACACTTTTACTCTTTGGACTGCACTAATAATTTTTAGTCTCAAAGAAATTTTAAAACCTGTCTTGTTTACAATCATGTGAATTAGTGTCAAATCCTTATGGAAATAGAAATACAAAATTATCCTTCCTCTGTGCAATTTGAGTTACATCAAGCTGTTTTAGTAGTTGTTGGTAGCTCACACTGTTCGTACACTGGTATGGATTGAAAGATTTATAAAATAATTTCTTAATTTGTTTTCTGTTTGCTAATCAGGACTGGATATCTCTTTGGTCTTTGCCGTATGATAGTGGTGAAGAACAAGTTCTGTCTCATCTAGGTCTGGCATGGCTGGTTCCTTTATGGGTAGATAGAGATCCTGAGGTTTGTTACTGTGATATTAACTTCATATCTTATTTTGACCCTTAAACATTTGAAAATTTTTGATTCATTAATGTATTTAATAGTAGAACTGTTGTTCCGAATTATTTAAAATGTTACTAACGCTATCCTAAATAGCAGTAATAATACAGTAGGGAGAGTGTTTCCATATAAACATCATCTAAGAAATCCTTCCTTATATCTTGTGTCCTCTATGCTTTCATTAGTCACTCACTATCATGATTCATTGGCAGTTTTCCTTGTCATTGCCGTAACTTAGCTGCAAAGCAGAAACATTTACGTGATCTAAAAATTCAGAGCAAATGTATTTAATGGGAATCTGTTAAATTATGAGTTTGCTAAATGGACTTATTTTCAAGTGGTAAAATATGGAGAATATTAAAGATTATCTTGCTTAGTTTTGAATACTTAAAAATAATTTTGCTTACTCATTTTGCGAATAAACACAAAGTGAATTTAGTTGTGATTGTGAGTAGAGAGCAAGAGAAATATAGGAAAAGAGGTTGTTACTTTTGAAATTTTTCCCTTAAGCTCCAGAATGAGTTGATACAATTTAATAATAAAAAAAAAGGTGTTGCTAATTACTGTAAGTAATACCACTTCCTGTTGTGCTTATATGTACTAGGTCAGATTTACAGCACTTGGAATAGGATCAGCTCTTACATCTCTTGAAATAGGATGTATTGCTTTAGCAGAAAGCTGCCAGAATATTTCAGGAGGCCTGTGGGGAACGGTGATAAACATCCTTCTGGATCAATCGGAATGTAGCATGGTACGCAGGGAGGTATGTTTCTTGTGTCCTTCTGCTGTTGTAGATTGTCAATTCTTAGATTTTGATTATGGAGAAAAAAGGTTTTTTATTTTTTATTGTTTATATCTATTATCTGACGCTGCACAGCATCTGCTGCTTTGTAAGTTAAACACTACCCGATTAATATAAATGTTTAGCTGCTTATTTAGGAATTGCATAAGAATGAGCAAATACAGATTACTTATTTCAAAACAGAAATGGCATAAACAATACAAGTGAACTCATAAAAACTTCTAAAGCTTACTCAATACGATAAATAAGTTGCTAAAGCATAACTAATCAGCCTGATTTTAATCACTGCTTTGTAACATTTATGAATGCTTTGGTGCAAACTCATCACCTGATCTGCAGTAAATATGTGTTCATTGCAGACATGAAATATCTAATTTGTCTAGGCACTAAGGTTTACTGGTGAGAACTGAACTTCTGTACTATGGTAGAACTACACATAGCATTGTATATTGATGAATTTAAGATCTGTACATTTTATTTGTGATTTTTTACAGCTCTAGTTGTAAGGTTTTCCTTCTGTTCTTATCAATAAGAAATAAAAGCTCTGACACTTGGTGACTTGTTTTTTTCCCAGCTCTACTGCTTAACTAGTTTTATTTTCCAAAGTAATATTTGAAATTTTGCCTCAAAATGCCTTTGAGAATGTGTCCTTCATTATTTTATTTAACTCCAAATTATTGTCTCTTAATGATATTCTCTTAAAATTCACATCATTGACAAAAGATTGACAAAATATAAGAAAAGGAATTTCAATCCTTGCACAGACATGTGAAGTGTGTGTAATATAAATTAGAAAAACAAACATGCTTTATATTTATAAAAAGGAAAATATTTTAAACATGTCTCTGTCCTAATGGGTTCACCACATTGTCCCAATTATTTTTTTAATAATTAAAACCCCCAAAACATAAGGACAATGGAGTGACTAGTTATAAACAAATATCTAGGTTTTTCTGTTCAGGAATTTGTCCCCTAATACTTGTAGTGCTTGTTCTGTACAATTGACTGTGCTGGAACAGTGATGAAGGTATTTTATAAATAAATTTGTTTTCTTGTGGTTTCCATCCCATCTTTTCCTTGTTTTATTTTTATACCAGCCTGCTCTTGAGCCATGCTCTAATGACATCTCTTGTAAATGAAGTTTGAGGGCTTTGAAGTTATATCCTTCTAATTATTTTTTCCCAGCATGAACATGAGAATTCTGTGTATTTCAACATATATCTGAAGCAGTGGAATAATATGTAGACAGTACTCTTCAATCTGATGTGGCTTTTTGAACTGTGATGGCTAGATGGCAATATTGATGCTTTAATTTCTTTCAGGCTGCCTTTATTCTACAAAATCTGCTTGTGATTCCAATCCCTACAGAAGACATGAAAGATTGTATTTGGCAAGTGAGTGACTATTAAATTTGATAACAAAAGTCATGGTGTCGCAGAGAGATGTAATTTGATATGAAAAGTTGTGTCAGAATACCTATAAAATATGAACTTAAAAAATTACATGTCTAAGGTTACATTTTGGAAAGAGACATAAATGAATAGACAAACTTCTCTCAAACTTTCAGCAAGCTTAATAAAACAGCCAAATTTAGATTACATATATGTTGCATTTCATGAATGTAGTATCTTTGGGTTTCTAGGAAACTTGCTTACTTATATGGTATATCATTAATGTTTTAGGATAGAAATTGATAATTTATTTTACTCACACTTGAAATGCAGGTAAAACATGATTTGAGGTGCATGAGGAAGAGGAAATTCTGTTAATGTGATGTTTATAAAATGTTTTGAAAGAAACATGAAGCAATTTGTCACTTAGGTCAGTTTAAATGCTTCTTGAGGACAACCACTTTCTCAAAGTGAAGGGAACTCTAGACCAGGTTGCTCAGGGCTGTTTCCAGTTGTATTTTGAGTTTCTCCAAGAATGGAGACTCCACAGTCTCTCTGGGCAACTTGTACTCATGTTTGGCTACCCTCAGATAGAGAGGTTTTTTCTTAGGTTTAAATAGAATTTCCTTTATTTTAGTTTTTTCTCAATGCCTTTTCTTCTGTCACTGGATACCAGTGAGATGAGTCTATCTCTCTTCACCTTCTCTTATCAGATATTTTTTAGATTGATAAGACGCTCTGGAGACTTTTACAATTCTGTTCTTGAGTCAGTCATCTTATTTTACTCTCAGCAAGTCTGGTTCATTGTACATCAGGATATTTGGATCTTAGCTTGCAATTTTTAAATTTTTTTGTGATCTTCATATCTGTTTTTAATGTCTGTCTTGCTCCTTTCAGTGTGTGAGATTACCTATATGGGAACAGTGTATATTAGTTTTTGAAGAAATTTGCAGACGCAGCAATATTATTTTTAATCTGTTCCTTTCTGCAAAAGATCAAGTTAGTGCTGAAAGGCATTCCAGCTGTTTCACTGGGATAAGTTATCTATGATTCAGCTGCACCCAAAATTGATTATGCTATTTCTTGGAGTTGAATTGTACAGAATGTCTCATCTTTTCTTTACATGTAATCATAAAAGAAGATGTGGAAGCAATTTTACAAATCTGGCCCTTGTTTCAGTCTTACTACTTCAAATTTATCAATATAAATAGTAATTGTCTAAATTCATAATAGTAGGGGGTAACAAGAGGGCAGCCATTGCAGCTTCTCGATATAGACTCTATTAAAAGTTGCTTTTAAGCCTTTTATAAAAATATTCAATTACTATGGTGAGGTGACAAAAATTGAATCCAGTTGCTCAATTCTGGATGAATTCCAGTGCAATTAAGAGAAGCTTTGAGTCAATGTGATTCTTATTAAGAACTGCATTTAATGGAAATTGCTCATCACTTGAAAAGTGTTCATGCTGAAAGATGTTATCAAACAACACTTCATGGTTACTGGTAAATTAAAACTGTTCAAAATAAAAACAACAATTAAAACTGTAGCATACCACGAGGATAAAATTTTATATTTCAGAGTAACTTTTTTCCTTTGTACTGAATAACTGTGATTTGTCTATTTCCTTTAGTGCCAGGAAGAAAAGGAGGGCTATTAAATGGATCTTGGTGAATAGTAGGAATACAGTGCTATAGCCAAATTAGAACATTACTGTTTTATTACTTAGGCAAATAGGACTGGGAAAAGAAGTATAAATAGAGTTTGCAGGCCAATATCTTCATGAGAATGTCTCTAGTGTTACTTTTGTCTAGTTGATCTGCTTTATAATATTTCATTTTGCTATGTTACTTAAAAAATTTCCTACGCTGCTCTTTAGTCATGAGTAAAGTCAACCTGTGTAAAGCAGTCTAAGAGTGCAGCAGACTGTTGTATAAAGATTGCTAAAGTCAGAGCACTCTGTCAATGTAATTGATGAGTAACTCTTTCAAGGCCCCCCCATTGTACAATAAAGTGTCTGGCATGGCTTTTGAAACTGGCAAACACAATCCTGGGCAGTAAAATGTGGACTAAATTTCTCAGTATTTCCTAAGTTTGCCCTTGTCATAGTCAATACAGCCTAAGTCTATTGCTGACAATGTATGAGTAGAGTTTTGTAATTCATCATAAATAATTTACTTGAAATGCTACATTCTGCCTCAAACTGTTCATCATATCTCATTCTCCACTAGCTGGTGTAAAAGGCAAGTAGTGAAAATGTTTTTGTATTACGGAAACCAAAGAGAATGAGAGTAACAATCTAAAATTTTGGTGATAACTTATCTTGTAATACAAAACAGTATTACTGCTTCTGTTGTATCCGGTTTTGGGTTTCATTTTTTTTATTGGTAAATAAACTTGTATCCACTATAAATGAAGGGTTTGAGGAAGAGTCGCTTGAGGATAAATAGTGTTTTCAAATTACTTATTTTCAGTTGATCCAGCTCTGCTCTCTCCTGACTGCCAAAGAAAGTTTCTAACTAGCACTGAAAGATTTTCTTTCCATAATTTTAACTAATTTATTTTTGTACTACTGCAGTATGCCCTCTAAAACTGCCTTCCTGAATGTAATTCATTTGAATTTTTGAGTTCTTCTGCGTTCTTTGCATTTCTAATTTTTATGGTCAGTCTAAACCAGATTATGTGTAGCTTAATGAAACTTCTTAGGTTTTGTGTTAACATGGAAAACACTGAAGAAATATTTAACAAAGATAGTCAACTTAATTTGTTTATTTGAAATATGACTAGAATCCATTATCTTAAGGTATAAATCCACTGCTCTAGCAAGTTTTCCCTGATGTCAGTATTTAAAAAGAAATAATTGAAAACCATACTTCAAAGAGAAATTTTTTTGATTATGTCTTGTTTCCTAAAGTAATCTTTTTTCACAGGAGATTGACATTGCTAGATGTAGTATAATGATGGTATACTTTAGGGCAGGAGGACTTTTTCAGGATTTTTAGTCTTATCAAAGTGTTGGTTTTGCCTAAGGAAAACTTTTTCATTGCTTAGTACCTGTAAGTAGAAATAAATGAGACATTAAAATTGTAAAGTCTACTGATACATTTAGTGTCTTGAAGCCACTCATTTACAGCTTTTCATGAGTTCTTACTTAACTGTTAGCACACTTACCAGGACTTAAATAGCAGTTTGATTTTGCTAAGTCATGGCAGCTTTTGTAAAATATAATGATTTAGCTCAACGTTGAAATCTTAATTTCATTTTTGGAATTTATTAGTTACAGCCTGTAAACCAGTGTACACACATTTACACAGCATTAGCCTTGGTTAGGGTGGGTTTTTCTGACAGTTCATTCTATATAAACCATTTCTTTAAAATAATGATGTCCGTGAATTTAATGTCTTCAGGGTCCTTGTGTGCATGATGAAGAATCTGGCCTCTCTCAGACAGGAATACCTGCTCTTAAAGCCCTTTTGTATCACTGCCAGTTCTATGAACATGTGAATCGGATGGTGAAACACTGTTACCTGGGATGTTACATGTTCGATTTGAATTCTTACAAGGAAGACAAGCTCAGCGTAGAAAAAGGTGGTATAACTGGTAAGTGATGTTGATGTAATCTTCTGGTATTTGAAACCTACTTAAAGTGTTGTTTTGAGTAACTTACCTCCAATAATTCTGTTCCCCTCTTAATAAGAGGGGAACAGAATGTATATAAAACCCTGCACTTAAATATGTTGTGAAGTCAAAAGATTGCTGTGAGGATTTAAGTAGATAAGTCTCTAATTTAACATAGCTCAGAAAAAGTTCTGAGCTGTTATTTACATCTTCAGAAAGTTGAAAATGGAAAAGACGTAATTGGTTCTGCAGTAAATTTTCTTGCAAAATACTGGGGATAACATACTTTCAACAGTTTCCACTTTATGACATCCAGTCAACTTTCATAAAAGGACAATTTGGGAAAAATAAATAGTTTAACTTTCCTTAGATTCCTGTTTCTTCATGTGCTCAGCTTCAAAGTTACGTGAGTAGGAATTGACTCTAATAATCCGCATTCTAAGACATTCAGATATCATTTAATTCCTAGACTGATGAAATGTAATACTCAGATTGGGGTATTATTTGTATATTTTTAACCTCTATTCCCTTGGAATATCTCAGCTCTAACTTTCATATTTACTAATAATTTATTGAACAATATTTCTAAGGCTCACTATGATCCATTGTGGAGACACACTTCCTTGTCCAAATATATCAGATGATTGTAAGTTTAGAAAGCTAGGGGATTTTTCAGAGATCAATTAGTAAAAGCTGTCACAGGGCAGAAAATTAATGAAAGTTTTTTTTTTTTCTTTTCTTACCTATTTTTGTGGGCCTAAATTTCCATATTTCCATCTTTTAAGGCTGCTGATTTAAATAGTTCTTTTTAAGTCTGTGTCATGGGTGGAGAGGGAGCTTCAGACAAAGTTGATTAGAGAAGCCCTGCCACTGAGTCACAAGCTGCAGGAAGGACCCCTTTGCTCTTTAAATGTCTTCTTAGAGAGAAACCTATCTGCAGCTGGATTCAAACCTAGACCCAGACTTTTTCAGTGGTTTAAATCTAAGGAATTGTAGAGATGTGTCTGAACCTTTGTCTGACTTTATGTTATGGGATTAGGGGTGGCAAACCAGATATATAAAAATTAATGACTTACTATGATAAATGACTAGACAAAAAGATCATAATCAGAATTATTTACTACACACTATAGAAGGTAAAACTGCTAGTGTAGTGTAATGTACTATATGAAAGGAATTATGTTAAAGCAACTATATTGAAGCTGGCAAAAAAGAAACACTTATTAAGTAGAGATTGATGTTACTCACCCATACCAATGACCTTGGCAAATCTTTTGCTGAGCCTGGAGTGACTTGTGAGCAGCATCCCCACTCCAGGGAGGAATCTCCACTCACACTCCAAAGGGTATTTTAGAAAAACCTGCTGTTTGTAAGTGGGACTGGATTTTTCCAGAGTTTAAAGTGATTGACTGTCAGTCATATGTCTCAGGCCAGCTGGGCCTTAGGATTTTTAGATAAGAAGTGGCAGACATGATAAAGTATCCTTCAACTCTCTATTAGGAGTTTTAACTTTTGGGATTGATGAGTCAGGCTGGTTTAGTATAATTCAACACCAAAAGCAGCATGACACCCCCTCTCAGTTCGCCACTTACAGAATTGCAAAATAAAATATTGTTTGAGTTGTTTTGCACATTCCAGGCCGAGAATCCTGCAGGATTCTGCATTTATAAAGCTGTTCAGAGGCATGAACAGAAGAGGAATGTTACTTCCCCAGCTAAGTTATGACTTTATGACAGACCAAGGGAAAGGGAGCATTCTTAGTTAACTAACTGAGAGAAATACCTCACCAGTACACAAAATTCCAGCCATAAAAGTCCTCAATTTCTTCAGTGTCTGCTTTTTTTTATCTATAAGTGTAATTTTTCAATCCAACCCATTTTACTGCTCCCATGGTCCTCAAATATATGCCTTTTGGTAGTTCTGTTAGCTCCTGTAATGTCATATCTAAGAGTAACTGAAAATGTAGAATGGTGCAACTTTTCAGTGAGCAATTGAGATACATTTTATTCAGTCTTTGCAAAGCAAAGCTAGAAAATACAGTATTTCAGGAATAAGAAACAATATTTTTATTTCTTTAGAAAGGGGACAACAGGACATAAACCTTATTGGGTTTTTCCCTATGTAGTTTTCTCATATTTTTTAGGAATGTATAAAAGTCATCTTCAAAGTAATGTTAAAAATAAGATAGTTCAGTTTAGTAATTATTGAGGATACATATAGGGCATCTACTTTTGTAGGTTTGCACTCACAAACTGTGTAGTCTAAATTTATTCATTGTTATTTTCTTTTCTATATATATGACAGCTTCAAAAGTATTACTGGCAGATTTGTGCTATAACATTTTTGGCACTTTTCATTCTGAAACAGATTTACATAGTAATTCTGCCTTTTTTGTAGTTATGAATATGAGTCCTCTTGAAACTATTTCTCTTAAAATGAGAATTTGAAGTTTTTGAAGACAAGGACATCAGTTTATTGTGTTCTTTGAGACACTGATAGAGTACTTCAATACTTTTGTACTCTTGCATTTTAACTAAAATGAAATCTGAACTATTTGAAATGACTGAAGGCTATGCAACTGCAGTTTGAGTGTGGATTTTTCTAGACTACTTTATGTTGCACTGAAAATTTTTAATTTCTGTTTATTCAGGGAATTTGATGTGTAAGATTTCATAGATACAATGTGTGAAAACTTGTGTTCTGAGATCTTCAGAAGGATAGCTGTGCTTGGCAATTTTTTCACTGAAACAGTCCTTTAAAAAGCTTGTTACAGTAATTTTGATTATTATTTTTTGCCCTACAGATTTTGATGATTCTCTCAATCTTTGGAAGGCTCCACCTAGTCAAAGAAAATCTTCACATTCTCACTCAACATCTGAAACTATGGTAACTTGCAGAGTAATTATTCATTTTAAATAGAAAGTTGTTTGTGAACTGCTTTCAAGAAAATTAGTACTCTTAAAATTGTTTAAAAAATTCCAGCAAAACTCAAAACCTAAATCACTCAGAAATTAGCTGTGAAATTAAGTTGAAATTTACTCCAATATAGCTTTAATATGCTGAAAAAACCCTTTTGTGATTCTTAACCTGAGTAAAAATAAATAAGGTAGCTTGCCTTGACTAGCTAAATGCATAAGGCAGTATTGAATTCTATAGCTTCCCACAACAAGACATATTCTCTAGAGATTACTCTGTAATTGGCTTTATTGACAAAATGCAGTTGTCTCCATTTCTGGTTGTCACTTCTGTTGCTTTTATCCAAATTGTCTGTTCAGAGTGAACCTGTGTTTACACAACACAGCTACAGAACTGGATCAATCAAAGCCACATAAATACATTAGGTATTCTGTGCCACAATGAACTCTGGATTCTGAAAATGCTTTTGTAGAAGTTAGAAGTGGCACAAGTGCTTGCAGACATGGAAAACACAAAGCAGGTGGCTGCTTAAAAATTTGTTTCTGACTATGACAATGAAAAGCTGTACACATGTGCTGTCTTTCAAGATGGCAAATGCAGACAAGAAATTGAAAGACATTCTTTCATATCCAGAGTAAATTTGCAATATTAGTTCAGGCTGTGAAGGAAACTTTTATAACATTTGTTAGTTACCTGATAAAAATCATGTATTTTTCAAAGACTGCAGTATAGATTCAAGAAAACTGACATGTTGCGCTGAAATTTATTTTTTAGTTTCATATTCAAAAATTTTTCATTTATGAATGACCATCTAATCTATTACTGAATCCAGAATATCATTGTTTAGAAATTTCTTTTCTTTTAAACAGATGCATGTGTGGATATGACAAAGGATGATAAATCACAAGATCCTATATTTTTTCATGAAAAAAATTACTATGCTCAATTTTTCTGTGGAACATGATAAAAATAAAAATAGAAAAACCAGTATTGAAATTTTGTCTCAAAAGTATTACACTAGTATAATTTCCATGTTCTTTTGATTCTCTGTTACAAATTTATTGCTGTCTAGTACTGATAATGCTATCTTTCATGTTTTTAATAATTGAGGAAAAAGTGCTCTTTTGTTGTAAACTTATTTCTCATTTTCAGAAATTTTATTAATTAATTTTATTTTCATTAATGAAGAACAACAACCCCCCAGCCCCTTAGGGTTATTTTATAAACAAATATTCAAATTTGAAGATCAAAACTAAAATAAATGAAAGTGCATGTAAATCAGGAGGTACATGCAATCATGATTGCTCCTTAAAAACTATTTACCTAAGAATCTCAGATTTTTTTAAAAGCAGTTGTTCCTAGATCACTTTTTACTGAGTAAATTGAGTGCCATTTACTTAGAGGAAAGAAGGTTGACCAAATTTCATCTTGTTTTGTTCACATTACTTGGAGACAAAATTAAACTGCTGCAATTCTTATCAGGGTTTGGTGTCTAATCTACTTAAAATTGTGCTTGAGTTTTTATGAAGAATTGGAGAAGTTCATAACACTAAATTTCTTCAGCTTCAGTAGTTAACAAAAAAGAAAAAAGGAAAAAATAATGTGGAATCTGCTAGATCAAATTAATGTGTCATATTTGTATATGTTAAGTGGCAACGTAGTTTAACACAAAGACTTAGCTCTACTATTCCATTCACCAGACACACAACTAATTATTAACAGGGGAAAGTACAGTGTACTATTAATCTACACTTATTTATATCCGTCCTCCACGTATTTTAGACTTCATACTTGCTAAGATTAGGCTCTTACAGCTAACCATGTGAGTATTATAGAAGTTTGTGTTTTATTTTCTTTCTTTCCCTGACATGTACAAGGATTCTTAGTCACACTAAGACTTTGATTGTCATTTCTGGAAGTTAGTTTAATTTCCATTTATCCTTCGTGGGCATTTTTAGCAGCTGTAAACTTTTTTTAGTTTTTTTTTTTTTTAATGATTTACTAAGTTTCTTACCTTTAAAAAATGCCAGTGCTGACAAGACATATTGAAAATTTCCAAGCTGCAAGATGTAGAGGTCTGATGTTCCAATGCCACTATTAATTAGGAGAAAAAAGGTGGATGTGTGTAACTTTGATGGAGGCTGATTGTTAACTCTATTTCAGAGTTAGCCGAAGTGTGTATCTAGTGAAGTTAGGAAATATTCTGAAAACTTGTCCTGAAATCTCAGGCATTTGTAATTTATTCTTACATAACTTCAAATTTTTAGGTCACAGTTTGGTCCAATTTCTGTTTCGATGTATGAATAAAGAAATGTATTTATGAAGCCGTTTGAAAAAGTTTGTAGAAGTTTATTGCTATATGTTGGATGCTGATGGTGCCGGCAAGAGACTGTTATTCCAAGGCCACCAGATGGCGTGCTTTCCCCATCACAGATGGAAAGGACTCTGCAGGTCTCACTGAGGAGACGAATGTGTTTTGGGTGTGTGGCACAGATTTGATGAAAACACCCACAAATACTTGAGAACAAGCAATCAAACCAAGGAGAATTGTTTCTATTGGAAACTCTTCTCTCACATTTTAATAACATAAAAAAAATTGATCTAGATATGTCCATATTGTTTCCTATTCCTAACATTCTATCAGTTTTCTCTTCTTCCAGATTTCCTGTAACCAGTACTTTATTTGAGCTGTCTGCTATCATGAGCTGATTTCACATAGAGCCATATGACCATAACTGCAAGTTGGAACTAAATTACTTTTCGCCTTTATCTTTTTCCGCCATCCCCAATTATTTTTCCCAAATTTGCAGAAAGAAAATTGATAAAATTAAAGAGAGTCAGAAATTTTGTGGAGACCATAAGTAAAATTTTGTTCATTTTATAGAGTAAAGAATTGTCGTGTAGGGATGAAATCAATGGTTCGGTGTAATAGAAAAAGACAAAACTGGATTGTCTGTACAGTGTTAACTCATATGCACTGTATTTTGTGTCTTTAATGTCCCAGTGGATTACAGATTTTTTGTCAAATTTATCTTTATTTTTCTGTGAACTGGATTGTGAGTACTGCAAAAACGCTATCATTCTGAGATTATTAATTATCTTGGTCTTTTATGGAATAAATAGTTTAAATGTTAACTCAGGTTATCATTAGAGAAGACAAATCCTTACTCTTGTTTTAACCAACATGTTTGGTTTATGTTTCATAGATATGATAAGAGATCACCAATGTGCATGGAGATACCGACTTGCTCTACACTGCATAAATATGCTAGGGCTGTTCTGTGTCCAGGAAATCTTAGCAAAATGAGCAGTTATTTAAAAACTTGAGCTAAAAATGATGTGGGCTAAAGATCTACAGACATCTCCCAGACAGCTTTAAGTCATGGCCATTCTTTCCTGTGAAATCTTCTTGCTATTTTCTATAAAAATGTGTGCTTTATTTTCTGGAACTGTGGTTACCAGAGTGTTATACAGTTAAGTGATTTAAACCTTTGAAAAGGGAACTGAATAGAATTAATCATTGCAAGCCTATTAAAGCAATGCCAGAGGGATTTTTGTACTAGAGGTTAAGAAAAGACCTTTTATTCCTATCTAGTAGATAAATGGCAAAACCCTCACATTTCTCCTGTGTTTCCACTCTGACAATTTTTGTATTCTTTTGAATTAGTTTTAATCTGCAGTTGTCATCTCCCTCTCCACACACACAGAACCTTTTCTCCTATTACACCCCCCTTCCAAACTTTCACTGTTAAGCAACACAATGCTTCATTGCTCCCAGGAACAATATGGTAGCAGTAGTAAATATCCTTTACTAAATACTGTGTGCCAGACTTCCAGTTCATCCTTATCAAAGGTGACTTATAGAAGTGGCAATATCTTTTTTTTTTCCCTTGGCAGGCAGAATAGTATGGAAACAACTTCATTGTGTTACTGTATGTTTTCTGTTATGACAGCAGAAAATGTTGGGGTTTAACCTATTTCCCACTGTGATGCAATTAACAATAAATGTTCCTTTGGTGCAGGAAGATGATACTTTTCTAACCAGCTAAAGCTTTTGCTGATTTTTAAATTTTTTTTCTTTTTTTTATGTAACTAAAAACTATTTTTTTTTTGCCCAAAGTATTTGGAGAGGCTTAGAAGATAGAGAAAGAACAGTTGTATGAGGTAGCTGATAATTTTTACTAATATGTGAAAGATTGTGTAATTCATAATCGTATCTGTAAGCTGACTCTCAATATAGTTAATATAGTTACTTGTTTCAGAAAAACTATATGGACTGATAGAAATTGCATTTTGGGTTTGTATTATTTAAGGAAAAATGTTATGGCTTTTCTCACCCATTAGAATGCTTGGAATTGATGTGTCATGCTGAAAAGATGCAGAATTTGCCATGTGTCGTGATAGATTAGCTTAATATAAATAATGGATTTTAGTAATTATTTAAATTAGCAAGCATAGAACTTCAAGTAACTTTTTTTATATTGGCAAATATGCTTTTCAGTTGTGCAATCAAAATAGGATTTGAATTTCAATCACTCAGTGCAGCTTGGTACTGCATTTTGCTAATAAGAAAATAATTTAGCCAAGCATTGTCCTAGTGCTTATGTGATCCAAGCTCTATGTGTTTTGGACACTCCAGGTGCTCTCTCTATATTTTGTACGCTCTATGTGCTCACTCTGTGAGCTCTATGTTCTGGACACACCCCCAGATCTTACTGTAGCTTGTTTTATGTGTTATAATAATCCTCTGACTTTTCTTGAGGAATGACTGAGCAGACTTAAGAAGAAAGGTTGTAGGATGAATAATAGTGGGACCAAAGGAAAATGTGGAAGAAGAGGAAGTTACAATGTGGATGTTGCAAGGATACAATAGCTAGGAACAGAGTGATCTGTGATTTCCTTCCCTGCACCCTTTTTGTCTCTTAAGTCACTTTTAACATTTCCTTGCATAAAAATATATTCCAGCTTTTGGAAACCTTTGAGATATTTCAGTCTTCCTTAGAAAGCTCACTGTGAGGAAAATTCTAATATCACCCTTCTTCAAGTTGTATCTCTATTGGGATTTCGTTGGATTCTCCTACATTCTGTTTTCTCTGCTTTATATAGTTACACTCTTGAAGAAAACTGTCTCATGTGACTATTCCATCTAGAAAATATAAACTAGAAGTGAAAGAGTGACTTGACGTGATAGATGTCCTGTGCTCTGAAACAAGTTACAGGTCTTGTTGTGTCACAAAAGTACATTATTTAGGTGGATTATGGGTCTTCTGATCTCAGGCTTGTGGTTTTAAACACAGTAGCAAGAGCATTAGGAACTTTTAAAACACACAAAATTCATAATTAAATAATGCAAAATGGGTAGGGGGAGTGTGGTATTCTGTCAGTAAAGTTATCTACTGTCATTTAAACATCTCATAGCTACACTATGAAATGAATACATTTAAGGATCACAGGATTAAGGTTAAGAGGAGCACCCAGAGTTCAGAAGACTCAGGGACATCAACTTTGGCTGATGACAAATGCACTTGTGTTATTTTTATCTGAGTGTCTTCTGGTACAAAGGGACAAGTGCTGATGTTCTCAGTAGAGCAAATAGTCCATGAAAAATTTGGGTTTAAATGCTTCAGTAATGTCTTTCTATCTTTATCCAAATGTAGGTTGAGTCAATTATATGGATGAAAAAGAAGGATGAAGAGAAGGAATTTCCAGTAACATGGGCATTGATCAGTTTTTGGCTGAAATGTTTCAGACTGTTCATATTGCCCATCTTTAAATAGTTTCAATTATTGGGTTTTTTGTCATATATATGCACACACATAGTGGACAAAATCTAATCAAATTTATTTTGAACAGTAATATTTACATCGTATTTGATTTTGTTGGTTATGATATGTTGTTCCCCCTTCCTAAGCAGAATATAAATAAAAGACTACTCTATAAAAGTTGGAATCAACTGGTTTCCTTTTTATGGCTTTCTAGATTCTGTCTGCATCACCATCACTGGGGAGTGTTACTGAGCTTCAGGCAACAGTTCCAGGCTCAGCCAGTTTTATTCCGGAAGCTGTGGTTGATCGGCTTACGGCACAAGGTAAGTCAAGCTTGAGTCTTGTACCTGATGTAAATACAGTGTATTCACCTGCCCATATTTCAGTGTTTGTCCATGCTGTGCATTGTACTGGTACTTGCATGTTGCTGGAGCAGTTGATTCTTCTAGTAGTTGTTTTAGGAGACAAATATTAAACACTTCCTTTAATATGAAATTTCACAGAAGCAAGTGAAAATGTTGCTGCTTGAAATGCAGCTCAAGATTTGGGTTCTCTTCCTGGCATCTAGTCATGCTTTCAACACATCAGTCATGGTAGAGCTGTCATATACATACATAGGAGTGTGTTTGCACATACATGCCCAAAGATCTGTATATAATCCTCTTTATATGTAGAAGCATAAAAATTAATATAATATAAAAAATATATTTATAATCATGTATGTAGAGAGAGCTGTGTACAAATAAAAATATTTTTCTTCTAAAGAAGGGACTGGTAATTTGTGTCTTTCCAAATTTGCTAGTTATCTTTATTTAATGCCTGGTAATGGGAGCATTTTATTTGGGAACCATTTCCTGTATCTGATTTCATCTTTTTTTTTTTTTTTTTCCCATTCATTCTTGAATATGCAATTTAAATATAGGGAGGACTTGGATATTTTATGAAAAATACAAATAAACTCGGTTGATGTAACTGCTGCAATTTAACATTTTGGTTGTTTTGGGTTTTTTTTATTCAACACACTCTAGGTCAAAGTGATGCAACCATAACAGAATCTCCAAGTCAACATGATTCTCCCATGTCTGCTGCTCTGTCTAAACAACGTGCTGTAGTCACACCTGTCCTTTTGTCAGCTGTTTGCAGCCTTCTGCACAATCTGCTGGTTGTCATGCCAAAAGATACTGGAATTGCCCTTCAACAAACACATTTGCTAACAGCTCTCAGCAGGTATGAGATCGATAACTGTTGAACTACAAACAAGGTGTAGCAATAGATGCTTCAAAAATCTTCAAATGAGATCTACCCATGTTTCTCACTAAAACTGTTAGTTTAAGCATATTGATCACTTCTTGCTCCTGAAGTGTTCAATTTTTTTTTAATAAAAAAACCAATCAGTTGAAGAAATGAATCAGAATTACTTCTTTTTGTTTTCACAGAATAGGTAGTCATATTGGTGATTTCCATTTGTGGTGTATGTTTAATATAGGACTACTGTGTACCTCTCATGATGTTTTAGGGCTTTGTCAGGTACTTGGAATTGCAGATCATTTCGCTCATTTTATTTTTCTTCTTTGAATTGTATCAAATATTTTGAAGATGAGCCAAGGATTTTCACACTAAAAGAGAGTAAATAGAGCTTGCCAAATTTGGATGATGAATCCCAGTATTTTACTTCCTTTTAAAAGAAGGAACCACTTCAAAGAAGTCTTCAGATTGTATGCCATGTTTCCATTTCCATTGTAGCAAATGCCTTTGTCTATAAAAAATGTTTGGAAGTCCTGAAGTGTAGCATGAAAAATTAGTTCATTTTTTTGGTAAAAGTTTTCAAGGGCATTTGTAGTTGCTCTTCATAGTGCAATTAATGGAAAAAACGAAACACAGACAAACAAACATAAAACCCCAACAACCCTGGTGTGGATACAGCTTATATTATTGCAGAGCTGTTTATTCTTCTAGAGGAAAGAAAATAAGAAATCAAATAGAAAAAATTGATTTTTGCCAGTGCAGTAGCAGCTATTGGAATTTATATTAGTCTAGCTATTTTGAAACAACATACTGCTGCTATAGTTGCCATTGCACTAGACTTCCTCAAAATAGTGGGGTTTAGCAGTAAGTGCATCTTACTTTATTTCTACTTAGTTTATTTATATTATTCTCTTCTATGGAATGTTAAGTTAATAGACTGTTTAATTACTTAACCATATTTCTAACCAATATATTTTGTTTTAGTCTTGTTAGTGCTAATCTGGTTGAAACATGCATCTTGGAATTGAAAGCTCCATTGCATCCATGTCATATGGAACATGTAAAAGCTCAGGTCGGAGAAGCATTTGTAACTTACTAATTTTTCATTTATGTCAGCGTAATTTATCTTCATTAACATAGTCCAGACACACTGTTATAGGCTACATTCATGTCAATCCTTATGCTTTTGACAAAGCTTAAGTGAAAATAAACCATTTTATTCAACACAGAAGAATTAATTTCTGTGTTAGGACTGTAATTGTAATGACCAAACTGAAAATGAATTGTCTTTTAAAAGTATAAGTTAAATTTAGTCATTCAAGAAATTATGTAATAGATATTTTTGTATGTTACTGAAGTATGAGCCAGATATAGTTACTGACATGTTGGATATTTATTGTCTGTAACAAACCTGGCTGCTTTGCTTTGTCTCTGATCCTACAGACACTTACATAGTTCTCAGCTAATTTTGATGTATGCAAACCATATAGGGTTACTGCTGATAGAACTACCTTTTTATCAAATTTAACTCTGTATATACAATGTATAGAATATGATTTTTCACAACACAGCCATTTCGTAGCTTCTGGTCCTCTGTGTCCAGATTTACTTGGAAGTAAATTGCTCTTCTAATTAAAGAAATGTGTTTCTGCAGAAAACTTATGAGAATAAATAAATAAATAAATAAATATGTCAGCTTCTGTTTTTAGGAAGAGAGATGTATTCTTCAGTATTAATGACCATTTTTGTGTTTTCCTTTGTGACCTTCCAATGAGTATGCTGCTGTAAATGTAGCAAGAGTCATGACCTTCTCACAAGGAACTTTTGTTTTGCTACTAGAAAATTGATTGCATATATGTGTTTCCAGTATAGGGATTCTGTTTCATCTTCTACAGTAAAAATTAAGAGAAATATTTTAAATACGTGTCCTATTATTTAAATGGTGTTTATTAAAACATTATGAATCAGTTAAATCAATGTGATTAAACTTTAAATAATGTGGAAGGTGTAAATATATGGCTTTATTTGATATCTTTCTACAAATATTTAACAGGTCTTGTTGCTACTTCAGTACTTGTCATCTGTGTCCAGGCTTCTAAAATCTTGTTTATTGGTGGACTCTGATCTTGTAAACCAGGATGAACTGCTGAAACCTCTCTTAGGGAATACCTTCAGGATTCTCACCATACGTCCCAAAGCTGGCTTAGGTAATGAAGTACTTTGTTTCCTTTATAACCAGACAGAGGCAGGTCTCCATTTAGGTACCACCTTGAGGTAAATGGACAGGTGTGGTGAGGCTCAGCTTTCCAGGTCTGTGCACATTTTTAAGTGGTTTGATTTTTTCCTGTGTTATCTTTGCAGATCCCGAGTTAATGTCTGTACTTCATGAGACATGGGTAGACTCTTTCAGCCTTCTAGCTACATTACTGTGGAAAAATGGCCAGATATCTTTTCCATCTGTGACAGCAGCCCTTGCAAATCACTGTACAGCAATAATTGGTAATGACTATTCCTGCATGGTTTTTTTCTAGCAACTAATAAACAAATAGAAAGGAGAGTCATTGCTCTTTAGATGCTATTAAGTAGTTACTAATGAGATACCCACAATGAAAACCAATGTGTCCAGAGCTTGACTGACTTGCTTTGTTTTCTTCACATGTATGGATGAATGATTTTAGTTGTAAACTTTAACCAAATGTGGCATTTGTTAAATGATCCATTAGCACGTCATTTTTTCCCCCTTCTTTCTTTTTAAATATCTTTCATAAAAGGAAAGCAAAATTTTGCAGGAAGATGAGAGATCTAGAAATCCAAGATTATTATACAGGAGGGATTTTTTTGTATTTTAATTATTCTAACATTAGTTACTTGCATAGTTAGGCAAGATTCTGTGACATGCTTCAATACTGAAGTATGAACACAGTCCAGACAAGCTTGTGCATGTTAAGAGATCTACTGAACCCAAATCCAATTGCAAATAAAGCAGCTAATACATACTGTTGGTTTTATGATGTAAACTGTTGATAAAGTAAGGAGAGTTCAAAAAATTACTGGAAAAATAAGGGATTTGAGTGAAATGGAGATTGCTTTTTTGTTTTATAGTCAAATGAATGCAGAGCAATTAATTCATTCAACCATTATAAAACTCAAACTATTCTTTCTTAGATTATTTTGAAGACTTATAAGATGCATAGAGTATGTAGAATTCCTTGTACAGTGCACAGTATAACTGCTTCTGGGTTCATGTGCTTTTTTTGTAAGTCTTTCTGTGTTCTAAAGTATACTTGAGCTTTATTCATAATGAAATGTAAAAATTTTAATTTTTTTTGTTTAACGTTTTAGATACCATTTCTGATTGTATTCATCTGTCTACCACATATCCTGCTTTATATGTGGCTAGTTTACAGTTCCTCTCTGTCCTTTTGAATGAGGAAGGAAGAAAACAGCTCCAGGATAGACAGAGTGTGTGTCAAAATCCAACTATTAGCTTTCTTCTGGATCACACTGAAGAATTCCAGGCATCAGTAACTCAACTTACTGCTTTAATTATTCAGGTATTTGAAATTTGACAGTGTGATTGCAGGATATACTTTTGCATTTTTGATTTTTTTATTTTCTTTATATTTAATCCTTTGCTTATTTATAGGTTGGTAGAAGTAAGCAAATTATATATGAAATTTCTGTCTTATTTATTTTCCCTCCAACTTAGTTCTTTTATCTATATTCTTTAATTTATGTGCAGTTTGTCACTGTAACAATCATAGTGATCTATGATTAGAAGTGTAGTTTTTTTCTGAATGATGCACTTTATATAAAGTGTCACTTATGATTTCTGTTGTTCTGAAGTCATTGCCTTACAGCTATTTTTAATAAGTATCTTATTACTATTTTACTATGTAAAGCATATTTTTTTGACATTTATTGGTCATATATTGGATGGTGTGACCAAAAGAATGCTCTCTTAGTATTCATCTCCTCTCTTCCTATGGATGCTGAATTCTTGTTGAATAACCTTACTCCTACCAAGACTTGTCCTGTTATCTGTCACAAACTTTGTGCTTCTTTCCTGCTCTGTTGCAGCACTGTGGCTCTATTGTATCTATTGGGGCATGGTGTTCTGTCCATTGAGAACCTGCTGTCTTTCAGGGAGGAAAAACTTCCCAATAGGGTCTTTCTTGGTCACTCTACAGGCCACATAACCAGAATGCTCTACTTCTTTGGCAACTAACGTCAGATAATTTTAGGGCACAGTGTGAGGATACAATTTTCAGGAACTCAAGCAAAACAGGGGCATTTTGTTCAAATCCCATATTTCGCTAAATATCCTGTTGGATTTTTGTATTAATGCTTGCATATGTGCCTGGAACAGAACTCCTTGGCTCTGGCACAAAAAGTATGGTTGCATGAGAGTATGTCTGATAAAGACATGTTGTAACATTCCTCTAATTTCATGCAAGTGTACATAACTGCTTATCAGTCTGTGCCAGGGGACCATTCTTATGCTGAGAGCAGAAGATCTTGATACAGTGAAGAATGAACTGCAGACTGCAGCCAGTCAATGAAAGGACATTAGACATAGTTTGAGTATTGTAAGAGACATCAGCTTTTAACATGCTTTTTAACTGTTCACAAATGTAGACAGACGTTGCATTTTGTTCATAAAAGAGTTCAAAAGATAGCCTATGCTCTCTGTGTCCTTACAGGGCTGCTATGATCTCACTAAAAGGATAACACACTTAGGAAAGAAACAGCTTCAGTTTCTTAGGTCAAAGTACATGTATTTATTTACAACCTCTTACAGTGGTCATTGAGAGGACAGTGGGATGAGCCCATGGGATGTAAAGTAGCCTATTGAAACAACAAACACCTAAACAAAATTGCCATTAAAAATGAAAAAAAAAACCAACCCAAAAGATTCTGGACTTTCTTCAGGAGAAGCACTTTTAAAGAGAAGCAGTCAAGCAAATAATTGGCTGACATAGAAAGGGAAGGGAGAGTTTTCAAACAAATAGTAATCTCCATTAATCATCCTAAATACATAAAATCTACAGAATACCTGATATATGCAGTGGCAAGTGCTAATTTAGTATCCAATGTGCAGGTGTGAATATTAGTAGACCAGGTCTCAACTTGGAATTCGTTATCACATGCAAGAAATCTAGTAGGTACACATGCTGACTTTGAAAGGATTTGGTTGTTTTGTGTATGTAAATGTTAATTTTTTTGTACATGTGCTTATGATCAGAAATAAAATTAAGAAGGAAATCATAATCTAGAAATAAACTCTCAAATTTTGTCCCTAACATTTTTTTCCTAGATATAAAGCTTACATTATAAAAGAAAGACTGTGATCTCCCCTGCACCTAACTTGCAGTAGGTGAAGACTAACATAGCCAGATTTATGGGACATCTTAAATTTATTATGCAACATAATTTCAAAAACTAATTCTGTATCCATTTTCATTTTAATACTTTTATTATATTTTAAAACTATAGGATCTTTTGGCACAAGGCATTATAAATTTCTAGAGTTATTTTTTCCATTCAACTGGTAGTTAATCATTAATTAATTCTTAATTACTTGTACTCCCTATGCTTGACATAAATTTTCATTTTTTATTATGAACTGTAGTTCTTGATGACTGAATCAGAAAAAATGCGTAGAAGATCATGCTTCAAGAAAGAACAGAATTTTGCTAGCATTCAAGATAAAATTTAGAAAACAGTAAGATGAAATTAAAACTTGAATAAGATACAGATATAAGACAACTCACCTTAATTATTGGATCAATTCTAGTCTCCCACATAATACTTACAGGAAAATACCCAAGAGGTTGATACAGAAACATATTTTGTATTAATAAAGTATAAATGAATATTAAGAAAAAGTAAAAACATTTAGAAATTTATTAGGGCCAAAGCCTTTGAATTGATAAGTCACAAAACCTGCATCTTAAGCTGTGCAAGATTGCTGGAATTCAACAATTTTTTCTTTCCTGGCTTGTGCTAATTAGTTTAAGCTTTTAAATGCTCAAGCATCTAAATTTTTAATTTGAAAAGAAGCTATCTCCTATCAGAACAAAAAACTAGTTAATTTACTTCGAACATTCTTGTGTTACTGTTAGATTTGAGATTTCACACCAGATCTAGTAAAAACTGTTGTAGTCTACATGTAAATTTCTTTTTTGTTGGTTATAAACACAGAACCCAGTCCATGCTTCGGTGCTTTTATTTGGTGTCAGTTTTCCTTATCAATGAGGTTTTGGGATTTTTCTAGTTATTAACTTCCTATTCTATATCCTTTGACGTTCTCACCCCTAGTTACAGTGAACAGTTCAATAAATTATGACCTTAGAGCATACATGGATATTTTATTGCATATGAAAATTTGAAAAATGTATAAGTCCATTAATACATGGTGTATGTAGAATTAAAATTTGTGAGATATGGATATCATATCATGAGATTTCTGTCTTAAGTGTTAAGGTTTTCTTAAGATGTTTTATTTTTGGCTAGCTTCAAAATATGTTTTTCTCTTTACTATGATCCAGCAACTGTTCTTATTTTCCTGTATTTTTCTGATTGCAATGGATGGTGTTTTCTATTATCTTGGATGTCAGAACTGGCATGGTGTTTTAGGGAAAATTGCTAGATAGACAAAGTTCTGTAGTGGATAATATATGAAGCACGGAGTACTCCTTGTCTTTCAGCTATCTTGTTATATGACTCCAAATAAATATTCTTTGAAAACAGAGATTATACTTAGGTTATTAGAAATGTCATGATGCTCACAAAGGCCTCACAAAACTAAGACAAGCTACCATTTTTCACTGGTTAGTAAGAGTATCTAAAATAACTCTCAGTAATTTTTTTGAAGGAATTTCACTGTATTTGATCTTCATCATCACTGTATAGAAGGAAAGTGAGATTGCACTAAAGGCATATCAGTGAGTTGTCTGCAATACCAACCTTATTCCTGAATATTAGGAAAATAATGGAATGCCAGGATTTGGAATCTACACCTTAGAAAAGTAGAATATTAAGAAAAGAATAAGAGGAGTGAGCTTAGGAGAAAAAGAAGAAATAATTAATTTTTAAAAAATCAGTTTAAAACACTTCAATGCAGACTGACTATAAACATGAATTTAGAGGGGGAGAATTCTATTTAGAAATAGAGTGAGAAATCATCCAAATGAAAATATAGACTCTGACAATCTATTTATAGCTGTGAATAGTACTTTTAATATGGTTACTTCTTCATTTCAGTAATGAAATTGCATTTTTTTAGGTCTGTGAAACAAAATCTTCAAAGGATGTGCTGAAAGAAGTTGCTACAAATGCACTGTTGTCTCTGTTAGCTGTCAGTAAAAATGCCCAGAAATGTGCTTTGGAAGGTGAGCATTTCAAAATGTGTGTTTAATTATATGTGAATCAAATGCTTGCAGGTGTTTTACATATTACCTTTAGATTGTAATTTTTTTTTTCAAAGCAGAAGACCTAGGTTTCAGTGGCAGGGTTTTTTTTCAGATTTTCACTAAGAAATCTTATTAATAATTAAAGTTTTCAGCTGCAGATGAAATATTATGTTATAGCCAGTTTAAAATCCTGTGGTGAAGTCACAGGTTTGTGTTGGAGTAAGAAGAGACCTGTTAACTTTTTACTGCTAATGGTATATTCATCCATTAGAAACTGGAGATTTTTCATTGGCAGTATCTTCCTATTCTTGTGTAGGTGAAAATATACCCTGTGTTTTTAGTTCTGGCTGTACCTGGACAAGAGGAAACTTCTTTTTTTCAGCTTTGTTCTTTCCTGATTCTTTGGTCCCATTTTACAGATTAATTAGGATTTTCTTCCCTTCACAGTAGTAAACCAGCTTCTAATCACAGGCTTCTTGTGCCCTCCAGAACATGGGAGAACGGTGAATTTGCATTTCTCATGCCCAAGTGCACTTTGTCTTGGGTGCTTTCCTGTAACTTACATCTCTGGTTTTTCCACTCTGTAACCTACACTGCACTGACATTAATAGTTTAGATCTGTGCAATGTCTGATCCCTACAGTGATAGAAAACTCAACTTCAGGTCCTAGGCTTTCAGCTCTTTCCCAGTGTATTTGTTCTGTACTCAGTCCTTACTTCAGTCAGGCTGCTTCTTCTGTTGATGATTTACTAGATCATCTAAGTTCCAGCTTCCTGTGAAGGCACTTCTGCTGCAGGAAGTGCATCATTCTGTGCTAGAGCAGCCATCAAGTCATCCTTGCAACACAGACCTTAGGAAAGAGAATGACAACCTCAGGGGCTCAAAGCAGTGTTCTAAAGATACCTGTAGCTCTAGCATCACCTGTTCATCTCTTAAGGGCTACTTTAAGTTAAAAATGCAAAGCCCTGCACCTCAAAAGGTACAAGACCTTACAGCAGTAGAGGCTGACTGGAGAACTGAAAAAAGAGCCTGGTAGGCAGCAAACTGAATGTGAGAAGACTAACAGCATCCTGGACTCTATTAACAGGAACACAGCCATTAGATCAAGCGGAAAAGTTTCTTTACTTACCATAGACTAAATCTAGAATAGTGCATCCAGTTTTGGCCCAGTACAACAAATATCAACAAACTGGAGCAGGTTCCCCAGAGGGCCATCAGGGTGGTTGTATTCACTTGTCATTAGAGAAGAAGCTGATGGAGTTGACTTAACTCTCTCTACCTGGAGAAAAGAAGGCTTCGGGAAGACCTATGAGATTTTGAACAAGTTGGAGATGGGTTTCTTACAGAAGTGCATGGTATAGGAGGATGGAAAGAATGGGTGTAAATTGAAACACAAGAGTCAAACGACCTGTAAATAAGCATTTGCCCTTTGAGGGCAGTGAAGTACTGCTAGACATAGTGTACTCTCTCTGTCCTTGGACATTTTCAAGACCCAGGAGGGTAAATCTGCAGGCAAACCTTGCCTGCTTAGAGCTTGCTCTGCTTTGAGGAGAAGGTTGGGTATATGACCTCTGGAGGCCATCTCTTCCCTGTCGAATTATCCCATTATCATGCAATCATAGAATGCATTGGATAGGGCCTTTAAAGGCCAGCTAGGTCAACCTCCCTACAACAATCAGGGAGAGCTTCAACTTTATCACGTTATGCAGAGCCCTATCCAAGTGTTTCCAGGGGTGGGAGATCCACCATGTCTCTGGACAACCTGTTCCAGTGTTTCACCAACTTCACTGTAAAAAATTTCTTCCTCATATCTAGTCTAAGTTTGTCCTCTTTTAGTTTAAAACAATTACGCCTTAAAACAGACCCCGCTAATATGTTTGTTCCCTTCTTTCTTAAGCTTTTCCTTTTAAGTGGAAGGCTGCAACCAGGTCTTTCATGAGCATTCTCTTCTCCAGGCTGAGCAATCCCAACTCTCTCAGCCTGTCCTCATAGATGTATTAGATCTCTCTCAGGATTAATGTGACCTGGCTCTGGACTCGCTCCAAGAGGTCTTTTCTGTGCTGAGGACCCCACAGCTGGATGCAGTGTTCCAGGTAGGGTCTCACTAGAGCAGAGGGGCAGAATCTCCTCCCTTGCCCTGCTGGCCTCTCTGCTTTGGGTGCAGTCCATGATGCACTTGGCCTTCTAGACTGTGAACTCACATTGCCTGGCCATATCCAACCTTTCATTCCCCCTGCCCTAATTACATCTTGGCAGGGTTGTTCTCAATCCTTTTATCTCCCAGTCTGTATTGATAGTTGGGATTGTCCCAACCCAAGTGCAGCACCTTGCACATGACCTTGTTGAATGTCATGAGGTCCATCTGGACCTTGAGCTTGTCAGGTCCCTCTGGGTGGCATCTGAGACCTCAGATGTGTTAATTGCACTGCTCAGTTTGGTGTCACCTGCAAATTTGCTGCAGGTGCACTCAATCCCACTATGTTATTGATGAAGACATGAAACATTATTGGTCCCAATATGGATCCCTGAGGGACACAACTTGTCACCACTCTCCATCTGGACATTGATCCATTGACTGCTACCCTCTAGGTGTGACCATCTAACCAATTTCTCATCCACTACCTAGTCCACCTGTCAATTCCATAACTCTCCCAATTTGGGAGGATGTTGTAAAGGACTGTGTCAAAATTCTTACAGAAGTCCAGACAGATGGTATCTGTAGCTCTTATCTTCTCCACTTACATAATCACTCCATCATCTTATAGTGACTTAAAGACTCTAGATCCAAACAAAAGAGCCTAACTTGACATTTTGCCCTTGAAGTCACCTGAATGGTTGCTTTGCTTTGTCTCACAAAGGATGCAGCAAATCTGCTGTTGTTAGGGAAAGGTTAGGTAAAATAAATGGATGCCTTAATCTCTTGAAGTTTCACGCTTCTAAGGAGCATCGTTGAAGATATCCTGAAGAGTTATGAGTTATTATCTGCTCCACCCAAATCATCTTCCCCTCTCAATCTTACCAGTCCTTCCTTTGGGCATTCCTCTCATGGGACTTTGTTGCAAGAGGACTCAAATGTATTCTTGCTTCTTGAGAGCATTCAACTAGATGCAATAAACTCAGAAAGCATATGCTACTTCCTGATATCAAGTAGAGAACAAGAAGATCATTGCCAAGAAGATACTTTGGTTTTTAATATAACATTTTTGATTGTGAATGTAATTATAAATGTTACTGGTTTTTGTCTTCCAGCTG
Organism: Setophaga petechia; assembly: GCA_024362935.1. Lineage (NCBI taxonomy): Eukaryota > Metazoa > Chordata > Aves > Passeriformes > Parulidae > Setophaga > Setophaga petechia. The sequence goes on from JANCRA010000008.1 coordinate 35,181,919, forward strand.
ACCTGATAGACAGCTGTATTGAAAACATGAAGCACATCCATGCACAGCTGAATTTGGATTCCCTAAAGCTTGGGAAAGCACAGAGAAAAAAGGTAGCTATAAAAACCAGAACGCTGATAGGATAAGGCACTCCCCAGCTTTCTTTTGTTTGTTTGTTTTCTTGAGGCAGGTACTGCTTGTCTGTGTCCTGGATAAGACAATGACAGCTTGTAGTGGATCCAGATACTGGAGCTTCTATAAAATTCAATGATTTTAGAACTTTTACCAACTTAATTATCTCACACACTCTTCCACCCAGAGGTCTCACTAGGTCTCAACTACCTTTTCCAACATAGTGATGACTGCTACTTCAGGAATGTCAGACAGAAAATCACCTTGGTTCATACTTTGAGGCTGCCCAGTCTTGGTTGTTCACTGGACAAAGCCCCTGGGCATGTCCTGGTAGTTTTTTTCCATGCCTCTCTCTGGTCCTCAGGATCTTTTCCCATTTGCCAGATTGTTCCTCCAACTAGGATCTTCATGTTCTTCTTTTTGGGCCCATTTCTTTCTCTGAGGGACATTCTCTTTTCAGGAATCCTTCTTTTTTCCATTAACTTTTCTTTCAAGAACTCCAAGCTTCTGTTTGCCTAAACTCAGTAGTCTACATGCAAAGTACAACATGATCAGCCTCTGAATTACTGGTTTTGTCTCATGTCTTTTCTTTAGTTGGAAGATTCAAGATCTGCCGCTTTTAATCCAGATTATCAGAATTAGCAACTAGTTCATCCTGGCTGAAAGCAGCAAATAGCAGGTTGATTGAGAGTTCAAAATTCACTTTCAGACATCCACTCACATGAACATCTCATCCTTTTGTAATCTGTCATGTGTGTAATCTATTACATTTATCTTATAGCAATATCAGAGTATTGGTTTCAAAATTAGTTGGACTTTCAGTCTTGACTTTATGGCCCTATCTAATCCAGCTATTTTTTTCATCTTGTTTTCACAATAATATTTTTTTGTTTTCTTAAGTTTGGTTTTTTTTTCAGTGTCTTTCAACCAGTGCTAGCTATTTTGGTTTTGTCTGTTCTTACATCAATCTCCCTCCCACCCCAAAATTCTGCTTGTGCATATAAATAATAGCTTTTTTACTTTCCTATTATCTGGCTTTCAGTTTTATTTTTTTTTCTCTTCTCCTTCAAACTTGGTCTGGACATCTCAGTTTCTTGTCATCAGACTCAATTGTCCCTGGTTTTTTAGCTTCTTGTCAGTTTTGGGTCTTTTTAACTTCATACTTGTGGTCCTTCTACTGCCTGCATTCCCAGTAGTTTCTCTCCATTCACAGTTTATTTAGCCTTTGTTTTTCAACCTGCCTTCCAGTTCTTCCAGGCTCTCATGTCACCCAAGTCTTCTTTACCACATATAGATATAAATTAGGTCTTGCCATCATACAACAATTTCATAAGATTTTTGTTGCAATTTACTTGTTCTCTGCCACTTTTATCTAAGAGAATTAATAAAATACAGGCAGTAACCTCTGCTGTCAAGTTTGATATCTTGTCCACTCCCACATAAATCAGAAATTGCAGAAAACACCTTCCTGTAGGGTATTTCTGCATTGCTTCAGCTAAATAGTATTTTTCTCTGAGATTTTGATACAGACATTAGCCTTGGTTTGTGAGAGTATGGAATTGTGTTTTATGACAATGAACTCTTAAAAAAAAATTGAGTTTTACCCTGAGATTTGAAGACTATCATATTTTTTCTTGAGATCTCCTTAACACATTCATTTTACCTTTTTAAGTGTTGGAGGCTGAAAGGTGTCCTGCCCTAGATTTGTCCTATAAGGTTGAAGTCAGCTGGTTCTTTGTAGTTTTTGGGTTGAGGAGAAATTTAAAACTTGAATGAAATTGGAGGAAAGGAGCCTCTGAGAAAGTTCAGAAAAACAGCTTATATTTAACTGAAAATTCTTTGAAAGATTTGCAAAAGCTTTTGTGAGAGATTTCCTGGTGATCTGGGCCTGTTGTTGCATCATATGTAAGTGTGCTGTTCATCATATGTGGTACATAATGAGAGTTTCATGTGGGGGACACTGAGACATTGCTCTCATGGTAGATTTACCTGATCATTCACAAAACTGCCCCTTAGCCCACTTCAGGGCACAACCCTCAGAGGAAAGTTATGACAGCTTCTTTTCTTTTTTCCTTTTCTAAATCTTAATTATTGGGAAACACGTGTTTTACCTAGCTTCATTCTCAGGTCAACTGAGGTGTTTTACTTGATATTCCTTTTCTTTCACAATAATTAGTGTGATGCTAATAAAGAGCATGAAAAGTATTTAGAAGTAGTCAAGCTTTCAAAAAATCATGTCAAAATATTATTGTCGTAAAAAGCAAGATATCCTAAAATAAATAAATCTAAACAGTGCTATCAAGGCAACCCATAACTTTTTCAACCTCCTACAAGTCTGTACACTAAATATGACTTGTAGCTTGTGGCATTTTAATGCTATTTTACTTATTAACTAAATTAATACATAGAGAATTCCTTGAAAGAATTCTTTAGAGTCTCGTCTTAGTGTTAGCATTTTATTTGACTAGAGGTGAGACAAACTTGTTATAAAATGTATTTGTAATAATGACTTGTATGTTTCTTCCTGATCTACTACACCTGGCTTTCATTAACCTTTTTGCAGTGGGCTGTACTGCAGAGTACTTCATCTCTAAATGGCATCAAATACATGATTTATGATGTATAAGCACATTATGATTTATAAGCATGCATTGTTTCTTCACCTTGTCTGGGATTAAGTATGAATTCTATTTTACATTTTTGTTGTTCCTTTATGCTTGATAAAACAGGAATAGTATCCTGTGGTGAACAAGCTGGTTGAAATTTGGTAATCTTTCAGAAGTGGTTTAGTGTGTCACCCTTAAAGGAGTTAGGGCAGCCATTACTGCCCTGTAGTGTCACAGATTCTTTGTTCACTTGTAACTTCAGTCTCAGGGTAACACCTCACTGTCCAAAGGTCTGTATTTATTTTTGTAATATTCTTATCAGGTTGGAAGTTATTTATAGCTTCTATAGTTATAGTTAAGGATAGGAAAATAAGATCCTGCGAATATAAGGATGGATTGGCCTGACCTGCTGTAGGGATCACAGAATAGTCTGAGTTGGAAGGGTCTCCCAAGGATCATCAAATCCAGTTCTTAAATGAATAGTCCGTATAGAGGTCAAACCCACAACCTTAACATTATTAGTGCTATGCTCCAGCTGAGCTCATCTTGGGGTCTGAAAGACAGAGCTAATTTAACCTTGTTTTTATCCAAGGAAGAAAAATAAATTCTTCTAGGCAATGATTCATTTGACTTGTTTTAGACGTGTGCTTTAGGATGGAACAAATACTCAGGAAGGTTCCACCCGTTCTTTATTAGTGGTAAGAGAAATGGAGCTCAACATTACAGATTTCTGCATTTGTCACATTGGTGCCCCTACAAGTAGTTTCTGTGGGTTGTAAGGAGAGATAAGAAGAATAAGTTACTGGTTATAAATGTCTTTAGTAAACATGCTTGAAGCTAGCTGAGATGAATTCTACGTGAAATCAGAGGAAAACTGCTGAGCAGACGTGATCCGAACACTGATACCTTAGATTTGCACTTATTTTGAAATATCTTTCCTCCTTGTACAAAATTAATTCTGTCTTACATTGATGATCTTCAATTTCTTTTCCTTGGATAGGAGGATAACCTTATCAAGGAGTTAAGGTGTTCGATGCAGCTCCTTAGAAACTGCCTCTTTCAAAATGAAGAGTGCAAAGTAAGTATTTTTATACTGAAGTAATATGAGCACATTTAGTTACTGAATGAAGATAAATTTTTTTTCTGCTTTGAAGTTATTTTCAAGCTGGCTAAATTTAATTTTGATATTAATGGCAAGAAATACTTAATATTTCATTATTATTCCCACTTCCTAAGAATACTTCACACATCTATTAGGAACTTAGTGTTCGTATGGAAACATCATCTCCCAATGGTTTCAGATGTCTGTTATCTTTTATATCCACTTCTGCTTTTTTTAAGTCAATAATTCTAATTTTCAAAGCATACAATATGAAAAATGGATGTGGAGAAAAGTGTGAGGCCACTAGAAAGGCACATAGACATACATATCAGATCTCAGAAAGTTATTTCCTCTCCTTACTTTTTTTGCCTTTCTGAAACACAAGAAAATCCCCAAACCAGCCCCACAAAACAGGCAAAACCAAATAAAACTCAAAATCTAAAAAAATTGCTATTTATTTTTCTTTATCTGAGTGAACTTGTACTAATCCTCCAAAACACAATTTTTTTTCCTTATCCATTTATTCTAAAATAATTTTTCTTGCTCAAAATCTTGAAAGTCTTTTCATTTTATTCCTGTTTTTTTCTCTGTTCTTTTCAACTTCCATTCTGCCTACTTGTCTTTTCCATGGGGAAAATACTACATTACTTGTTTTCACTTTTTCCTGTGTTCATTCTTTCTGATCACTGCTCTTCTACTTTCTTATTGCTGATACCATCACAGATTTATTTCCACTTTCACAGTTTAATTTTTCTTGGCATTGTGTTACTTGTGCTATTGATACAACTTGGGCTACTTCTAGCAAACGCAGTGGTGTAACTACAAGATTTTCTGACTTTCCAGGAGTACCCCTTTTCCAAGGCATGTATTAACATCCTTTTTGTATGCAGAACACTTGGGACTGAATAAGGCATCTGATTATTCCTGAAGTCCCCATAACTTGGTTGTGCCATAACCTCAGCTAAAGATTTTTGTGGAAAGTTTTTCTTCTTTTGATCAGGATCTGCAGAAAGAATTGCTTGGAGGATTGAAGGAGGTTGCTGTTGATAACTGTAGATTTCTGTCATTTGCTCTGTATACAACTGCACTCTTGTATTTCCATGCTTTTTGAATTCCAATAATTACTTTAGAAGGAGTTGAATAAAACTTCAGAGAGCTCTTAAAAAAGAACACTTGGAATGAATAAACCTTTACTTTTATTTGTGTATCTTTCAGTAATTAAGATATGTACTGGTTTTGACTGGAGTAGAGTTAAATTCATTAGCGGTTGAAATGATGATGTCAGTTCTCCATACAGTCTTTTAAACCATAAGATAAGACATAAGATAAAAATATGGTTTTCTCGTTCTACATTTCATTTTCAAAGGACTGATTGCATTTGAAATTCTTCCTCATGTTGTTGTAGATGGCAGCACTCAAAGCTCATCTTGTTCCTGTTCTGTATTCTCTGTGGCCATGGTTTTTAGCAGATGATTCCTCAATGGAAATAGCTCTGCATTTGCTTTGTGTCTACACTGCAAACTATCCTCCAGGTATGAAAGTCACTCTGTGGTGGAATACATCAAAATATTTTACCAGAATAATTAAGACAGAAAAACTTAATAAAGGGAAAATAATGTTTGCTGCTACTGTGAAAGTGTAAAAGTACTGGCCCATCAAGTCCATCAAGAGATTTGATTTTAATACATTCCAGACTTTTGTTCAGATCTGGTTCAAGCTGTTGGGTTTAGCAAGAGTGTAATTGTACTAAAGGATTAAATAGCATTTAATTCAAACCATTATGTTTGAAGGTTTTGCTGAATGTCCTGCCAAACTCAGTAACATATTATAGAAGTATTCTAGGAATTCTTTAATAGAGAACAGTGTATCAGCACTTTGTATGGGTTGTACATCAGTCCTTATTGAGAACAATTCTGGTTTTGAAATAGTCAATCAAATTCAATTTTGTATTAAGTTGCTTCAGTTTATTTATGCCTTGGACTCAGTAGCTTGCATTTGTATATTTTTCATAAGAAATCTCCTTTTAATTTGATCAAACCTTTTATTTCCATTGATAATTCTCCCCACTACTAGAAGCCTGAACTTCCTTCTAGCATGTTTTTTTTTTTGTTTCCATATCCTGGTTATTTAGATTTAGCAAATCATAAATAATGATTTGCAAGTAGCTTGAAGAGACACAAAAGTGTCTATTCCTTTCTCCCTGTCAGGATACCATAGCTGTTAAAATAAATAATTAATGCTTAAAATATGACTATTTTTTTTTAAGCTAATGTCTCCAGACATTAAATGAACTTGCAATTTTTTCATAAAGAATTTTTTTTAATATGGACTGAAGTGTATTAGTCAGCTACAGAGTAAAAAATAAAAATGTGGTGTCCTGCCCATGTGCAAGAAGTCAAGCTGACATGACTCTAGGCTGCATTTTTATTTTCCTTGCTGATAAGAGCACGTGCTCTCTGATCAATCATGTTTTTTCTTTCTGTTTGGAATAGCTGGCTTAGGAGGTATCCCAAATTTACCTACTCTGTACTGGTTACCCACTCCTCCTCAGTGTAGTCAGAGAAATGCATGTAAATATTTGTCACAGTTAAACATTGTCTCATTTTTGTTTACTTTTGCTGTGTAAGAAATTACCTGTTGTTGCTGATGGCTAGTGCCACTAAAGAAAAGGACATATATCTATATTTGTGCAGAAGGCATTTGTCTGTACTGGGTCAGTAACATGACTGTTCCCTGCTGCTGTATTAATTCAAACTTGTAGCTCTGTAGCATAGGATTGTGCATTCTTCTGTTGTACAATGTAGTGACAGCTGCAGACAGTGCTTATATTTCTCAGAAAAATATTCTAAGAAACTTATATTAATCCTTTCAAATTATACAGAGACCTCTTTTTCTGAGCCAGTTTCAGAGGATCCCTTCAGATTCAACCTCCAAATAATGGTATAATTAGATATATGTTCTGGTTTTTAAGGAGGCTTTTTGAGACGGAGCAATGGCTTCTATTTAACAGCAGAATCACCTCTTACATTCTAGAACAATAGAACAGTAGATGCCTATTCCAGTAAAGTGCCACATTCAGGCACAATTCTATTCATAGCATGTCTGATTGACTTCATTGGGGTTCAAAGAAAAGATACCTAACAAATCCTTTGAAAAGTTCCATCTCAGTGTTTGAGCAGTTGCGCTGTTCTTACTATAGATTTTTCTTTAAAATACCTATCTGCTTTTCTAATATGATAAATGTCTCATTGCTTTAAGGTTGTGCTTCACTTTGTTGGGCCAGTGGTGGACAATCATCACTTCCCTCTGCACGAAGTGCAGCTGGCAATTCATTAATGCATTACATCTTGAAATTGGCTTCCCATGTGTCACATGATAACAGCCCAGTTCAGCAAGGGGTCTTTTGTCTAATGTCTAACCTTGCTCTGTCTCATGACTGTAAAGGCATTATTCAGAAGGTAAGTAAATGGTAACCTGTATTTTAGCAATGGATTCAGTTTCCTTTTTAATAAACCCTCATGTTTTAATATGGAGTGTCCTATGATCATATGGACATGCATCTGTGGGAATCAAATCCATTGTGTCTTCTCAGTTGTGTTACTGTTCCCTAAGAGCACAGTTATATTCATAGTCTGGACAATTTTTGCTAGAGCTTTTTGTAACCTCTCTGTTTCAATGGCTTGTAACATTTTTAATACCCATATATATTGATAGCAATCACTAGTGGATCATGCAAGTGAGTATGCTGTAGAACAAACTGCATGTAAATGAACAAGAAATTAAACATTGTGTAAATCATTAGGGATGCTGTGGGAAACATAACCTTCGTGAAAGTTTTAGGAAAAGAGCAACGATTGGATGTTGGATAAAAATCTATTCCTATTACATAAATGTATGTAATGTCTTTTCCTTTTTTTTATTTTGTATATAGAATGATCCTTACTCTGTTTTATGAAATGTGCTTTGAAAAATCTGTTTCCCTTAAACTTTGATCATTTAAATAAATTCAAACCTTGAGAAAAGAAGACAGACCATGTAGAAGTCAACTGTAGTAGTGACGTGATAAGATGAGCTAACTCAGTAGAAATTATAAAAAGTGTGTTTATTTTTAGCATGTTTTATAGTAATTGATTAATTGCAAAAATTCCTTTTGATCTCCATTAACAATGTTCTGTTCTTGGACCTAATTACCTGCTAAAAATGCAGGGAGAAACAGGTCTTTTTGGGATGCTAATTATGTAAAGCATGGTCATACCATTGCAAAGTGGCTAATACTCAATTTTTTTGATAGGAAGAGAGTTTGAGATCTCTTCTGTAGTAGCTGTTGTATTCTGAGAATTGTTTTTGCTTTTAGACTCTTCAGAGTTTCACTCCAGTGGGACAGTGCTTCCTTCTCTCTCCTGGGCTCTGCTTTCATAAGTTTAAGCAATACTGAATATCCAATTCCCTCTGTGAAAATTAAATTACCAATATTATATTCACATGAAGAAAACCACAATGAGTTTGTATGCTGGGTTGCTTGCTTTCAACCAGATGCTTGTATATATTGTCAAGATTCAGTGAGCCTGGGAATATTTAGTAAAGGACTGTTTCATTAGAGGAATTAATGTCAGAACGCCTCCCTCTTGCAACAGGGGAATTGATTTCATCTTCTCACAATCTCCTTAAAGTGGAGGCAAAGCTGTGATAGTTTATGTCATATCAATCCACAGTTCTTTTTCTTCAAAGCTTACAAAAGTAGAGGACGTTGCTCTAGCTGTCAGTGAAGGGAGGAGTGGTGCTATAGGTTCTTACAAGTCACTTCCAACTCAAGACATTCTGTCATACCTTTACCATTTGTCAATAGCATGCAATAATAAGTAAGGAATCAAGAATACATTAACAATAGTGCATTGATCCACTTAAAGTGTCACTAGCTTAATTTTTGGGTAGAAACAATGAGTGCAAAGCAAAAAGCTTATGTAGTGTGGGAATTAGTCTTTAAAGAAATATATTGTGTTGGATCAACTTTTATGTATCTACACTGCATAAATTATTATAGAAGAAACTGTATGTTACCATACTAACTTTTTAACCATGCAACAGATTCTTTTTCATATGTAATTTTTTTCAAAAATTGTTGACTAATAGTGGGTTGCCTTTAATGTATAAATTTAATAATACTGTGTCAAGTATGTGGGTTGGAAGGTCAGGCAACAGCAAACAAGCCATGGAATACTATAAATTCTGAAACCCTTTTTCTTCCTTCTAACAGAGTAACTTCCTGCAGAACTTTTTATCTCTTTCATTGCCAAAAGGAAGTAATAAAAATTCTGGTAATGTGTCTACTCTCTGGCTAAAGTTGCTACTGAACATATCTTTTGGAGAAGATGGACAACAGATGGTTATGAAGATAAATGGCTTTTTAGACCAGATCATTGAAATGTGTAAATACAAGCACAAAAGCAGCCAACATCTAGCACTTCTTATTCTACATAACATATGTTTTAGTCCAGCTAATAAACCAAAGATATTAGGTAATGGTAAGTATCTGAAGGGTGTGCAAACTGTTGTTCTCTGAGAATATCATGGCTTCCACTTTCATGGCAGTTTGGGTTACTGACCTAAAACTCGATGTTGTATTTTAGAAGAGCATTTTTATAAAAAATTAATTTTTAGAATTACAGAATACATATTTTGGCAGAGAGACAATTACAGCAATGCATAATAAAAGGAAAACCAAATAAATAGTTTTCAAAAGAAAATCAAGATTGATTGTTAGGCAGATCATTTGGATATAATAACCGATAATGAATGAAAGGATGTTAGTGGTTTTCTCAAAGAGCTAGTTTTTCAGGGAGGGTTGAAGGATTCTTTGTAGCAGTCAGTTTGAAATAACTGAAGTTCCTGTCTTTCAACTGGACAAAACTTTCTTAGCTTATGCAAATCATGAATGTTGAGACAAACTATTTTATATCCTGTCATGTACAAAAAATGTTTATGATAGTGATAAAGTTATGTCATGGCATATATATTTAATGTAACAATATGTTCAGAACTTTTTTCTTGGTTGGTTGTAGAAGGTATATTTCTTTCTCTCATTTAATTGCAGAGAGAACGCTCCTGTCTTTGTTTCAAAATCTCAGCAGGTTTTCCATAGTGTCCATGCTTTTTATTTTTCCTAAGATGTGGATTTACTGCCTTAATTAAATATACATAATTTAGTTACATAATCTATGAATTTTTGTTGTGAAGTGAAGAAGCAAAGTGGAAGAGTTTGGCTTCAGAGCAATGCTAGAAAATTAAAGCACCTACAGTGGCATGGCAAATATTTCTCATTGGTTGCAAATCATCTACATAATAAGTATGAAGGGAAATAGAAACATCTTAATATCCATCCTGATGTGGCTCTAATTGTGGCTACTGGGAGTTATAAAACAGTTTCACAGCTTACTTAGTCCCTAAGCATAGCTGATAGCTATACATAATGTTCAAGTTTTATTACTAGTGGCTTAACTTTTTAGCATTACTTGGTTTTGTTTTGCTATATTGTTTTTAACACTTCTTTCAATGTACTGTGCTGATTTTATGAGCATATTGAAATTTAATCGATAATAAAGTTTCTGTAATTCCTCTGCCATACCAGTACTTGTCATAAAAATAAGTGTACTCCAAGCATCAATCTACTGAGGCATGTAAATATATTTGCATTGCTCTTGATTATATTTTCTAGATGCATTTGGTTTCATGTTTTTTTATTTGTCTCATTAGATCAAGCAATTGCAGTACTGTCTGCCTGTTTGGAAAGTAACAGTCCTGCTGTTCAGAGAATAGGAGCAGCTTCGCTTTGGGCTTTGCTTCACAACTATCAGAAGGTTGGTATTTAAGAAATCTGAGAGAGAACTGTAATGTTATACTTTTATGCAGTAAACAATACAGTAATCTCTAAGTAAATAATAATAAAGTTTACAATAGTCATTCTGTTTTATTTTAATTTTGTAGCTGCCAAGGCTGAGAGATTAAACAACATGGTATAGAAGCACTTTGTCCTTTGTAATTTGTGACTACTTATATAAATGCAGTCTATATGGTGATACAGTTATATTAATTCTAAAAATTCCTACATCTCATGCTCTGATGAATATTGTAATTTTTTAAACTTTTCTGTTAAGCAGTGATCATGTGGACAAGAAAGCTCATTGTGTTTTGTGTGTTTGTGTGTGCTACAGGCAAAAGTGACTTTGAAGAATCCATCCATAAGGAGAAGAATAGATGAAGCTTATTCTTTAGTGAAAAAAAGTAAGTCTTATTTCTACTTAATGCCAATTCTTAATTTTTCCATCATTAAAGCATTTCAATTTATATCATCACAGTAAACTTTTGTTGTGCTGCAGGTTTTTGAAAGGATACTTTTGTCCCTAAAATCACAATTAGCAATGTGGCTAATGGTTAGGCATCTTATAAATAGAGATGGAGAAAAATGCCTTGGGTGAACACCTTAGATAATTACCAAGGTTAGTTTTGAAGTATAGGTATGATCATGCTTTCAATAAAAAGCCTTTTCACAGTACAGTTGTGTGAGTCTTTAAATCTTAAATTTAGTGATAAGAAAAATTGTTCTTTTAACAATAACTTTGCCTAACCGTGCTCAGCCTCAGGATTCTCTCTGTTGAGCCCCACAGAGAAGGGTCAGAATACAGCATTGTTACCACATTAAAGTATTCTGGCATGGGTTAGTGACATTCTGAAAGCTTCACATTTTTGCTTAAGTAACTGAACATAACTCTTGTTTGAATGGCTGCATATAGATAGATTCAGCTGAAGAACATTTAGTATGGAAAGTGTCAAACACTGATCTGGAGCTTCAGTAGCTAATAATGGATTTATTGTTTGTTAGTCACATCAAGTTAGTCTAATCTTGAAAGAACATGATAATGTCTTTTTAAGCTAATGAGATTTCCTACTAATTTAAATTGTTCTGTGGATGTGCTCAAATAGGTTTATTGATTAAAGAGCTTATAATACAAGGTTTCCATAGTATTTGCATAACATATTTGCCACAAACTTTCTCTCTACATTGACCAATGTCGGCATCCTAATAAGGAGGAGGTGTATTTTTGATAGAACATCTCATAATTTTTCCTGTGCTGTCACCCAAATTCATTAATTTTGTGAATGTACTGTTGTTTCAAATTCAGCCATTACTAAGTCAATCCTTAACCATAACAATACAACATTTCATATGCTGATAATATATTGACAAGTTTGTGTTGTTCCTTACAGCAGAACTATCATGGATCAGAGACTTTACTACCTTGTTGAATCAACAAGGTAGAAATATGTACCTTGTACAGATTAGCATCTCATAACGTTAATCCCCATTTATTTATGTACTGCTATAGAACATGAAGTCGCAGACTGAACTATTGATTTTTAATTCAATAAAAATTTACATATCAAAATAAGGAATAGAAAAGATTTTATTACAGCTGTCATTATTGCAGTTGACAGTTTTGTAATATGTCATCAATATTGTCACTAAAACATTTCTGCATTAAGGATCCCAACTAGTCTGTGCTTGTAAAGCTTTGATCACTTAACAGTGATAATTGGGCTAAAGTGGTAGATTGTTATTCTGAGCACACGTGGGGAAATATTTCAACATGGCTATTGTTATTTTACATTTCCTGCTTTGTCATACCCAAGGGTAAAGCCAAAACAGACTTTGAAACATAAAGTAAAAGTGTTTGATTTGCTACTCATTAATACAGAGGTTAAGGTCATAAACCAGCATGAATTCTTGCAAAGCATTTAATGCAATCTTTGGAAAAGTAATTTTGTATTAAGAATCAACTAGAAATTCAAATCTTGGGGTTTTTTTCCTTTCAGATTCTCCCCAGCCAGAAGAAAATGAACTACATGCCTACCATTTAAAATGCTTAGAGAATATAGTGCAGCTTCTTGATTGTTAATGGTCATCAGTCGATTTCTCATGTTGAAATTGAATAGCTTGTTCAATGAGAGCCTGAAATTTGAAGAAAGCACTTCTGATTCACAGATTTGTGACAGCAGCAGATTTGCTGTGGAAGAAATTTATGAAGCCTTTGAGGAAGGAGTTCATCTCTTTGAACCAAAGAAATTGCACTGTTTCTGGTTCAAACTGTTTGTACTGTAATCCCAATGGGAAATTATAATTATGCTACTATGTAAAGTATGTACACAGAAGAGGGAATGTACAGGGGAAAAGATTTGAAAAATGAGTAATTTTCTTAAATTATGCATTGAAATTGTTACTGTAAAGTATTAGAATTTCTGGTTTGGATTGTTCTTAATAAAGGAATTTTTAACTGAGATCAGCATTTGCTGTAAGTGAAGTGGAATTTTTAAGATTGCAGGTGTGCACAGTGTATGCTCAGATTCAAAAACTGAAAATACGTGGTGTGTTACACGTATTAGATGCAAAACACCAAGGTGTTTGTTGTGGTTTTGAAGATTTCAGTTCAAATTGCTGCATGTTTTTTAAGATGCTAACAATTGAAAAAGAGCTCGCAGTTGCTGATATTAGAGGTGACAGTAATGTTAATGTAGCAGGTTTTTTTCAGGATATGGGATGTGTGCATCCATTTTAGTTACATTACAACAATGTAGAAAATATTTGAGTCAAAATCTGTTGGTTTCTAAAGACTTTGAATCTTTTGCTTGGGGCAAATTCTCCCCTCTCTTCCCCCCCCCCCCCCCCATTATCCAGGCCGGTGTTGCCTTTGAAGTGCTACTATGTAACTATTGTAACTTTTTTAGTATTCTATGGTGAAAGAGTTTGAGAAAAAAAAATAGATTGCTGTCTGAGCGCTACTGTTTTTCTGGCCATGCTTATGGAGTATCTAACAGGGTGTTTTAATTTCCCTCAACACTTAAAGCTTTTATTTTATGTCAGAATCAGATGGAAGTGAGCTAATTCAAAGCAAAACCCAAATAACATCTCTAAGAATTATAGCAAGGCCATGTCTACCTGTAATTAGTCTTTTCTTCTTAACCAGGTGATGAAAGTATTTTCTGCTGACAGAGGGGACTGTGGTTTATTTGTTTAGCAGTGCTTGTAATTTATCTGTGACTTGATATAATTCAGCTGACCATAAGTGTGATGCTTATGGCTGGGTTAAGTCATTACTAGAAATGTAATTATTGGCTGATCTCCCATCCCTCCACCAAACAAAGAGCAAGGATGGACCACCAAAACTTGATTCTTTTCCACTTACTGTGTTGTGTAATTACTGTATTTTGCAAAGCAGTTGTTAAATGGTGTCGTGCTCATCCCATGGTATTTATTGCAGAATACTCAGCTGCAGGGCAGGAGACAGCTCTGCAAGTCAGCATTTGCTGACTGAGCTTGGAAGTGTGAGGTCTTTTTCCCTCAGACTGCCAAGTGCTGAGTCTCTTCAGAGACTTATTTTTCAGCATACTCACCCCAATGATCTTTCTCATAAATCAGTCACTAAATCAAAATGCAGATTGTTTGCTATTTTTTCTGTTTCGAAAGGACAAAAAATGAGAGCACTCAATGCCAAATGAATTCTAAGGGAAATAACCATTCCTGCAAGGATGGCAAGATCTCATTCAAAGCATGGATACACATGGATCTCATGAGGAGAATGAGGGCTTCAGTTTCATGACTTCCATGAAGTGCAAGTATAATAAAATAAGGCCATAGAAGATCTGGATGCTTGTTTTCTATTAAACATTTCTATTTTACTAAGCTGTGCTTGTTCTTGAAGAAACTATTCACAATGAAAAATCTGGGCAAATTGCTAATACATTTGTTGTTACAGTAAGCCTTAGTTCTGTGCTTATCCCAAAATGAGTTATTTTCTCAGTATTCTGCAACAATTTATAGTTGTAGGAAGCAATTGTAGCAATGTCATAAGTAAACACTTGCATTTGGTGTTGCTATTCTGGAAAATCAACAATTTTTAATCTCTGAGGGCTAAAATCTATATTCATATTGTGAATAAGCTTTCCTCCTTCAAGATTAAGGAAAGAGCTTTAGGTCTTTTATTTAAAGGACAGCACTTCCTTCCATCAAATTTTCTCTTGAAAACTGGGAGCATAGAGTGGCTGCATCCTGCCTTCCTGCATGTTAACAAAGTGAGTTATAAAATGTAAATGACCCTATATTTCCTATTCGCTGGCACCATAAATAGCCTCACAATAACCTTTACTCTTAATTCATTTCATGAAAAAAGATTTACATCTTTAAGCTTCATTTGCAGTTAATTTCCAAATTTTGGAGATCTATCTATCTTGAAGGATGGGGTATTTGTCATGTTTGTGTTTTCAAAGAAAATTAAACCCTGAAATACCTTCAAATTCTAAGAACTGTAAAATAATTTTTTATCTTGCAGAGGAAAGTGCAATTAAAGTGGTGATGGATTTCCTGAATAAGCTGCAGAATTTAAAAGGCAATATTCAACTTTCATCTAGTTTCCCTAATAAAAGGCACAGCTATGCAAGCTAGGAGTCTCTTGAAAATCCTTATCCAGGAGAATTCAATTACCATTTGTGCTAACTGCAGATATATCATGCTCTTACTTGGTTGCTTTATCTTTTATGATAAGCTTGTAATCAAGAAAGAAGTTATTAAATTCAAAAGAGGTAAGGGCATAAAATCCACAAATAATGAGGCTTTCAGATTCTTTTAAGATGGATGTGTCATCCAGTGCATGTTCAAAACTTTCACAGAAATAATTTTCACTTAAGAGGTATAATATTGTAGATTAGGCTTAAATAATTTCGTTTTGATTGTGTGTGTTCATGCAAATAGAGACATTTAGTCATGACTTACTGATGAAGTTTTCAAATCTTTGAGTAATAGGTTTTCAAGCCTACTTGAAAATCCTCAGGAATTGTACTTCATTTATGAGAAAGGGACTCTTTTTTGCTCTTCCAGCAATTAGGGATTCTCCTCACTCAGCAGCTATGCATCCCTGGATTCATTGATTCCCCTCCATACCAAACTTGCAAATTACAGCAATTACAGGTTTGTGGCAGGAGTACTGGCCAGACTGGGGAGAGGAGTTTTCTATACTTGAGACTTCAGCCCAGCTTTTTTTAAGGCTTTCCCTTCACAGTAAGGTAGAAGCTGCTGTGACAGCTGCTCAAATCTGCTTTTCCTTCAGAGAAATGTTTTAATGTCTTCTAGGGGAGAAAAAAAATGGTTAGCAGCCACAAAAAGATTGCTGTCCACTGGAGAGTCCTGAGGCCACTCTGCACTTCACTTGAGCTTTCTTTTGGTTCGGCTCTCCAAGGTGGCTCCTGAAGTAATCACTCACAGCTCCACTGCTGAGATAGCAGTCGTGCTGCCATTGCTTTAGGATAGAGAAGGAGTTGTGGTAAATACAATTTCACAACACTGCAGTCCTTGTAAACTCCTCTTTTGGCTCCTGGGCTGCCCTGTGGAAGATGTGCATTCTACATTTATCACCTCATCATCATCTTTTTGTGGTTTCCTGACCTCATTCAAGACTTCTGTGTGGCCTCTAAGCTTCCTAAGATCTGATTAGTCTCCGTGTGTTGTAACCCATACCGATTTGGCCCCATGACTGAGGGTCAGTGTGTGCCCTCTGGCCTCAGTTCCAGCTATTCTTGGGCACATCTTTATTTTTATAACTGGTATTTTAGGTGCTGAACATTAGGTAGTAGGAATTTTATAATTAAGTTTGGTGTTCAGGATATGTTCCCCTCCACTCCTCCTCCAATCAGCCACCACAACCTTGGAGAAAAAAAAAAAAGAGAAAATGGAAAAATTGGTTGCATTTTCAATGGAAGAGGAGAATTCTTACAGCACCCACTTTCATGCATCCAAAATGGAGTATCAGTCTGTGTTGAATTTACAGCCAGCCTACAGGTTTAGGCTTACAAATGTCCTCATTCCTCATAAACAAAACACATAGATCTGCTTTGAAGGGTCAGTCTGGATGTTATGTCATCATTCCAGCTTCTTGATTTCTTGCCAACAGGCCTATAATATAAATCTGCATGTTTTTAGATCCTGGTCCTTAGCATTTACTATGTACATGTAAATATTTGCTGAGCAGAACACAAGATGGCAGTTCCCAGTGCTTCACATACAGTAGGTAATACATTATTTAGTTCACATATGTGACTTGCAAATTTCCACTGTTGTTGCAGATCTTTCTTTAAAAACTCAGTTTTAGTAATGCTTTCTAATTGAGAATATCTTCAAAATACTGGCCTGGAGTTGAAATACAAATGAGGTCAGCTGCAATGGGGGGAATGCATTTAGACCCAAATACTCTCCCTCACCAAAACATACTCCACTAACCCTAAGTGGCAGTGCAGATCTTCAGAGAGATGGAGCAGAACAGGAGACTGGGAGGATGCCAGCCTGTGGCCCTCTTTCTTAAACATACTGGGAGTTACAGGATCACCTGTGTCTGTGTTTTATATCCAGGGGGTAAAAAAATGCATGTTATTGAGAGCTTTCTGGCCAATCTAACTATGTCTGCTAACTGAGTTTAACAACAACAATGGTTCCTCAGTTTATTTTCAGTGTTATGCTGCATTACAGGCTGCCATGGACTTCAGACACCAGTTAGTTATCCGAATAAAAAAACCCCAACAAAACAAACAAATGAACCCAAAAAATATCTCTTGAGAGAATACATTGTCATCTGTCATTGTCACCTTGACATCTAGGTGAGTTGACTCTCAACTGGGGCATTATTTTGACTCCAGTCAAGGTGCAAGCGTCAGCATAGTAGTGCTCATCACATAAATACAAGCTTAGTTTTGTAGGCAAGCTCAAAGTGATTACACTTCTGAGGTGGATTTCACCAAATCAGGATAAGGAAAATTGTCTTTCTTCTTGGTTTCCATTCTAGGACTCTGTAACTGAGGATTTGCAGAAGGACTTTCTCACATTGCTGTGGCAGCTGGAGAGTGACTCACTCCTTCTCAGCCAGAGTTTTTCTTGCCCATTAGGATATTTTTCCAGAAAGATGTCTTTCACAGTTGAGCAACAGTACCTGAATAAAAACTTTTAGTTGCTTCCAATTAAAACTACTTTATCTGAACTTCAGAGCCTTCCTGAATCTGGAGTTAGGTGAATGGGGGTTGGACTGCATGATCTTCAGAGGTCTCTTCCAACCCTAACAATTTCATGATTCTGTGAGTCCTGTAGATCTACTAACAGGCTTTAGTGCCTGTATGATTAAATGCTCTGCAGTTTCAAAGTTTTCCATAAATGGCAAATGACTGTGAAGTTTCAAGGGCTAACACAAGCTGCTCTTGCAGGTAGCAGCAGTGTTACTGGAATTCTCATTTTTTCTGAAAGTTTTGGTGAGATTTTTCATCTGTTTGTGTAAATTAAGACATCAGCTACTCATTAGTCCACAGCTCAGGAGACTGTTCCTTAGAACCTCTGGTGTTGTTGCTTCATGCCTGCAAGGTGTAGCATTTCCAGCATTAAAAATAAGTTTAAAAAAGGAATATTAAATTCTCCTGCATGCTGGTTTCTGACCTAATAACTGCTACTCTAGAGTGAAAAATCTTGCATTGTCCAAAATTATTCTGCAATAATTAAAGGTTGGCAAAGCATCCCTGAAAAAAATGCTTATTAATACAAGAGAAGGAGTGGAGCCATACAGCAGGAGGCTGCCAGCAGCTGCCACAGCCTGTGGGGAGCTTTTGGGATTCTGTGCAGCCTGTGGCTGTCTCTCTGTCTCAGGAGATTTATAGGATAAAAATTCTCTCTGCTCACTTTGGGTGTTTGTTGACAGTAATTTGCCATTGTATTTTTCCGATTTATTACATTTATCATATAATGACAGCAATCCTCCCTCTCTATTTTGAATAAAACATTTTACACAATTTTATAGGGCAATATGATTCAGTTGTCACAAGAACACCTTAGATACTGTTTTTAAAGCTAACTTTCTTAGCAACAGAAATTTTCATACTGTAAAAATAAAATTATAAAAAAATTGTAACACAGTAATGGATTATAAAGTTTTGTATTCTTCTATGAGTATTACTGAGTCTCTATGTGGTTAAACATGCAGTTTAACATTGTGAGATTTCTCCAATATGCTTTTCAAAATATAGTATGACAAACTGGGAGAGTGGAATTTTTTTTTTTTTTTTGTAAGTAACAACAACTGATTTTAAGAAGCAAAAGACCATAAAAATCAATAGAAAAATCTAATTTTAGGTGGTGTTTGACTAGGTCCCAGCAGGGGAAACATAATTGCATGGACAAAATCGCTAGGGAATATAGCAGGAATTGAGGTCAAAATGTAATCACCCAGAACACAGCTCTTTGGGATGGATTATTTTATTCTCTCTGTGAACTGAAATACCTTTTAATGGTAACAAATCTCCTTATCCTGTGCTGGGAGTGTATTTGCCATAATGTATTAGAAGAAAGATCCTTAACAGCCTGAGCACTTTTTCATATGATTATCAAAAATGTTCCATGCTTTCTCTCCACTGTGCTGGAATGACTTTTTTTTCAGTTAGAGACAAAATGGCCACTTGGAAGGAGTGGTAGGTGGTAAGTGCTAAACTAAGGGTTTGAAATCTAACTAAAACTGAACATTTAAAGAAACAGAAAAGAAAAGAAGTAAGGGAGACAAAGAGAGAAAATTAAACATTAAAACAGGTAAAATAGCCTGGCACTGGAGAAAATCAGTTCAAAGGGCCGTAGCTATAAACACCTGTGAAAACAGCAGTTCACTGTGCTATCACAGCTTGCTTGAGTTTCAATTATTTAATCTTTATTGTCTTTTTTCTTTTTGTGTTTAGCAACAACTTAAGAGATGTTCCATTGCTGCTGTTCTATAAACTTTTGTTGCCTCTTATTCTAAGAATGCCAGTTTTGTGCCAACCACTTGAATGTTGCAACTTTTTATACCAATGTATAATATAATTTTATACCAATGTATAATATAATATAATATAATATAATATAATATAATATAATATAATATTTATAACCAATGTGGTTATAGTAAGTTAAGGTGTTGTTTTTTTTTTTAGGACCAGTGTAACATTATTAATAGTGACACTTGTAAGAGCCTAAATGAGAGATGTGAGACTCCAGGCAGCTCTTCAAAATGCAATTTATTCCATCCAAGACGTTACAGCAGTCCAGGGTCGTGGGCGACAGAGCCTGTGCCTACAGCTGTCAGCTCCAGCTTTGGTTTTGGTTACATTGCATTATATACTTTTCTTTGCTTAGCATCTTAATACAGTAGAAACAATCTATACCTTAACTATTATCTATAGCCTATCATAACTACTATAATTACCATATTCGTGTTACTATTCTCCAATCACTAAAAGTTAGTATATTACAGTTTAAGCTAGAAGTTGTTTTTCAGTTTTCTTGCAGTGGAAAATCCTGAGACCTTTTTTCTACTTGCCACATTTGCTGGCTTGTTTGCCTGTGCTATCTTTCTGCTTGGTAGAAACATCTTCTTGTTTGGGGTGGGTTTATCCTTTGCTCTAGGTCATAAAAACCCCTTCTAACTAGCATACCCTTTGCCTTCTTGGTTATCCAGTAAGAATGGCTCAGGAATTCTTTTCTTCTATATCAAAACTTGCTTCCATCTCTATTCCTTCATCAGACTTTACATTTAAAATCTTTCTGTCATGCATACATATCTGTGAGACTTTCTTGTCAAACTTTCATCCTTCCCAACACACACTGTTACAAACGTACCACACAGAGGCGACTTCCATGTGTGTGTTCAGCTTCTCATACATGAATGAGACAGTGAGCCAGGCTGGATCCTCATGGTTCTGTCTTGTCATCATTGCATGTTATTGCTGCATTCCAAAGGAGTTCATTTCTTCATACAGAAATCCCCCCTCCCCCACCAAAAGAAGTATAATCTATGTTTTGGTGAAGTCATTGGAAATTCTTACTTGTTAATGTTAAGGGTAAGATTTCTTGAGTCTCATTTAATTTCGATTCCTGGGATTTTCCTTGCATATATCAGTACATCAACCATGACAGCCTTTTTTTCAAATGAAGCAGAAGGTCATGTAAGTGTCAGAAATTTCTGTTAGCAGAAGTAATTAATACTGTCAAAATCTTTTCAGAAAAGCAAACTGAGCTATTTAAGATGCTTTTAGTGCTACTCGTCCTGTACAAACAAAGACTAACATCAGAATGCCAGAAAATTGTGTCTATGTTCTCAGAAGTACTTATTCACCATTTGCTGAATTCATTCAGCAGCCATTTTCTATATATTATTTTATATGTATATATTTGAAGCAGTAGAATTTCTGCTTCACTGAAAGGGGGACACATATGCATTCGTCTCAGACTTGATAAAAAATTCAGTTGATTCAGTTGTGTAAAAAAAGGTACGTGGAGACTGGGAAATAATGTCCAGGAAATACCATTTACTGTTATCTACAACAGAAACAACAAAAACAGTACACAAAACTTTCAATCCCAGGAATCCAGGAACAAAATTCACCTATAAAAATACAGTGTATCTTTCATTTTATGATTTGAAAAATAACAAAACAAAATAGTAATTCTGTATGGTTACATTTCCCATTACAGAGGGGATATGGTTTGCAATGGATACAAACACTGATGCAAGTAAGCTGAAAAATGCAATTTTGATCTTGGACCTCTGGATCCGGGATGTTAATTTGAATAAACCAAATACCTGAATATGTGAGTTACAGCCCAATGTGCATGAAGAGCCCTCTCCCATAAGTAATTAACTGCCTGCTAAGTCAAGGTCTCTGGCTATTTCTGATCAAACTAAATGCAGACAACCAGCATTTAAAACTATCCTAGCAAGGTTTACCTCAGATTATCTGTTGAAATTCCTGTCTGTCTAATGCATCAAATTATTCTGGTAAGCCTTTGAACACTCACACATCATAAATTCAGACCACTACCTTTTAAAAAAAATCTCTTTCACTTTAATAAAAAGAAAAAACACAAAATCCACTAAAAATAGAAAGATGAAATTGTACAAAAAGAAATATCTGCAATTTTTCCACTTTGAGTGATTCAAAATCACAGAATCATTTAGGCTGGAGAATACCTCAAAATCATCAAGCCCAACCTCTGACCCATCACCATGCTGTCGATTAGACCATAGCAAGTAAGTACCACATCCAGCCAGTTCTTGAACACTTCCTGAGATGGTGACTCCACCACTTCCCTGTGCCATCTGTTCCAATGCTTAGCAAACTTTTCCAGGAAGAAATTCTTCCTAATATCCAACCTGAACCTCCCCTGGTGCAGTTTGAGGCCACGTCCTCTCATCCTGTCACTTGTTACTTGGGAGAAGGGGACGACCCCCACCTGGCTACATCCTCCTTTCAGGCAGCTGTAGGGGGTGATGTCTCCCCTGAGCCTCCTTTCCTCCTGGATAAACACACAGAGCTCTCTCAGCCTCTCCTTGTTTGGTTTAGTCTCTGGAAGTCCTGTGTGTTGTATTCAAACTGACAGGGGCTTGACACATGATTTTGACTAAGGGGAATTCCATTCAACCATCAAAATGAGAACATAATACATCTGACTGATGGCAGCATCAATATGTTAGGATAGTAATGTTGGGATAGTTGAGAAGCATTTTTTGAGCAGAGATGCTACTTCACAGGCATTTAATGATTCCTATGGATCATAGGTGTAATTTCAAAAAAAAATCTGTTGCAGATCAGTACCTCTTGTTATGAACATATCAATGAAGCAAAAGATCTATGCAGCCACAGTAATTCAGTTTAAAAGTTAAATCTGCCTAAAATAACTTGTGATGATTTTTCAAGGGGTGCTCTGAAGCTCTATAGATGTAATTAAACTTTCTGCTTCTTAGAAATCAGTGAACAAAATTACAGGCTAAATTTTGGAAAATCAAGAAAAATCTCTGATATTCCTTCTCAATCTGAAGACACTAATTGAGCATATGACTCACCACAGCTTTATGTCAGTATAAATATCATTGATTTCTTTGGAACTACATTAGCATAAAACAGATGTAATGTGCTGCACTGGATAAGACAGGAGTTTATGGCAAAATTATGCTACTTCTACTAAAACAAATGATTGCAGCAGATATTCCTTGGCTCCGTTTATTCACAGTTGACTGTGATACCTTTCTTGTAAAAGCTCTACTGTTTTGTTTGGCTTTGTCTAAACAGATGAAGTTCTGCAAAGCAAAAACATTCATAAGAATTATCTGTTCTGGATTTTAGTAGGAAAGGGAATTTTACTTGAGGATTGTTATTTAGCAGTGTTTTGGGGGTGGAAAGATAAAGTGCAAACTAAAGCCAAAAATATCTAGTTTAATTCATTATGATACAACAGAATTTTGATTTCTTCTTTAGATTTTGGTTTTTTTTCATTTCACTGCATACATAAAGATTTGATAGGATATAGTTGGTTTTACATATTTTCTGTGTCATTCTTAAACTCTTTCCAAGGTTTAGACCGGGCAGCATTTAGTTCATGATTCATTCAAAAGTTTCCTAGCAAATGTTTTTTTGTTTTCTGTTTTGAATATATCTAAGCAGGACAGTTTTAGGAGAAGAGTTCTCTTGCTTTTTCTGAAGAATGCCTTTTTCAAGGAGTAGTTTGAGTGGTTGGTTTTGTACCTCTTCCAACACTTGAAGCCAGTCCAAAATGAAAAAATGGAAAAGAAAGAAGTGGCCGTGCATTCTGCCAGGGTATTTTTCTGGAAACCAAGATATTTGTGTTTGGCATTTGTTGTTTGGGGTGGTCTTATTTGCTTTTCATTTTCTCTTTGTGTGTGTGCTTGTGTGCATAGAGGGGAGATTTTAGATAGCATTGCCTGCTTGAGTTGATCTTGTAGGGAGATGGGCACTATCAGAAAATGATTAACTGTCACTGTGCTGTTTACCAAGCTCCTTCCCAATAAAGATCCACAAAAAGGGCTTAAGACAAAGAAGAGGTAAGAGATAACTTTGCTGGAAAGGTAACTTGTCAGGTCCTGGATCCATCAACAAAAAGAGTTAAGGATGCCATATAGGAAAGATGCATTTTTTGCTCTCTTTAACTTTCTGCCTCAATTTTGAAGGCCATTTAAAAACTCATAAGCTTCTTTGCCTTATAAAAGTTAGAGGTCTTTCTTGGAGAAATTTTTGGGCTGACAACATCCTATAATTAAGGACAGCCTCAACCTTAAGTGAACTGCCTTGGCAGGAAGTTTTCACATTCAGGCTGTGTTTGAGGGCATTGTTTAGGAAACAGCTCTGTAAGCCTCTGCCAGAAAGAGAAAAAAATCCAGTAATGTTCATTTCCTTACACAGACCTTTAACAGGGGTTTTTAGCAGCATGATGGACATAGAAATTAGAGTTGAACCGGGGAAAGAATAATTCAGGAAAAATAATAGGTGTATGAGGATGGCTGTACTCTGAAACAGAAAGTTCCATTTCCTGTACCAAAACCAGGTTTTTGTGAGAACCTTGAAGTCTTTCTGCTTTGATTTTTCTTTCATTAAAATTAAACTTTCATGTCTCTGCAAAAAGCATCACTTTTTGCAAACTAATAAAATGAAGATTTCAGCAGAATACAAAAACTCAAGTGAAAGAAATAAAAATAGTCAACTACACAGAATTAGTACATTAAATACTTTGAGACTCAAATGTACTTTACTTTCTTTTGTGAATTAGGTTTTTTCATGTTTTTCAAATGTTTTCTTTCATATTATAACTGGATAGAAGTTCTTAGACTACTTGTCAACAGATTTTGAATAAAAATCCAGTAGTATCTTCCTATTAAAAATTAGAAAAGTTCATAAAATGTTTCTAAGGAAATTTCTGATACCTTATTGATCTAATCAGTAGCAAACATTTACAGCCAAGATAATTGAAGAGAAAAGGCTTAGACTGAAGAAAAAAGTGTTGTGATAATTTTTAACATTAGACAATCATGTAAATAAAAATAGAAACAAAATAAATTAGGAGGATACTTTATTTGGTTGATTTGTTGGGATTTTCTCTCTCTTTTCTAAGTAGATCAACTTGGCTTTGTTAATTGTCTTCACAAGTATCTTCACTTTTCCATCCTATTTTTCACTTTTGTTTTATATAAATGCAGAGGAATAATCTGAATGGCTGCTTTAAGGGTTTCCCCTTCACACTCAGACACATCAAACTTCCCTCAAGTTCAACAAGTCCTCACAGGCAGACACTCTGGCCATGAACACATCAAAGGAATGGTACTTACACATTGAATTTGAAAGTTCCATGAACTTCCTTATCTCCTACCAACACACCTTTCACTCGAGAATTGGTAGCAGTAGTGCTTCATGATCAAAAATTGCTCAGCAGTGGTGCTTCTTCCACTGCTCAAATCAGATGTTTATACCATTGGTACATCTCACCTGTCACTAAATGTATCTTTTACAGGTTCAGAAGACACTCATTACACACATATAATCTCCTGAAAAAGCTGTGAAAACACTCTTCTCTTAGTGCCCTCTAACCTTGACATCACAGTGCCATAGCTTAACCCCATCCTGGAGCTCATCCCCACCCAACCACTTGCTCACTCCCCACCCAGTGGGATCAGGGAGAGAATTGAAGGGTAGAAAAGCTGGAAAACTCATGGATTGAGTAATAGGAAAAGCAACAGATGTGTATGTGAGCAAAGGAAATCAAGGAGTCCATTCCCCACTTCCCATAGCAGGCCTGTTCAGCCATCTCCAGGTGCATGGGGTCTGGCTGAGGTGGAGGCAGCTCTTCCATAGCAGTGCTCACAGTGCTCTGAGGGACTGATGGTGTCTCCATCCACCAAACCACACCCTGTGGATAGATCTCTGGGGATACCTGGAATTGTAAGCTATGCTGCTGTGACAGGAGCTGGAGATGACATAGAGGTGCTGCTGTTGTCTGAGTGCTACCTCAGACCTGGGGGGAGGTGCACTGGTGAGCATTTGCACCTGACCTGCTCACCTCTCTTGTACACTTTTGCTGTTAATATTGTTACTACTACTGTTTGTTTTCTTACCTCCTTGCTTGTTCCAGTAAACTTTTCTTATCTCAACCTGTGATCTTTACCTCTTGTGCCTCCAATTCTCCTCTCCAGTCCAATGCAGGGGAGGGGGGGGATGAGAACACTAAATTGAAGAATACATTCCTGAACACTAAATTGGAGAATACATTCCTAAACCACAACACTGACACAATGAGATATTCAGTGTTATGTTAGGATGAATAGCCAAAAATATAAGTAATTTTCCAGTTCCAAAAATGCAGAACTATCGACATTTATTTAAGATTCCTGAATTTATATCCTCTTGAAAATGTTGTTTGGTTTTTTTTTTTTTGGTTGAAGGATATTATCATAAAATTATGATTTATATAACATTATCTATTGCAGACCAGTATGTTTACGAATAAAAAAAATTATTGAGATGTTGAGCAGGTAGATTCTATTTTCTTTACTTTTCCACATTTGGAAAAGTCTTTAAGATTCAATTTTTCCCTCTCTGAATCATCTTTATCAAGATATCCACAAAATCTGACCATATTTAATTTACAAATATTTTCTTTCTCTTGTAGGAATGTTTTTTGTCCATTTAACTTATCCTTTGAGATGAAAGAATACATACTGAAGAATCCCACCCCTTATGTAACTGAATAAGGCATGCCTGTAGATTAATCCTGTTTGGGGTGTTTGATTGTTCAATTAAATTAGATGCAGAATAGAAAAAGACAAATTGAATTATTGTGCCTTTACCCATCTGCACCACTCAGCCATCCCACTTAAAGGAACAGAGAATGCCACATGGAAAAATATTTTTCTTGACTGTGGAGCCTCACCCATAGAGAAAAAGGAACATCCCTTTTCACTGAATTTTTGCTCTGGATTAGTTAACCTGGCTTCTACAGGGTCAGAGCTAAACTCCAGGGGCGCTCACAGCAGGTGTGAAATTGCTAAATCCTCCCTCCTCCCAGCCCACTCGCTTCATTACCTTCACTGAAAAGTCAGTGCAACTAAAGAGCTTTTTTTGTCCTGGCCATTTTCCAGTTGGTCATATTTGCTGGTAAAGAAATGGTAGCTGGGGTGGTTTGTTCCCCTTCTGGGTGTCTCCTACTTCACTGCACTCAAGGCCTTTCTTTCTGGTGGTAACAGCCTTCTGCAAGAGTATTCACCACTCTTTCTGCATTATTGCTACAGGCCTATCTGTTAAATCTTAAATACTAATGAATCATTAAAAAGGGTATTAACATATTTGCTGGCCCTATATGTGTGTCTTATTCTTCACAGTTTTATAGCAATTTCTATTAAAAACCTCATTACAGAGATTATTGTGACATGCTTTGAAACAGCAGCATTCATTACATATTATCTATGTACTGGAATTTGGGAAATTAATGCACCAGGAAATGAAATGACTCACCCAGGGTCTCTGAAGATGTATGTTCAACTCGTGATTAAAATCCAAGCTGTAGATCTGCGTTGTGTTTGCTGCACAATCTTTTTTGCCTTTTCTCTTTTTTTCTTCAAACCATATCAGTTTTACATTTAGCTGGAAAATTCCACTGTGCTGCTTTTGTTGTCAAACGATAATTGGCATTTAGCCAATTACTTTAGTTAAATGTGGCTTGTTTGTGAGCATTCCCTCCCTCTACTTGGGAGTTCAAAGCATGGAGAGAAAATGGGATAACTGGGAAAGAAGAGCCAGGCTGTGGGGAAGGATGGGCAGAGAAATGGAGAGGCAGAGACCAAAGAACTGCTCAGGTGATGGATTGACTCTGAGATGTGCTGCTGCTGCTGTTGTGAGTCTTGTACCCGCAAATTGTCAGAGTGACACGGATTTTCCAGCCTTTCAGTTTGGGTGGGGTAGGGAGAAAAAAGCATTAGAGGTAAGGGGGGAATGAAGAGAGGCTGTGAAGCAGCTGCACATTGGGTTTTTCCTTACATTACCTGCTTTGGTGTGTCCACTGCCCAGGTGGGTAGTGTGGAGATGGTAGATATTTATTTTCATAGACTACACCCTCTGTAAAAATATGATGTTTTATGTGTCTGCTTCCAAACTGTATGAGTGGAATGAGCTCTCACACTGCCCACAGCTTTCTGATTTGTGTCCTGCAGAAGTGTTGCCCTTGTCTCTCCAGGGGACTTGTACTGGTGTCCAGAGGGGGCTTCAATTGCAGCCTTTAGGGGGGAGACCCAGCAATGCCCTGGCTACAGGGTATTTACAGGTATGATGAAGGATCCTGTCCTTGTGGCCAGCTGCCCAAGAATTTGTGACATTTTCAGTAATTTTGGCTGTTGAAGAGCAAATAAATGTCCTTAGACATCAACATATCATCAATACTTAGTCATCATAAGGAGTTAGAAATTTATTTCTTAACTTCTGTTTTCCTTTCAATGCCAGATGGAGAGAAATGAACAAGAAATTCAAAGCAATAAAATTGCAATTTTCTATCTAGACAGATAAGTGAAGAATAATTTTCATTTAAGGGAATATGTCTTCATTTTGGAGATATCCTGAATATATCTTAGCTTCGGTTTGAGGAAACAGATGTGTGGAAAAAATTCATTTGTAATAATAATCGTAAAGAAATTAACATATGCTTATATTTTTCATTCCACTTTAGATTTTGTGGAACACCACTCATCTGTAAACTACTATATGCACATGTATTATTGCATAAAGAATATTTCAGGTTAGAGATGTACTTTCTTTTTTTTTTTTGCCTCTTCTGCAACTGCAACGTGAGAACTGCTAGCCAGAAGGTTGAAGATTTAAATGTGGGATCCATATAGTTCCAATGTAGCCGATTTAAAGGCTGTAATGCCACAGAGCATCCAGGAATCTGACCAATTTGACACATAAATCCTTTCAAATACAAAATCTGCAGTATAGTATCTGAAGCTTCCCATTTCCTGCTTTTCTTATCAGTAATGCTTCTGTGTTTCCTGAGACGAGCTAAATGTAAGTTAATCTTTTGATCTGTTTGAAAAGACAACTTTGTCATGCAAATAAAAAAAAAAAAAAAATGAGGCTCAGTCTCCAGTTCTATTCTCATCCATTTAGATTTTTATACTGAGCATCAGAGGGACTACTGACTATCTAGGTGTGCCTTGCGATTCCAGATTTTGCATTGCTCATGACAATTTCGATTGCTCAATTAAAATGTAAGTAAGTATTACTCTTAGGAAATAGGAAACTGCTTTAAATATTGTGTCCTATCATAAGGCTATCTTAATCCTCAAAGCCTGCGCTGCTGTGAAGTTCCAGTACTTGAGGAAATTCCCAAAATATTGAAGTAACTGCAATAAAAACAATATACAAATGAAGAAACAAAGTCTGTAACAATTTTAATGAGGATGTGGTTGTGTTAAAAATAATTTGGAAAACTAAGCTCAGGAGTTTAACAAAATATTTTTCATAAAGTATTTTCTGTATTTTAAGATTTTTTTTATTTGTAACATATCTGGTGAATCTGTGAGTGTGGTGAGGCACAGGAGTAGTTTTCCCTGAAAAGTTGTGGATGTCCCATCCCTGTAAATATTCAAAGACAGGTTGGATGAAGCTCTGAGCAACCTGGTCTAGTGGAAGGTGTCCCTGCCCATGGCAAGTGTGTCAGAACCAGATGGTCTTTAAGGTCCCTTCCAGCCCAAATCATTGTATGATTCTGTGGTTCTGTGATTCTATGAATTCAAAGTATATCTCTTCCTCATAAAACAGAATCCCAATCCTGTTTAGAGGAAATACAGTATCTGCCACAATTTCACTTACTACAACAGTGAACATGATTTCCCACACAGGGAAAAATACAAAAATCACTTGCAAAAGGAAATAAAATAACAAGGAAAGAAATAAGAATAAAAAAAGTCAAGGTTTATTGACACCTCACACTGAAATTCAGATTTCTTCTTCCCCACAGTGTCACTATCTGTAAAAAAGAAAATTTAAAAAATACTTGAAATTTCTGTGAAAATTGTTGCAGATAACGAGAAGACAAGAATCATGTCAGCTTAAGAGATTGAGAGCAGTAACCTTTATAAGTTTTTTCTAAATTTTCTAATCATATATATTTATATAAGTATATTAGCTTTTATTTGTTTCTAAAAGTAAGTAAATTCAGTTAGTACAGCTTTTTGAGTTAAAAAGTTGCATAGAGTAGAATTTCCTTATTCATCATTTGGAGGATTCTGTTTGTTGGTAAGGTGAAGTAGAAATAAGTGTAAGTGTAACAATGTGGAATCAGAGTTGCAAAATGGAGTAATTGGAAAAAATAAAAATCATAGAATCATTTAGGTTGGAAAAGAACTGTATGTTGTATCATTGTAAAAGATGCCTAGCTTTGTACAGATAAACATATGCACATTCTGATTTCCAGTCAGGTTGTTGCATTGTGGAAGGTGTTCTGAGCAGCTGGGATGATGAGTCCTTCTCTAGCTCTTGCAGGCTATTATTCACCTGAAATATTAACTTCTGTTGTCAGCCTTTGTTCAGATTACACTTATTTATTCATTAGAGAATTTTAATGGGTTGATTCAAGCTTACTTTTGACTTCAAATTAGTCATATTGTTCCAATTTCAAGCAGCTCCATAAAAATGTGGTTTGCCGAAGTGCAAAAATACTTGCAGTTGTCCCAGGAAAAATCCATTAAAAATGTAAGAGTGAGGCTTGTTTTGACAAATTTCAACATGAGTCATGAATACTCAGGATTCTTACACCTTTGAACACGAATTTTCAAGCTGCATAATTTTGATCCCAAAATAATACCCCATGACATATTATCACAAATAAATCCTCTGACCTTAAGATGTTACTTTTTATAACTAGTCACCAATTTATGACCTATAGAAACTGTCTTATCTTCTCTTTAGATTATTTTAACCCCTGAAGAATAGATAAATGTTGAACTGTGGTGTCTGAAAAAAACCCAGTCCATTTTGGATATATAGCCTGGAAAATTTGTGGTTTCTTCTGGTGATAAATCCTGAAGGTCCCTGCTTCATCGGTTATTACAGTATCCATGCATATTGCAATAGATTCATTGGTAATGAAAACTTTATTCTGAGATTGATTTTGGTGGGAATTTAGACAATTTCTGATGCAACTCCACTGAGGCCTCCAACTTGGTGTTTCTCAGAATGTGAAAGTTAGAAGCACATGGTGTTTTTCATATTCCAAAAGTGAAAATGTCATGTTAGGGGGGCTCTAGATGTGCAGAGATTGAATCAATCACATTACAGTGTAGTCACTGATTCCATGTTCTTTGAAAGGGACTACACAGTTCTTTTTATTATTGGCCTGAAGCTTTGTGGAAGTAAGGTTGCTTTCTTATTGCTAGTTTGCATCTTTTTTTTTTTTATCATATCACAGCAGATACAATCAAAATTCACTAGTGGGGCTTGGACAAATTTTAACAGTTCAGTGACATTCAAAAATTAAAAGTAATAATAATTTGTTGGTTTTGGGGGTTTTTTCAGCAAACTTTTTTTGCAGTGTTTTGCTTGTAGTGCTACCCAAGTTTTTTCTAGGTTTCTCTATGAATTTAATTTTCAGTTATGTTAATACTGAAACTGAATTTCTGTGGGTGCTTTAGCCAACATGGAAGCATAGTTTGCAGATTCATCTGCAAAGCTTACTGAGAAAGTGAAAATGCAGTGCATATATCCAGAAAAAAAGAGCTGTGATAATCCAGACATCCTGGATGAAACTTAATGTAACTCTGAGAGAAAATACAGCTGTCTTGAATTCAATCTATGGCATATATATCAAAGGCAAATACAATAGAAGAATTTATTTTGAAAATAATGTTCTTCATCAAGAGCACTTTGGAAGATGATGGTCTCCATTATAATCAACATTTTCTCCATTGTAACTAGCCCAGATGGAATTTTGAAAAAGGTAATAGAAATTACTCAGGTCATCAAATATCTCGTTTTTTAAAATTTCAGATATATGCAAGACAGAAATCTATGCCAATTCAGGGAGCATCTGGTATTGCAACTTTTTCTTTAAGAGAATTTTTTTTTTTAATGGAAAAGAGAAGAAGCAGAGAAAGAGATCTCGCTATGCCCATGTGCTTTCTGTGTAGCTGTCCATGTACTTTCCAAAAACCCTGTAATTACCTAACCACTCATCCCATTTGGTTTCTCTTTCACTCCTACGACTAAGTGGAGAAAGAACTCTTTTCTAGTAATTTTCCATGCATGCCTAATCAACATGGGTCAACTGAAAACTGAAAACTTAGGAGAATCATTATGTATATATGACAGAATAGCCTTGAAAAGATAAGCAGTTGGTCTTATTGTTTTGTTGATTTGGTAGTCACAATGTAGAAAAATTATACTCCTCTTTCCCATTCCCCTGAGTGAAAAGAGATGCCATTCAACATTTGATTCTATTTCCCAGCTAGGAAATAAAAGATCAAAAGGAAATTTCAGTTCCTAGCATTTGAAAGGCAGGTAAAACAGATCTCTTATTTGGTTCAACCCCGTCTGACTTCTGGCAATGCAAAGCCCTTATACACAATGGGTCCATTTTCTATATAATTCTGGAAGTTAGATGCAGTAGAGATGTGGAAGTTCTTGTAGTCTTTTTTCTGGCCAAGGCAGCACTGATGCCAGCTGTTTGTTCCTGGATGCCTCTGCTAGAGTTAATCTGAAATGATGCAAGAAACAAGGCAGTCGTCTTCATGTGGAATGATCCTCTTCTGTCCAGCACCTCTATTAGGCAATCACCTTACAGATTTGAGTACCCTGTAAATCACACAAAAAGTGGATTTAATAGCAGAAGTATTTTTTTCTGGAAATAATTCTGTAGGGTTCAGTATTCTCAGCATGTGGGATTTCTCTCCTGGTTTTAGCACGCTAAAAATGAAACCTTAATCAACAGCAAACCCCTCATGTTTCAAGTATGTCTATTTAAATCAATTACAAAGGTAGGCAATGATTTTGAATAGAAATTAATCTTTTTCCATTTAAAGAATCAAGATTTCTGAGAACAATCCTGTTCAGCTCCTGGTAGATATGTATAAACACGATCTGATCTGAGGAAAATGGAGTGTATTGCCAGTAAAGATAAATATTACAGCTTTAATCTACACTGCAAATTAAATATATTATTAAAACCAGAGTCTATAGAATGTCTTTATTTATGAAATAGTCATAGTAGAACTGTTTTCAGTCAGACTTTATCTTACTTTACCAGCACCTTTGTCAGTATCCAGTATTTTAACTCCTGGAAAATGTGTTGCTGAGACTAAATAAACAGAAAAAATCACATCCATGTAGACAATATTTTAGCTTCCTGCTGACACCAGATACCTATTTTTTCTTGTCTTCCAAACTGTAAAATTAGGACATTGATGTTCATCTTTAAAGTATTTTTTTTTTATCTGCACCAGGATAAGAATATTGAGAAAGCTGAGTGTTAGTCTCATATTTTAATGTATATGAATCTTGTTCTAAAAGCTTCATATAAAAAATAATTGGGGTCCTGGTATAATAAGTGCTTTTTAAGGAATCTTTTTTCCTGGAATAAAGAAATCTGGCCAACATACAATAATGATCCTTTTATAGGTAATTAAACTTTTTTTCCAATTACAGTGTGGGTTTCTTTGTTTGGAGTTATACGTTGATTATTGATTCCCAATAGACATTACTTTTCTAAAAGCGTTAATTTATCTACAGTCCCCCAGACAAATAAACAACTCACTGCAAAATCCATTTCTTCTTCTTCAGTTAATCAACAAAAATTTAATAGACTAATTTCTTTTTCTTGTGATTTGCATGGTCTCTAATGCTTTGTAATTCATGCTTTTAGTTTAAATATTGATTGGCTGAGTTAAAGTTGTGAATTATGTTCCTGTAAAAGCAAGCAACTTTGTGTGTAACTTTTTCATATATTCAAGATGAACCTTAAGCTTGTTTTGTGAATTGGCACAGTGAAGTTAAGTAGGTATTATTAAGGTTTTTGTGTCAATCAAAACTGAAACCTGGTTTATAATTTAAATCATGCCAGCAAGGCATTGAAAATTGTCAGGATTTATTTATAATGACCTGTTACTGTTGGACACAGAGACATTCCTGTGCCAACTTAGGCAGGTAACTATGCCATTGAGGAATCTGCAGTGCAAACTTCAATGAAAGCTGACAGCAAACTATAGATGTAGAATAGATGATTGGCTTTCAAAATTTCCATTGAAAGGAAATAGCAGAAATAAATGGAAATAATGCCATATGGCATTATGCTCATGATGGAGATTTCTTAACTAGACTAAATGTGAAATGTTCTTCACATGTCAATCATATCTGCTGGCATTTGCATAAATTTGAATAAAGTATCTTGGGTTAACTTTTACTGTCTTGCAAAACAATGAATGCTTCCGCACTCAATCTGTTCCAAGTTGCTCTAATGTTTCATTCCCAGTAATCAATAGAGATCATGAGTTTGATTCTGCTTTCCCATGTGCTTTGTATAATTTTTTAAAAGTTCTAATGCAAAGTGAATAAATTTAGTGTGATTCTGATCTGCATAGTTAGAATCCTACCTATCCAGTGGTGACAGCAGTGCCACTAGATCCAGAAACTCACTTGGTAACAAAACCCTGACACTACAAGATCAAGATGTTAAAAAGGTTGGGGGTCATGGCTTGCTTTTCAAAATAAAAACAGAAAGAGGAGAAAGAAATCAGGTATTTGAAAAACATTTAGCATGTTTTTCTTAGTATTTTGACAATATCTCTATTTTCCTTTAGAGTAAAGGTGTCTTCATAAAAAGAATGTCTGTCGTGGTTGCGCTCTTTCATGTGGAGTAAAATTATATTGAATGAATAAGAGACCACAACAGATTTATAATGTCTGAGGTTTCAAAATAGTACTGGAGAAACTCTCCTTAGGACTCTTCTTGTGGCTCAGTCTCTGGTCTCAGAACAGCAATTCACCCCACCAAGTCTCTGGTCTTGGTGGGGTTAACACAGCTCTTTTTCAATCAAGGACAAAAGTGAGGGGAAAAAAAGAAAAATGATGGCTGAACTGGCATAAGAACCTGAGATCCTAGGAGACATAGGAGACTATAACTCTCATGACAGAGATCTCTTGATGTACTGTCCTCCTTGTTGGTAGATGTAAGACCCTAGAACTGGTGATAAATCACCACTTATATAAAATTTTTTGATGCAATAATTCTAGTGATAGAATTTTTTTTTTTTTTTTTTTTTTTTTTTTTTACTGGATGTGGCCTTAACTTATTCCTGGAGATTTATCAGAATATATGATAATATCATAGAGATATATTTTTCCTTTTGCCATGAATTTTGGCTGAAGGTTTCCTATGGAATTTGTGAAATAGGTGAAAGAGAACTCTTGCAGACTGCACAATGTTATCCATGCTTCCTTTATGCCCAGTGACTGAAACAGTAACTGAAACAGACTGACAGAAAAGATATAATATTCAGGATATTATATCAGAAACTTGACAGGTTATGAAGCTACAGGATATTCTTACATGTGGATGCAGTGCTGAAATCCTGCGCCATAAAGGAAGAACTTGAGAGTTCATGCTGCCTCTTTTACACATGAATGTATGGGTAAAGAACACTCTAGTTATCCCACAGGAAGATACTTGCCAGCTGGGTGAATCTGAGGCTTTTTTTTTTTTTTCTTTTTCCTCCTTGCAGAGTGAGCATATATCCAACAGTTTTCAGAACCGAATTCAAGGGACCTTTTTTATCTTCAATGTTCCCACATTATATGAGTCACAAATCCTCCTGCACTAAGCAGACAAAACACATACTTTCAGAGAAAAATTCTTTACATATTTTCTAAGATACACTGATTATGTAAGAATAGTCAGTATCTTTATTCCATCATTCTTAATGAACAGTTTAAAAGTGATTTCTAGTTTCTTAGGTACAATGCTTAGGAATGTATGTCTGAAGACTGATTTCAAGTTCAGTATAAATTGTGAGGAGCAGAGATTGAAGTCACTATTAAGAGAAGAAGCATTAAAATTGAAGACATTACACAGGAATTGTTGATCATTGAAGAGATGTTAATTCATGCATTTGTTGACTGGAAGAAAAGGTATATGAACCTGCAGATGTTGAAACTTTAATTTTTTTAAAATTTCAAATGGAAGAGAGCAGTGCATGGGGACAGTCCATTGGACGGGGCTGTATGGAGGTACATCTTATACTTTTCATCCCAGATGACCACTCAAAACACATTAAACAACAGTGGCATTTCCCCAGTTGCCAGACACGTATCTAACAGCAGCAAAGCAGCAGCGGGAATTCCTGCAACCCTTCTTTCTTTTGTTTTAAACCATTAACTTTTGCAAAGAAAGGTATACAGTGGAAAGATATGTCTACAGTCTTTATAACATAAAAAGAAAACACTGAATGCCTTTAATTTATAAAAGTGTTGGAAGAAGTATTGGGAAATTTCCATTATTCTTTATATGATGTGCATTGTCTTTTTCTGGTTTGTCCGGTATTTGATTACCTTTGTCCACTTGAGATACATTTATTTACTTTATCCTTTTCCAGACCTGTCTTTTGTCCTATGGTTCCTTTCTGCTCTGTTAAAGCCATCAGTACAAAAGTCACTCATCTGTAATGGTTTTTTTAAAAGTATGAAAAAAGTATCAATTTTACAGAAAAATAGTTTAGGGAATTATTCTGGCCAGGAAATTCAGGTGTTGTCATCTCATCTACGTATCTGCCTTAAAGATCTTAGTCTGTTGTTTTTCAGCTGTACTTGACTTCATGGAGCATTATAATGAGGGTGTATAAACAGAAAAGCTAAGACGTCAACAGAAAAATATTGGGTTTAAAATATGATTTCCATCAATATCTGTGCATCTAGAATTTAAGAATTCTCAAACCTGAAGCATATTCCTGTCTTGTTCCCAATCTGGCAAAATAAATTAGTGATAATTTGCATGCAAAATATCTTCCAGGTCCAGGGCTCTGTTGAACTTGACAGATATATTTTAAGCTCCCAGTACAGAAACTACGCAAAACTTTCTTCCTCTTGAACTCCCATATCTGTGATGATACATTATGTACCATTACTACTTGGTTAGAACTTCCTATTGTCATTGCCCATAATGATAATCTTACCCTTTTCTACCTTGCCCTTATTGAAAGCATGAAGATTTTCTTTGTCAGCTGCTGTTCAGTGCAATAATTTTCCCATTTCCAGACCACGACATTAATGCCTCCTACACAACCGCAAACTGTCCTCTGACTCATGCTGTGTTGAGAAGTACTGGTAAGTTCATCTGGCTTCATGTGCTTCACACATCCTTCCAAAACCTCTTGGCCTTATTAGTAGTTAGCTCTCTAGGCTGCATTGCTTCAAAATGCAGTAAATTTTAAAGTTTTCACTGAAGTGTAATTGTGATGTTGATTATTTCAAATTTAACAGAAGCAGGAATGATTGAACAATTTGCAAAGAGCTTTGTGATGCAGAACTCAACCAGCTAAAATTGGATTAGAAATCTTAAAATGGACGATGAGCAAATTTGCAATACAAATTTAACTTAAAATATAAAATATAATAAACATCATTCAAGACATTATAAACCGATATTGATCTACTATGCACCATGCCTTTGCTACACATCTAGATAGAAAGTTGGAAGTCTTCAGTAGTGAAAAATTATATGATATATAAACTAATTAAAAACTGGCCTTTATGGAACTACAGTGTTGCATGTTTATTTACATTAAAACAAATGAAGTTATAATTACCTGGAATATTTTTGTCCTGTGTCTGTAAATACCTTTTCAGAACTGTTGATTTTAACAAGAATTTCTATATATTTGGAAAACTATGTTTATTTTCTCAGGAATTTTATTTTGGTTAGGTGTTAAAATACTGTTAATTTGACTCTAAAACTTCCATGCTATGCTCTGAGTAGAATCAGAAAAAATTATTTAGATGTAGTGGCTCTTATATCCACAGTGTGAACTAATCAGACTGGCATAATTCCTTGGGGTTTTTTGTTGGTTTTGGGGGACTGGGGGATGGGGTTTTCCCCGTTTTTTTTTTTTTTTTTCCTGTTCTTTAATTGGGAATTGTCAGGTTTGGAGTTTTGTTTTTTTAAATTTGTGGGTGAATTATTGTTCCTGTCAATCAGTGAAACGGACCATTTTCTCAGGGGGTATGTTTTGCTAGGAACTCAGAATAAGAATGGAAGTTCATTAATAGAGTATTTAAATGCCAGATGTACCATGAAGTACTCCAAATTTTTAAATAGAGTGATCAACCTCTTCTGTGATAGCAGAGACAGAGCTTTTCTATTCTTGGCTAGCGTGATGATATCCATGCCACTCAGCACTTACTTCTATATTAATGCTCTTCTGCCTGCCAAAAGCAGCACGTTGCATAGATTTTTTTCAAGTCCCTATTCACCTGAAATAACTTGCTTTCTATTTATCTCTGTCTCAATTTAGAATGTGATTCATAGGTCTACAGTGAAAAATTATCAGACTTTTAAAGCACATGGAAGCAAGAACTAATCCAGAGGGGCCTTCATTCTTTGGCTCTTAGATGCTGATCTCCTCAGAGCCAGAATTATCTCTGTATCTTACACGGTGTCAGCCACATTGTCAGCACCTAATTAGAAAGCAAGAAGATGGAGACAAGTGAAGATGCCTTTTTCACACTTCTGCTGTGATTATTGACCTGTTAAATGCTGCTTTTCTTACTTTTTATCTTTTATGATGAACTAAAGATTGGACGCCCCTTCACTATAAAATGCTAAAAGGAAAGAAACCAAGCCAGCCCTGTTGGGAGTACAAGAGATATCTCCTCTTCCTTTCCTAAGGAAAAGCTTAGATCAAAAGCAGTTATGGAATTGTGGAAAACTCAGGCTGGAAGAGACATTCCAAATTCGTCTCATCCACCTATGCCTTCTGGGGCAGGAGAAGCATATCCTTAATGTGTCTGAGAAATTCCCACGTTGGAAATGCATGCATAAAATTCTTGTGAGGTCATACTACAGTATGTAACCAGCCTTACAAGGAGATTTTTTTCTCATTATATCTAACCTAGATATCTCTTGGTTAATAGTGACTTTATTAATTGTTGTTCTCTGAAAAAAAAAAAAAAAAAAAAAGAGAAAGAAAGTGTCATGTTACCAGACTTCATCCTTCATTTTTTTACCCATGGAAGGTGTGGATGTCCCATCTCTGGAAATGTTCAATGCCAGGCTGGAAGGAACTCTGAGCTACTTGGTTCAGTGGAATTTGTCTCTGCTCACTGCAAGGGGGTTGGAATTAAACCATTTTTAAGGTCCTTTCCTACCCAAGATATTTATGATTCTATGCTTCTGTGATACCTCTGTGCTAAACAAACACAGTTCTTTCAGCTTTTCTTCTCAGTTCATGATTCTAAATTTAATCAGTTCTTGTTCTCATCTGAATTTTCTCCCATTTGTGTAAAACCTTATTTTAATAAGATAAATAGTATGAAGGCATACTCCATCTAAGGTCTAACCACTTCTAAAGGAAGCAGAAAAATGTCTCCTTTGTCTTGTATGTAACTCTCTGTTGACATACCTGATGATAAAATTTGTCTTTTGGAAACAGACAACGTGATAAGGTTTTCAGTATTATCTGGCTAGCAGGCAGAGCATCCAGATCCTTTTATTCATCTCTGTGGAGGTTTCTTTACTTTTTTTTTCCCTTTTCTTGTCTTTAATTCTTAAGATTCTGAACATACGGTTAGTTACTAAGAATAATGATGCTATTAGGTACTCTTGGTTACTTTGTTTGCATTCGAATGGGCTGTGTTAAGGAAAAAAAATTAGTATTCAGTACCCATAAGGACTGCTGTACTTTTACCAAAGTAAGATAAAATGAGAAGTTGTGTTTTATATGTTCCATGCAAGCACTGCTTTGATGAACATGTGTCAGATGGCTGCTATGGCTATTGCCTGACCTTTATCTGTTTTGTGATAGTCTGGGGATGTCCCTCACGTCTTGTCTGTTCATCTGCTGGCACATCCTGCTGTCTGGGGAGATTTGCTGCTGCCAGGGTAAACCTCAGGGTGCTGCAATGAGGCTGCTGAGGCTTGCCCTGATGCTTTTTCACATGGACACCAAAGATCAGCCGAGGAAAGACCTGGAGCACATCATGGAGATCAAGGACACAGACAGCTTAGGTGGTGTCTTCTTCTTCATTCTGCTGAGGAAGGGAAAAGTCCTGGGAAGAGGACAAGTCTGTGGGCCAGGACTGAGTTGCATGGCTGGTGTCAAGAACAAGTTGCCTTTTGTCATCATGGGCTCTTTTATTCATCAAGGAATGTTAGAAAGAGACAGGATCCACCTGAGGACAGAGGAGAAAAGCACCCTTGACAACAGACTGGTGAGGGGAGCTGCAATAAGAAAGCAAGATGACAACCCACGTGTGGGCAAGAAAGTGGATTGGACTGAAGTGAAAGGTGTGCAATTATATGGACAAGAAACACCTTGAAAAAAAGAAAACAGGGTACAAGGGTGACCATTCTAATTATCCCTACATAAGCAGGGAAATTCTAAGGGGGCACAAGTGGAATTTAATGGGTTAAACATTTTTTTTGAGAGCAAGTATTCTGCTACCTCTGTAAGCCAAAGATACTTCATCTTGTCAGCTACTCTTCCATAATTTTATGCCATTGCAGCCACCATTTGGAAATTCAATTTAAATAAAGTATGGTACTATGTCTGTTATCCAACATAACTGCTGTGACACCCAGTAGCTAAATCCAGACCCAAGAGTTTTGTAACTTTGTTTTTTGTTTCCCACATAGTAAATGTGATGGATGAAATTTTGAGATAATGCAATTTGGAAATCATCACAGGATGGAATTGCATGGGAAAATGGAAAGTCTACAGTGACAGCTTTGAAGTATTCACAATTAAGAAGATAGTTTTGTCTAGGACAGATGGAATAATATTTTATTTGGGGAAATACAAGTTAACTTATTGAATTAACATAGGCAGATAAAAAGCAGAAGATAAAAGGAATTACAGATTCAGATATTTAAACTTCCAAATACTCTAAAGGAAATCACTAACAGGTGATTACTATTTAATGTCTGAAATGTTCCTATCTGTAAAAGCTTCTGCAGCTGCATATATTTCTAATGATGAACCTCTCTTTCAGCTGGCCTGTAAGACAGGAATAGAATTTATAATTTAATAGGGACAAAAAGAAATGTGAAAAAATCTTTTGGTAAAAAATAATGATGATATATTGATTTTTTTTTCTGTTTTCCTACCAGGTACCAAGCTGCATAGCAAACTTATTATGAAACAAATCAGGTATTTCTTTCTTCACCAGTATATTGTCTACAAAACAATCCATTCAAAGGAACAGAGAAGTGAGACAGCAAATTCCCCATAGTGTGTCCTCATGTTATACTCCTGTCATATAACACTTCTGGGGCTGGGCAGCTTGGGTTTGTACCCTATCCTTGGCACCTTTGTACCCTTTGCCCTGGCACCTGTGGCTTTCACTCTTGAGAAACACTGGTTCCAATAGTCACCCTTAGGATCCAGCCTGATTTTTCACACCCCTTGCCTTCCCTTCTCCCCTGCCTATTTTCTTCTCTGTGGCTTCAACTGTGCCATCCTCTGCTCTGCCTGTTGCACATCCCTGAAGAGCCTTGTGGCAGGTGTGAGTAGCTGGGCACAAATGCACACACAGACAGACACGCAGACACACACACGTGCAGGCTGTGACATGCAGTGTCTCAGCACAGCATTTCTCTCCCTTTTGCCCCTGAGAAACAGCACAAGTCATCAACAGTAGGTGAAGGCTGGGCACAGTGCCCTGTGTTAACTCCTGCCTGCTCCTTTAACTCCTGCTGCTGGTAAAATTCTCTTCATCCTGAACCAATGGAATTCCTGGGCAGGACGAAAGTCTGGAAATCTGACCTCTCAGATCTTCAAGACCCTTCAGCAGGTAAATCTTGTCATAGTGCTCTATATGATGACTTCTTCCCCAGCAACCAAATTCTCCTTGCTGGAAGTTCATAACTGTTTATACCTGGGGAGAATGATTTTCTCATTCTTATTAGAACTGTACTCTTTCTTCATCCCTCTCTTTGACTTCTCCCTTTCCTTTCACTCTAGGAAGCTAAAGTTCAGCTTGCAACAGGAAAAATCAACAAAAATAGAATATATACAAATAACTGCAGTTGGCAAGTGAATTAAAATTTTGTGCTCTATGTTTAGTTTATAATGCAGAATTAATAATTTGTACAAAAAGAGTCACCAAATTTTTCACAATGTTATTTAATATATATTTAAAGGTATGTTTTAAGGATACAGGAGTATAAATACTTTCATTTCAACTTTCATGATCTGAACAGCTGTTATTAGTTAAATGCAGTACTGCTGGTTTCTGGTCTAATTGTAGAACTGGTGTCAGTAACTCATTTAAACTGAGAAAAAGAGGTGGACCTGTGTTTTTAGAAACTTAACAAAATCATAGTATGTGCTAATACAGTTGGAAGACATTAGTTTAGGAGCAAAATATAATGCCTTATTTAATCTATTCAGGAAGGGTGAAAGGGTCACTCAAAATATTTTCTCTTCTGAAAACTGATTTTCTTGGTGAAAAGAAGAGCCCCAGAGAAAGTTTTTCTTCCTAAAATTTTAAGCCTCCTTTTCCTGCGCAATTATTTTCTTTTGTCACTGCTTATTACAAGCAGAAGAAGAAAACTCTGTTTGTGTGTGGGGCTTCAGCAAATCGAGTGGCACCTAGGAACCTCTCTGCTGTAGAGCTGAGATAGCTTTGCAGTTTTGAAAAGTTTGCTAAGGTCATTAGTTATTTCTGATAGAGAGCATTACTTTTTAAGAGAATGAAAGAATCTCTGAAGAAACAGTATCAACTAACCACTGGAGGCCAAAACAACAGCAACAACAACAACAAGAACAAAAACAAAACCCCAAACCAAACAAAAATGAAGTGGACATGAAACAACGGAGAAAGTCTGGAAATATCTACCAATGAATGGGGACTAAACTTTCACATAAGAGTTATTTTGACTTCTAAGTGTTTGTAGCAAGGGCAGGAGGGGATGGGGAGAAATTATACCATTATTTTATTATTCCTTCAGAAGATTTTTCTCAACTTCAACTATTTCCCTGCTGCAGAATTTCAGTTTAGTTGCTTGATTTTTTAAATCTCGGAGAGTTCCTTTACACTCTTCTATGCCTCTACATTTCTGATCTTTGCTTTCCAAGAAAAACATTGAAAGATAATGCATTCCAAAAGTATGAAATCTTGTTGTTTTTGGTTTTTTTTCTGTTAAATACCTAATATCAGATAGTCATAGGCAAAATATGGTGAGGTAGCATGCTGCCAAAAGAGGTTGGTGGAGGATAACAAGCATGTGAGCACTTCCCTTCTGAGGAGAGGCCTATGGACCTTTCCTGAGCGCTGTCACCTCCTCCTACTTTCTGTTCAGGAAGCGAGATGATGTGACCACGGGCAGAGCAGACAGCAGTGGCAGTGTCTGGCATGAGCAGCAGGAAGGCAGAGTCTATTTTTATCAGATGCAACAATAAATTTTTATTTAACATTTCTGAAAAGCTCACACGTGGCATGTCACCCGGAGCCGTGCGTGTGCAGGGCTGAAGGAGTGTGGGTGTGCTTTTTTCCCGTAGAAGGGTTTCTGGGAGAGGGAGGTTTTCATCCCACACGTACCAGGCTGAAAGCAAAGAAACTGTGTTTAGAAAGGTGCTAAATAAAGTAAGTGATTGAACAGAGGAGAAGGAGGATGAAAGAACTATGCTGATGCTACTGTCAAAATAAAATGGGACAATTGCTTAAAACAAAAGCCTGGAATACTGTAGGGTACTTAGAAGATTTAATTAGAACTACGTAGGCCTGATTTGCCATTGTTTGTGCCTTATATAATCATATAAATTGTTCAAGGTACCATATTGTAATAAGGGGAGATATTTACATTATTCATCAAGATAGAAAATACATTAATATTGCTGCACATATTCAAATAAAATATATATGCAAACAAATAAAGAAACAAAAAAAATGTCATGGTGTCTGTGTTTGAAAATGATCATGATAGAAAGTAGAGCAGCCAAGAGTCTCCAAACTGTTTGTATTTTAATTTGGCTGCTTGTACCTTGTTCTCATTATTAACATAACATTTATTAGTTGTATGCATGAAAGTTATGCAGTTGTATCAGGATTTCTACATGGAAAATTCTCACTGAATTTGCAACGCCACCTTAGCTTTGCAATGCACCTGTTATAGTATATTACAATGTTGTAATATTATATACTATCAAGCAACTGGGATATATTGTTTGGCAAATATAACACAGGATAATTTTAATACAGAATAGATTT
Organism: Setophaga petechia; assembly: GCA_024362935.1. Lineage (NCBI taxonomy): Eukaryota > Metazoa > Chordata > Aves > Passeriformes > Parulidae > Setophaga > Setophaga petechia. Next base: position 35,226,079 of record JANCRA010000008.1, read on the forward strand.
TAAGACAGAAGGGATTTTCATCTGTTTGGTGGAAATGTTTTCTCTCTTTGTTCCCAGTTGACCATACGTACAATGTACAATTTTCTAGCAAATATATGGCAAAGCAGCAGTGAAGAAGGCTGGTTGTTGTAAAGTCCTATCATTTGGGTCAGGGGGAAATGCTCTGGAAGGTGGGAGGTAGCAGCATTGTACACAAAATTCCCTATTAAACATGTTAACATAGGAGAAACACCTGGAGTTCAGGGTGACACTGTAATGAAACATTTTGGACAGCAGGGATGTACCCAGGAGAAGATGGGGAGATGTCAATGCTCCTGAGGGGAATGTGAGTAGCAGTAAGGCTTGCTTTACTGGTGGAAAACCAGAGCAAAGACTGCACAATGAAGGGCAAGACTTCCTTGGCAAGAATATGTGCTTTATTGTAAATCAAGCTGTTGCTGGAAGTTAGTGGTCTGAGGAAAGGATCTGACCTTTAAGAATACAATGTTCCAGGGAGAGGATGAGATTTGATCACTTTTTCATTTACCCCTCTTCCCTAGAAGATCTTAATGAATCTGCTGATCTGTATCTGCAAGGTATATAAAAAAATTTACCTGATTTAAATGTAGTGAATTTTGAGGGACTGCACTTTAAGGAACCTATTTTGTAAGTATAGAGTCCCATTATAGCAGTCATTCAGTCTAATTTAAATAATACTTAGACTTCCATGAGTAAATTCTTGCTGGAATTTGCATGATAACTTAAAAAATTATCCAGCCTTTGCAGTCAACTTCAGTAATAGAAATTTAACTGCCTTTGGCAAGCTGTGTAAAGAGTTAATTAGCTTCACTGTGTTATACCTTCTGTTTGGTTTAGTAAATTTATCTCTCCTATCCTTGGCTGTCATTAACTTTCAGTCTCCTTGATTGCAGTCTTCATGGATCTTCAAGTTCTTCATTAATTATTTTAGGTAAACTAATTAGACAGTGTTCCTTTTGTCTTTCTGCATTTCAACATTTTAATCATATTTCAGGTCTCCAAAGGCAGAGGGAATGCAATTTTTTCTGTGCTGTATTCCATTGATAAAAAATTGCAGGCTAGATTTTTTCACTCTCTGTTTCACAGAGGTTTCAGAGGCTCTCTGAAGCTACAGACTCCCACAATGGAGTCTCCATCCTGTCAATGTAAATGGAATCACTTATTCCTAGGTAGCCTACTTACCTTCCAGTTGTTGCCACAGAGAAAGACAAACACATAAAAATATATTATAGTGACTTTTTTTACTTAAAAACATCTAATTTAAAGAAATCTCATTGAAGAACTTGAAAGATTGATCCTTTTATAGTGTAAGAAAAATAGTGTGATCATTAGTCTTTTCCAACATTAAAGTCTTCAGCAAGGTGACATTGCTCATCCTAGCTTATGGGATACAGGCATTGCAAAGCTGACTGGAAATCAAGTGGTTCTGAATGTCAGGGAAATTGACAATCTTTCTATTGCAGATTTTTAAACATTTCTTAAGTAGAAAACAGTAAATTATATTAATAAAGACAATAACTCAAAGGGATTTCAGTAAAAATTATTTAAGATATATCTATGGTTTCTATGTGGTTGAAGTCTTGAATTTGTCTAGAAGTCTTCTTTCATACCACAGGCAGACAGACCATACAGACTTTTTCCCAAGTAGAGTGTATGAATAGATAAGATATTTTTTTTTAATTTAAGTGCTGTGAGTTTTGTGAATGGGAGAATTACAGCTCTTAGGCTGAAATGTCTTTTAACATAACTTACTAAAGCGTGTCCTGAGGGTCACATCAAACCATTTTCTTATTATAACTGGTGTGAAAGAAGAACTAGATTACACCAAGTTTAATTAGATTGGCCCCATAATTTATGCTGCTGAATAGTTGCTGAAACTGTTAACAGAACATTCATGTACTCAAAGTTTACAGAAATAGCCTTCTTGCAATGTCATCACAGACTCAGAGTTCCATAAAGACTGTTTTGTCTAAACGTGCACAAAAATAAAGTCATAGATACGTATAAATTATATTTTTCAGGTATTATATATTTCAGGTATTATATATTTCAAGTATTTTCAATATCATTCTGCTGTAAGTCAATTTCATTAATATTTGCTGCACTGGAATTGTGGATACTAAACTTTCCTTGAATTAATTATAAGCAGGTTTTTGCTGGGTTTTGTATTTTTCAACAGATGCTTTTGAAGTGTCTGAGAAACAAAATAATCCCATGTTTACCAAGCCAGGAGGAAATGTTGCTTTTACTTGCCCTGATAAAATTGGAGATTCAGTGCAGCAAGTGATGTGGGAAAGGATTAAAGCAGATTGGGTAGATATTGTCATTCTGTGCAACTCATCAGGAAAGCAAAGCTTTTTTTGGTTTAGATTTCAAAGAATGTACACCAGTGGATTGTTCTGATTAGGAAAACTCCAGGACTGCCTCTCAAAACATTACAGCCTCTGACTTTGTGATATAGTCCCGTGTAGCTTCTGGGAGAAATAAAAACTATATGATGAATTTTACCGTGCCTGGTAAGTAAAGGAGAAAATGGTAAATGTTTACAAAATAGGGCCTTCTGAGGCATTAGCACTTTTACACAAATAAAATAACTCTTCAGTAACAAGTGAGGATTTATTTAAATACCACATTCCAATTAGCAGCATGTAAAAGACAGCAAAGTTAACAGTAAGTCTTATTTTTTCAAAAATAAGCTGGGTTTAAGCTTGTCTGTTCTCATTGCAGGACTTTAGACATGTTCATGAGAAACTGGTTTGATATTAACAATCACAGAACAGAATAGAATCATGGAATTATTTAGACTGGCAAAGACCTCCAGGATCATCAAGCCCAAACTTTGACTGGGCACCATCTGAACTAAATCATTCCTGTTGTTTCTTGAACACTTCCAGGGACAGTGACTTCATTGCCTGGGCAGACTTTTTCAATGCCTGACCACCTTTTCCTGGTGTCCAACCAGAATCTCCCCTGGTGAAGCTTCAGGGAGTCTCTTGTCCTGTCACTGGATGCCTGGGAAAAGAGATCAACCCCGACCTGGCTACAGCCTTTTCAGGTGATTGTAGAGAGTGATAAGTTCTCCACTGATCCTACTTTTCTCCAGGATAAACAATCCCAGTTCCTTCAGCTGCTCCTCATATGTCTTACAAGAGATGCTTTGGGAGGGGAGCCTGAGCTTGCAGGAAGAGGTGGGCATTCTGCCAAAGAAGGCACAAGGAGAATTCCCCATCAGCATGTTGTACTGCAGGGCCTTGGGGATGAGACCTGTCCTCCATCAAAGGCAAAGAGCACACTCACAGTCGTATTTGTCATGTGGAAATTTGTAAACTGAGCTCCACCTTATTCAGGTAAGGGGTTTCCTCATGGAGAGCTGAGAAGCTCTCTAGGTTTTGCTGTAACCATTGTCTCAGCTTGCTTATAATGGAACCTACATGTCTCAGCACACAGACATTTGAAATTTCTAAAACTCTGGATTTAATTCCACCTTTACTTCTATTTTTTGTTATGACCCCCTCCCCCCGCCAAAAAAAAAAAAAAAAAAGAAATGAAGACTTGGTTTTGCTTCTTCTCTGTAGAATGCATTTTGAAGACCTAATCCTTGCACCACCCCAGACCTTCTACTGTTGCAGCATTTGGTCCCGCTTTTCTTGCTCTGCCCTTGTTCCTGGTGATACATGAATGTTTGACAGTGGTGTGGCATGGTCTAAAACTCCAGAATATGTTTAAACTCTGATGGGGTTAATTAAGAAGAGGAGAATATGTTTGGGAAAAACCCCATGATAACCTGCTTTACTTTGAATACTTGATCACAAAAATCCATGAATATGAGCAGAATGTGATAAAAATACAGGAAACGGGACAAAAAGTCCTCACCTCTAACTATTTTAAACATTCAAATTTCAAATTTTTGACTATATTGATGTAATCAAGCATGTCTTATTCGTGGAACAATAGAAATATTTCCTTCTTACTCCCAACTGCAGTACTTCTAAAACCAAAATGAAAACATATAGCTGTAAAAAAACCAGTAACCTTCAGAATTATCAGTTCTACCTATATAAAATATTTCTTCTCCAAAAGTAGAGAGACAAGTTTCCATGCTTCTTTTGCTCTTGAAACAAATTCAGTTTCTGATATTAGTCCTAGCAACAGTAGCAAAGTTGTGGCTGTTTATTGGAGAAAAGAATATGAAAATATTTAAGAATATGAAGTACAATATGATTCAGAAAACACTCCATTGTATCCCTTTTAAGTCTTCGCCCTGTATTATTAAGTGCATTTTGTTGAGTCTTCATTAATTTCAAAGCAAGTGAAATATCAAGGATTTCCTATTATTTCTCTTCAACATTTGGAACTTTTTCATAAGATTCAATCAATATTTCTGGTGTGATATGGAAAAAACAGTAAGTGGAGAGAAACAGCAGGTCAGGCATGAGCTCCCACCGCACCCTGTGGCACAGACAGTGAAATCTCTCACAAACTCATGAGTGACTTACTCTGCTTGATCCAACAGTTGTGGCTAGAATAAAACAAACTGCTGCCAGAAAATTGCTGCACTAGGTTTTTTTGGTTTTTTTTTTGGTGTATGTTCTACCAGTTCAGTCATGTCATTTTCTTTGGCTTAGCATTACAGCTAAGCCACGCTCCAGCTCGGATTTTCTACCAAACTCTTCCAACCCTTTAAGCCTGTTGGTGTGATTCTGCATGGGTGAAGCGATTCTTCTCGCCTTATCCAGTTCCAGAGTTATTTTGAAGTACTGAGTCTAGAAGGTGGGAGGAGAGCAGAAGAGCTGCTGTTTAGGTTTTAGGTTGAGAGAGTAAGAAAAAAAGATAAGAATCCCTCTTTTTTTTTTTTTTTAAGCTGTTGCTGAGAGGAGCTCAAGAACTTTTGAAGAGCAGGAATCTTAAATGAAAGGCTGTATTAAGAGCACAGGATTATTTTCAGAAGAGCTGGCAGTCCAAAAACTACTGATTCTGAGAGGTGGTATGGTAGAAAGAAGCAGCTTGCTTCTTGTCTAGAGCTGAATGAATTTTTGCAAAGAAAACAGCATGGAATTCTTGTTAAGAAAAAAGGGGGAGAGGAAGGAATAGATACTCAAGCATCATGAAAACAATTCTTGTAGTTTTATCAGTAAAAGTCAGCAAGCTGCATTTAATGTTTTTGAATGCTAGTGAAAATAAAATCATGAGGTTAATTGATTAATTCAATTTCACTAAGTTTATCCACTCTATCCCACTAAATATTGTTACTACTGTTTTCCAGAAGCAGGAATTTACAGATTAAATTGGACTTCTGCATATATTTTTTGACTCCAAAACCTGGAACATTTAAAGCAATGTATTTGTAAAATAGTGTAGTTCTTGTTGGATGACTCTTACAGAAATAGCTGAATATTACATATTTATACAATGTGTTCAAGAGATTTTGGATTAATTTCTGATGCATTCTTTACCATATCTCTTCTTCTAAAAATTCTTTCAATTTGGAGGTCAGTCATGACACCAGATTCCACATCTGAACACATTTTCTGTGCTTTTTTTACCATGCTTTTTTCTTTTAGACAGTCTTTGGAGAAAGGAAGCAGACTTGCAGTCCACCTAGTGTTTTGGTAGATGATTGGGAAAGAATGGGACATGTTATATGAAAAGACTGAAAAATTAGCAGGGCTGAAAAAGAAGTACTTATTCCTTCCTGAAGACACAGACATTTTCAGAGATTTAATAAATTTTTTCTCAGTTAAGCAGAAAGCAGCGTAGCAAGTTCTCTTAGGCAAAGTAAAACAGAAATGTGTTTTTGTGTGGTCCCACTAGATCTGAAGAATGGGTTAGTGGTTGTACTTACATGCATGTTTAGGGGGTTACATTACAGTTTCTACTAGGCCTTTCCCTGGCTTTGTTGCCCTCCTCTGGACACATTCAAATACCTCCACCTACTTCTAAATCTGTGGGGCCCAGAACTGCACACAGTGCTCAGGGTGAGATCACACCATGGCTGAATACAGTAGGATAACCTTCATTAGCATCCAGATGAAAAGCAGGGAAGTACTTGTACCATCACTGGGGTTTATCACACATTCCTTGAGAGCTGGAAGGAGACAGCAGTGCTTCTGGGCCATGGGAAACAGACAGAAAATAAGAACTGAACTAAGGGGTGAGGAGAACCAGGATAGGAGTGAAATTATCTTCCTTCTTCCTTCATGAAGTCATTCAGTATGAACACTAGGTATCAAACCATCTCTGTGGGTCTCCACACAACCAGCCACCCTTCCCTGGGCTCGAATGCACTCATGCTGGATTTCTGCCTTTCAGCAATGGGGTAAACTATTTCAGTGATACCCAGTTAGGATACCATACTTACCAGTCCAGCAAGGCATGTGACAAAATACATGAAGGTCTTGACAGAGCAGTTCAAATCTCTTGCTAAGACAACTCTTGGCCCATCAGTGCTTCCTCTTCCAAAACCAAAGTTAGTGCACTGAAGGATGAAATGTGTCCTGCAAAAAAAATTTCCTATACTTGCAGAGAAATACTAATACTTGACAGAAATTGTACTGATGCCGAAAATATACTTAATAACCTCCTGTCAGCATAACACCTTTGTTGAGAACTTAAGAACTAAAGAGACCCATGACAAGCCTCTGACATGTTTCTGCAAAATCTTGACTGGGATGTTAAAGTCAGTAATTACAAAAGGTTTTGTGTAGTTAAAGAAAACAAATGCCTAAGGGAGGTTTTGCTCACTTCAAATGAGAAAAGGCACACAGGCTTTCAGTTGTTGTTAGTTAAAAGAAAAATAATCTAGTGATTTTTCTCATCCATATTTACTTAACAACTGATAATCTCAGCTCTCAAACTCATTAACTCAGAGATTATAATCATGACCTGCTAAATCTGAAGGTGAAACTTCAGAAAAAAATTGAAGTCTGGAGCAGTTAAACTGAAGGGTGGGGATGCGGCTGAAATCCACAACTCTATCCAGTCACCCATCCTTGATGACAATCAAATAAAATATTTAAATTTTTTTCCATTGTTGCTTATAGGATGGGTTTTTTTGTGTTACTGTAAGTACTCCCTGGTACAGACAGCAGCTTTCTCTGGTGGGTAGCATAACAGCTGGTCAAAAAAGACATTAGAATTTTTCCTGAATTTGGAGGTAGGTATATGAACCGTTCTGTCATTTAAAGTACTCATGAGCTGAAAACATTCTGCAGTAGAGTGATTTCATACATGATTATAACACAAAAGGAGCTGGTTTGTGTTATCAGGCAGCCTTCTCTATAGTGTCACATGCCTTCACCAGTGTAAACTTCTGAGAGAATTTTCTTTCTTTGTTCTTTCTAGTAAAATAGCATTGGATTCAAGGATAAGACTCTTCTGTAATCAGTATTTTTTGTTATCCTTTCCAATGAACACATTAATACTAAAGAGGCATACCTGAGCCAGTCTCATGTGGAATTCAGGACAGCCAGATAAGAAGATGTGAACCTTTTTGATCCCGGAGAGGAAAGCCATCTGGTGATGGCTCAGCAGCTGGTTGGCTGGGATTACTGTCATTAGTGTCACTGATTGTTTCCTTTGCCTGTGAGCTAAGCACATAACTTGTCTACCCCAATGGAAGCACTTCGGGGCAGCTGTGGTTTTGTTGTAGAGTGAGCAGAACATTAAAGAGGGAGTACACCTGAAGACAGAATTTAGCTCCCATTCACCAGTGAAAAGCTGAGAGCTTGAGCTGTGGATTACTTGTGTGACTTTGATAATATTACCTCTTTTCTCCAATGCTTTTCACCTAAAAAATAAATATTACCTCACCCCAGACTTGAGCACTTTAAGAATAAATCGGCTTATACCTCGAAGCCATTTTCTTGTCTGTCTCTACCTTTAGTTATTACAGGTTGTTATTTAGCTTCATTTGAAGATATGACTCCATTCCAAAGAAATCAATGCATTTCAAGCAAAGTTACTATAACTTCAACTTTTCCTGCCTAGGTTGCAGTTTTCAAAGAAAGCCTTTTTACTTAGGCTAGAACAAATGAAGCAGGTTTCCTGATATCCGTCATCGATACTAGGTGATTTGAAAAACGTGGGTGATAACAGGAGAAATTTTTGTGAAAATTTTTTGTTAAAAACAGATTTTTTTTTAATTAGAGCAGAAAATAACTGTTACCATTGCATGCAGTACTGAATAGAAAATCTCTTGAGCATTGAGATGATCTTCCTGATACTCTGAAAAATAACTCGCTGCCCATGGAAATACTGCATGATTTTTTGGTGTCTCCTATGGGACAGCCTTTACAATCACAGAACCACAGGGTCAGATTGGAAGAAACCACAGAGGTCAACTGGTTCAACCTCCCCACTCAGACAGGGTCATCCTGGAGCACATGGCACAGGACTGTGAACATCTCCAGTGTAGGAAACTCCACAGCCTCTCTGAGCAATCTGTCCCAGTGCTTGGGCACTCACACAGTAAGAAAGTTCTTCCTCACATTCAGGTGGATCTTTCTGTGCATAAGGCCCATTGCCTCTTGTTCTATTGTTTAACACCACTGAGAAAAGCCTGGATTCATTAATTTTCTTGGCACTCTCCCTTCAGATACTTACGGACTTACAGGTTGGACTTGATGATCTCAAAGGTTTTTCCCAACCAAGCTTATTCTGTGATTCCATGACATTGATGATGTCTCCTCCCAGTCATCCCTTCTTGAGGCTGAACAGGCCCAGCTCCTCCAGCCTTTCCTCATAAAAAGGACTCTCCAGCCCCTAGATCTCCTTTGCTGCCCTGCGCTGGACCCACACCATGAGCTCCATGTCTCTCTTGCATTGAGGAGTCCAGAGCTGGACACAGCACTCCAAATGTGGCTTCACAAGGGCTGAGTAGAGGGGCAGGATCACCTCCCTTTACCTGCTGGAATGCTCTTCCCAATGCACCCCAGGATCCCATTGGCCCTCTCGGCCAAAAGATCACACTGCTGGTTCATGGACAGCTTGCTGTCCACCAGGACCCCCATGTCCTTCTCTGCAGAATTGCTTTCCAGCAGTTCAGCCCCAGCCTGGTGTGTTGAGCTATTTCTCTCCAGGTGCAGGACCCTGCATTTGCCCTCACTGAATTCCAGACAGTTCTCTGCCCATCTCTCCAACCCACTGAGGTCCTTCAGTAAGGCAGCTTTCAGACAACCCTCTGGGGTGTCAGCCACACCTCACAGCTTTTTGTTTGCCAAGAATATTCTCTTAAGTAGATTGAGAACTTTCATTAACCATATATTGAGTAATTTATGTATGAACTGCTTTCGCACTGGGGAGGGAAGGAAATAGAAAAGGATTATTCAAAGTATAGCGATTTATTTTTCATATCACTGTGCTATGTTCACTCACCTTTGGTCATTCGAGTCACTACTTTGTTAAGAGCTGGTTCAACATAACAAAGGCTTTTTAGAAATGAGGAAATTGCTGTAAAGTCTGAATATTGACATGAGCTGTCATGGAATAATGTCTTTATATAATCATTGATTTTTCAGCTTAGTTTGTAACAAAAAGTTCATGCTGATTTATATTTTTACAAATTACCAATTCTATTTATTGAAATAATATTTTTGCAGCTTGGGATCACAAATGGTTTATTACCTACCTAGCTGAAAGGATTTCTGCTCCTGTTTTGGTGTTAGATTTCCTACTGATCTTCTGCATCACCACTGCTTATCACAAAAAAATGAGTAACAAATCGATTTGCATAATATACTGAAGCAGGTAAGGATGGATGTGTTAACAGCTCATCCTACTATCCCCCTCAGAACCAAAAAAAAAGGTATACGTAAAAAATTGAATTTTCTCACCAATATTTTAAACTTGAAAAACCCTATCACTTCTACAGCCTATGAAAAAGTGACATTTACTGGGTTCTTTTTCCCTTTTTCACACTGGGGAAACAAATGGCTTACTTGAGTTCCTTTGTCAGCTAAATGCTTACTGTGGTATTAGCTGAAACAACATGTTAAGGGTGATTTGTCAGGAACAACATCAAGCTAGGCATTGCTATTCCTATTTTGTGCACAGAGGACAGGTGATATCTTCAAGTTCTCTAAATCTTCTAACATTTTTTGTCCTCTGATTTAATGTTCCAGATTTACAGCTGGATCCAAATTAATGGTTTAAACCATTATGTAAGTTTGCTGTATTCCCTGCCAAATATCTTTAGTGGTCTGATCAAGACTCTCTCTTCTTCCAAAGAAAAAAAAATAGTGAGCAGAAGATGTATTCCTTTCCCTACCACAATATATGATGCTGATTGAATTTTGGGCAACATATTAGGGTTTCCACAAATCAAAGGGCCTTTTCAGGCTTTTATGGTACAATGCTAATCTCATGCATGTTGCAGTTTGCAAGTCTACCTGGATTTTTATTGTATTTATTGGTTTCAGTGGGAAAGTCAGCAATATCAGCATTATATTGGAATTAGATGTTTTAGACTATACTATCATGTATGGTGCAGTTTCCTCCACTATATTTCTGACTATATGTATGTCTTCAGAAAGAAGAGGAGGATCACAGATGCTTTATCAAAAGTTTTGTACTCTACTCAGATCTGGGTAAGGTCACCTGTTGAGATGCAGCTTTCTCATGGTTTTCCCTGTGTATTTATTAATCTCTTTCTCTTCTGTGCCTACTCTTTATATTCCCTGAATCTTATAGTCTAATCTGAAACTATATAGACAGGAAAAATGGAAGATTTTAAAATATGATTACTACTATTAATTATTTTTTGATGAATACCCCTTAATGCTTTACAGCTACATTTAGAGACTACTCTGGTCTATGTTATTAACAAATTATCTCTTTTGGTTTGATAGCCTTTTTATTAATTGTGTCTTTGTTTTTTTCCTCAAGTCATCATTTGTAAAACTAAGGCAAAAATCATATTGTATGATGCTCTTTGTCTTATCTGTTTTTTCCAGTTCTGCTTCACTACAATTCTTTAGGACAGATGTTTCAGTGTATCTCCTTTTTTGTGTGTGTATTGTAGCACTCTATGTTTTGGAACACTGAATATATTTTTTCCCCTTAATAATCCTATTCAAGCCCTGAAGTTTAGAAGTGGAAATTTCACTGCTTCTGTCTTGTCTCTTTACACCCTTAATCGGGGGTGTGTTTAGGGAAGTGAGTGTTTCACGGTGGATGTGAGACCCCATTTTCACAGTGGATGTGAGACTCTGCCTTTCCACCTATCTCCTCTCAGATCTCACTCCTGCATGATCCAGTGAAAAGCTCCACTGTCAATGTCACTGTCAGTATGTCCTGATAAAGCAGATTTCTCTCATTCTGACTGTTGGGTCACTGTTTGTACTGGGATGAAGCTCTTCCTAGAGTGACCAGGGTTAGGGACCAGTCTTTTGCTTCAGAAACCACCTTTCCTCCACACAAGTTTACCCAGGCACTGTAAAATTTAGTTGTCTTAATGAAATGACTAATTCTTAGCATAGCCAATAGCTTCAAAATAATTCATGTTTTAAGATGGGTGTAGAGAGACTGCATCAGTACCTGAGAAGTGCGTGTGAGGGGAAGGGGGCATTTCACTGGTGCTTTATCAGGGGCCAGATGTGAGACAGCTGGGAAGCATATTCAAGTTGCAACTTCTTTTTTTCATATGACTTGGATCTGAAATGTATTCACAGAAAACAAGAAGACAAAACCCCATTTTTATTGATGGTTTCATACTTCTGAATAATAAATCAGCATCTGAAGAAAAATTTTTCTGCTTTTTCAAAGCAGTAGCTGCTTTGAAAAAAGTCCTTCAACATTTTTTTTCTTTTTCTTCCTTTTAATGTTCTTCTAGCTTCCTTCTAACAGTTATGGAAGATCCAATTTTCATGGCATACAGAGCAGAGAAAAAAGAGGAGAAGAATCATCACTCAGGCAGACAGAGGAGATTTATGTCAACTGCTAAAATGTCTCACACAAACATAAGAAAAGATCATTAAGTTCTTTCTTAAGAATGAAGCAATCAAAGCACAGGCCTTTTATTTACAGAATAGACTTTATTTTCTCTGTGCTGGCAAGATGTGGAAGGTCAAACTGGCTGTGCTGGTACGGCCTGAGCTGCTTTGGCAGGACAGTGACGAGACCCTGGCTGTGCTGGTGTTATATTGCAGCCTGCAGAGCTCCCCTATCCCTTAATTCATATGCAGGATTAGAGACTATTTGTCCTGCTGCAATAGAAACACTTTTTCCTAGTAGGTGGACTCTTAAGGATCAATTTCAGAACAGCTCTAATATGCAGATTGAAGCTGCATACGTTTACATAAAGTTAATTTGGTCTGAGAAATCTGTGTGTATGAGAAGCCTATGAGACAGGGTGAGAAAAAAATGTGTTTGATGTTGTCTATGTTCATGGTTTTTGCATCTCAAATTGAGAGCTCTATGGAATAATAAATATCCATGATTTTCCTCACAGGAGGTGTTATTTTGCTGCCGGGCAAACAGTGCTATTCAGCTGACAAAAGCAAATGTATCAGGGCTCCTTGAACCTAGATTTAAAAGTATGAACAGCAGCTTGGTATCTGACAGCTTTGTGGTTTTACAGGCTTCTTGCCACTCACCACAGCAATTTCAGTGTTTTCCTTTTGGGGATGCAATCTAAGTGTAGCCCCTGCTTTCCTCCCCAACTCCTTTACCCCCTTCATTCCCCCCCCATGCCCAGAAAAAAACAAAACAGGAAGACTCTGTCACTGTCAGGTTATATTTAATAATTTATTATAAGGTTTAGTTGCGCAAAAAATAAATGAGGACATGGAAGGTATATGAGTAAATGGTGCAAAGCAGAAGAAAGCATGACTGAGAACATTTACAAAACAATACACATACATATGTGGTTGTATGTGTGCATACGTATATATTCTGCTGAAACCTACAAAAGAAATCACACAGAAATTGAACAAACAGACAAAAAAATAAATCCTTAAACAAACAGAACTAGAAGGCAGACCTGAGAATTAGGATCTATGCATCTTTTGGCTTTTTACAAATCGGCTGAATTACTGAGGACAGAATCCCAGTAAATGAAGATGTTACCATGACAGCTGATAATCACCTGTGTCAGCATACTGCAAACTGTGTGCCTGGTCCACCTATACCTGATTCCACTTTTCTCTTGAAGCATATGTAAACATGTTGCTGGATGTGGTGTTTGGGGTTTTAGTTTGGGTTTTTTTCTGAAAGAGGTTAGTGTTGGAGGCATCATGAGCCTGCCTACAAATCAGGTACTGGTTCTGCTTGGCTGGCTAGGAAGAGCATCACAGCCTGACAGCGAAAAGCACATTTAGCACAGCCTTCTCCAGTGGAAAGCTTTCTTCACGTGCACAGGAAAATAGGGACCTAGTTTCTTCTGAGAATGACATGGACACAAGGCTTCTCTTCACTATCTGAGCAATAATAGCATCATGTGGTTATCCTACACTTCAGCTAAAAATCTAAAATCCTAAACTAAAGTGTCCTTTCAACTTATGCTGAACACTTAAGTTCTTTACAATGTCATATACCATTAAAAACATCTTGTTTTGGTTTTCTGTACTCCTGAACAAGGACACATTGCAATGTATGTTTGGGTTTTTTTAAAATTTCACTTGCTGAAGGTTTTCAGATACACAAATGCTTGAATGTGAAATTGATGAGGATACACAGAACTGTACTACTAACAAGTTGGTTTATTTCCTGAGTTATCAAATGTCATAGCAGATAATTCTAAGTTGTGCACAGCCTTACAAATGAAACCTTGTAGCATTGGGTCATTTCTTACGGTCCCCCTGATAGTAAAATGCCAAAATAACAATGTAATGGACTTGATTACACAGGTCTCATTTGGAGAGACAAATTGGAGATACACAAACATCCATAAGCTGAGAAGATGGTATTGTTTTACTGCTTTTAGAGACCATCAGAATACATCCCTGCTTTACTGAGGGTAAAAAAAAGGGAGAGGTTGAGGTTAAATATCTGCAATATCAGATTGTTTTGATTATTTGTGGTATGGCCCTTATTTCTTTTCTCTCTTGGTACTTTCAGCTTGTCTTTTTGAAACAATTGTTTATTTTTGAGATTCGAAGACAAAACAAAATCTATAGTGCACTCCTTTGCAGGTATGTAATCTGTTTTAATTCAAATTCCGTAAACATATTGGTTCGACCAGTAGGATAATCCACAGGGAAAATCACATCACACATAGCATAATAAGAACAATATGTTAGTTTTTTTTCAAAAAACAATCTCGAAACAACAGCTTCATTTTTGTACCATAGTAATATCAGTGAACAGCAGCTGAACAAATGACAAATTAAAACCAAAAAGAAAACAACCCCAAACTTATAAATATTCTTATTGGTTGAAAAACTAGCAAGTTACACAAAAGAGAAACTTCCAAAAGCTCAATTTAAAATGCAATATTAGAACTCTTTAAATATTTTATGAGTCTGGCAGGTTGGGACTCAATATTTGCTGTTTGGATTATGTAAATAGACTTTCCAGTGTAAACAAACCATTGTTTATTGCTGCTTAGTTTCAATATTTCCCATAGATTTGTCCTTTCCTTTGGAATTTTAAAAAATTCTTTTGAATAAACTCCATCAATCGTAATTTGGAAATTTTATGTTGAACAGTTACTGTGCTATTTCAAGCTGTACACTTGCTGAAATAGTTAAGAGGGAGGAAAAAAGAATCAATGAAGCAAATGACACAACCATGGATAGAAACCAGCTCAGCATACCATCTAAACTGTAAAATAGTTCCGTGGGTTTTTTAAGGTCTTAGAAACTTTGCTGAAAGGAAATAAATGTAGTAAAATATACTGTCATTAAAAAACTGAGTTTTGAATACCTTGAAGGGTATTCTAGGGTAACTACCATCTATGTGACTTGAAAATGAATATATGAGATTAAAGAAAAGTAAAACCTTTTCCATAATAATAAAAATAATCTTTTTCATTGGGTCAAAAAGGGAAATGTTTAAATTTAATGTTCAAAGGAATATTCAATGATCAATAGTACAACTAAGTCTTTCAAAGATGTAAACTCACATCTCTTTGAAAAAGACTTCTGAATGTAGGAAAGGCAGTCACCAGAGTTTGAATCAACAGGACGAAAAGAAACTCACAGTCTACGAAAGAAGGTGAAAGTTAGAACCTGTTATTTTCTTTATTCATTTCAGACACATTCCTTAACCTTAAAGAACTTCTCTGACTGTAATATGTTCATGATACTGCTCCTTCTGCTCTCCCCTGGCTGTGTGTCTTGGGGCAAAACAGTGATTCAGTGAGGAAACAGGCTGTTCTAAGGGCTGGACCCACCAAGGAACACAAGAAGCTGGACATGCCACCCTTTGGCAGGTCATAACCTTCTTTATGATCTCCACTTGACCTAAATTCCCACCCACCTTCTCTGTTAGGCACCTAAATGTTTTGGAGAATGCTCAGAAATATCTTGTTCTAACTATACTGTGCAACTTAACCACCTGCCTCCTCTCCAGGTCTTATCCCAGGACTAGGGGACAGGAGGAGAGGACCAAGGAAACACAGCAGGCTGAGCAGTACAGCTGCCACCAGCATTTGCTAGCTTACTCCTGAGAGTTCCAAATAAGAAACCTTACTTCAGAAAAATGAAAGATTTAATATTCAGAGGATTGTTCAGATGATTGATCTCACTACTGGTTTCATTTCTAGCGGTGGTTTTTTTTGTTTCATTTTGTTTTGTTTGCTTATTTGTTTGTGTGTTTTTTTGTGTTTTGTTTTTTAAGGATGATTATTATTATTTTTGTAATCATAAAGATATCAGGGCACCAGGACTCTGGTATAGGTAGCCTTTGAGTAATAGTATGTATTGTATAGGTGGCTGTGAGCCACAGTAAAATATATGTATTGTATAAGATTGTATAAGTGGCCTTGCCCCATAAGTCCCGGTTGTTCTAAATGGGCTGCAGCTGTGATGTCCTTAATTGGGTGGCAGCTGTGGCTAATGAAGATAAAAGGGGGTGGGTTGGCCGATCAGGGAGAGCCTTGGAGGAGCCCTGATGAAGAAGCAGAAACAACACCCCAGTGAAGAACTGCCTGTGAGAAAACCACCCAGAAGATATGAGACTAGAAATATGACAAAAACTCTGATGACAACAATTGCTGACCCTGACATGATTAGGATTACCAGATAAAACAGCCAAGAGCTGTGGCAGCCTGAGAGCTGTGGAAGGTTAAGACAGCTGAGAGCTGTGAAGAAACATGGCCTTTGAGTCAAGGAGCTGTGGGGAGACGTGGCCTTTGAGTCATTGTAAAAGATATGTATTAAGTGTATAATTGTTAATCTGGTTAAAAGAAAAGGGGGAAATATAGGTAGCTTTGAGTAATAGTACGTATTGTATAGGTGGCCTGTGAGCCACAGTAAAATATATGTATTGTATAAGTGGCCTTGCCCCGATAAGCCCTGGTTGCTCTTGATGGGCTGCAGCTGTGATGTCCTTAATTGGGTGGCAGCTGTGGCTAATGAAGATAACTGGGATAAAAGGGGGTGGGCTGGCTGGTCAGGGAGGGCCTTGGAGGAGCCCTGATGAAGAAGCAGGAACAACACTCCTGTGAAGAGCTGCTTGGGAGAAAACCACCCAGAAGGTATGAGACTCTAGAAATGTGACAACAACTATGATGAAAACACTCTGGTTTTTCAAATTTATTTTTAAATCTTATGTGCATCATGCTCCTTTAAATATGCTCTGTTATGGAGCTCTGTGAAAGCCCAAATCAATGGTATTTATTTACAGAAGCTGAAACTCTGCCTCAGTGAGTACTCCCTAGTGCAATTTCCTTCAAAGCTGAGATGCTCAATAGAAGTTAATCCTCTGAACAGCTTTGTAAGTCTGACACTAAAGGTTATTTCCAAAACCAGCCTGTCTGTCTACAAGATAGGTGCTAAAATGTTCTTTTAGGCTGCAGACCCCAGGAGTAGAAGCTGTTTGCCAAGCTCTCAGACTGTATTGTTCAAGGTGTAAGTAAGACAACATAAAAGACATTTCCCAAACCTACACATTCCTGGAGAACCTTGTTGGGCTAGAGTACAAGGCACACCTTCACAGCTGTGCCTTGCTGGGGTGTGGTGTCAAGGTAGATGTGGGCTCAGGGTGAGCACTGCTCCTTTGATATCTCAGGCAAATGGTTCCACCCCCAGGCTAGAGACCCACAGCAGTCTTCCAAACATTAAACTGGACCAGGCTTTTCACTGCCACCTGAAATGCTGGCTCATCCAGCATCCTTCCTGCCAAATCACTCAGGAAATGGGAGACCCTTCCCAGTTCTCCCAGCCTGCATCAGACAAGTAAGCACGCTCTCTCCCCTGCCCTCTGAAGCTGGGCTCCTGCACAGAAACAACTCATAATTTTAGGATGAAGAAGAGCCTGCAGGACTTGGTAGGATACTCTTCTACCCAAGAGGGTCCTTGTCTCTGCTTTTGTCCATACCTTTTTTTATGTTGTTGTTCTTTTTTAATAGTAAAATGCATTGGGAGTTATGAGAAGAGGACAAGCATCTGGATAACCATGGGCTAAATGAGTGATGAGTTTGTGTACACTTCCTTTAAATTAGGGGAGTCTCAGGAACTATGATATAGCCTCAGCTGTGTGTCAGATACTACTGAGGTAGGCTGATACTATGCCTCAGGACTGACTAGTGCCACTGCTCTGACTAATTTCTTGGCCCTGGTAAGGCTTGATTCATAAAGCTGCATATTTACCTTACTATCTGTTCTATAGTCTTATATAGCCCTACACATAACTCAGGATATAATGTTTGAGCTAGAAATATCAAAGGAAATGTACAAAGCTATCTAACACACATTTCAAAAGATTATTTCCACACAATCCACATTTTTAGCCTGTATAGTTAGATAAAATAATTAATATGAATTACTAGCCATGGCTGACACGTTTCTTCTAACTTTATGCTTACTTAAAAAGACAACTTTGTAATTTTACAAAAAAAGCATCTCAGTGGTTCTAAAGGGTATTTAACACCTGTCTTAACAGTTTATTCAATTAGATTGTTACACTAAATAATTAATTTGTAGCATTAACCAATAAATTTTATAAAATTATTTAAGTGATCGATAGCTTATCATACTAAGATATAAACAAAAGCACAGTATCTTTCTCTTTTCTTCAATACTTTTCTGTTTGTGCTGATATCTATATATGTATTTGAAAAGAGGAATGTATGTTAGAAATATTTGCAAGTATTAAAATTAATCTCTTTTACTACTCCTTTTTTCCTTCTGAAATAAAAACTTCTTAAGCAGACACTTATTATTTTCTTTGAAATGTCTCTAATTTACCCAACAATGTTAGAATGGGAGGAACCTTCCTACAAAACTCTGTCAGAACATTTTGAAATTAGAAGAAAAAAGGTTGAGCACCTCTGTCTATACTTTTATGTATCATAAGGGAAGATATCACCCAGAACTCAATGAGCTGTGAAATATTCTAAATTACACTTTTGACAATACCTGGCTGCAGTGAGTTCCACAAAGCTGTGTGATAACATTGGTGGTGCATTGTGCAAAATACAGTTTTTTCTATATTGCATAATGGGTGTCAGGCAGACTGGTACTCTGTTCTTCCAGCCAGGTTAGGGAAAATGAGCCCATCGTGCTTTGTAGAGATTGCAATGTAGAGCTGTGAATCAGACAGCACACAACATTGTTTCCAGGTCCTGATGAAGGAGAAGAAGTAGTTGAATACCATGGGGAAGTGTTTTGTGCTCAACATGGCCCACTGCAGTGTGCTGAAGTGTTTGCCATTTTTTCCTAATCTTTTTAAAGATTACAGATTCTGTTTTTTTTTTGTCGATTTCTTACCACATTCTTCACTTCCTTTCATAAATTTCTCTACCTTTATATAGTGATGATTTTCAAAGAAATAAAAGATTAGCATGTATCATTCTTTGGTAAGAAGTCATAAAACTATTTTTTTTTTTCATATATTTTCTGTTTTTCCTTGCAACTGTATCAATCAGAACAATTTCAAAAAAGCAGTTCTGGACATCTCCTGCCACAGGCCATCATCTATGAAAACTCAGAAATGCGACAATTAACATCTACAAGGAAAATTTTATTTTATGTAATTTATTCTGTTTTAAGTATTTAAGAGAATAAATGTTTAACTGAAACCCTTACTTTGATTATTGGTATGGAATTGCCAAACCAGCCAATTAATTTTGTGCTATTTTCTATCCCATTCTGACTTGCTATCATACAATTTTTAAAAAGACTGAAAACAATGTGTCAGTTGATTAAAATTTAACTTCATTCATGTCAAATATTCTCACTGGAAAAAATCTACTGTAAAATATATTAATGCACTTGACAATCTCAGGATTGTAAGAGAATGCAGTAAATCTGTTGAACCTCATGAAGATTTCTGTATCAAAGCAACAAAAAACCCCAATGAAATTCATTCTTTGGGACTTTAAATGTGATGTTTAAAGATATTAACTTTTTCCTATTAGAGAACCTATTACTTTTTGAGTTTGCATTCAGTTTAAAACAAAATATTGTGTCCATTACAGCTAGCAATATTCATAACAATATGGATGTTGTCAAATGCTTTAATTATATTTAATAATACTTAAACCTCCGTAACTTTCATATGTGTTTTAATTGTGTCTGTAAAAAGCTGTTGAGCTGCAAAAGCTTGTAAAAATCCTTGCAAAGTGAAACTTCCATTTTCTTCAACAGCACAACTTTGCCAACAGATACTAATATTTAGGTTTCCAAGCACAATGGAATTTAAATAATTGCTGAATACACAGCAATTCACCCATCATCTTTTACTGTCTTTTAAGGACCTGGACAAGGAGACAAACCTCTTGTTACAACAAGGGAGTCAATACTCTTTGAGGTTTTTTTCATTCCACCATAAGCTTATCCTTGTTTTCAAAATAACTCACCTTTTTATCTAAAATAAAAAGTGAAGCGTATTTACTTATAATATCAAGAACAAACACAACACCCTTCATGTAGAACAAGATTTTATAACTGCAGAATTCATATATGCAGCCCTTTGACTTTAAAATTATGTCACTACAGTGGTGTTGCCCAGTCATTATCTTCTACTTATAAAACACAGGCAGGCATTTTGACCACTTCTCTGTGGTTAAAACTGTAAAATTCTAATATATCCTGTTGTGTAATAAGTGTGTTTGGAAAGAGTCACAAGTATTTGAATGATATATGGAAAAGTGAAATTTTCCAGTGCTATTGGATCTATTCTCATAATCAAAGAGCAGCTTTTCACACTTTTTCCACTGTTCACTCCATTCCATGTGTGGATAAAAGCCACACTTACTCCTTTGCAGTAGGTATAAAAAAGAGCCAAAACACACTGGTATTAAACACTAAAGCAGAGATTAATTTGAACTCATTGCTCCTTCCTTGTTAGTATTTTGTAAATAATTCTGTACTTCATGCTAAATTGCACAACCATTCAAGACAGTTATATTTTCTAATGGAAAACCACCCTGCAGTTTCTAGGTTACCAGATGAAAACTAGCACATGTGGCTGGTGAGCTAAGTCTGGGTAGAGGTTTATATGCTACAGGCTGATGGTATTTGACTGTTCTAGAGATCAAATATCTCAAAAAACCCTACTCCTCATAGTATTGCCTTTTAGACTGGAAAGCTGAGCAAGCACAAAGTTAATTCTTTTTCTGATAAATGTAGTACATAGATATGATTAATGATTGACCTTTTTTTCTCTTTGCCGTAAGCAGGTAAGGGTCGTCACAGATTGCCTGCACTTTAGCAACTTCTAAATAAATGGGTGCCTGAAGGCTGTATTTTGTACTTAAATTATTGCTATAGAGAGCACTTTAAAACACTTTTACCTTCAGACACTCAATTTCAACTCTTCTTCCAGCAAAGTCTTATTAACTTGGAACAAAACTTGATTATAGTTTTCTGCATCCCAACAGGATTTCTATATGTGTTGTGGAATGAAGTATTTTTACTGAAATGTCATGGTAGACTTTTGACAAAACAAAAGAGAGCAGCTATTGTTAATATCTCGACAAGCTCCTTTGGTTTGTCGATACATTTTCAAGTTTTACTTGTAACTTTTGTGGAACCAAAAAAGAAGAAAACAAACACATCAAAACCTCCCAAGGACAGAACTTGATACATGTGACCATGTGTCTGCCACAAAAAGTAATGTCTGAATATTTACTCAGTAAAACAGCAAAGTCCCTGCTACAAGAGATTCTCCTTTTTCTTTTACACGGGCAGATTAAATTGTTTCAAAGGAGTATACTCACAGACAGTTTAAACTATAAATAATGACATGTGGCTGTTTAAAAAATGGGACTATTCAAGTTCCTTAGCACCATTTGATGATTTATTAGCAGTCTCTTTCAATTTCACCTTTTCTGCACCAAGTGACTTCAAAATCAAAAGTACCAGCATGCATCAATCTGTAATATTCACAGTAAAGAAATATTAGTAACTATATTTAGTAATGCCATGTTTTATTGGTTCATAGAGGTGAATATATTGTTATCAAAGGGTGATTTCAAAAAAATGTAAATCACGGTTACAATTATATTTTCATATCACATCCTCTGAAACAGAAATAAAAGCAGAAGCTTTATTTTATTTCTTTTATTTTATCATGTACTAATGCTGTTCCATTTGTACCAGCTGTACCTGGTTACCACTGAAGACATTTTGTTGCACTCCATCCCTTCACAGCTCATTAGCTGAAAACAGAGAGCAACTCTCGGGTCAGGAGTAGTCTGTGCGCCTTGCGCAGGAGGAAAGCCGAGACTGGAACGGGGACCCATGGGGTCCCTGGGTCTATTTAAAGGCCACTGTAGTCTCTAGGCAGGCAGCTCTACCATGTGTTCCAAAAGAGTTTTCCTTCTGGTGGAAGCACTAGGAGCTGTACAAAGTAGTCTCAGTGGCCATCACTTAGGTTATCAACAGGCATGTGCCAGGAATTAAAGCAACTCCATGAAAACAGAATTTTCTGGCACACTGCTGTGACAGTGTCTGCCTGGTTCTCATGGAGCTTTTCTGAGGAACATTTGTGGAAGCTGTGTGAATACATCAGTGTTACAGTGATATCATCTGCTGTTCTGGAGTGGCACTAATGGCAGCATCCACTGGCTCCTGAATACTTTTGTGCTTCAGGTTACCAGTTGTCTTAGACTGTGTTACAGTACATTCTAAAGTTGCATCCTCATTTTCAAATTCTAATGTGCTTATGTTTGGTCACTACAAGAAATAGGTCCCCAACAGGTCAGATTTGCTATAGATTGGTTGTGTTCTGCAGCTTTGTTCAATTTCCTGTGTATTGTACGAGACCTCACAGGTATTTTATAAATGTATGAGTTGAGAGGATAGTTGCGTTATGCAATGAAAGCAAAATATTTAGTAAAACTGTTATATATGGCCATATATAATGAAAGCAAAATATTTAGTAAAACTGTTATATATGGCCATATATATAGTCAAAACTGCTATAATGCCCTCTTCCCTCTTTTTTTTTTGGTGTGTTTTCTTTGAAAATAGCATCTACATTTTCATTAACTTAATACTCAGGTACCTCTAGGAAGACAAAGTCACAGAGAGCAACTGCTCCCCAGGAAACAAAAAGAAAACATTGTATAGATCTTATGCTTTTTATAGAAATACTAGTTGAAGTACTTCTTCTAGTTGAAGTACTAGGTTGAGGATTTAGATAGGTTATTAAAGTACATGGACACTAGAACTATAAAGCATATTTTCCTGTTTTGCCTCTTCCCCACTTTTGGGCTATGCAGGATATGTAATTATTAAATGACTAGTATTTAAGTCACAGAGGAAGAAAGTTACTTGGACACAGCATTGAAAACTGTAGAACATATTGAAAACTTAAATTTAAGGAGTTTCAAAGAAAATATATTTACTTTTAGGGCAAGTGCAAGAATCCCAAATGAATAAAAATAACTGACCATTTCCCCAAAAGGCAAGTATTTGGCAAAACTGCACTGAGTAACAGAATTACATCATCATCATTTTGTATCAAATTTCACCTTTAAAGTTTGCAAATTGGAAATTTTCCTTAAGCAAAATGTCAACTGAATCTTTTTCTTAAATGGAAGTGTGAATGGAGCTTCCTTGATGGGTACAGCTCTGAGAGCACCCTAGGTACAGTGCCCTGACAGCGTGGGAGAGCAGTTTTTCATTTTAGCTCATCAAAATACTCTCTGCAGGGAGCCATTCTATTCCTGAGTATGGCAGCACTGTGAGAAGGAAAAGAGGTAGTGAATGAGACAAGGAAAAACAGAAGAAATAAATAAAGATGATTGTGGTGGGGTAGAACTGTTTCATTCAGGTGGATCGCAAAGCTTTTTTATTCAGCAGCCGTTCACTGAAAGCTGTAATTCTGCAAGGTCTCTTAGCCAGGAAAATGGTTGGAGAAAAGCTGACCATACTGTATCAGTAAATGTTTAATCAAAAGCAGAAGTTTCTTCCATACCTTTAAATACATATATATATAATGTGCATATATAAAACAACCCAACAGCACTTTTCCCGTTAAATTATAGTACATAAAACCGATTGTTTCATTGGAAAAGAGTCTATGTGTCTCCTCCTTGATACATTTCCTCAACCTGTCCTGAGAAACAACCAATGAACTGAATCCCTCTGGTAATCATGGCAATAGTTTCACACTGGGAACAGAACACAAGGCTCCTCAGATCATACAAGAGGGCAAGTTTTTCTCCTCACAATTTCAAACATTTCAGGGCATCACAAGAAGTACATAAATATTTGATAACAGTTACAAAAATCTAAATGTTCAGGATAGATAAAATTCATTCCCCACCTACAGGTATGCCTTCCAACTTATTCCCTCATTACTGATTACAAACATTAGCTACTACAGTTCATTTTTTAAAGACGTCTTCCAAAGACAGAAAATCTCCATTGAGAGGTACTCATCCTCCTTTTGAGAGTAAACAGATGCTTGACACATGATCATACAAGATACAATGTGCATCTAGAACAGAAATCTGAGAAGGAAACACAGAAAATCAAAGTAACGCTGACCAGAAAGACAAGACCAGAGCTCAGCTCTACCATGTCTGGCCCAGCCATGGCACGGGCAGTTGCCAGCGGGGCAAGTGGCCCACTTTTTTTTGTTTGAAGAACAGTTTTCCCGCTTTTTAAAGTTAGGCTTGCGGGGATGGCTACCTAAATAATTTGCGAACAAGAAGACTTTGCAGCAGTTCTGAGGACTAGACTATGCTGCTCATAGGGATGTTCACAGCTCTTAGGGGCATGGTGAAAATTGCACGTGTAAGGGATGAATTTGTGCCCCAGGAATTTAAGATTAGAGCTGGACCAGGCAATAACCTTACCTTGATGCACCAAACCCTATTCCTAGCAAAACATATCAGCCTGCTGCTCCAGTATTTGTTGGTGCCTGGCTCAAAAAACACCCTACCCTCTAGGGCAGTGGGTGAACCTGCTCGGATCTGGAGGCGACCCTCACAGCACTGATGCCACATCTTGAGTAGGTGACATTTCAGTGCGTCCAGTGGGAATTCTAGGCTGTGGCAAGGACCTACAGAGGTTGTGGGTGAAGACAGGCTGTCCTGCTGGTGGGGGCGGGAAGGAAGGCCCCCAGTGTCAAACGCGCCATTGCAATGGAGCCCCAGAAGGGACCTTCTCCGGTCATGCAGAAACCTTCACACCAACCAACACAGTTTCATTTGGTTCCACCACTTTCTTACAACACAGACGTGTCCCCCTTCCTCCCTCCCCCCAACCCCCCAACCCCCTCCTTTCTGAACATATCGACAAAAGGAACGGCAAAATAAATAAATAAAGACTTAGCCTCTGCTTCGGGGAAGCTGCCTCTCCAGGTTCCCGCATCGGCGGCGCCCCGGCTGGAGCTGGTTGGCATCAGTTTTCACGGCAAATGGTGGGTGCAGAGGGGGCCAGCGGCTCCCCGGTCCTGGCGGGAGGCTCCAGGCTCAGCTGTCCATGTCCAGCCCCCGGCTGTCATTGCACCAGCCCTGAGCCGTAGCTGAAGGTGTAGCTGCTGGCCAGCGACAGCGGCTGCTGGCGCTCCTCGCCCTGCTCCGACTGGTAGCTGGGAAATGTCTGTGCCCGGGACACCTTCGCTGAGCCGAGGTTGTGACCTGGAGCAGGGAGAGACATGAACACACAGGATGTAAGTGGGCTTTGATGATTTTCACCACGGACACAGACTCCAGTAGATTAGCTTCCAACTGTCCCACAGCGCCAGGGTGCCCGGAGAGCAGAGTTGCTTCATTGGGCCCTTCTGGGGCTGCAGAAGAAGGTATTCCCTGTGGCTAAGGGCACAAGTGGCAGACAGATTCCCAGCCAAGGCAAAAGGCCCCAGACTCAACTCAGATATAATTTAGGGTCAGAATTACTTCTCAAAATTTCAGTGTCGTATCTGTGCATTTTCTACTTAATAAGTCTTAGTGATGTCGGTTAGGGCTCACAAATAACTAGTGCACATCTTTTTTACCTGAAACGCTTCCCATGAAGGTAATGCCAGGGGTTTCAAAGGGATTAGTTCCACAAATCCCACTTCATTTACTTACTGTCCTTTGAACATGATACCAGTTTGTCACGTAAGCACAGCACCACTGTAATTCCAAAAGGAACTGGCATATGGTGCCAGGATGTGC
Source organism: Setophaga petechia (assembly GCA_024362935.1). Lineage (NCBI taxonomy): Eukaryota > Metazoa > Chordata > Aves > Passeriformes > Parulidae > Setophaga > Setophaga petechia. Next base: position 35,251,811 of record JANCRA010000008.1, read on the forward strand.
TCTTTTCTAGATTGCCTTGTGGATCTCATATAACCATTGCTTTAATCAGCAAGATGGGAAACCACATGTGAAAAGCCAGTGATGAAACTCAGGTAACCCTGATGAGCCAATTCTGTAACCTGATAATTTTCTTAACTTATATTTCCTTTCGAAATTGTAATTTAATAAGTAACAAAAACAAAACTTCCAAAATGCATATCTTCATGCTTTTGGAAATGTATATTGAAACTTGGATTTAAAATGGTTTTGCATAATGCTTTAAATAATATCTTAATACACTTATTTCCTATAAGAATGCAAAATCATATTTTTATGCCAACCACAGAGATATTAAAGAGTATCTGCAGTGGAATAGACTCAAATACTAAAGAATTCAGCTCATGCTGACATATTTCAGAACAGTTAGCAGCTGGCTCAGTAGTGCTGAAACCAAGGATGATGTTCACTGGTCTTGGGAAAACATTTCTTCACTTGCATTTGGAAAAGTTTGACCATAACATGTTACTGACTTCCTCATGAAAAAAGCTCCATGGCTCCCCCTGAACATGATACTATCAGACCAGTGCTGGGACCAAAAGAGAAAAAAAATCCAACTAAATGCAAAATAGAATAGAAGGTACACCTTAGTGACACTGAAGAAAGTAAAACCAGAATCTGAATTCTCAGTGGTATGTTAATGATCATAAAATCAGTTTCAAAGCACAAGCAAGCAGGATGAATTTTTTTATGTGTATTTTTACTCTTTATTCATGGGGTTAAATTGACATTGGCTACCAAAACTTGACTGAGATGAAAAGTTTAAATGTTTTCTGCTTCAAGAAGCTTTTGCATCAAACTGAACTAAAGCTTATGGTGACTGTGAGCTCTGAGCTACACAGTAGCTGATAATGTTTGTGAATAGTCTTAAAGGTTTTATTGCTTTAACCAACATTCAATGATGATATTATATAAGGTCTTTATTAGGTTTTTTTTACTTTTATTTGGGATTACATCACAATTACTGGCACTCTATTTCTTAATCTAATGCAAACCTAACCATGAGAAGATGCATGATTCTAGATTTTAACTTTTTGTTGCAAATCTGCTGCATTTCCTTCTCAGGATGTAAGATTTTGCTTTCCCTCTACCCAGAATCAGAATTATATGTCTTTAAATGCCATAAGGAGCTGCTAAACCAGGCACATGATTTCCATGTAAAATTTTTCTCTTTCCTACTAATAAAGAAAAATAAAGTATGTCAAGGTATAACTTTCCTTCATGTTCTTAATATATTTTATCCCAAGAGTATAAAACAATCCCTGTGACATCGAGCACTTTGTAAAGAGACTTACTAACCACAGAGTTCCCTAAACTCAGACCTATTTGTGTCATCTGCTGTATCTTGTATAATTAATATTAAATCCACTTTTGTAGAATAGTGTAGCTTTAATACAGTGATGAAGAGTGCCCCAAATGCACTAATTTCAGTTAACGAATTAAGCAGTGTCTTAGAATGTAGAAGATGAATTTGAATCTATGAGAGTTAAAAAGGAAATTAAATTCAGGTCTTTCATTTCTAACAGCCAACACATCCCTTGCTGCTCTTTAAAGGAAAATTTGTAGATGCTAAATGTCACTACAGGGCCAGATTTTGCCATTCTGTAGCCAAAGATTTTAAGGAGGAGAATTCTTCTCTCCTAACTGCTAGGATTTGTTGTGAAATAGAAGAGAGACAGACAGGTTGAAAAGATTAAGGTACACTTAGCAGAGGCAAGAGGTCTAAGATGTCTGGTTGAGGTTCAAGCTGAGCACTATGATAGCAATCTATGAAAATACTAACAAAAAGACTAGAGGGCATTGGTTCAAATGAAATGGGAGAGCTGTGGGTAATAGAAAAGTTATGAGTTTGGAAAGAATGGATCTAGGCAATATATTTACTTTCAACTTATATTAAAAAAAACCAAGCAACTCAATTAGCTATGTTAATATACTTCAATAAATGAATAAGAAAATGATGGTGGCAAAACAAAAAAAACAGTCAAAAGGTTCCAAGTTAACATAAGACTATTAAGTAGTAAATTTCCAAAATTTAGGGCACTTTTCAGCTTTTTTGTTAAAATTCAGCATTCACATACCTGAAATTCTATATTGTAATAGACCCTTTTATTTTCATTCCCAAATATTATTTTAAGATTCATACAGCTGATCAGTCTTACAGAGCCCTAGGTACTGCAGTGTATCCAAAGTTACACTTTATGTCAGCAGTCAGGATTTTGACACTAAAGATACAGGTAAAGTTTTTGCAGTGAAGGATTAAAGTTCCACAGCTTTCTAAGTTTCCTGTTTCAGTCACATTTTGGCCTTAAAAGGTTAAGACAGAAGAAGAATAAGAATACTGTTTGTGAATATTGCAGCTCTTTGGTACCACAGCTGCTTTTAAGAACACAAAACTAACTCTTCCCTACAATTCTTCTCACGTCAGCACAAGATGAAATTGATTCACACAGATTTCATGACCTGAAGACAACACTGGAGCTGGGGGAGGTCTTTTCCCCATGGCTTACAGAGGAAAAGTTGCTTTTTTTCTGTTCCAGGACAGGACCTTGGAAACATAAGTATTATTCAGCCTGCTTCATCCTTTATTCAAATTTACTCTCAGGATTATAGAATGCAATGAAGCTGCAGTCCAAAGCAATTAGGTATGAATGATCCATCAAGAAAATTTAATGTAACCCAGTAAATTACATTAAATTAGATTTTTCCTGATCTTAATTATGTTGGAAGCAGAGGAAGTATACACAAGGATCTTATTTCATGGCATGGTGCTTATTTATAACAATTCTTTAGAGGAAAAACCCAATGGTTTCCTAGTAACAACAGTGACTGATGTACATATAAGTAGATCGATCACAACTTCTGAGAAAAAACTTGCAGTACTAAGCTAAATGAAAAGGAAAAAAAAAAGAAGAGATCCAGGGATAAGGTTTAAAAGCTCCTTTACTGCTGCTTATTGGGAGATGTTTCTGTTTTAGATTCAGAATTCAAATTCTTAACCAGAAGGCAGGTGCCAACCATTTTTCTTTTCTTAATGAAATAAAGGTCACTCTTTTCTTTTCAAATACAAGAATTCAAGGGATTGTCATCTGATGTTCATTGGTTAGAGCACTAATCTCTGATGTACAAGTCCTGTGTTAAAATTCCCCTCTGTCTGTGGGTAAGGTTCAACATTACACTTTCTGTGGAAAATCAGCTGAAAATGTTCCCTTTCTGCTCTGTACTGACACTGCTGCTCACTGTCCCTCAGTCGAGCCATTGAGACTGCAAAGCTGCTTTGTAGACAGAAGCACTTTGGTCATCTGGTTTGCAAGAGCCCTACAAATCTCTGTACTGGCAAAGCTGAGGAGCAGCAACAAGCAGCCAAGGGGAAGAGGTGGCAGGTTTTTTCTCAGGCTGTTTTCCCTGCCAGATGGTTTGTTTGGCAAATGATGACCCGTGAGCAATGTGCCACCACTGCCACCAGACTGCTCACAGCTCTGGTGCAGGAGCACTTTAGAAACCCCGTGACTATGCTTTTCCCATCCAAGATCTAATATAAGTTTATGTTTCTGCAGTACAGTGATTAAAAATTAATAGAACCAGAGGCTCCTCTGTTTCAGCTTCTGTTGCAGGCCTTTAATTACTTTATATGAGATAGCCATTAGGTAGAAATAAAGACATTTGCAGCTGCACAGCAAGCTTTCATCTGGGATTTCTTAACCTCTGAACAGATGACTTTACAAAGAAAAGGGTGTACTTCTAATGCATTCCTTTTTTTCTGGGTAAGAATAATAAATTTATTTTTGAAAATAAAATTCTGTATTTCCATTTCCAAGATTATGATCACAAAATTATAGTCATTAAATTAAAGCAAATTGGATATCTTTATTAGTACTGTGCTTTATATTTGGGAGTCTCTGAGACTTTACGATTCCAAGAGTTCTGCAATTGCTATAGATGTTTCTATAAATGCTACAGAAAAACTTGTTCTCAAAAGAAATTTCTTTGAACCAATCAGTGCAAGTTAACAATAAATAAAGTGAATCAATTGCTCCATTGTAAAGCAGTTGTTTCTTTTTAGAAATATTAATTGGAAAATTCTATTGTTCATAATAAACAGAACAGTCTGGGAAGCAGGGAAACAGAGACAGATGAGATTTTATCATTGCAAAACAGGATGGTGCAAGAAGGTGGAAAAAACCCAATTAGCTAACAGATGTTTCAAGAATGAAACGTTAGTAAGAGGGAGTTAGCTCTGTGTTGTTTTCTCACACAATTCTCACTGGACTAAACGCAACTCTTGAGCCAGAAAAGTCCCCAAAACTAGTACCAGTCTTTAATCTAGATGTGCATTCTCCAAGGACTTTCCCAACAGCAGTGAAAGCTCCTATTTATACCAGAGGAGGTCCAGAGATTGTACTGAGGATGTCGTTTGAATGGGGAAGCTTGTCTCAAAGTGCTTCAACCTCTGATATTCTTTGCAGCATTTTTGTTAGGACACAGGACAGAGTGGGGAAGGCACTGCAGCTATGCACTGAAATCCCAATAGGGAAAATTAAACTCTGACTGAAAAGAACTAAATTTTTATGCTGCTTACTTCAGATGGGAGCTTTTATCCTCTAAGAGCTTTTGTTGCAAAGAAAGAGGCTTCATATTTTATTCTGGATAAAGAAAAAAAAAATCTCCAAAAACCCCCCCTACTTCGGTCTCAAATCAGTTAAGTGGCTATTATTGCATCAAAAAGGATACTTTCATTTAAGGCAGAAAATAAATGATTGCTGCTATCCTATTTATAAATTGATACTGGTTAAAATTCTGCCAAGTCTCTGTATTGAATATACAGTGTCTTCTATTGAGCTACTGATGACAAAGCAGCTTTTCCTTTTTTGCTGTTAGATGATTGGAATAACTAAAGCAAAGTTTCATAGCAGGACAAACTGCTACAAAGCAAAACATTTATTTTGCAGTAATGATGCAGTTGCATTGGAAGGGCATTAATTGGTACAGCAATTATTATGCTGTCACTCACAAAAAGATGCAATGGAAGGCAGCAGATGGAAACTGAAAAACAGCATAAACTACATTACAGCGTATTGATTTCCATATACTTATTGAAAGTGAAACTGTGGGCCTGTTTCAGTTCCAAAAAAAAAAAAAACAAATTTTCCTTTGAATTTAACTGCAGTTGGAATAAAAACTCCAGGGAACACAGCTGGGCTCCAACTTGCATGTATTCTAAAATAATTTTGGATTTAATTCCATCAGATACATATATCTTTCTGAAGGGAGAAAGAATATCAAAAACCTAATTTTTGGGACATATTTTTAAAAAAATGATTTAGTTTGTTTATTATAAATACTTTTGAAGAAAACTAATTTAAATTGAGAATAAAATATATGAAAATATATTTTAGGAAATATATGAAGAGAATGAATGATAAACTCTTACCCTCCCCCCTTTCAAAATATTTATTTTCCATTCTTAATTGAAAAATAGTTTCATTTTCCTCAGAATTTGAAATAAAAATAGTAACTTTTAAACTGTACAGCATCAAGATTAGTAAGTACCTGAGTAGATAGATATTTGTTACACAGCCATATCACTTTCTGGAATTGGAAGACTATTATTTAACTTAAAAGTCTTTGGTTGTCATCAAGTCCTCCTCTAGAAAAGAAGGAGATTTACTGATGCATGCAGAAGAGACTGCAGGATTGCCAGTTTAAGACCAGTACATTTACAATATGCTGATTTTCAACATTCCAATTTTGACACAAAAATGCTGGAGTTTCGTGAAGACCATGTCTACATGTCAATATTTTGAAACACAGAAAAATTGTTTCAATACCTACAATGTGAATTGCTTTTAAATATTATGCACAGGAAAAACAAGCATTATTTCATCTGTATCCCTACCTAAAATAGCAGCCATTTAAAAGCAATATCTTGAAAGGTGTAATTAAAGCCAGCATATTGACTGAAGGCCAGGTTGGTTTAATTGCTGCTGTGTTTTTCTGGGAAGTGTTTTTAAATACCTGCTGTCCTGCTGCACTTAACCTGGGAATCACCTACTTAGACTATTACAAGTTGGTGTAGCTCCTGTGGTAGAAATATTAGAACATCAATCACATCTTTCTCAAGAATGAGTAGGTTTATCTACTTTAAGTTGGCTTCCATTGAGATTTTTTTCCCTAATAATGCATTTAGGTGTGTTTATAAAGGGAGGAGACATATTTAAATCCCTACTACCTAACATCTCCACCCAGGGCAGGGAAAAGAAAATTATTTACACATCTCACATTACACAATAGTCTTTTCCATTTTTGCTCATGTTTCTGCTACCAAAATCTGACACATATTTGGAAAAATGGATCTATTTTACATATGACATCTCTTTGACTGGTGCTCTTCTATTTATTATCTGTAACTGTAGGCCTGTGTGCCTGAACTTCAAGGAGATTAAGTAAAAGAAATTGGAGCAGCAATTTTTGTAGTTTTGTGCTCTGAGCCAATGTGCAGGTAAGCATAATAAGCTTGTAGTTAGCTTTCTTATACTGTCTTCCTTATAAAGACCACACCAGTCCTTGCAGAGATTAATTCATTTTGTCTTTGCAGCTTTTTGCACTTGTGCTAATGTTGGAGTACTAAACCAGCCCTCTCTCACCCTCTGTCCTGAGTCCAGCTCTTTAACTATGCCAACACAGTCAAAAATGGTTCAATCATGTTCCCACTTGACACAAAATTAGGCTAAGGTCCAAATTTGCTACAAAACAAACATAATTTTCCAGCTGAAGACTCTCAAAAAGAAGGATTTCTTAGCTTGGTTTCATGGATTCCATAGAAGAGAAACTTTCTGCAGTGATAATTTGAACTTTTAGTTTATTGATTTAAAAGTATTTTTCAGGGAACCCTGATAGCCTGGCATTAAGCAGCCTCATCTTGCAACCCAAACCATTCTGTAATACAATGAACTACTTTATCCTCAGTCATTTTACTTCCAAGAGAAGAAAATCCCCTATTAAAAAAAAAAATCAGTTAAAGAAAGTATTGAGCTGGTCTTCCTGACTTGCACTAAGTTAGGAGAGTTGCAGGTTTCTCTGAACTATTACACAGATGATCCAAAATTTGTGTGTATGATGAAGTTACTGTGGTCAAGGATTTTGTTTTGTACTGAAAGATACAGGCATCACGACCTTGAGGAAAAGCTTTTGAGAGGAAATGTGGGCAGTTTAGCACTAAAATGTATCAAAAAGCCAGCAAGTTAATTAACAGCAAATAAAATCTTGAATGAGTGCCCTAACAAAGCTACCTGAAAAGGCTGAGTACTTTGTCCAGGGTGGCCTAATTCATTCTTTAAACCACAGGCTCAGTCAACCAGAAACTAACATAAAACCTAATATAAAACATCTCCACATAAGCTGTAAAATCAAGGTTCATAATGAGAATACTAGCTGTTTCTGAACTTGTGCCTGTGCCAAGTAAATTTATTTCATTCACTACAAAAGTAAACAAAGACTAAGCATTTTTATGCATAATGTATATAGTTTCACCCTCCTATTCAAGCTCAAAACTCAATGAACTTTTTAAACAGAAACTTCACAAAGCAGACTTCACTAATACATACATAATGTAGGTATTACCTGGGTATGTTGGTAAGGAAAAAAAAAGGAGAGGAGAAATTTCTGCAAGTGACAATTTCCTTCACTCCAAGGAACATTTGAATGAGATCCAATTGCAAAATGCAAGAAATAACAAGAAAAGAATGCTCTGATCCTAAGTGCACATGGGAAAGGCTAAAGTAGGGGGAATAGACAACAGCTAGGGAAAACTCCAGCAAGAAAATTGATTATTTTGTATCATGGAGACATAACAAACCAACAAAAGCAAATACTCTGAAAAATTAACCTACTCCTGGAATAATTGAAAAGCAGGAAGAATATAAAGCTAGTGAAAAAACCAAATATGAAGGATAGATAAAATTGTGTGGATTCAGTTACTTAAATAATTTTCTGCAGTGTCTAAGTAAGTAGAGCTCCACACTTGGCTATCTGCTTTTGACTCCTGGGTAGAGCATGAAGTCATTATGAATGCCAACTGATGGTAGATGTCTGGGCAGAAATTTTATAATTTTATTTTACATCTTTGCAAAGTACATGTACCAGAATAATTTACAGTTGGTAGCTATGTATGTAGTGTCATCATCCTGGTTTACCAGTTTGTAAGCTCAGTGTTCACTTTTCCTTTCCTCAAAATGCTGTGTTTTTATTACAGCCAAACTAAATGCCCCTTCAAAAGAGAGATTTTATCAGATAGATTGTTAAAAAAATCAATGCCTAAATTTATCACTGATCTAACAGAAAGCATCTTACTGAAAAATTCAACGTAAAAATGTAAATTTATACATTGCATATCACTTTGATGATAGGAATATGTCACTGTTAAATATTTATTGCATTTCAAATCATGTTGACATTTCCCCTTGGATACACTATTCCAGAAAACTCTATACAGGCCTGATGAAATTCAACTGATACTATAGAGATGGGGTGAAACAGTGAAATTCTAATTTAATATTAGAAAAACTAAAGCAAATGAAGGAAAAAATTACTTGCATCCATAAAAAGTGTGTAGTGTGGAGACAGTATACTGCCTTTGAAAAGGGGGTACTATTGCAGGTACTATTGATTGATCAATACTGTTTAATCTTGTGGCTGTTACAATTCTGCTGATCTTTATATTGACCAGTATTTCCTGGCCTGGTAGTATTTTCATTATAAACACTCCATTCACAAAGATTTATCATTAGCCTATAAAAAATATTGCCATAAATGAAACTCAGCACACGAGGTCTGAGAACACAGTCAGAGAGCAAATTTGGTCTGACAGGATGAAGGGAATATGTTTTTCACCACAACTTATGTAAGTAAAATACAGCCTTGATTGTAAAAAAAAATAATTAAAAAATAGAGAAAAATTGGCAGGCAGTACATTGCTTAACACAGGGAAAATGGGGATAAAGGATTTATGCCAGTTGAAATGGGTATGTATTCTACAAACTATATTTAAAAGACAATTTTATTATGTGAGTAGAACATGAGAACTAAACACATATAAATCAAAGTCTAAGACACGCAGGTGGTACATCTGAACCCTTCCTTTTGCACTCCCTGCCAGTTTCTTTGCACACCTGAAGAGCCAGGGAAATAGGGAGATTACTGTCAGCAAAACTAACCCTTATCGAAAACAAAGACACAAAAAAAGCAAATAAAATTGCAAAACATGTTTTATGAATGTTTGGTTTCCACTGTAGAGTCAGATCTGCTCCACTTCTGGGCTGTTCAGAGAGGCAGGAAATGGATCTGAGATGTAACGGGACCATCATTTTAGCATCAGCTGGGCCTGAGATTACCTCAGCAAATGGCTGCACTGCAGATTCAGACCTGTTTGAGCCATGCCAGAGCTTCTCACTGCACAAAAGCAGCAGAATTCATCATCTGCTTTTGATCATTTCCTCTACCTCTGCTATAAAACTCAGAGTCACCCCATTATTGTGCTTCCATTGAAGGAAGTTCCCTGAGGACAAAGTGCCATTCAAACTGTAGAGAATGTTGTCCAAGAAAAGCAAAAATTCTTGGACTCTGATAAAATGCCTCTCCTTCAAGGAACTTTGTATTTATGTTGTAACACATGGAATTAGCCTTGCTTGTGTGCATTTTGCTGGGAAAAGAAAGAGGAGGGTGGTTTGTGGGAGATAAAAAGCTTGTTTCTCAGTTTGATAAAATGAGCTATTTAAACTGACTAAAGATTTTCCATTTTTTTTTCGGCCACCAATGAGAAAAATTCAGAGAAATTATCACATTAATATATGCAGGGATGAAACACAGCTTTCAGAACTTCTACCTTTCCCCTTTCACTTTTTTACCCATATATTAAAAACATTTATTAAACCATTTGTTATTCAGATTTGGGGTTTCTGTGAAATAATTTTCTATGAAATTGTCCTTAGAAGTATTCTCTAGAAGACATTAATGTTATTTCAAGCTGCAACTAGATAGTAATAGTAGATGCCATGTAAAAGTGAAATATTGTATTAGCTGATAATTAGCTCTCTGGAAATATTAAAAAGTTTCCTGAAACACTTGAAGGCAGGAAGTCATGCCTCTCCACCAATTCTAAAGGAGAAATGATTTTTATTTTTGTTAAAGTGCAATTTGAAATTATAGGCTGTCCTTAATAAGACTTGAGATAGCAGGCACAGTACACAAAAAAGACAGAAATGGATTTTATGACACTCATTTGAGGTATATTTTGAGGTGTTTGGTAGTAGCCATTGCAAGTGGTTGAACGGTTTATGAAATGGATGAAATAAAGGAAAGGTTTCTGTCTGTACTGACTGTAAAAGCACTCTGAGTTCTTTTGTTCCTTGCAGAGATTGCATATATAAAATATGTGGCAATAAGGCAGTTCACAGAGACAAAACAAATTATTTTTCTCTATAATTTATTCTCTAAAATAAAGAAGTTTATTGATTTTTAGATTATAGAAGTTTAATTGGAATAAAGTAGATGTCTAAAACATCAATGAAGCACTCAGGAAAGTTAATCCATTTTTCATGACTCTATAAATAATTTCTTCTAGCTGTAAAAGCCTTCAATTACCCACCAGGAAATCAAAAACAATGGCTCTAATTCACTGAGGGATGCAAGTGATGTTCTTTTGCTTTTTTTTTCCCTGAAAGGGAATTCACTGCGATTCAGGGTGAACAAACTGTGCCATTTTTATCACACTTGTATAACAGTAGAGGAAATGAGTGGAGGTAAATCTGGTAAGGGGTGTCAAGGAACTTGATCTGCTTGTTTCTGGAGATGGGAGGAGTCCATTTTCCTTTTTCAGACAACAGAAGAAACAACTTAAACCAATGCACTTCCTTCCACACCCATATCCCCCAACAACAAGCAAATAAACAGAATATGAAAACAAATGATAATAGTAAAAAGCACAGAAAATACCACCCACGTGCCTTCCCTGGAAGATTATTATTAAAATTGTAAATATTCTGTCCTGTGTTTTGCTTTTTCCATTTTAGCTGAGGATGGTTTTTTGTTAGCATTCCTTATGTGGCCTCTCAAATCTCAGAAGCTGTTTGAGCAGCTCAACAGCAGTCCCTTCAAAAGATTTCCTTAACTCCAGCTGCTGGGAAAAGAGTCCTGACAAACCCACTGGAATGATCTGCTGAAGCAGGAAGGGGTAGAGAACTACCACCTCTAAAATGACATTCATCCTGTCCTCTCCCACTGCCTGTTAGTTAAGTGTTACTAAAGCAAGGCAGGAAATGACAAAAAAGTGTGCCCACAGCACAAGACAATAAGCAGCAATCATATCAGAACATGGCATGTACAAAGCAATTACACTTCCTACAGACATTTGGAGAAGAGAGTGTGACATCAAAGCAAGGCACTTCACTGATGGCAATTTTGCCATTGGCTTTACCTGGAAAGAACTGTAACACAGATTTTAAATTCATTTAAATTAATTATGAATATCTGCAGTTGTAGCACACAGGTAAGAGATGCTGAGGTGAACAAAGATGAATTAATCTCTCAGAAGGCTTGAATGTTACAGATATTGGTGGCTGGTAGCAGTTTAGCTAACAGCAAGATGGATAGCATGGAGCCATCAGCAGTAGAAAGGAAAGAAAAGTAATATAGAGGATCCACTTCACAGTTCCTGAATGAAATCTCTGGATTTTTTTACATGTGGCTAGACCATCCAGTGCTCCAGTCATTGTCAACTATTGGTGGTCACACAGTGGCATGTGAAATCCAGAAACTGCAGCTCAGACACAAAAGAGATTCAAACCCGCTTCTGCCACCACAGCTTGCTGCCTTCTATGCCATTATTTTTCCTTTCAGTGCCTATTATAGCAGAGCAGCACATAATGTGGAAGCATACAGTATGAGACAGTATTCCTGAGTTATGGTACTACTTCTCCATGAGCACTGCAAAAATTATTACCTTGCATGTAAATTTTTAGGTTTACTAGTACAGCTCTAAAAGGAGGGAAGTAAATAACAGAATACAAGTAGCTTTCTGGCTGGACAAAAAAATGGGAATTTAGGGAGCTGAAAATCAGCTGTGATTTAAAAGGAAGTTAACATACGAATTCAGCAGAAATGACAACTCTGCAGGTACCATACCTGGTGAAACATGATATCATACTTTTACATTAAGGAAAAATGGCAGCTTGCAAAACTGTGTTGTATGAACTACCAGCCTTCAGGCTGTAAGAGTAAAGCCAAAATAAAATTAAACATATACATATTCTCTATTTTAAGAGTCCAATTTAAAGGGAAACAACTAATAAAACAAATTTAAAATAAACCAAGCCCAAACAAATAAAAAATAAAAACCCCAAAAAATAAAAAAAACCCAACCCCCCCTAAAAAACAATTTCATAAAGCAAATGACTTTTACCAGTTTTTCCAATTTATGTCTTTATAGCGTACTCCTCCCTGGAGCAATAATAATTAAAAATTAGAAATTGTGAGGACTTTTACTCATTACTTTTTATACAGAACAAAGCAGTAATGTGTATTCCTTAGCTGAGTCCTTAGGCTGAGGTGTGAGATAACTCTTACAGAGCAGGTATGCTATTAACAAAATATAGACAGGTATTTATTCCACAACCAGAAAAAGAACTAAAATCTTTTATGTTATAGCTCACACCAGTGATGACTGAACTATCCTGATTGTTCAGGACACTGATTCTTCATCACAAAATCACCATATTTATAGAACTTGCAGTTAAAATAATTTTCTTTATATAGTGTTGCAGCTGCAGACATGAGCACCACTAAAACACAGAAGAGGGAGCACTCTGTGATTCTTAGAGAGCTTTGTCTCTCCCATGATCTTTGCATTCTTTTAAGATTTTATATTTTCCTTCATAAGTGGGAGAATGGGATTGAGTTAGGTACTTCCACTTATGTCTCTTTGCAATGAATATTTAATGAAACACATTACTGGCTACAGAAGCCTCTAAAGCAGCTCAGAAATTGAGGTACTGCCTCAAAATGTCTGCCAGTCAGTACAACAATATCTGGTTTTATAAATGCACTTTGAAAAAACAATATGAAACAAGCATTTTTTGCCTTTTGAGAACAACCATATACTAACAAAGGAAATTTTTTGGGATGTGAAATCTGTCTGTCCATTTACCTTAGAGGATAATCCTGAACTGAATTTAAAATGAGACTGAGGAGTTATCTAAATTTTAGAAGATATTCAGACTTGCTTCTGAGGGCTGTGAACGATATGCTTTGTGCCTATAAATGTGTTTCTCAGACAATACCATGGGATTTCCATAGAAGCAATGAGCAAGGGGAAATCCAATTTTTATGTCTTTGGTAGAATGACTAAATAGCAATGACTCAGGCAAATGGACCATCATGATCCATTACAGAGCCATCCTATCCCTACTAAATTGTTACTTTAAGAGCAAAAATGAGAAAACATTAGCAGCAAGGAACACAAAATGCAGTGTTGCCTTTTGTATTGACCAGCTATTATTTGTCTTCATTTTAATTATTAATTGCCTTGAAAAAGCAGCAGAGGTGTATTAAAACATCTTGAATTTTCTCCCCCCACAAAGCAAAGAAAAAAAGAAAAGAGAAAAGAAAAGAAAAGAGAAAAGAAAAGAAAAGAAAAGAAAAGAAAAGAAAAGAAAAGAAAAGAAAAGAAAAGAAAAGAAAAGAAAAGAAAAAAGAAAAACCTCTATATGCTGTTTTATGCGACAGCACCTTTGCAAGAAGTGAGCTGGGGGAAAAGGAAGCATTACCTTAGTATTTTAACTTTGAACTGAGTAAAACAGGCAAATAGCTTTCTTTCTAAGTTTAAGAACAGTGGCACCATCTGACAGAAAGCTTTTCCTCCTTTCCTCAAAGTAGAATTCGGTTTTTGATTTACTGAGCATCACCTTTTGATCAAAGACTTTACATCTACTGTAGTCACTTCTGTGATTTCACACAAAATCCTTTCCAGTTCTTTTGATGCCCTATTTTTGCCTAACAAGAGCTTAATATGCACATGTCTTTAACTTACCAACTAGAAGCTATGAAACCAGTGAGAATAATTTCAAATTATGATCAATATGAAATCACTAAGACGGTGTGCCCCTTGCTCAATCCACCTGTGATGTAGGAGGAATAGGGCTGGGAGGATTCCAGCTTTCTAATCTTTCTGCCTGGGATGCCATGCAGAGGGTAAAGCTCTCTTTTCATTATTCTGCAGTAACAGCAATCACTGTGCTTCCTGCTTTGTGCTCGAAGGTAAAAGCACATGGATGGAGTACAGTCCTTTTCTAGTGACAAAAGGGAGCAGCTCCTCAAACAGAGCCTCTCTTATTTTCGTCCCATTAGCGTCATCTTGTAATGGCTCTAACTCCTGCCTAACTAGAAACAACTAGAAAGCAGAGTTATTGCAGTAGGACTTGTCTGCAAATTAAATGATATTAAATGTGCATTTCCAAAGAGAGGTAGACTTAGTGATTATTTTTTCAAATTATGATGGCTGATATAAAGCACTTATTCAAATTTTGTTTCCTGTGTCTCTCTAAATTCTGCTATTTAATTTATTGTTTTCTCTATATGCAACATTTAATATTATATATTCGCTTAGGAAGGTTGGTTTTCTTTTTAGAAAAATCTAAACAGCAAATAACAAAACAATCTAACCACCAGCCTCTGTAAATATTATTTGCAGATGACAGTCTATAAATGATGAAAAAGAGATATAGTTGACTTTTTTAAATTTTGAGAAATATTATTTTTATTATTAAATTAAAATATTATTTTTATTTTAAAAATTTAAATATTGCCAAGCAATAGATTGTGCAAAACTTTTTGATTAGAAGATCAGATATAAATTTACTAAGGCTTCCTACAACACCCATTTCCATATTTCCATATCATGTTTTTTAAGTTCATCAGCAATATCATACATAAATGTTTTTCATTAAACATTAGAGAGTGATTTACAGAAAATGCAAGATCTAATGTCACAAATCTTAAAAATGTTGTAGTAGATCTTGAATGTTTTTGAAGTTTAGAATTTCATTATTTTTTACCATAGAAGGCAGGATTTATTTCTTTGTTGGATTATTTCATATACCTAGACAGTCTCAGGTAAAAAAACCCCTCTTCCTCTACTATGTGTTCCTCAAGAGCCCATACATTTAAAAGGGGACTTGATAAAAAAAGGATGCTTTATAGAGCATAAACTAAATATTATTGAGGGAAATGAAGAGAAATATATGGAAGTATAGGAAGCTGTGACACACCGTTAACCATTTTATCACCTGTAATGTGTCTTGCTGGACTCCTTTGGCTGTTTACCTGTCTTAGAAACTCTAAATAAATCCATTTTTTTAAACTGGTGCTTTATCAGCTGGAATACCATTGCTGCTTAAAAGATTTTAATATCTCAGCTCCATTTATCACAGCTGCTGTCGTGTCACAGTACTTAGCAGAACGTCCTACTGTCATATGAGAAGTTAGCACACCTGCTGAAAACTGTGAATATTAATTGACTGTATCACAATGCAAGTTTTTTTCATGCACCAGAAAAGTGTATAATTTGGATATAAAACATCTGGATGAGAACGACCTGGTCTGACCTAAAAACTGGAATTTTTTTCCCCCCAAGAGATTTAATTTCCTGATAAAACAATATTATATTTCACATTCAGTTGCACTTTTTGCCAGACCGAGTTTTGCTGAGAATTAATTAGCCAAAGTCCCTCTCTTGTTTAAACATTCTTGATGCACTGAGTTACATTTTTTTCCTCCCACCACCAAAACAACACTGAAGCAGCGCACAGCTTTTTGTGCACCCAGGCATCACTGTCCAGATATCAGCTGCAGACACAGGAATTCACCTCCTTCAGGGGGATTGGACCTGAATGCCACCAAAATGTCTTTGTGCTTTGAAAGAAAAAGCTGATTGAGGCCCCAGTGCCCCGGTGCACCCCCAGGGAAGGCTCAGAGCCTCAGGGTGCTGCAGCCACACCCCGCGTGTGCTGGGGTCTCTTGCGCGCAGAGTCACAGCCGAGTGCGGGGCCAGCAGCATAAAAAACCTGCTCAGCCTCATTCAGTAATTGGGGATCTGGCTGCAGCTTCCCAGAGCTGCAGCCAGTTTTCCTTACACTGTCCACTGCCCAGATAATTGGTGTGACATTTCATTTCTCCCTTCGCCAGGAGAAGACACTCAGGCAGAAAGTTCTCTCTTCCAGCCCGTGCCTGCGGCCCCGAGGAAAAAGGGCAATTATGTGTCATGGTTCAGAGGGTGACACCTTTTCCAGGCTGGTCAAGAGCAACCTTCCCCTTCTCTATCACCCTGCTGACAGCGAGACATGATAGAAAAAGAGACCGAGTGTGTTTCCTGCAAATTCATGCTGTTAGGTAGTTATATGCAGAAAAAAACCTGCCAGTTGGATAATTAGGGATGATGCCTGTGGTGCCTTTCCTTCCTGCCCATTTTGATGCCTAAGCAGAATTTCTTGCCAAATACGTGGCCTGTAGGTTTAACTATTTCAGATAAACCAGTGGATTAATACTGACCTTCTAGATTAGAAATTGTAGCACTGTTTGCTGTTTCTCCCTTTGTCATTCTTGCTCTTTGTTAGTCCTTGGGGAAAGGGATAGTTTATATCACTGCATTTCAGTTTCATATTTTGGTTTATATCTTGAATTTCTGAGAATTTTCATCTCTCTTTCACTTTAGGAGAATCTCTGTATTTGAATAAAAATGTAAAGGACTATAGAAATTCTGAAAACGGAGTTAAAATATGAAACACAAAAAGTTATTTTAACCTTGTACATTAGATTTAAGTCACAATAAGATTTGTTGGACATGAAACTGCCATAGTACTCCTTTTTTTAGCATTCACTGGCTGGAACAGGAAAAAAAGATTACATCTTCAACAAGACAACAGATTCAACCCAAGTAAGAAACATAGAAAAATTGTTCCAACTGAGCATTTTTACAGTCAAGACATCATAAGAGTGATGTGATGAAATTAAATAAATAAGTAGAAGTTAAGGAGTACCAACTTTATAGGAGCTGCTGCAGTATTGTCTTTCATACACAGCTTCCCTCAAATAAAGAAAGAAGAAATAAGGGGAAAGGCTTTACCCTGTAAGCTACTATAAAATGTACAAAGACAAGCTACATTCACCGGAGGGCAACCCAGCACTTTCCACCATGGAATGTTCTGTTTTATAAATATTTATATATCTATAAGCTGGCTATAGTCAGATTCTCCAAAGCTCATAAACAGAACAGCAACAAACATGGCAGCTAAGCTATTCCAAGTGAAACAAATTTGGAGCATCTCAGAATAAAAATAAAGACCAATAGGAAATGCCTCTAAGGTTTAAAACAGCATAGCAGCATTTAAAGCCTTTATTTTCTTTATTGTTGCAGATATCCATAAGAACAGATGGTTTCCAAAAGATGTGTTTCCATTTAGGCTTCAGCCGTACTGTATTTATGAGAATGCATAGTCACAAGGCATATGCCACCTGGCTTTGAGCTGTGATTCGTTCAGCTGCAGAATTGTATTAGGTGAAAACCTTCTGCAACACTGAAGAGGTTGCTGGATTTTTGTAGGAGTAAGAGTCCTGCAGTTTGAAGCATTCTACCCTGTTTCAGGAAGGATAACTATACGTGATATTGTGTTCAGAAGAAAAAGTAAGAAGGTAGAAAGAGTAAGTGGTTCTTGTAGACTGAGGGAGTAGCTTGTAACTTGGTTCTCATTGACAAAGACTAGGGGAAAAAAATCTCACATTCTATATAAACAGTGAGAAGAAATGAGCTCATAAGCTCATGAAATCTGGTCCTGAAGTCTCATATCTAACCACATATATAATGCATGGCCCATAAAAGTCACTTCTTTCCTTCTGAAAACATGTACTTGAAATGCAAATGTAAGGGACTGCAAAAGCTCTGAAAACAAAGTTAAAAAATTGACCACACAAAGATATTTTAACCTATACATTAGGGTTGGCATTCAAGATTGTTGGTTGTGAAATTGCCACAGTACTCCTTCCACTACAGCTCAGCACCTGCTCAGTTGCTTATTGCTATTCTTTATATCTTATGGTTATTTTCTTTATGTACAGAAAAGCTGTAAGTGCATTTTAAGCCATGTTTTCTCCTTTCAGCCATAGGTTTTGAACGATCTTTGTGGAACATATTAGTTCTGTTTGAGTCCTGGAAAAGAGTTGAAGGTGGAAGAAAATTAATCAAAGACTTCTTTTTGCATTAATCCACTCAGGGGGTGATACACAATTTCTAAGGGCTGAAGCACAGACAGCTGCATGAAGTAGCTGCAAGATAAGTTCTGGATGGATACAACCACACTGGTGACAGAACGAAGCAAAAAGAGGAAAAGTGACCTGTTATTTTAGTCCCAAAACAAGCTGCCAACAAGGCTTTCTCCCCTCTCTTGTCCAATGCTCCTCGCTGAGAATCCTGTGATCACAGCCAATGTATGGTTCTGGAAATATTTAATGTAAGAAAAGAGGTTTTTAAATTTCTGTATTCTAATGAAAGCTTAAATTTGATGACATATTTAGACAAGCACAGGATTTCACCTGTCTATCCCACATTCTTAGTGCTGTGGACTCCTTATAGAGTCAAGGAAAGCAAACTTTTGGGGAAAACAAAGCAAGCTGGAAAGGTTAAATTCAATAAAAAATATCCTTTGCTTATCAAAGAGTGAAGAGTCATCCTTCCATCTGAAACAGATAGAAATAAAAATCTTTCTGTTACATCTGGCTCATTTGGTCTGGTTAATCTCCACAGTCTTGCAAAAGATTTCTGCCAAATATGACTGTGAAATTTAACAAATTACAGCTCAAAAGGGGGAAGATGTACTGACATTTTTTGTCATTGTTACATGTACTTGACCACATTCAGAAGTGAAGAATGTTTTCACTTTAGAAATACTTGAAAACATACTTCTTCAGATGCTTAGCTTGCAGGAAAAGTGTAAACAGTGTGTTGAGATTCAGCAGAGATATTTATAGCCATGCTAAAACAAACAAACAAAAAAGGCCAAACCCCAACTTCTTTCTATTTTGATACCAAGTAAATGTACAGACAGCCTACATGGAGTGTAATGGATCAGTTATTGACAAGGTGATTTGCTTTGACTGATCAGTCATATAGGCCGGTCTTGGCAGCCTCTGGACTTTGAATTCCTTTCTAGATATATCATACAAGTTATATTCAAGGAATTAGATAATATATTCCCAAGAGAGGTATACATATCATTAAACAGTTGTCTTATTATATAGAAATTATTTTTTTCCTTAGTATTCTCCCTATGAGCTGGGAAAAGCTCCAAGATATGCTAGCAAAGAACACAGAATAAATCTACTACTGAAAGGCTTTTCTCTTTAAATGCAGGAAGACTTTTGAAAAGAAATTGAACTGTATCTTCAAACTCTTTACAAAATGTTCATTTATTTTCCCAGACTTCCAGCACATACAACTATTGCAGATATATCCCACACGGATGTATCTTGTGGGAATTTTCACTCCAGAAATTGAGGTGAGCAGTCACCTGTATTTCACACAACCCACTAAATGCAAAGGAACACCTTTTATTCACTCAGCTACTACATGCTCAGACTACTAGTGTAGGTGTAGAAGTTTGTGTTTATAACAACAGCATCAGCTGGACTCAATGCTACCCTTCCATCAGGAATAGGTTAGGGAGAATGGTATATTGGAAATAATTCTGGAAATTTCACCAGGGGGAAGAAGTACAGTCTGAAAAAAATTATACATCTGTGTGCTAAATCTATGCCATTGCAGTACCTTGGTGCAGCTGGCAGCTGCCCAGGGATCCAGTTTAAGGAAGATTCCCTCAACACAGAAAAGTAACAGAACAGGGAACTTTTTATCTTTCCTGGCCAGCTCTGCTGGTTCAGGGAAGAGACAGCGCACTGACAGTGCTACAATTCAAGCTGCCACTTTCCTAACAGGTTAAATAGTGAGCATGCTCAAACATTTGTGACCATGCAGAATGAATATTTGCCATTTCCTCATGTGGTAATTCCCAAAATGCTGGTCACTGCCTCGATAAAAAATACAAAGGGCTTGGGTGTGCTTTATTTCTGCATCCCCTCCAATCCAAATCAGCACTTTTGGTGGCATTACATTTACCAGACCTAACTCACACAAACTGAAATTGCATGGGAGCACTGTTTCTTGCTGTAGGATTTTTTTTAAAGACAGCAGATGCTGTGCTCCAACTTCTGCTTATGTCAAGGATACTTTCATATCCTCTCTTTTTGTTGATTGATCCTCTCAGTGTTGTACTAAACAGCAAATCTTAATTGCCTGGCTCTGAAGCCACACCATGTTTAGTTGGATCCATTAAAAAAAAAAAAAAGGTCTAGAAAGTGTTCCTTTTTTTTTCTCACATGACAGAGTATTCCAATTTAAAAAGTGTTTATGTTTCTAGGACACAATCTCTCATCCAGGCTTATGTAGATTCGTCCACCATGCATAGCCCCAGAAAGATGTTAAAAAGTCTGAAAGTGCATTGAATAAGAAGGACATTTAAACCTACTTTCCTGGTATTAATATTATTATAGCATTAATATATAAAGTAATATTTATATATTAGTTACCCCATTTTCTAGTATTAATAATGAGCAGTATGGCCATATGACTTCAGGTATTGCATAAAAGTACAGACTGACAGCAATAACAATATTTATTTTTTACTCTACCATTAAACAAGCAAGAAGAACCTTTAGAATGAATTGTGTAATTGGAAAGTAATGAATGGTAGCATAGATGTTTTCCCCCTACATACTTTGCCTTAGAATAACTCTGAGGCAGGAGCACCGTATGGCTACACATACAAACAAAATGTTACAACAGTGACACTGTCTGCTAACAGTGTGGGAATTAAAAAAAACAACATTTAGCAATTCATGTGAGAACTTCACAAGAACTAAAAGAAATCTAATACTAAGAAATTAAAATTATCACTTTTATGCTCTGTTTTTCTGAATTTAAACCAAATCATATATTTGGATTTAGACTTAACAAACTGTAGAAGAAAGAAATTTTTAAACTTCTTTAGGTTTCACTAGCAAATTAATGTCTCCACCCTGCTGTTATGCTAAAATTATGGAAAAGGAACCCAGCACTGCAGGTTTAATTTTGCCAAGGAAATAACAGATCTCCAACTGTCAGGACTACATGCAGAACTATGATAAGCCTGCTCTAAGAAATGCTTAACTTCATGTAAAAATGAACAGTAAATAATTTCTTCAGGAAAAAGGAATTTGTGCTGCACTTTAGACCATTGCCGTGTCAAAGAGAAGAAGAAAAGTACAAAGATGCACATTGGAAAGTAATTCTGAGCCTTAAAAATATGTGCAGACATGAGACACAGCTCATCTCAACAGATACTCTTGTTTCAATTAGCTGAAGTGTCTGGATGGAATTTTGTTAGACCAGTAACACTGGTTAAAACTCTGCTCCTCTGTCACAACATTTTAGAAAGAACAACCTGACTCCTCTTATACAGTATCCTTGTGCTAAAGAATTATTTTGAAGTTTCCTCTCGTCACTGGAAAGAGGCAGACAGAAAAATTATTTGCATGCACTCATCACCACAGTTTTTTTTTCAGCATCCTAGATAGACAAATCCAATCAAGTTCATTAATTGGTCTGATTAATAATGATTCATATGGAATCAAAGTAGAAGTTGTAGAAGGTTCTGCACTGCAGTATTTCTACTGCTATGTAATAGATCTAATTTGTGCTTTGTAAATGTATTTGTGTACACTTACACACACAAAAGTCTGCTGTTTTCCCCCTGGCTTATCCAATCCAGTTTTCTTTTAAAGACCCAGTGCCTAGTGGCAATAAGGTATGTCTGGAAGATTATTTAGGTCACTTATCTTTTTCTTGAACAGTGTCTACGGATGCACCTAAGTAGTCTTTTAACTCTTGTGGTTTCTGACCACAGAATGGCATTTGATCTACAAGCCAATTCATTTTACTAAGTTAGGCTTCAGAAACTGTTTCATACTTCGTTGTGGTGTCTAAGATATTTGACACTACTTAGGACCCTGCCTTACTGATGGGAGCAAAGGAAACAATTAACAATTTTTTAATAAAGCTATAGTAGAGGGCTGAGACCAGCAGAGCTGACGAGAAGGAAAATAAAATCTCTGAGAAAAATATAACCCTCTTAAATATGAGAATGAATAGTCTATCCTATTGCTAGCAAAAGTAGTATGATAAACTAGAGACTAAGAAGTCATACTGATCCTGCATTTTCAAATGTTCCTCTCTCTTATTGCACTTCTACAGCTCTGATAGAGGTTGTTCCTTCTTATTCCTCAAAAATCACAGAATTTCCGCCCTAAGTATGCATATTCAGGTCTGACCTAATATTGGCCTTTTTCTATTCACAGAGAATGTGGTCTCCTGAGGGCAAGAAGCATTTTCTTGCAATGACAGATACTTCTTTGCAATTCAATGGAAATAACGACAATAAATAAAGCCCTTAAAGTCCCTTAATTGTAGTCCATAGCTACATACTGTGCATGGGACAGTGAAACTAGATTGCCTCCTGGAGGTTTTCAGGTAATTTCAGCTAAAATGTTCCTTTTTCTAGAAATAACTCATTTCTACTGGTCTCATGGTGAGTGGAGAATGTCCCTGTCCTTTAGGTAAAACTTATGTGCCACTAGTTTTAGCCAATTCAGCAGTATAATCAGACTTAGTGATAAAAACTGATGTTCTCATCATATGTACCCTCTATACTTTTGTCTGAAACCACAGAGATGTTGATGACAGGTTATGACTTTATGACATATAGGAATTTATTGTGTCATCTTACTGTAAACTTATATTTGGAATGACAGAAATGCAAATAAAGTAAAATAATTAACTGTTTCTTCCATGGCTATTTGATGTGAAGAACAACAAAAAAGTATGCTTAAGATGAAGAAAAGGGTAAATGTTAAGATAAAATTTGCACATAAATGAGCATGACTATTCCCACCTTCATTCACCCTTTTATCCGAGTACTTTTCTATTTCCTCTTTAAAAGGGTTGAATGTGCTGTGACAGTTCTAAGGTTTGTCTTTTTTATGTTTATGCCAGAGTCTTTGCCTGAATTTTCCTATACACAGTAGTGGCCTTTGCTAACCAAGTGAATAGAATTGTAATTCTATAATGCATTATATTTATACTACCAGGAAATTACAGATTATATTGGTGGACCATGTGTCTAAATTGATAGTGAGGACATATTTTGGAGGTCATTAGGACTTTTTCTCCTTTTTGCTTGCAAATTTCAAGTGGAAAAGAAAATAATGGAAGTATTTAAACCAAAGCTGATTAATGATCCAGATGTTCACTAAAATCTATGCGTGTGATCTAATCCTTTAAGAATGATTACAGATAAGGTAATTTGTTCACAGACACAGTTAGTTGCTCTTGTCTGATAATAGTGCTTAATCTCCTTGGCATGTTAAATGCAATCCTGAAAATAACAAAGCGCTTATCACCAGAAAATATACTAACAGAAGATTAAGTATATCCATCTGTACAGAGGGCCAAAATTGGGTTTGATTGCTGTTGCTAGAAGAAATGCAAGATAAAAAAATGTGAAGGAAATCAAAGCAAAATTATACGAGGGCACTCATATATGTACTCTCTTATGTCAACAAACAACAAAATGATGCAATATAAGTCTAGTCAAAAACAGATGCAGAATTGAGTTAGTTTATGCATGAACTGTGAGAAAATAAGGTTATGAGCTGATATATATGCACAAATTTTTCCAAGTTAAAAAGCAATTCTGAGTAAACCCTCTTAAAATTTATTAGATTAGTTCTTTTTTTAAAATTAATAAATGAAATTTGAGTCAAGCAATCAAATGGTATTAATTAAAAAAATCTCTGCCTAGATTTTTTTCTTCTCTAAAATAAAACATTTTAGAAAAGTAATATATCACAAGTCATCACTATCTCATAATATCAAGGCAATAAATTAAGGTCTCCCAAACAATTAGGAAACTTATGATTCTAATTTACTGGAATAAATCTCATAATAGTTTTTAATACTCAGAACCTTCTATCAAAATGGATCAATTTAATAGTGTCTTAAAAAAGCCAATTTCTTCTTTGGGCACCATCAATATTATATACACACATGAAAAAACTACTTAATATTTAGATAATGGATATGAAATCAGAAATCAACATCTCTGATGTTCTTCCATTTCTAAAAATCTATATATATTCTCTAGAATATGTTTTCTGTTTTCCTCAGTTTTGGTTTGTGGAGCTGTTAAATTAAATTTCCCATATTTCAGTACACAGATACCATCTTTCTGGAAGCCTTGCACATACAGATAGATTTGACAGATAAAATGCCTCACCATTGTTCTTGCCAGAAGGCAGAACATACGTTTCTGTTCCTTCCATCCTGGAAAAGGCTATATTATTGTCACTACAGTGCTTTTATTAACATTTCAGGGCAGAGAACAAGATGCTTCATTTTTTTTTTTTTTGAGGGACCATAAAATAGAACCGCATCTTCTTCTGTCCTTATTTTCCATAGGATTGGAAGAGTCTATGATATTAAACACACTTCCTCCTCTAGGTAAAATAAATAAGAGACTATATAGCCCTGCTACAGTGGAATCAAAAAGTAAAGTTGCTCATTGTTAGTACCTATAAGATAACCTGCAGGTACAATGTACTGCTTTTAAGTGATTGATAATCAGAAGAAGGAAGAGTTTAATCACTTCCTCTTTCTCTTAAAATGCTCAAGCTCAAGACCAAACTGAAACTCTTAAGACATGAAAATACAGCAGCTATTTAAAACAAGTTTAAATCCTGGCACACAGCTTTAGTGGCAGGGACACAATTCAATACTGATTATTCACTTTTTGAAAAGTTAACTTTCCTGATAAGAATCTCAGATAGCATCCTTTCTCTCCCACCCTCCCACCCTCAGGTATCTGGGTTTTTTTTGTCTATTTCTGGCTTCTTGAAAGGAAACAGATTTTCAAGTAAAGTGATGAAACTGAGTATTCACATTAGTGAAAGAAGTGTGAATAGTAAAAATGAAACAGCAAAACCATTAATATTAACCATTTTCTGAGGAATTGTGATAAGAAATTAAATAATAATTATTTGCTTGATTTCATAATCAGACATGAGTAATACTTAATGAATATCACCTTTTATTTAAGTCATCTACAAAAAAAATCATTGGTGGTTATGTATATTTTTCCAAACCATCCTGTTTCTCAGAGAGGAAAAACCTAATTGCAGAGATAAAATAGCTATTCCAAAGAATTTCTGTGGGACCATATATACCACTCACTTTCATAATACAAAAATTGTTTTATGTCTGTGCCAGTTCAGTGATCCTGCTTCACAACATAAGCTTTGAGAACCAAGAAAGAAAGGTTATCACAGAAATCCCTCATTAGGGAAAAATAAAATCCTACAAAAATTTTTAAATATTCAAATTTTCCTGGACATGGTCTGTAAAAAACACCCCATAAATATGGGTATCTGGAACTACTGACATTGTTTTATAAAGTCTTTGCTGAGACACAGTCTCAAGGAGGACTGAGAGCTGTGTTGCAATATTTAAAGTTTTCCTGCACTAACAATTCTCATAGCTGGTGTGAATTCTGGGCATTTATCTGCTTTCCCAGGAGTCACACCTTCAGCTTGCATGAACTGCTATAATCATATCAGTATCAGCGCTGACTTCTATTTAAGGGCTTAAAGCTTCCAGAGCCCCAAGGAAACATACCCCCTGCAATATTGAGGAAGCAGTAATCTGCATCTGGAAGGAAGACTGACTGATTTAGGCCAATTTAAACGTTAGATTGGTTCAGAGCCAGGATCCAATTACATTTTTATTCCAAAACTTGTGTGTTGGCTCTTGCATCCCTGCTGGAGGTCTCGTTGCTGAACACTGACCCAAGCCCCACAGCTGCCACAGCAAGGAGAAAAATTCAAAATGGAGATTTGGGTCATGGTGCTACTGAAGCACAGATGCATCAGTTGATCACACAGACTGAATCTAGATCAGGCCTCAGAATATGAGCTTGTTTACAGTGAGCAGGTAAGAACACAGCAGGATGTTCATGCTAGCCTTGAACTTGGCATTACGCCACAGACTGGAGACCAGACAATGCCTGATTTGCTATAATGTCCAAACCCTGGTATAAAGGTTGCCCTAACAAAGCTACCTATACAAAATATTTTGAACAAATGAGAATTATTGTTATGAGCATGTCCCAGCTCATCATTCTGAATCACAGAGCCATGGCACTTCTTTTTAAGCAGTGGCACTTTTAGATTTGACTTACTTTTTCACCAAATCACAATTGTCCTATTCCAAGCATCATGATGATCATAAGGAAACAAGGCAATATTTTAATCAGGACTACTACAACTTATAATATATTACATGTCTATGTTATGCATCTAAATCCATGCAGGTATTTTTCTCCTTTTACACATGAGCAAGCAAAAAATCCCAGACAAAAAAATCTTTCATTGAATTAGAACTTGAAGATATGAAGGCTTTCAACTTAACAACATTCATTAACACTACTGAATGTGGGATGCTACGCAGACTTTCTTCTTGCCCTTCATTTCACTTTTCAGTGTCCTGATGGTTATAGTGAATATGAAAGACCAGAATTGTTTATCACCTTATGGAAAACTTGTAAAAGGCATCTACATTTTGGTACAATGGTGCAATAGTGTGTAACCATAATTCTTCCATTGTGACCATCCAGGCCAGAAACTGTTCCTTTATGTCTTTGTGGCCAAAGCATCTGTCCTCAGGAAAGAAGCTTCCAGTTATGACGTGGCAGCAAATGTGTCTATTGCACTTTCCAAAGACACTAGATTCAGTGCAAGGCAAACACTAGTTACACTGTTTTGCACATAGCCCTTATGTCAACTTGAAAAGTATGAAGTCACAGCTTGGGATAAAAACCAAAACATCTACTAAGCAAAGGAAACTTTAGAACTATTACAATTATCTTCAAATGAAAAGCACTTTTAGCATATTAAAATGGTAAATATTAACTACTGAATTTATGATATCAGATCCTACAAGTACAGAATAATAATGGTGGTGAAATAAACACTTTTGACATCTTATGTAGAGTAGGCATAAAATATATATGTCTTCAGAAAAAACACTTGGAGGTCTCTTTGGCAAAGCTATGCTGACCTAGAACAGATTGGGATCTGGCACTCATTTTGTTCGACACATGATCAGGAATGCTGGACCTAATTGTCACCAACTATTTGTATACCAGAGGCACCTGAATAATAGGGAGTAACAATCTTGTATGATCTACAAGAAATGAAAACAATATTACACAGGCAAGAACTGAGAAAAAATGTTAACAGAAATATAATGTTCATTGGGCAACTCAAAAAACAGAAATGCGTCCCACAGATAGTGTAAGGAGATTTACAAGATGATGTACATGGTCATGTGCTTTACAAAAATAAAAATATGTGATAATTTGATAGGTAGCATGGCTTTCTGCTTAAGTCCAATTTTGACTGAATAATATTTTTTGATCTAATACACATTTTTGTGAAGAAAAACTGTTTTTTCGTCACATAACTCCTGGATGTGAGTTATTTAAGTTTGCAGACATTTAAAACTGAATATATAATTTACAAGATATAGAATGAATGCATGCAGGGTTTAGCACATTTAGAGGTAATTCAGGTACAAGTTTAGAAGAGATTTCACATTGAAATAACATCTTTGTTACAATAGTTGATCCAAATATATTGTGTAGTAATATATGAAACTCAAATCTTCTCTATATATATAATTGTGATCCACACAATATTTTTAAAGGTTTTCAAGGTTTAAAAACTCCTGTTAACAGGATTTTTGTATGACCTAATTGTATAAGTTTTTTGGGGATATCTATAATGAGGGGTACACATATCAATGAGCTTTGTATTCAGTTTCTGTTAGAAAAAGTCCCAACAACCCCCCACCTCTGACTGTAACTAACTGGAAAAGTAGAAAGTCCTCTAAATAAATATGTGTCAGCAAAATGCACAGAAGTATCTCCATTTCAGACAAAATGCTATGAACTAATTCTGAATAATTTTGTCTCAGAAAAAATCTCTGGAAAAGTGACTCTGGATTGATGGCTTTAGTGGCTACTTAAAGAAACAACAAATTTCAAAGAGTGGGTACATAAACTGTATCATCCTGGTTGAAGACCAGTGCTTGGCTGTCAGATGAGAGCTGTCACAATAATTGCCAGATTTCAATGATTCCTTCCCAGGTAGGTGAAAACTGCAAGTGCTCTGCAAACAGTCAGACGGTGAATCATGCTGCTTCAAAGTGTAAGGTAATTTACTCCTCTGAGGTCAGCAAAAACAGGGTTCAAAGCTGATTCTATCTATCACTTCAGGATGAAAAACAGCTTCAAGAAGCAGCTCACAGAGTTTGGCGTTAGAGCTCCTACTGACTAGGGGCTGCTTTCAGGGAGATAAGGGCATCCTGACTCCCCTACTGTTGAGGCTGAATATTGCTTTACTGACAGTCTAAAGGTATAAACCCATTCTCTAGTTATTAGTCTATACTGCAGTGCTGTATGTTGGGACAATTTCATGCTGTGTGATGGCACTGAGAAGGCTTTATTAAACCATTTAGCCATTTCCACAGATGCAATGATATTGTCAATTTTTTTTTTTTTGTCTAACCTCACTGGTGTAAAAAATAAGACAAAGATATGCCTTTCATAAAGATAATTTTAAAGGCCAAAGCAAATGTGCAAATACTGTATCACATAAAATGCACTGAGATCCGTAAATATTAGCATCAATATTGACTTCCATCAAAAAGGCACTACATAATTACATGGGCCACAAGAAATGCTCAGAGGTGGGGATTTGGTTTATGCTATAGTGCTTGTGGACATGAGATATAGAGGGAGGTTGTCATCCTGTAAGGTCTGCAGAATTTGGCTCTTTTTTTTGTCATGAGCATAGATGACTTGGCAATAGCTGAGGACCAATGCCTTAACAACAAATTAACTTCTCTTTCTTGTCTAATTAGGAAGGTTTTCTTTTACATCTTGCATGGTTTTGAATATTTAAATAAAAAAATGGGCAAGCATCTTATATTCATAGCAATGATACTATTCAATTTCTCTGCCCATTTTTCCATTTGACAGTACCTATGCACTAGCATGCCATTCATGTCCCTGGCAAGATTCCTATTTACTGCAACATAAGCAAAAAACAAGTCACACTATGAAGACAGAAGCTTAAATTGTCCCCCTCTTTGGTGTTTTACTGCATGATAAACACCACTGAAATATATATGACTGATTCCTACAGTTCTGTACAAGATTTGAAGTACAACTAAAGTAATAAGACTATGTTAAGAGGGATCTTGAGCTGTTCTCTACATTTCTTCAGTCATAAGACACCTTGGTGCTGGTCCAGTACATGAGCATAAGATGGAGAAGTTCTCTGGTTTGAAATGCTGGCCAGAGAATCAGGTACAAAATTATAAAAAAGCTCAAGAAAAATTCCTTTTCCTTATTCTTTTACTAGATGAAGAGAAGATCTATGGCCTAGAAGTTACAGGAATTTTGCAGCCATAGGCATTGCGAAGAGATCTTCTCATTGGTATCCTGGAGAGTCAAAATGACTAGCTCATGAAAACCAGTATTTATTAGGAGTGAAGAATCACACACTGGTACGGATAATGTCTGGCATTTGCTGCCCATGACCCTGTTCCCAGCCCTTCTCCCTGTTTATTTGTTAAAATTGGGTTGTGTTAGTTGATACATAGTGACAGCAGAAAAACAAGACTCTCCAGAAACAGATTGACATTTAAACCAAAACACACATGTTTGATCTGAGGCAAGTGTTTTTATAAGAGGTATGAAAGGGATGAAAAATTGCTTAGCTATGTCTCAGAATTAAATACCTTCTCTGATGAATGGGGAATAATGAGACAGTTGACAAGATTGAATGAAACATATTTCCATTTCCTAACCCAGAGCAGGTTATCTTTTCCATCATAAAATGCCTGTGACATCAAATGTTTGGTGATGATAGAACTTTCATCTCACAAACAGAAGCCCTGCAAACCCGCTGAGATGTCCTGGAACAGCATAACAATAACAGATAAAAATAAGTGGCCACAACCTGTCAACAACCAATCATTAAAACTGATGCATTTACAGCAACTATCATGAAAACTGGATTTTTGAAATTAAAAGGTTCGACACATGTAAACTGAATCTGAAACAAATTTTCAGCAACACCATTACTTGTGATTATTCCCAAAACCTGGGATGTCCACATATTAAAAGAAGAAATAGAAAGCACATTTGGATACCTGCATTCCTGGTTTGATGCTTTCAGCTCACAATCAAGAAACTAGGAAATCTGACAACCTCCCATTATAAATCATTATACAGCATACAGAAACTTAATAAGAAAACCAAACCTCATACCTATTTTAGCAAAAAGGCAGGCAAGTATATGGAGACACAGGTGCTACACCGGCTTGTGTGCATCAGTACTTAGGAAGAAAAGATTTTGTTACCTATTTATACAGATATGGGGGAAAGTGGCAAATTGAGGTAAAAATGAAAACCTGCTTCCTGCAGTTTACAGTAACTTCCATGAAAAAGATCCATACCCAGTAATGACAACTTTACAGAATTTCAGTAGAAAAAAGAATAAGGCTGTTAGTTTAAATGCTTAATTACTGAAATGCAAAAACAATGAGTAGTGTTGCAAGCCAGGAGAAGAGAATTTTTCTTGGAAGCTGAAACCAAACAGCTGATAAAACTCCTATTTTAATTACATTTAATTCAGAAAAGATAAAAAGTGGTATAGCTATAGCTAACTAGCCATGTGTCTTTTTCAGGCTGAAAACACAGCTTTGCACAATTCTCAGCTAAATGTTCAAGTCATAATGTAGATGTTTTACCCCAAGTGCATGATAATAGTGACTATAAGCAAGTGGCACCAATTCAGCTCATATCAAGCAGCTTTGGAAAATCCTGCAATGGCTGTATTAGGCTGAACAGAGTTTGGAGAGAAAAAAAGAATTATTTCTGACTTTCTTGCTATCCTGACTGAGGGTGAAAGTACAAGAAGGACAAGTGGCGGATAGAAGATGTGTCCTTAGCCACAATCAACACATCCAGGGTAGAACAGCCTCTGAGACAAAAAGCTGTGCCTCATCACCACAGGCTGCAGGTTCCCTTCATTTCCTTGTGCTGGCTGAGCACAGGGGAGGAGACAGGACACTGCTGGCATCACAACCACACCAGCCATGCTATGTCACACTCACGACAACCAGCCCAGAGAAAACACCAATGGCACTGTACCTCTGCATGTAAACTTGACCTACCAACAATAACATCAATAATTGAACCATTAAAGAGAGTAGTAGGAATCTTATAATTTTATCTTTACCCTGTTTTGATATTTATCATGTAAATTCCAGAGTATGCAACTCTGGTTTCTACAAAGTCCTTTACCTCTTATCTCCCTCCAAATCTGGTATTGTATTTTTTTTTTCTTCCATGTAGCTTTATAACAGAATATTTCATTTGTTAAACTCAAGGAAATTAACCTTTCATTAAAAAAATTCCCCAAAAGGAAACTTCAAAGAATTTTGAAGGATAAACTGGTATCCAGCAGCTAAACAGCCAACTTGCTTCTAGTATTTAAACACAGAACTGCAAGGAGATGCAGACTTCAGTTTTTGAAAAGATAAAGTTTTTACTTTGGTGGAATCTTGCTAACTCTGCACTGGCAGGACATTTCCTTTGTTATTCATAGTTCTTACTTCTGTGAAATTTATCTTAGTTTCTTACAATGTATCATTTTGATCAAATAAAAAGTTGTCAGGATACAAAAATTCACCAAGATGAAAAGGTTTTTCATAACAAATAGAAAATGAAAGACATTCTAAGATTTTTGAACAATTTTTTTTGTCTCTACTGAATAATACTATGATTTTTTAATCAGTTCTGCGCAGCTCAAATTCACTGTAGAGTTAAAAGAAACATATTCTTATGGCTTGATTAAACTGAACATACTGAGTAGGGCGTTCATTGTGCTTAAATTGGCCTTACCAAGAAAATAAATAGGTCTGTACTAGCAACAGACCATATGCCATGTGCCACAAATGTTGTCACCACAATTTTTTTGTTCGTTAGCAAAATGAGATGCATGTAAAAGAAAGTCTTATAGAAACATAAGGTAATGTATTTGAGATCTTATGATGCCCCTTCTATAAAAATATATTTTTTAAACTTCATAGCAACTAAACAAGAGTCAGTTAGGTCAATGTTATGTCAATTTAAACCAGCCCTTAATTATACATTTATAGGTTCCTATTTTATGCCATACAGTTTATAATGTGAAGGGAGGATCTTTTTTCCACTGAAAGCAGAACACAATCAATTGAACTTGACATCCTAGGGCCTGGATTCTTTCCTTGCTGCAGCTGGCAAAGCTGGTATTATTAACATTCCCCTATTCTTCCTGTTACACAGCCTATTTTCAAGTTTACATTGTTTCTGATTTATAAAACATTTTAGAACATGTTCTATTGAAGTGTCAATTTCAAGAATTTCTTTGATTTTTCTACAAATATTTAATGAAAGAAAAATAAGTATAAACTGTTCCTGCAAAGCAATACTAAAGAAAACACATCTTTTTGCCAAGGTATTTTTTTCACAAGTGTGCAGGTTTCCCCTCACACAAGTTGTCTGAAAGGGTGTTTAACTATCCATGATTTTGAGTAATAATTTGAGTGATTTCTCAGCATAAAAGTACTTCAATTTGTTTGAAATTACAAAAATGAACTGATAATCTTTTTGATTCTCACCATGATAACATACTTAACACAAAATCAAATAGTCATAGCTAAAGCAGTCCAGATTTATTGGTGAAACAATTTAATGGAAAAAAGCAATTTTCACAAAATTGATCTTTGACAAGTATTTCAATTTTCTCTTTGATCTAGCAGTGCAAACCTTTCTTCTTCTTCAGACAACCTAGTACCAGCTGAAAGCATCCATGGAGCTGGTTATGCCAATTCTCCCAGTGCACATATCCTTTCATTGCACTGCAGCTCCGATGGCACACTGCAGGTCCTTGAATCTTACAATACAGCAGAGATCAGATGACTGTAGCATAACTGTAATGAGTCTCAGAGTAAAGATTCCTGGTGTCACTTACATAAAGCTGGGGGCAAAGTTTCATCTGCTTCTCACGCTAATAGTGAGTGAGAAGCTATTGTCATCACCTATAAACTCATTAAGCTAAGACATAAGAAGAGATTTATAGCTAAGAATCTGTGTAGTTTGCACTGAGGAACTTACATTTGTTGGGTTTTGGAGGGGAGAGGAGGCAATCAGCCAATATTTAATTGCTCTCCTTAAACCATTTTGGCTTTCAGTTTTAAGTCAAGAGTACAGTGACTTCTGTGCTTTCTGGTCTGGCACAGAACAACCCCATTGACAAGTGATCTCACTGAAGGACCATCTCCTGAGAGAAAGGGCACCAAAGTATTGGGCTTAAATGAAACCGGGAGGTCTGAATCTGACAGCGAAATATGCTTTATTAATCGTATTTGGCTTCCCACCTTCCTTTATTTTTCATGGCTCATAATTGAAACAACCTCTTAACTCAGCAATGATTTATCAGAATGAATGGGAATATGTCAAGATACTCTTTAGAGCTTGTCAGTAATGCTCTTGGTTAGAGGCAGCAATCACTATTGAGCAAAATGAAGTTCTTTACTGGTTTCTGAGTAAGACATATCCCACTTCCAATATGCCACTTTAAAATCAGTCTAGTGATGCACTGCTTAGCACAGAAATTCAAAGCTCAAAATGAAAGGATCAAATCTACTGCATAAGACTTAAAAAGACACGTAATACAATCATTTTAAATAATGTAGCTCTTATGCAGTTTCTACTCAGTAAGTATCTTGTTTCAGGTGTCCTTTTTTCATATCTCAAACTTTATAGGCTTCATTTACTAATGTGAAGGTCCTGATGCGATTCAGCAAAGGAAATGGGAATGTGGAAGGCTATAAAGCATTTCAGCTTTAGCCGCTGGTAGACACTTACTGAAAAATTACTGAACGATCAGGTTTATATAACAGATATAGTCTAACATTTTGGGTTATTCACATTGCTCAGGCACCAAGATTAGATGGGGAAATGGATTCTGTACTCTATTGCTGGGCATATGAACAAACAATGGAAATGCCAAAATGACGAATGCTTTCCCATTCATTTTACATACCTTAATTTGCAGAAAGCTGCAGAAGCCTACATCAGAATTTCCTGCAGGATTAGCTTAAGGAAAGCTGAACAGGATGATTCAAACCCCTCTAAATATTTAGCATTCTGAATATTCTCTGATTATTTTTAGTGACATATCAGAGTTTCTACTTTGAAAAGGCTGGAAAACTGTGTAGATGGGTTTTTCGTATGCGACTTTGTCTCCCTTTTATGCACAACACCTTTTAGCTGACCAGATTAAGACTACATGTTATCTGCTTAAAATAAATAAAAATAAAAAGGAAAAAAGAAAAAAAGAAAAGGGTGAGTTCTCACCTAGCAAGGCCAAAAGACAATGTGCATTGCAGGCTTGCTTACCAAGGCCACAGAGGGACTACAGCTTCCCTCGATTTTGGTTTGCAAAACCAACCTTATATTTCTTGCATCTTTATTGTGACATACAAAAGGTAATTATATATTAACAGCAAAATTCTTTCAGACTTCATCAGGGCCATTTTTTATTTCTGTCTGCTTATGGGTTTGGCATGTGCTTACAAGCTGAAGTCCTATTTGTTCAAAGACGATAGTTCTATTTCTCAAAATTCCTCACTATGTTTAAAAATCTGACTCTTAGCGGGCTTCTTAGTATTTTTCCATGTAATTTAATTACTTTGATATGGGTTTAGAAAAAAACTGTGGCAATAATTTTTGACAGAGCAAATAAAATTCATTATAAGCAAATGGTGATAAGCAATACTGTGGGAAAAAACCCCCAGCCCTTTAGTGTTCTCTTTTTGGAAGAAACATGTAAGATGTTACTGCTGTAATTCTTATACAAATATGTGCTCTTTCACATAAGCACTGTCATGGAATGGGTAGCACTGCCTTTGTGGGTAGGTGTTCATTATTTTGCGTATGGATAGCAAAACCCAAGTCCAAAAAATGAGGACAACCCAGATCAAACACAACAGGAGTGACTGAAAGCATTTCTTAATTTTGAATTTCTTGGAGAAAGGCCAGGCTGTAATTAGATTTTCTGAACATAATTTCCTCAGGGATTTCAATAACTGCAATACAAAAAGCTAATTAATGTTTCAATACCAAAACTCTATTTGGCTTTATTTATATAATGATACACAAACTGACTGTGTTTAACATTTGTATCATCCAAACTCTAAAGGGCAAGGACTAGAGTTCTTCAGAGAGCTGAAAATTCAGTAACTGCAATATGTTTTTCATTTTAAACAAATTTAAAAATAAAAAAACCCCAAACCAAACCAAACCAAACAAACAAAAAAAAAAACCCTCAAAAAATATGAATTCTCCTTAATATCTTTATTTTGTATAAGAACTCATGTGTTTTGTTTGTCAATTTTAAATATTCTGTGTAACATTGTTAAATTTTTTGGCAGGTATAAACAATAAACACTGAATTACAAGTAAACATAGAAGGTATTTTTTTACATGCCTATATGGCTGTTATATTTTTTCCTTCTTAATCATGATTTCAGTTAATAAGGTTATTCCTGGCTTCTCATTTTTATCAATTTTTAGATCTTGATGTATGATAGCATAATATATCAATGTATGCTTATCTTCTGTTAGGTTCAAATTTTTTTTAGAGCTGTCAATTATTTATAAAAATGTACAATTCATGTATGCCATACTCATGTATGCACAAAAATGGTGTAGAGGTCTTTTTCCTCTGCTATTTAAATTATTCTTTGATAATAAATATTAAAGGACACTATTTAATTTCTAAACTGCAATTAAAGGCAAACTTGGATTATCAATAGAAACTATCTGATCTCATTTGATAATATTTTGAGCAACCTGTGTTACTTCAGCTCTATTATTCTATGCATTAATTTCTACAGTTCTTTACATGTAAGTATTTTCATGGGCTAATGGAGCACAATAGACCCAACACTCATTTATTGAAGGGCCTTTTTTCATCTAAAATATAGTTTTTAAAAACCAAAAATCACAGAACCCACTACCTTCTTACTCCATAGCATATTCATTATCAGATCAACATACGCTACTAATTAGGTTAAATTTGACTGCTAAATAACTCCCAAAGGGCCAATTTATCTAAGGTAGTATGAGCACATATTCATTTCTCCTTACACATCACCAGATGCTATTAATTAAATTCTAGTCACCTCAGACTGCAAGTTTGAAGTAATTGCCACTGTGGAAGCACTTGTACTTAGCAGTGAGCCTGGTTACTATTACTGATACTGACAGTCACCTGGATTCAGGCAGACATCACTCTGTTTATTTCACTTTAGAGTTTGTGAGATGTTTAGAAGTATGTGGGGAATTTTCAAATTTGTTTCTTGGTGTTCAAAGCTTTGTTGTAGATGCCCACGAAGTGCAGAGCTAGGATCAGTGTCCCGTTCTCTGAAGAAAACATCTCCATTATGAAGGTGCAAGGCACCTTTTGAAGCTCAGAGGAGATGATGGCAGCAGAAGGTGATTCTTCCCTCTCCACCAGCTCCTCTCAGCTGGCTGCTCTGCGAAGGTGAGGGCTGAAGTGATGCTTGCAATCTACTTCCTTGCTGCCCACCTTCCACCCACATCTGCAGAGCTTCTGTGGGCTGATGCTTTGACAGCCCTGCAGTGCAAAGGCAGTCGGAATGACAAGGTGCGAGGAGGAAAAGGTGTATTTTGCACCCGCTTCACTTTCTGCACCAATTCATTGTTTTTAATTAGTAATTGCAGCAAATTCACTGTTTTTAATTAGTAATTGCAGCAGAAGGTTCAAAGAGATGTTCGTTACAGATAGTGAATGGTAGTCTTGCATGGAAAAATTTTGCAACCAGTCCTCTGGATGCACTTCCTTGCCCACAGGCAAGACTGAATCAGTCCTTTCTGAAATTAACTACATTTTCTCAGGCTTCAGTCATCATAGTACATGCAGGAAAAATGAAAATCTTAAGTTCCGAAATATTTATTAGCCCCATGTTTCAGTGGAAATGTGAATAAAATCTGCATACTTCCAGTAAGAAAAATTCTTACATTTTTAATAATAGACTTCCAGTATGTTGAATCCTGCACAGCTTGGTGGTATAGATATTTTAATTGTTACTTTAAAGTTTTGCTTTCCTTTATTTTGAAGGTCATTTATAAGGAAGAAAAGATTTTTGAGAGTGAATATAACACATTTACTGTCTTGCTAATGAAGAAAAGACACATCAAGAATACAAGAAGAAGAAATCTAACATCTCTACAAATAAACTTATTTTTGCATTCTTATTGTGTCCATTAAAAATATCAGTGATATGATGAATATATGTAGGGTGAGGTACAAGTATAACTTTTTTCACAAACAGCTTCTGAAAGATTATTTTCTTTTTTTCCATTACTGGTATTTAAATGTAAGACTACAAACATGATTAAAAATTAACTTTGCTCTATGGAGGATGATAGGAAACAAATGCTTGTACCCTTTAATGACTCATCCACTGAATGCACAGTTCACCTGCTGATTTTAATTTACGTGATAATTCACAAAACAAAGCATTTAATGTCCTTCATCTATACACTGGATTTCACTTATTTTATTGAAAATATGTACTGTCTCCTTGCATTGGGTACTCTTGTCTGTAAGCAGTTTCTAGCTTCCTATTTAAATGTAAATTTTTTAAGCAAACAGATTATTAAGAAAGAATGAAAACGAAATCCTAAAGGCCTTTAGAAATAATACAAAGAGATATGTTTACAAAAGGCTCTTTTTAAAAGGTCTACATTTTAAATGTAACAATAATTTCATTTTCTTAAAAGATACAAATCAATTTCAGCTTAAGAGCAGTGAATCATCATCATCAAGTTATGCTAATTATAGCATTTAAAGGCTTTAGCAAATCCAAACATATGAAAGAAAACCATAGACAGAAGATGATTTGTTGAAGGTCTGTAAGTTAGTTGAGTCAACAGTTCACATATATGATTTGCCAAGCAAATTTACCAAGAATAGCTCTTCTTCCTAGAATTACTCTGTTTTAATCTTGCAACTCATATAGCCACTTTATGTAGATTTAATTAGGCACCCTGAGGTTGCCCAAATACTTGCCCCATCTCATTGGTAGAAAATACTAAAACAACCCGACATTCATTAGCTACTGAGAAGCTACATTGAGCCAAATTGTCTATCCAGCTTTATGTGGTGATTCTAGAAATAATTTTCACCATTTGTTTACAAAATGACTAAAAGAAACCTGTTTTATGTAAATTTGGGAATCCTGCTGAGGTTCCTGACAATTGATACAATGAAATGGAGAGAAAATAACCAGTGCAAATAAAAAGCAATTTGCATGAATTCTGGTCAAATGGAAAGAAGCTAATGGAGATGACATTATAAGCAACTTGCCTTGTAAACTGTAGATTTCTCCAACGCTGTTCTGCCGGGTGATGTGATGCCAATATGCACTACGAGGAAGGGAGATCGACTTGGATAAAGTCATTGGTTCAGACAGACTGGTCTGGAGCTAAAAGCCAAAGCAAACATAAATGGAAGGTCACACATAAGCATCCTTGATTAATAATCTCAAAACTGTAAATTGAATCTATGTTGTCACGCACATACCCTTTTCTAAACTACCACAGGTTTTACACTACCATTTAAACAGTGTTACAAGCATCAGCACTGTGAATGCTCAGGAAAAAGCTGCAAAAGTGAATCTGGGTCTATAGGTTCACTAGCAGAGGTTAATATTAGGACATCAGAATATGTCCTTATTTATCTACAGCTATTCTTCTTGCTGCCAGTGTTTTGTTATGTTCTTCTTTATGATAACGATGGATTAACATATGCCTGAATTCTAAAATCCCTCTGCAATCACATTTCCTTTTGGCCATTTAGCCTGCATATTGGATTGAATACCCAGAAAGATGCTAAGAGAGAATCTGAGACAGCCAGCAGAGAATTAGCAATGGAGAGTCATTAATCTCCTAATCCTCCTTTGAAGGGGAGGCATCTCATCACCAGTAGCAGGCTCCAGCTTCAAGAGCAGATTTTCCTGGTCTGGGAGACTTTATGTGACTGAAATTGGGAATTGCATGGTAAGTGTCCCTGTGACCAAGAGCTACAGCACAGAAACCTGACAGAGGGAATGTCAACTTTATTACAGAGATCTCTGTCTCCAACAAACTATTGATGTGAGTGAAAGACAAGGCAACACTACAGAGAAAAAATAAAGATGAAGGACTGTGCATTCTGGCAACCTCTTTGGATATTCCTGTTAAGCTTTCTGTGTCTAGAAGAAAAGAGAATGCACCTGCAAATATTTTGTATCTCTGGCTTTACAGAATTTAAAATGTGATCAATAATTTTTGGGATCTAACAAATCACCATAACATTGCAAGCATAATTTTTTCAGAGGATGTCTGAAAATATCAATACTGAAGGATCAATTATGTCTGAATATTTAGAATGAAAAATCTCTTAGTTTCAGGGGAGGCACCAGGATGGTAATCTGAGAGGGTATGCCTAGAAACTCATTTGCAGAGAGTTCAGCTACAGAGCAGAACGTATTCAAGGTTTGGATCATTTACTGCAGGTTAAGTCATTAGTTCTTAGGGATTCGTCATTGAGAATCATAATGCCAAATTTAAAAGAAGCCCTTTTTAACTGTACAAACTCATATTATTTTGTAATTTAAATCTCTTCCTTCCCCCAAAATATATTTAGAGACAGCATCCACCCAAAGTTCTAAAATGATTTAAATTTTGAGTATTAACACAAACTGATGCATGGAATACATTTTGCTTCAGATCAATCTGCTGTAATTACTTCTGTTGTCGTTTTCTTGAGAACTGTCATCAAAATAACTCCCAGTCTACAGCTAACATCTTTTCTGCTCATTTACAGCCACGTATTACATTTCATTTGTCAGTGGTGCAGATCATCACTAGAAGCTATTTGATATGAAGTAAAGAGCTTGCAGAAACATTTAGTTCATTAAAAAAAAAGCCTTATCACAAGAATTCCAACTTTAGGGAGGCCTGGGGGTTTAAATTTTATTGATATACAGAATTTCCTTTATTGTAGAGATCAGGACAGTAACAAACCCTCTATACTATTTTACCATCTTTGTATAGCAAGGGTAACAAGAGTAAATGTGCCAAAGAGGAAAATTATATAAAATAATCTTTAAAATTTAGTTTACCAATTATTTATTAATAATTTAATGACTCAAAAGGTAAATTAAAGGCAAAACATTTCCTTAGTATGCATTCTGAAATAAATAATTCCAGTAAATAGAACCACTTTGACTGCAGTTTATTATCTCAAAGCTAAATCCACGGACTGAATGGAATATGTGATTAAATGTATCATCATTCCTGATCTGAGGTGATTAACTCCTGCCTGATCTGACCAATATTGATGCAGAAGAACTTTATTTGCACACATTAGAGATTTAGGAGAATAAAAAAACCAAAAGCTGTTCTCATTATAAAATAAGGTAAGAACTGCTTTAGTGCAGAAGACTGCACTGAAAGCATTCACAATACTTTGTTTCCTCAGATTCTCTAACTAAGGAACAACTTCTGATATCACCTTTTGGGTAAGAATTATCACCATATGCTAACTGCAATAAGACCAGATGAACCATATTCCACTGGGGACTCCATAGAGAAAAAAATGCAATTTCCAGTTTATTACAATACCATCCTCAGAAAAATACCCCAACTTTAAAATAAAATATCAATTTTGTTTTTCGTTTGTGACTTTTAAATAGAAACATAAACCTTTGGGTTTGAAGACCTTACTACCTTTTATATTATATAAGGGATGATAATATTAATTTATCCATGGAGTTATTTTTACTGAATAGTAGACTACCATCAGCTATAATTTTTCTTTTAATCTGTTTTATCCATATAAAACTCACATTGTTGATCAAATGTAATTGACAATGACAGAACGCTTACTTCTAGGAACTACTGTTAGTAAAAATATTCCTCTGTTCAAAGAAAATTGAATAATATATTGACTGAAACCCATTTTCTCTGGAGAACATCTTATATGTTATACTGTGGGTGTTTCAGATAAAAAAACTTGAAAACCAAAGTGAAGAAAATACATAAAAACATCCATATTAGCAATTGTTCATATACTACTAGATTGCTCTTTGTTATATTCATAATTACAAGCTAAACTAACATTTAAACTACAGAGATCTACTCTTTCAGAATTCCTGACTCCCAGTTATAAATTAAATTCTGGTAGCTAATGAAGTTAAACTAGAAAAACAAAACAAACAAACAACTTGTAAATCAGGGAAGATTTACAAAATTGTCTAACTGGTAAAAAATTAGATGCTCAGGTTCAAGACCTCTGGCGTTCCAGACCAGTGAAAGAGAACACATTTATAAGTTCACAGACTTTGTCCTCCATGCCCTTCCCTTTTGTCTTTTTACTATGCCTCATTAAAAACAACTGGCACTCTACACTTTTTTTGGAGCAGCTAATGCAAACAGAGAGCTTTTCACTGTTGAAAATCAAGTAAATAACCTTTAAATTTTCTTCTTTTCTCAAAGCAGGTAAATCATTCTGCACAGATTTATTACTGTCCTTCATTTAACAGAAATGTAATGGTTAAAAATGTATTTAAAATTATTTCACCTATCTCATTAAGTCTGTTTACCATGCAGAAAATTGAAACAT
Organism: Setophaga petechia; assembly: GCA_024362935.1. Taxonomy (NCBI): domain Eukaryota; kingdom Metazoa; phylum Chordata; class Aves; order Passeriformes; family Parulidae; genus Setophaga; species Setophaga petechia. The sequence goes on from JANCRA010000008.1 coordinate 35,293,898, forward strand.
CTCTGAGTCTGGATTTGTTCTTACATAACAGGCCAATATTCAGCTGTTGTTTCCAACACCAACACATTTTTCTCAGGAGCTGGCAAAACAGGCTCAGATGCATAAGCATCAACTGTACAGAAAGGGCCCATCACGACAGAGGTAGCAAAGACACAGAGAAGAAGTAAACATTTCTATTTGGGAATGAATTTGAGATGATTCTGCTGCTCTACTTCACTCTGGTGAGATCCCACCCAGAGTACTGTGTCCAGCTCTGGGGTCCGTAGCATAGAGACAGAAATTTGCTGGAGCACATCCAGAGGTGGGACTCAAAAATGATCAGAGGGCTGGAACACCTCTCCTGTGAAGACAAATTGAGAGAACTGGGGTTCAGACTGGAGATGTTCAGGAAGAAAGTTTCAGGGAAACCTTGTTGTGACCTCTTGGTACTTCATGGGGTCCCATAAGAAAGATGGGGCAGACATTTTAGCAGGGCCTGTTGTAACAGGACAAGGAGTGAAGGTTTTAAATTAAAAGGGGGTAAATTTAAATTGGACATGAAGAAGGAATTTTTTATGATGGGGGTGGTAAAACACTGGCATTGGTTGCCCAGAGAGGTTTTGGATGCCTCATCCCTGGACACATTCAAGGTCAGATTGGACTGGGCTCTGAACGACCAGGTCTAGTTGAAGATGTTCCTTCTCATTTCAGGGGGTTGGACAGATGGCCATTAAAGGTCCCTTCCAACCCAAAGTATTCCCTGATTTCACTGAGGGTTCTTTTCCTGTGTCGCATCTGTGTGCTGGTCTTGATTGAGGAAAGCAAGACCAATATACCAAATTAAATGAGCATCTAGAGTGATTAGGCTACAAATATTTCTCAAATCTGATGAGACTTCCTTCAGGAAATAAAAAAAATAACCTAGACTTTTTTCCCCAGTTTATGAGGTAGAAAGCGAGAAAAGAACTAGAACTTAGGTGAAAAGTAAAATGCACACATCAAAACCATATTAACTCAGGGAATTTTGTGGTGGGAATATAAAACCCACAAATATTACTGAAGCATTTTTGTTACCTGACAGAAAACATGTAGTAGTTAGGCTTCATTCATTTTCCACCAGAATCTGTCTGATAAAATACCTTTCATACAGTGAACATTACATTTCTTTCCTGTATCCAAATCTAATATCCAAAGCCATAATATCCAAAATATTGAGCTCTATGAAGTTTTTGCTTTTCCAGTGACAACTTTATTATTCTTACAGGTCTATTTCATTAAAATAGAAATTAAAAAAAAAGAAAGAAGTCTATTAATGTGTCACTGTAAGAAGTTTCCCATATTTTTCATTATTGCTTTTTTATGAAAGCCTTAAAGAGTAAATTTTCTTTTAATTCCCATAGGCCATCTCCATTGACTTCAATAGATTTGTTACTCTGATACAAATAATGAATACAATTCCAAAAATGGAGCCTGTTAACTGTATTAGGGTTCTGAGCTTTGATCTTTTTAGCATATTATTCTCTCTGGTTTATTTTTTTCATTAAAAAGTCAAAACACTGAAGGTGACAGAAAATACATTTGGCTTGAGGAGACGAGCAATTTATAGTTCATTCCATATTTTTTTTTTTAGTCTGCAATAAGGACAGTTTGCTTTTTACAGATATGCTCTGAAAATAGGTTAGTTTATTATGGATAAAACCCTCTGTCTCATTTCAAATTCTCATTAGTGTCTTTAAACAAATAGCAAGAGAACTAGGTCACAGAAGACTAACAAGAGTTGTTGTCTAGAAATATGAATCTACTATCATTATTTAGATTTTTTTCCTTTCTAACTCTAAAGAAGGTTACTTTGTGTGTTATGCCTTGAAGAGAAAGAGGGCTTAAGAAATATATTTCACCTCACAAGTGTCAATTAGCTGGCACAGAGTTTTCTCATTTTCTTATCATGACCAAAAAAAGGGTATCATGTTTGTCTTTTTTGCAAAAGCAGCAACTGTTGTCCTGGATTCAACTTTTATACTATGACACATAGATCTATTTTACAAAAAACGGTTCTTATCCAGTACTGTAAAGTAGACTGTTCCTTCATCAGCACAGGTTTGCCAATGTTTCTCTTTAAATCAATTCTCTGTCCAAACAATTTTCCAATTTGTCATTTTGAATTCTGTCTCTTCATTGATCCACTTCCACATTGTTATAAATGAAAGATCTGGAAGTAAAATGACTAGACTGAGCCTTGATCCTTTTTTTGAAAATATTTAATAAAACTGGATGTAGATACAGTCCCACGAAATACCAGTGAGAAAATTCTTTCCTTTGGTGATGTGTTACTAATACTCTTGGTGGTGTGTTACTAATACTCTTTGGTTACAATTTTTCTGTAGCCCTTTTTTCACAATAACTTAGCTTGCTTAGAACACAGTTATGTTCATTTCTACATATGTTGCTTGAACTGTGTTAATTATTTAAACATGCCAACTGTTAATATAATCATTTATAGGTATCAGCATACTATTTATTTGCTATGCACCGCTTTGTATTTATTTTTTAAAGTTTTATCCAGATTGCTGCTCCTGACGGAATACATAATATTGGCAAATCCCCCACCAATATATGACCTAACAAATCTCCTGAAAAAGTTTTTTTTTAAATTTTTTTTTCCTCTTAAAGAAGCTAATAATAGATCAATGTTGCCAGACAGAAGGGATTAACGTTGGAGGAAAATTAGATACATTTTACAGCACGTTGGGATTATATTTGTTGAATGTCAGTAAGGTGTGTGTCTTCACCCATATTCTGTCACAAAATTGTGGGTTTCTTCCTTTTGTGAAAGAAGTTTCCTGGAAACTATAATAATTAGTGTGAGGGTAGAAGCTCAGATTCTTACATTTTTCAAAGGTTTGAGCCATTTTACTATAAATAAGAAATACTTTATCCATTTTTCATTGCATAAAATCATTCACTAATAACATGGGAGATAATGCCAAAATGGAAAGAGCTGAGACTGTTTCAAGCCTGGCTATACTGCAGGTCTTAATAGAAACAAACACAACTGAACTAATTTCTTCAAGAAATACATGTATGTATACATACATATATATATATATATATATGCATGGTAGAGAATCCAGTTTTGCACAGAAGTTATTTGCAGATATTGATTGTCCTTTGTATTGCCATGAAATAGGACCCAGCTATGTATGCCTGCAGCCCAGAATGCCAGCCACACCTGAGCCAGCAGGTTGAGGGAAGTGATTCTCCCTCTCCTCTGTCTTGTGAGACTCCACATGGAGCTCTGCATCGAGGTCTAAGAGCCCCAGCACAAAAAAGAAAGGGACCTGTTAGCGCAGGTGCAAAGGAGGCCATGAAGATAATCAGTGGGAAGGAGCACCTCTGCTATGAAGACAGGCTGAGAGAGCTGGGGTTGTTCAGCCTGGAGCAGGGAAAGCTTCATCTCATCAATGTTTGTAAATACTGATGGTAGAGGGCAAAGGAGACAGAACCAGGCTCTTTACAGTGGTGCCCAGCGACAGGACCAGAGACAACGTGCAGAAACTGAAACACAGGAGATTCCTGCTGAACATCAGGAAACACCTTTGCTATGAGGTTGAATAAGCACTGGCACAGATTTCCCAGGAAGGTTTTGCAGTCTTTCACATTGCAGATATTCAAAAGACATTGGGACATGGTCCTGGACAACCAGCTTTGATGGCACTGCTTGAGCTACGGGGGTTGGACCCTTCCATCCTCAACCAGTCTGTGATTGTCACTTCCAAAAATATAGAGAAGGTTTTACTGAATAGGGAGAGTCCCAGATCTGTCTTCTGAACGGTGTAAGGATAAGCCAGTTGAAGTGGAAAAGAACAAACTGAAATGCATCAGTTAGAGAGATCAAAGAAAGAGACCATCAACAAAAACTTGTTTTCTTCATTTGGAGCAAGTGTTTTCTGAGTAATTCAGCCTGAGAGTTATGGAGTTCCAGAAGTGGTTCTTTCATGAGGTTTGTCAAGCCAGGACTAAAAATAGTGAGGCTTGCTATCAGTGCTGACATACAAGTCCTTCCTCTGTCCTCATTCCCCTGTCTGTTTTTCACTCTCCTTGCTCTGCTGAGTATTCCTCCCTCTTACAAAGCTACTAGAGTCTGACCTCAGCCTGAAATGCTCTGGCAAAATCTTCAAAGTATGAGATTTTTTTCATGGAATTACTTGCCTAAAGATATGACATATTTTAAGCAGATATTTGGGACACTTGAAGTCTCAGTGTTTTACTTGGGAGTACTGTAAGGACAGCCTTTCTGACCTCATAGAAGTTTGCTCCAGAACTGGTGTGGTAGAAGCCACAGTATGAAAAATGTCTCTCAGTGGAGAACAGACTCAAAAACCTCTCTCTAGCATGTGGCAGGAAAGGTGAAATAGGGATGAACACAGACTGTCCTCAGTTGGGAGAACCCCAACTGAATAAATTTGGGGCTGAAAACTGGATTTCTAAAAAATGCTGCAATCTATATTCACTGTTCCCTGCACAGTTATTTGGCTTCCATTATTTCTGATAAAGCAAATTACTTTGACCCCTTGAGATTTCTCAAGTTGTTTTTCTTCGACTGTCTAAAACAAATCAGTAGTTTCCAATTACATATATTTGTGGAAATCACATTTCTTTTAGCTTCTTCGTTTCAGTATGCAGATATTACTGACCAATGAACTTTAATAAAATGACAGGAAGACAATTTTTTGAATACTTTCTGAAACAGTAATCATCAATAACTTTTCATGAATATTCCTCATTAAGCTTATCAGTGCATGACTCCAGTATTCAGCGACACACATAGTCTGGCTGACCTCTACTTTCTGACATTTTCAGAAGTTAGTTTTATATGTCATACAAAGACATTTCAATTAAAAACAAGAAATAGCAAACCTAGAATGCATTAAAATTACTACTATGTAGTAAAGTCTTCTCAGATAACTCTTCAATATCTTCCAAAAAACACGGTTCCTTCCTTTTAACTATTTACTTTTAGACAGTTGAAATGCATCTTGAATCACACATACTGGGGCTAGTTATACATATGCAATACACATGAAGGTAAATTAATACGTTTTAGCTTTGAAACATATTGTATTTTTGGGGGGGGGGGGGCGAGAGGGAGGCATATGCCTGCACATATGAGCACACATTAATTTAACTTAAGAAAACCTATTATTAACAATTAAATATTTACTTCAGGAGTTGCATGGCCTTTAATGAGTTTTTTACAGGTCTAAAATCAACTGAGAAGCTGGTATTTAAAAACAAAGGGCTATTCTTTTCCACTGTGTGTCCTGGCACACAGGGATCACACCACAATCATGTATATGGATAGATACAGCCAGAGATTTCTTGAACATTGAATTTCTTTAAAATTGTTCTTTTAAAATCGAAATAAACGATCATTAAAAAGCAATGCATACACTTCTAAATAAAAATGTATCATGTATATTTGGAAGTATTTGGGGTTTTGTGGCCCAGAAACAACTTGTAGTGAGAGGCATGATTCTCTGAATTGCAATTCAAACTTCTGCTTATAAAAGAAGCCAGTGAAATTTTTGCTTCCTTACTGATGTGTATTTACTAACATAGCAAAAGTAGCTGCAAGTCAGGAATTCAGTTTGGAAAAGTGGGAGACAGAGAAATGTTCATAGATTGCTTTATCTTTCCATATACTTCCATCAGCCCAATAAATCCTACCATTAGCAACCTTTCTTCCCCTAATTTCATTTTCAGACAAAAATCAGGTGGTTTTTTTTTCTGCTGGCAAAATTTGCTTGGCTCAGTAGAAGTTGTACATACATGACCACATGCCATATAACTCAAGTCTTTTCAAATCCATAGTTGTTATTTAATGAAACAATCCTTTGCCTGTTTCAGCTTCACAAAACAAAGGAAATAGAATTATACCCGTTGCCATGGAAATCTGTAACTCCACTGCTTTTTTTCCTTGTAAAACAAAACGTATGGAAAACTGAACCCCAGACAATATGTGGGAACACATCACACATGCCATCATTTTACAAAGGATTTTACAGAATCTCAGGTAGTAACAATTGCAACTTTTACCACTATATTCTACAAGGAAATGATTAAGATAATGAAGAGAAGAACCTTTGCTGATTTATCAACAGGTTTTGAATCACAAATACTGTAGAGATGTGCATTCAACAGCCAGTCATACGAAACCATATGAATCTTGCCTGGCAGCAGTCTTTATGGAAATGGATTCTGACAGACTGAATATGCTATGAGGCTAGCAGCTTTTACCCTGAGACAGTCATAAGAAACAGAGAAATGGATGCTTCTGCCATAGCACAGAAAATCTTCATTAATTCCTTGCTGCTGAATGCTGCAGAACTGAAATATTTTTAAAAACCTATTCCTGCAGTTGAGATGGAACAATACTTCATTACATTTAACATCTTCATCACCAGCATGGGCAGTGGGACAGAATTGACTCTTAGAGAATTTGGGGATGACATCAAACCAGGGAGAATAGTCAAACACCCAGACAGGAGGGCTGCTATTCAGAGGGATTTCAGCAAAGCAGAGGGAAAGGCTGACAGGACTGTCATGAAGTTCAGAAATGAGAGATGTCAACGCTGCAACTGGGCCAAGGCAACTGCACATAAGTACTGTCTGGGGACTGACTTGCTAGATAAAAACTTTGCCGAAAGGAACCAGCTGTCCTGGTGATAATGTGAATGATCAGAGGATCTATGCAGTGATGGAAGCCAATGACACACTGGACCACATTAGCAAAAGCATGGCCAATACAATCAGAGAAGTCACATTTCCCCCCATTTTGGCAATTGAGAAACTACATCTGGAAGTTTAGCTTTGTTCACAAAATCTTCAGGTCTGGGCCCAGGCACAAGAAGAATATCAAACTGGAGAGAGACTGGCAAAGAACCTCTAAGAAGCATAACATGATCAGTGATGCTGGATTAAATGTCTAATGTTTATTCACCGTGAGAAAGCAAAGGCTAAAATAAATCTAAGACCTTTTTTCTCTCTCTTCTGAAAAATATGTTGCAAAGAAGACGGTTATCAGAGATGCACAGTGAAAGAACAAGAGTCAACAGGTCACAGGCTGTGGCAAGGGAAATTTGAGACAAACTCAAGGAAAAAATCCTTCACAGTGTGAACAGCCAAGCACTGGAATGAGCTCCCATAATCTGCGTCATTGGGAGTATTCAAAACTTGACTGGATAAGACCCTGGCTAACTTTATCTAGTTCTGATGCTATGCCTGCTTTGAACAGGTAAGTAGGTGAGCTGACCACCCTTAGAATGTTAGTATTTTGGATCCTATATTCAATGGATTTGAAAATTTGAGAGCTAATGAAGTGTGCAGTGCCATTGAGCCAAACTGACATTCTGCTGACTGTAGTAGCCACACATCTTCGCTTAACACAGCTACTGTGGTCAGTGAAATAATGTCAAACCAACAGCACAGGGTCTACAGTCTCTACTACTGCCTAACAATTCTCCTCAACTAGATGCCTGCACAGCTGATAAATAAAAACCCTTAGCATGCCTGTTATCATGTTGTTCTTATGCATCAGTAGCATAAGAACAACAATCCACAACTGAGAGAAAAAAAGAACATAAGCAAACTCTATCTGGATAGGGTCTAAATAAATCTAATAAATACATATTGAAAGACTGCATGTACTTGCAGTACAGGAAAGTTTCTGCGTATCAGATATGGCTTTTTCAGATACTCAATATCTCTTGTTTTTAGTCTAAACATAATCAGAGAGATCATAATTTTCACGTTAAAATCCTTGTAATCTTTGTAAAAAGGAACAGAAGTGGAGAAAAAACACAAAATTAAGACATAAGGGGAACTTCACCTAATTTTTGTCCTACCAACAAGTACCTGATGAGGCAAAGCACAAAAAGCACAGGAGGGAATTACAAAGTAACTTTAGAGCTGTTATGAGAATTTTTGATCCCTTCTCAGATTATTACTTTTTATAATTCTCCTATTCTCTGAAAAGCACAGTGCCCTTCTGTAAATCATCAATAAAGAAGTTTTCTATTAATTCGAGACAAAGCCTTAACTATTCCCTTGAGTGATATAAAGAACTCCTAAACAGAGTTACTGCAACAGAGGATGGCCTTGCTTGACAAGAGACACAAAATGATGATATAATTCAAAAGACTGATGAAAACCATGTGAAAAATACCTTTTCCAGAAGATCATTCTCCTGTGAATCAGCAACTGACTATGATTCAGGGTTTGTTTTCTTAGTGTTTTGTTTTTGTGCTGTGCCTAGCATACAGCTGATTATTCTATGACCTTGGGCAATTCATATACAGCTGAGTTTGGCCTTAATCTTTCTGTGCCTCATTTTACTCATTACTATTAATATTATAATAATACCTGTCTCCTGAGAGCACTGGATAACTTCATCAGCTATTATTTTTGCTAATAATAATAGAAGCTCTATAGTTGCTTCATTTTATAAGAAACAGTTTTCTGAAAATAGCAGATATGAGATTAATACTAAATTAAGCCCCCTGGTGAGGTGGTTTGAGGATTATTTTTTAGTAATACTTCATTCAACTTAACCTGCTTCTCTGTCGAGAGAGTTCAATGACGTGAACCTACCAGCACAGTTACACAAGCGAGCTTGTTTAAAGGCACACAATACTAAAGAAAACTTCCCTTCCATATTAAATGCTTCTCTGAGGTTAGTTAAGGGGAGGGCTGGGCTTTAGTCATACATGGAACAACCACCACATAATTACAGCATCTATTCCTAATTTATAGCTCATATCACCCACAGCTTTTAGCAAGCAAAACTGCTAAACAAATCATCAATTTTGATTAGAGGAAAGTTCTTTGGCTCTTCATTTCCTGCATTTCTGGAAACAAATATGAATTTTAGCCTGACAGTGTCTTTCCAACTACTTTGTTATCTCTATAAGCATGCAATATTTTGCAAAGCACAAGAAAAGTGGAAAAAAAATTACAAATTTGCTCGTGTCACTAACCTTTAAATCCTCTTATATTAAAATGCAACTTTGTAAAGTTGAAATAAATGATATCTGACTTTTAAGAAATAGCTCTTTAAAAAGAGCCCAGAAATGTAGATGGGTGGCTACAGAGATTTTTAAAGTGCTTACATGCTAAATTCTCAGGAGGGTTTGCATCTTTGGATATCTTACTATGAAAACATCTTTGCCTTGTTGCATTCAAACAAGCTAACCAGACTGTGGTGACCTAAATAGAAATGCTCCCAGTGCAGCCCAGCTGCATGCAAACATGTAACTGAGGTGAACAGAACAGGGAAAACAGTGTTCTTACGTTTCATGTATGTAGTATTCAGGATGGATTCATAGGATGGAGTGGGCTCCATGAAGACAAAAATTTGTATAATCTCACTTGTAAGACACCTTTGTGAGGCTTCTAATACAAACTTTGGCTGAACTCATACTTTATATTAGCAGGAAGGCAGATTTCAATCTGAGTCTTAGGTAGCATGATGGACAAATAGTTAAAAGTACATGGTAATAGTATACAAAATATTCCAGAAATTTTTAAAGAGAAAAGAACGAGAGTAATTTCTTGGTAAGGATGCCCATCCATGTGCCATGGTACTTGGGGTTTAGTCCATAGGAGAGATTTAAAATATCTTTTTGCATTCAAGATCATCCAGCCCTATGGCTATGCATAAGAGAAAGTTCATAATTGGGTCAGACAAAGGAAGAATTTAATTTTTCCCATCATACTCTGAATGAAAACCCTCATGATTACTACCATTTCAAAAACATTCAAAACTCCAGGGCAAGTTTAGTTTCCAAATGGCAAAACGGCATTAAAATTACATCACCAGTTACCAAAATATTTGACACACTCTTATGTAAGGATTTCCCAGCTCTGCTCTCACACCTACCCACGCCACTTACCTACACACCCCACAAACCTTTATGTTGTCTGCAGTCTTTTTGACATGAGGAACAGCTTTGTCCCACCCCCACCACTTTGTAGGAGCAGCTGCACAAACCCTTCGTTGCCATAGTAAAGATTTTCCCTATTCTGTGGTTTCATTCAAACACACAGCAAAGATCCAGGAATGCCAAAAACCTACAGAGTTCCTTGGAGAATCTGGACTTTACACCTCATCTTTATGCCTCTGGCTGACTGCAAGGTGTCATATAGGGGCACAATGAAATCCTGCAGTTCACAGAGGAAGAGGGGTACAAAAGGTCTTGACTCAGTAAGGAAAGGATGAATGGGAGACTAGTGGCCGTGGAAGTTTGAATTTCTTAGTAGGATGAGGTATTTTCTTTTAGAAAGTGAATGACACCTTCTGCATAGTTTTTGAATGCTGCTGCACTATTTGGATATGACCAGTAGCCTCTGAAAAAATGCCAATGGAATAAGTCTACATTAAAGATAATATTTGCTTTAAAATCAGAAAGTAAAAGCAGTCCAGTTGAAAGAATCACTATCACCCAGTCTGAATATCCAAAAAATGTCCTGCTTTCTTATGAAGTGGTGAATGTTGAAAAGAGACCTGTAATGTAAGTTTTGGGATTACTTCAACCAAGCACACACTGTTTTCTGAGCCTAAAACCTAACAGAGTCTGGAAAAATTCTAAAAAAAATGCTCATAGAAATCAGAGTAAAGAAAAATGTCATTACATACTTAATGAACTTAATTCTATAGAATATACTCAATTCTATAGAATTCTATAGAAAATTACCACTACCTGTGGGAATTCGGTTTATGAAATTAAAACCAAAATGTACACAGATTCTGACTTATGAGGAAAAAAAACCAAAACAAATTCAAAATTCCTGGTGTTGTTAATCTTGGCAAAATTTATAGATAGTCGCAGACAGATTGACCACTGGAGTGTCCGCTGTGTCAGGGGAGGCTTAGACTGGACACTAGGGAACATTTCTTTTCTGGGAGGATGGTCAAACATTGGAACAGGCTTCCTAGAGAAGGAGACAATACCTCAAGATGGTCAATCTTTTACAGGCATTTGGATAATGACCACAAAATTGTGCTTTAACTTTTGGTCAGCTTTGAAGTGATCAGGCAATGTGACCATTGTAGATCCTTTCCAATAGAAATATCCTATCCTATCCTATCCTATCCTATCCTATCCTATCCTATCCTATCCTATCCTATCCTACCCTACCCTACCCTACCCTATCACAGAAATAAGCTTCACAGCACCCATGAAAACCAAGTAAGCAACTCACCAGCTCTGTATTGCAATAAAGCAGCCAGGTTTTACAGGGTTATGAAATTTCTAGGCAGACATTGTACAGCAACACCATACATAGCTTCAGATGGGAAGTACAGAACAATATTCAGGTAAGTACGCATGAATAGCTGACCTGAGGCTATGCTTTACCTTACAGAAAGTACATGAGTTCATGAATCATCATATGCATTCAGAATCTCAGTACTTGAGTTTACACATAAATTGGAAAGAGAAGAAAACATACTAAGAGACCAATGTGTCATGGCATGGGATAATCTTTGGATGAACTGTAGAATTTTCTTCTCCTGTTTCCCCTTCAGGAACTGAATCAACTTAAACACACTTAGGCAGAATTACAAAGTAAAAGAGCTTTGTTATACAAAGTAAATTACAGTGGTGAAATTAAGCCCAGAAGATATATAAAATGTATTTAGCTAAATGTTTCATATATTCATTGGGTCAGCAACATCCTCTAGTATCTCTCTGAAATTCCCCTACTTCACAACTTGAAATAGTAGGTGATAGGCACACCATTGCAAAAAGACATCAATAAAAACTGTAAACCAGTCAATGCTCTGAAGATGCAGTGGCAAAAGTAGAATACTCCAAATTGAAACCATCAGGGTAAATTTAGAATATTTGATGTGTCTGTTTATATTTGATCCTGTAATGTTTGATGAGTATGCATTTAGCTTGTGACCAGGTTTGAAACACATAAAGATAGTACAGACTAACAGGACAAAGAAAAATTAAAAGTTCATTAACTAACTCATGCTGTTATTTCTTCCAGCCTCACAGTTTTTTTTCCCCCTGTTTTTAAGACAATTTGCATTAATATTTTTAACTCTATTTACATTTTCATTAATACTCTGACAATACTGAAATTTATATTTATCAGACCAGTCTTGAGAAATATCTTCCTCATACTGTTCCTTACAAGAAAAGTGAAATTACTCTCAGTCTTATTTTTTAACTACCTTTCTCTTCTAACATCTTCCTAAGCCCATTTCATTGCCTGGTATTTGTCTTCTTCAGTAGATTCATTATTTCCCTGCTAATAATGTATTTTAAAGAAATAATACATAAACTCATTGATATTATCTTTTTTTTTTAATAACAGAAATCTATCATGATGACTCTTTTACTTATATTAAGTTGAATTTTAAAGACAAGGCTTGTAAATAATGAGAATAGAAATATACTGAGGCAGTGTTTCATAAGGGTGTTTATCTTCTGGGAAATGTTAAGAAGATCACAATCTAACATGGCTTTTAGCTCCGCTGTCTAAAGTAAAATAAATGTTATTGGAAAGTTCCAAAGATAATAAGTTATGAAACTTGGGCAATTATAATTTATTCCTGCATTTACACTTCCGTCTTACTGATGTTTGATTAAGTTCAGCTGGCTAACATCAACTTTAGTGCTATCTTATTTAGGCTTATTGTTTTACATATTGTAAATTTTTATTCTTTTGCGAATACACAATAAGTTTTTACTGGCAGCTCTTGAAAGAAATAATTTGTAGAGCAACAAGTGTATAAGTATTTCCTCAGAATTTCTCTCTCGTATGTGTAGTCCTAACATGGGAAATCTACAGCTCTTAACCTCCCATTTTATACCCTTCAACAACAGTGAGGGCAGAAGCTACATTAGAAGTCTTTTCAGTGGAAATTAAATAGCAGAAGATCAAAGCTGGCATTAGAAAGGAAAATCAGAGATTAAAATTCCAATGCCATGTTGTCATCCTGGTGTCGAGGTTAGACAGACAAGTGCTGCTGAGAACAACTGCTCATATGCTCATGTGTAAAAACCATCTGAATACCAATTCTTTAAAAAAGGATCACCAAACCCAACATCATCTCCTGATGGCAAAGGGGAGGATACTCAGCCTTCCTCTAGATGAAGCATTTATGGGGGATGAATTATTCTTTTCCTTTCTCTCCTTAGGACAGGACAACTGAGAAGATCTAATGGTTTGCTGCTGCTGTCTCTTAAGCCAATTCAGTTTGGTAAACCTGAAGAAGCCTGCTCCGTTTAGGTAGGTGGTTTTGTTTGGGTTTTTTTTTAGTTTTTTTTTTTGCCAAACTAGCAAACTGAATTGCTCAGTCAGATAAGCACCTAAGTTAAGAGAAAGGAAGTGGAAGGAGCTTGCAGTCCAGTCTGGGACTGGGGAAGGGTGATGGAGCTCGCTGTTATACACCCAGCCATGCATCTTCCATGCTCAACATCAGACTACAGCCAGTGGGGGGAAACAGGCCATTCCTGAGGCTAACACTTTTTTTTTTTGCACAGTAATTTCAAGACCAACAATCCAAACAGATTTCCAGATGTTATAGAGAAAAAAAAATCCCAAAGAAATAAGGAGTCAGAGGGCAGAAAGGGAGAGGGACAGAGGAAAAAAACCAGGAGGTTTGTTTAGGTGATAAAAGGAAAGTTACTGACAATCTCATGTGAGTAACACAACAGCACAAAATAAAAGCATGTAAACAGAAAGACTGTCATTGTTCTTTTTAATTTGTTGTCTTGGAACTAAAATCACTAAAAACCATGGCAACATTGCCCTCTCTCCCACAAAAAAACCCTACAAAACAGAATTATCATCTGTATTACAGTGATCCATTGAAAAAGGTAACAATTTCCCTGAAAATAATTTCAATTTAAGTACTAGCATTGACCCAAAATTTTTATTGTCCCTAACAAAGCAAGCACAAAGCATTATCACTCTGCCAATGCAACATTTCAAATTCAATCAAGAAAACCACCTGAGTTAATTAGATCAATGTCCACTATGCTGAATTTTTGGAATAAAATCCAGTCTGCTTTGATCTCAGCAAAACCAATAACCAGCTCAAATCCACACCCATGTCAGTGACTACTGATCTCATATTTCAAGTCTTTCTTCCAGTGTTATAATTCGAAAGGAAAATGGGCAGAAGATGAAAGTGTGCCCATGACTGCCTGCCTTAACTGGCTTGGCTTCTCCTGCTAGAGGTGACAAAGAGGCAGATTTGGTACTGTACAAGCTGCTACAGAACATTTTTGCTTCCAGCCCAAGCATTTTCAAAGTTAATGGGAAGAATTAATTTTCTTCTCATGTCTCACTCTTATTAACAGCTATCCAGCATGTTGCTTGGCCCAAGCAAAAGATTTTTTAGGATAAAAATGGATTTATTGTTCAGCATTCTGAAACAGAACTTCTGGATGGAGGGACTTCCATAAATAGAGCAAATGTGTCCTGTGGCTCAGGCACAGGCCATACCTAAATACCTACATTTGCCTAAAGGCAATACCTTTCTTCTTCTACCACAATTTTTTTTCTGGGACTTTTTTTTTTTGGTGTTTTTTTTTTTTTTTGTTTTTTTTTTTTTTTTTTTTGCTATTTTTGTCATGGTTATGTAATTTATATATTTCCTTCAAAAGGTAATCATAATCTATATAGTTTATCAAGATTTTTCTGGTAAAAAAAATCACTTTAATTTCTTTGATAATCTGTATTCATTTTTTAATACAAAATTATACTACTTTCTTATACTAGCTATTATAACCTGACAAAAATTAAATGAAACTTCAGTGTATTCTTTACTTAAAACCTATTAACATTTAAGACAGAACATAAATATTAACAGGAGTATTACTTCTAATGATTAGAAGGATGAAGTAATGATTACTGCTGCATATGTTTTCTTTTTCTGATTTGTACAATAATGGATATAGCATTCACCTTTCTTTACTTTTAAAAAATTCTCATATATATATATATCTGCATCTATATGAGATTTAATTCAACACTGTTAAACTTGAGCTGTTCATTACAGAAAGGGCCAGGAAAGAGCAAAAGTCCCCAAGTGTTAGATCTATAGATAAAAAAGATCAAATGTCAAGCTTTGGGAAGACGCACTAAATCCCTGATTTAAAATATTCTTTTGCTTGCATTTCAATTGCAGATCTTATGGAAAAAAAATACTCATAGGTGTTTGGTGAAATTGTTGGAATTAGATACAATAACAGTTGATAAATGGAATGTAACATGTACTTAGTCTATTTGATATTTTAGAATTTGTTTCTAATATGAATAAAACTCAAACGTCGCAGATGACACAGACGATCCCTTAAATGTTCAGCCCCCTACCAGTCAGAAGCAGCAGAGTTTCCAATTCCAAACTAACATTAGTTTATTAGCTGAAGCATAAAATCAACAGGTTTTTCAGCCTCTTTTACACAGCAGCCTCTGTGAGCCTCTCTTGATCTCCGTGTGCAGATCACAGCACAGCCTTGTCCAGGAGACAAGTGCATCACACACGGTGTGGCTGATGAGTCATTTCTGCTTCTCAGCCTGCTCTCGCTCGGAGCTGGATATTGCGAACCATATGGCCACAGCCTTCATAAATATGGTTTCAAGGAAGTCATCTGATGGCAGAATGGAAATGGCTTTGTAAAGCAGCAGAGCTGCAAATTGATGGGTGGAAGAGCTGAAAGTGATGGTTCTGTAAAAGGAAAACCTTGTATGATCCTGGTCTAAGCATTTATTACGGCAGTATGAAAATGTTCTAATTTCTGTTACTGTGTAGACACTTTAAAAGCAAACACATTATAAATAATGATGCGTTTTTCCTGCTTTTCCCCCCTTATTCAATCATTTTCTGCCCAGCAGAATGCAGTGGTTTTTGCCAGCAGATCTACTTCTTCACATAGTCTTCCATTTATTCTACCTTGTGTTGGACTTTCCAGCAATTGAGCCTTGATTGTAAACTCTTCTCTTCCTGCATTTCCTGCCCAAAGTTTGCGCACCGCCACTATTATGCACAGGCTCCTACTTTGTCTAATTTTATGGAAAAATCCATCTTCTTTTTTCACAAAGCACCAAAACCAGGCCTTTTTATGGCTTCCCAGTTCAGGTTCTCCTAACACACATGGAAAATCTGAGAGGAACATTCAACACAGCAGACTTTTGACATGGAAATCTAAGTATTTTTCTAGTTTATTTTTCAGTGAATAAGGAAAAAACGTGTCTCTTCCCATGGGGGAAGTTGGGGCTAGATGATCTTTAATGTCTACTTCCATCCCTTAACGTTCTCTGATTGGTTCTCTGACTTCTCTGAGGAGTAATTAAGAAAAGTTGAACACTGGGGGTCTTAGTTTGGTCCTTGCAAGAGCCTTTGTCTCAGCCAAGTGAGAAAGGCATTTTGACACTGGTGGAGTGTGGAGGATAGACTTATATGGATAAGTCATGTTTGGCTGACTGGAGGATGTACAGTGTGGATGAGGAAAAGAAGGAAATGCCACAATTAACCTGAAATGTCTGTCTACGGAAGAAGATATGAAGAGACTCATGGTCACCTCAGAAGAAAAGCATGCAGACTAGGCTCTCTGGCCTGAAAGTCAATTTTCCACAGCAACCATTAAAGACCATTTCTACTTCTAAGCAAACAGGAAAAGCTTTTTTCTTGCTGTCTTAAAAGACCTCCAAATTTTTCCACAGTTGTCACTTAAACACAACTCGTGCAAACTGGAAATTTTGAACACAAAATAATAAAATAGCCCTATTTGAACTGAACTGCATTGCTACTTATAATGTATAAATTATAAAATAATTTCTTTCAGGAGTTAAGAAAAAACCAAACATGTCTGCTGTCACCTAGAAGTGTTTATACTGGGGTTTTTTTCTACCTGTGAGGCCATGAGAAGCAATTAAAACTCATTCCTCAATAGTCAACACAACAGCTATAGTTTTAATCCTTGAGTAACAGCGTCCCAATTTCAGAGAAGGTGACCATGGATCTCTTGTCTAATGGTATCCCCTGATCCAAAAAAGCACCTACAAAAGAACATTGTACAGAACACACAAAGAATCCCCAACCATAAAAGTACATAAATCTGGAACTCTGTTTTATTGTAGCCATGCAGCTGAAACTATCGTTACAGGTGAATCCACTGACTTTGGTTTATTACCAATTTTTATAAGTTTAAAGACTTTTGGTAGAAGGACCTTACCCTTGCCTTCTGCTCCATTTCCATCATTAATCTTTCATGCTGCTCAGCTATTGCCAGTGTTGCAGAGTGGACCTTCTGATATATCATTTCTCCTTCTCGTGTTTGAAAGGTGAACAGCCCTTCTCCTGTGTCACACATCCTGTAGGGAGATTTAAGAAGAACGGAAAGAAAAAAATTAGTATTGAGTAATTTTTATCTAACTATTATGAAAAGTGCATCCCTTACAGTAGCAAATGCCAACTTTAGAGATGCAGTTAAGCTCTGAAATTCCAAACACCAAACATCTGCAGTTATTTTTAGCACTGGAGAAAAACATATTCCAAGAGATGGGCAGAACTTCATTAACATATTTTTTAAAGTCAGTTTTAATCATCATCTGGATAGTGAAAAAGAAGCTTTAGCATGGAATAAAAACTTGAGATAATAGTCAGTTATTTCTGTCATTTTTTCCAAATGTCTGCACCAGTAAATGTGAGCTAAATTTAACTATTACATATTAACATTTTAACTATTTAATTAATTATTTTAACTAGTTTAATTGATGCCAGAAATACATAGTACATTGTGACTTTGACTTACTGACATTTTAAGAGAACACTGACCAACTAAAAATGCCATTATGGTTAATAACTACAAAGATGATGCATTGAAAGACAGCATTAAAAGGGTTAAATTATTACTACCTCTGTCAGTATATTTATGTGAGGCAGCATCCAAAGTTATCCTGATAGTAACAAAAGCCATTCAGTCCATGTGAGAATAAGAACAGTTGTAAAAGAAGATTAAATAATGAAAAAACCCCTCTAGAAATAATATTTACTTTCTTGTTTTGAGGGACCAAATGCTGTTATCCCTATCTGTGATATCAGTGCAGCATTACTCAGAGAAAGAAGAGTGGTACACAGTAAATATGATGACAAAAAGGTCTGTGAAATACAGGAAATAGGAGTGAAAAATAATGTTAGATTGCTGTGTGACCATTATTTGGAGGATGTACATGCTGTTAACCAGTGGTGCAATGCAATGTATTTATATTAGTAGTTCCATTATATTATCAGTATCTGATTTACATATTTTTTATAGACTACTTGCAGTTTCAGAAATGGAATTTCAAAAATCCTTTTTATTTAGTCTGATACCTCCTGTAAAGATTTTCAGTTATCTGTGACAGGAAAATGTTGACTTGAGCCACTGATGCATAACATGCATCAATAATAGAGAGATTTTGATTTGCCTTCAAACACCAGATTCCTTTATTGTTTTGGATGTTTACATCATTTTTAAAGAAACGAAATTCTGTTAATATCCCAGCTCCTTCAGCATGGTCTCATAAAGCCCAAAACTTACAGAATTAAAAAAAAAAATTAGAAAAATGTGTCCCACATAGTTCAACATTCAAATGGGTTTTTAAATGTTATCTTTAGAATTTGCATCCTATATTCTGTATGATTATTCATGCATTACATTTTTACAAAAAAATTTCCCATCAAACGAACATACAGATCTGTATTATTTTAATTAAATAATAATTTAAATATATGTCCTACTATATTACATGCACATACAATTATACTGCAGCTTTTTGAAAAGACAATACTTTTTTCTCATGAGAATTATCTTTTTGTCAAATTAGGATACGGCTTCCTAAACAATTTAATTTAAAAAGTTATCTGAATAGGGCTGTTATGCTATATAAGGGACTGCTGAGAATTCAGCAGTTGGTTCTGATTTCAAGGTTGACCAGTGAAAAAAACCTCTTATTAACACTTACAAAATCTTTTCCTGTTCACTGGAGGAGACATGCTACTTGTACAAAGAATTTATGCATGTTTGTGTTTGGGAAGAGCAAAAAGTATCAGAGGCAGAAACAGTAAACAGAGGTGTTTCTGAAAAATAGCTGGTGAAAATACTTTGTAATGATCAACTGAGGTATTGAAAACAGATTTCACAGTCTAAACAATACATGATTAACAATACCATAATTCTGGAATAATACCAGTTTTCTTCATTAAAAAATAGAAATAAAATAAAATCCATTTTATAGATAGGTATTATTTAATCAGTGTTACTATGATGTGCTAATTAGGAGATTTAAAAAAAAGCTTTTTGTACTAAATTCCAATGGAGATCAAGATCCTTGCTGTAAACATTTAAGACATATTATATCCTTAGACAGAGTCCTCCAAAGGCTTCTGGTGGAAATAAAATGTCCCCAGAGTTTTGTGACATTATGGCAACAGCCTTTCAGATCCCTCAGGGCATCATATAGCCAGTACTCTGCTTTTGTGTAAAGAGATCTTAATAAAATTCAAACAGCGTGAAATGGAAAGTCTGGAAAAAGGGATGGGGTTTCAGAAACTGAAGGAAAATATGATCTTTTTTGTTGGTTTCAGAGGATGAAAAATCCTACAGAGATGAAAAACAAGGAAATGGGGGAAAAAACAGGCAATGGGGCATGATTAACATTGATGGACTTAGCTGCCTGTTTTCACCACGGAAACCCCAACCACCCCCCGTGCCTGCCAGAGCAGGGTCTGTCCCTGGCTGGGGGCACCAGCTCAGGCTGTGGCACTGCCACCTCACCCCTGCACAGCACACTGCCCTGCCTCCCAGCCTCAGCTGTGGGGGACATGTCACACCAGGGCTGGAAAGCCATTGCCAGCAGCCTCCCCGTGAGGGCTTCCCTGGCTAGTGATGGATGGTCTGCACACAGCTGCTCAAAACTGGAGGTGAAGGAGAATTCTAGGCATCATTTTTTAAAGTGTTGAATTCCCCCAGCTCAACTTGAAGTTTAACAGGACTTAATGCCCCAAAGAATTAAGTAGTTGTTACTTGGCACATCTTGGAACCAAGTGAAAGCAGCAAAAATTGTTAGCATAAAACTTTCTTTCTTCCATTTAAACTTCTTATAATTAATCTGTCTCCCAAGGAGATGAATCCCTTTGCCGTAGTAAGGTTTTCCTGTTCATCTCCTCAGAGCATTGTTCCATTACTCTGAAGTGAAAATCTGAGTTTAGACCTTCTAGTCTAGTCTAGTCCAGTCTAGTCCCATCAATTTTTCTGTTCTATTCTATTTTATTCTAGTTATAAACCAAGATGAGTATCCTCATTAAGGTTAGGTTCAGTCTTTCCTAAACAAGGAAACATAGGCCAAAATAGGGGCACTCCTAAGAATGATGAAGATGGGGACAGGGAAAGGGTGCTCTCTGAAGCTTAAGGGTTTTGCCATAAAAGCAAAACCTTTGCATATCTGGCCAACAGGAACAGATAAGCCCATGAGCTGAAACAAGACTTGTCTTGTTCTATTTATAGTCCAAACAAAGTCAGTAGGACAAAAAGCTATTATCTCTATGGCCCTTCTAGATGTCAGATAACTGTCCCTATAAAGCTCCAATTTAGGAGGTTTAGCCTTGCTAATGTCTTGTTAATTTCTCTATGTTTAAAGCATACATTGTTGATCAACTAATAACCAATTTAATAACATTTCCATAACTTTTACATGCCCTAACATAATTTTCTAGAAAAGGCAGGACAAAGGTCTGGGCCTCTTTTTTCCTGGTACTGTCGCAGTTAAGCAGTGCAGTCCTACCAACTTGGTATGACCTTCACTGGCAGAAAAATGCCACTGATTTTGTATACTTCAATTTTTTTATGAGAGACGTGCAGTCTGCGGGTGCTTGAAAAATCCGATCTATTTCTGTGTTTTTCAACTTATAAACAGAGATGTCATTAACCTATGCTTTAAGATATTTAAGGATTCAATGCATTAAAATGCATGAAGTGCTTTTACTGAAGCAGGAAAGTGCATTTTTTTTCATACATTATTACAGAATGATATAACTGGACAGACAGTGACACCACTAGATAAACAGTACTGCAAATAATTGCAATTTAAAAAATTCTTTAAATGCTGCAGCAGCTTTTCATAACTACCACCATCAGCAGATCTGGCTCAAGAACCAGGAGAGAAAATAGAGAGGAATGTGGGAGCTCAGCTTTTGGCCTAGGACAAGCTGGATTCAGAGATCAGCAGTGAAAGTTCTTGCTTTCATTGAAGGTAGAATTTCTGTTCAAGTCATAGAGATTATCCCACCACTGTTTCCAGACATTTTTCAACATGTCCCAAATTCATACAATGGTTGCCCACTGCCTTTGCTCAGAATGCAATTTCTGCCTTTTAGATAAGAATCAATACTGTATATTAACCATATAGAATTCCCTTCAGAAAGGAAACTTCATTGACTTAACCATCATTTATAAAAAGTACTTTTTCCCAGATAAAAGTTCATGCTGTCATGTCACTGGTGACATAGCTTAGAAGTTTAACAGTGCAGTATTCAGCAACTGCATGAGAAGACAAGAATTTGACATATCAGCTTCACTATTTCCATTAGGGGTAAAATCTATTTTCACAAAAATGAAGGTTGAATGAAAACTGAAATGCCCAGAAAAATTATTGTCTTGTTTTAAAATAAAAGATAACTTACAATTATAAGTAGAAAAAACTTTAGCTGTTCATATATCTACATGTAATTTTTAATGAATTTTAATTATTTCTTTTTATCAACAAATAATCTGGGATTAAAGAAATAATAGCTGATTTATAGACTCAAACGTGTATCAAATTACATACAAATAACTAAAAAGAGGCAATCATCCTCAAATTGAAACTGAAAATACATCATAAAAAAGTCTACTATTAATGACTAATTCCTACTCATAACTATAAATATTAATAACTAATAGGTAATAAATATCTCACTTCAGCATTTCCAGTTCTTGAAATAAAAATAGGCTTTAAATTCTTAAATGAGAACAGATCATGAGTACATAACGTCCAGTAACAAGTACCAAACTGGATGTAGTTGTTGTTGCATGCTTCACAGCTAGAGTTTGAAAAATGGTTTCATTAAAAGAATGGAGCTGTTTACTCAGATATTTCAAGGCCCCAGAATTAAATTAATAAAATCACAGAACAACAAAATTCTTAGAATTGGAAGAGACCTCTGGAAATAATCTGGAACAATTCACCTTTCCAAGCCAGAGTCACCAAGAGCAGGTAACATGGGAAATTGTCCCAGTGAGTTTTAAATGTCTCCAGAGAGAGAGACTTCATTACCTCCTTGGGCAGCCTGTTCCACTTCTCTGCCACCCTCAATGTAAAGTTCGTCTGCATGCTGAGGTGAAACTTCTACTTCAGTTTATGGTTATTTGCTCCTTGTCCTGTCACTGGGCACCACCGAAAAGAGTTTGGTACCAACCTCTTGGCACCCGCCTTAGAGATGTTTATATGTGTTGATGCGAATGCCTCTCATTCTTCTCTTCTCCAGACTAAGCAGGCCCAGTTCCCACAGTCTCCCCTCACAAGAGAAATGCTCCAGACCCCAGATCATCTCTGTGGCCCCTGATGGACCCTCTCCAGTAGCTCCTTGTCTTTCTTGTACCGAGGAGCCCAGAACTGGACACAGCACTCCAGATGTGGCCTGGCTAGGGCTGAGCAGGGGGGGATCACCTCCCTCAGCCTGCTGGCCACACTCTTCCCAAAGCACCCCAGAGTCCCATTGGTCCTCCTGGCCACAAGGGCACTGCAGGCTCATGGCCAGCTTGTCATCCAGCAGGACTCCCAGTTCTTCTCTGCAGAGCTGCTCTCCAGCTGGTCAGCCCCAACCTGCCCTGGTACTTGGGGTTATCTCCAGCTGGTCAGCCCCAACCTGCCCTGGTACTTGGGGTTATTCCTCCCCAGGTGCAGGACCCTGCACTTGCCCTTGTGGAACCTCATTTGGTTTCTCTCCACCCAGCTCTCCCGCCTATCAAGGTCCCACTCGATGGCAGCAGAGCCTCCAGCTGTATCAGCCATTCCCTCAGTTTTGTATCATCATCATCATCAAACTTGCTGGGGGTACATTCTCTACATTTGTCCAGGTCATTGATAAACAAACTGAATTAGGCCAGTCCCAGCATTGATCCCTGGGCAACGCCACTGACTGCAGGCTTCCAGCTGGGTTCTTCTCCACTGATCATGACCTCTGAGCTCTGCCTTGATCCATCTCACAAGTGCTTAGCTAGGTAATGCTCATTTCCTGTATGCCAAGGAAGCCAGTCAGATGGCACATATGGGACCAGGCCTGTTACTTCTAAGATGAGTAACAAATAAAAGTCAGCCTTTCTTTAAAGCCTTGAAACTGTGGCTGTCAGTCATGAAAAGGAACTAATTGGTATGCACAATCTAACTCTGAACTGAGACACTTATTGCTTGTGTTGCTACAGCTTTGATTTTTTAAAAAGTGGTGGAAACTAGCAATTTTGCCTCCAATTTAATTAGATTATCAGTGGAGACACACAAACACTATCTCTCTTGTGGATATCTAACTTTTGTTCTTTCCTTGTTTGTTGTTATCTTAACTTGAGCTAAGCCATTTTGACAGAAATCCTGTTTCTTCTTTGTGTGCAAGGACGATACACACAGCATACACTAAAGACAGGCCAGCTAAGCAGCAGACCTCACTATAAAATGAATGCTAAGCTTCCCTGAGGGTCCAAATTCTTTGCTCGTTCCAGCCTTCAACACATGCTAGCTTGCTTCCTGCCGAAGTTGGGCTTTTCTGAGAAAACAAAACAAAACAAAAAAGGCAAGGAAAGCAAATAAACTCTTTGTGGCAAGAGCATATTTAGATAAAAAGCTCCCTTTATGCCTAGGAATGCTTATCAAGACAACTGAAAAATAAACTATGCTTGTTTTTATGAAATTTTAAGTCAACTTCTATGTTGAAAGGATAGAAAAACAAAGGCAGAAAAAAGGAAATCCTTATAAAGATTCCTAACTTGCTATTGAACAGGCAAAAAAAGGACACTTTGCAGGGGAATCCATAGGAAACAAAGGTATCTTCATAAACAGAATATGTATGGAAAGTTCTATGGGTGGAGCAGAGAGAGGACAATTAATAGAAAATGTGCACAAAGTGTAAATGATCCAGGTATGCAACTTTGGCAGCAGACATGGTCAGAGAGATTCAAAGCTGAGACAAGGTTGGTGAAAACAGGGAAATAGTCCTGTGAAAAATCTGTGTTTGGGAAATAGTCCTGTGAAAAATCTGTGTTTGGGAAATGAAGATCATCAAGGTGAAGCACAGAAACGGTGCAAAGTGCAACATCCAGAAAGAGTAAACAGAGAATCTGAGTGTGCTCTGTTACACATTCCCTATGGGAATAAAGAGTTAAACTGCCATGCCTAGCTGTCAGCATTTTAGAGTTTTATCTGGAGTGTCAAAAGGATAACCTAGAAATTTTATGATCTGAGAAGCAAATAATGAAAATGTTTTGATATATGAGGTGTCTGCCTGCCCCCCTTAATCATAGTTATTTACCAGCAAGAATATACAAGAAGAAAAAGCAATTACGCATGCTACCTACTAATTGCCAGCCATAGGCATTCCTCCATGACACTTACTGTCATGTTTTTGCACTTAAGCTGAAGTGGGAAACTTTACACTGCTCTTGAATATGCTTGAATATCCTCGAATTTGGCCTGAGTTAATGCAGGAAAGTTCGAATATTATCAGACCTTTGATATGGCTCAGTAACTTGATCATGGAGCTTAGCCCCAAAGATTTGTTCAAGGTCAGATCTTGTGTTTCTGGAGTCATCCACAGTGTTTTCAACTAAATGCTCTAAGGGATCTCCACACTATCCATGTAGCTTTCCTACTAAGGCCATTTATAGAAACATTTTGAAATTCTGAGAAGGAAAACATTCACAGATGGAGTGGAAATGATTGATGATGATTTGCTGCCAGGTAGGTGGAACTACACCACTCAGAGGAATCCAGCAGTCCTTCTCTAATATTACCTAGAGGATCTTAATGCATTCCAAGTTGGAAATCTTTTAAAGACCTTATATGCAGCCATGGTAACAAAAATCTTATGTGCTAGTCTGATGAATACACTGCCAGTCTTTCTGAGCAGAGATGAGATACCCTAAAAATTTTCCCTGTTACAGGGAGACTTATAGGGGGACTCATTCTGTGAGTGAATAGCATTTTTTAATTCTAAGATTATTTTTCTGCCTAAACCAGAAACCATTTAAGTCGTGTAATATGCCAGAACAAAAATTTTCTCATGAAAATGTTTTTCTTTGTTTTAAGGACATATAGGACACATTTCTCTACAGTACCAGTGGTAATTATGCCTCTTGGGATACTTTTTCTTTCATTGACTGTACTGCCTCTACAGCCACCGTCTCTGTGATGCCCCATGTGATAGCACATTTAGACCACTGAGGCATATGAGGGTTACCAACCCATTTCTGCATGCCAGACATTTCCACTTTTTGCTTAATGGAAGTGCAGAAAGTGGGCTGTGACTTTGTCTGGACTACATAAATGATTGTCCACTAGCATTATAAACCTCTATTTCATTTCCACAGGGTTTACCCCTGTCTATCATAGGAAACAGTGGAAAAATATATACTTTAGTTTTTTTCCTGAGTTTCAGTTTTGATAAGAAGGAGGATTCTATCTGGAGTTTATTTCAGACCACTTTTATTTGGTTGCTACCAAGCCATCCATACTCTTATCATTAAGATGTTCTTGTTGTATTAATTACTTTGATATATCAGAATAAAATTAGCTAGTGCTGAAGAGTTAAAGATAGTAAATAATTCTCAATGCTGGTTACAGTACAAGAAGCAGCAAACTGGACTCAAAGTCAGGCATAAGAGGTGGAATGTGGAGATTGATGTGCAATTATGAAATATGTCCATATGTAATAGCAAACATGCTGTGCAGAGGCTGTTTTCTATTTCCCATATCCTAGAAACTAAGCTGTGGTGTGAAGCCAGGTGTCCACCAAGGCTGCTCTATCACCCCTCAGCTGGACAGGGGAGAGAAAATATGAGAAAAAGTGTCTGAGTTGAGATAAGGACAGGGAGCACTCAATCACCAGTTACGGTCACAGGCAAAGCAGGCTCATCTCAGGGTGAGTATTTGAATTTATTGCCAATCAAATCAGAACAGGCTAATGAGAAGTAAACCCAAATCTTAAGAATATCATCCACCCACTCCTTCTTCTTTCCTGGGCTTAATTTTATTCCTGATTCTCTATCTTCTTCTCTCCAATGGCACAGGAGGATGGGTAAAGGAGACTGCTGTCCATCCATTGTTTTTGCCCTCCCCTCCTCCTCAGCTGGATGACTTCTCAAACTTTCACTTCTCCAGCATGGGATCTCTCCCACAGGAGACAGTATGCTACCTAAGTCTGTCCCACAGGCTGCAGCCTTTCACAAACTGCTCTGGCATAGATACCTTCCAGAGGGTTGTCCTTCAGGAGCAGACTGCTCCAATGTGGGTCCCCAATAGGACCAAAGGTCCTTCCAGCCAACCTGTTCCAGCATGGTCTCCTCTCTCTATGAGCCCACAGGTCCCAGTCCAGGCTTCCCACAGGGCCACAGCCTCCTTTGGCATCTACCTGCTCCACTGTGGGATCCTCCATGGGATCTCTGCTCCACCATGGACTTTCAGAGCCTGCAGGGGCACAGCTGCCTCACCACAGTCTGCACCACTGCCGGCAAATCCCAGCTCCATGCCTGGAGCACCCCCTGCCTCTCCTTCTCCCCTGCCTTTGGTATCTTCAGGGCTGTATCTCACATATTCTGAGTCCTCTCTCTGGCTGCAGTTGCTGTTCTTCAGGGTTTCTTTCCCTGCTTCATAAATCCATTATCCCAAAGGGCTACCACTGACCCTGATGGGCTTGGCCTTGGCCAGCAGCAGCTCTGTCTTGGAGCTGCCTGGCACTGGCTCTGTCAGACATGGGGGAAGCTTCTGGCAGCCACCTCCGTAGCCCCCTTGCTGCCAAAGCCTTGTCACACAAACCCCATACACCCAATACCAAGACATTGTTCCTAACTACTAGAAGCAATACTCTGGAGTCCAAGAAGTAGAAACCAAATAATTTACCATAACTACATTTTTTGTCTCTTCTTGCTTTATGGACTATTTTCATAAAACATGACCTAGATATTTTGATGGGGGCAACTGAATTATGCTGTTTGTGCTTCCATCACCTCTAAGTAAGAAATATTCTAAGTTGCACATGCAAATTACCTTCTTGCATTAGTATTCAGTTCATACTATTTAAGAAATCAGTGCATGTAATTAATGCATATGTATATATAAAACAACCCACTTTATGGAGACTTTTGACACTGCAACATTTTCTTTAAAGAAAAAGTCACACTTATTAAAAGAAAGAGAAGATAATAAAGCAAATTGTTGACATGTTTTTAAATACACAACATTTGCATTTTTCTCAGTTTATGTAATAGAACAGACATGAAAATGCTGTTAGATAATTAGCTCTGTTAATTTGAAGAGCTTAGGTTTTGTTGGTAATGGTGAAATACTATTTAACACTATTAATTAATACTATTTATCTACTGGACTAGCATCTATTCTTACCAGCTTTGTGAAAGATAAACCAAGAGCTCATATATTATTATTTTCATTTTAGTACAGAAGGAGCAGTTATGGCTGGCTGTACAACACACCAATGTAAAACGCTGGTCTGATAAAGAGTTTGCAAAGCCTATCATAAACTAAATTTGTCTGACTAAACCTTTTCACTCATCATGGTTTGGCTATTATTTTTCATCTCACTTTTGAACAAGAAAGATACAAGTTCCAAATGCTGGAATCTGGGATCATATGCAAGTACAGATATTTCTACAGGACTTCTGTAATCCTGTTAAGAGCTATTATTCCCCAACAAAGACAAATATCCCATAACAATACTATTCAGTTTCCTTCTGTGTCTTTAGGAGCAGTACACAGGGGAAACAACATTTAATCTACATTAATACTGTTGACTTTGACAAATATAAAATGTTAAATATAAAACCCAAATAAGGCCATTACTGGTTAAAATAAATGATAGTGTAATAGTACAGGAGCCCTGTGGCAGCACATCACTACTTGCTATAAGAAAAGCAATAAAACTTAGTGACTCAAGATCTTTATTTTCTCCCTTTTTATTTTTTCTTTTGGAGCCCTCCAGGACTGTTATCTTCAGGACTATTCCTCGCTCAGGGTGCTGGGGATGGAAATTCTGTCAGATGATATTCCCTAGAGTCTGCATTAGTTCTGAACACAAAGAGATATAATTCTGGAGTTAACTCAATCCTTTCTCAGAAAAGAACTGTTGTTTTAAGAAGACATTTGCCAGTTAACAGATGTTAAAACAGTAACAGCCAAGGATTGAATTTGTGTAGGTATATCTGTTAATTTTATTTAATCTTTGAGAAACTTGAGATATTTAGAAGCTGTGACACTACACATAATACCTGAATAATGCTCAGCTTAAAGTTAAAAAAGGTGGTCACCTCCAACTTCACCCATTCTGTGATCCTGGGATTCCAGTTCTTTAATAATCCCCAGTTTTGCATCTGCACATACCTATAAGTAGGATACCAAGAATTTAATATTTGAAATCATCTACTAGTGCATTTGCTCTATAATGTCTCACTGACCTTTTATTTGTGGATTGAATGGTATTGGAAACAAACTGTGCCTTGTGGGAAACAGGCAGATGCTGTGTTTGTCTAATTTTATTTTGACAGCCAGCATGCAAAGTAGGTATTTCCAGATCAAAGTATATCCACATAAGGAGAGAAAGAAAAGTTTCTGGAGGGCTGAACAGGAATGAACTAATGCAATTAATGCTTTTGATTGATGAATAATAGCAGAAAAAGAGAAGTAAAAATTATGAAGGAACTAATACAGAGCCACGTTTAGAGCCATAGAAACAGAGAAAAAAGATGAAGTAGTCACAGGCATAATTTTAACATGCATCCGAAACATCAATTTTCCCAGTTTATGAAGAATGAATGCTGCATTCTCTCATTTCAAAAGTGGGACACAAAAAGTGTGAAGAAATGATGAAAGGAGCACCCTGAGCATTCTATGTTGAGTTTTTTGAGTACTTCAAAATAAGCATTTCAAGTGTTCCTCCCACCACTTCCCCATTTAAATGCACCATCAAGAGTGATTTCAGCCATTAAAGCATTTATGGTCAGTCATTTTTCTGAAGCTTTCAGCACGTTGTAATTTTATTGTAGTGGGGATTTAAGCACTGCTGTCTTCTCTCAATGTCAGTCCACCTGCAAGGTCTGAAAGATGCTGCTCTGACCATTGTGGCCATAGAGGAATATTCAGAAAGTCAAATGCAAATATTATGAGCACACACAGTTGTCCACTCACCATACTATGTACATACACTAATGAGTAATTAACATATGCTAATGACATCCAAGGACTCATCAACACTAATCTCAGAAGTGATAGGTTGTCAACTCCAACAGCAGCGATCCCAGGGGCAGGCAATAGCGTCAGGTATGAGACAAGGCAGAGATTTGTTTAAAAAACCCAAACCTGTATCTGTCAGCCACTGAATTAGAATTGAAGATCTTGGCTGAAGGCTGTGGCTCTGGCCTGAACTTTAGCTAGACAAGTATGCTGACACCAGTGGTCAAATAATGCCTTCAGTGGGAAACTGAGTGTGCAGTAACATCAAAAAGTAATCACAGAAAATGTACAACCCCCACCACAAGCATTAAAAATTCACTGAACTTGCACCGACTTGCTATATGTGGTATTTAATTTAGTGAGGAAACATGACTTCACTCCCACTTGCTTTAACTTTTCCTCTTTGACACAAGCCAGGCAGAAGTGAAGTAGACAGATTTTCCCTGTTCTCTCAATTGCAAACAGCAGCAATTCTGTTATGGATCAAACAACTCCCACTGCATTCGCCCAGCATCTCTGACTCCAAGTTTGATTGTGTATAAGACATTCTTGTGCTAGTCCTTCCCAGCAGTGGAAAAACTCTCTGTAAGGTTTTCTCATTAGCCTGATAGCCAAAATCAATTTTAGTTTGTGTTCAGGTAAGTGGCAGCATGATAACATCTTGAGAACCCTCGAAATATGTCATATCTTCAAAATTGTTCCATAAAATTTTGTTCCATAAAAACAGGGACTTCTTACAATTACACAGGTAAGTGGGAAGGAAAAGGTATAAGTGGATAAAAGAGATGTAGAAACAAAGAAATGGAAGAAGATAGTGCTGCAAAAGAAAATCATCACAAATAACCACATAGCTTAGATCACACTGGAAAAGGACAGGAAAAGAATATGAAAGGATGGAAAAGCAGAAAGCATTATTTACAGTTTATAGTTACATACTTTGGGCTGCCTACATCTTTTCCTATAGTACCACATATAATATCTCCTGTCTAAAACTTCATGGGATGCAATGGCCATTTTCTGACATTTTGATAAATGTCCATTTCCACATGATTCATATAAATCAGTTATACTCATTAGATTCTTTATGTTGAGTATCTACTATGAGTCCTGTGTGAAACTATTGATTGGCTAAAGACATATCTTGTGCTATCTTTAGTGAGGATTTTGCTTAAACTGAAGAGGTTTAAACAAGAATGGTGAGAAATGTGGTCATTGTGCTCACATCCCACCATTTAATATTCCCTCAGACCGGCTCTCTGCAGAGCACTGAGGTACTACTAATTGACAAGAAAAGCACCTTAACAAGTCTGCCAGAAAAGGGGAAAAACAAAGACTGAAAAACAAATTTGGGATAGTATAATCTAAAAGTATGAAATCCATCTTGTCTAATGCATAAAATTTTTAAGCACAGCATGCCTGCTCTCTGCCCAGGGAACCTGGGGCATTGTTTGAAAGCAAAATGAAAAAAGCAATCATCCTTTGCTGTGAAAAAAAATACTAACAAGCTTCTTTTACACTGGAGTTTACTTGTCTAGTTCAATATTCCAGAGTCTAGGCTTCTACTGTTCTACACTGACTTACACTTAGACGCTTACTGCTCTACACTGACTTTTATAAGAAATTTATAACATGGAAGTGCTCAGAACACTGGAATGTGCCAGTCCCTTCTGTCCATGATTCTGCATGCCAGGTTTAAAACCTCATGAACTAAAGATGCAATACCTACCACTTCACCAAAAATTTATATACAGTTACCCAAACAGAAATCAGTATTGGGGGCAAAATACAAGGGGTAAAAATCCCTGATATGCCAAATGATACATAATGTATATTCATGGTTCTTATGTAGCAAAAGGTGACCTTGCCTTTCCCAGACACTTCCGCACAATAGCTGGGGCATGTTTGTGGCTATTCCACAGATGCCATTAAAACCATTTTGAATATCCTTAGTAACATTGGAAAAGTCTTTTACAGTATTTCCACATTTTGTGAATCTGGAACATTTATATTATAGGTATTCTTTATATCACAGACAGAATCTCAGTCTCCAAATGAATGCTAATACACTTTTTCATTTTTTGTATATTGCTATTTCTGCTTTAATTTCACTGATGGTGCCTTTTACCAGCTTTTGACACTACTTCCATGTGCACAGAACACTTTTTCTTGGCTGTCCTCCATTTCATCTGTGCTTCTAAAGCTGAGAGCTAATCATACATTTTATTCTTTTTTTTTTTTTTCCTTCCTCTCTGAGAAATTGGTCTCATGGGCCTTAAAAAAGCATCCAGTAAAAAAGGCAAAGTACCTGTGGAATAAAGCATTTGAGGTTGTTTTGTCAACATGTGCTAATGACAAACACTTATCCTGGACAATGTCTTCTTTCTACTTTTGCTCATATCTTCCTCACTTTGTGATTAGATACTGCTCCTTAAATGATACACATTTCCAAACCCAGCTACCTTCTGGATTTTTTTAAAGAAGTCTCTCCCTATCAAGTTCTGTCTTACCAGCCAATTTAATTACCACACTCCTATTTCCTATTCCACATGCTTAACCCATTCTGTTGTGCCATCCTCACATACTTTCCCTTCCATTTTCACTAATCTCTTCAGTTTCTCTTGGTCCCAGCAAGCTCCTTGTGTTATTGCTCTTTGTTCTCTGATGGCTGTAGCAGAATCTTAGATGAGCAGGGATACACATGATCAAGCCTTCATTAAATAAAGGGTTGGCACCCTCATCTGAAAGAATTTCAGAGTTTTCAACTGAATCATCTCCAGGACTATACAGTTTTCTGCCCTTAATCCCATTCCTGACCCATAAATGATACTTATGGTAAGATAGTTTCAAATGTTTTTGAGCTTTTAAGCATTGCATACTAATAAATGCAATAAGTGATGATAATTTATATTTACCTCCATAATCAAGCTGATGAAATTTCAACCATTTCAGGTAAATAAAATCCCTCCTGGCACTCATCTCAAAATGTAGTTTTCAGAAAGTGCATCAGGAACCATTTAAAGAATCATTTTAAAGTTAAATATTTTTCAAGTTGGACAGAGAATTATTTAAAAAAATAGTAAAGAAATGTGAAAATTTGCTTAGATATACTGGTTCAAGCAAGCCATGCGAATACAATGTTATATTTGACTTTTTGGCCACTGACAGGATAATCAAGTAGATGAAAGATTTCAGTGAATTATAGCACTGACTGAGTTTTCTTCCAAAAAGTCAGAAAGATCAAATGATGTTTGGAGCAGCCGAGATTGAGAGATTCCATTAGATGCTACTTCTCCCTCCCCTCTTTCTAATAAGATGGAAGCTTTTTAGAAAATATGTGACAAATGACCACTCACAGCAGAAATAAATCACACACCACAGAGTACAGCATTATTAATAGTGCAATAATAGTAATAACTTACTGTGATAGCAAAGAAGTACCATTAAGAGGGACACAGCAGCTAATAGCATTTCCTCTACAGGGGCTAAGGGGCAAACCTTCCTTTGGTACCTTATAAATAAGTGGAAGATTAAAGGAGCTGGTGGGACCAAATAGCCTGATTTTTCCAGAATGCTACTGAGTAGGCACTGCCTGTAAAGTGCTCTCCATCTCCCCTATGTGACAATATTTTAATAGTTCTTTAGTTAATTTAAATTAGAGTGAGAGGACATTTAGTTGCAATGAAAGACTTGAGAGGGGTATAAAATATGGTAATGCTAGGAGGGCTGTGACATGGTTTTCAATTATTAGCCTTGTTTTCTCCTTAGCAAAGTGCTGTGTGAAAAAAAAAAACAACTTGAAATTTAGCACATGGATTTGTATTCAGGCGCTACTTAAAAAATTAAAACAATTAATCATGAATGGTCAATTGGATAGTTCTTTCAGGTCTTCATATTTAGTTATATACATATTTTGTGAAGAAAACATTTATATTATTTTACAAATGTTATTAAAATATTTCTCTGTGTGTGTGTCTATTTGTCTTAGTAGTAAAAGTTCACAAAAAGTAACTTGGATTTCACTAATGGTGAAGCTGCTGGGAAGTGGTGAAGAATATATATTATCAGAATTATTTACCATGCTTTAGAGGTTTTAACAAAAACATCCTAGTTATTCACCAGTTCAAGAAAATTGTCTGGTTTGCAAACTAATGTTGTCTCTATTTGTGGTTTTTTTTCAATATTATTATCTTTGTTTTGATTGTCAATAGCTTTTTACAGAAAAGCAGATTTTTTCTAATCAATATTATAATGAATGAAATTAATAATTAATAAATAGATGAAAATATTATTTTCATTATTATTGTTTGGTTTTAAAAGCAAAAAATGTAAAAAACCAGCACAAATTTAAAGAAAATGTTAGTAACCTCCACAGTTACGGACACATTCCAATGCAGCCTTGGGTGCCATGAGATCACAAATATCATAAGTATGTTGGGAAATGTGTGTAAATATAACTTACATACATATAAAGCTCTTGTTGTTAAGGACATTAAACTTACTAATGAAAAGTTAGCATGCAGCTACTGAAAAAAAGAATCACCATGGAAATTTCTAAGCTAAAATTTCTGCTCTCACACAATTACTATGTCCTGAACACAGAAGTATTTCTGGAACTGCTATCCATCTGTGACTGACAGTAATGGCCAAAACCACTCTACTGACCTCTTTTGGAAGCAAAGAAATTACTGGATACCCACATTTTCCAGAAATGCATCTTAATAAAGCAAAACAAAAAGATGCCAATAGTTATTTTATAGAATAATAGAATATGCTGAGGTGGGAGGGATTCATCAGGATCATAGAGTCCATCTCCTGGCCCTGCACAGGACACACCATTGCCTGAGAGCATGATCCAAACTCTTCTTGAACTCTGTCAGCCTTGGTGCTGTGACCATTCCCTTGGGGAGCCTTTTCCAACACCCTCATGGTGAAAAGCCTTTTCTTGATATCTAACCTAATCCTGTCCTGACTCAGTTTCTTCCTGCTTCTTTGAGTCCTGTCACTGGTCATGAGAGTGAAGAGACCAGCACCTGTCCCTTCGCTTCCCACTGTGAGGATGTTGAAGACTGCAAGGAGGTCTCCCCTCAGTTTCCTCAAGGCTAAGCAGACCAAGTGGCTTCAGCTGCTACTTATAAGTGAGGTTGTTATTTCTGAGAACAATGAATCAACGCTGCCTGAAAGAACAGGGGGAATTATGCAGATATTAGGCAAAACCTTCCAAAACCAGCTTTCTCAGTTTAAGAGTAGTGATCAACAGTCAAGCTATACTCAACGTGGTTTCATTGTAATGAAGACTCAAGCCTGAGAGAAGAATAAAACATCCATTGCAATTGCTTTTGCATCTGATGTACAAGAGATAACTGTTAAACACCAAAATGCCTTTAGAATAAACCTAAGCCAGCAGAGGAGGCAGAGTTCTGACACAAACATATAAAACCGTGCCTCTTTATGCTTCTGCAATGCTCCACATGTGCATGTGCAAGCACGGGTCTGCACAGGTCCCTACATATTCATGAACAAACCTCTTTTGTTGTGCAAATCCCAGCTTTTGCATTTTGATTACTTCCTTCTATGTCTGTACAGTACACAGCCCTAGCATAATGGATATTTCAAACCTCCTCCTCAACTGATGATCCTACATTCATAAGCTTTGGAGAAAAGAAGGATTTATTTGTGCTTAGCATTCTTGCTGGCTACACGGTTCTCCGTGCAAAACGTGGCCTTCTGGATTGCCCTTTGTGAAGCATTTAACACTCTTCCACTGTTGGTATAGAAAATTAGGCGTCAAGTTTCAGCATTTTTAATTAGCTCATGTAAATAGCCTTGCTGGGGGAGAGATGCAACAGTATTTCAGTGCTAAACCAGACATTTTATTGTAAATGGCATCTATATATTAAATGAAGAACATTGCAAAATCTATCAGTATTTTGCATTTAAAAGCTTTTGAGTTTTGACATAAATTACTTTTTTTTTACTAAATTGTTTTGGGTTTCAAATCTGAGTTGTTTTAGCCTTCCTGTATTTTCTGGTAAGAAGTTAAAGGTTATTATGCCTCTTGGAGATAAAAGGATATGCTGCTGGGATGTTTCAAGTTATCTAGACCTGCCATATGAGATTAATTATTGCTGTTGCTGACTGTGTAATCCAAAGGTTAAAATGCAGAGTTGAAACAATAAGTGAATCCTAATGTGATTAAGAATGTATGAATTATTTTGTCTGCTTCTTCTGCACTCACACATTACACAGCAATAACCT
Organism: Setophaga petechia; assembly: GCA_024362935.1. NCBI lineage: Eukaryota > Metazoa > Chordata > Aves > Passeriformes > Parulidae > Setophaga > Setophaga petechia. The sequence continues at coordinate 35,329,679 of JANCRA010000008.1, forward strand.
TGTTAGCCATATTCAGCTTCAGGAATATTAATCCAACAATGCAAGCCTACAGGAGAGCATAGGTATGAAAAAGAGACTATTAGAATATGGTAAGTGAATAAATCTTTTGGGCTCACACATGAATGGAGAACCTCCTGAAAGCTAAATGATGGCTGGTCTCAAAATATTTTCAAACCAGCCCTAATTTGACTATGAGGTGACTGTGTTATGAAGGGAGAAAGCAAATTAGGCACTTCAACTGAAAGGTACAATTCACGTTATGCCAGGATCATAGGAGAAACTTAACATGCTGTCTGCTAATACTCTAGTCAAACACAACACCATTCTTACTGATTCCATTAAAAAGCTTTGCAGCATTTCAAATAAATAAATGATATTGGACAGCTGGTAATAAGTTGACAACTCACCTTGATCCCTCTGTGATCTGTAAACATAACCCACTTCTACAGACACCTCAGAGATGTTTGCTTTCCTTCTGAGCTGCATATCTGCTGTGTTCACTGGACAAACTTTGGGTGATTGTTTTGCTAACTGTATGTCTTTCACTCAGTACAAATTCATAAGAAAATTGCTTGGGCAATGCTGAATTAATTAGCTAGCGATGTGCTCACTGCTATCAATTTAGTATTTATAAATTTATCCATTATTATACTACACAATGTCATCTATGAAGCTTAGTGCTCTGTCCTAAGAGTCACTGACTTTTCAATCTATTTCTGTTAAAATTAAAAAAGGAAATTCTCTCAATATAGTTCTTTTTAAGATGTCATTGTTTTTCTCATAAAAATTATCTTTCAGTGAAGTGAAATGGATCAGGCATTCTTTGTCAGTTGGAGAAAATCTTTTGTAGGTTTGTATATCACAAGAAAATTTTCAAAATAGGGTTTAAAAAAGAAGAATGCTTTAGAAGGTACAATGCAACCTTTTCTCCTCTCTGCTTCCCATAGTCAATTATATGATGAAGAATTTCATTGCTATGTGAGTTTTGGTGGAACTTGCTCTGACTTATCAATGCTAGAGCAGTCTGAGAGGAGCCTTGGCAGAGAGAAAATGCAATGAGCACTTTATAAATCACTTACAATGAGCTATATTAGCTTCTGGTAGTAAAACAGTTCTTAGATTAGGTACCATGATCAAAACCAGAGTAAGGTTCCTGTAGATGAGTTAAACACTCAACTCCTTTTTAAGTAGGGTTTAAGTGAATCAATGACTAACATAGAACTTATTCCAGGTCAGGAATTTGGCAAGAGGCAAACTGAGAGCTGGAATGGAAAAAAGTAGGAATGGAACTACAATTACAACATATTACAGTATAACCTTGGCACTGCTAAGTAACAGGAATTAATGAAACCTTTTCAGTGCTAAGAAATGCCACTTTCCCTAAAATGAGAGCTGCGTCATTACTGTGAAAAAAGCCAGGGTAGGATACATAAAAGAGATTAATGTTTCTTTTTCAAGAAAGTTTTTTATTTTCAGATTTTAGAGATATATGCCACTTGTGGAAAGGATATGAGAAAGAAGTGAAGGGACCATGAGGAAACATAAAACCACAGAAAATTTATATCATGGGAAATTTGGCTTTTTGAAAATATCACAAAGGTGTAAGAGAAGGAAAAGATCCTAGCAAACTTAACTATTTAAAGTGTGGGACGCTGAGAGCTCTGTGCTAACGTTTATGTGAAATGATAAATTATCTACTGGAGCTGCACAAGTGCTCATACTGATGCTCGACCCAAAATGACCCATAAATTCTATCACAAGCTATGATTTTTAATGATATTTAGAATGTTTAAAAACATATGATTTATAATTCCATTGTAAACCCAGGATAGATAAACTTAATCCACTATTTAGATAATCCACCAGCAATCAAGAATTGCAGGTTTGTCTTCAGGGAGGTACAGACACATACAGCAGTGTATGAAGTCCCATGACTGCTGTCTCACGAGGCACATCCATAAGGGGCACATAAGCAAAAAAGTGCATGTTAACTGTGACTGAGCTTTAAGGGTTAATTGACAAATACATTTCATATTAACACCAAAAATCACCACAGAGGACTGACAGACAAATGAAACATTTCAGTCAGATGTAGTGCCTGAAGGAAACAGTGAACTTTCTGCTTCAGATAACCCTAGCATCTGTGTATGTACCACAGAGAAACTGAATATATCAGTCTTGGGAAAAAAAATCTGAGAAATTCTCATGTTGCCACTGTGTAATGCTTGAGCTCAATATTTTTCTTAACCAAAGAAACAGATTCCAGATCTTAGAAGTGATAGAGACGACCATATTTCATTAAATTTTCTCTGATGAACAAAAAAACTAAATCAAAGGCAAATAAAGAAGGAATAGTTTAGTGTGGTTCAGTGAGTCTCTTTGAATGCACAGCATGAATTACTTGGAAATACTTGAAATTGTTTATATTTCAACATCTTGTCTACAACGTAAAAGAAAATGTATTTCAGAAAAAGGAGTATGTAATAGATTTGTGGCTCCTTCTGCTCTCAAAAATACAAGAAAAAAACCTTCTGCCTCAAAGTCTCTGCTGGAAACTCACAAAATTTGACAAATTTTGGCTGGAGCTTCCACAGCCCATCCCCTCATTTTCTCACCATGTTTAACTTGATTTCAGCTTTTTCTTTTTTTTATATTTCTAGCCAGTTAATACACTTGACCAGACAGCTTCCATACAAAGAAAATAATGTAAAAGACAAAATTACAGTAAAGTGAAAGAAAAAACACTTCAAAATGAACAAGGAGTCCATATGTGCTTAATTTTCTCTGTGTCTCAATTCTGAATTCTTGGGAGTATCCTCTTATGGTCCTAAAAAGATGCCTCAGACAGCTTGTTTTGCCAAAAGGAAAGCTTGGACAACTGCCTTTTGCAGTTACCAGAGAGTGGAATTTAAACATTGTTAATGGTCTTTATTATGGTAAGGATGTTTTTTTTTTTAATGGTGATTGTTTGGCTTACAAAATCAGCAAAATGAATCCTGCAATTTGGACAAGAGACTGAAAAAGATGTCTTCACACCTGATCAGGACTATGAAATGTTTCACCTGTAGCTGTTTTACTACTTTTCCGGCATGTTTCTTAAATTACGTGTACTTAATGCAATCCCCTGCAAATTAAGAGCAACTTCATGTGGACAGCCAGGGCGGGCAGCTCTGTAAGGACACACTTCCCATTTCAGAGGCTTAACATCAGCGACAATCAAAGACTAATTTAGCCCATACACATGGAGCAGCACCACTAAAAGTTTGGAGAGAAGTAAGTGCACCCATGCAGGTCAACTCCACAGCGCCTCCAATGTGTCCAGTATCCAAAATAATGAGAACGTGGTGTCTGAACACATTATATACATCCATAAACTAAGGAAATCCTGTGAATCATTGATGATTAAACATTAAAACTCTTGTTGTGGTTTAATCCCAGCTGTTAACAAAGTATCACACAACCATTTTCTCACTCCCCCGCTGGGATGGGGGAGAGAAGCGGAAGGGTAAAAGTGAGGAAAGGCAGTGCAATAGGTAAAGTAAAAGCCTTGTGCACACTCAAGATGTCACAAGGAATTAATTCATCACTTCCCATGGGGAGACAGGTGTTCAACCATTCCCAGGAAAACTTCTCCCAACCACACATAACAATGACTTGGGAAGACAAACGCCTTCACTCCAAATGTCCCCCTATTCCTTCTTCTCCCCCCTGCTTCATATGCTCAGCACGATGCCATACAGTATAGCATTGTCCCTTGGGTCACTTGGGTCAGCTGTCCCAGCTGTGTCCCCTCCCCACTCCTTGTGCACCCCCAGCCTGTTTGCTGGTGGGGTGGGGTGAGGAGCAGAAAAGTCTTTAACTCTGTGTAAACTCTGCTCAACAATAATTGAAACATCTCTGGGTTACTAACCTGTGCTCAGCACCAATCCCAAACTCAGCCCCATAACAGCTGCTGTGAAGAAAATTAATCCTTCCAAAACCAGCACAACTCCCAGATCCAGAACAAGACTGGTTAGTTGGAAAGCCTTGATGTTAAAAACGTAAGAGCTATGCTCTTACCTCATGTGCTCTGATCCATTTACTGTGTTAGATAAACAGCATTAATTCACACAAAGCTATTGTAGTGCCTAATGGTGTTGAGAATGACTGTTTTCTGATAGGTGAAGAGATTTCATGGGATTAGCCCTAATCAGGTACTTTAGGTAATGAGAATCTCTCCATCCAGCATTGAACAAAGCCACACAAAATGGTTCTTTCCCCGTATCTCAGCAGGGTTTGGATAGACAAAAAGACAGATTAAGGAAATGTCTGAGCAAGGAATACTTACTTTCATTGCTTCAATAAATAATAAAAATATCAGGACAAGTCTAACTTCATAGATAGTGCAAAGGCACATATTTACTCCAATTCAGTGCAAAACTATACAGAAAAATCTGGCAGATTAAAATACTCTGAGTTCATTCCTCCCATATTTTAGACATTCTCCAAATTGTGTAGTCATTGCATTTCATTAGACAAGTGAGTAGTTCAGTTTTATACATCCAAGTTCATATTCCATTTAAATGAAAAGCAATATATTTATTAAAATATAAATTTGTCAAAAAGCTTAATTCTGATCAATTTATTTAACATAGTATATCTTTGTGAATATGTCCATTTATGTTATTGAAGGGATTGATTTTCTCAAACAAAGTAATTCCAAAATTCAGGATGTAAAATAAATATATAAAACTGAGCTTCTAATGTTCATGCAAACCTCATACACATATACTGGATATCTGCTAAAACATACTAAAACATAATAACCTATTCAAAATTATTTCCTTTAAAGCAATTGCCTACATTTAATATTTAGGCCTTAGGGAAAAATTAAAGCAACAACATTTTTACTGCATAACATTCTCATAAAACATGGATGAGTGCTTCACCTCTGATAAAACAACATGCATCAAGAATTTATTGTATTAAGGTACTAACAGATCAGGGGACAAAGAAAATAATCTTCAGAAAGAGGAGAAAGATGATTTGTTGATTAAAAAATAAAGTAAAACGCCAAGCAAATCAACAACAGATTTTAAAATGAGTGCTATTATTGCCCTATATAGCCTTCAGATGTTATTGAAGATACCAACTTTTCTCTAGCCCTAATTTTTTTACCTCTATGCATTTTCAAATCAGATAGATAAAGTACTCCCAAGCAAGCAAAAAGGGAGGAATCAGATCAAAGACAATAGAGCATGACAGATAAAGGCAGAGCTATCTCAATAATAAAACACAGGAAAACAATCCACTTTTCATCAGGTCATGTGGTTCATGGACTGTAGGAGCAGATGATATTCAGACACTAGCATGGAATTATAATACTGTAGGAGGCTTGAAATGGAATTAAAATACTGTAGGAGGCTTGAAATGCTAATTCATGTTAAAATTGTGTATTTGAATAAGCCCCTCAGCTTAATCATTGAAATCAGGTTGAAGCATGGGTCAACTTTTGCTATTTAAAAAATAATTAAATTAAAAACTCCAGTGATGGCTTCATGTGAACTCATCACAGAAAACTAACAGAGGATCAAAATGGTCTAGTGACAGCATTCAGGATATACAAATTACTGGTAAAAATGTAACTCTCAGCTATAGAAATGGCAGAAGAATTTTGGCCATTATCCCCTTAGACAGTAGGGTCCATGTGATCCATGGTTTTGTTTCTGATCACAAACTGTACTTTTGTGAATATTTGTTAATAGTATTGAGTAAGTAAACATCAAAAAGCATATAAAGATTTTTTTTTAACAAGACAGTGTGTCTAGCCCAAGATTGTAGAGATACCTGTAATTTCAGATATTGTTTCAGAAAATTCAGGCTCCTCATGAAGTAGTATGATGACCCATAAAAAAACCCAAACCAAACCATAAAAAAAATAGTCTAGAACCACAAAATACAAGTTGAAACACCACCTGAGGGAGAGTTAAATATAGAATTATTTTTGGGCAGAAATGCAGAAAAGGCAGTGAACCTAATGGCAAGATATGAAATGCATTAAAGAGAGACCAACCAGAGCTCTATGGAAATTTAAAACTGATCTGAAGATGGAAATGGCAATGAGGATTAAAGCTGCAGTCAGGAAAAAGAAGTAGCCTTTTTATGGGTTCACAATGTTCTCTGCATTCCTGCTTGCAATTATACTCTAGGGTGGCAATCAGTCATCTGGAACATCTGAAAAGAGTAATATCCACTGTAATGGAAGTTATTCCATTCATACTTGTGTGATGAGCCTTTTCCATGATCCAGAATTAATTTCTTCTACATCAAAAGTACTCAAATCATACCACACTAGTGCTTAAGCACAGTGAGACTCATAAACCTTAAGAATGACGTTTCAATCACAGTTAAATAAAAGTCAGAGGGAGCTTAAGCTCATTTTTAATATGAGACATATTAACGTTTATTTCAAACACTGGCCTGGATATATTGAAAAGTAATATTCAGCAAAAGGAAGTCTATGGAGAGGCCATGTATTCTGTCTTGCTTTATAAGGAAAGGCATATTTAATTCATCAGACTGCTTATTAAAAAAAAAACACTGTTAATTTATTCTTTTTTTTGCATCTCCTTAGCTCTTACCTTCCAGACTCAAAGGTAAACCACGTCGAGTCACGTCCATATCTCCTCAAAGAGCTCAGAGGCCACATGACCAGTTTGACCTTGGCATTGTGGATGTCCCAGAGATAGATGTTTTCATGTGTGATCTGCATTGTACATTCCCCATAGATATCTAAATTTGGTGTAGGCATAAGGTATACATTGAATCGTTCTGGAACAAAACACAAAGTAAGACATTACAGGTGAAAATAAGATTTTATACTTATAAAAGGGAAAAAAATAAGATTAAATAAATCTTTAGTTCTGATGATCCAGCAATCAAAGCCAAATTTCTGGCCTTAACAGAGGTGAGGATCCACTGGTATTAAATCAGTCCTGCTAGTGAATAAGAGAGGAAAAAGAGGAAAATAATCATTTCCCTTACAAATGATGCAGCAGTCTGAAACTTCTTTCACAGATGATCTGCATGGTCTTCTTGGATATATGTTGCAGCAACTTTACTGAAGTTCTTTTCTACTCTGACATTAAGGTCCATGACTTTTTACAAATCAAATCTCACAATGATGAGAACTCTAACAGAGACTCCTCTCTCAAAGAACAGAACTAAAGGTCTCCTGGCAAAACATGTATGTGCAGACATCGCCTCTTGGAAAAGCTGTCCTTGAAATTGCAAATCCAAGTTTACTTGTTGAAGCTTGTAAATAATTACATTCCTTGCATTCAGTTTCTGTTTATTTGCCAAAGTAATTCATATTTTCAAAATTAATAAAATTTTTAATCATCTGTTGCTTTCTTGAAACATCTGATTCAACATGATATATTATTATGGTCACGACATCAATCACTGTCAGCTGCACATTGCTTGCAAAGTGCACTTATTGCAGTAGGAGGTCAAGGGCATTAATAATTTTCCGAAGTGCCTGAATTGCATGGGATTTAATAAGCAAAGCAAAAAAAAAAAAATCATAAAAAAAGGAAACAAAAATAACCAGGAAAAAGAAAAAGCAAGGTGATGTAAAACACCATTAACTCATATGGAAGGAAGTAAATATTATTAGGAAGAGAAATTTAAATACAAATGCAATTTTCTTTGGAGAATAACTAATGTTTCTATGAGTTGCTTCTACAAAGAATGAAAAACTCAGTTAAATTTCTGGTTGTACAGTTGGAAGTGCCTGCCTACATGCATTGCAATATTAGGGCTTAATAGCAACATATGGGAGAGTGCAGTACATTGACAACTTTCCTGTCACAGTTTTTTTTCATCTTTGAAATGGGTAAAAATTCAAAATGCCAATTCTACTGCCTGAAGTTGTTGAAAAAAAAGGTAAGAACAATTCAAAGTATGAGTATGAGCAATGCTCATTCAATAACAATATTAGGAAAATGTTCTTTAGAGGGACAACTGATAGGAAAATTGCCTCCAATTACTTGGTAAAGTAAAAATGGTTAAAGGGTAAAAAGGGTGTATTAAATATTTTTAATCCACCAATGGAACTGAATTTTCTCACAGTGTCCTCAAAATTAGGAAGGAATTTAAATTTAAGTGAGAGAAATTTACTACAACACTCAAAATTAGCTTCCCTTTCTGTTTGAAATTCAGTATGATAGGCATTATGTCCCTAATTTTTAAACATTTTATATATATATATATGTGTGTGTGTTTTTCACAAAACAGTTAAAATATTGCAAGTGAGTTGATATAAAATATGAGTGTGTGTGAGTTTGTGTGTGTGTGTGAATAAAGTGGCAAAAGTTTGAGGAATTAGAGAAAGCAAGGAACTGCTGGCTGAGCAATAAAAATTGCTGCATAGCTATAAGTAAACTTATCATCCCTAATGTTGTTCTGTTTCAGTCAATTTAACTTTGTCCTATTAATGGCCCCCCAATTTATTCATTTAGTCACAACCTCTTCTCCCGGGCCCAAGTTGTCATCAGTCACACTAATGGGTTTTAGCCCTAAAAGTTTAATTTTATGACTAGGATCCCATGTGTGAAACCCCAGACATTTTGTGAAAGCCTTGCAACACACAGCACGAGTAGATCAGCAGAGGTTGCTGGGATCCCTGAGGAGAATTCCCCCTAATGCTCAGAGGAGTGCATGGGGCAGGGGTGCAATGTAATGCCTACTAAACTAAATGGAAGAACTCACACTTGGGAATAGCGGGTCAAAGACCACATTGGGAAGGGAATGGTGGTGAACAAGATAACTTTCACTTTGCACTGCAATTATATATATATATATATATATATACATATATGCATATATGCACCCTTTCAGTATCAGTATATGTCATTGGGATCATCACGCAGAAATTCCTCACAGCTGTGCAGTGTACTTTTATCATGTATTAGACTCCAGCTTTGCATTGCTGCGCCGTCAGTTATTGCCACTTCCCTCCTCCATTTGAAAGAAAGATGCAGTAACTGGCCTGTCAGCTCTTTCTCTCTTTCATGACACAAAATAACACAGTGTATCTATGGGGGATGGGGATACTATATGAGAATGAAAATCTTTCTCTTTCCCCATCTTCACCGACAGAATGCCTCAGACAGCAGAGAAAATGAAAAGGTACAATTATTTTTTGAAGTTAACATTAAACTGCTGTATGGAAGACACAAAATACTTCAACTTCTTTTAGATGCTACCAGATTAGTCATGAAATACTCAACTTCTGTAATGTGTTTTAGGATGATATTGCATGAAGGGCATTCAGGACATATGGTATCCTCAAACTGTCAGGAGACATTTGCTGACTTTGCATGGGAGGTCAGTGTCTAAGGTGAGATGTCAGGGATTAAAGGAAGTATGTCTGATTAAAGTGAACATCAGCTGCAGGGCAAAACGTAGCACCCTTGGAACTGAATCAAATTGGCAAGAAAAACAAGCACACAAACATATGTGCTGGAGAAGATTGAGGATGGATAGATTTGCTTTTGCAACAAAACCTATACTTTTGAAAAATGGGCAGCTGAGGACACCGAAAGGTGTAGATACTATTAAATGGTTTTATTAATTAACATGCAGGGTCGAATTTTTCCATTTCAGAAAATATTTGAGCAGGAATCCAGTTAATGGTAATACAGTCATTCCATCTTTAGTGGCATGTTTTGCCTTTACACTTATCCAGGCAAAAACAAACACTCATCAAAAGCCAGATTTGGGGGTCCCAGATGAATTCTAACACCAAATCTTCTGGATGACGTTGAATAGGTTATCTTGCTTCTCTTTGGTTCAGATACCATCTGCATATGAGTAGGATGAGATAATAACAGTCCATTGGCTAGTAAAATTAGGCAAATAGAAGTTAATAGGGGCCCAGAAAGTAGGAAGATGGAAGAAACCAAACAAGTTGATGTGATGTTTAACAAAATAAGACTGGGACTGAACAAGCACAATTCCTCAGCATTCAGGATTCCTATCCTCCTTCCTTCTCTAAACAAGTGAGAGCAAAGATCAGGGAGTAGGGGAGCCAGGATAAGAAAAAAATGCTGATATATTGCTACACTTATTATTTCACTCAATGTGACTGGTCCTACCAATCTCCCTGAATAAGCAGAGCAATGCTTCATCATACACTTAGTGCATGTAAAGGTGTTTAGCATTTGGGCTTTGGCAAGAATACGACATTTAATAATGCTTTCCAGGGCATAGGAGCATAAGAGTCTTTATGAAAATGAGCATATTGACTGAGACAGAGACTTGGCAGCAACTCCAAAATGCTCTTGGCCTTCCAGCTGTACTGAGGGAGCAAAATGATGGCAGCCCAGTGATCCTGATGCTGCCATTTTATCACTGGATTCCTTTGGTTAAATCATCCCAGCTGGAAAACCGACCAGATGACATTGCAATCTTGCAATCCAGATGCTTGGTTTCATTTCAGCTTTAATGATAGGTAAAAAATTACTTATAGAAGGTGACAGTCAGGTTGGTGTCACCTATATAAATAAGTAGAGGATTTGAAAGCAAATATTCAATTTATATGTGAAAGAAACTCCTCCATCTGTGAGACTTCTCCTGCTGACCAGTTGTGGCTAAAAGAGAGCTTAAAGTCTGGAAGGTGCAGCATTTTGTGTTTATTCATATCTCAGGGCTATTAGAATGTTTCCCTTCTTCTGTATGCAGTGAGGAACCAGGATTTCAGTAGAAATTTTTCTTTCCTTTGCTTATAAATATTCTGCTTTGCATTCATTAAAAATGTAAGCATATAAATAAAAATAAAAAAGTAGGTAAATACTTCAAATTGTTTCAGTGGTAAGTACTAAGGTAGAGAAGAATCTGAAGTCTCACTGGATTAACATTAAAACTGTAAACACCCTGCTTTTCTGAATAAAACTGTCCGTGTTTCATTTATTTAAAAAAGCCCAAAAAACAAACCTATTGTATAAAAATGGATTAAGGATAACAGAAGATGAATAAAAAAACCATGCAAAGTGCTTTTATGTATTAAATTACAGATATTCTACAGACCCTAGAAAATGCCCTAAAACAAGTCAGCTCTGTGAATGTAATTACAAAGTCTCTATGCTTTGGCTGTCGTTTGTAATCTCAATATGTAGCACAAAGAAATGCCTCATAATCCTCTTCTGAGGATTCAAGGACGTTGTTCACTATGAAAAGCTACATTTTTACTAACAAGAATTAATGACTTTCTTGCAATTAAAATCCAGGAAGCAAGACTGCTGCTCCTGTGGAAGGTTTTCAAATAAAAAAGAAAGCTAAAATCAATGAAAGAACAAAAACCTTACAAAGGAAGTAATTTTATTAAATACTAATCTAAATATTAGGCAGGGAGGAAAAACAAAAATTAACTTATCTTTCAAACTTTTCCAGACTTTGAAAATGAAAATTATGTTTATCATGGAGTAATTTTTTTTTTTTGCAAATAAAGCCTTAAAACCCATAATTAAAAAGCCTTTTATTGATATCACAGGCCTGAGTTAGGAGTAAATAAGATATAGCAGCAAAGGATGGATCTGGCCTTTTCTTCAGTTTAAAAATTTACATTTTAACATTTGCCCATTTTCTTCAAGTTTTACATCAAGTTTACAAGTAAAGTTTGATAGAAAATGGTTTAGTACAAGAGAAGTTTGATAGAAAATTATTTAGTATGAGTATGCAACTATTTAACACTATTATTTAGTATTAAAACTGATAGAAATAGAATCTTCACCAAACAGATGCATCTGCTCCTAAAAAGTGAACTGATTAATAGTCTACACATACTGCTTTTTTAACCAACATTATCTTGAATATTCTGATTTCTTTTTCACATTAAATATAGTCTGTTATTGTATAGTGTCCATTTGGACGACATCTTTCAAATTGCTTCATTTTATAAAGAATTAAAATAGCAACAAATTGGACACACTATCCATTATGAGAATGGAGGAATTTTAGATATGACATCACCTGGAAAGATAAAAATCAAAAAAAGAACCCCAAAACTCCAAAATTTGTTTTTGTCATTATGTTTTGGGATGTGTCGTGAATGCTTCCAAATGCATTGAGAGCTGGAAAGGAAGCTTCCAGTCCTTCCAAATGAAGTCAACACACTACATTCACAACTTCTTCATCTAGCAGCAGCTTGAGAAACCCAAGGATTATGAAATGTGCATGCAAGAATCACAGCACATTGCTTACACTTGTCAACACTAATCAGATCCAGTTCAGTCCAGATTTTCTTTCATTTGCATATAAAGCTTCACTGTCATTATACAAAATAAATTACCTGAATAGGATTCTGATGTAAGGTCTCTACTGCTTTTGCTATCACACTGTATTTTAATTCTTTAGCAAATAATCTAAAGGGAAATTCATAAATGCTAGAGACCATGTTCAGTGTGAAAAGAAACTTAAACAGCAACAAGGTTGCTGCTATAGGGCTGAGGTACACCAACAAATCACTTAGATTTGCAGTAGAGAGTAGGTAAAATGGTTAGAGAGCAACAGAAGCTTCATTTCACATCTCAATTTAATTGGAATTTGTGCATCATTCCAAGCTAAGCAGCCATTAGTTGTGAGCCTTAAATTTCAAAAGAAAACCACCTAATAGTCATTTTCTGCAGCAGAGTTTACGTAGCAAGACTTGTGGTAATACTTCTGGAAAGCAATAATGGAGCTGAAATCCAGTGAGAAGCCTCCTGTTACTGACGTGCTTTGCACAAAAGTAGCTTAGAAGTCTTCTCTCACCTTCCTACAAGACAGCAGCAAAGCCCTCTGCTATAAGCAGAGCAGCTCTTAAGTTTGCCTCATTTTTCTGTCACCACTGCAGAACTGCTTGGTGCTGGAGGCTCAAACAAAAGCTCAACTATGCTGAAAAGGATCCCACTGGCACTTATTGACCACCCCAGAGCTATAAATGCCTCTTTCAGGTACCTTAGATTTCTACTGTCATGCAGCAGAGCTGCCTTGTGATTGTACGGCCTTTGCACATCAAACAACAGTTTTCCTAGCCTTTGGAGCAACTTTTTTTTGCAAAGCATGTTGTTGCATTCCTGCCACAGAGAATCAGATGTCTTCCCTTCTCAAATCTAAAGCTCATCTCAGAAGGACCACAAGAGGGAGACTGGGAGGATAAACAGGCTCAGAAACAATAAAAAGATGAATTAAACAAATGAGAGAAACCATTCATATTTTCTTTACCAAATATTTTCTGAAATTTAACTATTTGTGTATAAAAACACAAATAGCATGCAGCAATTTTAGTGGGCATATACAATAACAATTCTGAAACATTATTTCAAATGTTGCAAATTGAGGGTAGCGGTTTTGGTGGTCACATACAGGAAAAAAACTACAAATCTACCCATCAGAAAGTTGGGGTTTTTTTGAGAGAGAGCCAATTTATTTATCTGATATGTTTGGTGAGGACTCTTACGTCATTAAAACATCCTTTAAGAACAAGATTGGGCAAGTGGTTGAATACATGAAGAACACTGCGTATTAAAAATATTATCTCTTGAAAAAGGTAAAGCAGTTCATGAAAAAAACCCCACATTATTAGGTTAGTTTTTCTAGTCCAAAGAGGTATCTTTACCAAATTTTACACATTTCAGAAAATATTTAGTGAAAAGTGACTATTAGAAAAAACCTCAGTGGAATGGGATGCAATTAATGCTTAATACACTTGTTCTTTTGGGATTAATGCATTAGCACCTCTTATATCATAGAGATCTGAACAGTATGACACCATTATTCAATGTCTCTTAGCCTTTAAAATTGCCAAAAAAAATATCCTAAACTGAAAAACCATTAGCACTATAATATTTATTACAATCTGTGTTCTTGTTCAAACAGTAAGAGACATCTTTTTTTCAGTGATCTGAAAGAAAGCGTTTGTATGGGTCAGGCAACAGAACTTGCATAAAACTGGATGCTGAGGCTGTGAGACTCTGTTACATGTTTTACAAACTATATTCTCACATCTCTGTTTCACGTAAGCAGTAATAAATGGACTAACGCGAGAGGAATTCTATGAAGTTGACACACTCACAATATGTGTTAAAGAAATAACATTCAGAGGTACTACACTGGTATTCAGTTTTTATGTAACATACAAAAATAAAAATTATCCAGAGAGTGACACAGCTGCCATTTTCACAAAGAACAAGATTTTAGACACTTCATACACAAAGCCACTGTCCATGAATTTTCAATTGTAAAATTAACTTTGACCTTTAAGTTTCAGGTCAACAAAAGCTCAACAAGAATATTTATAAGCAAAAGCTCAGTAGACTTTCAAAAGTTTTTGAGGTATCTTTTGAACTACCTACTTTTTTGATAGCATGTGTGTAAAAGCTGCATATAGGGAAAATGTGCAAGAAAATAAACTAAAAAACCGAAATGATGCCACCCAAATCACCAAATGATTCCACACTAGAAGTAGTCACCTTCTCAATGACACTGTCATGTGGGGAATGACACTGTCAGGTTTGCAGGATGAGATAAACAGTGTAAACTGAAGGCACAGTTCCACTCAACTGGAGAAATCTGCTACAGGAATTTGAGTGCAACTGCAAATTCTTACAGCGTAGATAAATGAACAAATTGTCAAACTTCATACCTATAGTAAGAATCTCTGCACTTTTTCCTCCTTCCAAGTTGATTAAAAGACATCCACAACAGAATTTGTTTTGCCTCTGAACAAGCAACTTTGAATTTCAAACATGCTTATTGAAATGCAAAGTTGTGCATCAAGGGGATGAGGGAAGGATGAGGATAGGTATCAGAATTACTTGTTTGAGATACTGTAACTAATGATTTAGCAGAGCATGCTCGTCAAATATTGGATTATACGTATTCAGTCACTTGTTTTAAAAGAATACAGCTAATGATACCCTCCATGCATTATTATTCATGTGATTTGTACAACAAATACATGCTTTGCCTCTTTGTTTTCTTTCATTTATTTACTTAGAACAATAAAGATGCTAATTATGTTCATATATGCTGGTTGGTAACACTGCAATTAATTTCTAGACTAAGGCAATTGAATCAAGACTAGTTCATACAACAGAACTAATATATGCCTCCTGGAGGTCATGTGTGTCTAAACTGGATCTGTTTCAGGAGCATGATAAAATGTAATATTTTCCATCTATGTCCAAAAGCTGCTAGAGATGAATGACATGAATTCACTGCAGAAAGAGCTTGACGAATTTCAAACTACTTGTCTGTTCACATCCCAGGCTTTTTGACGAGGTTTATTTCCTTTCACATTTGTGAAAGACCTCCACCTGTTCACACAGTTCTCTCTTCAGAGCACGCAGATGAGTTTTTAGTTTTATACCTATAGCCTATGAACATATAGCAGATGGAGTGCTTTGAGTGCTGTCTGATCATTATCACTTTCCTACAACATTAGTAGCTCTCCCTTTGTTAAGTAGCTTGAGACTACAAATTGAATTCTGTGTCTCATAGCAGGTAAACAACTTTATGAACGTTTGAACTTCTTTTAAATCCCATTTCAACATGTCTGCTTTTTGTACAGAATTCCTTAAAGATTTCTGTATAGTTCATGCTGTGTGTTATTAGGTTCAGAGAAATAATATAATAAATATATTGCCATACATTCTATAATTTAATTACGTAATTTTGTTTATAATGATAGTTGGCTTGATATTTTATGACCATTGAGGCAGTGTGTGTTATTACTTTGTTGAAAGCTATTGGATCTTATAGAAGCATCAAGACAGTAATAATCATTGAGAGCTGTAATTTAGGGAGGACTAAATGAGCACATTTTGTGTTGCCCTCGTGCTCATTAATAGGAATTAAATGACAGGGTAATCATAGATTTGCTTTTGTTATTGCCTGTTCCATCCACCAGCATTCTTCCTGTGCATGTGTCTAATCCAAATAGCCTTTAGATGAAGACTTACAGTTCAGGCTTAGTGGTGACTAACATCTGTCACTGCCCTTTTCACCCATATTTGACAGGATTTAGATGATCCTGACTTCAATATTCAAGACAGGTAGGAGTTTAAAGCAAATATGTGTTTTATAGTCCAAATTGCTGTTGGTATGTTCATCGCTGCCCTTAAAAGGCTGCCAAACAACAGCTGCCGCTTTATTCCTCTGAACAGAAGCCATCATTTCCAGAAACAGAAGGGTCATGGCCATCATTTCCCATGACAGGGAAATCTGAACACAATGAAGACACCAAGTCACTCTATATGTATTATTTGGCATGGAATTTAATAATCTTTATTTGTAAAAAAAATATAAATAGGCTTGAGCTTCAAAAGCGCATCCAAATGTTTATTTACTAATGATGTGCTTCCAGCTACTAGCAAAAGTTCTCCCAACAACAGACACAAGCAAAGATGAAATGGGATATCACCTAAGAATGGATAAATAAATAAAAAGTTACTTACCATTTTGTTCTCTCTGGACTCCAGCAGCAAGCAAATCTGGTTCCCCAAGACTTATATCATTGAGCCTGGCCCCTAGACATTCCATGCAAAGATGCTTGCACCACTCCTCTGCCTCTAGTTCTGAGGAAACAGAAAGAAATCCATTCATGTTGATATTAAAAAAAAAAAGAAAAAAGAAAAAAAATGTGTGAAGTTAAATCAATACTTTCTAACTGACAAGGTTTATCACAATATGTTTGTGTTGAAACATGAATTATTAGCATAAAGTCCCACAATAATTTCTTTGCCTCAATTGATGAACTTTTGAAAAGGGTTACACCATTAGGACTGCATCTTCCATCCTCAAATTTGAGGATAGGAGGAGCTAACAGAGAAGAGGAATAGTGAATTTTCAAGGCACTGTATTTATGGTGGGCCCTTTTGAAAGAAAAAATGCAATTTAGAAAAACTTCATATATAATAGCTTAAATATTCTTTACTGCATTTTAGACAAGTCTGAACTCTTAGAGGTAATTTCTTTTTCTAAAGGTTTTAGAGCATTTTTCTAAGAGCAAAGGAAAAATAGTTATAAAGTGCTCTTCAAATGCCAGTCTTCTCTCTCTGCTGTAATGAAAGACTATGCCTGCCAAGGTATTCTGAATAATTAATTTCTTCAGTTCTCTTCACCTTCTTTTGGTCTCAGGGCAACTTGGGCATTAGTTGAAACATTTATAAGAAGATTCAAAATCTCCCAGTCCTTTCTGAGTTGGCTCTCCCATTGACGCAATATGGGAGCTCTGTATCTGCCAGTCCACCAAAATGTGGTTCCACAAGGCATAATTCCCACACACAGCACAACATCCTCCCATTCAACTTCAGCTTCATCTTGTCCCCTTCCCAAGTTTAACATCATGAAATCCCTGGCATTGGTCAAACATGCATCATCTCACGTTGGAGCTAACACAGTGTGAAACTACAACCAAGAAAAATCATGCAACTACCCTGACTGTCTTTTATTTGCAGGAAAGGCTTCACCTAAGGGAAAGTTCCCAGAGAGCAAGCTCAGCACGATGCACTCACTGAGCATCCATAGTCACAGTCAGTGTCTATCTGATCATATTCAACAGAGAGGGATTCCAGTAATCTAGAAATGTTTGCATTTACCTGCCAGTTTTTCCAATCCTTTTACTGGGGACATTGGGAAAATAATTTTGTGACAATCTCCCCAATGTACTGCTTAAACTGGGAGAGAGAAAAGTACTGCATGCAAACCCCAAAGCAGTTAGTGATGATGAATCATTGGACTAAGTGAGATTTTTTTTATCTGAGAAAAACTCCTCTAAGCCTAATTGGTACAGCTCCTCAAATCCTTGCCTGGTTATACATAGATTTCATACAAACATTTGCTTGACAAGAAAGGGAGACAGGCACACAGTTCCAGGTCTTCAAGAACCTTTGGACACCGTCTTTTCTTCAGAGTCTTGAATAATCCAGGAATAGATCCATATTGTTCCTGAGTTATTCTGGCTATCAGCTGACTAAGTTCCCAGTCAAACAGGTGAAATAACAGAGCCTATTTTGGAATTTTTGAGAACGAAATATGGTTGTTGTCACAAGATTTTTGGGGTCCTGCTTCAGAGTGTTGTAAGGAAAGTGGTGCCCCTTAACCCTTCCTGCTTTTTTGCAGTCTTTGTCCCAGGACACAGATTCCCAAAGTTGGTCTTCTCATAACATCCTCACCTTCTAGTAGTAAGAGATAGAACATTATGTCAGTAATATACCGATGACATTTAGCTTCAGAGGTGAAAAGAAAATACTGAGGTAACTCTTTTTTCAACACTGCTATGAATGCATCCTCCCTGATGGAAGTAAGGAGAGGATAGGCTTATCTCTAGACAGCAGTAAATTTTTACCATTTTTAAAAGAAGGAAGATGAGTTTGTTCAAACACCTTCTTCCAAAATTATTCTACTCATACATGAAGAAATTTCCCGTATATTTTCCCTTCCCCTCTTTCAGCGTTTGCCATTTCCTTGGACACTTGTGAGGTCTTTTGAACTGAAACCACACCTTATAAATCCCACTTCCCATGGAGAAGGTTTCATGCCAGAGACATAGATGATAGAACTGGACCCCAAACTACACTGCCCTATTCTGGCAGCATGTGGATGGGGCGAGGGAGCAGGGCAGCAGCACACAGGTAAGAGAGTTGAGGTGCCATTGAGTTATCCAACATCTGCTTCCAGTTACAGATGAAGGCAAGGCAGTCAATGGGTGAAGCTGGTAGCACAAAGGTGACAGTGCAAATCTCAGCAAGTGCTTCCATGGGGTTTTTTTGCTTCTTTTCTGCCTAAACTGTGTCACAGAACAATATATATGCTGACAGAATGCATAGCTCTATATAAAGCCTGCAATTTTTCCTGGAGTGTGTCCAGGATATAAAATTTTATGTATTTTACAAAATCTGCATTTTATTACTTTTTTTCATTGTGCCTGCACCCAGACTGAAAGGGCTTGTACTGTAAATGTTGAATGGGATGATGGTAAACAAACACTTATCTAACCTTTCTAATATTACAAATATCTGAGAAGAAAGTGAAACACACTGGTAATCCCATAAATCCAATTTAACATCAATATATATTCAAAAGAGGACTCCTGTAAAAGCTACAAATTTGACTTACATGTATTCTCACACCAAATTTCCAGTAGACGTTTTTGGAAACAAACAAACAAATGAAGTGCTCTAGGAAGCTGTTTCTTCTATGTGTCCTTGTTTTGTCCCCACAATCTACTTACTAATCTCTTTTACAGGAACATCTAGGTCTTGAAAGTTTGGATGCAGAAACCTCCTTTCAGAGCATTCAGCTGGCAGTTTATTTCAAGCTGCTGCCTTATTGCTGCCAGACACTGATGACTGGGCCCAGATTAGACCATTCTCCAACTGCCATACAGAAGAAACTTATCTTGGTATGAGCGCTATAAGATCATGGCTATATTTTGCAAAGTGTAGGCTATAGCATGCATTGTACTGCTGTATAACTCAAAATTTCTGTCTTACAGAAATGATTGACTTGATGCTATGGGAAATATAGTTTCAATGCAGAACTGAAATATCTGCCCACAGAACTGTGAGGATTTGTGTCTGCTGTCAGAAGAATCATCGTTATCTACAAATGTGTCTGGAAGGTCAAGGGTATGAAGGTAGTGTATGAGTTAGTCCTGCCTAATGCATTCTGATAGCTATTGCTTACTTGTAGGGAATTGTCTTCTACCTTTTCCTTGATGGACATGTGAAACTTTTTTTTTTAGGAGCAGGAGAAAGGAGAAACTTTTTTTTTTTGAGTTACTTTTCAAAACCAAACCCTTGATTCTCCTTTCACCATGCGCATCAATAAAACCATTTGCCATTCTTTTGTAAAATGTCTATAGTATATCTTGTGTCTCTGGGTAACAAATTAAATATTATTTATGATCCAAAAAATTATTTATTATAATTTACAATAAATAAATGTGGCATGACAGAAATTTTTAAGAATGCCAGGTACCATGTCAGAAAACAGAGATATCTCAGTTACTTCTTTATTTTGATTATATGCATATACTGAAACAGATGAAATATTACAGTGGAACCAAGTAATAAAAAAGTGTCAGCAAAATTGTCCTCTTTAATGCATGTAGATTAGATTTATTGGTGGCAAATGCAGAGTTTTTAGTCATAACTGGTACTTGTCACTGAAAAATTTATTTTCCTCTTAAGATAACTGAATTCCTGGACTGAATGATAAATTGTAAAGCATGCTTTCACAGCTATAAATAAAATCAAATTTCTGCATTTTTATCTTTACTGTTATTTAATTATAAAATTCTACAATACAAATCTCATGAGCTGAGATAAAATGCAAAGTGATGGGCGACCTTAAATAGGCACTGTTTACTGCACACAAAACATAACAAATTTGTAAGCTTGTTACTCAACTTGCTATTGGCAGTTTTCCTGCAGCTGATCTGAGTTTTAGGTCATGCCTGAGGCTATGTGTCATTTCTGCTTCAGTTCTCAGGTGATTACAGTGGTGCTGCTGTACCTGGTCTGACCAGTGTCTTGGACATAGGTGATACCACAGGATGATGTTGGTTTGCTGATAAAACAGAAATAATGTCAGCAAATTGCATTAGAGATAGGAATTTGTCATAGTAAAAGTGTTCTTCTGCTACTTACACTTTAAAAGAAATCATTACACACAACATTCTCTGCCGAGAGGGGGTGAGTGGCAATGAAACATATAAAATGGGCGCATTTCAAATTCACTATCCACAGAAACCCTCTAGATCTCTTTCTATCTGGCCTCCAGATCCTCTAGATCTCTAAGGCTAGAGGAGAGATTGTTCTCACGCTCCTAACTGAGGAAGCATTTTGTGTGTGGACTTAACCAAACACCTTCTGAATCCTGGTAACTTCACGTTCTTTCACATTTTCCTTGTGTTCACACGGCACAATGCTACAGCAGCATTCCATCCCCACCACAAGTGGCCAGCACAGTTGGACGCCTCTAGGCTGAGATAAAGCCCTGAAGTGCTGGCCCCTCCTGCACAGTCCAGTGCCCTCCATTTTGGGAGATCCACTCCATCACTATAAGCATCAGTTTATTGAATTTGTAAATAACAGGGCTCAATTTATATGCACCTCCTAGAGACAGGCCTCTCCCCCTTCTCATGCAGCCCACAGAAAGTGATGTGATTAAGAATTTAGGCTGGTAATAGCATGTGTACTATATTAGAGGGGGATAACAAACATATTCCTTGTGTAAATCAAAAAACCTCAGTTATGTCTTCCTGTTTTACCTGGTGTCAAACTGTATAAATCTGAAATGTTAGTTTCTTCATTTCTGAAATATTTTTATGTATTTGCTGTACAAATTTTTTAGGTTGTCTTCCTTCT
Organism: Setophaga petechia; assembly: GCA_024362935.1. NCBI lineage: Eukaryota > Metazoa > Chordata > Aves > Passeriformes > Parulidae > Setophaga > Setophaga petechia. The sequence continues at coordinate 35,351,074 of JANCRA010000008.1, forward strand.
AAATGATGTCTATAAGAGGCATAAATCCAACTAAATATTGTTACCCTGAATGAAACTGGAGGATCTTTCCTGGCTACATTAGTAGGATTGAGACCTGATATTCTCTACCAAGAAAGAAAGATGATACTGAAAAATGTGGCAGTTTATCTCTTCTAAAAATCACTCAGGCTTAATTAGAAGTTAATAAGAAAAAATATTATAGAATTCCCACAGGATTGATGTGCTATTATACTGTACCACATAAAATATATGAAGCAACCTAATCTTTTTTTTTTTCATTGGCAAATAATACAATTGCCTGCAGGCATGTAATTTCTTATCAAAATCAATAATACCTTAAAAACATCTATCCTTTATCAGGATATAGATCATCCTTTGATGGTTTGAAAATAATTTGATTTTATAAATATTTAAAGTATGTTATCCTACCATGACTCTGTTACTTCGGGTACTTTTACTTGAGCACATCACACCAACTCAAACACAGATACAAATCTAAAGCAATGTGGCTATTTCATATCTTTGCCCAGAGGAACAGAGGGATACAGCTTATTTTGTATAATAATATATTACTGATTAACACTGCCTATGCATGAATTTGGCAAATTTTCATTAAGTGATAGCTGGGAATCAAGGAAGGGGACACACATTCTATTTATTTTGAAAGAAGAGAAAATCACTCTGTATGTGGACTAAAACTTGTTTTTTACTAGAAAGGAACAGAGAAAATGAGCTGCAACTCTGAGAGCAACAGGTTTATTAAAATTCTTTTTTTATTGACCAACTATATTTGAAGGTATTTTATGACATGTGGGATTCATATATAGAATTTTTCCTCGTGTTTCAAATAATACTACTTAGAGGAAACTTTCTTGCATTTTTCTTGAATGGTGACTTTTGCATATTTCACCTGGAGTAAAGAGTTTTGCTATTACTTAAGTGTAAATCATTGAACCACAAGACAAAGAAAAGTTATATATGGAAAGCCACATACACTGTTAAATGATATTAACTCGCTGAAAATGCTAAATATTCTAGCAGTGGCAAAACATGTTAAAGGAAACCTGAAAATTTTCTTTGGAAATACTCTTGGTGAGTCAAGTTCCTAAAAAACTTGCCATTTCAACATTTTAATACGATAACACCCTTACTGTTGAATGAATAACAGCTATTAAAAATCATGCATATTTTTGACTGTACCATTAGTTTAAAGACACACCTTTCATTTGAGCATTATTTTTTTTTCCTTGAACAAATACTGAAAATGCATTAATCAAGACAAATGAAAATTACAGAATATGAACATACTCTGTAACTTTATACTTTATTCATTGGTACATTTTGCTAATGCACTTTTTTTAAAGTGAGGGAAGATAAGTACTATACCAAAAAAAAAGACAAAAAGAAACTTTCATTTCTCAATTATTTGCTATTTTAAACTTGAGTTGGCATAAGGGCAGTACAGTTAATTGCAATAATTACCAAAGGACATTTATTAGCTTTTAAAACTCTTATTTCTGCCACACTTATCTGGAGATGGAAGATTTATCAAGAACGGGATTCTGATAATTAATCTAATTATGTACTTGTGTTTGCAAATAGCCAGCTGTATATGTCTGTATTTATTAAGATATATCAAAGCTGACATTTTCATGAAAATACCCCATTTGTTTCTGCAGGTCTGATAAGAAGTTTCATATAACCAGCACTCAGCTACTAGTCTGTCTATTGTCCTGTCTATAATATAAATATGCACAGTGTTAAGTCAATAATTTTGAAGGCAAAAAAAGTATTTAAAAAGATTTGTCATATTGATGTTACTGTACATTAAACTCTTGTCCATGAAAGCAGTAAGAAGCAAAGTTCCCCAATGCAATGCTGCTTGAGAATGTAGTTTTCATACAGAAACAGAACTCTGACAACTTGTTTGAAAAATTGAGAGTATATGGGAAAATGAATAGCCTAAAAGGAAGGAATTTCCTTTTCTCCATACTATGGCTAATGTAACTATAGGACATTTGTCTTCCTTTTTTTCTTCATGAAAATGGCAATTTCTGCTATTAAAAAGAAGTGTATATCACCTTAGTCTGTGATTAGTCCTACAGAAATGAATGATGCCACTCCAGGAAGAATATGTGATTCAGGGGATAAATTAGTCCTTGAGGGTAGATTTATAAGTCTTCTTAAAAATTATGTATTCTACTTCATGCTGGAGACTAGTGGCTCTCATTAAACCACAAATGTTTATCAAGTCTTAGTATGTCCAACAGATCAACACAGAGCCGACATCATTACCCAAAAATATGCCTGGCAGAATTTCACTCTCAATTTAAACTTTCTTTAACTTTCAAACTTTCTTTAAAGTGCAGAGAAAGAATTATGAAAACCTGCCTAAACATAGAAGAAACATTTACATTTTGTCTGAAACTAATGGGCCAGTAACAAGAATCTGACATGGGAATTATACAGTTCCCCAAGCCTGTCAATTCATACCTGTTTCAACTGTTATTAATGTTAAATTGCAATGGCATGAAAGTAAAATAACCTCAGGCAGCGTGTCAGTAGTGGGAAGGGCATAAACACCATCAGTCAAGTGTCCAAAAAAGGTCTGTCACCAGGAACATAACACAAAGTGGATGTTTTCACATCAACTTTTGCTGCTACCCCCATTACTGGCAGTCAGCAATAGCCTTTTTCTATCTTAAAAATTGGTAGTATTTCAGATTTAGTCTACTCCCACAACATTTTTATTCCTCTTGGGCAAGTTATAGCGCTGGTTTTTAAATGAATGGGAAATTTAATACCTTGTGTGCAAATATAAACTATGCCTCCTTTCCATTTTCAAGTGTTTATGTTATGGTTTAGTAAGAGAATCCAATACCCAAATAAGTGGGTACAAATCCTAGGGTTCATTTCACTTTTCTTTTTCAATATGTTAAATATTCAGTTTTATTTTTGAAGTACTGGCAAATTTTGTCACTTGAAGATCAGAAATATTAATAGATTAGATAAATAATTTTAAGAGTATTAGTATACTTTACAAAATCAATGTGAAAAGGACTATTTTCAATAAACAGAAGAAAAACTGCATGCTATTTCCACTACATGCTTCATTGCCCTTATGCCTTTGAACATATGACTTTCACTCCAGCCATCTGAATATCTTCTGCATTAAATCAGTAGGAGTAGACAGTAACTAACACACTTGGATGTTTTTGCAATCTCCCTTTTCTTTGGCCAAACATACCTAATTAAAGCAAGACCTCAAGCTATGAATACTTAAGATTTATTAAAAGTTTTGCAATTTTGGTTGAGCACAGAGGGCAGTGTTATTGTTGCCCTCTTCTAATGTAAAGAGGTTAGGAATTTTTTCCTGCATGGTATTATACATGACTTTCATAATAATAAACCTCCTGAAAGAATATATTTTTTCTTTCTGTGTCCAATAAATGCAAAAATTTTCCCCCAAACTCTATTGTTCTGAAGATGTGAGTCCTTGCTACTATACCAGTCAAGCAGGTTTTTATGGCATTGGAAGTGTAAAGAAACTCATTCAAAGCAATTACTGACTGAAATCATCTGTAAGATCATAATGCAGTATGTGCTCCACTTGATTCTCAGTTGCATAAAACCTTACTCTGAGGCAGAACAAAGTATTATTAGGTCGAAATGACTCTGTGTCTTCCACTTTATTCTTGGGGGTTTTTAATGTGGTGCTGCAAAGAAATAAATCTTAAAAGTTCATAGTCTGGAGTTAGTACCAAAGGAAATATAATTAGAAAAGTCTTTCTCAAATTTCACATCTACAGAATTTAAACCCAAAGGGGATTACTTCTTCATTATCAATTTCTTACTCTCATTTCAAACTTGTCTCTTTTATTCCCAGTATAAAGTGTTTACATTTGATACATGTAAACATTATTTAAATTAGAGAATATTTAATGAAAAGATACATTGTTTGAATGTTTATGAAAATAGAAGCTTTCCAATCAGGTAAAACCTCTGTAACAACAGTCTTCTAAAAAAATTGTATCTAAAATATTTTTGATCACTGGGTTTTTACTATATACCACTGAGACCTCTACATCATGATCAATAAGTGACACAAATGACTACTTGAGAAGATACAGTTGCTTGAAGCTGAAACTCATAATCCACACTTTCATTACATTAATAGGACATTTTTTCTTTCTCTTTTAATTCAGTAGACTTCTAAGATTCAGAACAGTAAAATGATGTTTTTCTGGTTCACCATGTTGCTGAACCAGAAAAATAGTAAATAGATCCATCTTCAATTATGTGTCGTTTTTCTCCAAGAAAATAAGTTGTGATGAATGCAATCTTACAGAAAGCACCAAGATTAAATCATTGGAAACTTCAAGAGCTCTGCTGAAGTGGTTTAAGGCATGTTAACTGGAGACTTATAGATGAAAGATAGTTTTATTTAAAATCTTTCATCTTTATTTAAGGGTAAACAACTCAACATGAAAGTATAAAAATTGTTTAAATTTAATATTTTGATCCGTACAAACCAAGAACTGCAGCAAAAGATTAGGATTTAGGTTTGTAAATCCGAGGGGCTGATTACAGTGAGAAACAGCATTTACAGAAGATGTATCTGTAATTAATTCACACTGGTGATCAATTGCCCACTAACAGCTTACTTGTGAAGTGATTTTAGGCACACACACAACTAGAGGGGAGGGGAAGGATTATCCTTTCCTTAATGGAGGAGATGAAGTCATACACTGGCAAAGACTGGTCTTCTGTGCTCCTTGCTGAGACTCTAGGCAAAAGATTCCAATTTTTCATGACTTAGGCTAAATTCAAATCCATGGCTGATACCTTTTAGTGGAGAAAGCAATCTAGAAAATTCTACAGAGAAATGAGTTTTAATGGTAAGGATGAGAAAATCGATCACTGAAATTTGCAAAGGAGTTACTCAGCACCATCAGCACACTCAACTGATGGGCAAAAGTATAATTCTTATGCTGCCATATGCTTTTCCTATTTTCTGCATTAATGATTTTAAATGAGAATATGGCTGATTTAAATGTTGCTCTTCCTTCTGCTTGGAGTGGCCTCCTCCAAAGTTCCACTGTCTTAAAAAAAGGAGAAAAAAGCGCTTCTTGATTTTGTGGTGAGTGTGAGCTGGGGTTTATTAATTTAGTCAAAAGAAATAAGTATGACTTTAGGGGTTTTTTTCCTGGATCACAATGCTACAATGAGATTATAATAACAAGCAAGTAATAAATAGGAACTATATACATAATTCTGTCCTTTTTTTTTTTTTCTTTTTCTTGAATTAGATAAAGGCAGGAAGACAATTATTATTCTTTACATTTTCACAATAAAACCTAACATATGCCTTTGCATAGAACGTGATAACATATATAATTAAGGAATTGGTTTCCATGCCCAAAACTAGTATTGCAATATAATAGATTGAAGCATGATTGAAAAACACTTGTGATACAAATGGTAGTGACATTTTGGAGAAGTAATGCTTTACTGAGCTAGAAAGAGAGACCTTTTCTTCTAACATCAGAAAAATATGACAACTTCATTTACTCCCTTGATTTGATCCCTCATGAAGCCCAAAGTTTATATCCATAAACACATGTATAAGGTTTACAAGTACAAACCTCCAAATCTGAATAAAGATTTTTACAAATATGCTACCTAGAGTTATAAATCCGTAGTTTTTCCATCATGACCTCCACTAAAGAAAGCATTCATAATACCCTTTAGAATTCAAAATAGCCTTCATCAACATACATACAAATTTTCACATGCTGTCAGCTATTTGATTCACAAAGGAGATTATAATTATAGCTGTGACAACCTTAAAAAATAAAATTACTTAAAATCTCATAATTCATGGGCTTCCACTATTTTCTTAACTTAGCAGGCATGCAGTTACAAACTGCCTATAAAGTAAATCAACATAATAACATGCAGAAACATACAGCTCTCCTTCCAACTTCTTCCTCCTCATATTTCTCCTACCATGATCACAGAACTTACAAATTAGCCTTTAGATATTAAGATGTTAAGAATTTCATTTAGATTGCTGTCTTACAATACATACTCTGATTATAATCATGTCTACATTTTAATTAAAATTACACATATTGATAGGATATGAACCCAAGGATATGTCCAGACATCAAGAAATGCACAGCAGGGCATTGCATTTGAAGGACTAGTTCATGACACATATGATTTTTAGAGTTTCTTTCCAGCTGGTTCTTAACCATAGTAAACTATATCTGCATCTAAATCATATTTGTACAGACAAATACTAAACACTTCCCAGAAATAATAAACTCTTGTCAGGAAAAAAACAGGATGATTGTCAATATGAAATGCCATATGAGAAGAAAACTATTTATACCCAGCACACACTGGAAATATTGTCAGACAAACATAAGGTAGGGGTTACGTACATATCTGAATATTGCTGATTTCTACTTTATTGCTGGTGAGCATGATGATACAGCAGGAAGGACAGCATTTATTAGCAGGACAGTGCTGCTATATTCAGTGACATATGCTAGGAGCACTGCTTCTTGCATCACACAGATGTCATGGACTTTTAGTTGTACTAAACTTGGAAAAGGTTCACACTGTCACTGAGCAGCGACATTTTGGAATTACATTGGCTTTTTGAGTTTCCTGCATTAATTCATTTCCATCACTAGAGAAAAAATCAGAGATAAATATCAGACTGTTTATTTAATTCTGTTCTTATTTTTTCAGCAAGGTGATTGCAAGATACAGCAAGGTTTAGGCTAATCTCCTTAAACAACTGAATAAACTTACCATGGTAATATTGTTGATGCTTAAAATATAAAGCAGAAGCTACATATTAAGATATTTTGCCATTCTTACTGGATTAATTTTTATAGGAACATACTTAACACATTTCTGTCTTCTTAGGTTAACTTAATAATCTAGAGGCTTGTCTATTAGCACATTCCAATTATATTTAATTTTACATTTATCAGACATTGTTATTTCATAAACCCACAGCAAATTCTCTGATATGATTATTTGAATTTCTAGGTCCAGTCAAAATTATCACTAACAGATGTAATAATAGCTTCATGTTTTATTTATGGAATATAAACTTCAGATACAGGATTCATTTTTTCCCCCTTGAAACAGAAACCAAATGCTAAACTACTGAGAGGTTTGGCCAGTGAAGAACTTTGTAAAGAGAAAGCCAAATTCACACTGTCACTGAGCAAGTACCATTCTGAAACTGAGTTGATTGTTTTCCAGCAGCACTCCAAAGGGCTACCTTTGGGAGATACCTTATAAAGTACTTCCCATTTATGAAACAGATATAATTTATTTTAGTGAGCCATTGTTCTTACTTAGAAGGTGACTAAATGGTCTTAATTCCCTTTTCCACTTCACTAATTCTAAGCTTCCTTAATTTTTCCGCTAGCCAATAGGGTTATGATTTTGTCCTAAATATAGGAATATTTTAAAATATGTCTAGTTTACAAACAAATGATTATTTATAATTGACCAGATAATATTATTTCATTATTAGGAAAATAGCAATAAAAATATATGTATTTTAACTTTAAAACTATACACATTTTTAAGGAAAGTCTTGGGTTAAAAAACAAAAAAGGAACTTTGAATCAGTTTTTTAACTTTGTCTTACATGATCATGAAAATGAAGACTAAATACTCCTTAATGCTACCCAATAAAATTATAGTCTCACAATAACTACTAGTAATTTTATGTTGTTGGATTTAAAAAAAAATCATTGCAAAACTAAGTCCACATACAGATCCCTTTTCTTGAAAAAATAAGAAATCTCCCACATTTTCAAAATGTACAGCTGTCCTGAAAGTTAATAGATCTAATGTTCTATCCTTAAGAAGCAGACCAAGATTCCTCATTAATTCCAGTTAATATGGAGATTTCACTTCAAAGTAAAGCTCTAATCTTCATAAGACAGTAGAAGACTAGTACATGTCATATAAATTTTATTGAATATGAATCTTAACCCCCTAACATGTTCCAGAACACTATATGAATGTGTTATTAATATACTTGGACACATTTGGAATGATTTGCATTACTTTTGTGAACAGAATTGTTGATTCTGAGTTCACTATGGCATGAAGTGAGGGATCGGTCAATTTGAATTAAGAAATAAAGAACTCCATCAAATACGAAGCATCCCTAAACCTGCTTGATTTGTAGCAGAAACTGTCACAACAGATGGTCATCAAAACCCAGCAAATAGCATTGCAAGTTTGATCCACCCAACACCTGCAAAACTCAAACCCAACACGATGTTTATTTTGCCTTCTGGAACACTTACAAATTGAAAAAAACCTGAATCTAAATCAAAATGCAAAAAAGTTCTCAAATCAGAACACACATTTTGTGTATTATTATATAAATTTTTCATAACAATTGTAGCTGTTTCAGCAGTGGGGGGGGAAATAATATATTTGTCATCATTAACACCTTACTTGCCTTATTTTGACATTAGTACATGATTTTATAAGTTTAAAAACAAAATGAGAAACTGAGCTATCTAAATGACTAAACGTTCAAAGGCAACAAATGCTTCTCTATGAATGTTTTCCATTGAATAATTTCAGTTTTAACCTCAGATTTTGCAAAAAAGATTTAGAAGCAATTTGAAGCAGTTGAAATAATTTAAAACTTTAAAGGAGACCTGCTTTAGAAAAGGTATTGGACAAAAAAGAAAGCTGTTCTTAAAGCAAACAGAATAATTTATCTGTATGGATTGTGAAAACATTGTATGAATGTACTTGAACTCCAGTTACAGAAAACACATATTTTCCTCCCTCATTGTAATCTTCTTAGAGAGAAGACTGAATTGCATTAAATGCCATACTGATTTCAAGAAAATCAATATATTTGGGGCACTTTTTAAAGCCCTTTAAAACTACATAAAGCAACAATTATGACTGATAAATTTGGATTATTTAATTAAACTTCTTTGCACATCTGTAGCACAATTTGCTTCTTGGCCTTTTTTAAAATAAGAACTCCAAGAATTTAAGGCTGAATATCCCAAATTGACTCATACAGTAAAATTAATACAGGAAATAATTTTTATTTATTTACCAGGAAAAAGGACAGGTGCTGTCTGAGAAATTTGTTGTTGCCTTGCCTGGAACTGACACCCAGGATCATCAATTAGTGTAAACAGAGGAATCTCAGCTGTCTGGGAATACACGAGCTAGTAACTGGAATATCTGCAATTGGTGTACTAGTGATTAATTTGCATATCTACCATGTCCATGGAAGTCCTTTAAAATATAGGAGAAGTTAACAACTTGAATTCTTGAAATTCAGAGTTATTTCTACCTAAAATTAATTTACTTATGTTCTTAAAAGTAAGTCATAGTTTAATATGTTTTCCCCTTAAATATTGGCAGAGAGATTAAAAAACTGAATGGGCTGTGACAATGCATTAAGCAGCTCTGCTCTGCAGGTATAAAAACTGGGACAACTCTAGAAAAATCTTACAAGAGTCACATGAAACCTTGTCTTTGCCTATCACTACATACCTGCAGCAGTCCAACACATGGTTCAGTCTTAAAATTGCTTTAGTTCTCAACAACTAGACAGCAGTGAAATGCCAGTGTGGAGGCTCTACTGATCACCCTGGCTGCAATGGACATTCTGATTGCTCAACAGCCTATGGGGCTGTGCTAATGCTGGTACCACTAGAGGTTGGGACAAACTCTCAAAATGTTATGAAGATGGATGGACAGTGAAGACAGAATGCTGACCTTTAGTCTGTTTGGTTATGGTCTGGTTTGATTTTTTTGAATGTACACAAATTTTCCCAAGGTTTCCATGCCTAAACTCTATGTGAAATAGAATATCCAATGCTGAATACACGGTCAAGTGCACATAAGTAGTACACAAAAATTTCTGTGCTCTTTTACACACACTACTCTTCTCAGTACTAAGGCTCATACCTAAATAAAGAAACCTTAAACATTGGAGTCATCCTCCTCTTGACCATCATAGTGACTGCCTTCATAGGATATGTCCTACCATGAGGCCAAATATCATTCTGAGGGGCTACTGTGATCACAAATCAATCTTCTCAGGTTGCTTTCATTCAGTGATGAAAGTGTTTCAAAAGACCTGAAACAGTTAATGTGCCAACAGTCCCATATACTTTACACACCATAAGTAGCCAAATGTAATGCAAGCTGAATAGTGACAGAGAATGAAAAATAGATTGTGTGTTTTAGGTTTGGAGCAGTAAATTATCATGTTCTTCACTGAACTCTCCCCAGGCTCAGGCAACCATACATCATTTGTCAATACTTCAAACTCAATCTATAAATTAAAGCCATGATTTTTGTGCTGTCACTAAATGTATGCTGTTCTCAGGAGAGGTCAGGAACTGCAGAAATCATCTAATTTTATGAGTTGATACATATTCACAAATCCCAGGAGATCTGACCTATATTCCATGTAGATGTTCAGAAGCCTTTTTATCTCAGCTGATACCTGGATTCCACTCCAGTATGAGCAAACTTGTGGACATCAAATGGGGTTTTACACTAATCCCAAAGGGAAAGGAAGTAGAATTATGACCAAACACAATAGCTATGAGTTAAGTAATTGTATCTTCTATTACCTTCAGAGAAATTTTTAATGTGGAGAAAAAAGTGGAAAAAAGGAAACAGTCTAGAATTTCACCACCTATGTACATCTCCACTGGCATATTAGTACCAAGTCAGTAAGGTCCAATACCAGTACTTTCCAGAAGAGAAAACTGAAAGGATTAGGAGATTGAGTGAGTGATAACCAAAGGAAACAGGTACATTAAAAACCTGAAAGCCTTAGTACTGCTAGTCCCAATAATAAAAAAAAAAAACCAAAAAACCAAGAAGGAATGATGGATGGCAGGAGAAAAAGAAAGGAAGGAAGGAAGGAAGGAAGGAAGGAAGGAAGGAAGGAAGGAAGGAAGGAAGGAAGAAAGAAAGAAAGAAAGAAAGAAAGAAAGAAAGAAAGAAAGAAAGAAAGAAAGAAAGAAAAGAAAGACAGAGTCATACACAAACACATACCATTATCTTAAACTTGCTAACAATTCCTTGATACACTAATATTTTTTTATATACGCATTGGGTTTATATGGCAAGGTTTTGTAAGTGAGGTGTGTTGCAGAAGTAATTTCTGTAAGAAAACAACAAAATCTGCCCTAATGTTGAACAGAGACAATTCCAGCCAGCTCTAAGGCAGACTTGCTTCCAGCCAAAGCTAAGCCCATCACCAATGTTGGCAATGCCTGTGTGAAAAGACATTTAAGGAATGGTAATGTATGATAGGAAAGAAAACATGAAAGAAACAGCCCTGCAGACACCAATGTGAAAGAAGGAGAGGGAGGATGTGCTCCAGGTGCCAGAGCAGACCCCTGCAGAGACAAAATATTATGAATTGACTGCAATCTTCATTCCCCATCCCCTTGTGCTGCTCAGGGAGCAGCCGGGAGTTAAGTTGAGCCTGTGAAGGAAGAGATGGTGGAAAAGTGTTTTCAATTCTTTTTTTTTTTCGCTTTTCACTATCCTACTCTGTTGCTAGTTAGCCCAAGTCTGTTTTGCCTGTTTCAGTACCTCACAAACAACTCCCTGTACTTACCTTGACTCATTAACTTTTTATTGTGTCTTCTCTCCCTGTCCTGCTGAGTTGTGGAAGAGAAAGAGCAGCTTAGTGGGCACAGCCAGCCAAGGTCAAATCACTACAACATAAGCACATATCTTCTGTGTTCTAGACATGAATATTGGAAAAAGAGGTAGTGCAGATTTCTTTTACCTAACAATACAGTCTGGAAATTGCTGTTGAACATGCCATGCCTCCTTGCAGGTCTGTCATTGTGTTTCCCAGTAAGGGCAGGCAATGACGTTGTTGTATTGGCTCTACTGCAAACCAGATGAGAAGCACGGGGAATTTGCAAAGACCTGATGCTTTCCTAACATAAAGCTGCACTATTTGCAGACTAGACCTGGCTTGTAGCCAAGACTGGTTATATCTAGGCATGAAGACAAAACCAAAAAAATAATTCTTTATTGACTTTTCTCGTCATCAGGCAATGAAAACTACAACCCTTTGCAGATGACACGCCTTAACGAGGTGCTAACACTACTGCACAGTTTTAAGGGATAAGTCTTAAGACAAGTGATGATTTGCTCTAAAATGTGTTATTTTTAGAGCTGGTTGAGAGTTTTCTGAGTAAATCCAGATGCATCAAGACCTAAATGCACTGTCAGAAAACTACCCATCTGCTTGTCTGCCTGGCAGGCTGATGAAGAATCCACAATTTCAGCATCAGGTGCAGTAGTATCATGTTAATGGGGGTCAGAAGCCTAAAGACTGGGGAAGAATAACTACTCTGATGATCCAGCTTTGTAGTCTTGCCTGAATTTTTAAGGAAAAGGTTTTGTTTGAATTTTCCTTTAACAAGAATATTTTAAAAATCTATTTTTAAATTGCAGTCTTTAGAACACAGGAAGCTATAGATTTGAGAGCATACAAATATACACTATTACATTTTGTAGTACTGGATGCTAGAAAGTATCAGTCTAAGAAAGAAATTGAATCCATTTGTTCTGACTTTACAAAAAACCCCCCTATTTAAAATACTAACTTTCATTCACCTTTTTTCCCAAGTACCTACCACAGCAGATGCCCTTATAACAAATTACTCAATTAAAGAACACCACATGCATAATGCATGGGACAGACTAACCAAGATGGAAAAGACAGGCTTTTGTTCTTCTTCAATTAGATACACTATGCCATTCTTTTTTCAACCTGATAAAAAACTCCTGATATACTTTTGTTTCTTCTAATTATGTCAAAAAACCCTAAAGAGGCAAGGTACAATCCACTAGGAAATGGCTTCAAGTTGCACCAGGGGAGGTTTAGATTAGATATTGGGAAAAATTTCCTCATTGAAATGGTGACAAAGCAGTGGAATATGTTAGCCAGGGGAACAGTGAAATCACCATCCCTGGAACTTCAAATGTGCTGTTTGTTAAAAATTCACTTCTATGATCAGCCTAATAAAATCAGACTAAGGTACCTAAAAACCTGAACAGCATGTGGAAATATCAATCTTAAGTACAATGATGATGGAAAAAAGTCTTTTAGAAAATCCCATAGCCTTTTATGTTGTGGAAAGTAAGAAATTACCTTGTTTCATGTACAGAAACAAATACTTGTAATTTGTTCTACAAACATCAGAGTGTTTAGTAACAGGGACGGCTAAAAAAAAAGTTTTTAAAGTGAAAACATAAAGTTTGATTATAAACTTCATCCTTATCAAGCACAATGTATTGCTTCATGGCATGACTCCACATTACAACCACATACATGGATAATTTAATAATATTAGATTCTATATCCACATATATATCTATAGTCAATGTTTAATATAGAGAAAAGTTGTCTGCCCAAGATTTTTTCCAGACTTTGACACATTCGTTATCCAGTTAATGAAGTTATCCCAGTCCTTCATCTGCAAACTACCAATTACATCTCAGAATATGAGGAAATTTTATGCACAAAACTCATCAAGATTCTCTGTAATCCTTTAATTATTGCATGTGAATGCCTTTTGGCAGTGTAGAACAGGCCAGTATTTTTATAAACCAGGTGCAGATAGCATGAAGGCATGTTAAAATAGGTCGTGTCTTATTGCTTTACCTTCTAATAAAATGTGTTTACAAGAGAGGAAGTACATTTGGACTTTCACACTTACAACATGATTAAAAAATATTCTAACTTAATTTATGGCATGAATTATACAAAACAGTCTCCATATCTTTGTTTCATAGGACCAGAAGCTATTTATGGCACAGTACTTTTATCAAAACCACCAAGAATCTCAAAATGAGATCAGAACGAAATCCTGTTGTGCAGAGATATACAACATACTAGCAATTCCAGATTTCAGTTTAAGGTAAATAGCCAGAGGCTGAGGAAAACCTTTTTTTTTTTTTTTTTTAGCCAAATGTTAGACCATGTTGTTCTGCATTTTTATGGGCTTCTGTCATCTCACTGACATGTACTTTGTTCTATAAAACATAGAGCTTGCAGATACTAAAATGTTCATTGATTTTTAACAGTTTACAACCCCCTCTCTCCAGAACAAAATCCAAACCAACAAGTGAGCAACTTTCTATTAAAGACCAACAAACCAACAACTAAGACACTTTCTATTAAAGTCCAACAAACTATTCTACAACTTCACATGCCTGAAATCCTAGACTTTAGCATCACTAAGCCACCTCCATTGTATGCTTACTTGGAAGGACAACACTGTATGTTGAACTTCTACAGCAGAGGCTTTGAGACTCATGCATTTCTCTTAGTCACTCTAAATTCACTATTCAAGATGGTGTTGACCTTGCACCATCTACCAGATGAAACTGAAATCTTCTTGATCTCTTCTCTGTGTCTTCTAAACTTGCTGAGTTTCTGCAGGCAGGAAGATTTTTTTCCTAATTTTTTACTCTCAAGAAGTTCTACATGCACTCTAAAATAGATAATTCATCATTATCTTCGCTATCTTCTTTGTCTTTTGTTCCTATGGGAACAGTTTATATTTCACATAGATTTCAATACCTTCAAGTAAAACTGTGCTAAGGAAAGCACTTATAGTGTCTACACTTCAATATATTTGTCCAGGACAAATGAATAATACTTCTCTACTTAGGATCATAGAATGGCTTGGGTGATCAGCAGCTACCAGGATCCATATTTTTACCTTTTGGAAAGACGGATACAATATTTCTTTACTCCCCCAATCACCTGGGACTTGACTCGACTGTCATGACTTTCCAAATATGGAGAGCACCTATCCAGAACCACTGTGTTAGATATTACTGAACTTCTCGCCAGACAAGTTTACAGTATGTGAACAGCAAGGGCAACTGAATCCTTATCACGTCTGCAATTTACACAACTACATAATCAAAATTTAGGGAAAAAAAAATAAATTTCTGTTTCCAAAGGTTTTAACTTTCAAAGTCTAAACTTTAGGATTTCCCACATTGTAATCTTAGATCAAGTTTACCTTTCCCAATTCTTGCATTTAGAAATGTTACAGCTTTTTTACTTAGTTTGCCACAGCACCTGTGCATGCTCCCGCTGGAAATTAACCTTATTTCCTTCCTGTCCCACATTTGCCCTATAAACTGACAATGAAGCAGTGTTCCTAGCTCAGGGCCCTACATGCAAAAACTGCTGAAAAGATGATGACCATTTTGTGTGTCTACTGTTTTCAAATTTAGCATTCTACTAAAAAAAGATGATGAGTTTGTCTTCCCAAAATATAGTTTAAGTATTTTTAGAACTAAGCCTGCAGTCAATTAACAATCTAGAAGTGACTGAAAAGGACGGAAAGCAACAATGTAGAACCTGATCCATCAACAGCTATGTTCTGAAGATGGAGCATAATTTTCTGCATCCATTCCATTTGTCAGTAATACATATTACCAGTATGTGTCAGAAAATTGTAATACTGTAGTTCAGACAGAAAACCAAGAAAAATGAGGATCAACTTGCAACCAAGGACAATGACAGGCAGAATTCAAATACTTCAAATTTATATATGCTAAAGTCAGAACAAAGATGCCTATTTACAGGGAAAATGAAAAAAAAAAGAAACTAAAAGTCACCAATACTGAAAAGGAAACTATTTGCCCAGAACAAAAGGACATGTATTCTAGGTAAATTTTAATATTACCATGACTCAGAATAAATTTTGCTCTGAAAGTGGATAGTGTTTCAAAAATTGTGATTAAAAAGGGAAAAGGTAAGAATCCAGCGCAACATATTCAACTTCATGAAAAGCCTGTGTTTTCACTCTTTTTTAGATCTCACACAATGTGTTACATATGGAAGTGAGAGCATGCATCTGATCTCCAGTGAGCCATATGCTTTCTGGAGAGTGCAGGTTCCTTTCTCTCTCCGTATAAACAAACAAAACCAGAAAATAGAAAACTTGTGGTCATAAATTTTCATATTACAATCCCTGAGACGTTAAAAGTGAAACATACCATGTTTCAGAATAGTTTCAACTACTTGGGTTTATTTTTCTGCATCCAAAATGTGAACTCTGTATTCTTTCCACTGCCCAAACAGTATTTAAGATGCTGTTCTCCACTTTCACTGCCTCCATGATCCTGGAGCTTCAAGTCACAAAAATAACAGCAGAAATGGGAACTTCAATCTGGTTATTTTAAAATATCAATATTAATTCTATTTTAAAAGTTTATTTCTAAAGCTTATATAGCCATTTGTATTGTTAGTCATAACAGCAAGTATGAGCACTGATGCTTCATCTGAAAGTCTCCAAGTTGCACTGTAATTTTAATGTAAAACCTACAGGTTTCTTAACTGTCAAAGGATACAGTAATATGAATTGCATCTAATACTCCACTGATATCTGTTAAGCTCTTTTGGCACATAGTGGTTTTGCTTTTGAAAACTATCAAGGAGAAAAAGACCAACTCATGATCAGTAGTAATTTGCTAATAGTCCAAAAGCTTTTTCAGTAAAAACATGAAATGAACTTGTTCCTTTTCAAATGATGCCACCACTGTATTTTTTTAAGACAAGAAAGCAACACCAACAAATGGCAAAAAAAAGATTTAAAAAGAAAAATACATGCAAACCTAGAAAAAGCCCACATTGCCACTTGACACCAACAGACTTTCAATTTCAACAAAGTAAAACTTTTTTTGGAGAGTTATGACAAAACTTGATTACCACAGTTTGCACTCAAAAGAAGCTGAAACACAAGAATACAGAAGAAAAAGCCTGTTTATGTTGCAGGTGTATAAAAGAGTTTTATCAAGGTAACCATCACAGAAGCAAGACATTCAAGGAATAAAAATGGTGAATTGAGTCAAATCAACCACATGAATGCATAAACCCCTAAACCAGAAGTTTCAAATACAGTAACTGATAGACCCTTTACAACAACCCAATTCTATTTTCCCCAGGACTTGAATAGCAAAAGTTTTAAGGAAAAGCCGAAGTATAACCTCTTAAAAATAATGAGGAGTTTATTGGTTGTAATGACTCTAGAGCTGCAGTTCATGCATGCCTGGTGCCTGGGAAGAAAGAAACCCCTTCAATTAATGTACTTCTATACAGAATGGGGCATTGCACTGAACAGAACACAGACAAAGGTCAGTATCCCAGGGGGTGTCTGCTTTGCTTAACAGCGGCAGTTTAAACATTTCTCTTAATTTTGCCCCTTATGTCACAAATGTGATTTTGCCCCTTATGTCACAACTCATTCCATTCTCAAATCGCCAGAATCACCTCTCAGCTCTATTTGTCAATCTTATCTCTGTCTCCATAATATTTTTAACTCCCCTAATTTTAATTGGTTTTTGTTTTTATTTTTTAAGAACTAGGTTTAAAAGTTCATCAGTTTTCATCACATTCTGTCTTTTAGACATCAGAATGGATTTTACACAAACCTGTGCTGGAGGGGCCACTAAGCATAAAATGCCCAGGAAATGGTATCACTTAGTATTTTGCTGTCATCACTAAAGGAAAAATCAAGCCCCCATATGGCCTGTCCCTGACTAGAGCAAATCAGAAGCAGCATTCCTTAAAAGCTAGCTATTATTCAGGCACAATCATCATCATGCTAGCATCTTTCAAAAGAGCACCATAAAATTCTAGATTAAATCAGTACTCATGCCCTCCAATTTCATTTTATTGCTGGTCCTGCACAGCCACCATTGCTCACTGCATCACATCTAGAACTTTTGTGAGAGTTTAAAGGGCATTTCAGAACACATGTCTCAGTTCAGACACTTGTCTCACAGTCACATTACAGGCTTGCAGGAAGAAGAGCATCTTAACAGATACATGCATCCAGGCATGGCTATAATTACACAAAAAGTGACAGTACACCTACCTGAAGGAAAAAAAACCTCAACAATAACAAAAGGTCCCCAACCAAACAAGATCCAACCCAAAAACTTTTTTAGCCAAGGTATCAAGGAAAGTCAGCATGTCAAACCCAGCAGCTGGAATCCAGAGCTAAAATATCTTCTCCACTTGTTTGATTATACACTTCAGAATGAAGAAACACCCCCCAGAATTTCATAACTCTTAATAAAAAGAAATAAATAAAAAAAAAAAAACAAACAAAAAAAACCCCCCACAAAAATTCCCTTAATGGCAATAACTTTCATACAATATTCAGGAAGGATCAAATTGAGACCATAGCATGTTCCTTGTTAGGGCAGCAGCAATTTCCCACGGTTTGAAAAAGAATTCCCACGCTTTAAAGTCTGTTGTAGGTTCACTGAGTTATAGACTACTTTTCATGTTAGTTAATCAGCCCTGACTTCTCATTAGTTTACTTCTACTGAAACAATTCTCAGTAGAATGGTAACGGAGAATTTTAAAATGCTGTTTGCTAATCACCAAAGTCACAAGTTTCTGCCCCTTAGAGAAGATGCCAGAAACAGATAGAGTGACAGCAAGAAGCTTCCCTTTCTTCCTGAAGAGGCATAATTCTTCTTTAATGACTTGTTATCCCATGCTTTTATTCAGGGAACTTTAGTATATGAAATTGATTTGCTTTCAAAATATTTCAATAGGGCTTCAGAATGGAACACATTTCTACAGCTGCTGCAGATGTTGGGAGCACTGGTGGTAGTGACGGGTAGGTGATAACAAAGCATATGGAGGAGCCTGATTTGTTTTTATCTAGAGTGCTTTCATTAGCAAATGAAGATTACCAACAATTAGATGCATCTCAGATTACTAATTTCCTGAAATTCTAATGGAAATATAGGGGTTACAGCCCACCCAGAGCTCAGATTTGCCAGTAGGTGCCTTGAAGACAATAAATTAAGATGAGGGACTAAAAGATTCAGGAGCTTAGGAAAAAAACACAGGCTCTGAGCCAGCACACCCAGTGGGCTGGTATCATTGCTCTCAGGCTCTCTGTGGAGAACCAAAGTGTTCTGCATCTTTAGAGACCTATTTTAAAACAGAATAGTATTTTATTGTGCTTAATTCCACAATTAAGAAAGCTATGTGCCAGAAAAATGTGCTGCTTTTTGGCACTTTAAGACAGCGCAGAGGAGAAGGCATCAGCTCATGTTATCAAAATCAAAATGATACCTTTATTTAAAATCATAAATAAACCATCATTAAAATTTTATGGTATAACACTGACAAAACCCCTCCCTCACATTGTTCAGTCTCTAAAATCAACTCAGCTTTGAGTATTCCTTTTCTCCTTGTCTCCAAAAATTTGCTGTCTCTATGCTCAGCAGACCTTTGGCAATAGGTTTAATGTTACTCTCCTTCCGTCTGCCTCTGGAAGTCAAGATGATAAGAAACAAGGCATCTGCTTCTGTGTATTTAGAGGCTTCATGGTAGAAAAATTTCCACATTATGAAACTCTGGAGTCCGAAAATATTCAAGGTCAAGCAGTTATGATTCTAAAAGATTTTTGCCTTGAGTCAAAACCACTTGAGTGTTTTTTTGACACTGAAGCCACTGGAAAGAAGAGGGATTAGTAAAGTTATTGTGTTAACCAAAGAAGTGGCAAGAAGATTTGCCAAAATAAACACCATTGTGTGTACATCACTATACACTGTGAGGCTGTAAAAGTCTATGCATTTTTCCATAAAAACCAGTGCCACTAAACAAGAGCAAAAAATGAACCCATTTTAAATAAGAAGCAAGTTCTTCAAACCTTCCTTAAATTTCGTTAAGTTTCATACAGGAAAGCCAAGTACTTGGCACATTTCAGCAGCAGTAAAAATGGCAACATTTCCTTGTGAGAAGACAGAATTCACTATGGAAATGACTTGGGAACTAAATTTGTTTTCCTAGTTCAGAAAACAAAAGATTTGGAGTTAAAGAGAGTCAGATTTTAGTGAAACAAAACTGTGTATCTTTCTCATCTGATAGATGTGATGCAGTCTATACTGCTTAGACAGACTGAAGGCATGGAGAAAGGCAAACTGACTGAAACCCCACTATGCTCACAGCCAAAATTTATAGTCATTCAGGAACAGCCAGATATTTGATGCTTTTATAGCTCAATCTTCTCTGTATTCTCAGATCACATAAGCAATAAGATCCTCTGAAATATTTTTTCTCCAGGCTGAATAAGCCCTCAGTCTCTCTTCATATGTCATGTGCGCCTGACTCTTGGTGCCGTCTCCTGGGTTCACTTCTGTATGTCAATATTCTACTGCATGCAGAAAACTGGACATGGCAGTCCACATGTAGTCCTACAAGTGTTGAATAAAAAGGAAGGATCACTTTCCAGTACCTGCTGTGAAGAACCTTACTGATGCTCTCCAGGGAGTGTTGTGCACCACGACCTCCCAGCCTTTTCTGCAGATCTGCTTCCCAACAGCTGGCACCAAGCCTACCTTGTGGCTGGGATTATCACAAACCAGGGCAAAGAGCTTTTGTTCTTGCTGAACTTCATAAGGTTTCTGTAAGCACATTTCTCCAGCCTGTCCAGGTCCCTCTGACAGCAGCCCTGCCTTCCCAAATTGGGTCACCCCTGCCTGGTGTCACTTGCAAACCAGATGAGAGTACCCTCACCCCATCATGCAGATTATCAATGAAGACACTGAATGTTATTGGTCCCAGCACTGACTCTAGGGATCCACTACATCCTGGCTGCAAGCTTGGCTTCACAACCTTGGTTTTTTAAGTCTGGTCTATTTTCCGTCCACTTTATAGTGTCTTTATCCATCCCATGCCCCACCAGTTTTGGGGGCTATGGAGGAAGCTACAGAGGGTGTCAAAGACCATTACAATTAAGGTGTATAAGAACCACTGCCTTTCTTTTGCCAGACACCTCATCATGGCAAACATGATTTGCATATGGGAAGTATTTTTTTCTTCTCCCATTCACCTTGCTGTTCTTCATGTCTTTACATGTGATTTGCTCCAGCAGTGTTCTCAGGGACTGAGGTGAGCTGACTGGAGTACAGTTATCTGGATCCTCCTTCTTGTCACTCACGTCAATCAAGTTCCACTAACTTCTGTATTAAATCCAGGTGATTTAAATGATGCCTCACTATGCCTTCCTCTGCCATGGATGCTTCATCATGTTCAGGGGCTGAGGGACCTGGAAGGCCTGAGGACAAGCCTTGCAAGTGAAAACCACAGTATAAAAGGTACCTTAGCCTTTCTCATGACCCTTGTCACTATGTGGAACCATTCTAGCAAGCAATAAGCCCACGATCACTTAGCCTTTATTTTACTCTTGATGTGCTTTAAGAAACCTTTTCGATCTTGCACTTCCCTGAGCTGGAGCTTGCTGAACTCCATTCCTATGTAAATAGACAATGCCTCTCTATCCCTCCCAAGGAGTCAGTCTCTGCTTCATTGTAGGTTTTCTTGTGTGTGTTTGAGCGAGTCAGGAGCTCCACATCCATTCATACTCATCTCCTGTAAAGCTTGTCTTCTGAGAATGGGGAGAACAGTTCTTGTGCTTGGAGGATGCTGTTCTTGCAGATTGGATAGCTCTCCTGGGCTCCTTTGCCCTTCAAGAATCCACAGGATGCTGCCAAGCATGTCCCTGAACAAACATCTCCCCTCATCACACTATTGATCATCTGTGTCAAGAAGTTGTCTTCAATCTGTTTCAATCCAGATTGCCTGTGTTCAGCCTTATTGGCCTTGCAGTAGTTACTGCTGAGGTGAAAGTCACACAGGAACACCAATGCCTGGGACTATAAGGCTTTTCCACCTGCTCTGAGATTGCTTCATCTGCCCTCTCTTGTTGATGAAAAGGTCTAGAGCAGACACCTACTACATCACCTGTCCTGGTCTGAACTTTGTTCTTTGTCCACAAGCTCTCCACTTGTTTGACACTTCACCCAGGGTTCTGTCCACTCAAAACACACTTTTGTATGGAGCATAAAGGGAGAGCATTTGATACTGACACCCTGCTAGCACTTTATGGCACTACATGTGCCTTGTATTTCCAACTGGGTTCAAGGTTAAGAAGAAAGGGATGAGTGGGCGAGACATGCTGAACTTCCTTAGGTTTGTCCCTTCTTTGGTGAAAGAATTCTGAAGTTATGACTTGCTGTCACTCTTTTCAAATATACCTGAGCCACAGTAATTCTAGGGAAGGCACAAGATCTTATTAGGAAAGAAGGGGAATGCATGCATAGGCAAATGGAAAAATTTCCACAGGACTGACTTCAGTGCTGTTGGAATATAATTAAAATGTGTTTATTCAATTATTAATCATAATATAGAGTCACTATCAATTCTACAGACTAGAATTCAAAATCTTTAATGTGGACTACTTATCTAATGATCACTTAAACCAATTGTAGACAGACACAGATTTTTCTAAGTGTGTCTCTAAACTTAAATTAATTAACAAAAAAAAGTCAATCTATCATTCATGATGGAATATACATATCACTGTTTGCAATATCTGATCTAAAAGCTACATAATTCATGACCTTGCACACCTTTAACCTCCTCCACATTTCTCAGATTTTGTTTCACTGTATTTAATTTATTATTTAGATTGTACATGATGCAATGTTTATATGGTAATATTGATAAAGAATCATAGAATATCCAGAGTTGGGAGGGATCCACAAGGATCCTAGAGTTCAACACCTTGCCCTGCACAGGACAGTGCCAAGAGTCACACCATGTGCCCAAAAGTATCTTACAAATACTTCTTGAAGTCTGTCAGGCTGGTGCAGTCATCACCTCCCTGCAGAGCCTTTTCCAGAGCTAAACTACCCTCACTATGAAAAACCTTTTCCTAATTCCAACCTACAACTCCCTTGACACAACTTCAGGCCATTGCCTAGAGTCTTGTCCCTGATTACCCCAGGGAAGAGATCAGTGTCTGCCTCTCCTCCTTCCCTCAAATGGAAGTTGTAGACTCCAGTGAAGTCTCTCCTCAGTTTCCTCTTCTCCAGACCAGGTAACTTCAGTCACTCCTTATATGGATTTTCTTCTAGGTCCTTCACCATATATACATAATGTTACATATATATTAAAAAAAAAAAGAAATATATGTATATATATATATGTATATATATAATCTATATAAATGTTTAAAATGTAAAGTTTCAAATATGTCACTAAAAAGCACAAACTTTATCATTAAAGAATTTCCCACTCCTTAAAAAACTTTTTTTCTGTTAAAATATACCCAAAATATACCCTAGGACACAGATGTGTACAACTGTATTTTAAAATAAGAAAATAGTACACTTTAATTGTGCAGTGCTCAGTGTCTCACAAGTAACTGCCTGCCACTGTGTACTCTAATGCCCAAGTCTTGTTCTATGCTAGTCTAGTCATTATGCTATGGAGTCATTCAAACCACAGACTGCTTGACACCCTGCTTTAAAATATCCTGAGGTTTTAGCTGGTATTTGCTACTTATTTGCAATGGCATGATAATTATTAGTTTAGTAACTGCCTATAGCAAAGCTTGTTAAAAAAAGAATGCTTCACATCTTGACTTAATAACATCTTACAGGTTATTTTTTACTAGGATTTACAAGTTTAGCTGGAAACCTCCAGTCTTTAAACCATCTGCATGCAAAGAAAAATAATGGAAAAAACACCCCTAACACCTCTCACCATATATTAAAAAAACCCTACCGAACCCCAAAAGACCTGAACCCCAAACTCCAAAGTTTTTTGTTTATCACAAATTTCTTTAAGCTAAGAATTTCTATCTGGCCCTGTGAGTTAATTCATCCCAGCCAGACTTTGATGTGTAACTTGATTTCTTCAAGCTAGAGATGAAGCACCAATTACTTACCTGACTCACACGCAAATGTCTTTGATGTCTCATCATGAAAGATAATTGCCACTGCATGCTTCTTTGTCTCTCGAGGCAATCTGGTTATATTTTTGATATTGTGCAGCTCAGTTACCTTAAAATGAAGAAAAGTATTTTAGACCAGTGTATAAATAGTACAAGCAAAAATATTAACCTTAACTGCTCAATTTTCACTATAAACTGTTTTTTTCCTGTCCTAGTTTCAGCCAGGACAGGGTTAATTTTTCACAGCGGACAGGAGAAGTGTGTGGCAAGGCCCAGATGTTATTCCACTCCACCTCACTCATTGCCAGGGGCAGGAGTAAGGAACTCTCTCTTCTTCCACTGGGGAGAAAGCCTGGTGGGGAAGAGCCGGATATTGTTGCAGGCTTTTCCATGTAAATTGTTTCTTTGTGCTGCTGGTACTGTTCATTTTTCTGTCTCATTGCTGTTTCTAGTAAATCATTCTTATCTCAACCCATGATTTTCAGCTTTTGTGCCTCCAATTCTCAACTCCATTCCAAAGGAGTGGGAAGGGGAGGGGAAGGGGGAGTGAGTGAGCAGCAGTCTGGTTTTGAGTCTTGGTGGGAGAACTAAACTGGGGAGTACCATTCCTAAACCCCAAGGGTTATTTATATTTATAAGCTTGGTAATTGGTTAAAAACCCCACATAAACAGGTAGAGTCTTAAGTTGCAAAACGTAACTCTAATAACTATTTCTCTAATAGATTTCCACCAAATTCTGTTTCTTTAATAAGTCCTACATGGAAGTAGTTTACAATGACATCAACTCAGCCTTGGGATTTTGTATAATCTATTTTTCAATTTCGATACTCATACAACTTGGATCAGTTTCAGAATCTGCATCAAATAGAAAACCTAATTTTGGAAGACCAGTGCTTCATTAGTTAAGGAAGGTAACTCAACTAATACGTCAAATAGAATCACTACATTTGTAAGGCTAGATCCTCATGTGTCTTTAAAATGTATCTGTCATCCTCAAAAGAACTCAAACTTTTATTTCATTTTCTAAATATTTGAAAAGCTTATCAACAATAAAATACTTTTGCAACAAATTTGCAACATAAAAAATTCAATCTATTTCTATTTTCTTTTGATGCATGTATATAACTACAATTAACAAAAATAGAAGAAATATATGTTATTCCAACCTGGTGGCCCAGCCTATATTAAACTGATTAACACTTCATATTCTGAAATATTTTTCTCAGTTTCTTGGAACTCTGGGAAAACTTTACCTGGTTAGAGTTAGGTTTCCTCAGGCAGGACATTTGCCTCAGGCAGAATTAATTTCCAGGAAAATGTCAACCATATAAGTTTGGACTTCTATGACTACAGAGAAAAATGGACTGAATGTAGGTGGGTTTTTTTTGTTTGTTTTGCTTTGTAATTGTTATACTCCTGGTGTACAGTTCCAGCATTCCTTTTTACATGCTGAAAATAATTTTAAAGCAGAAGAGATTTTATGTGGTGCATTAAAAAATGGAACACGTTGGGGCAAAGACATTTCAATAAAATATTGATAGCAGACAAGCAGTGAAAGGCATCAAGCCAACAAAAGGAACTGAGACAAAGCATGAAGAGGAATGTGTTGTGTGCTGACAAACTTAGGACCAGAACTGAAGACTTCTCTAGAGTCTGTCTTGACAGCCTTCAGCAAAACTCACTCCAGTTTGTCAACATCTTTGTTGTAAGAGGTGGGCCAAAAATGGATCTGGTACTATAAGCATGGTCTAATGTGTGCTAAACTAAGGAGAATAGTCCTTCTCTGTACTGACTGGCCATGGTTCTGTCCACAGAGCCCATGGAGCTTTGCTGGCTGAGGCACCAAGATCCAGGGCCCTACCTGCAGACCTGCTCCCAGCTTGCCAACGCCAAACCTGTGCCATCGCAGGGGCTCTTCTATCCACAGACTAGCACCTGGTTCTTACCCTTATTCAATCTAACAAAGTCCATGTCAGCCCATTCGTCCAGCCTGTTCAGGCTGCTGAAAAGGCAGCTTGACTACCAAAAGCCTATCAACTGATCCTTCCCAATTTGCTCTCTGCACATTGGTGCAGCCCCCTTATTTCCTCCAGGTCCCTGATAACAGTATCAAGAAAGGTCCCAGTATAGACTGCTGCAGTTCCACACCTGCTACAGCCCTTCAAGCAGGTGACCGCATTGACCACATTAATAACCAACACATTAACCCATTTAATAACCAACCCATTAACCACATAATATCCAACCCATTAACCACAACTTTCTGTGTCTGACTAGCTGACCATCTTTACATCATCAAGACATCCACCTGCATAAATAATAATGTCCCAACTTCAATTTGAAAATGTCATGGTAGAAAATGTGGAAAGCCTTGCTAAAGTTCCTCTCATAACATATCGTAGATGGTGGTCATACTGCTCAGGCATGACTTATCCTTGGTAAATCCATGCTGCCTTTCACAAATATTATATTTACTCCACAGTTCTTCTGAACTGAAGTAAGACTGCCAGAAATGCTCCTGGTTGACCTTTGGTTGACTGCCAAATTCCCTGTATTCTCCAGGTTGACTTTTTGACCTTTTTCTGGACACAGGTGCATTTGCCTCACCATTTGGCTCATAATCCCTTATCATTTTAACTTTTGTCATGCTTTTTCAGGGCTTTGTCAGAATCCATACATTTCACTACTTTTTGGCTTAGGGGAAAGAGAAGGGCTGATTACCACAAATATCCCTGTCCCATTAAAGAAGTTACTGAAATATCTGTTGATTTTCCTTGATCCATGCATGGTAAATGAACTAATGTGTGAGAGGGCCCTTGTAATCTCAAGGAAATCCCCCAAAAGAGAGGAAAGAAAGCATTTGTAGGCAGAGGAGAGAGCAGACTCTAGAATTCAAAACCTGAGGGAACAATACCAAATCCATAAGTCATTACTGAATTTTGAAGACACAGAAGGCCCCAAAGGCAGAGGTACAGATCTACTAGTCTTGCTAAATAAGAAGATATGGGAGCAAAATATTTAGGATTATTTGGGACACAAAAATCTCAGGTTACTATTAAAGAAAATTTTAAAAAATAGCTGGTGGTGTAATAGGAAAGGGAAAACACTGATAGGAGGAAAAAGCTCCAGTGATTCTTACACAAGCAATTAATACAGGAAGTGACATTTTCATATGTGTGTGCATATGTGACACTGCACACCGTGCATATAAAAGTGCCTTAAATCTTACAGTACTTAAAAGGAAAAATTTCTCTCTCTGGAACAGCAGAAAAAGAAATAGAATTGCTTTGAATAGTAACAACAAGGCATATTAAGCCTTTTTCTAGTCTCTGTTATAGAGTAGAGATCTATTATTTTTTCTTAATACTAGAGTGTTACAGATTACTGAAAGATCCTACAATGCTTGTAAGATAATAACAGTAAAAGAGCCAAAAATCTTACATTCCTAGCATTAAAACTACAAAATTTTGATAGTAATTTATGTTTGAAACATAAATTATTACTATTACAGACATACCTGAGTACACACACATGGCTACCTGTAAAGATGGTTTTTTGTGTCATCATTGATCAGTACATTAATCCTGCCTTGTTTAATATAATCACATATGCAATATCCCTCACACACTCAAGAATATTGTCAGCAAAAAATGTACATACAACACAATTCTTTTTATTTGCTGGTGGGAATTTAATGTCTGAAAGAGACAATGAGAACACTGCCAAATTCTTATGTGCTGCTTTTTGGTACTCATATGAGCGATTAAGTTGAACAACATGCAAGGCAAGTGAAGAAACATAGTCTCCATGCAGGAAAAAAGGGTATTTGTTTTAAACACATTTTGATTTTCCTTTGTCTCTGAAATCACAGGACCTCCCTAGACAGCACAGAACTTCTTATAACTCCTATGTGACAAAGTTACATAAATTGCCTCTTCCAAACTCCCTGACTTTTACTTTCTTTCTTTAAGATAAACTTTTTGAGCCATTTGTAGTCTCACACTGAAATCATATCCCTCTTGTCTACACCCTTCCATAAAAAAGGGACCTATTTGAAACTACTATGAGATATTGTGAGACACTTATATCCTTGTCAAATACTTTAGTGGTTTAACATGCATGGCCAAAGCATTTCTGCCAGTTACGCTTTTTTTCTTCAAAAATAATATCTTTCTCATTGGAATGCTTTGCTTTACAAGAACTGAAGGACATAATTTTAGCTACAACATTATGAGGACATAGGAAACTTATAAAGATTTTAGGAAGTATAATTTTACTGGGCAAGCAAACAGAAAAAGAAATGAGAGTACTTTGGGAACACAAATTTACACTAACAACTAGAAAGGCCATATTATCAAATAAGCCCCTCATTATTTCTATTGCTTATGTAATTTTCAATATCAAATAGAGATGAATATTTGCTCCAATGTTCATCTTTTCAAATTGTGCTGTATGCTTCCCTTCATGCTCAGAGTAGAAAAATAGAGGCAAAACTGTGAAAGTATATCCTCCCATTGATAGAGAATTAAGTTAATGAAATCCTGAATTCTGGATTTAATGCCAATTAAGCATGAGTCATTTCTCTACTTGCTGAACATGTGCAATTAAAAAAATACCTGAGAGTATATTATCTTGCATGAAGGAAAAGATGAACTTTCCCTTAGCAACCAGATTGCTTTATCTCCATGATTTCTAAACTGTGGATTAAATTTTATCTAGTATTTAAAAAAAAACCCACAAAAATAAATAAGCATTTTTAAAAGGGAAAAAGTACCAAAGCTACTGAAAAGGCAAATCAAAAACTTATAAAAATCATGCTACTTTGAAATAATTTAAAACATCACTTAGCAGATTTTAAGAATGTTTTAAAAGAATAACAAACATTTTAAAAAGTACAAAAAAGTCCCACTTTTTATGAGTAGTACATTAGGTAAATCTACTCTTTTAAGCAAGGAACAGCATACCAAAATTTTCTCTCTGTGGTATGATAATGGACTTGTTTATAAAATTTAGTCTAATACATTGAAAATATTTTTCACAACAACAAAATATCATTCTGAAACTACGTATACCATTGATAATCTTGCATCAGTAAGAGAAACATAAAAAAGGGAAAAATTTTCTGTGCCATGACATATGTAACAGTCTTACCTAGATGTTAAAAAAAAAAAAAAAAGAGTATTTTTCCATTCTGGGATTATATTTCACCGAAAACTAAGTTAACACTGCAAACACCTCAAACTAGCAAAAACTTTGCAAATCAATTTTCCTATTTCCTCCAATTGTAACACTCTAGAACAAAACTAATTTCAACAATGAATAAAATCCCTAATATTGCCTCCTTAGTAAGAAAACTTGCAGCTAGATTTTTTCTGATTTTTTTATCCTTTGATTTCTTCCAATAGGTGAAATAAATCCTTTTTTATTAGGCTATGATTATGTAGTATACAAATTTCCACTACCATTAGCATGTTAACTTAGACTTTCTTTTCTCTACTAGACATTTAGTGCTGTTCTCCATATGTTGCTCAGTGTGGTATGTGCTAGGGACTCTTAACACCTGGACCATTTCTCAGTTCTCCTACTCCTCATCAATAATTCCTGCTTCATATGTCCATCACTCAGCAGCCCACACACACATTTCTTAGTTTGTTTTTTTTTTCTAATTCTTGATTTTTTTGTATCAGTCTTTAAAACCACTTTTGCTTTTTCTCTAGAAAGATAATTTAACACTGATTGATGAAAAGATGTGGAAGGTTTACTAAGCTTACATGTAACCAAAATTTGCCAAGGTTTCTTTCTTTCTTTTAGAATTTTTTTTTCATCTATTATCCAGGGTTTTTTCTTTCTTGGTGGAGGGGGGATGGGCCTTGACATAGCTGTATCAGATGCATCCAAGTCCT
Organism: Setophaga petechia; assembly: GCA_024362935.1. Taxonomy (NCBI): domain Eukaryota; kingdom Metazoa; phylum Chordata; class Aves; order Passeriformes; family Parulidae; genus Setophaga; species Setophaga petechia. The sequence goes on from JANCRA010000008.1 coordinate 35,380,838, forward strand.
CTACTTCTCATTAATGTTTGATAAAAGGACATAGCCTTGAAGGGCTGATAGGTAGGATAACTTCTAGGATTGGTAAAGGCATAATCTCACTCCTGCAAAATTATACTAGGCTAGACTTGCATCAAGGTCTCAAGGCTACACATCAGTGTTGGCTACTGTAACTTGGTTCCTCTCACAGCCAGGAATTTTCTTAATCTCAAAGATTCCTTGTAAGCACAGATGAAAAGAAACACACTTGATCTGCAAACAAATATTTTTGGATGTTTGGATTGTTCACCAAAATGTAAAAGTTTTTTACAGATAGACCAAGCACTGAACAAGAAGGCAAAAGAGCCTATAATAAGGTTTCTGACACTATTGCTCATATATTTGATCACTCATGAATCATTTAAATATTGATTCAAGTAATGCAATGCACTTCCTCTCATCCTTATTGTTTTTCTTTATCTTGGTCTGGAGATAAGCCCAAAACTTTAACTTGTTTTGTGTTGGTGTAATATCTCATCTGGAAGAAAACCACATTCAGAGCTTCCACTTCCTTCCTTTAGTAAATGTGACATAGGAATAATAAAGTCCATAACTATCAACACCTTGTAAATACTGTCTAGCCACATCTGGGTGGATCAACAATCAAAAAAAAACCTAACAAAACAAATTCAACATAGAGCAGTGCATCAACCTTAAAAACAAGAGAAGAAACTGCAAAGGACTCCTCTGAAAGAACCAACAGTTAACAAATCTCATGCTATATGGTCAAAAAGACAAGATGATCAGAGGAAATATTTAGCTTATGTTCTCACTTTGAAAAAAAAAAAAAAAATCTTCATTTCCTTGAAGTCTATGATAGTAATATTTAACCTGAGAGGCTCACAGAAAATTGAAGTCACCTTTCTGCATGAAGATCCTAAATTTGGCACTAATACCAAATTCCTTCAATTCCCTATTCCTTACCAGAATGCACAAGCATTGTCAGATGCCAGGGGACTGAGTTACAAGAAATACTAAACGATTGGTCTGTTTCAGTTTTAGTGCCAAGAGACTAGGAAAAGCATCCTGATAGATTTCAGAAGTCTAACTACACTTGTCTCTAGCTACACCAACTGTAATTTAATTCCAGTGAAGCCATGCTGCAGATATCTGGTAAATAATTCAAGTGTAGGAAAACTACTAATATAAGAAACCCTTCGGTGCCATGTAGCCATAGCAGGATACACAGGTATAGGCTGATGATCAAGGAAATTATTTAGGATTTTTATTTGGAAAATAAAATCTCTGAACAGCACACACAGGTCAATTACAGATGTCTAGCCAGAAAAGATCAGATAATAGATTTCTAGTAACAAACCTCTGGTCTCTCAAAAAACAATTTAGCCCTTGCCTGTCTATCAACCTTAAGCCTTCTTTTTGAAAAAGCATTTGTTACCCAGGTAAATAACAGAAAATAATTACAGGCTCACTATTTCATAATACTAGCAAAATATTTTATATTATGAAACTGTTCTTGTCAATGCATCTTAAAACACCTATCATTTAAGATGTTTGGGTGTTTTGCTATCACTTTAGTATCTTAGTTTTATTCCTAGATGTGAAAAGCTATTAAATTCCAAAAGACACTAAATTTAAACATAGGCTTATATTAACTGAGATACATTGCTTCTTATCAGCATTTATGTAATTTTGCTCTTTTCTGATTACTTTCTTTGGACCATGTTTATTTCTTTCAAAGAGAAGGATTTTAGGAACAATTCAATACACTTTAATTTACAACACTTCACTATTGACAAACATTGGATATTTTTTGCTTGCTACTTGTACTGAAAATCTGCTCTAGTCAAGCAGCTGAAGATGTAGGATTTCCTTTTGTTTTACATGGACATATAAAGACTGTACATATAACACATTGTGGGGTCTGGTGCTCGAATTGTACATTTAAATAGATGAGATAACTCTTCCACAATTACAGATATATCACTTCCAAATCACATATTATATTTGCATCTCTACAAAAATTACAATTCCATGATAAAGAAGAAAGGAGGTCCAAAAGAGATGTAAACCACAAACGCCATGAATAAAAACTTAAGTGCCCCATTCTGGGTTATATCTTATTTGAATTCTTCCGAACATGTGCCTCCCATATGAAACTGGGAGGGAAATGATTCTGCAATTCCATCTACTGAATGTTATTTCCACTGTGCAGAGTCCTGGAAATTGCATGGGCAGAAGAAAAGGTCTGAATTTACATAAATGGGTTTCTGTTTTGCATTGCACACTACCTTCCTGTCATTTAAGTTCTAACTGGAAAAAATAGAAGCAGAAGAGAAAGCTACAAAATGCAATAATTTATCCTCTTATTTCTTAATAATGGCCCACATACGACCATCTGTTGTGTAATACCACACAAGCAGTAACGTGACAGAGCAAAAGCCAACACAGGGACAAGGAGCAGGGACTCCAGTGAGGGATGCCCAGACTGTAAAGAACCACCCCAAACCAGAAACAGCATGGCAACAATGAGAGAGTGATTTAAAAAGCAAAGGCCATGTCAACTACCACAGCAAGAAAAGCGCAAAGGATGCACCAATATGCTGCTTCCAGTCTGCAAAAGGACAACACAAGATGTTGGCTCAGTACACATCAGAGGACCACAGACAGGATCTCAAAGCATCTAAACATCTGCCTCCAGCTCAGCTTTCAGTGAGCAGCTAGAAGTGGCTTCTTTGACGTTGCTAAATCAAATTGCCACAGAGTAGAAGTTTTGTTACAGCTTTGGATGGAACTGGATGTGATTTGGGCTCTTAAGAAAAGGCAGTGTGCTGCCTGAAAAGCATAAAGACCTTTGAGACTGGGGAAATGGCTGCATTAACAGCACAGGCCATAAATCAAAGGAAGTGACTTTTTTTTTTTTTTTTTTTTTAAACTCAGTATTCATTAGATCACATCTCTAATATCCTGCCCAGTTTTGGAACTCTAATAATGAAAGGGTGACTCCAATGACAAAGTGAGCTCAGGAGAGGCTCCCCAGGACAGCCAGAGCTGGACCTCTTGCCCTGTGGGGTGTAGAGGCTGAAGGAAGTGGCTGCTTCATCCTGCAGCAGGGATAGCTTTGGGAGCATCTAACTGTAGTCCCCCCAGTGCCAGCAGGGAGATTATTGAGGAGACAGAGCAAGGCTCTTCACAGCTGTGCCTGGGGGGAGCAAGATAACAATGGGCATAAACTGAGACAAGAGATGTTCAGGCTGAATATGAGAAGTGATGTTCCCACCGTGAAGACAGTCCAGAAGTGGGACAGGCAGCCCAGTGAGACTCTGCAATCTCCATCCTTGGAGACTCAACTGGACATTGCCCTGTGCAACCACATTTGCTCAGACCTTGGACCTCAGAGGTGGCTCTGCTGTGAGCAGGAGCTGGACAAGAAAAATCTTCATAAGAAATAACTTGTAAGTTTAAGAAAGGGATGCTAACAGACCTGCAAGGACATTTGGACCTTTGTGGGTTTGGACAAACCCTTATGGTATTAGGCCATTCAGACTATTTAAGATGAAACACATTTCCACAACATCAGCATATATTGCACAAAACCAGCAATAGGACAAGGAGATGCAAGAGACTGGAGAACAGGACCTAAGGTTAAAATGTACTGAGCCAGAAAATAAGGAAAAAAACCTATTTAAAGAAAGAATAGCAAATCTTAAAGCATAAGATTACAAGAGAAACATAATAAGGGAGAAAAGAAATCCCAAGATCAGAGATTTGAAAGAATGGATCATAAAAGAGCAAAAACAATTCAGAAAGAGAACAGAAGAGTTCTCCCCATAACTACATGTGGATTTACCCTTGGAAAAGGAGTAGTTATGGTAACAACACTCTCCAGGACTATTGCCAAAGAGTGGCATATCAACCTCCACATTACGCCTCTAGGGCAGGTCTCCAGCTGCTATTTCAGAAGAGTGAGTTTTTAAGAAACTTCTACCTAGTAAATGTTCATTCCTCTAAGTACTAAAAGGAAACCACATCTATAACAACAGTAAGAATCTTGTCTGTTAACTGAAAAAGTACATCATAAAAATAAAAAAAAAAGCCAAAACACAAACTTGGGCAGAATTAATGAATATATTTAAAATAAATCAGGCTAAGTAATGTCAGGGCAAAAAAGAAAACTTTGATGGGAAGAAATATGTGTAGATCTGATAGTAGAAGGATAATGAATAATTCCTTCTTATCCTCCAGATATTATTGAGATTTAAAAAAATGCATGTTGAATTTTTCAGCATTTTTAGAAAACCTAGATGACATTATGTAAATTTAGACTGAATACAAAATAAAATAATTATTTTAATTTCTCCAAATTTAAATAAATGGAAGAGAAATAAAAATTATTAATATTAACAACTGTAGTGGGTTGACCACTGGCCAAACTCCAGTGCACTCATGAAAATCATTTACTCATCTTCCTCTGCTATAACTGGAGCAGAGGAGGGGAAAAAATCCAGTTAAAATAAAGCTCATGGGGTTGAGATTAGGAGAAGGGAAAAGCACGCTCAAAATTTTAAAGGGTATAAAGAAAATTTCTCTCTATTCTTTAAGTTTTAACTATTTTCAAGTATTAGAACATCTGACTTTCATATGGGCTACAGCCTGGGTACCCAGTTTCATGGTGTGCTATAACTGATCACTTACCACATAAGCAGTTACAATCCCTTAATTTCATCTCAAGGAACTCCAAAAAAATTAAGGATGCAAAACAATCTTCCTCGACTAGCTTTTGTTATGCTCCTTTAAATGCTAAACTAGTTGACAGTGCTGGTAAATCAAACCTACCAGGGCAGAGGAAGTGTATTAAAGTCATATCAGTTTCCTTTACTAGGCAAAGATGTGGGGATTTTTCCAAGCCAAGTTACTTTCTCTCAAGCCGTGCTGCTGTAATGCTGTCAGGATTGAGCTGCTGCCTAACCCATAAAATCAACCAGCCTGCTGGGATTATTCTGGTTCTGGCTGGTAGCCTGGTGTTTGAAAGTGATAGTTGAAATCTGATCAGTTCATGTGCACACGGACCTATTCCCTTAACAAACATTTTAATTAGGATTTTAAAGTACATACTGAAAAAAATGCATTCACACTTCATGGGGTAATTGTACAGACAGTCATTGGCAGAACAAAAATCCCAGTTCTCCTCAATCCCATTTCCTTGCTATCCTAAGGATCCTTTGAAATATGTTTTCCAGTCTAACCTTAAATTTTGAAGAGCAATCTGAATACCAGGCTACTGTGCATGCATTAAAATAAAAGGGGAAAAATACAGCCTTCTGTAAAAGTGAGTGTTAACAAAATTTAAACTAATGCCTTAATACTAAAACAACACAAATTTTCTAATTTGCAACCCAGGTACACACTTGAAAAATAACACCATGCTAGAGAGAGATGGCAGAGGGGGAAGATGATTCACAACTGAAGTAAAATAGGTTTCACAATTATCCTTTCAAATTTCAGCTGCAATTAAAAAAAACCGCTTTCAATATCAAACTTCCTGCCAGAATTAGTAGGCACGCAAACCATATTTATGCAATCTTTCACTATGAACACTAGATCATTAGATGAGTGCTAATATCCTTGTGGGGTGACTAAAATACACGGGACACTTAGAAACTGTTTCCAGTTTTCAGAGTTTTAACTTTTAACATTCCCAAAGTACATGATTATGCCCAGATCTGTTCTATTTTTGACCCAAAAGTATTAGTTAATTAAAAGGAAATGTTACTGGTATTTGAGTGGAAAGGAGGAACTTCTTTTTCCAAAATTTCCTTTAAATTTTCCTCTTGTTTACTTAAATCAGCTGGCTTGCATTAGTTTCCAAAATTATCTTGTTAGATCAGCTCAATTAAAAATAAGTGTTTATTAACATAGACTAAATTTGAAAACAAATCACTTACATGCAGTAATCACTTGAATGCAGTAAGTGATGTGTATATATAATTCTTCCTGCTGAACTGCAAGTTAAAACCCCAACCACAAAATCTCTCACTGCACTGACAAACTGGGTCAGAGTGTTGGAGGATCCAAGTAACCGCAGGCTTTCCATGCACATCAATTTTTATGCCTCTATCTATGCTGTACATGATGCCAGTGGCCAAGCCCCAGGTGTAATTCTTTTTCCTATCTGTTTCAATCTGTGCAAGCCTTTAATTTCAGCTGTAGCTCCCTTTAGCCAGATCTTGAAACCATGGGGGAGGCTGGGGTCAGAAGCAGGTGACAAAAACTGGCTTACCTCTAACGTAACACTCACAGTGAAAAAAATCCCAGCTGAGAATAAACTCATGATGATGATTTTAAGGACCTCTAAAATGCTGAGTATCTGCTGAACTATCAAGAGGTATATTCAGAAAAAAAAAAATTACAAAAGTCATGAAAAGAGACATCTTTGTAGTCCTTATTCTTTCCTTTCTCACCTTATTCCAAAGGGGAGAAACACACACACAAGCACAGGACTCAGGTGGGGGCTTGGATGTGCTGCTGACCATGGACAGCAGCAAGTGGTGCAAGCCCGTGAGTGCTCATCTACAAGCTCAACCACAGACACATCCACTAGCTGACAAGTCCTGGCTTGTCTTGTTTCTAGAAAGCATTAGTACTTACACACCCACCACAAAAGTAGTACTATTTAGAAAAACTTTCCCCTCTGTTGATTTTTAAAGGTTGCAAATATGCCGCAGTGTCTATAAAAATAACTCTCATCCCAATCCAACAATTCCAGAAGTGGCATTTTGATGCTGTTCTTAAATATAAACATCTATGTTAGAGCCATTTCAGATATTCTTGAGGAAGAATTAATAGCACCAGTCAACCTATGAGATTCCTCATCAGAAAAATGCATCAACTAGATGAAAAACCACCAAGTATAGAGGGAAAATGAATGAGTTTAGTTTAATCTAAATTCAGACCATGTCTGTACATGTGTGTGTGCACATACATTCAAAGTGGTCCAGACATCTCTGAGGGAAAAAAGTGAAAGAGAGAAAAATGCCATAGAGACAAACTGAGGTAAAAGAAAATTGCAACAGTGAATTAATTTGCACAAGAAGAAAAGGAATTAGTATAAACAGAAATGCAACCCCTGTTTTAGGATTATTTTAAAATAGTTTTGATTTTTTACAAACTTTTTAAAATGTTTTCATTTTATTTGTTTCTAAAATTAACGGAAGTTTGTTAGCTGATAATTTGAAAATTCTTTTAGCTTAATTGTCATTTGGGATAAATTAATTTTGAGTATCTATTATGACAATTACACACAGCTACATTTTCAACTCTAATGCATTTTTAATAACCTCCATCAGCCAGTGATTTGAATTTCAAATTTCCCTCTATGAAGAAGTAAAAATTAGATAGTTTTGTGCTAATTTTCATAATAAATTGCTCTTTATTTACATTGCAAAGCCTCCCTTACTCCAAGTAAACCATAACCTTAAATGAAACAGTACTCATAACACTTATTACATTTCATCTCCCTTTATTAATAGAAAACAAATTACAGAGACAAACCTGTTGGCCCTCCCTCACACACCATAACCTTCTGTTTGTACCTGTCTGCTTCCTTTTATAGCAACTGCAGAACAGTCCATGCCTCTTCCCATTTCCACAGCAATATGGTAAACATTCCCCAGCAACACAGACACATTATTCTGAGTAGCTTCAAGGGAAAATGTTGTCATTAGGAAAAAAAAAAAATCCTCACATAACGTATTTTTTTACTAGTGTTGTAATAAACTGCAGTCTAGATAATTAGGTCTTTAACTTTCATCATGAACTTTTATTATTTATGTAGTATACCTACTTTCTACACTTGAATAGTGAAAATAGATGCACAAAATATTGGAAAAAATACAAATGCAGAGTCAAGTGCTGAAGGCTAGGAAAGGAAGATCTCAATGTTTGATTGCTAGCTCCATAGGCCTAGTTTACCATTTCCCTGTCGTTTATGGCAGTGGGCCCCACTGGGTCTGTTTTATGGCCTTCCTACCCTGTATCTTGCGACAAATAAATATCTTTATGTTCATTGGTACCTATTCTACCCTTATTATGATACACATTGTCATAAATATATGATTGCATTTGATTTTTCATAAGGACTTTTTACCACAGTCTGAATAAATAATTCTGCTAAGCAGAGGCTTTATATATTTGTTTGACTGTCATAAATTCAAAACGTTTTTCTGACTTAATGGTATGATCGGACTTTTCAAGTTTCTTCTGTAATGGTCATCACACAAGTATATTTCACAAAGATAGTTTCACAAATATTAATTTTCTTTTACACCTTCCTCACTTCTGAGATATGTGGATTATATTGGCAGGGAAGAAAAAAGGAATTGCATTGTGAAAGCAAAAGAAAGTAAGGGGAGTTTGGTTAGTGCAAATCTCCACAGCAAGCCCAGCTGTTTTATATCCTAGCTGGATTCTTTCTTCTTGATTTCTCCCCCAAGGATCAATAAGGACCTGCTTCAGAGACCTCAATTCCAGTCTCTCCCCTCCTAAGTGCCTATCCCCCAGCTTCATCAGGGTCTCTGCTACTGAAACCCTCTCTTCCAAGCACATGCTCTTCCTATGGTGGAACTGGCCTCTCCTGGGCCATGTCTGAGAAGTGAATATCTCCCAGCTGCTGGAACAAATGAGGTAGTGTTATTGGAGAGCAATTTACTTGGGTGTAAAAACCTGGACAATCTCTCCTTGCTTTCTGTTAATGTGCACCTGCCCTGCTGCACAGACTTTTTTAACCAGGTGCAGTTGAGCTGAAGTGACAGACCATGTCCATGCTCTTTGCTTGCTTGTTCACCTCCCTCTCATTGTTGGGATTGCTACCTCTGCACCAATGTCCCTGGCTTTGTGCAGTCAATTAGAATAGATTTATTACTTTTAGTAATATATATTTTTTTCAAAATCTCCCCATCCCATTCTTCACTTCAGCATTTCTCATAGCAATTATTTGAGCAGCCAGCTTTCCATTGACCTTGGAGTCTCTCACAGCTTTCTAAAGGATAAGGTGCTTCATAGAGTGCCAGAACATTTATTCCTTTATTTCTCTCCCACGCTCTAACATTTGGTCTATTTCTTCTCTTAAGTTTTAATTCAACTATTTTCCTTTTCATGTGACCAAGTGCCAGAGGAGATACATACAGAGAATGGCTTCATGATCTCACCTCAAACACCTGTCCCTGTACTAGTCTATAAAAATGATAAGTAGTTTTTACCATGAATACCAGCTTTTAGCCCTGAATGAACTGAGGGAAACATATTCCATTACTCAAGGGAGAAAATTATCTGAATTTCCATCATATTCAAAATTTTACAGATGACACAAAACATTTTACCTGTCAAAGTCAGAAGTGCTTTCAAAAAATATGCACAAAATACAGGTTTTCAAGGGTTTAAACTTTGCCAAAACATGGCTAGGTTTCCATGGCAAAACCAGAATATACACAGCTGACACACAGACCACCATATCCTCTACTATAAAGCAATAATACTAGAGCAGTTCAAAGAAAAGTTCTTCTGAGACTGTTTTAAGAGACACTAGGAAGATTAAGTATATTTTTTCCACCACTGAAATACACGCAGGAGAGAGCAAGACCAGTTTGGCTCAATACATGCAGCACAGAGTTATACCAAGAACTATAGTAGCAACTTTAGTGACATAAACTTCATAGGTCACAGAAAAGTCTATGTTGGATGGAAATCCTGGAGATCATCTGGTCCACCTTGAATGCAGGCTCTTCAATTAGGTTACAAAAGGCCTTGCCAAGCTAGGTCTTCAAGATTTCCAGTGTGGAAATACTGACCTCTCTACTTAGCCTGTTCTCACGTTTAGTTGCTCTAAATATCAGTTGGCTATTCTTTTTTTATTCCTTGTATCAAGCTGATTTCCCCTGAAGCAACCTCTGCCATTGCCTCTTGTCCTTCCCCTGAGGATCCTTGAAAACACCTCAGCCATGCTATCAAAATTGGAAGGCTGTGATTAGATGCCCACAGGCTTTCTTTTCTCACTAGTGCAAATCTTGTTCCTTCAGTCTTGCCTCAGGTTCTCCAACCTCCAACTTCCTCACTGACACTCTCTGGAGATTTTTTCCTGTCTTGAATAGAGCAGTGAGGGGACCAGAATCAGACACAATATTACAAGTCAGGCTCAATATGGAGAAGCTTCCAGGCTGAGAGTCCTCATGCTGCTGCCCATCCTCCTCCTGAGGCTTTCAAGGACATGGTTTGCTTCACTGCTGCCACACACCTGCTCAGCTCAGCTCACTGCCCAATGGGATCCTCGGGGCCTTTGCAGGAGAGCTGCACTCAGGACAGATAGTTCCCAGCCTCTTCTACTGTTTTAGTTATCAGGCTGCAGGTGCAGGACTTCTTGTTTAACTTTCTAGAGGTCACAGAGCCTCCAGCCCTGGAGATACTCAAAACACAACTGGATATGGCCATGAGCAATGTGATCTGACTGATGCTGCTTTGAACAGGAGATTGAACTAGATGGGTTCCAGAGGTCCTGAATTGTTCTGTAGTTCAATAACATTTTATATTTGGTTTTACATTATATATATTTTTTACATATATTTTTTCCCTCTGCCTGAAATGTTTAAACATTGCTCCCCTACCCAGTATTACTTTTTCCAAAAAAAAGTTTAGTCTTCCAGCTTCTTTTAATACTTTATATAATGTGAATAAATTACTCTATTTAAACAGCTGATTTGTAAGAGCAGACTGTCCCTTTTGCTGCAAAACTGTACATACAAACTCAACTATTGCTAAGAATTTTCTGTACTAAACTGTACGTGGCTCTTCATATAAGAACTACCACTAACAGGTCTTGGTGTTGCTTTGCGTTACACGTAAAGATTATCTTTAATTTTCCTATTTTTATTTCATTCCTTGATACTGAGATTCAGCCACTGATGCCACTTTTGAGGAATTTAACACCACACATTGACATTTAGTTAACCTGCGAATTTACACTTCAAATTAATACATTGTGACTTAAAGGTTTAGATGGATGAATGGATACAGGAAGGGACTCATAGAATCACTTATGCATTTTAGGCTCATATTTGTAGGATTTCAAGGTCCTGTCAGCATGCTCAACTTGTTGATTTCTACATTACATTGTTAAGGAAAGAAGATGTTATTGGCTTGATATAAACTTTGTAAAAAATGATTTTATTTGTTTGTATGCTGCCCTTTGATTGTTCAGACTCTATTAACGCTTTATTACCAGCACAGCTCAAATTATTCCTGCATTTTGCTTTCTGGTACACAGAATGCTTGCTTTGAACAACCATGTTGTTCAAATACTTCTATATTTTAAGAGGCATCTGATAATTACTGCAAATCTTTTTGTTTGGTGACAGAACTGTAGCTATTTTGCTAACAGTTATTCATTTAAATAGGGTTCATTTTAATTTAATTGGCTGAGTAATAGCAGCCTATGGAAGCAATGTCCTTCATAACCTTCCCATACCAGCCACATGATTTTGCTACAAGATATTACTTGAAAGTGGTGTAAACAAATATTTGAAGATAATTACATGTCAAAATGTGGAAAAATAAGGATATAATTTTCAGGAATATGTAGTTACCTCTGCTGTGGAAGACTTGCCAAAATAAGGATGTAAAAACCACACAAAGTACATTTGGGCACCTCTTTCAATTAGCAAAGAGCAAAGAAGTAAAAAAATATTTGTTAAATTGCAAATTGTTTGCAGATAAAAACATAAAATATATTATTCAAAACTAATATAGTCACACACACACTCATTGGGCTCATTAGAAAATACTACTGTATTTTGAATTTTTTGAAAGACGTTCTGGAAAAGAAAATTACCATACTTAATAAGGGGAGAAGAGGGAAAGGGGAAAGTGTTCTAAATCTGGGGTGGTTTTCAAAGCAAACAACATCTGTGAATGTGACCAGATCTTCATAAGGTATTCCTGTTTAGCTTTCATCAAATATGATTTTTGGAGTGAATTTAACTAGATGAGAAAATAAAGACTTATTGAGGAACGATAGATAACTAACTAATAGTAGAAGCAGAATGGTCAGCAGAGAAAAAACAGGCAGGTTTTAATTTGAGATTGTGAAAAACAGACAGCATAACAATTATACCAAGAAAAAAAAACTGCAGAAAGGGAATTAAAAAATTTAAATTTATTGGTAAATCAAGTGTCTTAATATATCTTATAAAAAGCACAAGAATTAGGCCCAGCATATATATTTTGGTGCCTGTTCACCTTTTTTTTTTTTAAGAACACCTTTACAGCTGAGAAACCATGCAATATTATGAGAAATAGTACTACCATGCCAGATTATAAAAGTCCATAAGGAAACTTGCACAACTTCTGCTTTGTAGTGAACATGAGCAACATAAGAATCTGAAATACTCCACAGCAAAGCAGAACTCTTGGGCTAAAGTAGAGTAAAAGTAGAGTAGTTCACATTTCTTTAGCAATAAGAATCTCTATTTAGTCAACTTGGCAATGGCTAGAGAACGTGAAGGAAAACAACAAACCAGAACAACCCAAAGGCAACTACGTGGAAACAATGAAAGAGAAGTTCTTATGATTATGATTATTATAGTGCTTCCATATATAAGCATTTTTATTTTTCATGTCAGGGCTGTAATTACATTTCATAACTGTGGGAGCTAGCACATATACGATTGTGGCAAAATTCAGTGGTTTTCAAAGTTATCAGGAATTCATGATAAGCACCTGAATAAGCACCTCATGATTTTAGGTCATCTCAGTTAGAGACGAGGAACTGTGCTGTAGAAGAACAAACATCTCATTGCTCCTGCATTCTGTATGCTCCTGCAGAAAGAGAACCTGTCCCCTCCTTCCTCAGCCAAACAGGACTCTCTGGGTGTGACTCTGTGCACACATGTGCACAGGTGACCTTAATGTCAAGAAGTGTTCAAGATGCTGCTGCAGCTGTACAAGAAGTTGCCATAAATCACTGGGATTGCATTCCACAAGTTTCTTCAGGACAACTGGACTATGAAATAAAATTGTAGGGTATCTACCATTGTGTGGCCCTGGTCACAAATTTAATCCAGTAAACTACAGTTAGAAGGCTACTGCTGTTCTTTTTCTTGATTATTATCTATTTTTGTGGACACATATTATATAATGTGCTTAACACCATCTGTCCCATACACATTTTTGAGTATCAGAAGTTGTTGCTAAAATGTTTTGCAATTTATTTCCTTTTGCACTTGCAGATTTATATAAAGCACATAATAATCGAGCATAATGACAGGAAAACCAAATAACATAAATCTAAAAATCTTATCCTACTTTAATCTTGCTAACTTAAAACTCAAAACCTTGGAGATAGCTGTTGTTTACACAATCTTAACAGAGCAATCTCTCATATTGGGAGGGATTAAATCAGTAAGTCTTGATCTCTATGTCAGATGTCAGCTATTTATTTATTTGAAGGGTAAGCACACTAACACTGACAGATTCAAGATTGTCTTGCTCCAAGACAGCTATATCTTGTCAGGGACAAACCCAACCCCCAACACCTTCACTTCATGTGAAGCCTATTTAGCTTATAAGTGAAGAAGAAGCATGCATGAATGGAATTGGACATTTTGCAAGGAATGGAAGAATCCTTATTTGTTGATTCCCATTTTGGTATTTATGCACTACCATTAGTAATTCAGCTATATCATCCTTAAGTGGCATTTGGGCTCTTGGGTAACTTTGTTCTCTGTGTAGCTGGGCCTGAAGTACCCATGATCAAGTTTATAACACAAAGATATGTCTACAGAACCCCTCCTCTCATACCCACACCAGAGCATGTCACTTTTCTCTACAGTAAACCCCAATGTGAAAGTGCTCGTTTCTACTCTCTTTCTTGCACATTTGCTTTGTGCTCTGGGGTCTTTGGCAAGGTTTTTTATCATGATGGGTCAGAATCTGTTCTGGTTAGTTGCTCTTCAAGCTCTACTTTGCTCTTTCTAATTCTGCTTTAACAATTAATTGGCCAACTGTGTAATGCTTTTTCTAGTTCATTTGGATATAGTCCAGGCTTGGACATTTGATCTCTCATTTCTAGTAATCTTCATGTTGATTTGCTGCAATGCTCCTGAAAGCCACTCCTAATGGATTATAGACACTGGTACTGCCTGATCAGTATGTCTCCAAAGCATGAAAAACTCACTTTTTATATACCTTTTATCTTCTATTACAGAAGTAAGAAATCTTCTTTATTTTTGCTTTCTTTAAAGTTGGTAAAGCTGTGGTATCTATTTTTGGACATTTCTGATAATGCAGGGGTGGCTACCAAGAACATACCCACCCTTGGCATGGATGCAGAGCTATTGCTATTTTGTCCCCTCTTTGGAGAGAGCAAGGGGAGTCAACACAGGTGTTCTGCACAACCTCCACAATGAATGCTCAAGGGAAAAGAGAACAGCAAAGCCATAAACTTACCTGAGCAAGACTGCAATGGTCTAAATTTACAGTAATGAGAAGTTTTAATTTGATACCAGAAACTGCAAGGAACAGATGAGGTCACGTTTTGGCTAACGAATGTGATATGCACGGCTGCTGTTAGGAGGCACTTGTCTAGGACTAAGGTCATTACTGTTATTTATAGTGAGAAAATTACTAGGAAAAAAACCAACACCAAAGCAATGCACAACAGCAATTTACAGAATTATAGAATAGCAAATAAACCCATAAATAGTATGGATACTTGGGAGGCGGTGGAGGGGTGGGAGGGGGAATCAATTTTATTAAGAGGACAGCTTTTTTACTCAGTAATGACTATTTATTTAGCATATGTAAACCAGAAAATCTCTATTTTAAATTATCTTAGCTTTGTGTTACCAATTCTGGGTTTTTTCCATTGTTTAGCCCCTTCTATAAATCATATTGCCCAGCACACAAGTGTATTACATAACTACAGGAAAAATATATATATATAGTCATCTTGGTAAATTATTTTTAAGAGGAATTTCATTTGAGCCTCATTTCAAGCTCAAACATGGAAAAGTGGAGACCTTGATGAGTTACTTATATTGGGGTACCGTTTGTCCTGAATATTGATCTGAACACAGAAAAATCAAAGATATTAATTTTTGGCATATTCCCACTTGAGATGCAAAACTTTCCTCCATATCTCTGCATGAGAAAGCAAAAAAAAAATTGCACAATACCATCTAACTGTGCTACTCCTAGGCCTTCTCCCAGGGTAACCCAGACAGATATGAAAGTCTGAAGGACAAAATTTGCTACAGAAACAGTGCAGTTTAAGTACCCCTCTACACTAACTTCCCCTAATACTTACAAAGAATTTGTATAGGGGAAAGGATCTCAGGTGTGATATATATAGTCTTATATGAATATTAGCAAATAAACAGAGCCTTTTCTCCCTTTATGCATGTTGTCTTTCATAAGGAGTAAGGCTTGCAACTTCTATTGTAATCTTTCTTTAAAAGTAATATGTCTCAGCTCTTCAATATTTAATACTTTTATCATTGATGCTCAGTTTTCAGAGTTAATCTTCAACTTTTTATACCATATTCCTTCTTTATATTTTGTGAGTAAGAAAGGAAATGGAGAATTTCAAGACAGGGCTAATAGTTTGCACTGACTAGAGATAAATATGCATTTTGAACAACTTCAGAATATAATGAACCAACAAAGAGCTCTAGAAAAGAAAGAAAGAAAATCAGGGTATTTTTGTCCAACACCAACAATCAAATAACTATATTTGATCCTGTAACAACCTGCACTGTTCCCATAATAGACACGCTTGACTATTCACAACCCATGCATATCTACTTCACCACTATTTTATTTATCAGAATGGAGGCAAGTGAGGAGAATAATCACTATGAAATAATAAAATATCCTTGGGAAAAAAATCAAGCCAGAGAATAAGATTCTGGGTTTCTATTTTGTGATAACATACTTTCAGAAATTATTTCATGGCTTTATTTGAAAAATGGATATAATCCAAGTGAAGAGATACAATTCCTCTTTCTCTGCACCCAGAAACACATTATCCTTAAATAGGAAAGAGTATCCATTTCTTTTTCTTTTCTTCCTATCCTCACAGAGGAGAAAAAGAGGGGGAAAAACAGATAGCAAAGAGTAACACCCTTCCTTTCCATTTGCAAATGGTGACTCTTCCATCAATACTACAATATGCAGCTGCATTGGTATCAACATTATTTTCCTAGCTTCTCAAACAATTCCTGCATTTCATATTACTTTTCTACAATGATGACAGTTGAAAGGCAACATATAAAGTCTTTCTGTGTCCTTTAACACATTAAGTATGCTATAGGCATAACAGGCTCAAAAAAGAATGAAAACAACACAAAAAACTTCCCCAAAGCCTTGCAGAAGAGCTGTGACTGCATCAGAAGCCCACGTTGGAGCAGGATCCTGGCCTGTGGACACATGGAGAGAGGAGCTCATGCTGGAGATGGTTAGCTGTGAGGACTTGTGTCCCCACAGGGGAACTCATGCCAAAGCAGTCTGGCTACCAGAACTTAAAGGCCAATTTGTAGTTTTATAGTAAAAACATCACACCTGCCTTCGAGAGATCTAGGATTACATTCCCGCTTTTTCACCCCTTGCTGCGTGGCCCTTGGTTAAGTCATCTTTGGGTTTCAACTTGTCAGGTTTAATGGAATATCTAACACTGATATGTCATAAAGCCAACAGTGACTTGATAGAAGGCAATAGTACAAGCACAGATCCCCACCCTGTTTTAGGATTAGGCAGCATGAAGCCTACTAACAAACTTGAGGGGGCTGATAACAGTAACTTATGGGGCAGAAAGAAGAACTCATGCTCAAATATCTTGCTTCCCATCACAGAAGTGTGAGTGATAGAGAAAGCAGGGAGCACCTCATTCAGCTAATCCTGACTTTTTACTGCTAAAAATCTTTTTGTTGACACAGCTTGTAAATCTTGAGTTCTGGGAAGAACGTTACACATTTGAAGAGTGCCACCATTACAGCTGAGGCATTTAGCATTTTCAGAATTTGCGTAATACTTAGCTAACAACTATTGATTGAACATTTGAATAGGCAGCCAATTTTACACATTTCCAAACTATGAGTGTTCAACTAAAAAACCATCATTCTGTTGCTTGAAACACATTGAGGGTTTTGTGCTCATCTGGGAAAAACCCAGTGTGATACCTCACCTGCACCACTGAGACTTATGGATGTTTTACTCTGCTTTATTGCCAGGATTAGGTTTTCAGCAAGGCTTACACTGTATTGTTTGCAAACCAGACATAGCAAGAACACATTCTTCCCAAAGAAGAGTGGTAAACAGGCAATGCTTCAGTTCACAAGAAAGGCATGACTTACCTTGTGGAAGTTCCTGAAATATGCTGCCTTCTCATCTGGAAATTTTTCTAGCCTCCTGGGTCCTTTACTGGAAGCCTTCTTGAAAACCAACCAACAACGCCTAAAAATCTGTGAACAAAATCAATGGATTCTATTACTTTTTTTTTAAAGGTGGACTGTATTATAAATGCATTCAGTTACACAACTGACTTAGGAAGAAATTTTAAAATGACAGTGTTTTACCTTAAGAGTAAAATTTGCAGTTCAAAGAGAAGCTGATTAATGATAATCCTCTAGACTATATTATGCAAGTAAGAGATTAGATATCAATCTAGTTTTATAATCTATGGCAGCAGTTTACTCCATTCTTCTTTCCAGTACTTGGATAGCTCTACAAACAATACCATATGCAATTTTATGTTATTCATTCAAGGATACATTGAAAAAAATCCTAAACCCAATATTACTCAATGATTCCACTGGCTATACATGAAGAGCCTTAATTCAGTACAAATTCTACAAAATTTAATGACACAGCACAAGAAATACAGTACTGTTAAATTTGGATCAACCATACCTCCCATTACTAAAAAACCAAGTAATTAAAACCCAAGGAAATTAGAGCAGGAATAGTTTTCCCCTCAGTCTGCTGTCTAAACTGAATACAAGTAGAAAATGTAGTGTCATTAAAATAATTAGGCTTAATTTACTGCATTATGACATAATACTAGTGACACTATCCTGTTGCCACTATCTAAGATGAATGTTATCAGTCAAAGTAAGTGAATTCTTTTAAAACCCTACCATTGGGCTACAGTATCAACACGTTTAATTATGAAGACTTTTAGAAGAATACATGGTATATAATCAAATTTTCTGCCAGTATATGTATTGCAAAGTGTAGAACTTTTAGGTTTTTTCTACTAAGGTTGTAAAGTGGCAACCGTACAACTGTGCTTTCTGTCTCAGAAATTACTTCACCTATCCTGAGGGAAAGCAAAGACAATATCATATTTCCTGAAAAAAAATGACATTACACTTTGGGACATCATAAACCATCTTTATTAGATACTACTTTCTTCAAATAACATCTTGGCAGTGCTGCAACTTGACTTTATCAAAACTACAGCACTGCTCCCACAGTTATTCCTTGATTAAACATATTAGCTCAACACAATTTTGTGGTGTGAAAAGCTCCACACACAAAGATATAGAATATTCACACTATTTTGACCTTACTAAAAAACAACAGTACCAACTGTCTGAAAGGGACATATTTATTTATTTAATAAAAGTGTCACTTTTAATAATACTTCTGGCTCTTCTGGGATCCTGGGTGTTTTTTAATCTATGTGTAGTTTCTGTTCATTTCTCTTCCTGTGAGGAAAGTCTTTTCCTAGGGAGTGCTTTATCAAGGTGAACACAACTATCTTAATTTCAAATGTTTTCTTGATATTCTAATTTTCATTATATGCCTCTAATGTCTTACAGTCCTCAAAAAATTCTCCTTAGAAAAGCCAGACCAACCCAAGTCCTCATCTTGGTGGTGGGTTTTAGCATAGCCATGGAATCTGCATTTTGCAGATGACCTGAATTTTTGACAGCTGGTGACAATGAAACTGATAATTTGTGTTGATTAACAGAAGATTTTCAAAGGCTGATGGAGGGTTTTGTTTGTTTGCTTTTTCTTTGTTTGTGGTTTTAAAAATATATTTTTATATGTGTATACATGGGAGAGTCATATTTTGTTGCAATGAGAAGTATCAGTTAGATACAGTACATTAGAAATATTCCTAAAAAAAGGCAAACTGCACATCCTAGTCATGGAGTCAGACCTCTCCCTATTAGGATGAGAACATTTTCTAGATCAAAGGTCATCTAATGCATACTCCAAAGCACTTCCTTTAGTGACAAATGAGCAGGTTCAGACAAATGATGGATTCAGTCTTTTTTTTTCACTGGATATCAGTTTGGGGACAGTATGAAAGTGAGTTTGAGGTTTTGCAGATAAGCTGATGAAATTCTAGAGGAAGGGTTTGACCTCCTTATTACTGGGAACTACTATCAAATACCAGGGCTTAATGCTAGTTATCTTTAAGGATGCTCATCAGCCCTCTCACACATTTCAGAACCAATATGAATTCAAAGGCTTCAGCACACAGATTGCAGGAATGAACAGCCTTTGCTTTTAGAGAACACTGAATAGCAAGAGGAGAGAAACATAAGTTTGTTCTTTAGACTGCAACTGCTTCAATTTATTGGCATCTGTTTTTTCCAGACCTTTAAGAAGAAGAGAGATCTGAAGAATGAAAAGGCCCAAAGAGGACTCCCGATATTCTATGTACTTATGCCAAGATACATCCTTGCATTTGGATTTTATTTTTTGCAACCTAATTTTTAAACTGGTATAAACACGTACAGTTCCATTGCATTTCAGCAGCATTTTACCTTATTATGCCAACAGACACTTTGTATCTTAGTGCTTGAAAAAGCATTAGCATATGAATTTACCTATAAATATGAATAAATAGGTGCAGATGTGAGCACACAGCAAACAAACATTTGCCTTTCATAAGGCACCTCATTGTTATACAGAAGCCTACTCAATTATTCACGAACTGTGAGATACTCTTTTATCCCTGGCCTACTTTAGGATGCCATTGGCTGTAATCAAAAGTTCTGAAAGACTTCTAAAGTCCTCAGATAATTGGGGAAGCCATTGTGAGAGAAATCAGCATCAGCCCTTGCAGAACTGAGAGAATTAGAACCACTTGCTGTGTTGTCTCCATAATACTTAGTATTTCCTGTGAGACTGTTTTCCACATGTGCTTAGTTGAAGAAATGCCAAATATTTGATCATTTAATCAGGGTTACATCCTCGGATGAGCACTCAACTGTTCAACAAATATGATTTTAAAATTTTGTATCAAGTGCAAACAACACAAAGTCTGCCCCATGCCATTGCATTTTTTACTGGAGAAATTCAGGAAGATGGCATTAAGTACATGCTGGATTTAGGTTTTCTTTTATTATTGTACCAATTAGAAAAAACTTGTTCATTACAATCTTGAGAAGGATTCTATTGAAGCTCTATTGCAGAGCCTTAGGCATAGCTGAATCTCTTTAAACAACATCCTTCCTATCTCAGTTTTTTTCAAGATGGGCAAAGCACAAAAAAATATTCTTCCAGATTCTATTACCCAGGATGTTGTGCAATTATGCATCAGTAAGCCATGGCAATAACTCAGCACACTTGTGGTCTGGTGAGAAATGATTAGGTTGCCCCCTGTGATAGCACATGGGAATGATTTTGATTACAACGTATGAGCTCTAGGGAGAGAGGAGCCTCTTTCCTCAAGATGGACCCTGAGCAGCCTCATCTTGTTACTGAGAGGATTCCAGAACCTGGAACAATGTTACCTTATCACCCCTCCATCAAATGATTTCTGAAATATTTCCAGTTAGAAATTTGACTTATGCTGATACATATCTTCAGTAATCCTTTCTTTTATATTTACTTGAAACACTGCAACAGATCAATTAATTAGGAAACCTGTGCATAATCTTATTTTGATACTTTTTCTTCTGCTTAATATAGTACACCGCTCAGCTCACATTTGCAGCATGATCATATTTTTTAATATTCTTGACTAATATATGCAAAAATTTGGCCTCTGAATGGGCCATTACTTTTCATGATCACATCATACAATTCTGTTTTATTGTTGCCACGGCTACAATAACAAATCCATTAGAATACATATTTCAGGAAATCCACTGGCTAGATATTTTTCAGAAAGAAGGAAATATTTTCCTCTTTTCTAAAATAATTTAAAATAATTGGTTTATAGTGGAAATGTTATGTATGATTTTCCATTTTCCAGACATTTCTAAGGCTTTTTCCTAACCATTTATAAATGCCTTTGAGATTCACATTTCTTTTTATCCACAGCTGTAGCAAATAAAGCTTTCCCAGTCATCCCTAATATTTAGAGAAGGGACTTTTATTGACAACTTTCTACACATTACTCCAGAAATTTCACACTCAAACAACCCAACAGAAAACAGAAACAACAAAAAATTCCCCCATGCTTTTTTTTTTTTTAATAAAGTCACAACACTATAAGCTTTTTTTCCAAATCACTTTAGATGCTCTGAAATCTCCCTGCACCTATCCAAAAGACAGTACAAATGGTAGCTTTCTTGGGTATATTGGAAAACCATCTAATTTTCTGCCACTAGCTGTAGAAACATTTGTCTCTTGAGAGAAACAGCAATGAGTCAGCTCCTAATTACTAACAGAAACCATCACTGACCAGGACAGGCACTGAAGCATCACTCATGGAGCTTTTTGCTGGCATAACCTATCAAATTTTCTCCCAGGAAGACAACAACATAATAATATTCCGTTCAGCATTTACATCTCATTATCCGCAGGAAAGGCCAGTTGATTTCTCATTCCTGACTTGCCGTGTGCATTCTCTCCTGTTTGACAAGACAACATCTGCAGTATATGCATTAAAAACACTAAAATATGAATGTGTTCAGGTTTACCTCACTAGCTATCTCCATTAAAAATGAATATTTCTATGGGGTATGTGAGAGAAGTGCAGTTTGCTGTGAGATTAACAAATGCAGTCACAACTTAAAAATATGGCATTCATAATGAGAAAAATAAAAATAGTTGTCAGAGTAAAGTCATATATAACCACTGTTTTGACACCCACCATTTCTTGATTCTGTGCATAATTTGGCTAAGGGAGAAGAGACAAGAGGTGACACCTCACCGCTTCAATGAAACTACACTTGTCACACATTAAATTAAAACTTAGGAGAAATTGAAACAGAGTTATTATCTATAAAAAGGCTCAGGAGGAAAATGGGGATCTATACCTCAGCCCAAAGAACAAGTTACAGGATCTAAGCCACTGCTGAGTGAATTCAACAGAAAAAAAAAAAAAAAAAGCCTGAGCTACAAACCAAAATACCTCATGGCTGCAATCCACTTACCTGAGCTACCAACATTTGAACAGCTCTGATTTTGCTGTCTACTTTTTTGACAATAGAAATAAAATACACTTCCCACTGCACTAATTGGGTGCATTTTGGGTGCCAAATTTGGATTCCTATGAAGAAGCAAGAGAGGTGGAGCACAGCACTGAGCTCCCAAACTAGCACAGAGGGTGCAGAGCGGCAGGGAATTGAGGCCAGCCCCTGCTCCTTTGCCACACTGCTGGGAACTCACCTTTCTCCCAGCAGCAGGACAGAGATACACCACAGCCATCTGCTATACAGCACCCAAACAGGAGAGGTCAAATAAATCCATAGCTCTGCTCAGAAGCAAAAGCTTACCTACTCCTGTCAGAAGCTCTGGGATGTGGGGTTGAGAATTTACCACAAGATAAAATAAGCCTGGGTAGTTTCAATTTCTTTTTTTTGATTGAATCTAACTCTCCACCTCCTCTTGCCTACTTCAACATATTTTCTTCAAATGTTACCAAACTATCTACCACAAAGCAACCACAATAAAAGCAAAGCTTTTAAAGCTGTCAAGTCAGAATTAAAGAAATGCCACAAATATACACCAGAAAAAAAGACTAGTAGTGTTTCCAATGAGAAATACTGTCTGAAGGTATGCTGTGAAAGCTATCCAGCAGGGAAACATTCCTCATATATGATAACCTTGCATATACCCTTGAGCTTTATTTCATCATCAAATTACAGAGAAAGGTTAAACTTCTAGTTTACAGAGCTTGGGGCATGACTTTCTGCAACAACACAAGTAGGTGTTAGATAATTTTAGTATCAGAGTTCAAATCCTAAAATTCCTGATAGCATTTTTTTATTACTAATATTTTGCACATTGCAAATCTGCTGGCATTTAAAGTTAGGAATTGAAGAAATAAAGAAACATCTGCTATGAACTGTTTCATCTAAGATTAGATCAATCCTTGTGGGCTTGATTGCAGTCTGACAATTAGGATGGTTAGAGAGAGATGATTAGGGACAATTCACCCAGTTATAGTATACACACGTCATCTTTTTGCTGCCATAACATGCCATTATAGATTCATATAGATGCTTATAATATACTATAATTTATGGTGTTATAGTCACAGGCTATACATGTAATCCATAAAAGGATTTATTTTATTATTAGGGATTTATGTGAAATCAAAGTACACCATAGCAATTTTCCAACTATTCCTCCACTAGCTAAACTACTCTGTGTATCATGCAAACACTTTAGTTATGGAATATGAAGGCTTTTTATTTTTATGTGTTGAAAAGAGAGCAAAGGATACAAATCTGAACAGATCTGCGCCTTATATTTCTGTGAAAAGTGTTAAATGACTCCATCAATCCTTAAGCACCCCTAGTTTAAAACCTCACCACTGTTGCTTTGTTCTGAAGTGCCATCAGGGCAATTCAAGGGCAGAAGGACAGCCTACACAGATAACACACTCTGACTCCACAGCAGTCTGCAGGTCAGCAGAATTTATAACTTACATCTGAATTGATCTTACGGTTACTTAAAAAAATCAGTTCTAGTAGCTGTTTCTTTTGGCTTTCTGCATCTCTGACTCAGTTTTGGCAAGACTAACTGCAGTGATCCTTCTGGAGGAAAACTAATACTGCTCACTTCATGTCTGGTCTCTGAGTTGATGACAAAAAAATGTCCTCAAAACCAGAAGAAAAAAATTGGTTTCAAGAGTTGTAGCACACATCCAGCAGAAAAATCCCAGAGCTTGCGACATTTTTTAAAGAAATTATTATGCGCAAGAAATGTCAAGAATTTCACTGAGCTTAAGCTGAATGTGCAGCACCTGCTTAGGAATAATTATGTACCCATGTATGTTGATATCTCCTCCTACACGTACTTTTCTCAATGTAATCAGAAAAAAATATCAGCAGAGAAAGTTACGGTTTTGCAATATTTTAATATTAAGTTTGAGTAAGTTCTCAAACTGAACTGGAGTAGTTACCTTCCTTAACTCATCTGAAGGTTTTTTTAGGGTTTTTTTAGTGGAAATCTCACTTACTAAAAAATGCTTTACCTAATTAGTTACAAGTAAACATAGCCCACTTGAATTTTAAAAATCACAAAGAATGGTTTGATATACTGAATGCAAAGTAATATTTAGAGAAGAAAACTAGGATTCCTTTATTTTTACTACCATAAATACATATACAAATAATAGAAATATCACTATCTTTCTTCCACTGATGAGCTCATTAAGCTGAAACATGGTATCTTTTACACATATTTTGTAGACAGCCATCACTTCTTGAAAAAATTAAAGGTATTTATTGTACCACCAAGGGAACATAATGCTGAGAAACAAACAAGTTAGTGAGATAGAATTATTATTTATGTCTCTTGAAAACAAAATTCAGATTATTACACACAAATTGAAATAACACACACTGAAAGACAGTATCGATCACCTCAGATCCTCAGTACTTTATGTTAGGAAGGAAGGGATTTGTGAAAGTAAGTGTTAAAAAAAAAACAAACACGTGCAACTGAGTACCTTAAAATGAAGCTGAGCTTCAGAATAAAACAGTAATCACAGACTTCTGTTCTACACTACCAAGGGGAAAAAGCTAAAATAATTTTTACAGCTCAAATTTAGAGGGTTACAAGCTCAAATTTATCTTTAGAATCCAAAATTATTCCTCAGGTTTACATCAGCTAGGTTTTCTAACACATCATGGAATTGTAGAGCAGTTTGGGTTGGAAGGGACCTTAAAGATCACCTAGTTCCAACCCACACCTCACACACCCCATGGGGGGCAGGGACCCCTCCACCTAGACCAGCTTTCTTAAAGCACTGTCCAACGTGGCATTGAGCACTTTCAGGGATGGAGCAGCCACAATTTTTCTGTCATTGTGCCTCACCATCCTCACAATAAAGAATTTCTTCCTAGTATCTAATCTAAATCTACTCTCAGTTTAAAGCCACTCCCCCTTGTCCTATCATTGCATGTCTTTGTCAGAAGTCCTGCTCCATCTCTCTTGAAGGCCCTCTTGACCTCTTTAGCTACTGGAAGGTTCTCTAAGAGTCTTCCCAGAACCGTCTCTCCTTCAGGATGAATAACCTGAACTCTCAGCCTGTCTTCATAGGAGGGTGCTCCAGCCCTCTGATCATTTATCTTTTCTCTACATTATTGCAGAGAAACTCTGCAATAACTTAGCAAAGGCATCAAAGTGCTCAGGATGCTGTTGTTTTGACTGGTAAAAGAAGTGAAAAGTTTGCTTTGCATGGCATTTAACATAGCTGAGCACAGCACTAAGTCTGAAGCATTTTTGTAAAGAAAAAACAATGAGAGCTGACTGTTAGCACCACTGTATATTTATGTAGGAGTATAATTTCTAACAGCAATTGATCCTCAGAGAACAATAGGAAAGTTAAAGCCTTTTATTCTTTGGCACATTTTGTCATTTCAGCATATATTTAGAAAACCTTGCAAACCCAGCCTCCCTGATATAAATGGGTGAAAGCTCACTGTCACCTCTAAGTGACTCTATTAAATGCCTGGTCACTCCCCCTGGCACACAGGCATGCATGAAGTGTGTGCATCATGTTTATACAGGGAGACTAAAGAATATACAAATTCCAATGTAGAAGAAAAGCTCTTCAAACATTCAAACATATTTTGATACACTGTGCCACAGAACAGGAACTTATTTTAAAAATGGCATTTATCTATGGCATATTCAAGAAACCTCTGAAATACCAGGTTGCATGACTCAGTTGTGTTGGTTTCCTACAAACCAAATTCATCCTTTTTTCCTTTTTTTTTTTAATGTAGTCAGATATTCCATTTTGAATCTGCTTTAAGTACTGCAATACGGCCACTAGATTTTATGGAGAAATTAATCTTAGAGAGAAAATAAGGTGTTCTGCAAAATGAAGGCTGCAGCAGGGTTTGAGCAGGACCATACAAATAGTAATGTTCAAGAGGATGTTTAATTCCAGTGCTCTTTTTCTGGCATTTGATCACCTACATTACTGTAACCTATAGGTTACATCTTCTCCTGACAAAGAATCATAGTTGTACGAGATGCTGTCATGCCCCAAAGACCTTCATTACTTCTTATGTTTAAATTAACTGAAGGGGAGGAAGATGAATTCACAGTTTGTGGTTAAGTGGAAATAGTTAAAAGCTCAGAGTTAGCAAGAATACTGTGACAGAAATTAAATGGATACTAAAATGGAGTAATTCACTGAGATTTCCTGCTATATTTATGCACAGAATTACCCTGAAGTAGAAAACAAAACAAGCAAATAGAAATCAAACCAAAGACTCAACAAAACTCCAACCAGGACTTGCTCTGGGTCTTGTAACTTTCAGACAAATGTAGACAGAAGGATACATATTTCAAACTTTGTTTGATTTCTATAAGTGATTTGCTTTCTGCCACTTTTGTGCTACGTATTTCCAGAAAATCTCTGCTTAAAGATGCTACCAATTTGCTATTACAATGCATCAATACTGTAATGAATAAAGACATAATCCAAAGCAAGAAAAGGATGAAAAAACAAATGCTTTTACACACAACTAAGAGGATTTGGAAGAAAAAGCTATAGCCTTTGGCTCTTGTAAATACCAACACCAGTTCTGTTCAGCTTTTGTTGCAACAGCAAATTTTTAACAGATAAAGACAGCTTTTACTCAAAGAAAAATAGCATGAAATAGCTTCCCTCAGAACACAAATGCAGCTGGTATGTTACATTCCCAGACAGCATGTCCTGTGGGGAAATAACTACTACAGGGGATTAGGAACCACGCTCTTATGACCCCAGGGAAATAAAACAGAGGAAAAGCAGATGGTTTCCAAACCCAAACTTCCTAAATCCAAAAGACCACGCTGAATTCCCTGCTCTGTACCTGTGATGAGTCTCCAAAAAGTCTGCCCTGAATAGTTTGAGAGATTCACCCAAAATGCATTCAGGCAAATGCACAAAAGCCACGCTTTAGTGTGCTTTGGCTCAGACTCAAACTGGTAACGCTCAAGGTCTCATAGACCAAACATGAATTTCTTTGTTAAAGGTGTTATGGTCATCCCACTAAGCTAATATTATCTAAGAGGAAAAAACCCTCTCAAAACAAGTTTCCCATCCCTCCCCCTACTTTCACTGATTATCACCAGCATTCCAGAGCTTGCAGGAGATAAGACTGTCCTTCTACAACTATTTCCCATGGGCAGAAGAAAATTATTAGTCTACCCAACTGATGCTATTTATTTTTATAGTCTCATCAGCAGCTGCTTAGAAATAGAAAGCACATTGATTTTCTGTGCACTGGGGACCATCTGAGGGCACGAGTGGCTGGAAGGAGAGAAAAAAAAAGTTGTAGCATTTCTGGTCAAATTTAACAGAGTATAAACATCTAGAATGTTGGTTCAAGAGCACCTAACACAAGTACCTTTTCTCACTTGCAGTATTAGAAGGGCATATAGGACAAGAGCAGAAGTCTGTGTTGCTCCCTTCTCACTTCCTGACAATGCTGAGATGTGAAGCTGTAATGTGCAGTCTAATATAGAAAAGAAGCAGGGTGGTAATGCTGTGTGCTTACTAGTGTTAATTCTACCAGAAGCAGTAAAAATTTTTTGCAGTAAAAATTTTTTGCAGTAAAAATTTCTATCTTAGTTGTGAAGTCCTAGTTAGCGTTTAGGACTAAAAACAAGTAGCTTGTTACAGATACAGCTTTATTGTATAGTGACAGCAGTGAGCCAACTCTCAAAGCACAGCAAGTCAGCTTCTTTTTAAGCAACCTTTCAATGTAAAAAGCCAGCAGAAAACTATGGTTACAATATAAAATATGCAGATTTTATGGAAAATACCCAGTAGGTTTAATAGAATGATTACCTTTATTAATAACCACTCTGAGTAAGAACATGCTATGAATCATGAACTACAAAAAATTTGCCAAATTCTGTATGATACAGAATTCTCTCTAAATTGAGATACCATGAGAGAATGGACTTACAACTTTATTATATTTTTTAGTATTAGAACAGCTAAAGAAGCAAAGTATTATGATCAACCCATAGCATCTTCAAGAATATATGTCTATGGTAGCTTTTGAATAGGTCACTAGAGTTTCTGTCTTACACATCAAGCATCTGCAGAAAGTGCACCTGCTTGACTGATTTTATTAAGAACGAAGTCATGGTGAGAACTCCCAAATGTTTTTTAATGCCTTCGAATTAAAGCTTCTGATTTGGAGGTGGAGTAGGGAGGAGAGACAAGGAAATTTTCAGTTTAAAACTGAATAAAAGCATTGAAAATCTCAGTCATCCTCGCTGAACAATTCAGAGTTTGAGAGGTGTTTTATATTAGGTATATATTTACATTATCTATATATCAGATAGTACATGCTGACAGCAGCAGATAAATTCTGTCTCTGCATGTTAATCAACATATACTAGGGCCATTCCCCAATAAATGCATATCATAAATAGGTTTCTAAAATAACAGTTATATTTCAGTATCTCCAAAATTAATCCAAGGAACTCTTCGTATGTGATCATTAAAACTCTTGCCTCGATACAGACAGGTCTAAGTCCAGCACTGCAGAGCAGCAATTGCTACACATTCCTTTTTGCTTTAAAGTGTGCACTTAAATGACCCTTGCATATGAACCAAAAGAGAGTTAGGTAAGAGTTGGGCATAGATGTATGAGAGAAAATGTGCAAGTCACTGAGCCCTGCCTCCTCCAGCTGCAGAGAGCCATGCACTAGGTGCCTGCTACTCCTTCTGTACTCATCACACAATTTATATCTAAGGAGATATTCAAAGTGTGACAGTTTTTCTTCTTGTCCTTATTGTACTGGCTCACTAGGATAGAAATCATTTCCTTTCTGAGGAGTCATAGGGAGAGAAAATACTGGACCTTTCACATTTAAGGTTCTTTTTCACAGGTGTTCAATGACTAATACATAGCCACCATGTTTTGGAGAGAGTTCGTGTTGTTAATTGTGATTTAATTTATGAGCCTTGACCCAGAGCAAATTCTAATTATTGCAGCTAACATCTGCATGAAATGATTTTTTGCCTTTTACTCAAAATCACTTGTTATAGTACATTCCACTACTGGCTTTTGTATTTTTAACATGTAAGGAATCTATCAGCAGAGAGCTGTTCAGGTGAAGACATGTTAGATCAATGCAGCATTCACCAGTGAACTCACAGCATCAGGTCACAGCAAGACAGCCACTGTGACACTCAGCAGTTGAGGATGCTGCACCACCCTACTTTTTGATGGCAGAGGCTTTTGTTACATTTTCCTTTAGGAGGATCTAGCTCTACTCTTCTCAGCACACAATATGTAATTCTTCCTTTGGCTCATCTACCTTTCAAATTAACAACTCCCTCGTTCCTACTGTTTTCCCTATGGTCTCCTTAAGTCTGTCCTGCTGGACATTTAAATATCTTTCAATAATCACTTGAAATTAGTTCAGTCTTGCTTTATGATAGATTTAGCCCTAAGACTTCTAAATTAATAAAATATTACCTAAACAGAGAAGGCTTATCATTGGAAGATCAGCCCTATTTACGGTGATTTTTTTTAACTTGTTCACAGAATTCTACCTCTCTCTATGGTTAGGTTTCTGCTGCTATTTCTATTGTTGCATACAACTGGAATTCCTTTCTTCTATGAACTGCCCCCATTCTTTTATTATTAGCAGCACAGCACCTGAAGAATATTATTAGCATTAGTAATTGTCTCACAGGACATGTTCCACCAGACACACTGTGCAATGCCATGGAGGAGTCTGTCTGATTCTTTCTACATACACTGCTGAAGTTTCCTATTCTAAATCGTTAGCAAACATCATCCTACAATACTTGATTTAGTGTAATGCGCTTTAAAATATTTTGTAGATCTTTTTGATGCTCCTTGTTTCTGAAGGCTGAAGAAACTAAAATGTAGTTTTCAATGGTACAAGCATTGGAAGACAGGAGGTCTAGGGGGGTTTTCATTATTTCAAAATTTGGTCTTTGTGGAAAGTAATATCAGAGTTCACTACATGATTTTCATGTCTTATTTATATGAAACTTTTCCAGACAGCTTTTGCAGATGAAGGGGTTGCTCAAAAGGGAGTGAGAGCAATATTCCCACTTACCACAGGCAGAAACCAGAAGCAAAGAGAACAATGGTCTATTTCACATAACTGAGCCAAGCTTGGCTTCAACATACTATCATTAAGTTGGGTGGTCAGAATTGCTCTTAACAGGTCTACATAAATATTTACATAATAATACATAAATATCAGATTTTTCTTTTTTGATCACTGCTAACAAGAAAGTCACAATCAAAACACAGTAGAAAATTAGGAAAAAAATGTTTTTACAAGACATACCTATACAGATCAATACTATTGCTGATTTTTGGGACAAATTGTCTCTGTAGGCACAGAATTATTAATATTTCAGAAGCATTAGAATTTCCCTGTCAGAATTTACACCAAGTAAATGATATTTATATAATACCACTTATATTCAGGTTGTCTTTCTGTGGTCTTCAGCATCCCAAAACTGTGAGAAGACCACACATTTTTTTTTTTAATCTTTAGTTCTACAAGTCTTTAAATCAATTCCAATTAAAATTGAAGCTACATAATTCTACCTAAGACTAACTAAATAATTTTGCCTGAGACTAACTAGAATATTTTTAATTGGTTAAGATAATGGTTTCTTTTCCGGCACAAACTTTGTACCATGTTCTCAGCTTTGTTTTGAGAGTCTTACTGCTTATTAATAAGGGATTATTTTAAAAGAGAAGTTGTAAGTTCTCTTCCTTTCCCCCATGCCTATAAACAGAAAAGAATAATTTATTGAAGTATAATCTTTTTTCAGGAAAAGCAAGGCAAAATATAAAAATATAAAAATAAAAATTCCTCAGTGATCATAAGCTAATTCAGTAACACAATACAACCCATATTTAATTCCTGTAAGGTCGAGCATGTTGTGTCTTTCTACTTGTCAGTGATCTTTTTACCAACACTACACCACTTCTCCAGAGATTCAAGTCAATTATATAAGTGGGTGTTTGTTCTAAAAATACACCCACGATTAAATGTCTCAGTGTGTGTGTCTGTACCTTTATACACACCTTTATACCTTTACACATAAGTTTACTGGGGGAAATGTACATCCTGAAAATGAAAGTACAGTAGATGTCAAAATTCAAATAATTTAACTCATTTATAGGCACTTGCACTTCAAGAGGAAAATTAATTAGCACAGAGAATTTAAATAAAGTATTTGTTATTAAAAAAACATAAGAACCTGCAAGCATTGCTGGCTGAAGTTCTTAATTTCTAGAGCAGTACTCCCCAATTTTGCTACAGGTGATTAGAATTTCTTAGAACTGTCATATGAGATGGTACATGTGTTTTAAGAGAGCGCTTACATTAAGAAATCTATTTTAGTATCCTTTTCATTTCTGCTGCAGAGAATTCTGCAAACTGTGAACAGCAAAACTTCATGTGATGGCTGAGATTATTTTAAAATTACATACCAGTAGTTAACAGTCTCACTCTGGGATGTTGGACTAGCTGACCTCCATAATCCTATGAATAACTGAATAAGTGATTAAATTCAACAAAGATGCTCAAATTTTCTCTTAGAGCTATCATTTTCTCTGCAAGGAATTTCTGAGAGAAAAAATCTAGAAATCTCTTTCTCTAAACACACAGCCTTTTTCTTCTTCTCAGTTCGATCCTCTGTTATTTTTAAAACTGGAATAAAATGAGCTAAAGCAAAATTGGTCCACAGAGCCTACAAGAGGTTTTTCCACTTACACACTCTGAAAGCACAGTTCTCAATCAAAGACAGTTGTCTATCAAGGACTTCTTCTGAAACTCTAGAAAGTATGAATACAGTGTGCTTTTCCCTTAATTTTCTCTTTCCATTTCCTTAGTCTTCTCTTCCCATTTCCTCTCCCCATTTTTTATGTTGCTATGTAAAAGCAATATAAACTTTTCATCATATTTTTGAAAAAGTAATTTTAGGATGGGAGCTCTTTCTCCTCCCAAGCTGAAATTCAACTTTCTCCCTTCCAAAGAAAGGATTTCCTAAAAAGCTGAAGTATTGTTAACTTTAATGAAAACAAGGGTCTTTTAACAATGGTTTTGGCCCACTATATAGACGTAAAATATGATTACAATCTCTCAGGGTTAAGGTTCAGTAATTCCTAGAGAAAAGTTTTGTGTTGCTTTGTCTAGAGTAAGAATATGCATTTTCTTTTAATCCATCAGGCTTTATGCCTCTGAGTTGCATAATCCTCTGCCCTCATCTCTTCAGTCGAAACATGGCACAGATCAAAACATGCACGCAGGTGTCAGGCTCTTAACAAAAGCTGAATAGAAATTAGACTGCAAACACTGGAATGGTGGTTTCCATTCTTCTGAAATTATGAAGGAGCAGAAATAACCCTGTATCTGGGCTCACACTATTATAAAAATGTGTGCTTTTACTTTCCATCACACAATGGACTCTTTGTTCACATGTTTTTGAAGTTTTGATCACATCATCAAGACATTTGCACCATGAAGTTTTTGGGGGAGTCCAGAATTTGTACCTTTTACTACCAGTCTAGCATAACCAGTATCCTGCACAGATTAAGTATGGCAATTCTGTTAAATTTTAGAGAAGAAATACTATATGGCAAACATATGGGATCTTAAATTAAGGTGGGTTTTTTTCTGTAATGGCACCTGGCTCCTCTTTTTCACATCAGGTTTGAAGTTCTGCCACTGCTGCAGCAGTGGTTTTGATGGCAGCATCCATCATGAAATCATTTCACAACCTAGGCTAGAGGGACCACAGGATCAAATAAACTTCTTTCTGACAATTTCAGAAATATATTTAACACCTTGCAAACTACAAGGGACATTGTCGAAATTTCATTGATCTTAAAATCTTCTTCTGTTATATTTTACACATTTTCATTACCAATCCAGGAGTCCTAAGTGTCTGAGACTGGTGTAATTCCACAGATGTAAATTACTGATCAAATGGAAAATGGAATTTACTTTGGAATTTAAGCATTCCAAAAATCTGATTTTCTGCACATCATCTGGAATTAATGCTGGCTGAATGAAAAGGGCAAACACTTGTTTGTGATAACACCTAGGAAGAATAACTAGACTTTATGTCTTTCAATTCTTATCTAAACAACTACAATACTCCTGAAGACAGACAGAACAAGTTGCTTCAACCTACTGACATGTAGTCAGATACACCAGAAGCAATAAAAACGTTTAAAAAAAAATCAATTTTCAAATCCCAATAGTAGATTCCTTGAAAAAAAAATGAAAGTGGTAAATATATAAAAAAAGTGAAATTTGCTATCCTTCTTGTCATGTTACCTTGTTTCTTTTCTCTTGATGTGGTATTCACCACACCCCAGGGAAGTAACTATTCGATACTAAATACAAACTCAAAATAAAATTGGATTTCTGAGAATTGGAAGGAAAGGAGAAATAAATTTCTCTCTCATGTCACTGAAGAACCATTTTTTCAGATAGAATGAAATAATTAGCATTTAGTCTCCAAAGGAGACTCCTCGATAGTCAAAATCTGAAAACTAGCGAATTTTACCAGTGAAAATGGCAGCTGTGATTTAAAAGCTCACACTTCAGTTGTCTCATTTATGAGCAAGAATTTCACCTCTGCACCTGAAACTTTGCACCTATTCAAGCAGCAATGACTAAAACACGGAAGAGAGAGGGGTCCAAGAAAGGACAACCTCTAAAAGTCACTCATCTCATACATGAAGGATCCTGTTCAGACCCACAGGACTGATATTTCCTGTTTTGCAGTAAAACAAGCAGAGTGGGAAAGTCTCAGAAATGACAATTTGTCTCCCCTTCTGGACTTCCCCCATCCCACTGCCAATTTCTTCACTTAATCCTTCCAAACCCAGCAAAATAAACGTCGGACAGAACCTTTCCTGCTGCATGTATATACAGATACCCAATCAAAACTTCAACATGATTGCTGGCAGTTCCTTCATCAATTACCATGTTAATTTATTGAATTTAGTAAAGAGATTTTGCTTACAGCTTACTAGAGAACAATAACCTGTTTCAGGAACTGAAAGTGTAGGTGTCATGGTTTAACCCAGCATGTAGCTAAACACCCCACACCTGCACACTCACTGTCCCCTGCCAGCAGGATGGGGGTGAAAACTGGGGGGAAAAAAGTAATATTTGTGGGTTTAGATAACAACAGTTAAAAAAGATAGAAATGGAAGAGAAACCAACAACAGGAACAACAATTTGAGAAATTTCTTAGAGCACACTAAATAAATGATGCACAATACAATTGCTCACCCACCACCCATTGGCCAATGCCCAGCCAGTTCCTGAGAAGTGGTCCCCAGCCAGCTTTATCCCTGGCTTATATACCCAGCATAATGCAATAAAATATGGAATATCCCTCTGGTCTCAACCAGCTCTCCTGGTTGTGCCCCTCACAAATTCGTGTGCACTCCCACCCTCCTTGCTGGTGGGGTGGCACGAGGAGCAAAGGCCTTAACACTGTGTAAACACTACTCAGCAAAACCCAAAACATCCATGTGTTATTAACATTGTTCTCATTCTAACCCATTCTATAACCCAGCACTCTATACCAGCTACTAGGAAGAAAATTAACTCTATCCCAGATGAAATCAGGACAGTAGAACAACAGAGTATTTATGTAAGGTCTGCTGTAATTTGACATCTATGTTGGGCACCCAAATTGCTGGGCTGTAATAGGGTTGTGTCCAACCAGATTCAATCAGGCACAGAACCTGAAGTTCTCAAAATTTAGGCCACTGCTTTATGGATCAGCTATAGGAAAAAAAAAATCTGAATGTCATGGTGTATGAAAAACACCTCAATTAACTCATAGTTAATATTTGGTGTATTTTATTTTATTCCCTGTATAGAAACAGTATCCTAGAGATTTCTCTCTCATTTATATCTTCGCATTGGATCTGGCAATGAAGCATAAACTGGTGGTATCACATCTATTTCCATAGCAACACACCAATTTCCCAAGCACCGTCATGGCTTCTACTCTTACTGAAAGCTGAGAGAAAAGCAAGGCTGAGGAAATGTTTGTTAAGCATCCAAACATGGAGCTAGTTTCAAGTACCTTCTTAAAGTGGATCAAACTACCTTCAGCTAGAATACCAACACAAATACTTACAAACAAACCCACAAATCCTTGGGATTTTGCTGGGGTTTGTGTTGCTTTGGTTTGTTTTTTCTTTTTTTAAATCAATCACAACATCAAAGTTTTTCAGCTACTTCCAGTAAATCTCAAACTGTGAATGGATGTATACTTCACAATAGACACTTGATTTTAATGTCCATTCCCTTTCCTTATACCATTTGTATGAAACCACAAATGATCTAAATAAAGGATGAGCTCTTCACATGCCTTACCACAGCAGTACTCAATAGAAAGCCTTTAGAGGATAGAGGAATACAATGTACACTACATTTTAGACATGAAGTTGATTGAAAATTTTTTGCCCACTGCCATCATTTATTACTTACTAAACAACACTAATAGAAAATTCACATTCACAACAGTATAGGTTTCACTACTGGTTAACAAACAAAAAAGCTCTGGAAAAAAGCTACTACATTAATAATGGTCATAATTCATGAAGAGAAAACAAGGAAAAAAGCAATTAATAGAGTCTTTTTTAGCAAGATACAGAACTCTGATGAAATTTTAGAATGTTTTTTTCCAAGAATGCCCCATAGAGTATACTTCTCAGAACAGATCTTAAAGCTGACAAAAGAAATAATTTGACTACAAACTGTTATGCCTTCAATACAGCCAAGCCAATTAGTCACTCTGCTCCTATCAGAGAATTTCAAATGTATTGTACATTGACAAGCTGCCTACACAATAGCAGCCTTGTGATAGGAAAGTAAAAAGCAAAAGGAGGAAAAATTAATAACACTTTGAACACATGCTCTGTCTTCCAGAGTCTCCCTATCTTTGACAGAACTCCTCTGAATCAAACCTCCATGCTTTTCTTGTTCACTTACATCTTAACAGCTCCAGCTCACCCACATACCCCAAGAGCTGGTATCAGCTTTTTTCTCAAATCCTGTAACCCTTTCAGGCATTCACAACAGAAATGTCAAGTCTTGATAGACTTTTCTAGAGCCAAATCTTTCTAGTGGCACCCAGGCCAGGTCATCCTTAACAGCCATCCCACACCTAGAGGATTTAATAAACTGTTGTGACTAAAGGAAAGACCTATATAATAAGATGGGTCTATAATCAAGTTAAGATATTTCAGAACAGAGTCAGAAAAAGGCTAAAGAACAGCATGGATCATCTTCTAGTATTATGTATCACACCAACTCCTGATTAGTTCTTTGATTCACAGTGTCTGGTATCTATCTGTGTGGAGAAAAAGAGAACTGGTATGATGGCTGAAGTATTTTGAGATGCAGGTAGGTCATAATTTACAACCCATGTTTTATCTGATAGTGATGGAACCTCATCAAAAACTATATGTGAAGCTAAAATTTATTTTTAACTTAACATGTCTGCAAGAGATCTGCGCTGTGCTATGAATCTACTTGTTTATTGCACCCTTCCTATTCCACTTATCTGCTGAGTCCTTCTTATCCACTTCTCCCCACCATCTCAGCCTCCTATTTCTCCAGTTTCACTGTGCTAAGAACTAGTTCAATTTCATGGCTTTTGTTCCCATTGCAGCCAGGCTCATATTTCAGACATGCATTCAAGGTCCAAACTTTACCAGCTCATCCCCACTTATTTCCAATGCATTTTCTGTCTAGGAAAGCAACGAGCAGCTGTCCCTCCTTTCTTAATTGAAATACCTAGAGCTTAGAACCTCCCTCCTTTCAGACTGCACAAATCACCAAAGTACCCTTTAATAATGTACACTGTGCAGTGAAATTTCTAAGAAGTTTAAGTGTTTACCTAAGAGATTACAGCAATACTGTCAAAGGACTGATGTTTCCAACTACTTGACTGTAAATCCATAATCTCTAACCTTTTCCTATTCTGTCTCACATTTACAACATAGTGCCATTTCTGCTTTTTATTTGCATGCTTTTAGAAAATTACCTTCCACAGGAGGGGGTCTAGCAAGGTTTGTTGATGTGAGGTAATTTCAGAGAATAAAAGAAAAGAGTAATAGTTCACTTTTCAGTTAGGTCTCTGTACAGAGGATTGATTGAGATAACCTCACTAACGTGAGACATTGCTTTTATTGACTATCAATTATTTCAGTAATTTCTATGCTGGCTGAAAGACTCAGGGTTAGGAAAATGTATATAGCTTCCTTAATGTAGTTTGAGAAAAACCATCACAAAAACTGCTCAGCCAAATAGCCTTCTAAGAGAAGAGTCTACACTGCAGCTGGGAAGAAAAGGGATGAAATTTTCTTGTAGTACTGGTCCAGACTCCACAGCAGCTGCCACTCCCCCCCATTAAACAATGCATGCAAACCACTGGATGAAGAAGGCTGAAGACCTGTCATGCTCCATATCTGTTTTCTGATTGCACTCTTTTCTTGTGAGACTAAACCAACTCTTTGCCAAGCCCTTGTGCCACATAAATTCTTCCTGGCAAATGGGAAGAATTGCATCTCTCCTTTTTTTTGTTATATTTTTCTGTCTGTTGAACATATAGGACAAGGCATGCTTGCTTTTACTGTTTCATACATTGGTTGCTGCTATAGCACTAGATTTAATTTTCTATTTTAGAGCATTCAACACTGGGAACAGTAAACATAAAAAAATAGCAGTAAAATCTTCAAAAATTAGCTTTGGTTGTGCCTCCAAACTATACAAAGGCTCAAATATTCAGCTGCTACAGATGCAATTGTAAATGTTCATTCATGTTCTTCTTTTTTATTTCAGTCTAAGAGATCCCTGATCCAACACTTGTGGTCACCCAACAGCCTGAAAAGGAAGTTAGTATGAGATTGTTAGAGCAAAGTAATAAGTTTATGCAAAATGATTCTCACTGTTCATTTTTCTAAAGAGCAAAATCATTAAAAGTGCAGCATAATGCTCTGTAATTATAATCTAAGTCATTTCCCCTGTTAAAAATACATTCTAATTGCTTTAAGTGAAAACACATCATTATAACTTCCCTTGAAAGGGGAACTAATAAATAGATTAGTAAAATCCTACAGTCAGTACATTAAATCATGTTTGTTCATTCAGCTGAGACTGGAACATGTAAAGTACATCTTCTTATGGAAAGACACAATTAGGAAGAATGGCTGGCTCATGGGATTAGCCAAAGGATTTTGAGTTTTCCACATCTAGCTTGGTGGTGTGAATCCTCTCCAGCTTGATGTTGACTGAAGCTTAATACCATCTGCTCCCTGTTCAGTGCCCTACATAAATTGAATTGGTTGTCTTTGCCTAATTCCAAGCTCACAGGTGTCCAGTATTACAGCAACTGTCAGTAATTAGCACACCTTTAAGCAATGTCAGCAAAGATGCAGAAGATTTAAAAAATACAACAAAGATGCTTATGTAATTTGGTATAAGAGGTCTACCCAAGCCACGCTTTGAGAAGAGAAAGGATGGTGGAATTATCCCTACTTTTCACTGTGCTTCTGCCAAATCACTGAATATGGATGATTACATGCCTGCATAAAACTTTAAATCTCTAATTTCAATAGATCTAAAAATCCCAAGGAAGTAAAAAAGCAATACCATTTTTTATACTCTGAAAGCTTATGTTTTCTTATCTTAAAGGGGAATTTTAACAGTTAAACTATAGTTACTATATGGTTGTACTCAGAAACTGAGAGAACCATTTTGGTGTGTACAAAAAATTATTGCAGTTTCTAGAATTCCTACAGCAGCTGTGCAGGCAACCACTATAAGAAGGAAGACAATAACAAGAAGAGTTACAAATTAAATTAACCAGGTTTCTTACTATTAACCTTTGGGTGAACAGGCCTGCTGCCTTTCGTCATCTCAGTTATTTCACATATATCTTTGTTTTGTGAAATAAGCACTAACTTATGCAAAGAGCAAACTAGAAAAGTGTAGTTGCAAAATAGATAAAAACTGGAGCTTCTTTAAGTTATATAAAGATAGTTTTGACGTAAACAACTGGAAACCTCTCACTTTACAAACACAGACATTCAGAATTAATTCCCACTGGTGATGAGCTGCTTCTGCTGCATTTAAGTTGCATTTCAGGCTGCTACCCTTTTCTCCAAAGGTCAGAATCTTACACTGCCTTTCGTGTGACTCCCCCAGAAACATGTATCTATTTGTGAAACTGAACTTTGTATTATGAGAGATGAATTTTGAAAAGGAAATACAGGACAGGAAAAAAATAGAAATTATTTCTTTCCATGCCTAACACAACAGCGTTTGGTTTTTTTTTTAATCAACTTTTTAATTAGAAACATCAATTTACAGCCATTCTTTAATTTCTTATACAAAAATAATTCCTATAAGAACTGTATTTCTTTAAAACTAATATTAGGAGAAACTTTCCAGCTGACTTCTAATTGTTGTATCTGTCAGCTCCATAAACATCTCCATTTAAGCATTTAATTTCAGTAGTCTTCTATAAAGCAAATAAGCAAACAAAAACAGCCAGATTTGAAATCTAATGTTTTTCCAGGTACTAAATTTGAAGTTTTTCTTGGGTTTTCATATAGGTTTTAAATATTCAAACTATTCAGTTATTTTCCTTTGGTCTCTTGCATAAGGATGTGACTTTTATTTTTGCATCACCTCCATTTAAATCAACTTTGCATTTATTCCAGAAGAACACAATCAAGACCTTATTGTTTGTAAGCAGAGAAAACCCTCTAAGAATGGGTTAGAAACCCTGAAACCTTCTAAGACAGGTTGACCCTCCAAGAGTTTTATTCTACAGAGCTTATGAGTGTGGTTTCCTAAAGAAAAGGAAGGAAAAGCCAAGCTTCATTTTTCTGAAGCATTAATAGGAATCATCTTGTTCTTCAGATCCATGTCCCTCTTTGGATGATAAATGGCAACTATTAGGACTCTGGTTTATCATGACAAAAGCCACAAATCTCTCCACTGAAAACTGAAAAATGCAGATTTTTCAGGACAGGACAAAGAATGACTGTGCCAAGTCCTGTGAGAGTCCAGTCCAGAAACTGGCACCATGTTTCCTACATATTTTTAAAATATAATTAAAAATAATAAAAAATGCGCACAATAAAAAAATTATGTATATACGTAGAAAGTAAAATACAGCAAAGGAGCTTTTGACTTCCTGCATTTGAAATTACTTACTCTGTCTTGTGAAACTTAGGTCCAGATAAAACAAAAATATTGAGTACCTGCTCACAACAGACAAGCTTTGTGGAAGAATACACAGAATTTATAGCTCACTGGGTTTCTTTTTCAAAGAATCAGCAAAACAAAGACAACATCAAGGAAAAATGACTATGTAAATTGTACTGGCTTTTAGTTAGGCATCTAATTAGTCAAAATGAAAAGTAGAGATGGCAACCTGATTACTTCATCAATTTGATTTACTCTGACCTGGGGTAGCTTCTGCATATTTTACACGTCACCTCTACAGCAGAAGGTTTATCTCACCGACAGCACTTGGTGTTCACAGACACTCCTGCTGTAACTGCATTAAAGGCTTCTGCTGTGTATTCTTCAGCTTCCCTTTGACACATGGTTAGCAACATATTAAGTATCAAGTTAATAATGTTGAACAGCTTCAATACCTGAAAAAGTATCTGTATTTCCTATTTGACCCCAGACAATGGAACTCGGGAAGCTGTAGAGAAGGTCCCTGTCAATTTCATCACTCAGTCTATCTAGCTACCTCATTCTTCTCATATACATATATTTGCATACAGAACCTCTTGACAGACATAAGCAGGCTCCATTTAGCTTCAGTGAGATTGACTGTAAAAAGCAGCTAGAGCTGGGCAAATATCTGCTGACTCAAACTTTCACCTAAAATGCAAGAAAATGTCATGGCAGAAGCAATTCATGCCTCAACCTGCTGTAATTGTAGGGCAGAATCCATCTCTATGCAGAAAGCTGACAGTTCAAGACTCTTTGGTCTCACTTTGACAAGCATTTTGGAATGTTAAGTTCTTGCACAGACTTTCATTACAGTTCTTCATACCACAGAATTCCACTCTTGGTCTGAAGAACTGTATACATTTGTATAACATTATTTGTGCCTAACAGGATTTGTAAACTTTGTAGTCCAGTATTTAAATCCCTCTTAAAAAAAACCCGAAAACCGAGAGATAACAAAATACATAGATGACACTCATACTACTAATGAAATAGTGTGTAATTTAATGAGAGATTCTATCTGCTAAGTATTATATTACTGTGCTGGTTTTGACTGGGACAAAGCTAATTTTCTTCACAGTTGGTGGTATGGGGCTGTGTTTTGGATTTGTGCTGCAAACAGTTGATATTCTCATTACTGTTGAGCATCATTTACTGAGAGTCGTGGCTTCTTCTGCTCCTCACCCCATCCCACCAGTGAGTCAGCTGGGGTGCACAAGGAGCTGGGAGAGAGCACAGCCAGGACAGGTGACCGCAGCTGACCCAAGGGACATTCCAGACCATGACACCATATGGTGTCATGCTCAGCATATAGAGCTGGCAGAAGAATGAGGAACAGGAAACAGAGATGTTTGGAGTCTCTCTGTCTTCCCCACTAACCATTATGTGTCATGGGGTCCTGGTTTCAGGGATGGTTGAACATCTACCTGTCCATGGGGCGCTGTGAATTCATCCCTCGTTTGGGTTGGCTTGCCCTCACTGCTTTTGCTTTGCCTATTAAATTATTTTTATCTCAATCCACGGGTTTCTGCACTTCTACCCTTCTGATTCTCTCCCTCGTCCCACTGGGAAAAGTGTGTGCATGGTTGTGTGTGGCTTCGCTGCTGGCTGGTGCTAAACCAGGACAATTATAAATTGTATTCCATCAGGGAAGGTTTAATTACATATTTTCTTACAGTTTAATTATACTGGTAAGATGAAGTATTATAATTAAGATAGAGCACGTTCATGATAAAGAAGACACAAATTATTTAGTAGATAGCAAATGTTCAAATATTGCTGTAAACAAGGCACTTTTAAATGAAGACTGAAAAGAAAAAAC
This sequence comes from Setophaga petechia, assembly GCA_024362935.1. Lineage (NCBI taxonomy): Eukaryota > Metazoa > Chordata > Aves > Passeriformes > Parulidae > Setophaga > Setophaga petechia. The sequence continues at coordinate 35,423,358 of JANCRA010000008.1, forward strand.
TAAAGTCTATGATAAGACAGCATTATACAATGGATTTGACTAACATCTTCAAATAGACTTCATTCTTAAAATGTAGATGATAAAACAGTTTGTATCAAAACTCAAATGCTTTTAATATAGAATTTTAAATTGTATCTGATTCTAACACATTTTTACCTGTATTTTGAAATTTTGGCCTGTATTTTGAAAAAATACAGAGTTCTAGAAAATTTACAAAGAAATCCACACAGCTGCACCAAAGATAGAGGTTTTGTTTATGCTCATTATGATAAAATAGAAAAGGAAAGAGAGAGAAATTATGAAGAACTTCCATAGTCAAAGCTAATTTTTTAATAAATAAACCTAGTATTGTATGCTAATATTTTGACAGGTTTGAGTATCATCCAGGCATATCCATCCTGAGTTGTAAGGAAAATATATATGGGTCAATATAAGTAGGTTGGAATAGGTGCCTCAGCTTTTATTTTAAAAGCAATTGAGTTTGGCTTGTGCAAAATAGTTTTCAAATAGAAAAATTACATTCTACATTGTAAGAGGCCACTGGCTTGCCTTTGCTTTGTGATTAAATGGCACAGGCACCACTATAATGAGGCAGTCTATCAAAGTCTTCTACCTGGTTGTTTACACTCTATGAGGCTGTATGAATGAAGGATTTAAAAGTTTTCATTAAGTCCTTGGCTGCTGTGCATGCACAAACACAGAGCCAATTATCTTAAAGGTACACAGGATTTTATTTGTTTTATCTTTCCTGAGAGTATGATTGCTGCTGCTTATTGCTTCACTGAACAATAGAAATAGGGACAAAATTCCTGTCTTTTGAGCAGTCTGCTACAATTACCTTATTTATACATAAAATATATTCTCATGTGTAAGCATCAGCACCTGAATTTGAATTTTGACTTGCAATAGTGAATTTGGGAGTGCAAGGAATTTTTATTGGAATTACATAGATATTTCATTTAATTATTATCTGGCTGAATATATACATCCCTGTACCCTATTTCTCTTATCTAAACCATTTCTGCTTGGGTGGAGAAAATCTTACTTTTTTTTTATATGAAGAAAGGAGTTCAGAATAGACCAATCTAAAACCATAACTTTTTCAGCTAATTTATTGTACCATCATTTAGAGAAAATAAGAATATTCTATCTATCTAAACCACAGATTTATGGTCACTATTTTTACCTGAGACACTGAATTTGCATTAATTTCTTATGCAACAGATGAATATCATTCGATTAAGAGAGCACAAAATTTATACTGAACCCATATTTAATTTATTGATCTTAGAGGATGAAAGTAGCAACCCATTCTCTTTAAAAAGAATAGAAAGATTTATTTGGCTTGTAAAGTTTTCTACCAATTTTTTCCGGTTCTAATGAGATAAGAAGTTTGAACTTTGATATAGTCATACAACTCAAGTCATTAATGCATTTTAATGTCCCTGTAATGAAGCTGCATTTCAGAAGAAACAAGGTGACTAAGGGCACATACAGTTACTTCACATTACACATACTTCACACAGGGAGAAGATAACATGCACACTAAAATTCAAGGGCGATTTACCTAAGTATAATCGTCCATATTTAATTAATTTTTAGTACATTTTTGGGTTTCCAAAAGACTTTTGATGCTGGCTATTAAGGAAACAGGGGGAAATTGCAGCATAGAAACATCAGTTAATACAAGTCTGGAAATCAGGACCATCTATTTTAGGAAAAGAGGGGCTTCAAGCCTCAGTACAGTATAGAGAGTTCCTTAAAAACACCTGCTCAGTCCTCAGCAGCTGTCAGAACAGTAAATCAAGTGCTAAGGTTGGTCACAAAGGCAACAAAGAAAAATGGAGAGCATTTCTGTGCCACTATGACCATGATTTACCCACACTTGAGGTCACACCACCTTTCATTCCTCTCAAAGAGGGAGAATAGGAGGGGTCAGAGAGGAAAAAGTATGAAACATCTCATGTCAGAGGAGAAAAAAGGCCTCTTCAGCCTGAGAAGGGGTGGAGAAGCCAGCAGAGAAGGTGAATGAAGCACAGATGTCTTAGATCAAAAAGCAATGTGGTGTGAGAGGGCTGGGGGCAAATTATTAACCAACTCTCCTAGTAGAGGAACTGAGGGTACGAAACGAAGAGAGCAAGATACAGATTCAACCAAGTCACAGGAGATGATTTGTTTGGTAGTGGGGAGGAAGCCATGGATATATTTTTGGCAAAGAGTATTGCAGATGCCAATATAGCAGTGGACTCAAGGAAAGGTTGGACAGGTGCTGGAAGAAGTATCTGTTAAGAACTACCAAGCAGAGAAGGCATGGAAAGTTCATGGGTGAAAACCACTAGAAGCTGGGACACTGGTTGTGAAAAACACATAAATTAGTTTTGCTTTTAGTGCTCACTGCATATCAGCCTACGGGCACTGATGGAGAAAAACATCTGAGGTAGATGCACTCTTTATTCTTATGACCCATAACACAACTTCTGTTTATAAACTGGGTCAGTCTCAAGCAGTTGCTTCTCTGCTCTTGGCAAAAATCTTGAAAGGGACATTAAAGCAAAGTGAAAACTTCAGGCTTTGTATTAAGTCAAGATTTGTAGCACAACTTCTGACAAAACAGTGGCTGAGTTTTGTGTCCATGACAATTCAAAAGAAGCAGCATCCCATTTTGTGCAGTAATTTATTTTTCTCTTCAAATGCCTTCTTGTGCTAAACGTTACCTTTTGCAGAATTTGACAAGACTGAAGGCAATGACATCGAAAGGAGAGAATGCAAATATGCAGAAATGTATTTCTTCACTGACTAGCCTCCCTTTTGAAAGTTGCTGAGGAATACCACTGCTGATGAATATTGCACATTCTCAACCGAAAGTCAGTGACAACCCTTTATCAGTTTCCTGCAGTTAAATAGCTCTGCTGCTTTGCTTATAAATTCTACTGACATCAAAAAATAAAGTATCGTTCCTGACACTGCCTCATCTTACAAATCTATCCATATATCTTTTAAAAACAAGCTGGAAAGCATAGCAAATATAAGGTAACCTCACACCGTAAAAAATAAAAGAAAATGCCATCAGCAATATCAACATAAGTAAACAAAAACATATAATTCTTAAAAAAAATACTATTAAAAGCAGATCCAAGTAAGTACTTAGTTTCCAACTGAAAATCTTGAATGCAATGACTGCATACATCCACACTTATGACTTAAAAGATCCTGTCAGCCTCCCAGTCCTAAAACAAATAAACTGATCATAAAGTTCTAAAATACAGTGACTAAAAGGCTGTTTCAAAGCAAGTTAGACAAACATTAGGGAATTCCTTGAAACACCTGATCCTACAGAGTCACTGGACATGGGCAAGACAAACCCTCAAGGCCCATTCCAGTTTCCAACAGGAAAAAAAATAACAACTCTATGGACAGAAATACATTTTTTTCTTGCTTATAATTAAGGAAGAAGAAAATATAGGAACTGTTCTTTCCTATTCTTATATTTGATTGTGTAGATATTGGGACACCTACCATACAGGAGATCCATGACTGGATCTTCAAAGAAAAGTTTTTTTCAGGATATGGTAACAGAAAACCCAGCTATAGGCTTTTTTAGAAGAGAAAAGGGTGATTTTTGTTTTGGAAGGATTTAAAATGCTTTTTCTAACAAAACATTGTTAAGCTATGTTTCTGAATAACTCTTCAGTTGACAAGGACTATTCTGATGCTACAATTTTCTCTTCTGAGCCCTTATGGCCATTCTTCAGTCAGCATATTTTGGAACCCAGTCTGAGCAATCCAAGCCTCTCAAGGGAAAGCCAGTGAAACTAACTCTAAAATTTGGCATTTCACTGCAGAAGCCAGAGATGAAATTATACTTTTCCATTGTTTAGAAAAATTCCCAACTTAGCCTTCAAAAGCATGCTAAAGTAGAAGTTTTAACCTTAATTCGCAAATTCAAACATGCCGACTTGCTACAAGCTGATGCAAGGCACATTTGAAAATCTCCTTGTAAATCAGGAAAAGATAAAAGAGTGTTAAGTGCTTGGTGGAAATGTCAAAGGAAAAAGGACAAAGTAAAATGAAACAATGGGATATTTTTTACAGGAAACAAAGCAAATATTCTGATTCTCATTTTTGAGAATGTATTGTAGATGTTACCATGCACATTAAAAGTGTAAGCCTGCCTGTATGGAAAACTCTTTTTCTGACTATACCACTTAAATTAAAAAAGCCTGTCAAAACTGGCATTTATGACAGATAAAATATTATATCTCTGCATCTTCTATTTTTATTCCAGCTGGAAATATTGTTTGTAAAACTTTGCTACAATCACTGTAACTTTGGGGCTATGTACAATGTCTTCCATGAAACAAAACCACAGAACATGTTTGATTTGGTGAGGAAACAAGAAAAGGTGTGTAGCAGGAAGAATATGCTAGCATATTTTATTCTACAACCTTTACTACCAGTTTCTCTTTCTTTTTTAGCCTACAGTGTCATTAAAAGTGTGATTCTGAATGTAAGCTTCTCTATGGTACTCTTGCACGCCAACTTGTCAACTTCTGCATGAAGGATATTATAAATTTCTTTTACTTCTGGTTTGTGGTTTGTTTGCTCTGGTTTTATTAACAGATGGCAAACAACTCATGTGGGTCAATTTCGTGCACGAACTTCTATAAAATAATGTTCCAAGAAATTTGGCACAATAGTACTTCAATTGTGAAATTGGAAAGTCAATTAGCTTAGGGCTTCACAAGCTTAGCGTTGGCAGAAATTCACAGCACGAAATGAGCAGCATCAGCAAAACTGCAGTTCGTGAATTGATTGAGAAAGTTTTCATTACTAACAGCTAAAGTTAAGGACAAGCATGAGTGGCCAGTCACAAATTTCCATTAACAATAGCATGTTGTTACTGAAAATACAGTAATAACACATGGAACAAAACATTTGTGAGCTGACAGTCCATGAGAAAACAGTAAAACAGAACCTCATTACTGTTACTGTATTTAATGCAGAAAGATGTATTCATACTCTGGTTATATACAAAATAACCTGAAAGAAAATCATATAGATGGTTTAAACCTCTTTCTGGGGACATGAAGGTGATATAAAACAGATTGGAAAATAGTAAGGTAAAAAGCTTTATTTTTTTTTTTAATGGATACATAATTTTCATGGATATTTTCCTAACTGCATCCAAAATGCAGACAGTGTGCATATATATACATCTACACACTTGTGTTTGTGTGTGTGTGTATATGTGTGTGTATATATACAAAATATTATAACTGATGCAGATTATTTGAACAATGATAGTGCTGATACTGAAAAGTTATGACTAGAAATGTAACTACTTTAAAGTTCAGGAGAAAATTACAGAAAAAAACCCCACTGTGCAACTTCTTGAAATACAAATTGCCCACAATTAATCCTAGAAAATATCCACAGTGAAAAAATCCAACCCAGCAAAAATTACACTTTCAATCTTTTATAATGTGTTTTCCATCATCTAGAAAGCAAAACATTGTGTTGATTCATGCAAATTCAAAATTTCAAGACTTTTGACAAAGGAGATTTTATGTGCAACACATATATTATGAGGGAATGTTCATGCAAGGAAGCTGACATTTTGTTATTTGTTTCTTCTAGGTTGAGAATGTTAACACTGAATGCATAAACAAAATAGTGATTACCTAAAACAAATAAAAACTCACAATAATAAAGTGATTAGAAATGACAAAAATCTTTCTTGGGGAGAAAAAAAAAAAAAGGAAAAAAATATCACTACTGTTCCAAACTGTAAGAGATGCTATGTATAATTTCTCTCAACTAATGAAGGTAAAATGTTACTTTTAGACGAGTTTGCTGAAATTATCCAGTAAGATAAATGAATATATATTCATATAACAAAATTCACTATTTTTAGCAAACAAGCCCAGATACTGTTCAGGTAACCTGCTACTGTCAATTGTATACAAATTGTTTGTATACAACTATACAATTGTATATAAATTGTTTGTTAATCAGATGCTGTGAGTTTTGGCTGTTTATGAGACACAGGAAGTACAGCAACAATGGGGGAGATGACTTGGCTTGGCCAGCAAATCTTAATAATTTTCACAGGATACAAAGGAGGAAAATTGAATGCCAAAAATGTCTCAGAGCTTCCTTTGGCATTCTTTGAAATAGTTCAGAAACTAAGCATGTATTTGCATGCGTATTTAGTGCTGAATCATTTCATTAAAGTTTATATACCTTTATTTTTCAAAGATTCCTTAGCTCCATGTCTGAAGAGAGAAATTCATGCCTGTGGAGTTATACCTTGCTCCAAATTAGTTTCTCATCTTTCCAAAACTCCTATTTCCTGTAGTTTTAGCTTTACGATATTGAGGTAATTGATTGGATGATACATAAAACCCAGAATAAAATCAGGAACTAGGTTTCTCCCTTTGATCTTGGTGTGTCCAGGTGAGGAAATCTCCATGTTTTCAATCTGCACTTCCTATAAGCAGGAATTTGTTTTTCTTTTAAGGGTTCATTAATGGTAATAGAAATAAAAGCAGAAACATAGATGTGGGATCTAGGTCTCCAGTAAAAAGGAAATCAGAGAAATGGAAAGGGACAGTGAATCTGTTTGGGTTTTAAGGAGCTGGAACTCCTTCTGTGAGCAAATGGTATCCCAAGTTATCTGAAAAAGAGGTATTTGAGCAATGATCTCTCAATGTCTCAGTGGAAAGAGGAAAAGAAGCACAGTTACCTATCACAGACAATCTCTCTTCTTGGTAAAAAATAATGACTTTTCTTTTTTTAAGGAAATAAAGACTTTCAACATGACACCTCTGAGGTGAAAGCATTAAAAAAGAATTCAAATTAATTAAGTCATTACAAATGAGGACACTTAAATGGTAGGCAACTAAGAAATTGTGTTTAAAATAATTAGTTGAACACATTCTATTATAGAAATGAAAAAACTACAAAGGAGGTGATATATGGTGTTCTAATGAAGAAACAAGATTATTAAGGTTAATAGATTAAAAAATTAACACAGTAGCATTCACTTCAAATACATCAGCTATGTATGTATCTAAATTAGTAAACTGAAATTAAATGGAGATGTTTAAAGTCTTCTAAAGCATTATTTAAATTTTCATAAACACTATCATAAAACATAAGTTTGAATATATATGACACATGAAGGACCAAATGAATCCTGGCTTTTTAACACTTAGAAACTGGCAGAAATAAATTTTACAATGATTTCTTTAAAAAGTGAAATCTGTATACGACTAAAGAAAACAGAGATGAAGCATAAATTTTAACATGCTAAATGTAAAGTCAGGTCAAAGAACATTTTGAGACATAAAAATCTTGAAAAACAACAGTATCTGGTGCTAGTGGGAGCCTGCAGTGCCAAAAGATTATCAACATGTAAAAGAAATGCTCAAAGAAAATAAGGCTGTAATAGAAAAAAATAAAACAAGCTATTAAATTAATTCTTTGCATCAATCTAGCAAGGAGCTTGAGTGACATCTAAACCACTGTTTTGGTTTTGGTTGGGTTTTCCTTGGCATCAAATAAGTGGCTTTCTCAGTGAAAGCATTACTAAAAGAGGCTTTGGAAAATAATCAATAAAATGAATAAAAAAAGATTACTACAACACAACAGCAGTTATACAAGAGCTGAACAACTCAAATGCAAATTCCAAAGATTAAGTAAAGTGAATGAATTAGCCTTTAAACTGGCCCTATTACTAGTGCAATAAGTAGGAATTGTGACCAAAAAATGTTTTTCCAAGAGACTGGATATGGACTGTGGAAGTACAGAGCAGTACCTCAAATTAGTCAAAAACAAAAGAAAAACCAGACTGAATAGGAAAGGAATAAATATTGTAAAATTGTGAAATGTCAACGTAGCTTTTGGAACCAGAGTTGCTGCTTCTCAGAAAAGACATGGTGCAGTAGAAATGTATGGAGAAGGGAAAGGATACCAAAAATATATAGCATATTCTGTAATGGGATTGACTAAAACAATGGAAATGCCTCAGTCTGGAGAAGGCATGCCTGAGGAGATTGTGCAAGCACATATAAACATGACTGCCATGGCAAAGATGGGCAGGGAACAAGTGCTCACTGCTTCATGATGCAAAAAATTAGCATGAGAGGAAACTTTTGCAGTAAATAAATTAATAAAGGATATCCTTCATATACTTAAAAATAGCTTGGTGAAACTTACTGCTCTAGTAATAAGTACCACATGAAAATGTAGACAAACTCAGAAGGGAAATGCTTACATGGGAATAGCACTTATGACCCTACTAATTAATTCCTTACCTCAGGAAACACTGAATATTACAACCTAAGGGAAGAAGTATCGCTCTGAATTTGCTCCAGTGTTTTACTGCTAATAATATAGCAGTCCTCTACTGCTATATTATTAGCAGTATTATTATTATTATTATGGACACTTGAGTTGGAGAGACAGCATGGCCATTACAGAAAGCACATTTCAGAACAGTCCCCCCACCATCCCCCTCCCCAGTATCTATTTCCTCTGCCATTTCTGGTCTTTATTTAGGCATTTCTAATACATTTATACATTATATTAATTTAAAATATCTTCATTGACTCCTTAAGGATTTTGAGTCTTGAATCTAACTGCACTCTTATATGGAATTTTGAGCAGAAAATCTGAGTAAAAACAAACCATTGAAGTTTTTTCTATTAATCTCATACTCTAACGTCCACACTGAAATTTTTCACCAACGTTTTCCTACATGCAACTGTTGGATCACATGAATAGAAGAGATCAGTTAGCCTTCACAAGTGTCGTGCTGGAAACCAGAGGTAATACTAAGTGCTCCTGAATCCAGAAATACAGCCAGAATGGATAAATTCTGAATGAGGACTCAGTCTCACAACGTGGAAAAGAAACTTCAGCTTCATTTTCAAGTACTGAGTGTGATTCACTCTCTGTCCCTTTTGAAGCCTTCATGAGGTGAAAGACAGCTAGACAGAGAAACTCTTCTACAAAGCATGACCTAGCATTTCATTGGAAGCTCTTTCCCTTCCTCATGGAAAATATGAAGAAAGAAGACATTATTTGATTCCTTTGGCTGGTCAATAATGCTCCTTTTATGTAGCCTGAGTATAGACATCTGTGGATTAATATGGTGTCTCTGAGGAAAATATGTTGAATCCTTAAAGCATCTATGATGGCAAGAAGTAAATCTTCTATAAGTAAACTCTCTGAAAAAAATCACATCAGTACTGTTTTAGGGTTTAATTTTTGATGGGTTTTTTGGGGATTTTTTGAGAATCAGGCCAGATTTTATAATATTGTGATTCCTAGAGATTATACCTGATAAAAAGTTCTACTCTACTCTCACATCAGGTGCCAAAATTATGTAATACTTAGTGTCACAAAAAATGGATGCTCTGACCTTCTTATAGAAAAGAAATTTATTTTCAAGAAGGTATGTTCACTTGCTCTTGCTCCACAGTTCTAGTATGGCTGCCTTGGAATGGGTGTAAAGCACAAAATTCTTAAGAAAGCAAATATTTACTTCAGATGTTAAAATATTACATATTCAAATGAAATGCCCTAATAAACATTAAGACTGAGGAAAAAAATAGCTTCAGGATTCAAGCCTCAAATCTGCAAAAACTGTGATGAAATTGTGTTTGGTTTTCTCTCTCATTAGTTTCAAATGGAGAGAATCATTGATGGTTTCATACATTTTTCTATTTTTAAATTTACTTTAACCAAACACAAGAGAAAACAGATCCAGCTCCCTGCAGGGAGTATAAATATTTCTGTTCCTAATATTATTCTAAGGCTGTGTTTTCAGGTTAAGATGCCCTTGGCAACAAAACTAGTTTTAGGTGCCCCTGGCTCCAACCATTTATTTGTGACCTCTACCTCAGTGCACAGCTGGTGCCAGAATACAAGAATATTTGTTTGTGGAACCAGATTTAAAGCCTTATAATAAATCATTTTGGCTGGCAAGAGAAAGTGGAGGGCTACTGCACTTATTTATTATTTATGTATTGCTAAAGCAGGATTAGCTCCCTCGGCCATCTCTCAGGTGGCACAACTAAATGGCTGCTCTACTGCTTTCTGAGGAGGAAAACACAGGGAAGGTATAAAATCAGAGAGGCTTTCTGACCAAAATCAACAAGGCACTGACCCATTTCTATCATCAATCCACAGCCACAGATTCCTGCACAGCCATTTAATTACCAACTTATCAGTTTCCTCCCACTCATCTCCCTTCCTTTTGCATAGTATTGAAGACTATTTTATAGTGACAGAGAATACAGAGGTCTTACTAACAAATATGTCTACTCTGCTGTTTTAGAATTCAAAAAGATATATAGGAATGACCATCTTAAAGACAATAGTTAGTGAAAATAGCTCAGAGTGTATTTGCATAACAGTAAGCCACAAAATAAAAAGCCCAAAAGCAAGACACTATAAAGAAATGGTTCTTTTAGAAATCTGTAGAAAATTAAGAAAGGACACGATTCAGATGCACAAGCAGGAACTTTGTAAAATTCATAAATACCACTTCCACTGTGAGCAGTCTGGCCTTTGATTTTGTGACTAGTATATAACTGAGGAAAAGAGGGATAGTGTTATAACACAATTTTAATGATCATAGAAGTAGAAATAGGACAGAGAAAAGCTGGAATTCTCAAGGGTATTCCAGATTGTATGTAAAAATTATCTATTCTTTTGCAGTATTTTTTCTGTATACTCTCTGCCACGTGAAACCCTTACAGGAACACCATGTGGATTAAGGAGAAGAAAAAATAATTGGAACTCTTTCTGTTTCTCCTTCCCGAAGGCATTTAAAGTAAACTATTAAGAATTCAATGGCTAAAATATCCCAGATTAGTAAACCAGGATGTGACAGGAGACTTCTGAATTTTTAAGACAGACAAATCTGGGAAAATCATTCTTGAACAAAGTCAATTAATGCAACCCAAAGTCAAGTCTCTAATTCTTTTTAGCATTGAGAGTGTTTAGCATGAATTAAGACTTCAAGTAATTACCTAGCTAGTCCCTGAGCTACGCATGAGGCAAAAAAGAAATGTTAGATCTTTTGCTTTCTCCTGAAGTTCCTTTGTATTACAAACTCAAATAACATAAACATTTCTTTTTGTCATGTGTTGGCCATAAATAATACTTGTTAAAAAATCTGATTTGGAGACTTCAAAAAAGCTGCAAAAGAGAAAACAGAACATTCAAAGTCAGTCTGGCCACACTCACTAAATGGCAGTTTGACAAATTGCCCCATGTCGTTCCCTGAAACAATTCAACAAAAAAGTATCCCATGACAGCAAAGCAGAGAGAAATACAATTGGACTAATTTGTCTAGCTCTTTTTGAGTAGGGATGGGTAGTATCAACTGATTTTATGTTTATGTTCAACTGAAAATCAGTCAGCTATTTTGGAAGAGTCTTCTAGAGCTGTTCCCTACCATTTTAGGGTACAAGCAAAAAGCATCTATTCACAGACCAGCTTTCCCACGAGAGAGTAACAAGGTGGGATGACAAGGTGCACAGTAGAAAACACCCTGGCAGTTTTCTGTTTTGATGAAGTTTCCTGCTATGACTCAGAGCAGCATGAGCCTATTACTCACATCCCACTCCTGTGAGGAGCAAACAGGGGAGACAAACCTCATCTGCACTTGCTGATCTGTTATGGTCTCAGCCACGCTGTTTTGCTCCACCATGCTCTGACAGTCCCACCTGCCCATGAAAACACCAGAACAGAGCAGCAAGGCCACTCTGAAGAAAGATAAAATGCTGCATCTGAGCAGATAAAATCTATTACTGAGAAGTATCTTGCTGTAGGATGGGGATTTTTAGTCCAAGCCAGGTATAGCTGTCATCTTAAATCAGGTGACTCCTATATGTCAGCTAAAATATCTTTGGGGGGAAAAACCAAAATCCCAATATAAGAACTACAGCAAATGGTTGGGAATTCTTCAGCACAAGGCTGCACTCACCCATGAAATCTGAGAATCTGAAATTCAGAGCAGGAGATTCTATACATAATAAAACATTACAATATTGCCTTACAACTTGAAATGCATGTGTTTGGAGCTGGGTGTCCAAAATCCTAAACTCCAAGGAAGACAAGTTTGCAGCTAATGGTATGGCACTGAAGTTTACCAATAGATAACCAGGTGCTTCTCCTTAAACTCCAGATTTGTGACTACATCTACTTACATCAGACCTTTTTCATACATTAAAAAAAATCAGATAGTTAATAAACTTTAGTGTGACCCAATACTGCCCAGGACATAAGGACCCCTGAAGAAAGCTATTCAGTGGACACTTAAGAGAAGAACTAGTGGCCTTTTTATGAAGTGTGGGATAATGTAATGTATCTCAGACCCGGTGAGACATAATTCAGTTTTATCAACTGCAGAAGGGAATCCCACTGATCATCTCCATCTAACATTATTTTTCACTTCATCTGTCAGTAAGAGAGGACTGTGCTGTAAATACCATACATTTCTTTATTTCCTAAGCACTCCATGACTAAGAAAGTGATATAAGCAGAATTTTCTTGTGGGATATGAAGTTCTCTCCTTATTCTGTTAGTGAACTTTGGTGACATGATGGCAATGTTAAAATGTCCCCGATGATATTCAGGATTCTTTCCAAATTGGGTTGTTATTTATGTCATTAAGAAAATTTATCTTTCAGCTTATCTGGCCCAGTGAGAGCACTGTACACTAACAGAATTTGTCTTTTTTTCATTTAGTGCTACTGACAGGTAAGTAATTTGTGGCTCTTGCCTCCAAAGAAAAGGAAGACAAATACTCTGGGTTTTCACATGTGATGTTCTCTTTTCTTTTACAGTCAAATTTAGAATAAAAGTAGCAAGCTTGTTACAGGCAGACCTGCTCTGCAGGTGGTGGTAAAATTGATATAGCCATTTTAAGCATAGTTCAGGCACATAGCTCAAAAGATGAGATGAAAGATGGGAAGTTAGTAACAACAACAGCCATTCCATCTACAGAACCAATTTTCATCCAAACAACTAAATGCTTGCACATTTTAAAACCAAATTAAACACTGGAAGACAGATATGTTGGGATTGCATTGGAAAGACAAAACCATACATTTTAATGTAAAAGACCAGTGAGTTTTCTTTGCTTTTTATTTTATGGCTTTTATTTTATCTCTGAATGTTACAAGATAACAAAGACTGATTAGCTGGGCAGCCATTAACTCCTTTAGAAGTGATGGGATTTATAACAGCAGCAAAGCTGCCAGTTTTCTCTTCTGTCTCTTGGGTAATTAGAGAATAACTGTCTTCCAGATGTGCTGGCAGGAACACTATATCAGTCTCTCTGTCTTAAATTCTTTTCCTCAATTCAGTAATTTTATGCTAAAAAGGAAGAAATATATTGTTTAGAAATGATAAAAATACAGTCCGAATTTGGACTCTATACTGAAAAGTAATCTATGGACACAGTTTTCTATGACACAGGAAAGTTGGACTGTTGTTTTCTTTGTACTATGCACCAAAACTATGCAAATAAAACTCTCTAGAAGCCAAAACAGTAAGCCAGACCAAATGTGTTCTGGGACATTTCCAAGTCGGCTAGAGCTGATATTCATCCGATACTTCAGAGCCACCGTACTTCAGCCCACTGGTTGAACATCTTCTAAGGTACAAATTTCAATACTGCAATGTAGACAGAGAAAGTTAGATCCATTTAGTGACAAATCCCCTCCTCCCTTTATTTTCAAGTGGTTTCCCAGCTCTTGTATATTGCCATATATTTTTGCTGAGTGTTCACATTCCTAGCCCTGGGGGCAAACAGCTGAACACTTAATTACATGAAGTGTCACCATCCTCTGCAAAAAAGCTACCTGTTTGAAGAACTCTGCTGTCCCCCTGAATATGGGCAATTTCACAAGATCACAAACCATTCTAATTCTAGGTAACTAGAATTTAGCTTTCACACAAATCTGTTTAAATAAGGTTTTGTTAAATATATATTTTATTAAATACACACCATTCCTCAATTTCCAAATGACCTAAAGGTTTTTTGTGCTGTCCCACTCCAAAGTGCTGGTCTCAGCTCTATATTACTGCAATTTTAAAATTTTATCAAATCTTTATAGAATAAAGTAGGTAAAAAAACTATTTCTTGATAAAATATGTGGTTTGCTCTCACAGTCCCTCAGATGCTATAAGCTGACAGCAAAATGTACTGCTGTAAAGTTTTGCAGTCATCACTGTGGTTTAGCAACCGAGGTCAGTGAGGAAGTTCCCATTTAGGTTCATGCCAGAATGTGCATTCACACTATATCAGAGATTTCACAGTTATTTAAAATGACTACATTATAAACTTTGTTAAGGACTATCAAATCACATTTGCTTTCTTCAATTCTTTCAAAGTAAGTTTGCACACTTAAATTTTTTTTGTATACATGATCCGATTACAGTCCTTCATATTGTTTAAAATATATCTTCAGTTTAAAAAAAAAATCAAATTCTAATAATACATTACAAGGTATTTGCAGTAGCACACTGCATTGCAAGTCTAATATGCATCTGTTCTACTTCATTTAGGTCACCAGCAAACTTGTTTGGGAGTTTGGATCTATAACGATTCCAAGGACTTTTAATTTGTTACATATTTCCTGAAACACTGTTTTAATAATTTACTTCCCTGAATTATTTTGCCTTCATTTGCTATTTGAATACTGTGTTCAGTTTTGGGTTCCTTTCTACAAGAAAGACCTTGAGGTGCTGGAGTGTATCCAGAGGAGGGCAATGGGGCTGGGGAAGGGTCTGGAGCACAAGTCCTGTGCAGAACAACAGGGGAAGTTTGGGTTATTTAGCCTGGAGAAAAGGAGGATCAGGAGAGAACTTACTGCTCTACAATTACCTGAAAGCAAGGTGGGGATCAGTCTCTGTTCCCAAGTAATAAGCAATAGGAGGAGATGGCCCCAAGTTATATCATACAAGGTTTAAATTGGATATTACGAAAAAAATCCACCAAAAGTGTTGTGAAGCACTGGAACCAATTGCCCAGGGAAGCAGCTGAGTCATCATCCCTGAAGGTATTTAAAAGACAGCTAGATGTGGTGCTCAGGGACATGTTTTAGAGGTGTACTTGGCATTTTATGATTGTAGGATTCCGTAAGTTTTCCTCACTTATGAGACCATATCAAAAGCATTATGAAAGTCTAAACAAGATATCAGCTACTTGTACAATAGCAGCGCCCACCAACACAAGAACTGTATCACTCTATCACTGAAATGACACAATTTTGATAAAGGACTAGAGATAACGTGATAACAAATAGATATGAGTAAAAAATAGTTATGAATGTACTTTGTATCCATCTATGAGAAATCTCTTAATGACCCTACTATATTTGTAGACTGAATGACCCTAGATTAACTGCAGAATAATTAGGAAATATCTTCATGGCACAGTAATAATAAATGTAATTCTATGAGGAAGCTACATCTCACAGGCTTTTGAAGAAAAAAACAGAAACTGTATTAAAAGATACAAAATAGTAACACAAGACAGGAGAAACCTTGAAAGCATAATGTCTAATGGCATCAATGCAAATTATAAAAGATTAGTTACTGAGAAGTGCAAAGAAAGGTTATTTAAGGTATAATTAAAGCATGTACAGAACTGTGTAACAAACTAGTACAGCTGCTTGTGATTGAAAGCCTAAATAGAAATGTCTTTAGATTGCATAAAGCTAAAAACCCCCATCTATTTACAAAGGAAACTTCAGAATCAGTTACAGAGAACTGATCACTCTAATATCCTGAAATTGATACACAGGTACAGTAAATTTTAACCAATTATTATTATATATATCTGCATATATCTGCTTGTGTGTCTGGTACCCCAACTTTGGTTGTAACTTGGATGCAATACACTAATTTATACCCAAATATGCTTCATAAAATATATGCTAAAATAAATCAGAATATAATTCATAAATATTTATAATGGTGAAGGGAGAGAATGCTTCTTCTGAAAATATGCTAATGATCTGCAGTATCATGCAACTACAGCAGCAAACATAGCTGGATTTCTCTCAGAAAGTATAACTTATTTATATAATAAAATGAATTAACCGAGCATTTCTTCCATATCAGCAGTTCTCTTGTTGCATTCCTGGCAACTCCAATTTCATTTTGAAACACATTTTATTTTACTCATACATTACCTTATTAATCCTGACAGCAGCTAGTGAAAACAGTACACCAAATCAACCTAAAGTCTGATAGCAAGACCACCTTAGCTTCAAAAAGATAAAAGCAGAGCCAATGAAACAATGTTTGTCTCATAACCTCAGTCCTTCATAATCAAAGTGTAGCATATTACAACGAAGAAGAAAAAAGTATGTTCAGACTAGAATCACTAATTATGCATATTTTTCAACTATTATTCAGAGAAAGTTCTGGGATGTGAGGTATCACTCAAATGTGATTCAATTTTCAAAGATAACTATAACATGAGTTATAATAATAGAAATAGAATTGTTTATGCAACAGAGCTTAAATACTCCAGATAAAACAGAGTTATTTTATTTAATATAAAGTGTTGGAAAGAATACTCACACAGCAATGAAAGGATACTCAGCTCAAACTATGCCAAGGGTCCTCCACCACTACAGACTGAATGGTGGAATGAATAAGCATTATGATCCTTTTTTCACAAATGCCAGTTAAGATCAACAGTTTTATGGAGATTAGAATTCACTTATGTTGTTGAAACTATGTAAACTTTAGAAAATAAGTACACATAGAAAATCTTGTTAATCTTCTAAATATCTTCAAATCATATTATACTTTTTGTCCCACTATTTTCCTGAAGCCTGTCATACATTTCTGAACAGTTCTTGAATTTCTTACTTTTCTTCTAAAATACTACAATCCACAGGACTGTCACCTACTAAGATAAAATTATGTGACAAATTGATGTATGTCAATTATAAGTATTGCAATATTAGGTCTTCCATATGTGTTTATATTCCTGCTTCTTTTAATACCTGTATTCATAGCAATAGTTACCTCAATAAAAAGGCTACATAGAATGTTTGTGCTACTAGAAATTTTCCAACCTCAAGAAAGGAAATAAAAGATAAACAGAGAAAGAAAACCATCCAAATAAATACCACACAGACTTTTCAGATACAAAATCTGATCGAAATATTGCCTTGAAAATACAGAAGACAAATTACTACTCCTTAAATCCACAATGGCTTTCTAAATTCTGGCAGAAAAATGATTCTACCATGAGTAAATGCCAATTAACTATTTTCATTAATGAAATTATTTCTAGAATAGCAGCACCCCAGGATAGAAATCCATAATTCTATCTAATAACAAAGTGGGCATCTGTATGACACCATGCAGAGGAAAACCATTTTCTTTTTCCTGTTACTTTAAACTCCTATATTTTGTTAAGTCATACTCCCCTACCTTCAAAAAATAAACAAACAAAAAGTTAGGCAATTATATAGAAATAAAGCTGCATGTGCAATCTTAAATTTCCATCCTTGTGCACACATATTATGAAAAAGGTTTACACTGTTTTATGTTCTACTCTGAACTTTCAGCCTCCCTGGTTTTTGTCTCACTACCATTCTTCTTGTCTATTTAACCTATTCCTAAAGTTTTCAAAGTACAAAGCAAGGCTCACTACACACCAGTGCTAATCTCTCAATTGGGAAAGCATCCCAGTCTCTTCCTTTTTTTCTGCAACTTCTTTCTGTTTGTCATCCTCCTTCTTCCCAGAACCCCTCTTGCTCACATCGCTCTTCATCCTCCTGTTTCATCATTCCAGCTCCTTGTTTCAAGGTCTTCTACAAACTTCAGATGGTCTACCTATGACCTCTCTGCAGTTCTGTCAAAAATGCTTCCAGTAGCAAAACACCTAAAAATATGAAGGCAAAAGAGTTTCTCATATTATTAGCCTTGGACATATCTCCTTAAACTCAATAATCTATGACAGTTTGTTTGTTTTAATGGGGCTGAACAAGCTTTTCCTTCAACAATCCTTTCCAAAAGGCTGAACCAAAAATGTTGAAAAAGTCATTTAAAATAAGGGCTAAATTCTAGACTGATTAATATTACAAAAATATGTACAAAAATACTACCAGCCACATATTTAAAACCAATTTTTGTAATAAGAAATGTCAGAAAATCTTGGAAATGCTAATAAAGTAAACTAAAATTGATGAAAAACAGTGTCTGTATAATACAATGTTCTGATACTTTGCAGTTGCAAAGTTCATTAATTATTTAACAATTAATCACTTCATATATTGATTACCATACTTTATTTGTTTTTCGTTGTCCTCTTTCCAGCAACTTGGACCTTTTCAAAGTAGACCACCAGTGACTGCACAGAAGGCTTCACTTGAGAAAAAAATCTCACATTTGCACCCAATTTTTGATTCTGCTAAAAACCGTGGGTAAGTGCTGTTGCTTCACTCATTCAGAGCCAACATAACAACTGCTTTGCTGTACATAATTCCATAATCACTCGTCTGCATATTTGTATTTGTAGGAGTTTGAAAGGTTTATTTCTTTTCAACGAACATTCTTACTACAGGCCTAGCTAAATTAAAAATAAAATTGAATTAATATTTATATATGCCCTTTAAGAACACAATTTTAATTCAAATCACATGCAATCTTTTTGAATTTCTTGATAAGTCTTTGATTCAACTAAATAATTTGTGTTTCTTTCCAAAGGCAAAAGCAAGCATTCAAAAAATTATGATAAATTGAAGTAAGTATAAAAATATAAACTACATACTGGGCCAGATTACCTTCCTTCAGCAGTGGAGAAAATGGCTTTGTAATACATTTTTAACAGAGGGACCCTAACATGATGGATTATTTTACTTTGTTTGGCCAGTGTTTATATGGCTCTGAGCTCAAGACAGGCTCAACTGTTTCCTAAAAATATATATTCACACATCAGACAGTAGGTAGTCAGGTGTCAGTCTGTACTCTCTTGACAAAATGGAGCAAATATAGCTTAAGCCTGAATCAAAAGCCTGGATAAAGTAATGAACCACAAAAGTTTATGAATTCAAGCTTCAAGAATTCAATTCAAGTTTATGAATTATCTACTAGAGATCAATATTTCCTACTTTTCTAAATTAAATGATATCTTGACATACTGTCTCCCTGAACGGAAAGATATAGCGCATCTTTCCTCTTCCACCAAAACAAACCCCAAATTTTATTCTGGCTCCCTATCTGTTAAACCATAATGCAGAGGAAATAATGGAGTAGCCAAAGTTCCTGATCTCTTAAACTGTACACACAGGGAATTAGACACTAATTATCTGCCACAAATTTTTAAATCACTTTGAGTATAAAGTTAAATTATTTTAATAAGGACCTCTATTAATTTCCTTCTTTGTTCTTTCTTGCATAATTTCTGTTCACAGGAATAGCAGAAAAAAAATCCACCTACCTAAGGCGTTCCTTTTGTAAGACCTTTTACCACCACAATTTTAATTGAGAAACTCTTTTTGAAAAATATATCAAAGAAAAACTGAACAGCCTGTGCAATTAATAAAAACATCTCTCTGCTAAACAATATTTGTTAGACTTCCTCCTTGTAATGCTAATCCCAATTAGTATTTTGATGCAAAATTCTATTACTTTGGTTTTCTTGTAACAAGGAATAAATCTGTTTGCTCCACAGAAATATCTGAATAAAGGAATTTCAGAAGATGCTAAGTTCTCAAGGCAGTGTTTAAAAAAGCTATTCAAACAAAGAACTAATACAGAAATTTTTAGAAGTTTTCTAGTTCAAAAAACCACCAACCTTGCAAAAGGAAACACAGGTACATCAAATACAGGCCCTCATTTTCTGGGTATATGGTTTGTAGTATTTTCCACTTTCTCCCTTTTAAATTTTCTGTAGGGAAAACACAGTTTGGTTTGTAGCTAAAGGACAGACTTTCTAAGAACTGAGCTGTTTCTAAAGAACCGGTTTCTACGGCAGAAGAGGTCTTCAGCATTTTGTACCTACTTAAAGCTTTAAAATCAAGGCTTGGGACATTAAATAACTATTCAGAAGGAGTCATGTGCATTATCCCTCCAACATATTCACAACAGCTCCTTTTTTTACTAGTGAAAAATGTTGCATTTACAACCACATGCTCTCCTTTCAAGACAATGCTTTCAGAGATGCTAGCTATATCTTTCCACCTGCCAAATATAAAACAGGAAAATCAATAGCAAAATAGTAAAAAGGATGTTATGCTTTGTTTTAAAGCTCGGTAATTTTTTCCACACTGGAGAAGGGTTGTATTCAAGTCACTTTGCCTTTGCAGAACTTGGGAGACTCAAACATAATGGAAATGCCAATTTCTGGGGTCCGTTTATAAGTTATTTTGACTCACGTATTCTCTTTGCTGCTTGTAGAGTCCATGTGGCACATCCAATATCCACCCAATCAACAGAAGAGCAATTTAATACCTTTGTTATCAGAAGTTCTGTATGTAATAAAAACTACCCTCTATAGTGTCTCTATATTTATAAACATGAGTTTTTTCCACTGAGGCTTTGTAAGGACTTAGTTTACTTATGTTAGGGGAATAATATTGTTATATTTTCTACTTGGATTTATCAAATAGCTTGGACATAAAATGTATTGCCTTGGTATCTTTTGAGATAGTATATGTAGAAGTAATGAGTATTAGGGAAATTAATCCCCTTTATTTCTCAACAATTAACTCATTTTATTGGAATTTCATGGGGTTTTTGCCATTCCATTCCCATCCTTCACTTCCCAAGTCAAAAATTTCATCCTCTTGAACTTTCAGACATTCAAGGATCATGTTTGCAGCAATCCAACAGCATCACAGACAATTTTATTTAGACTATGAAAAAGCCATTTAAAGAGGAGTAAACAAAAAAGGAAAAATATTACAGGTCTAAATATTAAATATTTCCATGTCCTTTTTACCTTCACTGTCACCTTCCTCTTAAGACAACTCTTAAGGAACATCAATGTCCAGGTAGACTTCATAGTTCAGCTCAAGTTTAAATCAGTCTAGAACAGAGATCAGTAGCAGAGATTGTGGACTGACAAAAACTCATTGACCTTTTCTGTCACAGACAAAACTGCATGGACAATTTTTTTCCACTCCAGAGTAATACTGGGGGAAAGCTTCTGAGGGAAGTCAACGCAAATATGTCCTTGTGAATCTATAGAAGGTGATTATTATAACGTTTTTGTAATTTGAAATACTCTTAGATGGACGCAGAACGTCACCATGACTCCAAATGCCCATTGGAGAAACAAGCAGCATTTCACACAACTTTTGGAACAGTGAATTTTAAAGAAAGATGTCCAGAACTCATTGTCCTCTCCTTCATAAATTCACAGCATCTCAATTTGTGATGGCCCAGAAATCTTAACATTTAATCCTGAGACGTTATTTAAAGTATTTCGTAATTAAAGGAGATTTAATAGACTTTCTATGAGCACAGAGGTTAATATTGTCCCATCTTTTACAAATGAAAAGCTATCCACCCTAGTCTAATTCAATATACAGAATTGAAATCAATGAGAGTTCTATATAAAGAGCAAGGGTAGAGAATGATGCAAAATGTCAAGAGCTTCTATTTATAGGTACTGAAATTCTAACAAAAAAGAAAAAAGAAAAAGGTTTGCAAGGAACCGATCCTTTTGAAGTAAAAAATATTATCTTACTGTATAAACATAACCATGCAAACGTAGAAACTCTGTTCAATGTCTTAGGCATTGTCCTTGAAACTCCTTCTTTAAATGTTTAGAATTTGAAAGGGATCTCATTTCATTTGACCTTACATAGACCATAAACTGCAAAACTTCCAGAAATTGATACTATATTTTCCTTTTATGAAGGAGTAGAGACTTGTATTAAACTCAAGCTGAATAACACATATTGTTTATTTGTACTCCTGTAGCAGTACTTGAAGTAAAACAATAACCTAATACACTTCTTAAAAATTACTTAAGTAGCTCTTAATGATACATTTCTGCTGGTAGCAAAATATTCCCTCCCTCCACATGAGATGGATGTGTATTCACATGCATCTTCAGTCTTTTCCCTTAAGTTTGGGACGTGGGCTTAGCTAAAATTACACTTTCTAATTGAACTCAAGCCTAAATTGCTACAACACCATTGCCATTGGTAATGTAAATCAATCAGTGCTATAGTGTAACAACTGTAAAAGCAGAAAAGACCAGGCTATTACTGAAAGGTATTTTTGCATGACTAATAAACTAGAAAACTTACATTGTAAATAATAATTCGGAAATAAAGGTTTAAAACAATGAAAAGGCATTAGAATTGCAGAAACAAGATCGTTTTGCCCTTTCTGTGGAAGTCAGAAAAGATGAATAGCAGACACCAGTTTATGTTGATATGCTTACAACAGAGGAAACTGTATCCCTAAATGCCACTATACTATTTTATGTTATCTTTTCATTGCCTCTAAAATCTGCTATATTTTTCTTAGACATATAAAAATATATATTTTCAGATTTACTATGGAGATACTGCCATTCCCTATTTATTGCTGGAGGTACACTGCAATTCTTCACAGACTCTCAAATTCTCCCCTAAATATCTAGGGTCAGATTCCATAAAACAAAAAGAGATGAACTTCACCCTGAACATTAAACCATTTTCTCAACAGTAATTATTTTTCTATTACACACATTGGCCAGCTGACTCCTAGGAACCACAGACTAACTCTCTTTGCTAGGCTTTGTGAAGAGCTAATACACACAGACACACGTGACCTAAAATTAATGTGTTATGCTGCATGAATCCCTACTGCAATCTCCTTTTAGGTACAAAAAGGCTGCCATGAGGTCTTCCCGAAGCTTCTCTTCTCCAGACTGAACAACTCCAACTCTGTCAGATTGTTTTTTTACGGGACAGGAGCTACAATCCCTGGCTTTCTGACTCTCCTCTGGACCTGCTCCAGCTGGTCAATGTCCTCCTTGTGCTTGAGATGGATGCAGCACTCCAGGTGGGTCTCACAAGAGCAGAGCAGAGGGGCAGAATCACCTCCCTTGCCCTGTTGATCACGCTCCTGTTGGTGCAGCCCAGGATGCAGTTGGCTTTCTGGGCTGTGAGCGCACATTGCCGGCCCATGTCCAGCTTCTCTTCTATCAAGTCCTGTTCTTCAGGCCTGCTCACAGTTTTAGATGGGCACAAGGCAGGTTCAGGGCAGTCTGCAGAACTGGATGACTTTCAGCGGTCCTTTGCAGCCATTGGTTGGTGGGAATCCATTAATTTTAATTGTCCTGTACTGCCCTGTGACACTCTTACTCCAACTGGTGACAGTGGCAGAGCAATTTACCAAATGTATATAAATACTCTGAGCAAAGAGCCAGAAATTTTCTGCTAGGGATCATCACCTAGGCTAAAACTTCTTAAACTTCAGAATCCTAAAGCAACAATCCTTATTCTATTTCTTATACAGCGGAACATGTGAAGGGAGCCGTAAGGTCTGGAAAATAACACCTGCAGGATGTATAAAAAATATACACAAATACAAAGGATACCTAACCACTATAACTTGTCACCATTTCTTTCTCCAGACCCAGCTACAGTCCCCCCTCACCCTAGCCAATCCTCACTCCAAACTCCTGGTTGTGTACCAAGGATGCAAGGTACGAAACAGGTGACTAAATTTAGCTGCAATTATAGACTGAAGTAGGGTTATTAATTATGAGTAGGTCAAGGGCTTAAGGAAGTAAATGCCAACACAGGAGGGCTTCATATCTTGTGTCATCCATATCAGTGCTGACAGTATAGGAAAAACACATAGGAGCCATGAAGAACCTTCCCAGGGATTTGCAGGTACCATCCATTCCTCTCCAAAATGCTGTCTGACTGGTCAACAAAGACAGGAATGGTGAGCACACTAGTGATTAAACTATGAATTCAGTTCAGAGGTCCTACCTCTCTCTTATGTATCAGGTATTGCTTTACATATTTAAGCTATGTATATCCTGATTGCAGAACTTCTTTGCACAAGCAATAAGACCCAAAACAATCTCCACTACAGTTAAATAGTTTGGCTGCATGAATAATATTTCGCTGATAATAGCTTGGGATAAATTTCGTATGGTTGAATTTGGCAAAGGAAAACATGTTGAGAATTTTATCTATAATGTTATCTCCTTTGTTAAAAAACTTATGTTTTTAAACTGTTTGACACAGGCTACAATGTAGAACTCCTCCTGAATTTTAGGATGTCATGATGATAGTTTATACTTTATGTAAAGAAGGTGTTCTATTATCTACAGCTGGTGGAGACAGTGACTTTCACCCTAGCAGATTATAGACTGAGAGCATATAAAGTATACTTTCCTGCCTCCTAGCTCCAGAAATGCAACACACCTGGGCATGAAGCCACCAACCCTCAGGAATATATAACACTTTCACAAGAGACCAAGAAATACAGTAATTCAAGAAACTGAAAATATACCACATCCCCACACTGACTGCTTACAGGACACAAAGTCTTTTCTCTCATCTAGAAGTTCATAAATAAATTAGGTCTTTAACACCAGGGGAATATATAAAGCAGTGGGACAAAGGACCAAGGTCAAAAGTTTTATTTCTCACACATAATGGATTCTCTATGTAGGTATATAAACTGGTGAAGAAAGTGGGTTCATCAGAGCAAGTATGATAGAAGTCTGGAATTAACTTTGGGATACAAAAAGGAATGAACTTGTCACCATTTTCTCTTCTAAACATTGTAATTCTTTAGTCATGCTTCTTCTGGAACCTAAAACAACTGAAAAAAATTAAAAATATTAAAAAGTCTAAAAAATTTTGAGTGATTGTCAGATAATGAATGAACTATGGGAGGAGGCACATGCCCTAAATATAAGGATCTAGGAACCTACACAGGATGCTTTGGTGCTCTTGGTGACAGGTTCTCCCAGCTCTTTCAGGTTTGTGTGCTCACTTTATGATGTCACTCTTTATGAGACAGACAGTGGAGCCCTCACTGTGCTGTTCCTGTACATGGTTATCAGCAGAAGGAATGTGCCAGTGCAACTGAAAATGTCACATTTTAAAGACTAGCCTGAAGCAATAAGAGTTTTAAAGAGATGTTTTTAGACTAAGACAACCTGCATTTCCTACAAAACAATGAAAATATCCCTTCTTATCTATATACGAGTCTGAGCTTGATCATTTTAGTTGCCCTTTCTTATAATACAATGGACAGAAAACCATTGATCTAAACAATGTAAACTGCCAATAAGCCACAACAGCTATTTTTTAAAATCTTATGTTATTAATAAAACTAAACTTAATCCCTTGTCAAATTTATTTTATGACAATGAGCTTCTGACACAGTCTTTCTAACCTTTCATCTTTAGTTTTTCCATATGCAAACCTGAACCACATGCTAAAACACACACTTGTAACAAAGAAAACCTGTGGCAAACAATCAGAGGGAGAACAAAACCATAAAATATGCAACAAAAATCAGCATGACACAAAGATGATAGATCGCAATTTAGCATTTGTTGTGTTTCCTGGGAGCTTACACAGGTCTGTTTTTATTTAATTATCACAAGAGGTAATAAAGTTAGAGGCATACCAATGGGGAACAGGTGATTACTGAGAGTTGTTCACTTCTTAATATAATCCACTGCTCTTTTAATCACTCAGCAACTAAATTAATTAGCTGTTAAAGGTTAGAAAACTTTTCCCCAAACCTTAGCAGAGTAAATAATTTCTTTCTTATATTCCACATTCTAGACACATTATAAATAAATTTATTTTATTTCAATATATAATAAACTATTCTTTTCAATGACTGTATTAACACTTGATAGGAATGTAATCTGAAAAGATAAAGTATCAGGTACATGAGAACTCTAACTTTTTCCCATACAAATACAAAATCAGTCATCTTTTCAGTACCTAGGAATCCTGTCAAGTAAAGATACACGTAAATATATGACATGAAATTTTCATTATAAGTATTCAAGGACCTCCAAGCCACAACTAAAGACTCTGATGTGTCTTGTATGAAAAGCAACTCATACCAAAGGCTACCAGCAACCTGGTAGACACATAAGACAGTAACCAAGATTATTTTTTTTTTTGAGAGAATGTGCAGAAAAAATTATGTATAAAAATTGCCTTAAAATAAAAAGGAATTAGCTGCCTCACACTTACTGCAGAGTAAGAGTGCAGAGGTATTGAATCAGATATAGCTTGTAGATACAGTCATACACAAAATTACATAAGTGTCAAGAATTACTTGCACAAGATACGTTTCTGCATTAAATTTCTCATTCCCCCATTGTCACTTGTTCCCACCTTACTGTCATGTTTAACACCTACTTCTCTTCCTTCTCCTAAACTCCTACACACTCATACACAAAGGTTCTTTCATTGCTATCAACTATTTAGTCCATATGTCCAAGACATTTTTAAGAACAGATAGTAGTCTTGCATAGAATTGGTTACTTAGAAAACAACACTTTCTTTACTGTGCCACTCAAACAATTGTATTTTTTCAATTTTTCTAGTACTGAATTTGATAGCATGTGTTATTACAGGCTAAGAATGCATCAAGTGCAACACATTGTACAGTTCTGATACAGCAATAGTATCATTTGATATATATGCATATATATAACCAGATAAAAATCTAATACCTGAAATAAAGCTAAGCCTCACTGTGAAGTTAGAATTTACATTCTGATTCAGACTCTCTCTTTATATGTCATTATAAATTATTAACTACACATATGAGTCAGAAATTGGGTTTAAGTCCAGTAGATGTCTCACAAAGAAGTCAATATATTTTTACTCAGGTTTTACATTACAAGTTGGTAACTCCCTGGTCTTTTGTCCACTGTTAAACAGATTTATTCTTCACAGAGCTGAATCCTCCATAGAAGACAAAGACATCTCAAAACACTACATTTCTCTTATTAAGAAACAGATAAACACAGGCTTTTATTTGAAGAAAAACTTTTTAAAGAATAGTATGGATGATATTATGAAATATCAAGTGGACTTCTCTAACCTTCCCATTAAATCAGTTTTAAATATAAATTCCGAATTGAATCTGAAATTTGTTTAAAAACGTATCTACTGTCAGCTTTTTATAGAATTGGTTTCAGGGAACAGATGGACATTTGAATATCTTCTTAAAAATGTGTATTTATGTAAGACTTTTCATAGAGAAAAAAAAAGGCTGCATTTAGAGAAAATATCCAACAGGAAGGTAAAAGAAAAATCCAAAAGGAGGACTGGAATGTTTGAAGCTACATTTTAAGGATTAACAAAGTATCTGCAACTGAAGATACCACCAAGCAAATACTGTGGTAAAGCTAATTTTTGCAAACATACAGGAAGATCCACGTACCTGAAGTATGACTTGCCAGTTCCTCAGGATTTAGTTTACCTTAATCTGCTTCCAATTTACCAGTCATACTGAAAATACACAATGTATTTCCTCAGTTACTTCATGTTCTTAGACATGAATATTTATTGACAGTTCTCTTTTTTATGGTGGTAAATGTTGAAATTTAGGTGTTAGATCACATTTTTTGTATTCTTGAAATTTTTGGGAGGTGATTTATAAAAAAATCCATTTTTAATGACTTATAAAACTAGTTATATCAAGAATGTAATGGACTTCTTAAAATCTCAAGTATGCTTATGTACAAAATAATTACTGCCTAAATTCTGCTCCAGCAATGTGCTGGGCAAAAAAAGCAAAATAATTATAACAATAGAAATTGGAATAAAATAAAATGCAGAGCTCAAATCTTTACAATAAAATTAATTTCTTCCCTGTCTGTTGCACAACACAATTATCTTATATTCACTGTGTATTCATTTTTCCTTTCCTTTATCTTTGCATTTTTATCTGCCTTTGTAAGCTAAAGAATGAAGAGTTCTAATACAGTGAATTATACATTTTCAAAGAGATTAAGCATGAATTAGAAAAAAAAAAAAAAGAACATATAAATCCAGTTACTTTTGACCTTACTCAATCCAGACTTAAAAACATGACTGTGCTGACTAACACTGCATTGCTGAAGGTCAGCAAGATCTAATGCCTGACTGTACTGAGAAACAAATGAAACCATTCATTGTAAGCTGCCATGAACAGGCGATAGCAAATACTTCAAACAGAAATAATGGAAAACAGTGCAGAATGAGCAAAGATATCTGCAGAAATAAAGCAACTTTTAAAGGGTTGCAACTTTTTCATATACCTCTAACCACCATCACTTCTATGTAATGTAGATCTCCATTCACACCATGCAAACGTGTTACTTATTACCTACTGCTGTTAAGTGCTCTTCATTTCAGATATGATTCTAAAAATGGTACATGATATTCCATTTATTAGTTCTTCTAACAAGGTGTGCTTTGTCTGGGATTAAGTTAATTTTCCTCACTGCAGCTTGCATGATGCTGTGTGTTGGATTTATAGCCAAACACAGCAATGTTTTGGCCATTCTTGGAACAGCGTTTGCACAGAATCAAGGTTTTCTTTTCTGACTACTTGGACTCTGTCTCCAGCATGAGATGGCAGGAAGCTGGGAGGGAAAACAGCCTGGAACAGCTGACCCAAATTAACCATACCATGTAACATAATGTTCAGCAAGAAGAACTGAGACAGAGGAAGGGATTGCCTCCAAATGTGGCTGATGCTTGGTCAACAGCTGGAAAACAGCCTGCTTGTAAGAGGTTATTTCTTTGAATTGGTTTCCCCCTTCTTTTCTTCATCTGTTAATTTGTCTTTATCCAATGAGTGTATTTTTCAGTTTCATTTTTCTTATTCTTTCCCCTAACCTGCTGGGTGAGGAGAGTGAGTGAGCGGCTTTGTGGGTACCTGGCTGCTGGTTAGGGCCAACTCATTACACAAGGCTATGCAAATGTCACTTTCAATTCAAACTGTATTTATAAGTAACTGTATTACTTAATGTAAAACATCAGAACTCTCTTAAGAGAACCTTCTGCTACTCCACAGAGCCCACAGTGACATGCTCTCCTGTATAATGTGGCTCTGACCACACTCTGTTTGCAGAACAGAGCTGAAAATCACATAACAATTGTACAGCACAAATTTCCATGCAACCAACAGCACTGTGCTTTTCATATCCAAGGATATTAGTAACTTGACTGCAAAATCATTTCTTAAGAACTCTGTCACCTCTCCTTCCTTCGATGATATCATTAAAGCACATAAGCCCTTCTTTCTCTCAGTAACACATTATATGGACAAGATAAACACCACATCTTTAAAAACCACATCAGTGAATGGTGTTAGCTGTTCAGCAAGTGTCACAAAATTGAAGTTTGCAGTAACCAGATGATTATCAGCTGTCCTTTTGTGTTTGTTTATTGTGTGTTTTTTCTAACCTACCATCTCATCTGACACTATAATTACTCTTATACATGAATTCAGAGAACACAGACAAAATTTCAGTATCATAAGACACAGAGGTTTCATTACCATATATGTGGAATGCCTGCATCATTTGGAAACAGGCAAGACACCAGAGCTCTGCAAGGCTGAACCTAGTACACCAGGCTACATTTTACCCCAATGAACAAAATCCTTCTGAAGAAAAATGCAATACAAGAAAATAAGAACATCAATAGAAACTGGCTAAGAGAAATTCAAAAGAGAATGAAAAATGTATTTCTAATCTCCAAAGGGAAGAAACATAAAAAAAAAAAAAAACCAGAAAAAACAGTGAGGCATGATATAGTTCCAACTCTAGAAAATCAGTAAACATCAATATTTAACCCAAAACAAAGCTTTCAATAATTTACCTGTCCGAGGCACATGTCCCCTTATATCTCTGTCATTAACTGTTCATCTAACAGTAAAAATCCCTCTACTGCTATTTTTCTGTATTTTTTTTTAAATTAATAAAATACAAAAGTCACTTTAAAGGGACAGCAGGGGAGGCATTGTAGATTTCAATACAGTTTTCCAAAAGGAGCTTGAACTACTTGTTTTGAAATGTAGTTCAGCTTAACCAGTAGAGTATTACAGATGACTGCTTTTATTCCAATAAAGTTGCATCAAATAAGTCCACCAGACAATACCATTTCTTTTATGAATAAAATAATTTCTGGGAAAAAGCAACTGTTCCAGGAGTTCACCACTCTCCAAGTGAAACTCCAGCTATAAAACTCCAGCTATAACTCCAGTTAAGACACACAAAAATTATATATATATACACATAAAAATGCTTTTAAAGCTGTAGTTGTTGAAAATCTCAGTTTTCCCATGATTAACTATATTCTTTCCCAGATGACAGTAACAACTGTCTTCACGTTTATTTAAAACCAATAACTTAGATTATACCTTTTTAGCCTTATTTCCATAAATAAATAAACTCCTTGGATGTTCTATCTGTAATTTTCTATTTTTAGACATTTGATCCCACAAAAAATAACTGTCCTAATTTAAATACCTATTTATCTAGAAAATTAGGGGGAAGATTAAAATTTTAGAAACATATTTTCTGCACAGAAGAAACGTAAAACAAGTTATTACTACACAAGAAGCTACCTGACATATTTGCAGACATATCTTGCAGAAAGACAAAAGAGTTTAATTTTTCTTTAAATCCACTCCCTCTGTTTGTTAGGCAACTTTCAGGTGAGGTCAGTTTCCACCTAGATCTGAACTACACTAATTTCCTGAAGTACTGCTTTAGGGCAGGATATATATAGTGCAGTGGCTATGCTACAAAAAGAAATTGGCAACTTCTGCTTCAATCTAATAAAAGTGACCTGAGCATGTCTCATAAATCTAGCTTTCCCAAGGTAAAAATAGAAGCAATTTTAATTTCTGAAACCTTAGGACTAAAGTTCTACTGGACATAAGAGAGCACGAGAATTCACACAAAGCAGCTGTGAAAAGGGATAGCGCAAATCACAGTCCTGCACGAGGACCCTTAGTCCTACATACCCTCTGCTTTAGGAATGTGAGGTAACTTTTAATGTGGCCTCCTGAATATCATTAGCAGTGATCTTTTCTTAGGTCAAATGCTAGGTTTTCTGAAAAACAGCTGACCACCATAAATACAGAGGAGCAATGGTATGTGTAGGATCCTCAGTAACCTAAGAAAGGAAAATGGAGCATACCACTGGCCGCTCCAAAGGCCACTGAAGGAAGACACTGAGATGGTTGTCCATGTGGAAGACACCCACTAAGGCAGGTAAACAAGGAAACTCTCACCAGGAAGTCATGCTCACTAAATAGGGTCATCAGGGTGTAGGATGTTTTACGAAAGAATTTGGGAATAAAGCAGAGAAAATATTTGATATTCTGTAACACTTAACAAGAGATGTTTAGGGACAGGACCAAAGATACGTAAAAAGAGGGATCAAGATGGATCTGGGAGGGATAAAAGTGGGAAAATAGAAAAGGACAGAGGTTGGTTGCTCAGCATGTCTGAACCTTGTGCTATACCATGGCCCACCCTATCTCCTGACTATGTGTGGGTACACCCTCAGCTCTGAGCATGCACACGTGGGAGCCAGTGAATTTTGAGCTGGACTAGTCTGCAAGCACAGGGTGGGGTCTGAGTGCCAGCAACTCAAGTGGGACCATGAATGTCAGGGGCTCACAGGTCCAAGAGCTGCAAGTGGGGAGATGGAGTTTCTAGGGGTCATCCACAGCATAGGTAAAGAGTCTAGGACCAGGTACAGGAGAGCAAAGACTTGTAATGTCCTTTGCACATGCTGCTGAACAGCTCCTCCGTGCTTCCCTGGCAACATAAATGAAAATAGGACTGGGACAGAAGATCATCTATGCAGGTGAACAACGAAACGTTAAGTGCAACCAAAGCAGGGTGTTTCAATACAGCAGTATGTGTGTTCATGAGGATGAAATTATTCAGATGTTCTACTGTGGTGCCATTCACTCTGGATAGAGAGAAAAAATTACAAACAATGGTAGTTATCTCAGGGTCTTGCTAAAAATTAAATTTGGATAAATATGTATCTAACTGCATTTCTAGATAATAAAATTACTCACCATATAAAATATCCTGGTATATTCAATTACAAAAGCTAGTTTTCTTTGCTTACATCTCTAGTGTCTTCAGTAATCACTATTAATCCTACTGGAAATGGCTGAGGTTTACTCTTTTGCCAATGACTTGGGTAGAAAATGTGTATTCTTCAAGTGTCATGACTTACAATGGAAAATTTCAGTTTTCATAAGAAATCATCATTTTTCTTTCAGAAAACTGTTCCAAGTCACCTAAAAACATCCTACCTGCATCTCAAACCATCCTGAAGTCAAAGTTATCAGGTTTTTCAGTCCTTTGTGTCTTGAACTAGCCTGGTGAGGAGATATAGATATCAAAGCTTTCAAATTCAAGCGAGAAATACATTCAGACATCTCAAAATCTCAGGAACAACCTAGAAATCCTGGAAAACCTAGATACCAGGTCTTCAATCTGACCAAGATGCTCCTTAGATAAAACTCTCAGGAGCTTGGATTTAAGAATGTGTAGGATTTTCAAGAAGAGAGGATTTCAAAAGCCTACTTAAAAGTTTAAAATGAAACATTTTTTTTTCTATAAATAAACTTCTAGAATTTCAATTCTGCAGAAAATGCCAGCTGCTCCTTCCACTACAGATTTTTTTTTCCTTCCTATTAGTTTCTGGTTTGGAGTACCGAGCAGCACTTTCCTTTCAAACTCAGGGGAAATAGAAATCTCTGCAAAGTATGGTACTTTCTGATATGCCCCTCAAGATAATATTAGATTGCAAATCTGCTGAAATATTTTCCACAGCTCTTTGAAAATTAGCTTGAAAATACATTAAGTATATGTAAATTCATAAACACATACACCATGTCTATTCACATAAACACATATGATATGTACACATTTTTGTCCAATGTCTAGAGACTGATCCACCTGAATGATGCTATTCCTCTGCTTTGGCTACCTCCTAAAACTTTCATTACCTCCTCCCCTCATTAATCTGATGGAAATATATGGAGTTAGAGTGAAAAGTTCAATTTCTGTGCATTTGTGTTTGGCTATGGTAATAGTTGCAAATACACAGATTGAAGGAATTTTTTTTCTCAGTGGCTAAGGCAGAAGAGTGCTGTGTATCTCCATCTGTCACTGACATGAAATGTGACCTTTTTAGATATAGTTTCTTCATCTGCAAAATGAAAATTGTATTAACCTACTGTACATCAGAACATTAATTTAATTAACACTTTGGGGAAAGAAAGCTTAGAAACAGATGAAAAGTACAAGTAAAAGTAATATAACTGCTGCAAATCAAAAGACATTCGGAATGAATATATTAATCCAACTGTTTTTAACATCAGGATTCATGTAGAAATGGGATATGAAATTCCTATTGATTATTCCAGTCTTTTCTTAAAACATCTGGTGATTTCTTGCACTTTTGGCACCAACACTTCCATAATTGTATCCTGAATAATACTGACTATTTGTAGTAGCTGCATAGCTAAATAAATTCATAAAAAAGGAGAAGCAAAGAGAGCAAAGCCTCATACAGAAGTAGACCTTCTATTTATGACCTGCTAATAATTTCCACAGCAACATGTGGCAGTCTCATAAACACAGACATCATGAAGTCATGACACCTTGGGTTTAAATAAAGCCACAGTCTAGAAGTGGAAATGCTAATAAAACCTAAGAGAAACATCCATAAAACCTGCTAAAATAATTAAAGGCCATTTAAAACACCTGTAACCATTTTTGGACAAGCTCCTAAAGATTACTTCCACTTGGAGAAATACCACTGCATTCTTACCAATCCATGGTTTTCACACTCATTTAACTGACATTACACAAATGTTAAAGGATGATCTCTAAGTTTCTGACAGGTATTATTTCCATTATTAGAGCCCATTATTGCTATTACATTTATTTCAGGTTAATAAAAATAATGAATATTTATTTTAATATTTAGCAATACTAAAACCCAAAAATTACGATAATATATTCTGAATAATGTCCCTGGAAGGCTCTTCATAAGAAACTAAGTCAAATTAACATAACACAATAAATTAAAATTATAGTTAGATAGTAATGTATTATTTACATCCTGAAGAAGAGCACCTTGAACCCATATATATAGATTCTTAAACTGTTGCTTCTCTCACTGCAATTATCATATTCCCTTTGTTACTGTCCCCTTTCACTTCCACTTAAATTTCACCATATTTTGTGGTTTGAATTTTAAAGCATATGTTTGCAGATATGAAGAAAAACTGTCACAAACAACAACAGTGTATGAGTCTCATGCTTTATAAAGCATGAAAAAAATTACCTCCACATTGGAAAGTAGTTCAGATTGTAAATATACAAATAGTATCTAAATTTTTCAGAACAACTATGAAGCATATACTTGCTTGTGCATTTGTACATGCTGTTGGTTGACTACATGTCTAATAGTAAAAAAAATTAACAATCCAAAGTGAAGGAGCATTAGTTTTTTAACAGAGCTCTGTACTTCAACAAATTAGTGATGCTGAATTAGTGGGCTTATTACAGGAACTAGTGAATAGATCTAACAGTGGAAACCTGTCTGGCAGATTCAGCCATTTGGACCTTTCCATGATGAAGAAGGAGGTGACACTGACTTCTACAGAAAAAAGTAATACTTGTTTCTCAAGATATTTAGACCAATGAACTACTTGAAATTATTTACATACCCAAACAATTAAAATTAGTATTTTCACAAAAAAATATGGGTAGGATTTATCCTTTATTTAACAACTCAGTTTCTCAGTTATTTATCAATATTTTAATTATGCTTTTTATAACTTAGTCTAGAACATTTCCCAGTATAATACTTTCACCTGATTTTCCTCTTAGTTTGAATGACATCTACTATGTTAATAACTATCTGAATCTAAAGGGGAAAAGGAGAAGGTGAATAGGAAGGGAAATGTAAAAATATGAGTCAGTAGCTCTAGTAAAGTTTTAATAATCAGTTTAAAATTATAAATTCAAGAGGTAGAAAAGATAATAAATAAAAAATGTTCTAGCACTATCACACAATAATTAATGTGGGCATGCAGTAACTAAACTAAATTTCTCCAGATGCCCAAAGGCAGGCAAAAAGTAATACCCAATATCCTTTGATCCATTTTGTGAAAGTTTTACTGCACTTTTTGAGCAGAACTTAAACTTGTGCTCTGCTCCACAAGTAAAATCCAGAAGCCAAAATGCAGGGTCTCTTACCCCAGGTAAGCATTAATTAAAATTTTTGAAGTAAAAAATTACCAGGCAATCAACACTAAGATAACTTCAGACACTGCCACCCTGCTGAATTTATAGCTACACACAACTCTGCGCAAGAGTAAGAACGAAGCCTCAATTCATCACACGGTTTCAACAATAACACATTTCTTATGTCATCACTGCCGTGGTTTTAGATTTCTTAAACCATTGCTTCTTCAGGAACTGGAACCAAGTGCTTTTTTCTGTTCAACCAACAAAGCCCCTTCAATTCCACAATGTAGTGGACTGAAACCTCACTGTTCCAATTCCCTTTAGCTTTGTCTGGTTTTGGAAGTACTCAGCAGAGCATGAAAAGTGTTCCTTCTCTCACAGAGCCAACTTCCCCCAAAGAGTGATTATTTTGTTTGTTACGTACATTTCTTACGACAGTTTTATGTTTACATATACAAATGATAATAACATATTTTCCAGAAGTATCTACAAAGGATAATGAGGGTAAATGATGACAAACTTCATACACTTTTATTGGGAACCTCGGAACCACTGCCTGGCACAGGTTTATTACTCTGACCAATGCTGAGATATTTTACCAGAGGTATGCATCTGTTGATGATCTCAATGTAAGGCTTATCATCACTCCTTTGCTAAAATATACATCCCTGTTAAGAAAAAAACCCCCGAAGTACCTATTGGTCTATTCAGAAGCATCAAATTGCTTCCATTATTTACCTGCAATTGTGTACAAAACAACGAAGACAGCTAAGTATGAGTCACTCTAATCATATAAAGAGGATAATACTTGCAGCAGTAATGAGACATATGATAAGAAACAATAGGAATTGTGATTTTACTTGGGAAAAAATCTAATAAAAAAGTCTCTCAGAATTAAATTATAGTCTATTACATAGCACAGAGCTTTTCAAAATTGCAAAACTGCTGTCTTTATTTTATTATTCACCCTGAACTAGCAGCTCTCATAAACTTTCCAAATTCAATTGCTCCTACCCCAGCCCAATCTTCCCATCCAATTTGCATTAATCCAATCACAGCACTGAGTGGTTCCCTTGTGAGAATGCAGGCCCTTAAAAGAAAAGGCTAGAAGTACTTAACAAAGGCATCCCACTTTCCTTAAGGAAATAAAATTAACAATCTAGAAAACTTTATATGGTGAAATTTTAGTGACTATCTCTATATTTGTGTGTTTGAAGTCAGTAGACTTGCTATTAATAGATTAGTCACATAAACAGTCACATCAGCATTCTTGTTCAAAATTCCTATAGGTTTCTAGCAACCCGTGAACCAAGACAAACCATAAACAGCAATGCAAAACCGGCTAAGCCACCAAAGAAAGAACATACATGAAAGCACCTGGGGATGGGAATGGCCTCAAAGAAAATTCATAAGCATACTATCCAGACACACAGCAAGGGAAGCTGCAGTTTTCTGAGGCATGCTGCACCTCAAAACCCCACAGCACTGAACTTCATCCTCAGGACTGACACATGCGATGAAGAATGACAGAGCCAATCACTGAGGTTTTTTCTCCCTTCATTCGCTAATTCAATGCACTTGTATAATAAGTAGAGCTGGTGCTAGAATTTGCAAAAAGTACAACCACATCCTTTTCAAGCAGGCAGAAGTCAAACTCAGGAAAAAAGTGTGACGTGGTAGGTAGTCTCATTAAAGGTTCCCTTTCCAACCCAAGTATTTAGAATATCTCTGAATGCAAAGCAGCTGCATGTTCTGATGGACTTAGACAGAGTTCTCCAGGTTACCCATGGGTCAGATCACACTTTGGAATATATAAAGAATGATGAAAAAACTTCCAGAAATGGCTTTTAGCATGTTTAGCTTAAGTTTTTAACCTTTTCATATTATGCTGTTGTCTTGAGAGCACAGAAATCATGAAGAGTAGTAGTGCACAGAAATCATGAAGAGTAGTAGTAAAATGAGAAAAAGCAGAAGACACCATAACATCACAAAACTGACATCATCTTGATTGTACTTGTGGTTTGGTTGCTATCTAACACAGGCTAAAAAGCTTTCATAGCTCCTTTCCAAGAGAAATACTAGAGGAAGAAGAGACACTAAATCTTCCTGAATTAAGTTTCTTTTTATCCTGACTTTGCATTGTGAATTGGAATGGCCTTTCACTCAGCCATCAACAATGACCTTCATTATGAATTCAATTAAATTGAATTCATTTTAATTGTGTAAGAAAAATGAGTGTTTTTATTTGCTGTCTTGTTTCTATGATATAAATTCCTGGAACCAGTTAATACTTGTAATGAGAGCGTCCCTCTGTTAGTATTTAACCTACTGACTTAAACCCGCTCACATGCCTGTACTGTCATCCTCATGAGTGCTCCAGCAGAGAACATGTTGTGTAAGCAAAGCAGCAACCCTGGACTGAGTCAGCCTCTAAATTCTTTATACAATTACCACACAAAAAAAAGAGAGCTTGTGTAAACCTAAAATCTCAGGAGAATTTTAGCTTTTTTAAAAGCATATTTCAATTCCATGTAATAAATCTCTTGGAGTCTTGGAGAAATGTAAAAACAAATCATCTGGGACAAGATGAAAGAATATATGAAGTGATAATATGGAAAATATAGTCAGTATATGTGGTCCAAGAAAATGTCCATAATGGTTTGAAAAAAGTTTCCAATATGTTTTCTGTCTTCTAAGTGAGTAATTAATATTTCTGCCATTTCTGTTGTTTCCTGCTACTGAAATACTTTGGTGATGAATAAGTGATGTGCTTAGGGTCAGGTATCATACCTGAGTGGAAAATTTTATTATTATCATGATGATTATCAGTATTGTTGTTGTTGTTGTTGCTGCTGCTGTTGTTATTCTGATAAAATTTATTTTTAGTTTGAAATCCTGCAGACAGAACATATACTGTGTTATATACTTAAATAAATACAAAATTTCATGAGAAATACTATCTTAGCCCACCACTGAATTTATCCTACAAAGTCTGTTAGTTCTTTAATGTCAAAAATCTTTTATTCCTCTAAATACCTAGAGTAAAAAAAAGTCTCAAGAAAAGACTGGGGAAAAGAAAGCTAATTATCTTTAAGTGATTCAAAGGGTATTGTTCTTGGCAAATTTTCTCCTTGGTACAACCATTAGAATTCCTGATAATGTGGGGAATGAACAACCTTTAATTATTACTGTAACAAGAAACATGCAGAAGAGAAGTAAGGAAGCACTCAGCCAGTATCACATTCCTAAGAAAAGCAAGAAGTTCTAAAAATCAGAAGCTTTGAATAATACTTTTTCTTTCCCTACTATGTTTACTTTCTGTCTCACAGTCTTATTAACAATATTTCATATAGGATTTCATGATCATCCAGTATTACCTTCTGCATCCTTAACTTCTGCCTGGGATTTAGTAAGCAATACCTGCAGAGGAGCATTTCAGAACTGTGACCCACATCTCTGTGGGATCTGGGAAGTTGTACTGTAGAGGAATCCATCTCTAGTTCTTCATTAGACATTTCCAAATTTACTCGAGTTCCTGACAGGTGATTTACCCACCTCAACTAAATGCAAGTAGCTCAGTGAGAAGAACAGAGGATTGAATATTTAGATCTTTTCAGCTTAAATCTGGGCAATCATGTATCATTCTATGTCTCCAGGGACAATAAATAGAACTTACAATTTCGCATTTCGCAAGAAACCTTTATGGCAATGAACAGCAAACAAAAAACGCATCTGCCTTAAAAGAAAAAAAAAGCAAAAACAATTTAGTATGTTAGTATAACTCCAAATATTTTCAGTGATCATATATACATATGATCTACCACCTAGGATAAACCACCAACTAATGATCAAACTGTTTTTCTTCCTTCCTTTGGAAGACTTCTAAGTGACCTGTAAAGGACAGCAGCTTGTCATTCCAAGTCATTACTACATCATAGTCCAGGCCTAGTGGTATTAAACACAATTCTTATTGCAAGCCCTTTTGAAGATATTCCTTTCAAAAAGAAAAAAAACAGGACAAAACAAAACACCAAACCCAAAAGTCTCCTGTAAATCAAAGAGATTAGTTGAGAGAAAGAATCCATTTGCAAACTCCGATAGAACTGTACACATGGAATGATTAAAAAAATTGGACCAGTCGGTATTTGGGTAAAAAGAATCTAACTTCCACAAAAGTTACACACCAAAATAGATAAATTAGTATCACTTGAATTTACTTTAAACTTCCCACCTTTCAGAGGCCTTCCTAATCAGAATTACCATAATTCAGAACTCATATCTCAAAACAGAGAATGGTTATCTCTGGATTAGAGATAATTTTTACAATTAATTTTTCAGCTGCTAAGCTCCACATAACTGGCTAAAGTTGTTATCTACATTTTTAATTCTAACAGATGTTCTTTAAAAATATGAGAAGGGAAGGGTTGCAATCAAGTGAAAGATAAAATTATTCTGTTGTTCATAAAGTTTAGGTATCTGTGCAAATTGGTTGTATACTTCTCATATGAATGAGTATGTTTGGTGTGGGAAGAGCTCTTCAAAATCAGCTTCTAAGGAGCCAGCTGGAAAGAAATAAATGATCAAGCAAATTAAAAACAGGCAATAGTGTCACTCAGCCCTCTGGTTTCAGAGAACTTACAGCACATCATTTTTAATGGTTTGGTTTTCTTGGTAAATTAATGAAATTATTGTTCAGGTCCCCAAGAGATCCATGATTTTCAATACCTAAAAGCTTTTTAATCTGCATTTGTTGAATTATACACAGATTTGAGGACATCATAATCTTTGAGGATTAATCACATAATACCTAGCATAAAATGTTCCACAAATATATTGAAACACAGGCATGACAATTCATGGAGTGTTTAAATAAAAAACAAGACTGAACAAAGCTGTGAGGAGGAAAGGCTTTCCATCATTTAAGCTAATACACTGAATAAGCACTTTTAAAAATAACCTTGGCATAAGTAATAAAGCAGGCGCTAATTTTATAAAAATGTTCTTGAGTAGTGGAGACTCTAAATTCTAACTTAAGCGTCCCTCACAATCACATATCCAAGTCTCATATGAAATGTCAGCAGCAAAAAAATACCGTGTACGTTGACACAGCATCCAAACTCGAAGTCCAGCATCCCTTCTGTGTGAAGGGTTTACATGTGCCTCCAGTGCCATTTGCTGCACACTTCTTTCACTGAAATGAGCAACAGCCGCTGCCTTCAACAAACGGCACCAGCAGAGTGGGACTCTGGGCCACATTGTGCAGAATCCCACACAAGTGGCTGCACAGCTACCAAACTACTCAGGAAATAAGCAGCTGTAGGATTGACTCCACACAGATATCAGAATAAGGCTTCTATAGAGCAAAATAAGAAGTTATTTTATGATTGAAAGCAAGATATATTCCCTGTCTCAAATCTGCCTGATGTATTACGGTAAATGACGAAGGATTATAGACTTGCTGAAAGCACTTAAAAAATCGATCAAATTTTTCAAGATGTAAAATTATGACACAAGAAAGTGTCCATTAAGGCAGGGAAAAATTTAAAAATCATTGATTTCTGGGGAGTTAGGATCAATCTTTTTGAGTATGAAATTGAATGTGCAACCTTCACCCAAGGGGCAAGCAATCTC
Source organism: Setophaga petechia (assembly GCA_024362935.1). Classification (NCBI taxonomy): domain Eukaryota; kingdom Metazoa; phylum Chordata; class Aves; order Passeriformes; family Parulidae; genus Setophaga; species Setophaga petechia. Next base: position 35,464,270 of record JANCRA010000008.1, read on the forward strand.
TTTAACCTCACCTAAGGGACAACAATTCCACCTTGCTTCCAAATAAGAAAGAATTGTTTTTACTCGTGAACCTGCTGTTTTCCTAATGATGACAGCTTGCTTTTTCTCTGCCCAGCTTTACAGTCCTGAGTTAAGTGAAGATCAGAAGTGAATGATCACTGTACCTACCAGTGCAAAGGAAGGATAAGGAATGCTGCGATTTATCCCTGACACAGTCGTGCCAAAAGAGAAGCAATGCTGGCGCTATCTTTCCCAAGAACATGACGGTCACATTAAGATCAGTCCACCATACAGGAAGTGTCATTCAAGTCCTCCATCAACTGGAAGAAGACATTACCCTTATACCTATGAATCACAATGAAAGGGCAAGCTGTGCTTCAGAAAAAAAATTTAGTTTTTCTTACAGTCATCCCCTGATTCATAACAAGCCCATCAATTTTTGAGCTTCTTAAAGGTACTCTCAGACATCCATTGCTACTACGCCACATCTTTTCCCCAGTAACTTGTTCAGCAGAGACACTTTGAACAAAAGAAATGGCAGAGAGAAAAGGAATTGGGAAACATGACAGTATTTGATCTTGAAAGACTGCTGTATAAGTACTTCTCATTGATCATTAAGAATAGGAAATACTTATTAATATTGAGCTGCAATGATATTCATAATTTCTTCTGTAAAGGAAATTCTGGTTTAAAATGAAGAACAATCTTACACTCTGATAGTAGTATATTGACAAGCATTATTGACTACACCATGGAATTGAAATGGATTTGGGTTTGTATGGCCCATCCCTTTTCTAACAGTTCATTCTGCCATTTGCAAAGACATGCTATTCCACTTATTTTTTGAATAATTTTTTGATTTAAAATTAATGTTGCAAGGCCCTCAAGAAGTGTCATAAAACATTTCAAAGCCAGCAGAATGATATAATTTTTATGCAGTGAGCCCCGTAGCACTGCATTTCAACTGTCATGATGATATCTTAATATTTCATAAACGTTCTTCCTTATTTTATGAATTTCAGGCAGTAATCTAAAAGGCAGTCTGAGTAAAAAGAGTATTTTTTGAATACATGTTTCCCTGGCACACGCAAGTGAACTTAGTGAATCAAATCCTCCAGAATTATTCAAAAGTTTATCTGCATTGTTTACATATTCCAATTCCAAGATATTTTCTTCTCAAAATTGAGCTGTTCAGGTTTCTAATTTTATAGACATCCATCTGATATACGCGAAAGTTAAGGACACACTTAAAAACAAATTATTTTGTTTCATTCTAATTCAGAACAAGGGAATTTTAGGACTGTGTTTGTCACATTCAAAACAAGGGTCTTGGCTTTCTGACCACAGTACTTTATGTGGAAACATTAATTTGAGGTAGACTACTGTTACATTATCACATAAACCAGTTGTTACCAAGGTTGAATAGGTGTTAGGCTTGCTGGAAATGTTTGTTAGTTTGTTAGTTTTGGTTTTTTTTACTCTGTAATTAATTGCAAAGTTTTTAAAGACACAGTATAAGATGGGTCCCTAGTTAAAAGCAGAACAAAAAAAAAACTGTCTGAAGCTCCTTCTACTAATACAAAGACCTTAAGTAAGGTAACTATGTTTGTGTGCTACTTAAAATGATGGAGTTGTCTGAATTTTGTGCCTAGATATTAGACAGATGCTTTTATTCCTAGCTTTAATTTATACTTTCTCTGATATTTTGCAGTTAATCAAACCAACATTAGATATTTCTGTTAAAATAATTTACTTTTAATCTTATTATATCCTAAAAATCTTATTTTTGTGTTTGTGTTTTCCCTACACCAGAGACTTGCTATATTTATGCTACGTTAAAAGAGATATGGAACAACAAAAACATTGCCACAAAAGTAATTTTATAATCTGTCTGTATAGAATTCACCAGAAACTGAAGCACAGACTGTTTCCAAGCACAATGTCAGATTTTTATTTTTTTTTAATTTTTTAGGCAACTTTTTATAACATTCTCTGTCCTTAAATGGACATACATTTTCCCTTTCCATACACACTCAGTGTCTTGTAGCTTATTCACTCTAACTCCCAAATAGTACAGAGAAAAATCATATGCATAATATTTCAACTGTGAACTTATGTAGCCTATCAGAGACTTCCATTTGAAACCTTTCGTCAATACTATTATTAAATATTTTGTCACTATTAGTTATTGTCTTTTTGTAATCTCTTTGCCTTCTGCAAACATATTTCTGCTACTATTCCTCAGCTGCCCTCCAGCAATGAAGCAAATGACATGGAAAAGTTTGTTTTGTTGGTCTGTTGTCCAGAATAAGTACAAATTGTAAATGATGAACAATTATTAAACTCCAGGAGTTCAAAACTGGAATTCTGCTTTAGGCTTATATATAAAATATTACACAATTAAATAATTAGATCACTGAAACGAAATAATCAGAGTCATAATGATACAACTCTACACTTTTATCACTGTATGCACAGCTAGATTTCTGCATACTACAGAAAGTGTAACTTAAGACCCAAGCTATCTAAAGAATGTAGACTGTATTTTCTGAAGGGAAAAACATATTTATAAAGTGAAAAGGTATAAATACCTATAAATATTAAGCACACCTGAAATTATATTGCCCTAATAATGACTAGAATAAACCATTAAATAGGGCTGAAATACTTTGTCTAACCATGACACAAGTGGCATAATCCCCTAAGAAGATTTTTCTCCCCAGGAGGATAAATTTTAATTGCATTCTTTGTCAGGACAAATAGTTATGAAAAACAATTTGTAGTTACAAAAGTATTACAGACTGGTAGAAGATGTCCATGCCCAAATGTGACTAGTGGACCAGACTCTTTGGTAGTCATGAATGAAAGAATTTAATTTTACAATTAAAAAAAAATCCAACATATTATATTACTGATTAGCATATCCACCTCTTCATTAAAAGGGACTGAGTTTGCCCTATCACAGTACATTTATTCACAGAATTTTATGTGCTAAAGTTTAGACATGAAAATCTACACTTCTACTTAAAGATGTGCAGAGGGTTTAAGTGAGCCAGGCACTCAGGATTTTTGATATAAGGTTCATACTGTAAGTACAGGTCCTAACTGTGTTAAAGACAAAAGGCATGTTATGTGTTTTTTGGCTGACATTATCTCCATTTTACCAATGAAAAATAAAATGGAAAGGTGAACTCAGGTGATCTTACACATTGTGAGCAAGGCATAAAGTGGACCACAAGGGCTTCAGGATAACTTCTGGAGTAACTATAGAGGAAAACAGAGATAAAATGATAAAGAGTTCTGGTAAAGAAGGTATGAAATCAGTTAAAGCATCGCTGAGAAATCAGGATAAAAAAAAAAAAAAGAGTGAGAAAGTAAGTCAGACTTCCTAGAGAAGTTCTACACCACTCTCCTAAAAAGTCACCCTTAAAATAACCTACTTTTATTAGTACTAAGACAACTAATTTCATATGAAATAGTAGTATATTAAATTGAATCTCAAGTGTGAAGATGACAGTTTGATTCCTATTCTTCTGTCAGCATCCTTACTCTTCTCAGGGCACCTTACCCATGCTAAAAAAAAGATTCAGTCTCATGTGAAGGCATAACTAAAGAAAAATTTCTCCAATTTTTGCAAGAAAAATTAAATGTTCAGCTATTAATACAGTTGCTATCAATGTGAGGCCTACTCTCCCACCTTCAAAGCACACCTTGATGACATTAATCCAGAATTATTTCATCTGCAGCCAGGGATAAGCTTAACATAATGGAATCTTTCTGAAGTCAGGTTGATTAAAACAGCCCTATGAATGCTAACCAAGCTAAAAATAGGTGCTAAATTATTTTAATCTTGTTATTGAATAGTAACAAGACATCACAAAATGAAACCAATTTATATTATACAAATTGGTTTCTCTGCTCTAAAAGATCTCGGGAAATGGCAGGGCATTTCATTATGGGTGTGAAGGAAGGAAAAGAGTTGCAACACTTGAAGACTTGTTTCACACAGCTTTGCTTTCCACATAAAAACAGGTTTTAAAAGATTCTGAGCAAACATATCCAAAATATTTTAGAATTTGGGTTAGACCCTCTTGAAAAACATGAAGAAAAAGTGAGATTTAACCCAAAAGATCATGAAGTCTCAATAGCTTTGTACGTCTAGGCTCAGGCACCCTTGTTGAAAGCAGTGCAGAGGATTGCCAGCTATTTGAAACATGACATACACATGCTTAGGAATTATGTCTGGCAGATAAACACATCATCACATCCAGCATCCACTGGCACCCCCAGCACAGAGCTCCCTGCCCAATTCACAGCCTGATGCCATGAGGACAGTGAGCATCACTCCCTGCGGCCTCACGTACGTGGGAATGTGAAACGATGCACACAACAGCTCTACAACAGTGACAGTGTAAGAACAAACACACAGACAAAAACACTTCCCAAAAACAGGCCTTTCCCCATCTGCCTGCCATTCTCCTTGCAGGATGACCTGCTCAGTGCTAAGGCAAAACTCCTAACATGTTCCACAAAGAGGTTATTTACTGCAGGACTTGCTGCTGAGCCACACTGTATACACACAACACATATAACCAGTATGTAACACATCTTCCAGCATAACAGTTTGTGCAAGCAGTCTTTGAATGCTGCTGCTCCTGTAGGACCTTTAAATGTCTGTCAGAGAAGGGATGGCCAAGCTCTCTCAAACCAGGAAGACTTTCAGTTATCCTGTGCAAAATTCTCCATGCAGCCTCATGGTCACCAAATCTGTTGTACAGGAAGAACAACCTCTAACCCTTCCTGTATGGTTTCTGCAGGACCACTAGCAGTGGCCCGGCATTAATTCCACATTGAGAGTCTTCCTCATATTGCATCATATTAGAACAAAAGATACCTTTGTCCTCTCACTGTTTAGCTACCTAGGTGCTTGGATACGTACTGAAGTCAGCTCAGCTCTTCTTTAATGCCAGTGTGTTAGAGTGATGTATTTACAAGAAAAGGATAGTGAAATAGTATAGAGAACCAGAAATAGTGTATAAAATAGTGTTGTGTCAGACTACAGTCTGACATAAGATTGTACTGCATCATTTCATAAGCTTCAAGGAAAATACCCACAAAATAATTCCATATAGGAGACACATTTCAGGAGCACTTGTCCTCCAAGAATTTAAAGCATTGATAATAAAAGAGAGTTGCAGGCCAATACTGCATAGAAATTGCTCAAAGGTCTTTCAGACATAAAATTGTGAAGCTGCTTTATCTAAAGGCCAGGAAATGCCTGAGGTCTCAATACTCTTCAAGTAAATGCAGAAAAATATTGAATGCAGGCCTACAAGTGTACAGCACATATTCACATAATTGTCAGTCTTAAACCCACATAATTCAATTTCTCACAGTGTTATTTAGTAAGTTCTTAGATTCAAGTTTCTGTGAGAAGATAACCACACATGATCCCATTTTTGATGGAAAGATTGAAGACTGCATAACATAAGGAAGGAAAATCATATCTTATGTAAGATAAAAAAAGCTTAAAAGCCCACAGACTGAAATCAAGATTTTCCTTTTATATTGGGATCTGACTCTAAGCTATGAATACTGTCATTCCTGTCATTCCAGAGGTGACCTCTCAATAGAAGTCCTGAGAAACACTACAGAAGCATGCATGGAGGAAGAAGCTTCTGTCATAGTACATATCATAATAACTTCAAATCAGTATGAGGCCTTGCTATTCACTGATTGACAATTCAGATATACTTTAGATAGGTGAAGTTCTTACTATGTGGCTTATGCAGAGTTGCAGAGACATATCTTAGAAAATTTTTCAAATAAATTGCTCCTTTATCATCTCTTTCACAATCTAGATGCATAGCTATTATAGGAAGTAACTTTAGAGTTTAGACAAAAATGTCAGGTAAAAACTCTATCTAACGGTACTATTATTCACACAGGTAATTTATCTTTTTTTATTTTTGCAACAAAAAAAATTATTATTTTTGTTTAACTCAATTGCAACAAGGAGTTGTAAATGCCAAACATAGTCCTTTAATTACTACAATTATTTACGCTTTTGTAAGAAATTACATAAAACAATTGAAAGAAGTATTCATTTAAGAAATCAGCATTTTATTTAGGTATGAAAGGCCATAGACTATAAGGTAAAAGGATAAAAGGACTTTTATATTCACTAGTGTACATGCATGTTCGGTTGCGCAATAACCTCTCCAACAAGGTTACCAGGAAAGAGAAACATTCAGCAAATTCACCTTAAATTAAGGTATCATGAAATCTGTCCAGCAACTTAAGAGGGAGGGCTACAAAGATCAACAGACTTACACAGTGTTTGAACTGGTGTGAAAAACAGTGAATGTTTTGAGGATGTCTGCATTTACCTTCTCAAAACAAGCTGGGCTTTTAATGTTGAGTTCAATCAACCTCCTGCTTGCTTTTCCATCAGTGTAGCATCATTGCATAAACACACAATCAAAAAAACAAAAAAAAAAAAAAAAGAAGAGTGAATTTTGCTGAGCAGCCACATTAACTACATGAGAGGACACTGATTCTCAATTCCATAAATAAGACTGTTACTCTTATCACATGTTTCTGCACTTTACAAATAAAGAGCTTGGCATTCTTTCACTCTGCATGGGTTGTCTTCTCACTCAGCACTTAGTTTTGCATCAGTTCCACTTGCTGGAAGCTTCTTATTCAGATTTAATCTAATACTGATGATTATTACCAAGACAACAGGCAGAAAAGGGAGTGTGAAATATGAATACAGAGCTTGAAAAAGATTATTCTCATCACTGATGAGACAAGAATCACATAGCAGAAAATCAAACCATGGGACTTCCTGTGCCATCAAAAGGCTCTTAAATGTTTGATTGGAGAAACTAGTTAGTAAAAACTGTCCAAAGAGAGGAAACACATTTGAACTCAAACACTGCTGAGAAAGCAGCATGCAAGAGTTTCCCAAGGACTGATAAGCTCTGGAGACCAATTGTCCCACTGAGACTGCAACAGCGGCTACACCCATGATGCTGGCAGGCTTGTTAAAAACGCACACAGGCACACACAAACATCAACAAGATGCTGTACAGCTCATGCCACCCAAGAATGCAGCTCCTGGTACACACAGACAAGGGCTATGGCATCATTTGCATACCTGATAAGTGAACAGCCCCCTGAAGCTCTTCCTCAATACCCAACTAGAAGCCCCTCCAGGCATGTCTGCACAGTCCCCTGCTTCTGGGTACATTGCCTTACTGAATAAAAGATGTCCAACCAGAAATACTGGTTGTGATTTGGGTATTACCTCAAGTATTACTTCTAATATGAAAAAGATAATTTACAACGCTGACAAAGAGGTAGTATGAGGGCTGTTTGCAGAGATGAAACCAGGAGAAACATTATCTTAATTGTCTGCAGTTTTCAAGGCCTCCAGTAGAGAAGATATTAGCTAAGAGCAAAGCTTGAGCAGTGTGCTGGCATTCACTGGGCTCCAAAGGAAATGGTCATACTGCCAAATGTAATTTTTCCAGCTGCCAAACCTTGATAAGTCCAAAGTCCTGTGACCTTGGACAGAAATTAAACCTTTGCAGACATAAGGATAGATTTCCACAAGGGAAAAGATGAAGAACAGAGGTAAGTAGGGACAGGACAAGAGGAAATGGCCTCAAACCATGCCAGGAAAGGTTCAGGTAGAACATTAGGGAGAATTTTTTCAGAGAAAGCATTGCCAAGCACTGGAATGGGCTGCGCAGGGAAGAAGCAGGGTCACCAATCCTGGGAGCATTAAAGAACCAACTGGACATGGCACTTGTTGCTATGGGTTGGTTCACATTGTGGTGTTTAGTAAAAAGTTGGACTTGATGATCTTGTAAGTCTTCTCCAACCTTAATAATTCTATGATTCTAGAAAATGAAAGGAGATTATGTTGACAGAAGCTGCTTTTGTGGGGCAAACAAAAGCAGGAAAGAAATTTTTTAGGGTTTTGATTACTGGAATTGAAGTAAACTGCTGACTCTACAGCACTGGCAGCAGATGCGTAAAAGAAAGAGGTTCAGAGAGTTTGAGAGAGCAAAACACAAACTGTAGCTGTTTATTTTCTATTATTCACCATAGATGGCTGTTGAATTGCCTTAATGTAGGTGGTAAAGGGCCAACTGAAGCCTGCAACTAAAACATGAACCTATCTTCCCTAATCTTTCCCTTTTGTGTTTATCCTGACCATATATGATTAGCATCACTGAACTAGATGATCCCAGGCTTGCTTTATCTTCCTTGAAAACGATATCTGATATCATGTGTTTAGCTGTGTTTTCAAATGTGACCAGTTAAGTGCCTGAAATTTCACAGGTTTTTTTTCCAGTTACATCAATAATACATTAGTAACCACTGCAGTTACAAGAAAGGAAATTCAAAAGGCAGATCTAGCCAAACATTTAAAATTTAATGACTGTATTGCAACATGTGTGCAGCTTATATATTATCCTGTTAGAACATGCTGTCGTATTAACATGCAGTTAAAACAGCCCATGGTAAGGAATCAGGCAGGAGCTCTTCCACAGCAAAATCCCTCCTTACACAAGACTACCAAGTATTGCAGGCTAAAAGTCCCATTATAACAAGTGTAACAATGCTGGAAACTATAAGCTGCAATTTTAGCTACCTTGCTTATATTCCTTTATTCCTCATTTAGAAAATGTTTTTCATACATTATATTGGCTGTTTCTGAAGTTTCCTTCATTTGCTCATTCCAACAGATACTTCTGTTTCACCACACTTATTTTCTGCTTGTCCAGCACTGTCTGAAATCTCTCTCCAGAGCAGCGACAATGCATTGTGAAAGAGAGTGAATCAAGTTAATAGCCATGCTTGCTACATTTATGATGCATCAAAGAGTTGTAAGGGGAAAATGCAACTATGGAAACAAACTGTTTCTTCATTTCAGCCTTTTTTTCTTGCTCTTTTAATTTTTTTTTTCTTCCTAGACTGCATGCCTTTGTTCACAGAAAGTTTGGAAAAATTCTCTCGGAGTAGCAGAACTCCTATTTGCTTAAATCAGATCAGATGTCTGCCCTAAAACCAGACACAACAGAAAAGAATATAAGTTATTATTCATTCTGTTTGCCTTATACAAATGACAACAGCAAACAGAAGAATATACTGGACAAGAACTCACAGGAAAGTTTTCTAAAGGAATTGAGGAATCCAACTGGAATAGAGGCATGAAAACATAAATTGTTTCATTCTTATTAAATATTTTATTACTATTATTATATTAAAATTAAATTATTTAGTCCACTGCTTTTTAAAGCAGGGAATTCTCTTTAGTCCAAGATATTTTGCTTAAACATATACATACAAAGTAGTAAATGAGTACAAGATGCCCCAGGATATGACTTCGCCAATCACAGGAGTGCAACACTTAAGTGCAATTAGCACCTAAAATATCTACATTGTATGTCTTATCCACGAGCTTTCTTCTTAATTTACATGGAGGAGAAAAAAAAAAGCTATCAAGAACCTCCTTCATCGGCAAACATCTTAACTACTTACTCAAATCACTCAAATGCCCTCAATCAAATGCAAACACCATGACCAGAAACTGACTAGCTTGGTAGAGCCCCCTACTGATTACAGAGAGGAAAGGAATAATAACAAACCATTTATCTCAATGCTGATTTCATCTTAGGCAAATATGTAAGTATCAATTAATGACAAAAGCAATTTTCTATTTGAAATTTGTTTACTTCTGGAAAAGCAAATAAAAGTTCTGGACAGCTAAAGCCTAATAATAGACCAAACTGTGAAATTATTGTTGTAGAATATAAAGCAAATAACAATGACCATTAACACACAATTTTAATGTGCATTAAACTACAAACTTTGTGTTTCATAACTTTGATTTGCTATTTACACAGAATATTGGAATTACCATCTCTCTCAGCACTGTGGCAGGCATAAAAAACACCATCCTGTTTGTGCTAATACATACTACCGAAAGATAAAAACAAGTCAAATTTTATTCTCCTAAAACTTTGTCCTCCAAATTTTAATTCTGCATCACAATTTATAAGGGGAAGAAGGTATCCAAGAAAAGAATTGGAACAGGAGATAACACAAAAACTTACATGACCATTAACTATACAGGAGTTAGCACAAGTGGGATTTACTTCATGAAGTTCATGCAGGAAATCCTATTTCAAAATTACTGGTAGAAAATTAAAGACAGAACTGTAATGTAATATTACCAACACTTACATCCAGATTAAGTGCAAGAGTTAATATTTCTAAAACATTACCTAGTTCAAGAATGTATTAGTTCATTTCCCACTTTATCTTAGTAAAAACTTACTATCGTATATTCTTTGTTTCACACTTCAGTGAAGTGAAAGGAGAAGGCAGAGAAAAGCTCATGACTTGCTGCCACTGGTATTTGACAGAAGACCCTTTCCTATGCTAAGGGAGTAGATAGATGCATTCCTGTAACTGTTTCTTGGCAACGCAAAGGAAAGAAAGTGACATATTTTTTCCTTTCCCTTTGCTTTTTTGTAGGGTGTTTTTTTTCTCTTTTTCAGGGGGTATTTTTTCTATTTTTGGTTTGGTTTTTGGTGGGTGGTTTTTCTGTTTGTTTGTTTTTTGGTTTTTTTTTTGTTTGGTTGGTGGGTTTTTTTTTGTTTTTAAACCCCACAAGGAAGCACACAGCTTTGGAGTTAAAGAGACAATGAATCTGTGCTACTGCAAATTATTTTGCATTTTCCAAACTCTTCTTGAAATACGTTGCTATTCAAATTTTAGTAAAACTAACAGGATTTAACTAGATTTTGCTGCATCTGTGGGTAACAACATCAGCAGACATTAGTGGATTCTGAATCAGATTGCTTAAAGAACAAAGTGCTACCCATTCCATGGATATCCACAAAAGTCTGCCAAACAGCCTGGCAAGAAGGTCGTTCTTGTAAGCCAGACTTGCAAACCTCCAAGTTTTTTAAAGGGAGAAAGATACAGCCATTGTTGACTTGGACTTGGGAGCTCCTCTCACATCTGCATAGATAAGTTTTAACCATGGCCTTGCTAATGATAGGTTTGTTTTGTCTATCAGCCTTTCAAGGCTAAAACTACTGAGTCAACAAGGACTACTACAGAAGTGCAGAGCCCTGAGGAAACTCAAAACCAATCTGTCTTGTTATGTGTCTAAACAGCTGTAAAGCTGTTTTGTTATGTATCTAAACCACTATGTAATACAAATCTTAATATTTTATATTGTCGTAGATCCACATGGAGTTACAACTCACTTAACCGAATACGGTTTGAAACAAAACTGGTCTAAGGAGTAGAGAAAATTTACAATCATAATTAATGTATGTTTGACACAATTTCCATTTAAGCTGCAGAAAAATTAATATAATGCTAATTACTATTAGTTTTCTCAGTACACTTGACGAACATGACGTTTCTCATTTCCTTAACATTAATAAATATTGGATTAAAGCACTGTGCTAAGGTACTTCCAATATCTGCTCTTTTATACACATGCAGATGCACGTTTTATGAACTGTGTGAGATGCATACTCTAAATACAGTATGTCCAGTAACAGTATTAAATAGATCTTAATCATATGCAAGCACAAAATCTCTTTGAATACTGTAACATTTTTCAAACATGAAAGAAAAAACTCATCAGGAGTTCACAGCAGCATCTGGTTTTCACTCAGCTAGCATCTTACACTTTCCTCTGCTCTAAGCTATGCATGCAGTATACGAAAAACATGCTAAGATACAAAATAATGGCACTTCCAGAGTGTTATGTTAAGTACAAAACACATTTCCATTTATTTTCCCTTTTAGCTTTTTGGACATAAACAGCCATAAAACATCACTACTTGGTATTTTTATTACTACTACATAAACTCAAATACCAGTAACAATGATTTTTAACTTAATAGTTCAGAAATGAAATAGCAGGTTAGTAGCTTAAAAGGCCATTGTATTATAGTGTAATAATAATGTTAAAATGTGAGGATATCTCAGTTCAAGAACTAAAGGTCTTAATGTCTAAATAGAATGGTCATCCATCTATTCAGAACAGAGCAACATCATGTAAATCAGGGAGGTGAACACTATCACATAAACTATAGGCCTATTTCAGCACTAGCTGTATGGCATAAAGTTTTTCTTGCTCTTCTGCTCAAAGAAAGGCCTTTCAAGAGTCTCAAAGGACAAATGTAATGATGCCACGTGCTGAAATACCTCGTCGTCATTTGGTGCTTCAGAAAAGCCTGCTGTTTGTCCTCACACTCTTCACGCAAGTGTGACTGTTTCTCTCTAGTTAACAAATTTTAGCTTGCATTAAACCTTATCAGTAAACATGGCAGTACTGCAAAATCAGCAATTAAGGCCTCAATAGCTTCCACCAATTAGGGCTGTTGTGTGCCAAGAGCTACAGCAGAGACAGATTGTGTGCCGGGTTTATTAACTCATTCTTTTTGCAGTGGAACAGCTAAGTGCCTCTTTTCTGGCCACATTAAAGTACATATAGTTGTTTTACAGTGACATACGCCTCTGCCTTCAAAAACGAAAACAAAGCCCCCAGAAGGCTGTGAATTTTTCATTTGAGAGCCTTCATATCTATACTGAAGGGACTACTATCTCTATAAGTGAAATATAATCTAGCATGGCTATACCTGTTGCTATGCAGGCAGCACTTCTTTTATTGAACCACTTAAATGAAATTGGTTTTCCAGTTCTGTACCCTCATTACTTATCATTGGTCCCAAAAAACCCTGCACTGATGAGAACTTCATTCAAATGAATGACCACTTCTTCATCAGTGTGGAGGGAGAAAGGAACTGCTCTAATCAAGCTTCAGAAATCCATTAGCACAGACAGGATGGCAGAAATGAATGATGGATTTAGGTTGAGAGAAATCTTTCAGTGAAAAAAAAATGCCATGAGACTTTGAAGGACAGGTTTAACATTTCAGATGTTGGATCATAAGCTCCTTCAGGCAGAGACCACAATGCTGTAAGGCATTTCTGTTCTCCCCAGCACAGTTCCACAATGATTAATTTGCACTGCAGCACTAGAAATCATGAGCAATTATATGCTGTGGTTTTCCAAAGTGCTGCATACCTTCAGCAACTTTTTACTTAAATGCAGATAAAGAGGTAGACCTACAAAGAAACTCTGTTATTAAAGTCAAGATTTCCTTCAGCAAGAGAATGTGCATTTATGTCTAAATCTTAGAAAATGTCATTCACTGCATCTGTTAAGGGTAACTAGAATGCAGTATTAACAGCAATTCACATAACTAAGTCCATTTAATATGATCATTAATATTTCAGACTGATTTTGAAACTGAAGAAAAAAAAAGAAACCAAGATGCATATGTAACAAAATTTATATTTCATGAACCTTAATTGCTGTAACTAGGGCACAGGGATTAAAGGCCTATGCCTAAGGCATCTGGTCCTGAGGACAAAATATTACACAAGCATTTCAATTTTTGGGTTCAGAAATTGAGTTTTTTAACCCTCCTGATTCTAAAGAAAAGCTGAGGCATGAAATCTGAACAAATCCCATTTACATGGGATGCAGCCCTAAAACTACCTGCCTACCTGGAAAAAGAATTTTGAAGATGAGGATCTGCTCTGCCCGGCTTAGGTTTTGATAGCGTTTGCTGGGATTGACAGAATTTTATGAAATTGCTGTAACAAAGGACTGACCAAATGGAGCTTGGTCAAAGCACTGCTAAGGTGAGCCCCGAGGCTGGTGTGTGACACCCACAAACACACACACTTTCAGAGACACTTGCACAATCTAGGTAAGGTTTGGCCCTCTTTACCAGTCACTGCAAGCCTAACTTAATGAATAAACAGTAGTGACAAAAATCAAGAATCTCTTGGTAATTATGTATTGCTAGTTGAGCTTCCATTCTCACTATTTCAGTCACGATCATCTTAATGGCTATGCAGTCAGCTCTGCTTTGTTTTATAGCTCTCTAAAGCTGACTTCAAAGGGTAGCTAGCAACATTCTCCATTTCAGATCTCCTGCTTAACTCATTTCATCTATTGTGCATTCGGCTCAGCCCTGAGCACCAGCAACAGTGATGCTGTACCACCACTGCAGGTTAGCTCAGGTCAGCAAAATCAATGTAATTTACAACTTCTTACATTTTCCTAAACTTAAAAGCCTGGTATGTACAGAAGAACACTGTATTCCTTCATATGCTTTTCTCAACCCACAAGCAGATATTTGGCCCATTAGTTCAGTCCCTTTTAATCAGTACAAGTAAAACGAGTAAGTATAGTTTGTTTAAATGAGAATGGGTATATATTCTTTCCTGTAACTTCCAAATTACAGAAAGAAAAACTGTTAGTTTTGCTATCTGAAGATCAATTAGTTATCCTGGTCTAGGAAATGTTTCAGGTAAGCCAGGGGTGGAAGAAAGAAAGAATTCTGAAGAATTGAACAAGAGGCACCACCTTGCTAGTTTTAAATTCAATTTCATTTAGATTGCAGCATAGGATAGATTCATCTTGAATAGTCTTTTTCTTTAAGTGGATCTACTCTAAGCCATAAAATAATATTATACAGAAACACAGCAGAAAGTACTGATTTTCCATTTCAGAGGGGAGAGAAAAAAAATCCAGGCAAAAATTATTTTCTGACGTCCAGAATTCTGGAAAATACACTTCCAAAACCATTTTGAAACATATTTGACCTCTGGGTTCTCTTGGGACATACACCGCATTATGTTATAATCATGTCAAAATCATGTCAAAAATATTTACAAGTAGCATTTACTTTTTCAGTTTCTCCTTCAGTTCAAAAAATCCCAAAGCAATACATCTAAACGCTATAGGTATATTATTGTATAAAAGCTGCTACAGCAAAGTTTATCCTCAAATAAATGCACTATGAGGTCCACCAGTATAAATTTTCCTCTCATTGGCCATAATTCTCATATAAATCTATTCCATAGCTGCTCCACAGATTCCTCCTTACGTCTCACTGTGAGGTTTCCATTTTCAATGTACTTCAGATTCCCAATTCCGATAGTTTAGCCAATGTCCTCTGCCAGCTGCTAAGCTGTTACCATTAGTTACAGCTCCCTTTCATGATTTGTAAGCATTATCTTCATCCCAAATGATTAGGAAATGTGTGAAAAGAGTCATCTCTAATGATACACCACAAGCATTCAGACCTAATTCTTCAAAATAACCTGAACCTTCTGATATAGCCGTGACTCCGCAAGATTCCATTTGGCCCCTGGGTCTTGGACAACTCCTGTAATGTGTATTAGCTTATATTCTAGAAATAGAGCCTTTGCATTAATGTATCTACTTCACCTTTAAAAAACTGCAGTGTTCTTCTTTATTAAGACCTCTGGGACCATAAAATAATTCTATTCTTGTTTTTCTGCAACAACATCAGACTACAGTAGACTGCTTCCCTCCTTTCACTTATTTCTTCTGCTATATTTTTTTAAAATATTTATCGATTTACTACATCACATGTCATTACTGGGAATAACAGCTGACAGAGATTCTGCTCCATTGGGGAAGACAGATCTCAGGATTTTTCATTGTGCTTTTTGCAAAACTAATTTTCACTAATTCTCACCAGCCAAAATCTATGTACAAATGCAGATTTAGTGCTGAGAAACTTTTTATCTGTTGCACAGCTTTCCCAGTAAAAAACATTTGATCTTACAACTTGTCAGAAAAATTAAAGATGTGCCTACACTGATCAGTGAGAGCTAATCAAGGTAACTATTACCTACAACTGAAAAAGATGATATAATTCATCTACATGCTCACACTTAAAGCCAAAAGTAGCTTCCTTTCTCTTGCTTTTCTTTTGGATGGTTCTACGTTAGAATTTTCATTATCAAAAAAACCCCAGACATCCAGATTATTCAATAATTGGAAAAATGTAACATGATGAGGGAACTCAACTACTCAACTTCATTTAATACATCACCACCTACGTGTGTTGATAATGAAAAAGGTTCAACAAATACTCTTATTTGCAAAGGCTACATCTTCAATTTTTTTCTTTAAGCAATGACACACCGAAGAAGATACCAATCTTTCAGTGATCTCAAAATTATTCATTTTGTGCAAAAAAAACCTTTTTTTTTTTTTATAGGCAAACCAGTACCCTGACAATATTGAATGCTACAAATCTTCTGGAAGCTTTCAGACTAGTATTACTATTATGGGCAAACCATAACTTGATTTCTCTTTTTTCTTTTTATTTTTTTTTGGAACCTAATATATTTCCCCTGAATAAATGCTTCTGTAGTGCTCTTTTATTGCACATATTGTGGAGGTAGAATTCCTCAAGAAACAATGCATTTTGTTATCTCTAGGCTCTGTGAGGGGACTCAACTGATTCACCCTACAACCTGCACAAAGTCCCACAGACCTTCCTCCATAGGACCATGCAAATACGTGTTCCCCATGCTGGGCTCCAAGACATTATAGGTAAACATACAACTTAAGGCTAAGTATTAGCAATTCATAGCAGAATGCTTCACATAAGCCTACAGAGTAAGGGGTTTCCAACTTTTTTTTGGAAGAACATGCCTTTTATAAAATTTGGAGATGAGACAACTGATGTCATCTCAAAATCTTACCAGTAAGACACTGCACTAGGAAAGGAAAACAATGTTGCAGTAACAGCTTTAACCCATCCCCCTGCTTTAAAATAAGGTTGTTACTTTATGTGCTATATATTTGACAAAGACAGCTTTTTCTCAATGGCTGAGGTCAGAAATTTACACCCACAACTGCAGACGAGCAACCCAAGCAGTTATGAAATTGTCTCATGCACCATATTCCAGCTTTCAGGATTGTTCTGCCAAGTAACATGTGAACAATTCTACTTTAAATATTTCAATATCCACTTTAAAAAGTGAAGTTCTCCAATACTTTCGATTTTTTTCTATAATTTTGTCTCAGGACAAAAGAAGCATAGGGCCTATCAAAGTTACCAGCTTCAGACTTCTAGCATTCCTATTCCTGACACTTGTTTCTGAAAACTGATGAGCAGTCATTTCTGTCAGTAAGATCTGGGTAGAAAATGCATAATATTTTCCTTCTTTATATAAAAAAATCTAAAATAAATTACAGAACAAATCCTGACTGAAAAAAAAATCCATAAAAGTTTCTTTTCGACCAAAAACTCTTCAAATCATATTAAAATAGACAGCGACCCTGCCTGAGAGAGAAGCTGGATCAGGTGGCCTCCAGAGATCGCTTTCAACCTCAGCCATTCCACAGTTATGAATTTCAAAAATCAAAAACTAAGTATGAATTATTATGGTGTTCTCTATAGAGGTGTAGCACCTAAAAATATTTTGACCACAGCCAGTATTAGCAAACATTAATTTTAAAGATGTTAACACGAGTTTATAGTTGACACAAACAAAATAAAGCAATCATGGGTGAGAAGAGATTATAATAATTTTAAAAACAGAAAAGTTAAGCTAAGAAATGTTTCCCATTTATACTAAAAGCACTCACTATGCTGGTATAAGGGGCTTTAACACAGCTTTAAATTTAATTTATGTAGTGTACAGTGGGCTTACTATAATTGAGAATAAGGCTGGAACGAATCAAAGCGCTCAAGACTACAAAAGACTAAAATTTAACTTTTCTAATACTGAGTCCAACATATCAGTACAAAGATTTTTGTCTTCTCAAGAGAGATTATTTCATCCACAGTACAAAAAGCTCTAGAATTCCTTCTGTAGATTAAGATACTAGAACTACAGAAAATAAAACTCAGTAAAATATCTTTTATTTTAATAACCTTGCTACAGCTATGAAAATTAACCTCCACCCTTTGCTGTTAGGGGATTTATTGTCATACTATTTTATATATATTATACACATCATACACCTTATTATCATCATACCAATCTAGCAATTAATAACTGAACATGTCAACTTTAGTAAAAATTAAGCTTCTTCTTCTTTTTAGGCACCATACAAAGCCAATAATTATGACCACTCATTCAGAAAACTCCTTTGTATTCTTGATTTGTAAGATTTCATGCACTCTTTTTCTCTTTGCAGGAAAAAAAGTGTTTGCATGAGGAATGAGACTATACAATTCACTCTGAGGACAGGGTACCACAGAGCAAGACTGTTTCAAATAAAGAAAAAGTCTAGGGACAAACAAAGAGTAATAGAAGTATCAAGGGTTTCTTTCTCAGAAATGGTCGTAATTTGGTTCTACAGCGGTGACAGCCTTTCGATTTTAAACTTTGCTATTAATTCTTTTTGCCATGAGCAGGTAGGGGAAATATGCCAAAGAGCCCTTCCTCCAGCAGACACAGTGTAACTTTTTTCTCCAGGTCTAGTCAATGCTGTGTGCTTCTAATTCCTCACTGACATGTTAATGAATACAACCTTTCCAAAGTTCAGCCCAGATAAGCCGGAGATGATGAGGGACATTTTGGCATCTGAACAACAGAGAGAAAGAAGATCAATCTTTTAAAAGATTTACACACTTCCCTTAATTATCTTCCTAATTTATGTGCATCTTAAGTGAACAGTAATTCCTGTGAGGCTCCATTTGCATGGGCTTGTAACCTCTCAGTATGACAGCGATGCCATGTTTCACACATTGCAATTGTTAAAAACTGTCAGAATGTGGAAGACTTATTTTGCAGGGAAGATCACTTTTGAGAAGAAGCGTATTTCATAACTCATAACTACCTTACAAAAAGGTTTTTTTTTTTCCTTCATTTCTAAGTAGACTTCAAAATTAACATTCATCTTCAAAACTCTTTCCAAGAAAGCTACCCTACCCTATCCTAGCCAGTAAGAGTACTCCTGGAGACAGCAGATTCAATTCCGATGCCAGCTGCAAATCTCACTGTTTGGAACTCTCTTGACTTGCACAAGGTTTTCAGATATAGTGGTTTATGAGCTGTATCTATCAATCACAGATTTTTTTTCCTCAGACATGATGTGTGGATGTGTTTTCTGAATACTAAAATAAACATTAATTAAAAGTAAGCATTTATGTGCCCAAGTGTCAAGACAGTTACTGCACACATTCTACTATCACTAAAATCTTTTTTCTTAGTTCACAATTTTGTCCTACCACATAGAAACTTTTTCCACAGAAGAAAAATATTTCCTTGTTTTTCTTTATCGATTTTCTTCAAGAAATTTCATAGTATTTAGAGTTTAAGTCTGTATCTTTTCTAGAAAAAAATGTCAATCAAACTATAATTCATTACAATAATACAGCACAATCATTTTGAATCTCAGAGTTGCACTGCAAGTTGCAAAGATTAAAAACAAAAATTGTAGTGCAACATTTGCAATTATTATTCCAAATACAGTATACATGAAAGGCCACAGTACACAGTAAAAGACCCACTTTTTGGTTCAATAAGACATTATTAATTTAAAGAACAGTGAGAGATATCATTTAACATCCATACATATAAAATATCACTTGCCTTCAACAAAGACAATATTTTACACTGCTTGCTCAGACTGAACGGAAGTATATTAACTACATCATGACATTTGTGAAAAGCTATTCAGCTAGCTGATCTTTCACATAACCTGAAACAAAAGACAAACTTTCCAGGGTAACGTAGACCCCAAAATCTTTATTTGAATTTTATTATTTTTAAAAAGAGCATTTCATAGCATGTCTTTTTTAAAATGTCTCATTAGTATCTATCTAAAATATATGCTCTATACACAGCCACAGATATAAACATATAACAACTGACTCACATACACTGTTGCCTGAATATGTTGTTGCCAGGCAACAGCTATAAAGCATTTTGCACTGCTTGCAAAAATCTGAATGAATGATTCGAAGAGAGATTATTTCTGAAAAACTAGGAAGAAAACTCACTACTGGAATTATTCACTACATGAATAATTCCTTGTATATTTCAAGGACTCATAGAGCATGTTCCTTCCATAATTACCAATTTCAGAAAGGACAATTCCTTTGAGTAGGATTTGAAAGGCATTTTACAACAAGGAAATGCATGTTCTATGCATGTGGCTAATGTTCCCACATGGACACTGAACCAAAGCCACCAAAGTTAATGGGTTCCTTAAATTAACTTCAGGGTCTTTTCGCTGGGTCTTTTCATCAGGTTATAATGTCCATTATAAGACAAAAATGACAGACTCCTAAATGAAAAACAGAAGTCCTTGCAGGAGATACAATAAATTCTCAATAAAATTTTACCATCTCACAATATGGAAGTGAAGGAGAGAGAGTCTGTACAAACACTTCTTTGTGTAATCTTCACATAGCTAAGGTGTAATCTCACTGAGGCCAATGGTATTACACACAAGAGTAAAAATAGAAGCATCTACAATCCATTGATAACATGGATGTGATATGCTATCTACAAAAGAGAACTATTTGACTCTAAGTAAGTGCCATCCATTACAAAATTACGAGCCCTTTGGCTATCACACCTCTTGGGAATTAAGAGGTGGAAAAGCACATCAAGAAAATAACTGGGAAGCACAGCAACTTCAAAGTTCTTACCACAAACCTGACCCTCAAGTTGCTTTAACATAAACATTAGCATAAAGAGTTGTGGGATTTTTTGTCCTTGTTTACCATGGCTGCAAGATATTTCTTTCAATTTCCTGTACAATAGGCTTAATCAATAAAAACTGGTCAGAAGCTCAAGATGATTGTTCTTTCCATAATGACAAAATTGGAAATCCATGTATTTTCCTTTTAATTCTTCAAATCCATTCACATAACTGTAGCAAGAAGAATGAAAGGAGTAATTATTGGTATTTTAAATGATACTTTCAGTATTAAGTAGCAAACGTGACTAGTTTCTTTAATGGATTACGGTAAAATCCTTTTAATTCCATATCTCAGGTTGCTTTGAACTATGGTGAAAAAAAACTCCTTTACAAGGAAGGAATCTGCAATCTAAATCCTGTCCATCTGGAGCTTTATAAAAATTAAATTAATTTATTATAAATAGGAAGAAAGGTTTTATAGCTTCATTCGAATTATTTTCCTACTTCAAGATGTAACTCACAGTTTATATCACCAGTCAGGATGCAGTTATATAAATGGCAGTCCTGGTGCTTACAATCAGGGTGAGCACCTTTCCCGTAGATTATAATACAAAACAGTCTATGGAAAGGCTATCCATTCCAGGTGCACTACTTGTTTGTACTTTTCCATGTGTTTGTTTGTTTCTTTGTATATGCTGCAGCAACTCAAAGAAATAGAAGGACCTTTACCTTGCCCTCTGTATTCATCATGACCCACTTGCTGAGCCACTGTGATCAATCAATGTAATCTCAAATCCAAGAAATTTTGCCTTTTCTTCCCCCAAAATATACACACAATATCAATTGAATGTTAGGATTTTGTAAGGCACATCCTGCATTATTTCAAGGGGATCAACACTACAATCAGTGGTTCATAGTCATAGTATTGTTAGTCCTGATTGATTTAAGACAGGGTTAACTGCAGAAGGAGAAACACTGTGTTCATTTACAGAAAAGGTACCTGTAATGATCTAAAAGTAGGGTTAAAAACAGGGGGAGGTTATATGGTAAAACTTCTAATTCGGTGACTAAGAGCAACCTACTATTTATAACTCAATCAAGACTGACTGGCAGGTACAATTTTCTCTTCGGATAGGTGTATTAGAGTATAAACTGAAGCACGCAGAAAATAATTCCACTTAGTATGTGGAAACGTGGAAAAATTAGTAATTATTAATAAACAGAATGAAAATTTCCAAGAGATAGAATTCTTTCATTTTATGGCCGAGGCACGACAAAAAAAAAAAAAAAGGCAAAAACAAACAAACAATAAGATTATGACTTCGAAGGTTGATATGGGTCAAAACAGGACTATCAAAGTGACACAATGTTCATTTTTAATTAGACTTCCTAATGTGAGACCAAATTGTTTTTTTCTAAGAAACAGCACTTCAGCAAGGCATGAAATCCTCACAGCTTAGTTTATTAGGAGGCAACAAAGGGATTCCAATCTGCTACAAGAAAGTTTCAGCCTATAAGCACAGCCAGTGCAGTACAAAATTGTGTCATATGAATTTTAATGTGACACAAGTATGAAAGATTCCAAAAGAACAAAGGCAGCACAGTCCTGTTCCACACTACACAAATGACCTATTCTGATCTGAACAGCACACCACGTTACAATCAAATTTATTTCAAAGAAGGGTCACACAGATCAAATGTAATGGCTGCTAGAATGAGTATTTCCTTTATGTAGTATTAGAGAAAAGCAAAATATCAAACAATGTGGAAATGCCAGGGCACTGAAAAGAAAGGCATATGTAGGCTGCAGGGAAACAGATTTTATAAAGATGCTTTAATTACAGTCATCCTCAATGACTACAGTTTCCAAGTTTCAAAGACACCATGATACCTTGATGAAGACATGACAAATACACAAGAGCTTGCCTACTGCATAGCCTTGAACATATATTTGACATTTCAAGGCACCAGAGAAAAGTTTCATGTACAGTCCATGCCTAACCAAGGTAAGGAGACAGACTAAGTGCTCGGACTGGCTGGATGTCTCTGTGGCCTGACATCTCCATGATGTCAGAAACCATGATACTCCCAGAGTCAGAATACAACAACAGAGAGGCTGGTAAACCTCCTCAGCTGACTATCCAACCTTACAACTAAAGCAACTTTAGCATCATAAAGGTATCAAAACAATGAGATCTTCTTGAAAATAATGGACTGAAAGAAGAATATACCATCCAATTTACTTATTAATGAATTTCTGTAAACAAGCACATAAGGATTACAATGAAAAGCAGACAAAATAAAAGTTAATGACCAAGTATCACTATACAAAAAAGTAAGGACAAATTCTTGTAGTTCTTCTTACCATGTATTTCCATAATTTAGGCATCATTTTTGTCTTCAAATCACTTTTCTGAACAGAATCAATTACTGACGGGAAACCAGCTTGAGTCCTGACTTCATGAATAGAATGAATAGAATTTGAAGGTGTGTGGGGAATAGGCAGAAAGGGTAACAAGTACTTAAAGCAAGGTATAGGTGTAAAACATCAGAAGTAAACATTCTTCTTCTTAAAAAAATCATGAAGATTTCTATTTTAAAATTAGATGAAGATTTACTACTTGGGTTTCTGTAAATTAAATTCTTAAATAAGTAAATTCTAACAGAAAGGTCTCCCCAAATGAAAGCCTGTTGTTGTGGGGTTTTTCAATAAAATATAAATATACTATTGAAGTATCTTCCATTTGATTCCTAGCCAGGGCTCCCTCAGTCACAAAACAAAACAAAACAGAATAAAAGCTGAATTGGAAGAATTTCCATAACAAATTGGCTACCAGCCTAAAGGTTAGAATTAGTTTTATTGCCCAAGTCTAGCACTAAAATTGGTATTAGACACCTCAGCTCTCCAAGTTTTAATCAATCTGCTTTTCAGGAGACTTTGAAATATTCAAAGAATGTAGACTATTATGCCCAAAAAAACCTACCCACTAACTTCCAGAGTGTAAGAATGAAACATAACATAGCAAGAGTTAAAATTCTATTGCCATGTTTAAAAATTATCTTCACTTTAGTTTCCAGAACCTATAGCTCTCTTCCCTCTTCTCAGTATTTTTGTATTTTTGGAGGTTAAAAATATTCATTTGCTAGCAGACATTTATATCCCTGAAAACTGATGTATTCACCTACATAATGATGGCTCCAGTGCAAGTCATTAAGGTTTGGACTTGGAGACAGACATAAAGGAAAAAAAAGACAAACCTTTAATGTTTCACTGGGTGAATAAAAATTGCATTAATTTAGATATTCAGTCACAAGAATCCAATTAGCTATGGATATATACACACACATTCATACCTTTCAACCATCTCATTCATTTGAATTTTGATGCTGTTTTCTGTAAAATATAATCCCTTTTAAATTGTATTTAATAGATTTATTCAGATGTGCATTTCCATATGTCATATTTAAGCTTATACTACCACCTGCCTGAGGCTGTATAGTCTGAATTGTCACCCTCACACACTTCAGTAGGAGAAAATCCTCCACAGACACCATATGAACTATTTCCCTTCTGCTTAGTGTAGAGGTATGATAATTGTTATGATCACGGAAAACATCTATGCAAAAAAAAGTTTTAGGTGTCTCCCTTAAAAAAAATCAGATAACATCTCCACAACAAAATATTCAAGCTACATAAGACATTCTGCAATGAAATATCACTCTCTTCACAATTTTTTTACACAGGTCAGCAAGTATCATCCAAGATTACTGTGATATGAACTCTACATTTCTTGCACGTATGACATAGACATAGATATATAAAAGTATCTGCAGACATTGAGATACGCATATACATAATTTCACACTTAAAGGACACTTGAGATGGCTTCAAAGCCAGACTTGCAAAGCAAATAGATTAACTCTGCTTCCAACTATTAACATCAAGGTGATGGGATACCATCATCTCTCTGCTTTGTGTTGGGCCCATCCAATAACACTGCTGAGCAGGGGAAAAACCGATGAGCAAAGGTTAAGCAGAGGACTGCCAGAAACAAACTGAGGCTTAGAAATTCCTTCTTCAGATAAGATTAATGCTTGACTGATGCACAGAGTGACTTTGGGGCTGCAAAATCATTAAGGGCATCCATTCTCTTCGAATTTACACCATCTCTCAAACATTTGTAGTTGAGGCTATTAAGGGTTTGGACCAAACCTTCCTGTGCTCTTTTGAAATTAACAGCCCTGCCAAGTCACCAAAGTGCTCCAAAGGTCAATTCATGATTAGTGTCCCACCATCCTGCACAGTGTGTCTGAAAGCAATGCACAGCATCTGGGGGGGAGGGAGAGAGGGGGTGGAGGAGATAAATATTAGCACTGTGATAAGCTCACAGAGCACGACTTGGAGGAGGGCAGATTTCACATGATCCCTGCTGTTATGTTTCAGGGGAAGCAAGGACCACCTCCCTGGAAGGGAGAGCTGGTAGAGACCCTGCATTTTTCTGCAGACCTGAAGGAAAACCGAAAGAGTGAACACAAAGAATCTCAGACCTCCTCCCAGCCTCAGGCCAACAGGCACTTGGACCTCTCATGATTATTGGCAACATCAGTAGATGTGCAAGCAAGCATTCCTGTTCGCTCACAAAGGGTAGGAGACAGCCCAAACCGATGATTCCCCGCGCCGACTGAAGTTTAGAAAATCCTGACCTCTGCACACACTCTGCTCCAACTCCACTGTCTTTTCAAGATTTGCTGCACTCCTTCAGGGAAAGTGCCCATGGCCAATCTGATACCACACGCGGTGTCGCTGAGCATCCCGGTGGGCAGTGCGAACAGCCACCCCCACCTAAGAGACTGCCCCTAGTTTTAATCACTGTCAGCCTCTGTCTCAGCCTTTAGGTTCATGAGGCTGCCACCCCCGCTGCCTCCCGGTCCATCCCCGGTGCGCTGCAGGCTCCCGTTCCCCAGTGCCCCGTGCCCTAGGGCAGAGCACCATCACACCTCCACCCCTGCTATTCTCTGTTACTCCGGTATCAGTAGAGTGTTTTCTGACCCTACCCTGATTGAAA
Source organism: Setophaga petechia (assembly GCA_024362935.1). Lineage (NCBI taxonomy): Eukaryota > Metazoa > Chordata > Aves > Passeriformes > Parulidae > Setophaga > Setophaga petechia. The sequence continues at coordinate 35,489,883 of JANCRA010000008.1, forward strand.
ACATCCCCCTCCGAAACGGGAGCGATAGAGAAAAGGAGAATCAGTACACAAAGTTTAGAGCTCCTACTTGAGCCTTCCTCTCCCCACCCAAGCCCTTGCCGGAGGCAGCAAGGCGAGGGACCAGGGAGCGCAGGGACGACCCAAGGGGAGTTGCCAGCCCTGGGCTGGGTGACTCGAGGAGCACAGGGGCACGGGGTGCAGTTTTCCACGGACAGTGACCCCGGCGGGCGAGCGCTGAGAGGGAAGGGAGGAGCGGCGCCTTCTCGGAGAGGGGAGCAGCCGGCTCCCTCCGAGGCGCAATGGCAGCGCTCCCCTACCGACCCCTCCGGAGCCGGGAGCGAAGTCCAAACCCCGGCAGCGGCACCAGCAGAAGCACCAGAGGCAGCGGCAGCAGCCCCAGCAGCGGCAGCAGCAGCGGCAGCAGCAGCCCCAGCAGCAGCGCCAGCAGCAGCAGGTCGCCGCGCCCCACGCTGGCGGCCCCGGCCCGGGGCACCACCGCCCCCCAGGCCGGCGAGGTGATGCCCAGCGCCTCGCCCCCACCCCGGGCAGGGCCGGCGAAGGGAAAAAGAACTCACCCCCAGCTTCCTGCTGCGGATTTTTACGTAGCCCTGCTTGACTATATCGTTAAAGTTGGAGGCCATGGCAAGAGCTGCCTGCTTCCTCCCCTCAGCGCCCGGAGTCCTCCTCCGCCACCGCCGCCGCCGCTGCCGTCGCCTCCTCCTCCTACTCCTCCTCTCCCGGGCCCTCCCGGGTGCCGCCGGCCGCTGGTTCCAGAGGCGCTTCTGGCATCCAGGCAGCGGCAGCCGCCGCGCTCCGCTCCGCCCGTGCCCCGCTCCTCCCGCGGCCGCTCCGCTCTGCACCGCACCGCCCCGCCGGGCGGGTGGCGGCCGCTCCGCCCCGCTCCGCTCTCCGCCGCCCCTCGCTGCCCCGCTCCGCCGCCGCCCCTCGCCCAGCACCGCTCCGCTCCGCCCGGCGGCGGCTCGGCGGCTGCCCGCGCCCAGGGCCGGGAGCGGGGCGGGGCGGAGCGGGGACACCGCCCCCGGCGCCGCGGCCGCGGAGCCGCCCCCAGCGCCGGCACTGCCCGCCGCCCGCAGCCGGGGCCCCGGGGAGGGGCGCGGGGCGCCTCGGCCCGGCAGAGCCCGGGCATGACACGGGGAGCGCGGAGGGTGCTCTCCTCGGGCGCCCCGGTGTTGCCCACTTTTTTCCAGGCTGGAGGGTGGCTGCGGCCGCGGCATCCCAGCTCCGGTGGCAGATCCCTTCGGGAACACGGCCCGGGAGGGCATCTTTCAACCTCGTGCATTCGGGAAGCCGCGTAGACAGACTCCCATCAGCAAACGCAGAATTGTTGTGTCAGTGCAACAAACTTAATGAAACAATATCTAAGCTACAGAAGTGAAGGAAGAAAAAAAAAAGGGAAAAAAAGGCACAAATCCACCTGAAGTTGAAAAATTAGTTGTCACACACAGGCTCTCCGCCGTGATGACCATGTGTTTAATTACTACTCACTGTGATGGACCTAGCAGAAGAATGACTTCGGAAGAAAACATAATGTTTAGGAGACATTATAAAGGGAAAGAAACCCGAGGAAATTATGTTTGATTTACTTACACGTAAAGTAGAAATGGACAAGAATGGGTCCAAGCTGCTTGAGAAAGACGAACTACAGATATATGGTGTATAGTGCATGACTATTGTTACATAAAATTGTGCTCAATAAATGCCTTCCGTGGAAAAAGTTTGATTGGTATGATAAGCTTAACGAAAGCTTCATGTGCTCTTTTGCTAGGTATCTACATTCTACTGCACCGATGCCCTGAAGTTTTCTGCAACAGGAATTTGCAGTATGTGGTGTGCTGCAGGCTGGGGTGATAGAGCATAATTCTGTAGTTGAAAGTTTGTTAGATTTATTTCTGATTTTCAAAATCAACAGACAACTTTAGAGATTAGCCTTGCAGCAAATAGGAAAGACGCAATCTAGAAAAATTATTGCAGGGTTTTGGGTGATGGAATTATAAAAAAGAACATTGTAACTTTATAAAACGACCTGTAGCACTGTGTCCAGCTCTTGAGTCTTTAGCATAGAAAAGACATGGAGCTGTTAGGCAGGGACCAGAGGAGGGCCATGAGCACAATCAGAGGGATGGAAAATCTCTCCTATGAGGAAAGGCTGAGACAGTTGGGGTTGTTCAGCCTGGATAAGAGAAGGTTCCAGGGTGACCTTGTAGTACTCTTCCAGTACCTAAAGGGTACTACTGAGTACAAAATTAGTTTTGCTTGTCCACTATCAACTGGGTACGGTATCCCATTTAAAAATAACAAAACAAAACAGAATCTTAACATCACGATCTTGCATCTTCATTGTCTGCTTTTAGATTTACGTTCAAGTCTAATGAGTGTGAAAATTACAAGACTATGCCAAAAGAATTCCCTTTCTCTAGAATTACCTTTATTATTTGTTCCCAATCTTTTTTCCTTAATTTAATAGCAATTAGTGAAGCACGTGGAAGATTACCTATCCATTTATTTTCTAGCAACTCAGTTCCCACTTTTGCAAATTTTGGAGCAACTGTTAGGAATAGAGACTCTGCATTATTTTTGTCGAAACAAAAACTACTATATAATTATGCATTTTTAAATAGAAGATAAGGACATCTTTAAATAGAAGATAAGGAAATAGAGAAAAATACTTAGCCTATATATAATTGTGGCTTCCTTGGTATTTCTAGTGAAATGTCAAAAGGATGAGTTTGAACTACTTTTGGGCAGAATATTGCTTCCATCTTGATTTCTTTTTTAAAGATATGTCAAGTCAGAATATTCAGTGATTTTTAGGGAGAAAACTGGGATATGCCTACGAGAGAATCCTTTCAAGACACCTTACTACATATTAAACAAAAGCTTTGTTCAAGATGAGACTAGTGATTGTTTAAAGTACAGAAAGCTCTTGAAGGATCAAAAAGGAAAGGAACATTTCCTTTCAATTGCCAACCAGAAAAGTACATAATCCTATTGAATTAACTGACAAAAAGACATTTTCCTTACAGATTAACCCTGAATGATTTGTAAGTTTGTAGAACTGGTTTCACATGCAGTCCCTGCTCCCTCTTCAGCACCTCTCAGCTACACAAAAATGGATTTGTAGGATCTGAGAAAAGTTATATGTGTTCTCAAACAGAGATAGAACTAATGCAAACTAATGCAATCTTTTTTTTTTTTTTTTTTTTTTAAGTATGAGTTCTCTGTTTGTCATTCAGAAAGAGCAGCAGTTTCAGATCACACAGCATTCCTGGGCACTTTTTAGTTTTCCAATTTCTGCAATAAGCAGAGAGCAGAATTTGTGTCACCTCCCTAGCATGCATGTCTTGTCAGAACTCTACAGTGGAAAATTTCTTGCCAATGAAATTGAAGACAGTGCTACATTTCCAAAGGTAATCATCCATTTATTCTTAAGTATATTGTTTTATCATATAACAAAAATGTAAAATTTGTTTTGTTTATAATAATTATACGGCTAATAGTAATTTTCAACTGATTTTTCTCCAATTATTTATTATTTTTTCTGTATTTTTCTTTAAAATCCATGTATGATTTCCATTGTTATTACTTGTTTTATTACAACAAAATACAGCAAAAATTCAATAAAGGATAAGGAAAATATGTGTAAAATACAAAGCATTTTCATTCCACGGTCTCCAGAGTGTAAATTAGCCAGCCTGAGCTTATAAAATGATCAGTCTGATATTTATTTTCAGCTGCTTTGTATAGCACCAGACAGAATAATCAAATATTCATTTGCATATGAGTCCCATGGGCTGCTTGGGGCACAAATCCATAGCAAGGCCACTCTGAATCACAGAAATACAGACAAACTGTCTTGTTACTTCCCCACAAAAGTACTCTTGCATTCACATGACATGCATACATTGTATTTGCTGAGAAAGTCACAACTTACAAAGGAAGATTCCTCAAAGCACTCTGCCAAGGCTCTGTCTCTTCAGAAATCTCAGGAAGTCAAATGGTCTCAGAAACTCAACTGGTACAAACTCAGTGGGCAGTGTCAGGGAAGACAGAGTATGATTCCTTCTGAAGAATACATTGCCATGAATAAATGCCTTATATATTTGCAAAAATATGAAGGTTTTTATATGGCTGCTGGTGTGAAATCATCATTTGGAGAGGGAAATGATTCAGCAGGTAATCAAGTCACAAATTATTTCAAGCAGAGAAGTTAATTTCTGATCTACCTAACATAAGTGCAATCAAATCTAATACTATTTTGGACAGACAATATGTATTGCTGTTTGCCTCTGACAGAAAGTAATAAATTTGAATGAAATTATCTTCACTTGTGCTTACTTGACAAAATGAACACATTTAGGCAGTATATATTTTAAATCTGAAATCATATGTCCACTGTTTGTGGATGATTCACATTCATTAATCATTTTCCAGTGATGGTTTTCAGTGTTTGAAGTTTCTAGCCAGGGTGGACTTTTGCCACACTTGTCAAAGAGGAGCTCAGAGAGGTCCTCTCAATTTCTAGCCATTTCTCCCTCTACTTCCCTGACCAAACACCAGCTGAGGATAAAGGAAAAGCTGGTTAAAAGTTTATCAGAAAAGGCAGTTAGTATTTATTCAAGACACCTGATAAAAAGCATGTTCTTACCTAAAGGCTGTTTCCAATCTAAAATAAACAGTCATTTTTATTATGATAATAGAAATTTGCATAGGCAATGCCAAGAAAGAAACATTAGCTAATGTATTATTAATGTGTTGAAAGCATACCTTCAGCTAGGCTTCAGACAATTATTTTGCTCCAACCATAAATCACATACTAACCAGAGTCCTTTGTGAACTAGCATGAAATATAAATCATGTAGATAGACAATATTAAAAAACTATTGTTTTCCATGGGCATTGTAAAAAGCAAAGCCATTAGTTCCTGCATGAAACCACATACATATTTATTACTGGCTTTCTATCCAGTCCAATAGTACCTGGTTTTTTCATCCCCCAACTACAGGGTAAATATCTAGGTTTGTACCTTACCCTGTTGCTCCCAACCTGTGCCAAAAAGGTAAATTTTAAAAAGTGACATCTCCTCGTTTACGGAGTGACATATTATAGCTGATTAGTCTGGTTTTGGAGATCAGCAAAGGGAATATTTTCACCTCTGCTTTTCTGTCAGAGTCAAAATCTCTGCCCCTCCAAGACTCTGACTTTGGACACAAATCATAATTTATGCTTTTGTCACTTTGCCCCAAACCCAGAAGTACTGTGGGTGAGACTGGAGGCTCCTGTGACTGTGTGGGCAAACTATCTTTATCTTGCCAGATGTGCTCTCTCAGAGGTAACTCCACCAGCCAGAGGCATTTCCCCAGATATCTGCCTCAGTCTGGTTTTGGAGAGCAACACCCTGCAGCAGTGATATTAGAGGAATTTGTATACTGACTTTATCATAAAGGGCTTAGGCTGATATATTTGACCATGAAGTGTAATTATCCAAGAGAAAGGTGCTGAGTTTCTGCTTGTGGAGAAATAATGTTTCAAATTAAGGCAGCTAAATCTTAAGCAACGCATTAGACCTAATCCCCTTGCAAACAAATATAGCTATAAAAACATTAATTTTCTGACTGGCTTCTGCCAATTTCTAAACATGAAACATGGTGAATAGCACATAAGCTTTCTATTTAAAATAATATGTTTGGCATTTGATCTAAAATACTCCAATAATCTTCCGAAAGAGCTCCATGAAAATTTTAGGGAATTAAATCCCATATTGTATAGAAAATATTATTTTCCATTATAATGATCTTAAAAGACTTGAAGGTTAAAACTTAGCTAAATGCACTTAAGACAAACTTGAATTCTAATTCATCCAAGTTTTGTAGCATGTCTGCCATGGGAAGTCCTGCATTAAAAAATATTCCACCTATTTACTACCTTTCTTTTTGTTTTGTATGGGTTTCTAGTCTATAAATAGTCCGAGTTATTGTCTGTTAATGAAAAGAACTGCAGTGGATCAAAAGCTACCAAATGCATTCTAAGCATGTTCTCTTCCTGCCATCCCTCCTGTCTCATAGGGAAGTTATTATATTTGATTTTCCTATCTGGTTTTCCACCAATTCCATCCTCTCAGGTAGCATTTCAACCTGGTCTTCTGATAGAGTCTTCAAAAAGATACATTTCTTTGCAAGCTTAACCTTGTGATATTGAGAATAAATGTAGAAAAGACGTCTATTCACTTTATATTTCTTCTAATAGAAAGAACAATCTTTTACAAATGTGTGTACAGAAATATGCACAAGGGGGAAAAAAGCAGCCTACACCAAAAAAATGTGGAAAATAAAGAAGTAGGATAGAAATGTTAGTGGAAGAACCTTAAGAACGAGGAGAAAAGGGAGTGACACAAGGAAGTGTCACAGTGCCAAATTTCACAGTCAAAATCTTCCAAAACACAAGTGGAAGCTAGGACAGCATATCTTAGCATATTTTTGTCTTACAGTGGACCCATCCTTTCCCCTTCTTACCTATTTCTGTGAAAGAAGACAGCAAGAGCCTGAGAAAATAGGAGGAAGATAGATCTGACTTAAATTCAAAGAAGACTTCAGCTTGACCTAACAAAAAGAGGGGTGCAATCTAGCCAAAATTCTGAGGAACAAAATGTGACTATTCTTAAATATAGCCTTCATCACAAATTTTGTTGCCTTATTTTTTTCTGCATTTTTGCTGTATTGTTGCAACTCCGTGTTTTAAGGAAACTGTGTTCTTATAGTTTTCAATTTTCTCTGTTGAGAAGGCTGACTTTGGTGGTGATACGCAAAATAATGTATTTCCTTATGACAGCTGTGGTGAGTCTTTTGTTAAGACATGGGACTTGAAATGTTTTATTATCAAGCTTTTACCCCTAGTGCTCCAAAATATCCAAACATGTGCCTCCTTTTGTAACTCGCAACCAGCTAGGAGGTGCCAGTGTGGAGATCTGAGAGGAAGAAATTAACCAGAGTTGTGTAGGGAAGGTTTGGATGTGCAGGAAGGTCCTGGGAAGCATGTCTAAGCAGGGACCATCCTTGAGAACATGCACAGGATCCTTGTGCAGCTTGACACAGCCTTGCAGGATGACCAGTCTGGTGGGAGTAAGAAAAATGGAAAGGTGGGTAGTAGCTTAGAAATTCTGTGAAAAATTATGTCAGGTGAAGAACACAGATTGTGACTTGTTCTATCAGTAAGGGAAGGCAAATAAATGTTCAACTATCACATACTCAGCATTGCTGTTATCTTCCAGTCAATCCTTTTGATCACACTTCTGGACTATACACAGTGTGAGTTTTCTATGTCCAGATGTTGCAGGAGACAGTGGGAAAGATGTAATTACTGAGGCCAGGATGTCTAATAGAGGAGGAAAATCACAGATTTCTAGCAGTTGAGAGTTCACTGGTTTTGTTCACAAAATGGTTTATTTAAAATCCACCTGCACTGATACCATCCCCTAACACGGCAAGCAGCCCCTGCAGCAGAGAAAGGTGTCTGGATGCATCACTTTTCCAGGTATTCACAGCCTTCACTGGTTCAAAGAGTGGTCTTGGTGGCTATCACATATTTCAGAATATTGCAGTATTAGTGGCACTGGAGGAGGCAAATCTCTGCTTCAGTATCACACCTCACATTATTTACATTACAACAAAATGTACTGAAGCTTTTGAGAGCAGGATGAGACACCTCCTTCCACTGAGTGTGCAAACCTTTGTTGGTCTGAGAACATCCTGGGTAACCATACCCCAAACCTGTGCATACTGCAGTGTTGTATGAGTGTGTCTGGACTGACTCTAGGAAATAGATGTCAGATTTGCAGAGACACTCTGTGGTTGCTGTCAGTAGCTTTCACAGGACAAGACTGGGACTCACAGTAGAATGAGATCATAGGGAGGTCTAACTTTTACGGGAATGGCCCAAGATCTGGGGATTATACAGCATCTACATAATCCTGAGCATGCTGTGCCCTCAAATCCAGAGGGAAACCAAACATCACTCTTTTGAAGTCTGCAGAAATCATGATTGCAGCCTGCATTTTCCCTGGGCTGACACTGGCTTGTTCGGCTCTGCACAACCCCAGCAATTCCAGCTTGGGTCCTTTGCGTGGGTAGCTGGGGAGTGGCAGGAGGGAAAATCTATTTCAGTCTTCACAGCCATGTGCTTTGCCACTGGAAGTGGAGCTGTTTTTAATGTGTTACCAAATCGTCATTCCTCACCCTCTATTGCCTGCAATATCAGGTAGAGTAGGCGGTAGGCACTCCTTCAGGGAATGCACAGTGTAAAACATAAATATTTCCCTACTTATCTTCAATCACATATGTGTATGATTTCACCATTTCATCTTACCTGAATACCTTTTCAGAATGGTTCAATATTAACATCACAGACTTTCTGTAACTCTTTAGAAGTACTAGGACATTGTGTACATGGCTAATTGCCAATCCTTTATCCTTTAAGGTTAACACTTATTACTATTTTATTGTAGTTAATGTATTTTTCTTCCTGTATAGAGCAGTTTAAGCTGCAGCTTGAGAAAATAGAAAATGGATGGACATTATTTTAAAAAATTGAATTTATGTTTTTTTTTCTAGGTCAAAAAGTTCAAAAAAGGCTTTTCAGATGAGATAATTTTTCTCTGAAAAATTGCTCTCTTATCACACTTGAAAGAAAAAAAAAATATGACATTTTAGACTGAATGAGAAAATCTTCTCTAGCATGCATTCATTTGATTCTAAATGTGCATGTTAGGATGTGTTTATGCGCAAATAAATATAGGGTCCAAAGTGTAAGTTATAATAGAACTGTTATCTGCTGTCTTGCCCTAACAGTGCAATAAAGCTCTTGTGTATGTCTGTAAAATGGAGTTAAACATTTTATGAATGTTTAAATATCATCCAGGAATCCATCAGCATCTGACTTATTTGACTGCATTTTTGTTGTTGGTTTTTTTATAGCTTCAATTTAGTTGTACAGACCAGGGCACCTAGCTCATTCTTTTGTTCCAAACATAGTAATTTTAAAGGAGTACTCTCCACGAACCTACCAGTTTGAAGCACTAAATGTATTTTCAGGCAAGGGTAATAATTTGAGAGAAGCTTCTGGGTTGACCATTTGTGACTGTCAATTTGTGAATTCTATTACTTGCCTATCATTTTTTATTAGAAGGTGATTTTAATGTTTGCTCTTTGCTGCCTGTATTTTTCTTTCTTCTTTTTTTTTTTGCTACAAATAATCCTAGTTTTACCTTTTAAATATGACAGACTATTTTAATCAGGAACCAGCATTATTATTCATTTCTAAGTTGAGATAATTGCAACTGTTACACAATTTCCAGTAGCTATTATCTTTATTGAAAACTGAGATTTTGTTTTCTTCCTCCTATGGATCTGAAATTCATATTCTAAGACCAGCATTTGCTGGAATTACTCCTTTTCTGGAAATCATTTTTAGCTAGAAAATATTTATTTATTAAAGTTTGATACTCTGTTATAATCCCCAGCTTGTTAATTTAAAAAATACTGAAGAAGTTTGCTACAAATAGCATATTTCTTTCATCCTCTATGAAGGTCATGGTGGTTTGAAGTGACAACAAGCACGGTGGTGGTTAGGCATCTGCCAAGGTTAAAAAGAAGGGGAACTTAAAACAAGGCTTTTGAATTACATCACTCTTGATCTTCTCCCAGAATTCAATAAATAGATATTAATACGGGGTATGAGATTGTAGGTGATGCTTTCAGAGCCTGGTGGGCAGTAGAACAACCCTAAATGTGGGTTAAACCCTTAACAACTAGATGACTTTACACTGAAAAGATCCCAATTAATTCTTCATAGCTTTGCTGATTCCATTACTGACTGGTCATGCTAAGATTATTAAGGAAAGTTAACGAAGAAAGCCACCTAAGCAGAAATCAAGTGAAAACTTCAACATTCTCTCACCTTAGAATCAGAAAAGTTATTTGTTTACCTTCTGTGTTTTAATGGAGACCAGAAAAAACAGGCATATAACCCCCAGAAATATCATTCTGGTGAAACCTTTGAAGAAAGACCTTCAAACTCATTCAGTGCATCCTTTAGATCTTATTTAATATTCCTTTTTAAGAGTATTATTTAATGCATTAAGCTATCAATTTTACTTGCTACACACAGGCACAAAAATATTAACTATAGATCAGTTTTGATTGTAATGGCTTTACTATTATTGCAGCTAAGTTTTGCATTTCATTTCCAATTAAAAACATATCTCACAACCAATAACATTCTACCTTTGACAAAATACTATGTTTTGGGATTTTTTTTTTAATTTTAAATTTAACCAACAAATTCACTGCTATTTATTCTGAGGGAGTCTGGTACTCAGAATATTTTCTATAGATAAGTATGCTGACAGAAAATCACCTTCTAATAATAAAACATCATAGACATCTGAAACCAAATCTTCACTGCTCTGCAATATGAAAACTTCTAATTTAGGTCCACAGTAGGTAATTGATAAAGGCAGGTTCCACACACTTTCTTCACTCCAACACCATGTTGTCAATTGTCATCATACCATCCCAACCAATGAAGAGAAATGGAAAACAAACTCTCTTTTTCGCTCTTACCCTATTTAAAGAAAAATCAGTGAAATAATGTTGTTTACTGCTTACTATTAGAAGCACTGATTTTTTTTTTTTTTTTTTTTTAATGAAGAAAGGTGAAAAATGGCATCTTGACTGAACCCAGTAGAAGCAACCAGAGATGAAGAAGTCATCGACAATCCTAGGAAACTTCATGCCCCTGCATAGAGCTGGGTCAGTGCAGAAATGAGAAATACACAGTCTGTTCTTCAGCATTCCCTTACAGAACCAATGGCATTAGGTTTTCATGGAGAAAGTACACGTAATCCCATGACATAGGAATGCCAGTTGAAAACCATAAAAATATAAAACCTACTTATGTATCATCAAAAAGATGTACAGTGCTACATGAAGCTAAGAAGAAAAACTCACCATTTCAAAGTCTTCCTGCAGATATGCTCATGCTCTGGAGAGAGACTGACCATAAGTATTAATTGCTGGCATTTTTCATTCTAGGCTTTCTAAATCAGGGAACATCTAACAAGTGTTCAATGGCTCTGTGACATTGAGTCAAACTCTAAAAAAAGGTAACAGAGGATCTCCTCTGAATACTCCCAAAAATTGTTAAAGATCATTGACATGTAACTAGCCAGGTATTCAGAAAACCTCAATGGAGATCCTCAGAGCAACAAAAAAAAAATCAAACCTTTGTTAGGATGTAGTCACAGTGTGGTGTCAGAGGAAGGAATCTCTTCAGACTTTCCTGTTTTCTTATAAGGCCTAAACAGTTTGGGTTTTGCAAAGGACTGAATGGGTAGGTCTGACATATGACCTAGCTCTTTTACTAGTTTTTCTCTAATCTTGTAAAAAATGTGGAAATGCCTAAGCTGGCTTTCTTATTTTTATTTATTTATTTTATGGTTTCTTCATTTTTTTTTCCTTCTATTTAACAGTTATATAATGCTTTGACATAATTTTCCTGATGCATTTTAAACGACCTATGTACGTATGTATAGATTTATATGTGTGTATATATTTATACATTTATGTATTAATACCTTCATAAGGATCACTTCTAACTACAGCTCAGCCATACAGCAGCAGGTGAAAATCTCTCTCTCTCTGTTCCACAGCAGTTACAAAGCCCTGTAGTGCTCTACCATATCTCTTTCTAATAAAGCTGTGCAGCTGGAGGCCTATTCTGCTGTCACCGGTGTGTATGAATGCATTTGGGTTTTGAGTGGGTCTAATGTATAACTTACAAAAAGATAATTCCACTTACATGCTGAAAAATGTGCAGTCCCTCATTTATGTCCTATGTAGGAAGCTACTGAGGATTTTTGCCTCGTAAATTTCCCTTTAGGTTATGGGATTTTTTTGCCTTGCATGTTTGCATAAGAAATAAACCTATTTTATAGAGATGCTTTGAGAAAGAAGGACCAAACAGGACTTCTTTTAATCTATTGGCCCTATTTTTTTCAGCTTTTCAATGCTTTTTTACTTGTCAGTTGATTTTTAATAGTGAATGACATATTCTTTCTTGTGTCAAGGCCTGAGTTCAGAAATCTTTCCTGAATATTATAATAGTAGCTTGTTAGAGCTTATATATTCAAAATGTCTGATGCTTTCCAATTTGAAGTTTTTCAAAATGTCCACATTTCTGCTCTTTGCTGCAGACTGGGGAGCATGAAGGGAGGAAATCCGTGAAGCTGACAAGACTGAATTTTCTCTTTTTGTGGAATCACATTCAGATTTGACTGAAGGTACAAAGAAATGAAATGTGTCTTCTCTTAACTTGTGTTTTTCAGGAAAAAAAATCTTGGCTGCATGCTAAATTCACCCTGGCACATTCCCAGGCCAGGTTTATACTACTGCTGAGCAATGTAGAAAGCAGCCACACCAGGCTGCCTGGAAGTACCCCATTACTGCAAAAGCAGGGAAGGAAGAGAACTGAGAGATGGATTTGGAGATGACAGAATTTAGATTGATTGCACAGTCCTCAAGCCACCTCTTTCCTGAAGTGCTTGGTAGTACAGCCTTCAGTTACTTGGCATACTGTGGATTTTCATAGGGGGTTTTTGATTGTCCTTGGACTATGTGCAATGACAGGGAGTTGTACCTTGTGTTAACTTCCCAACATTTCACTCTGTAACCTGAAGAACACGGGGCTGATACGGAGCAAATGAATGCAAGCATTGGCTTATGTTCACATTTTTAACAAGGCTTTGAAAAGGAATTCTGAATCAGTGCATCAGATACTGGTGCAAAAGAATTTAATTATGATTTAATTTTTTTTCTGCATTTCACCCCCTTCATAGTTTTATAGCTCTATAGTTTATAGTTTTACTCCTACGATTTTTCCAGTCATATTTTCCATGAAAAAGCATTCCAGAAACTTCTGTTTCCAGTTTTTCCTCCAGTGTGATGAGAGAACAAAAGCCCACTATTATTCTTCCAAAAATCCATGCGCAAAGGATGTCAACAGGATATTAAAGCATGCATAAGAAATAGAAAAATTTCTTCTGAGACCTAGGGATTTGGGGAAAAAAGTTGAGTTTTTAAGAGCTTCTGTTCATTCTCTACTGCATCCATTCTAGATTGCATTTACTTTAACCTCTGCCTAATTTCGAGAAGATCAAAGCATGAACATTAATTACCCTACTGCATAATTCAATTGAGCATTACTTTGGAAGTTTTTTTAGCATGTACTGAGCTTACTAGTATAAAAGAAGTGACCTAAAATCCTAATTTAAATATGTCATTGGTCAGTTTAAACATAGAATAGGACTCCCTCAAGTAATATGAAGGAATGTGGAAACAGAAGATTTCTTAATTTGACTTCTTTTGTGTTTCTTACATTTTACATGTTTTGACTTTCATACTGTCCTAACCTTGAGCAAAGTGAAGCTTGCACAGCAGCATAGGTTAATATTAGCTACACAATTGTACAATAAATCACAAAAATGGGCATGGACCTTCATGTTCAAGGCCTAAAACTTTTCATTTCACAAGGTGAATGGTCAGAACAGAACAATTCACCTTTTAAGAATTTATAAAAAATTTATAACAAACTTGAAGAACTTTTTAAATGTGAATTTGGCAGACAGCTCTGCTCTCTGTTCATTATGAGTATCTGATTTTAAAGCTTTTATTTAGATGCAATATCCAGTTACTATGATAATTCAATATTATTTCCTACAGAAAGAGTAATACAAGAAAGTGTTATTAGAAATTTTGATAAAAATGGGCATATTTTTGATTATTTATTTTAAATATAGAAATAACACTTTGGTGGAAAAAGTCTCTAAAGAATAACTAATGCACTTTTCATAATACAAAACTTGTATCAAAAGGATAATAGCCAAAATAAGGAAATTTTCAAAACAACTAATCTTTTAAAATGTTGACATTTTTTACTTTCAATCTGCTCCATCAATAGCAAGGTGGGAAAAAAAAACAACCAACCAACCAACCAACCCAGCAACCAACCAACCAACCAACCAACTAACCACTTTGTTCCAAAGATTTTCCAGTCTTTCAGGTTTAGCCCCAGTAGACTGTGATGTGCTTTTCATACTAAGGAAGATTGAGAAAATGAAACTTCATACATAAATGGAGTAGACCCTAACCAACAAAAACAATGTTAAATTCAGTCTTTCCAGACCTAAGAACAAAATCCATCCAGTCTGTTGGATAAAACAAGAAATGGTATTTTTTTTTTTTTGGAGATTGGGGTGAGAAAAAAGATAACAATAAGTGAAACAATATTAAATTGATTCGTTAAGTTAATTGAGCAACTTAGATAAGGAATCATTTTTATTTTTGTTTGGCATAGCTTATATTCATAGCAGCGTGCCAAGAACCGTGGGAATAAGAATTTATAATACAAAAATAAGAGTGTTTATTTTCTTAATAAAAATAAACTTTCACTTTTTTATTTAAATGATTGTATGTAGATAACACAAGTGGATTGGTCTCTTTCAGATTTCTGCACCCATTGAACATCCCTTTTAAAATTTGGAGGTGGGAGGGATCTTGCAATGACAAATCTGAAATGGTGAAAGTAGACCTGGAAATCCCTCTGATAGCGCCACTACAGAGATACATTTGGTAGAGCTGAAGAAAACAAAAACAGAAAAGCTTTGAGCAAGTAGATAGAAGAAAAAGAGTCATGCAAACTGCAATAGAGGCATATTGTCTAGAAAGTATTTTGAATATAATGTTAGGAGAAGTGAAAATCAGTCACCACACCCTCTGAGAGCCCAAATTTCAAATTTGTCCGAAGAAAAAAAAAAAAAAGCAAAAAAGAGAAAAAGAGAGTTAACTCTCAGTGAGTGTGAAGTCCATCTAGAGCAGACAAGACACATGGAACTGCTGCAGTGGCAATGTGCTCTTTGTTGGGTGTTGCTGTGTTCAGACTTATGAGATATTCACACAAGCAGTGAGTGCCAAGGCAACCAGAGACTCTCAACAAACCAATATGAAATGAGAACTAAGCAGAAATTTTAATAATATTAATGGTTTTGCAAAGACTTCAGCAGATGCATGCAATAAGTGTACCATTATCTACTGTGTTGGATGGACATTTTCGGTGCTGCATTTCTTTGAATGGCAATTTGGTTTTGTTTCTAGCACAGTACATGATGCCAGAGTCTCTATGACAAGAGGAATGGGACTTTGCCCATAATTTGATGACAGACACAAGAAAAAGAGAAGGAGGTGTACTGGGAGTACTGACTAAAGCTGCTTTTGAAAGCCAAGTGTATTTCTGAGAGAAGTTGATAAGCATTGAATGTAATTCTGTCTTTCTCATTGGACCATCTTCTGTAAATTTCTTCATGTAACTCAGCTACAGACAGACTGTCCTGGAGAAAAGGGTTTAGTGTGTGCCTATAGGATAAGAGCAGTGGCAGGTTATGAGAGAATGATGTGATTGGCAGGCGAACTAGTACTGTTGGAGAAGGTAATTGCTTAAAAGGATACATGCTAATATTTTTTTTTTTGCTGTGAAAGGGGAGTGGGGGGAGAGTGGTAAGTGGTTGAAGGGGAAAATTGAGAATACCTTCTCTTTATTAATTCTATTTCTCTATTTTTAAAATTTTTTGCTTCTGTTTTGACCAGTAGGACTTTGGTACCACCTGACATATCACAGCTATGATTCTCTCTTTATGTATTTTCTATCCCAAGTGCATTTTACAAGTAATTTAAATCTTTTACACAGAAAGATTATCCACAAGACACTTTCTAGAAGAGCCTTGAAGAAAATTATCTGTGAGTAAAACACAGACTTAAATAAAATAATTTTTATTGGGTTTTTTTTTCAGTTCATAGGCCAAATACAAGCGAAAAGAAAGGGAGGAAGGAGAAATCTGCTTTGAGTGAAATGAAGCAGGAAATTGCAATCAAAGGGATGGAATTGCCCAGTGGGAAAGCTAGACTGAAGGCAGACATGTTACATACTGACCCTTCACAGCATTCCAAAATAAAACATATAATGAATTCTACCTTTACATAAAGAAGCAGTACAGGAAAAAAACCAAAAAAACAACACAACAAGTTTTAGGAGAAATGTCTGAAATTTGCTACATTTTGCAGGTCCTGAATGCAGTTTCTTGTGTTGTTGGTGGTGAGGTTTGGGAGTATTTTATTGTAAAAATGAAACTATATTTTCCTTTGGAGGAAGTAGTTATTTTCTTCTTTCAGAAAAAAATTTTAGGCAGCATTTTCTTGCACATAATTCAGAAACATATTATCCTGATGTTGAAAAGTTACAATCGGAGTCTCTGAAATCATCTCATTCACATTCCTGTCTGCTCTTTTTGTTAAAACCTAATGCAGGTTCAACTTTTATCAGCTCACAAAGGTGGTGTAAAATGAGAACAGCACACTGAGCTACCACCGTAATGCTGAAGGTACTCAAAAGTGAAAAAGCAAAAGTGTGCTAGTTTTTGTACAGACAAGCCTTGAACACTGTCTTCCTCCTCCACAACTGAGAGCAAAGGAGCACCACATATTTCAAGGGTGCTTCCTACAACACCATTCATGCCACCAGACTCCATTAAGAACATTTGTAACTCATTCCCTGTAGGGAAGTAACGTATGTTACTCAAAATCTCCATGTACGAAAATGGATTAATTAATATTTTTCTTTTGACATCATACTCACCTGAAAAATCTATTCTATTCCAAGATTACTGAGTGGTCTTCTATTAAGATTCTCAGCCTTTTATTGCAAGCTAAAGTAAATAATTCCTAGTTAAGAAAAGCATAAAGAACAGTGTGAACCAACAAGATCCAGTCTCATCATTACTGTATGCAATACAGTATACAAATGCAATTTCAAATACAATACTATTTGATCATATGAGATCTTTCTTGCAAATGAAGGGATTTTTGATATTGTATATCCCAGCTGACTTTATTTTGAACATCAATGATAATCTAATGTTGTATCAACAGCTCTGAATAACTAACTACTCTTAGAGACCTCTAGGAAATTTTTAGTTTTTGCTTTCTAGCTTTCTGCAGCATTCAGTCTGGGCAGTCTCTTTGGCCTGCATCCAACTCTGTACTCTTCATGCTTAGGGAGCCATATCCCCTGTCTCATTCCCTATTGCTGTTTTAAAGATCTCACACAGGGCCCCTTTTTTTCATTAAGAAAACTCAGTCAAACTTGCAGGAGACTCAGAAAACCTATACAGTTTACCCTCTCCTCTAGTCTCTGAATAGGCAGAACTAATATCAGATTGTTCTTCATTGAGAGCTTCATAAACACATTAAAAACATAATAAATATTTCTCTACATAGGGCATAGCCCTCACACTTAAACTATTGTAGCCTCCTAGTACAGTGCCTTTCAGTACAACCTCAGAGCTTATAAAAAATTTTCCAGAAAACAACTGAGAGGAGTCACTTTACACTGATCCCTGATCACCACTAAAGAAAAGGCTGTCTCTTGCAATTGCATGCATGTCCTTCAGTAAAATGGTCTCTCTAAAGACAGATAATGTCAGCGAAGAGGCCAAGAAGGGTTAGTTATGGACATGCAAAATTAAGTCAAGCTCTTAAAATTCCACCATTTTCTGATGCAGGAATCTACTAAAGGAAGAGTTAGGAAAGGTAGTTACATTGGCCCCCTAAGTATTCTGTGAAGTGTATTCTGCTTTAAAAAATTACCTTTTCTTTTAATTGTAAAGAATTAAAATGAATAGACGTATAGTTGACTTTCAAGCATAGTGTTATCCGGATACATCCTCATAGACTTTAGTCTCCAAAGTAACAGGCTAGAGAAATTGTCAATTTTTTGTGTGTAAAAACAATAGTACTAATTAGAACTGTTTCAAAGATCAGAAAATTGTTATTAATCACTTTCTGAGGAGTACATTCACTCCATTATACATCTAACTACAGTGCTAAGACACAATGTCTGCTTTACCAAATTGTTTATATAGGCCTCCAGAGCATTCGTACGTTCAAGACTTGATCCCAAAAGTATATTAAGCCCTAAGTAAATCTTCACTTTCATTCTTATACTGTTATAAATAGATATTGTATTTTGTGCCATTTAAATTTTGGAAAAAAAAATTATACATTGTGAACAGAATAGAGAGAATTGTAGAGGGAGCAAATGACAAGTCATAAATACTTTTTCTATGAATTTTCATTGTTTCTTAATATATTTTATTTGTTTTTTCACTTCAAACTATTAGTCCTGTACTTTTCCACCTGCTGAGAGGCTCTGTGGATTTTTTAAGCTTAGCAACTAGGCTATTTTTTCTCAGAAATTTTGTTAAAATAAAAACAGCTTCTGGAATTCACAGTAAATGCTTTGTCATTGACCTTGAAAGTACTTTGGCAAGCAAGGGATTTCTATGCTTTGCCAAAAAAGTAATGGCGATAGCAGAAATTTTGTCACAGTTGAAACTACAATAGTTACTCCACTGTGTTGTTGGTAGCTTCACCTATCAGCATCCCCAATGGCAATATTGTATTTCAGGTGTCAACTGACAGGCATTTAATGTCGGAAGAATAGGGATTTTAGAGAAACAACATCACAAGGAACCATATAATGCACTGGAAACCTAATATCTAGAAATCCTTATTTTTGTCATATTTCTTATAGTTCTGTGACCAAATAGTGCAGGGTGCTTGAAAATACGTTTTATTTTCCTAAATTAAGAAAACCGAATATAATCAACCTTATTTCAGTACAATGAAATATTTTACTCATCAATCTCAGGCATGCTTTGAACTAAATACAGAGCTATAAATTTACTCTTATTTTCCACCAAAAAATTTTGGTTTTGTTTTGTTTTGGTTTTTTTTTTTTTTCCTCCTTATGGGTCTAAATCTTATGGAGGGAAAAGGCAGACTATCGAAGAGTTAAACAGGAAGAAAGCTGTTTTTCAGAGCTCTCTTAGTAATTCAGTTTGGGTTAGTCATAATTTTTGGCCTGAAATCCTTTGTTACAAAGAGAAGTTTTGAGGCCATACAGTGTGACTGATGGACATTATTTATATTTAAGGAAATTGAACTTGTCTATGACCTCCATTGCTCTGCCTCTTTGTTCAAGAATTAAGGCAGTATGGTTGAAACCCTCAATCACATATTTATGTTTGCAAACAGCATAGAGAAATATTTTGACACCCTTTTGCAGGTGTGGGTCCTGACTTCTCAAGCCTGATAACCCACCTGTGCATCAAGTGACATGACATGTCACTGTCACTGGAGCTGAGGTTACCTGGTGCTTCCAAGGGCTGGTGCTGTAATGAGCATTTCAGCAGATAATTTCTGTGCTCATGGCTGCAGGGCTGACGAGTTTGTTCAGCATGGAAAATCTATCTCCCCGCTCACAGGCTCTGTTTTTTTTCCTGCTTGGGAAACAGAAGGGACCATTTCAGTGAAGGCTCTTCTATGAAATGTGCAGACAGAAGTTCTCTTGAGTAAAGAATCATGCTGAAGAAGAAAGGTAAGCTTTCCCACATGGCAAGACCTTGAAACTAGAGCAGAGGGAGGTGTCCCAGCTCCCCTGCTCCCAGGAGCACGGTGCTGGAGTCATGACTCAGAGGCAGCTCTGAAGCAGCTGAGAAGGCTCCGTGTCAGGCTATAGAGAGTGCCAGAGCCTGGTGCCACTCTCTGAGGACAGCAGGGACAACAGCTGTGGGAGGTGTGCTCAGGTCCATGGTCTGCCCAGCCTAGTGGAGGAGCTGAGAGATGAAGTAGAAAGACTAAAAAGGATTAGGGACTTTGAGGAGGAGACTGACTGGTGGAGCCACACTCTACCATGCCTTAGAGAAACACATTTTCCATCTGCTTCACAAGAAGCAATGGATCCTCTACCCTTTCACCACCAGGCAGAAAGAGGGGACCTTGAGAGATGGAGGGGAATGAAACCTGGTGTCTGCTCAGGTTACCAGGTGCATCCCTTTCCAACCCACCTCACATTCACAAGTGAGTTTGTGCAGTAGGTGCCAGGCCCTGGAATCTGAGGACCAGGGAAATGAGAATGTGGCTGAATGTCTATTTGGTTTGTAAGGGTCACCTACGGCAGAACTGCCTACCCCTGCATCACAGCATCCTCAGTTAAGGCAAAAAGAAGGGAGTAGCCATTGTTGGCTGCCTTCTGAGGCAAGCAGAGGTCCCAATATGCCAAGCAGGACCAGTCCATGGGGAGGTGTGTTGCCTTCCTGGGGTAAAGGGACATCACCAAGAAATGGCCCAGCTGTTATGGCCGCTGATTATTACCTGCTACAGCTTTTCCAGGCAGGCAGCACCAAGAAGGCTTTGAACAATCGAGAGGGACCTCAGGGCCTTGGGACATGGCTAAGGGCCCTGGAGCACATGTTGTATTGTTCTCTTCTGAACTGCCAGTGGCCATTTCACATTTTGACACCACATCTTCTGTTTAAGGCTAGTTTTCAACGGCCATGAGAAGTTCAAAGAAATGGCTTGTCATGCTCACATATGCAGCACAGGGTTATTCTTCCCTCTATCAAATAAAAAGGAAAACTTTTGTTTGTGAGAACAAATATTTTTAATATTATATAGATGAAAACTAGCTTAAAAATTAGAGCTTAGTTATTTCCCATTTTGTCTCCAACATTTTATATGTTTTATTTTTCTTCTATAAAACAGTAAGTGACAAAGAATTCAGTTGGTATAATACAAAATTTCTGTAATGCAGTCATTAACTGTTACATTTTGGGAGCAAAATACTGCTAATTCAGCCTGTTCTGATTTCAGGCTATTGATTTAGAAATAAAACTAAATGTATCACATTAGCATGAGAAGCCTTCTATATATATAGCCAGCTCTAGCTGACAACTAAATCAAGAAAGAGGGAAGGGAAGGGAAGGGAAGGGAAGGGAAGGGAAGGGAAGGGAAGGGAAGGGAAGGGAAGGGAAGGGAAGGGAAGGGAAGGGAAGGGAAGGGAAGGGAAGGGAAGGGAAGGGAAGGGAAGGGAAGGGAAGGGAAGGGAAGGGAAGGGAAGGGAAGGGAAGGGAAGGGAAGGGAAGGGAAGGGAAGGGAAGGGAAGGGAAGGGAAGGGAAGGGAAGGGAAGGGAAGGGAAGGGAAGGGAAGGGAAGGGAAGGCCTATACTCTTCAGCCAAATCTGGTAGATCAGAGACATGTGAACAGACCTGTCTCATATGACTGAACACCTTAGGAATCCAGGGTAGGCATTTCTAATGAGTTTTCTATGACTCCAGAACTGAGTTTTCTATGGTCCATAACTTCTCTGAACAACCTCCTTTGTCATACTCCATTATTCCTGTCCCTCACATCCATCTGGAACCTCCCTTGCTGGAATTTAGACTTCCTATTTCTTGTCCTTTGACTACTGAGAGCAGTAGTCTTTTCAGCAATCTTTTATGCAGGAGAAGATCTCTGTTAGATTGTTTTTCAGACCAAATATCTCTAGTTCATTGAAAAGCCTTCTTCACAGAGCATGCTCAGAGCTCTGTACCATATAACCATGACTTCCTTTGGTCTCTGTCAGGTACCACTTTCCTTGAATGGGAATCTTGATGTTAGGATGTGGGTAAATCTTCTCCATCATCTTCCTCAGACATAAAGAATATTTTCCTTTCTCTGTGGCTATATTATTCTTTATGCTTCCAAGGAAGACATACACATACTTGTCCTTTTTTGCATCAACATGACATTACTGGTTCACAGAGGTTTGTGATCCTGTATCCAGATTTTTACAGGTAATCCCCATGGTATCTTTATGCAACTGCTTTGTGCTTGTCATAAAGCACTGTGCTTGTCCCTACTCAGGACTGTCTTTTCTTTCTACCAGTCAAGACCACTTGGTATTTTTATTGGATCTCTTTATTTTTCTTTTAGTCCATCTTATCTTGCTGACAACTTCGAATTTCATAAATAAAATTCAGTACATCAATAAAAATAATTAAATCTAATTGGTAACAGAAAATCATTTTGCTGCTGTATGTGCACTCTGTAGGCATCAATACTGCTGCCTTTGGAAGAAATTTATTTCAAGATTTTTTTCTATTTTAAGAAAGTACATATTTTAATTTAACAGATGGAATGAACTTTTCCCCTAAAGCTTTTCTTAATTTCAAAGAGAAAAGTTATTCAGAAATATTAATAACTTTTTTTTTGTCTTATCTTTTTTCCTCTCCTATGTTTCTTTTTTGTCCTTAGTGCAGCATAAATAATAAAATTCTGGAAACTTTAGCATTACTTTTGCCATTACTTGTGTGTTCATGCAGCTATGTTAAATAAGAGCAATGATTTTGCATAATCTATATTTTTTGTTGTACTTTTGAAATGTTCAGTGTCATATCTACTCTGTGTCTACCTTTCTCTCACACTGTAGCAGGTAAAAATGCCAAGTGGGAATCATGAGATATCTTTCTTGGTACTCGTGAAATTTCCTGCAGTTGTAGATTTTTATAAGTTCTGTCTCAATAATGGCTAAAGCTTCATAAAGAGAATCAGGAAATGTATTCTTGCATCACAGAGCTATGTCTCTTACTAAAACATAACATAGTTGTGATAGAACATTAACTTGTCAGTGACCTTGGAACTTACAGACTAGTTGACAAAATGAACAAGCAGAAAAGCAAGGAGCAGATTTCCCATAAGATCCATTACACAGACTACCATTTTCAGTATCCCTGCTGTATCAAAATATGAATGAATGTGGCTTCCCCTGGATTGTTTTCTACTGCTAAAACTGACATTAGCACTAAATTTTTGGCTCATTCAAACAGTTCCTGTTCTACAAAGAAAAAAACTAAAATCTTGCCTGAGAAATTATAGTGGATGATGCATTTGTAAACTTATTAAGAAACAAGCTATTATCTTAAAAGGTTTATTTTACTTTATAATATGGATAAACATATAATTACTGCAGAATTCAGCAGTAGGCAATCAGATGTTATCTTCAGATTAATGGATAATTATCCACTTAAAGTGGTTAAATACTTCAAAACTCTAATGCCCAGGTAATTGCACCCTTTATATTATGACAACACTGTATCTTTGGTGGTAAATGCAGAACCAGATTAACTATTGAGAGAAGAGTCTGACATGGCTAAAGGAATATTAGCACCTTCTGGTGCAGTAGATGTGTTTCACGTCCTTATCTTTACAAAGCAGCTGCTGTTGTTGACATGGCTGCTGTACCCATCCTCTATCAAACACATATGTATGTGTAAGAGAATGCACAAACTCATAGATGCACATGCCCTCATACACTCAAAGGCATGCAGATATACACAAGAGTTTGCCTGTTTCTTGCCAAATGATGGGAAAAATCATCCCTTAAAACAGTCTGTGGTATGTTACTTTTAGTTCCAGATAAGCAGGTACCAAATATTGCTGTATAAGACTAATAAGGGATATTTTGTTTGTTCTTGTCTCTACTGAGCAGTATTTTTGGCAGTTTTCTAACAGGCTAAGATACTGCACTACACATATGTGATACTTCTCCCAGTTTGTCTTGAAACTTTAATCCTCTTATTTTGGTTTAGGCTTTGATTTGTCTTTGAATCACTTTTTATTTGCTTAATTGCTAGGGGATTTAAGCAGCTGGTATTCCACTACACCATAGAATCATAGAATGGTTTCCTTTGCATGCCCTTGCAAGAAGTTGCATTCAGGTCTACCCTCTAGAGAACTGAAATGTTGCAATGGCATCTCACTGAAGCCTTCTGCAGACCTGTGATCATCTTACTACTGCTCTTCTGGAATCACTCCAACATGTCCAGGTCTTTCTTGGCTGAGGACCTCAGAGCTGGAGCAGTACTCCAAATGAGGACTCATAAGAGCAGAGGGGCAGAATCACCTCCTCAATCTGCTGATCACACTGCTTTTGATGCAGCCTAGAATACAGTTGTCTTTCTGGGCTGCGCCCAGAAATTTATTTTCCCAATGGGCCAGGTACAAAAAACACCCTTGGAAAACTGGCATATTTTATTGACAGTGTCTGTGGGGAATCAAAGGCTGATCTCAATCAGTCACAGACCAGGGTATTCTGGCAGTGTGATGCCCTCAGTAGAGGTTAATGCCTGGGGGTCTGTACATGCACCCATCCCTGGTGTGCTGCCACACAATGCTCCCTCAGGATGGTGTACAAGCTCAGAGTGCCTGCCATCTCTGGGGACCTGACTGGTGCTGGCAGCAGGATGTTCATGATGCTCCCGTGATGCAGGGGCACCAGAGCACCCTGAATGTTAGAGCCCTATGGTCCCACCCCATTTTATTTGAGATCAAGGCACTGATACTTTCAAGACATGGAAATTAGTAACCAGCTTCAATGCTTTTTCATCACAGAATCACAGAAAAAACTGAGTTGGAAGGGATTCTCAAGGATCATCAAGTCCAGCTCCCAGCCCTGCAAAGGACCGCCCCCAGGAGTCACACCACATGCCTGAGAGCATTGTCCAAACACTTCTTGAACTCTGTCAGGCTTGGTGCTGTGATCACTTCCCTGGCAACAGGGGAGCCTCTTCTAGCACCCAGCCACCATCAGGGTGAAGAACCTGTTCCTAATATCCAAACTAAACCTCCCTGACAGAACTTCAGGCCATTGCCTTGGGTCCTGTCACTGGTCCCCACAGAGAAGACATCAGTGCTTGTCCTTCCTGTTCCCCTCACAAAGAAGCTGTAGACTGCAGCGAGGTCTGTCCTCAGACTCCTCTTCTCCAGGCTGAACAAACCAAGTGACCTCAGCCACTCCTCATCCAGCTTCCCCTCAAGGCCCTTCACCATCTTTGCTGCCCTCCTTTGGACACTCTCTAATAGTTTCGTGTCTCATATTGCAGCTCCCAAAACTGCCCCCAGCACTCGAGGTGAGGCCGCCCCAGTGCAGAGCAGAGCAGAGCAGGACAATCCCCTCCCCTTCCCAGTTGGTGATGCTGTGCCTGATGCCCCCAGGACAGGCTTGGCCCTCCTGGCGTCCAGGGCACTGCTGCCTCCTGTTCAATTTGCCATTGACTAGGACCTCAGGTCCCTTACCACAGTGCTGCTCTCCAGCCTCTTGTTCTTCAGTCTGTATTTACATCCAGAGTTTCCCCATCCCAAGTGCAGAATTGGGCACTTGCCCTTGTTAAACTTCATATGGGTGGTGATTGCCCAGCCCTCTGATTTGCTGAGATTTCTCTGGAGGACCTCTCTGGCTTTAAGGGAGTCTACAGCTCCCTTCAGTTTTGTGGCAGGGCACATGATGGAGACAGTTTTCATCTAGATCTTTGTTTGCATTCTATTGTTCTGCTTTGTCGATGAATAGCAAAAAATTTAATTTACTTTTAAATATCTCAGTATCAATGTCTGGTTGAGAAGCAGTACATAGGTATCTGGTTAAATCAGAAATATACATTTCCCCTTCACCAAAGGGAAATCATACTTGATTAATCTAATAGCCGCCTATGATGCCGTGGCAGGATGGGTGAGGAGGGGAGAGCAGTGGATGTTGCCTACCTTGACTTCAGCAAGGCTTTTGACATTGTACATAACATTCTCATAGGTAATCTCTGATAATGTGGGTTGAATGAGCAGTGAATCAAGACCCGGCTGCATGGCAGAGCTCAGAGGTCATGATCAGTGGAGTAGAGCCCAGCTGGAAGCCTGCAGTCAGTGGCGTTGCCCAGGGATCAATGCTGGGACTGGCCTCATTCAGCTTGTTTATCAATGACCTGGACAAATGGAGAGAACGTACCCCCAGCAAGTCTGATGATGATGATGATACAAAACTGAGGGAATGGCTGATACAGCTGGAGGCTCTGCTGCCATTGAGTGGGACCTTGATAGGCTGGAGAGCTGGGTGGAGAGAAACCAAATGAGGTTCCACAAGGGCAAGTGCAGGGTCCTGCACCTGGGGAGGAATAACCCCAAGTACCAGGGTAGGTTGGGGCTGACCAGCTGGAGAGCAGCTCTGCAGAGAAGGACCTGGGAGTCCTGCTGGGTGACAAGCTGGCCATGAGCCAGCAGTGCCCTTGTGGCCAGGAGGGCCAATTGGACCATGGGATGTTTTGGGAAGAGTGGCCAGCAGGCTGAGGGAGGTGATCCCCCCCTGCTCAGCCCTAGCCAGGCCACATCTGGAGTGCTGTGTCCAGTTCTGGGCTCCTCGGTACAAGAAAGACAAGGAGCTACTGGAGAGGGTAACAAGGTGATGAGGGGTCTGGAGCATGTCTCTTATAATGAGAGACTGTGGAGACAGGGCCTGTTTGGTCTGAAAATGACAAGTCTGAGAGGGGATTGCTTTTATGCATATAAATATCACAGAGGTGGGTGCCAAGAAGATGGTGCCAGAGTCTTTTCAATGGTTCCCAGTGACAGGATAAGAAGCAGATGACCATAAGCTAAAACTCAAGAAGTAACACCTCAGCATAAGGAAGAACTTCACACTGAAGGTGGCAGAACTGGGCTGGTTGGGGCTGCCCAGGGAGATTGTGGAGTCTCCCCTCTGGGGACATTGAAAACCCACCTGGACACGTTCCTGTGTAATGTGCTTCAGGTGACCCTGCCTTGCCTGGGGGGTTGCACTAGATGATCCCCAGAGGTCCCTTCCAACATTAACAATTCTGTGACTCTGTGATTTTTTCCAAATCTTTTATCAGTTCAAGAGAGATTTATTTCCCCAGACACCTTTTTGTTTCTATTAGAAGAACCAGAGTTACAGAAGATGTTTTATGGATCCAAGCTACATATCTAATGTTTGTGCCAGGTCTGTTTAACTAAGATTTTTCTTTATAGGCATAATATTGTTTATTGCACCCCTCAAAGCGCTTGCTAGAAATATTTGTTCCTATTAATATCTCAATTTATTCAGTAGAAATATTCAGATTAAAGAAAATCTGATGAGTTTTGCTTTCCATTAAAAGCAAACTTTTCCATAGACTTAGTCCTATTTTCTTCATCTGAGTTGAAAAATAAAAGTTTTTGATATCTTTTGTCCTAAATTCTCTGACTTCCCTCACTTTTTATTCAGACAGGTAATTTCCACACTTGTTTCTCCCTCCTGACAATTTTTTCCCGCATTCTTTATTCAGCTCTCTGTAAACAAGACATTCTTTCCACTAATTTAATTTTTTTTCTTTCTGTCTCTCCCTTATCTATAACAGTGAAATTACTGATGGTTCTTCAATCTGATGTGTACACAGAACTGAATTTCAGGATCTTTCAGATGCTTTGCAGCTTTTCTGGGTGAGCAAAAATATTTTAAGTCCAGCTCTGTGGCTCTGCAATCTGTCTACAAGCCACTCCTCAGGCATATGACTAGTTTAAATCTCATTTTAAATTCTTCCTCAGTTCTCTTCATAAATTCTCTAAGATGGTTTCAGATACTCTTTTAGGTTTCTCTCCTTTGGGAAGATTTTATCAATATTTGGACAGTTTTAGTCTTGTGAAATCTTATCTGTTTTATAAATGAAGTAGAAGCTTCACAGTACCTTCCACATGAACACTCTCCCTCCAACTAGATGAAGGCAGTCAAAAACTTACTTTTCTATAAACAAGGAAAAATAGGTGCCAGAGGCTTTACATTACTTTTTTAATTTTAACTTATCTGCACAAATCACTCAGTAAAGCAGGTCACAAAAGAACACGTAATCCAATGTCTCAGGAATGTAAGCAGATGTGGACTTAAATGAGGACATTGCATATTTCCTCACACTGCAACATGAGAATTTATTGGTATTTCAGCACGAGACATATTGATACTAACATTTCATCTATTTTTTTTTACTTGCTGTATTTTGAGAATAGGCTTATACGGTGAAACTAGTAACCCACCAGAGAATTAATTGCCCTGGAGACTCCTGAATTTTATGAACTATCTTCTTTAGAGGAAGTTTAATAATATGAAATTTTAAGAACTAGAGAATGCATTTCAAATAAAAAGAGATTTACATTGTATTCTGAATGTTAACATTAATATTCCAGGTTTAAAGCACAGTTTTACTTTTTAAGTGCTGGTATTATTTCAGATGCTGCATTTGCATAAAAGCTATTGATTTATTGTCTTTGACTTCTACAGGAATAAGAACTGCACTATTAACTAATTTAATATGTTTCACAAAATCATATCTAACAATTCAATATATTTATCAATTCCACAAGTGAATGTACACTAACAAATGTGACATACAGGCTTAGTTTCAGAGATGCAATTATGAATGCATTTCAGATTCTGTAGCAGCCTTCAGAAACCACTGCTTTACAGTTAGCTGTGAGATATATATACATATACATATATATATATATATATATATATATGTATATATATATATGTATATTACACACAGTGGTGACCTATTTGTATAGGTCTTGGGCTAGAATTTATTACTCCATATAATATATAATATATAATATAATATAATTCTTTTGAGAATTTAATAAGGTTTTAGGGAGATTATAATTGCATCTATTTATTTAAATTTTTTATTAATTGAAAAATCTAATTTAATTAAAAAGGTTATGACAGAATCAGATATTATGTAGGACTGGTGATGATGATGATGAGTTTCTCCAAATTCTACAGATAGTAAAAGTATTAACTAATGCATCTATTTTTTTTGGCTTACAGAAAAAAACCCCACATGGTCTGCTTTGCCTTTAACTATTTATGGTCTTTCAGTTGTCATTACTTTGGAGCTATTCTGAAATGATCTTTCTGAAGGGCTTAATTGGGAATTTTTAGAAGCTCCCTACTTATCATGATAGTGGGTTTGCATTTATGGTATCTTTATTCCTCCCTACTGCTGCCACTGTTGTGAACTTATTGCTGAAATAATTATTCATTCATTAAATAAAAACATGAGGAACCTACTATACTCTCCTCATAGTTAATAGGGGCTATAAAATTCAATATTCCCTAGCCCATTGTGTACTAGGACTGGCTTGGTAGATGAGGTGACAGCATTGGATATTGTCTACCTTTACTTTAGGAAGGCATTTGACAATGCCACCTATCAGATTGTCACAGGAAAGGTGGTGAAGCATGGACTGGAGGAGCTGAAAAATTTTCAGCCCAATGAAGTGGGCTAAAAAAATGGCTAAACAGATGTTCTGAGCCCATGGTGATCAGTGGCATGAAGTCTTCCAGTTCAGCCAGCTGAACTGGCTCCAGTCCTGTTCAGCTACTTCATTCATGCCCTGGATGATGGGTCATAAGGTACCCTCTGAAAATTTGCTGATGCCACAAAACTGGTGGGAGCCCCTGACACACCAGAGAGCTGTGCTGCCATCCAGAATGCCATCAGTAGGCTAAAGAAATGGACTGGCTGGAACCTTGTGCAGCTCAGCTAGGGGGAGTAAAGAGTCCTGCGGCCAGGGAAGAATGACCACAGGCACCAGTACATGCAGGAGATTGTCTGGAAAACAGCTTTCCAGAAAAGTATACTGGAGTTCTTGGTGCTCAGCAGGAGCATGAGCCTGCAATATGTGTGCTTGTGGTAAAAAGAGGCTAATGGTATTCTGGGATGCATTAAGAAGTGTGTTGCCAGCAGGTCAAGGTAAGTGATCCTTCCCCTGTACTCAGAAGAGGTGAACCACAGCTGAAGTGCTGTTTGCAAGGTTGTGGACAGCTGAAGGGAGGGTACAAAGAAGACAGAGCCAGGTTCTGTTCAGTGATGTCCAGCGCAGGGCCAGAGGCAATACTGAAGCACAGGAGGTTGTGTGTATAGGTGACCCTGCTTGAACAGCAGGTTTGAACTAGAGGGTGTCCAGATGTCCCTTCCAGCATCAACCACTCCATGATGGTATGGCTCTGCCATGCATGCATTCTTGATACTATGCTCTAGCACTAGCTTTGCTCCTGCTTTAAAATCTGAGCCAATATTAACTTTCATCTAAGTATGAATCACAGGCAAAAAATACAAAAATATGCCCTTTATGCTCCTTTCATTTTCTACCGAGAGACTAAGAAATGCTGTGGAAAAAAACCCACTTCAGAGTTCATAATCTGATGATACATGTGGCTGAACTTCCCTTTGGACTGTAAAACTTTTAAATTGAACTATGAGTAATCGAAATAATTTGCTAGACCAAGTCACCATTTCTAATGAAGTTCCAGTTTGAGAAGAGGGAACATGGAGAAACAGAACTAATTTCCAGGCTGCAAGTTTCTCCAAACAAATTGCATCCTTCAAATTAATCTTGAAATATGTTCAAGTTCACCGAATAGTGAAAGCTAATGAGACAAGGAATAATTTTGTCCCATAGAAATAGTTTGTTGGAATAAATTAGGGCTAGCATTTTCAGCTTGTTCTTAGAAGACAGATATTATTATATGAAAAAAGGAAAACCTGGACCATCTCTTATGAACTAATCTGATTAAAAATTTGGATTTTTCTGCTCTGAAATAAATTAAAACACTTCAGCATTTATTTTTGTCCTAAATAGTATTGAATTTTGTCATTGTTCACAGAATTCCAAATATATAAGCGTCAAATATTGAGATATCCATTTCACATAAGCCTACAAAGCCAGATATATGTTTTCTTTAATTTCTAGGATTTAAAAATATGGTTCCTTTAGTTAATGCCCTGAAATTTTTCTACCAATGGTAAGATAAATTCAGGCATGTCATTTTGTATGTTTCTTTTTCCTCAGGAGATGAGACTACCTGATGAAAATGCCACAAATTAACATTTAGATCAACCAAAGGCGAGACCAGTGTGTCACAGAAAATACATTTCAAATGCAAATATTAGCTCAGAGAAGAGCCTGGAAACATGAGACAGAAGCTGGGGTGCTGTGGCATTCAGGGATTCACTGACAAATTTCCATTTGATTAAATCTAGCATATTCAAATTAAAAAATAAAAAGTCTTAAACAAAGTTAACCTTATCAAAAATTAAAGAAAGTAAAAGACTGAAGAGAGGCAGAAAAAGTATTAAAAGAAGGTAATAAAGCATTGAGATGTTATTTTCTAAGACTTTGGAGCAAGTCAAAACATAGGATAAAAAGATAATTCTACCTTTTGATTTTCAGTTGAGTTTACTTTTTCACTCAGTTCAAATGACTCTTTAACAAGAACTTCATACTGCTACAAGTTAATTAACTGCATCCTAGTGCAAGTGAAGTCAACATTTCAATGCAACATTATAGACTGATTACCCTTCTAAGGAAAACTGACATTCTCTGCATAATTGGAAGCAGCTTACTTCACATATAGAAAGCAACTTCCAGTTTTCTTAATATTGCTTAAAGTAATCAACAGTACAACTAGGAATATAAAACACCCCCCACCCCAAAACCTGGCCATTAAAAAAGTGAAGACAGATACATCATTTGCACTATATAAAAAGTACAAACAGATGCAGAATGTATCCAAATTCAACTTTTGTACTGCATGTTGCATACCACATGGTTTGTCCTATTATCCATAAAAATTTTGGGGGATAGCTGTAGTCCATGCCTTAAAAGTGGTCCTGTTCATGTTTTCTTCTCAGCCCAAAATTTTGCCATGCCTTCTTCTTGTTCAGATACTGAAGACTATGAATTTGTCCATTTGACCAGTCTGAGAATTCAAATTCTGGATGAAACTGTGAATAGTAAATTTATAGATGCGCTCATTTGAAGTGTAGAGTGCATTTGTTCTACTGTTCATTGATGCACTTATATTCTAACTTTCTAGTGAATGGCCAGATCCATAACCTTACATGTAATATATAATTCCACCAAAACCTACTTTTGTATTGATTCTTGCATTGATGATTATTTGGGTTATATGCAATTAAGTGGGTGAATAAACCATTCAGAGATTACTAAACAGAGGACCACACCTCTGCCCTTCTAAAGTATTTACAAATGGAAATACCACTTTTTTATTAAAATAATTTCAGAATAATATTTCTTTGGTTTTGTTTTCCACATGGACACCTAGAAGGAATAAAGATTCTCTAGAAAATGAACTCTTTCTTTAAAGTATTAGCTTTCTCTTTCCAACACAGGCAAGTTGACAAGAATACAGCAAGGGACAGTAAAAATACTAATGAACTATAATAAAACCACTGATTATATTCAAAGACAACAAGACAACGACATTTTATAATATGAATTTTGCTATTTGATGACTGGGGTAAAGGTTTTCCATACTTTTACAAAAATAGCTCCAGTATTTACCTGGTACTTAAATTACAATGTATCAAGATTGATTCAGATTAATCATCACTGCTGTTATAAATCTATCATAACAGATTTTGAATTCCAATTTTGTCTTAGTTACAGAAGACCAGTTTAATGAAGTTATAATTTATGCTTAATTTAGCGGTATTTTCATTTTACAGTCTTTCAGTTCATAGAATAACATAGAGGGAAAAAATTCAGTGACTGAACAGTTTGCAATAATGATAATCTATTAATTTCAACTTTTTTCTTCTCTTTACTCATAAATTTGTTAAAGCATAATGTAACAGTCTCCATAGATTTTTCTATCAATGTTAGTACTACCTATCCAAACCACATGAAATATTTTCTCTCTTCGAATTTAAAATATTTCTAATCTGACAATTTTAATCTAAATCACAGATCAAACTCATTTGACGTTACTGCTTAAAACTTGCTATATGAGAGAGTGAAGAACTTAAAATATTGTAAAGAAAATAAATTCCTGTAAAATGTAAATTCTTTAATTGTTTATGATTACAATTGGTTATGATTACAATTGCTTGTTCAAGGAGGAGTAAATAATATAGGCCCTTGCTCCTTGTAGCATGGGGAAACCACTTACTATGTGGCAAACGTCAGTAAACACTTGATCTTTCTATTATTTCACAAGAAACAACCATATTAATCTCAAAGTTACCTTTTCATTACAACTTTCTGGAGAAGAGGAACGGAGTGCCTGAAGAGAGCTGAGATAGTGAAGTGACACCTCTTGAGACTTTGCCCTTATACTTCCAACAGACGAGTCCAAACAGCAAATATGAGGAAGACTTCAAAGTTTGTTTCTGAAGCATGTTGTTTCTTATGAGCCGTTGAGGAAACAAACCTACCTTTCTACATTGAATTTCTGAAGTGAAAAACAGGAAGGTTTAAGCAACTCAATGATCATGAAATACACACATCTTTGATTTTGACATTATTTGTGCAAGCCATCAGTACTCTACACATTTCTGGAGTCTGAGATGATCATGGAATTAAGTTGGAAAAGATCTCCAAGACCATTGATTCCAACCATTAACCCAACACTGCCAAGTCCACCACTAAATCACATCCCTAAATACCAAGTCCACATATCTTTTAAATACCTTCAGGGATGCTGACTCCACAGCTTCACTGGACAGCTGGTTTCAGTGCTTGACAACACTCTCTTTTTGATATTCTTCCTAATATCCAATCTAAACCTCTCCTGGTGCAACTTGAGACCATTCTGTCTTGTCCTGTCTTCCCCTACCTGGGAGAAGAGACCTCTCTACAGCCTTGTTTCAGGTAATTTCAGAGAGTGATAAAGTCTCCCCCAACCCTCCTTTTCTCCATGCTAAACAGCATCCTTAGCCACTTTTCATAAAATTTGTTCACCAGACCTTTCACAACCTTTGTTGCCCTTTCCTAGACAAAATTCAGCGCCTCAATGTCTTTCTTGTAGTCAGGAGTCCAAAACTGCACGCTGTACTCGAGGCACGGCTTCACCAGTGCCAAATACAGAGGCTGATCACTGCCCCAGTCCTGCTGGCCTCCCTGTTTCTGATACAGGCCAGGATACCATTAGACTTTCTGGCCACCTAGACACACTGCTGGCTCATGTTCCATTGGGTGCCAACCAGCACCCCCAGGTCCTTCTCTGCCAGGTTATTTTCCAGGCATTCTGTCCCCAGCCTGTAGTGCTGCATGGAGTCGTTGTGACCCACGTGCCGAACCCAGCACTTCTTGTTGACCCTCGTATGATTGGCCTCAGCCCATTGATCCAGCATGTCCAGATCCTTCTGTAAACTCTTTCTGCCCTCCAGCAAATCAAGACTCCTACCCAAGCTGGTGTGATCTGCAAACTGACTAAGGGTGCCCTTTAATGTGGGGTAGACTTCCCTAAGTGGGTTCAGGCTGCACACTGGGCTTTCTGTTCTCTTCAGAAGGAAGTTTCTTATGAAAATGACCCATTTAATTTTCTTTATGGGAGTAGTTTTGACACAATGCATGGGCCAACTTAACCTCAGTGACACCTCCATGCTAAACGTACCATCAATTCTTTGGTTCCACTTGCAGAGCCACATACCTGCGATGTGAGGGCACCTGAAAGGTCGCTGGACAGCTACAGGTGCTGCAGTGGGAAGGAGCTTGTCACCATTGCCCCTTGGGATGGGAAGGAGCTTGTCACCACTACCCCCCATCCTTTCAGTCACTCACTGTGTTCATCAGGCCTATGGGGCAATTGGGAGCCTTCCATATCATGCATCCTGTCTGTCTCTGGGATGTGTCCCAGGGAAAGCAGGGTGTGGTTTCAGAAGTCTCTTATCTCTCTCTCTCTCTCTCTCACTCCTTGATAGCCCTCCTCGTACTCACCCACTCCCTGAACTCCTAGAGCCGTGCTCCCTGCTGCCGGCTGAGTCTCTCCCTACCAGGCTATTCTATGCTTTTATTGCTACTCATTACCTACTTCCTAATCCATAGTTAAAGAATCAACCTGATGATTCACAGAAAATCTGTGAGTAGGAGTTGACTGGTGCATGGTCATAATTTTTCCTGGCAATTTCTCTCAAATCTTAAAGAAATCTTTGGAAATAACTTTTCCAATTTTGGGAGAATAACCTATTCATTACAGAAGTCAGGTTTTTTAATCTTTGCTTAGGGTTTAACAACAAAGTGAACCAGGTTTAATATTGTCACTCTGAGAAGTAAAATATTGAATTAATTTTATTTTCCTTTTCCCATTTAATTATTGATTATTTTCAGTTCCTGATTTCCTTTCTCTAATCTTTGAAATGAGAATTTATTATTTTAATGTGCCCTTGTCTTAAAGCATTTTTAATTTTTTCCACATAAAAATAATTATATAATGAACAAGCAATGATTTTGTCAAAGTGCAATGCAACATATACCTTTTTAACATACCTTTTCAGAGGAAAAATGAAAAAATGTTGTTCTACACAAAAATTTTTAAAGTGTAATTAATCTTTTGTGTACATAGAAGAAGTTTATTTTATATATATATATATATATATATATATATATATATATATATATATACACATTTTTATTTTTTAGGTAGGAGAGGAAAATATTCTGGTCTAATTATTATGAATATATACTGTGGGCTGGAAAATAACTTACCAGAACCAGATGCTTTACTTTGTCTTGATATTAGATCCAAAGATAAATAGTCTGGCATTAGAGGTTTCATGTGTTTGTTTTGTTCTGGTTTTACTGTTAAATATTCAGTAAGTGAGCAGAATTCTGTTTGAGAACGAACACTTAAGGATTTTCAAATATAAACATAAACTTTCTGCTATTGGCATTGAAAACTGAGAGGACATTCTGCTCCCACTTTATGAGATTCAGTGACTGTGATTTGCAGGACAGAACGGAGGTGAGGGAACTGGGAATTTTGGGAAGCTAAATTTATTTGTTATCTAATGCTTAAGTTTTATTCTGCTAATGAGCTCTTCACATTAGTCCTTCCTCTCAAGCTTCCTGTTTACCACCAACTAAACAACACTGCATATAGACAACTCTGGAGATGATGAGAGTCATTTAAGACATAAATGTTATTTCAGTCCAAATTCAGGTCTTCTTATAGCAAAAATTATATTTTGTAATGATGAAGTAGGGACCAAACCTTATGATGACCAGAAGATGGCTGTCTGTTGTGTAATCCTAGGAACCAAACATTGCAATGAGCTCAGTTGGCCTCTGGATGGCACGATACCGTCACACTAAAAACGACAAAAATCTTTTCCCAATCAGCTAAAAAATAGTTTAAAGAAAATGTGCAGAGAATGAATTCTAAGTTGGGTGGTCAAGTTATATTTCATATGATACCCTAGAATATTACAGACATATTCTATATTTGTCAATTCTTTCATAATTGGAAATGTTAAGTATGTTTTATTTTTGTAGACCAGAATGAGCCACCAGCCACTAGTGCTTATTAGCTTAGATTCAATCCACTTTAAATATTGCTCTTCTTTTGTATACTGTTGGCCAGCATTAT
Source organism: Setophaga petechia (assembly GCA_024362935.1). Taxonomy (NCBI): domain Eukaryota; kingdom Metazoa; phylum Chordata; class Aves; order Passeriformes; family Parulidae; genus Setophaga; species Setophaga petechia. Next base: position 35,526,094 of record JANCRA010000008.1, read on the forward strand.
ACTATGCTGGACTTTCAAGCTAGTCCTAGATAACACTGCACTTTGTCTAAACCTAGGAGAATAATTTAAGAATGCTAGTACTCTTCTCTATGGCCATTGCTCATTGATGATATGACTGGAGAATATTTTCTTCTAACAAAGGAAACTTCTCTATGAGAATACTAGACCCTTAAACATTTTTCTTTTTTCATATGCAGTATTTAAAATACATATTTCATCCTAGCTCTGTTTCTAGGTGAATTAATGTCATATATTGCTCCAAATAAATCCAGTTTCTGCATCTCCATGGAAATGTGCATTTGCAAAAGCAACATCAGGTGATTTACTTAGGTTTTTTGCATCATATTAAAATTACAGTATGTTGCTATTATTAATTCAATGCAGCTGCTTTTAAAGGCAGAAGACCTTCCTCTCACATTTGGTAATAAATAAATGTTTTACTGCTTTGGTAGAGGTGTACAACTGTTTTGCCTTCTAAAGATATATAAGCTTGAGGTAGCAAAAAGCTGTGGGCCATTATGAAAAGGAGTTGGATGCTTTAATTTCAGCAAATCATATAACTTGGATGTCAGGAACTGGAAGGATTTTAGTAGCTCTACAATTTGTAGGCTCTGATATAAATCTGGATAACTATTGCTCTGTTATTTAGGTTTGCCTTCTAAATCTTACTGTAAATCTTTTAAAACTGGCTTTTATTTGTGATTTATAAATTTGGAAAGAGGTGGTTTAACTACACAGCAGACACTGTCTCAGGTTCCTATGGGCCATACTACCAAGCAAGGCTAAAAATGTGTGACTTTAGTTCTCAGTGCCATGCATGAAGTGAATGATCTGGTAATATTTCTGTGGCAGGCAGAGCACTAGTGAAAGGAATAAAGTCACCAGGCAAGTATATATAATCTCTGTTCCTTGTGTAGGACTTCTGAAACCAGGGGAAAATTAGACAAGGGGACAGAGGGCCCAGTGATATTGCTTTCAAAGTTTACAGAACTATGCAAGCACAGAGAAAATACCAGTTGTTTTTCTTGTCAAGTGACTAGTGGGCTACGGTATCTGCCTGTATTTTAGTCACTCCTCCCATTTGTCTTGTTCATCTTTTTTCTGGGTCTCTATTTATCCTGATCTTCTTCCTGCATCTGCTGTGAATTCAAGAGAGACACAGTATTGCAGACCAGAAGAATTTCTTCTCTATGGAAATTATAATTCTTCAAATAATCAGTTAGAAATTCCCCCACAAGAACTGTACTGCTCTCATTGTGGAGTGCTCTGGCTGTCCAAAGGCTTTGACATGTATCTCCAGAAGCAAGGTGAGTTGCTTTTCAGCAGGATCCCTGTTCCAGCCACTTATGTGGGTCCTTGTCAGCCAACAATCGCATCATCATCTTGCTAAAATTCCTTATAGATCCATTTATTTGCCAAACCGTAATTTTATAACTTTGGATGATGGTGTGTCAACTTCATAAATTGCAATTAAGGGTATTTATTGCTCTGCATTCCTCACTGGTTCTGCATGTTTTCTTACAAATTAGGGTAAAGTCAAGCAAACATAAATGGAACATTTCTTATTCCAGTGAATGTTGTAAAAATAGAATATTAGTTCACAGCACGATAATATAATCAATCTTCATGCAAAATGCATGAAAAGATTTAATGTATTAAAAAGATAATGCATATATAGGTATTGAGCAGTTAGATACTGAAAAATCAATGTAATTAATTTTTTTAAAGAGAGCTACTTTTTTGCAAATTGAATATTAAAATATTCAGAAAAAATTACAGAAATGCTGTATTTTTATATATGATATTATAATTTGCAAGTGCCTTATAATAATTCTACTGTTAGTCCTCTAGTCATATTTTTTGTTGTCCTTTTTAAAAGCCTGCCAGACTTTCATTTATAATAATAATTCTTTTGCCATAATTAAAAAAGAAGATAAAGGTAATAACACAGTCAGCTGGAAACAAACTGGACTGTCTGATTGTGCTCTGCTCAGCAAAGTTGTTTACTTTTTGCCTTAGTCCTTCTGTAGTCAATCCTACGGCTTTGACTGCGACCAATTAATCACTTCCATGATGTGATTTGGGCAGACTAAAATGAAAAGTGCATATGAAATTCATGCTTTGTGTTCACACTGTTCAGTGCCTCTAGTGACCTCTAAAGCTGGTTTATTATGCCCATAATTGTTGCTCAAACAGTTTGCCCCAGATCTATTTTGAGCAAAATGAAGTTACCCTGTGCTCTAATTAGTGTTTCTGTTTTGCACATTTTGTACTTGGTATTTTCAACAAATATCTAAGGTGTCCCATTGTTTCTATTTGTGCTCAAGAAACTGCTGACAGAATTTCCCCTCTCTCCCATTATAAGAGTTTACTTTCTTCAGTGTCTTTGCAAAGACACACTGACTCTATCAGTGTGTGGGATCTAAGTTGCTGTCATGTTTCAAAAGGTTCTTGCTTGTTTGAAACTCACCTTGTTACTAGTACCTTGTAACAGCCACATCAACATAGAATCAAAATTCCAGTGAATATGAACATTCATTAAAATGGACTTCAAGTGATTTTTTAATAGTAAAAGGTAGGATCAGTAGAAGGTCTCTAATGTTCAAGACTGGCTGAAGGTGATTTGGATCATATATACATTACAACACTTACATTCCTATAAAAATAATCCCAGAAGGTGAAAAAAACCTTCATTTAACAAAAACATCAGTGAAAATTTCTTCAGGAAAGAAAATTTCATTGAGGATCCAAGGTTGGGAGGTTAATTGCAAAACATGGGAAACTAATAAATTAAAAGAAACAGATTTCTAGCTTAGTTGGACAGGTCGAAGCTTCCCACTAAAAAGAAGAGGAACAAAAAAGAAATAGGCTTTGATGTTGCGCAAAAGCATTTGCTGATGGAGACAATTTTTCACTTAGATTAATTGCAGTGGGATCAATGTTTGATGCGTGGCACATGGTGATAACCTTTGTCTGTGTTATCACTGATAAGGCATTCAGCATTCACTTATTCTAAATACTCATCAGATGTGCTATTGATGCTATTATCCTGAAACATATTTAGCAGCATTTTAGGTTTTGTTCCCTCTCACACAAATAAAGCCTGTCTCACCACTTTTTTTGCAGCTGTGGAAGAATTGCCTGAATGAGTTTCTCATCACAATAACTATGAGGATCAAAACCTACCAGATGGTTCTTTCAGGCTCCTTAGGCAAATAAGATATACCATACTAGGGATATCCATTCTATAAAGTCAGTTTTACAGAGAGACATTAGACATGTCTGCTGTCATTCAGAGCTGGCTAGGAGCCACTTTACTTTGTTTAACCTTTGTTTAACAAGGTTTGGAAATTCCACATTCACAGCCAGTCTGTGGAAAAGGGCCTGTATGTGAAACTGGCAATTAAGAATTTTCACAAATATGTCCATTCTTGAGATAAATGTTTCTGAAGCACCATCCAAATCCTTCCAACCTAAGGAGCCTCACCCAAGTGGACATGCTGGAACTCCAGAGGAAGCTGACTGACAATGTCAGGAAAATATAATGACAGTTTTATTAACTCCTTGGAGAGGCTCAAAATTCTGTTGGTTGAGAGGCTTAACAACCTGATCTAACTTTATAACTAGATCCAACATCCAAATTAGTCATATTCTGAGCTAGTGGGTCTTAGACACCTCTTTCAACCTAAATTTTTGTAAAGATCCATGATTAAATGATTTTGCAAGCTTAAAAATTCTGTGTTTCAGCAAGATTCTGTGAAGCTTTTTCTGAGTGTCTTTGGAGGAACTATTTAAGTTCTGATAATAAAATTTCATGTCTGAAATATGTGATAGAATTTAGACCCAGGCCGCTCTTTGCTTGGGGCTGCAGACAGAAACAATTAGGCTGGCAAAGATCTCTGAGACCATGAAGTCCAACCTTTGACAGAACAAGACCAGGACAACTAGACCATAGCACTGAGTCCCACATCCAGTCTTTTCTTGAACACCCCCAGGAATGGTGGCTCCACCGTCTTTCTGGGCAATAATCCAATATATAAGCACTCTTTCTGTAAAAAAATGCCTGCTAATGTCCAACATGAACCTCTCCTGGTGCAGCTTAAGTCTAAGTCCTTTCATCCTGTTGCTGGTTGCCTGGGAGAAGAGGCCGATACCCATCTGGCCACAGCCTCCTTTCAGGCAGTCGTAGAGAGTAAAGATCACCCCTGAGCCTCCTTTTTTCCCAGGCTAAACAACCCCAAATCTTTCAGCCACTCCTCATAGGACTTGTGTTCCAGACCCTTCACCAGCCTTGTTGCCCTTCTCTGAACATCTGGACACCTTTTCAATAGGGTGACTCCACCACCATGCTGGCCAGCTTATTCCAAAGCCTAACCAGTCTTTCAGTGAAAAAAGTTCTAATATCGAACCTGAACCTCCCCTTATGCAACTTAGAGCCATTTCCTCTTATTCTTTCATGTGAGACATGGCAGAAGAAACCACCCCCCATCTCACAGCAACCTTTTTTCAGGAAGTCTAGAAAAGGTTCTTCTTCTGTGGTTTACAGATGTTAAAACAGATTGAGTAACCTGGTCTAGTGGAAGGGGCTTAGAACTAGATGATTTTTAAGGTTTCTTTCAGCCCATACCATTCTGTGATTCCATGGATTATTGTTCCATGGAAAAGACCTGAATAATTTACACTGGGCTTTGGAATGTTTAATTCACAGATAAAGTTGGTTCACAGGTAAATGGATTTGTAATTTAGAAACATAATTATTAGTATAAAATTCATGTTGCTCAATCATTGAAGCATTTGAAGAGGTTTCAGGTAGTTTACAGATTGTTCCAGACATTTCAAGCTGGACTCATGTAAATTACGGGCAATTAAATTTCTTATCACTGTATGTTGTTTGTGGTAATATAGGTTGTTAGCTTGTACCCTGGTTACCAGGAAATCTATTCTAACACTCTCCTGTTCTAAGATAGTTCATATTATATTAGCCAAGCATAGAATTTTGTCCCAGTTCTGTTGTAAAAAACATAATTTCTTCTCTCAGCATTGTACAAATTCTAGTAAATTTCTTCACTCTGGAGTCAACTTTCATTCTGTTAACAACTTTGATCTGTGTCAAAGAACAAAGAAGGCTTTGTAAAGGTAAAGATTAGGAGAGATTTTTTCCAGTTTTCTGAGACCAAATGTAATAATACTGCCGCTCTAGTTATTTGTTGTTGGGAATTGATTGTCCTCAATGATCACGAATAGCAAAATTTTTGCCCATACTTGGTTAAACATCAGCTTTTCAGTCTGTGAGAAAAAATTTGTCAGATCACTTTTCTCAGAAAATGTCGATTTATCACAATCAAATTCAGTGATGGGAGAACACACTTGCCATCCAGATAAATGCAAAAAAAATCCCCAAAAAACTTGAAAACTTTAATTTTGATATCTTCAGATTTATCCTAGTCTAGTTTTTGAGTTGAAAAAAAATTATCCCCTGATGCTTACTTAATACTCCAAATTCATTAAATTAAAATAGTATTTTAAGTAATTTTAAAAATTGATCTTTGGAAATTATTTCCATTGTTTCAACAAATGCTTCATATCATTTATTGCTAGGTGAGTAATTTTCAAATTTTAAGAGAATAAAATTTATCTGCTTAATCTTTTCTCCTAAATAGTTAACTTTAATGCCTTAAATTGTAGTAAATGTCTTAAATATCTTGCAATATTAACAAGTTCCCAGCTTCTTTAATCTGAATAAAGAATAGTTTTATACTAAGAATGCATGAATCTACTTCTTAAAAGTGTCACCACGATGAATTTTTCCCATTAAAATGTTTCAAGCATGCCTGAAAAGAAATAATTGGTAACATTAACAGCTTTCACAAGGATAAAAATAATGTTTAATTCAAGGAAGCTAAATCAATTTCTTCAAAAATTTGAAAGGATCACAGACATTAAAAATAAGGAAATTTGCTTTGCTATTCTTGTCTAATTTGGTGGTTAAACCAAAAAGCTGTGAAATGGAATATTTCTGCTATTTTTGACTGGCTTCTTTTTGTGCATTGTAATGAAATCAATGAGCAAATGTGAATTTGCTTTCTGCTTCAGGTTCTACTAAAATAGAAAACAGGTGATTATTTAGGGCTTTGTTCCTGCAGAGTGCTCGGTTTCTTCTTAAATCCCAGGCGTCACTGATAACATTTATGTAGTGTATATAAAGTATACAAGCCTTAAATCCTCAGCTCAGCTGGAATGACTGTGGGTATCGCTCAGGTTTTCCTCTGGCTGGCTATAACAATGATGGATGATTTACAGGACTAGGATAGATATGCCCATGTCGACTCCTGGTTTTAGGCCTGAGACTGAGAGACACCTTTTGAATTCTACTAACGGTTCAGTTGTTGTACACATAATCAATAATTCTCCTAGTCTTCACTGACCATAACATTCTGTTAGCTCTTTAATGCAGCAACATGAACTCTATCTCCTTTACTTTTATCAAACCACTTTCTGCCAAAATATGTAATTTATAATGTCAGCAAAGTGTTTTTTAGTATTTCTTGACATTATTTCTTGGAACAGTGGCCTCTTGCTTTTTTCTCAGTATCTGCTGCTATTCCTAGCTGTTATGACAAGTGCCACTGTATCTCAGTATATCATCGATTATTGACGTGGGCTGCATAGCCGCTGGTAGGATACAGATCAGGTTCTGGTGCTTTGATTTGGTTTAATTTTTTTTTTTTTTTAAAGATAATATAGTATTTTTTCCTTCAGTGATTTCCACTGTCATTGCTACTATAACTGATGAGCTGACTTCAGAACTAATGAAAGCTCATCTAGTCAGCAAGCAATTAACTCCGTGATTGCCTAATCTGAATGAAGAGCAAGAATGTTTTAATACTCTACAGCGCAAACTGCTTTCTAATGAGCTGGTAATCTATTCCTAAAAATGGTCTGTTCTGCATGCTCCCTGGTACTTATTTCTTGTTTGTAAAAGATAAAAATAGCAAGAACATTAGTTTTGATGGGTCCATAATTGCTTAGAGGCAATTCACTTTGTAGTATCACTGTGAATTCAAGAGTAGAGTAATAAAAAATTTATAAACACGGCACAAATCTGGCCTTATCTGTGGAGGTCAACTGCTTCTTTGTAGTCTTCTAATTGAACTTGAATAATTCCTTCCAAAAATGGTGAGTGAACAGACAAAAACAAGCTGGAACAGTCTGGAAAAATGGACCTCAGAAGTTTAGGGATCTGGTCACCTCTGATGTTTGCATCACAGTAACGCCGGTACTACAGCAGGCTAACAAGCGATGGCACGAGTGACAGAGCAGAACACAGGTGGTGGTGCAAGGAACAAGCAGCAGGGGGTAACTGTTTCCATGCAACACAGTTTCTGTCTTTGATTGTAGGCTGACATACTGAATTGACAGAGATGGTGTTAGTAGTTAGGTAGACTTTCTTTGCATTGAACATTTGTGGTATTTTTGGGGTACCCCGTCGTGAGGAGGAAAGATGAATCTGACTCCATGTTCTTAGAGGGCTAATTTATTATTCTATTCTATTCTATTCTATTCTATTCTATTCTATTCTATTCTATTCTGCTGTACTAAAACTATACTAAAGAATAGAGGAAGGATACAGATAGAAGGCTAAAAGATAATAATGAAAAACTCATGACTTTCTCCAGAGCCTCAACACAGCTGGCTGTGACTAGTCATTAAGTTGAAACAATTCACATGAAACCAATGAAACAATGACCAGTTGGTAAACAATGTCCAAACCACATTCCAAGGCAGCAAAACACTGGAGAAGCAAATCAGATAATTACTGTTTTCATTTTTCTCTGAGGCTTCTCAACTTCCCAGGAGAAGAAATCCTGGCGAAGGGATTTTTCAGAAAATATGACGGTGACAAACATTCAAGTAGACCTCATCTAGAGAAGCTGAGGATCCAGAACTGAGAACAAGGCTCGGAGGGATATTTATAAAGCACAATGACCTTGCTGCTCAACCTCACCAAGACAGAACAGAAACAAATGTAAGGAGTCATTAATACAAGCTATATTGTTGGACAGAAGGATTAGGAGTTAAAGTGGGCATGATATTAGACAGTGTAAGTCCAGGAAGGCACAGGTGAGCAGCTATGAGCTCAGGTAAGATGAAGGACAATTGGAGTGCCTAGATAAAGACAAGAGAGGTTTGGTATAGATTTTGTTATATGCTTAAGGGGTAGTGGTGAGTTAGAGAGTTTGTGGTGGTGAGGAATAAGAGAAAGACAACCCTGAGGGAAGTGAGGGGAAGGAGAGAAGGGAAAGGAGGAATAGATTTATTGGAGAAAATTTACTCAAAGTCTACAGCTTTGAAACAGTGGTGAGTACAACCTTGTAGTAGGTAGAAATATCCCCTTGCTAGAGAAATTCAGAGAAAAGTAAAGGTTAGAGTTGGTCTTAGCCTCCCATCAGGGAAGAGATGACTGCAGCCCAAAAATAACAGGTAACAGCAGATAAAGAACTTGAGTAGACAGCATGGGCAACCCATAGCAACCATGCTGTTAGAAAGTCTGCTCTTTGAAGAAATTTTAAAATGCAAGGCAGGTGAGAATAAGGATATAAAATAAGTATACATAGGCATCACATAAAACCCCCCAAAACAATAGCACTTCTGTTTGCTTTAATATTATCTGCTGTATTCTGGACAGTAGAAGGTCTGAACAAGACTGATACTGAGCATGTTTGACGGTGTGTTTGCATATACATATGATAACTATGTTAATAGAATAAAAATACAAAACTAAGTTGAAGTATTAATTGTCACAAAGAACAAAAAAGTCACAACATATGGAGCATGCTACTCTTTCCTAGCCGAAATTTAATTGAAAAACAAGTGTAGAAAGTAATGTGTAGAAAGTAATGGCTGAAAGCATCAAAAGGACATCATTCCTGATTTCCAGATTGTCTTGCCACAGACATGGTTAAGTGGTAATGAAGAAGGATCACAGAAGTGGCAGTTGTGCTCTAGTAAATTAAGGAATGAGACATTTTCTATTGTTGTGATTTTTAGTTTTCATTGGAAAGAAACGCATTATTGTGACTAATTATTTCAAATGAAAAATTTAATATTTATGGATATGCATCACAGATCACTTTAAAAACACAGTTAATTTCTGTGTGACACTTTGAATGTAATGTGTTTACTTTTTACAAAGATGTTTTACCTGTTTAAGTCAGTTTAATTTTCTCTTTTTTCAGATGTTATTGTGAAATGGTTGAAACATCTCGGAATCTTTACAGAAGAAATTCAGTATTACGACTCAATTTTTAAGATGAAATAACACATAGTTCTTTATCCAGGCTTCTGAAAATGTTTCATTTAGCAGTAAAAGTTCAGCAAAATGACATAACTGCCAGACTTCTTCCTGTGATGTATGAGTTTTCTGTTTGATGCTGCCAAATAATCATAATGAGCAAAGTGGCTCATTAGAATTTTCGTCACCACCTAGCACAAAATAGAGTGAATTCTGTTCGGTGGAAATGCAGTTGGCTTTATTGCACTTTTCAGCATCGAGGAAGCAGGGAAAGGAACAAAAGATTCCTATTAAGAGCACACAGATAATCTGCAGTTCTATTAAGAGATTAGGCTCCTTGAAACTCAGCAAAATTGCTTCTGAGACTCTGCAACGCAGTGCTTTACGTATACTGCCATCTGGCTCAGCACTGTAAGCACAGGAAGAACTGAAGTAGTGTGCTGTGATACAGCAATAGGGATTTGTGCTTCTTCGTGTATTTATTTTCTGTCTCAAAGTTAGTGGTTCAAAAGAAGAAGTCCAGTTTTAAAATATGGGTGCTTTAATGTGTTTTCAGAATCTCACACTTAGGACCTGATTCAAAGACCATTAAAATCAATACAAGGACTGACCCTCACTGACAATGATAGGCTTCACAGCTCATCTTTGTACTTATAATCAGCTTCAAAATGTTCCTCAATGAAAGGCGTTTTTTTTTTCTTCTTATGTTTTCAGACAGGTACTGAAGTTATATGTTTTTCCAGAAGCTTCTTTGCAAAGAAGCTTTTATGTAATAAGTCCCATAGAAATGTACTTGTCAATGATAATATTACATTCACAAATTATGACATTTTTGAGGTTCAGAGAAGTGGTTGTTCCCCATTAAATGCTGAGATAGACTTGAATGTCTTTGGTGCCATTTACTAATGAAAAATATTGAAATATTATTGTATTACTATTATATGCTGAAGGACAATCATTTGATAATATAGCTACAAAAAGAAATCTGTTGGTATTATGTATGTATTTCTGCTTCCAGTGTGAGAACTCTTTAGACAGTCTGTAATTTTCATACACAGATGACAGGTGATATCAGAGTGGCTGACTTCCTGCAAAGTTCAACCTTGACCGTCTGAGAATTTTATGGGAGAATAGGTGGCTTAAAGCTATTTCAGTCTGTGACTATTCCTCTTAGACCAGAAAAGGGTAATTTTATGGGGTTGCTTTTCAGAGTTAACCTGCATCATCTTTGTGAGAAACTAGCATGAAAAGATTTTGACAGTATATGATTAATGCCATGGGCTGAAGAAACAAATCAAAATGTGATTTTGCCACTGCTCGTTGTGCCACATTTTAAACGAAGAATGCCAAGTGTAATAAACATTTATTTTGTTGCTGGATGAAGGTTGCAGAAGGCCACTGTGTCATCACTATTAAATTTATCAACCAGGGTTCTGCAGGTGGACATTAAATCTCTTGTAATGTCAGCGTGAAACATCCATGATCTAATTGGCTTGACTGCAGACACTCCATGTAGCTGCAACTTGGAAAGAAAGGTCAGAATTCAAAGAACAGATGGCAACTGGCTAAAGTAATTAAGTGCTGAAAATCCAATGCTTCTTTACACACTTTGCACGAATGTTTAATCAGAAGTTTGACCAATGAAAGCAGGAACTCAGCATTTTTTCCCTTTTTCTGACTCCAGGAATTCATTTTCTACTAGAAATCTAGCATTAAATGAAAATGAATATAAATTTATAGCATTAAAAAAAATTGAATATATTTAGAATATCTCCTGAATAGGTCAAGAATCTTGATGGGCAAAAAAAAAACATTTTAATTTAGAATGTTGTTTTCATTTGCAAAATATTCCTGCAGGGAATAGCAGAGATGGAAAAGGAATTATTCTGTTATCATTTGTCCTTAGCACCTTGTTCCTTAGTTCAGATACAACAGATTATGGTTCTAGTTATAGCCACATGGTCAGCAAAATAAATTGCAAAATTACTGAGAGAGGAACTAAGTCTGAATAATTTAAATCAAAATCTCTATGACCACAATATATCTTACAACACCTGGGACAACTGGTCATGTTAACACATTGCTTTGGGCAAAACGGCCTTAACATGGGTAAGTTTACTTAATTTAATTTACTGGCAATTAATGAAATGTTTCTTTATTGATTCAAATATAAAAAAAGACATAGTCTGTTCAATAAATATTTAGGAAGACTCTTTTATCCCCATTTCCACAGGTTCAGCTCCCTCCCATTATTTTTGCTGCATTTTATGCTTGAGCCTCCCCCCAGGACCCAGTCATTCAGGGGTGTTTCTGTCCCAGCATAGATTATCTACACCCAAGGTGGGTACATATTAAACATAATGTAGTGCCTTTCACAGTGACTTCAAGAAAGCTCAATTTCCTCAAGAGGTTTTCAAACAACATTTTTTATAAAAAAGAATGTTGGAAGGGCAACCTACTGCACAGTTTTGAGCAGAAGCAGGAAAATTTACTCCTTATAGTTTAGATGCTCCTATCACGCAGCCCCTGGCCTACCATTGTCCTGTGATTAATGAAGTGGAAGGCAGAGAGAACAGTGTGAGACAGCAATTAATGGCTGCTAAAAAATGCAGGCATGCAGGTTTCATAACACCAAATAAACAAAGCTGTTCAGACTGCACAAATTTGCATTAGAAGTTTTGAGGTAGATTTTTACCAGAGATCAATGTATGGCTTTTCTGCTATGACAAATATGTATTTGTCATATGCATTTCAAGGCAGTGCATAGTCACAATCAAACACACCTGACTGACTCACAAAACCTCAGCAACAGGAAAATTTCAAACTCAGATTGGTTTTGCGAAGATGTAACAAAGGGTATCAGATATTCTGATGACTAATCACTTTGTGTAAATCCATAAGGATTGCACAAATATACAAGATATCTTTTTTTCCTTCTTGAGGTTATAAACGTGTTCCGTAATGAGTTTTGTATTTTTTATATTTGTTTTGGATTTGATAGTGCATTTAAAAACTAACTTAATTTTTTAAACTCTAAACTTTAGCACAAAAATTGATCAAATTCTTGCAACTTCAAAACCTTTGAGTGTTTCCTTTATAGCTATTACTCCTTATTGAGAAAAGAGAATGCATGAACCAAATTCTCATCCCTTTTTCTTTGTTGCTTCTACTCCTGAAATGAAAGAAAAACAAAAGAGGATGGGAGAAAGTGTGCATGCAGGAATTTGAAAGTTCATGTTTTTTAATACTGCATAAATGGGTTTATATTTATTGCTCACACTCAGCTGAGAGTGATTCCTGATTACCTTATGCCTAAGGGGTGCAGCTCTTGCTTTTTTTACCCTAGTGGATGGCAGTGCTTGATCCAACAAATTACTATACATCAAATACAGATCCATTATAGTTGATCTGTAGATAACTTTCTGTTTGTACATTGAGGCTCAAGGATGTTTCAGCTGATACTTTTGGTTTACTCTGACTTCACTTATAAACACATAAACCACCATAGTCTTGCCAAAACATTGCTGAAGTCTTGGACAGCTCTAAAAAACTCAAAAATGTCTCAAAAATACAGGGAGTAAAGAAGTCAGTTTTTTTCATACTAAGAAACCTATCAGTAACCTCTTATAACACCTAAACTGTGAACTACAGACTCTAACAGACAATTCTTATGGTTCGTTCACAGCTTTTGCTCTTCTTGACATAATCTTACTCAACTTCTTTTAGGTGAGAAATGAGAATTGTTTACTCTTGGAATCTCACTGAAGCTTAACAGTTTAAAAATAACAAAATGTTCTTTACTTTTTAAATTAAATTAGAAAAAATGAACTCTTAGGAGCAACATTTTGTCTTTTCAATCAATCAGTCAATGTCTCTGGCACATTTTGGATGAACATACTTCACACTTCTTTTATTACTTGACTGTGTCTGTTCTTTCCAAAGCTAGGTTTTCTTGACAGTGAATACAATTCATCAGTATCATAAACATCATCAGGAATATGAAAGTCATTCTTGGAATAAAATGCATAGGAAAATCAGTCTTCAAATTAGGTTTATAAAGAAGCCAATGATACTAGGTATAACCAGACTACAATTAGAAACTTTAGCATTCTCTCTAGGTCACATCATCCGTTTAATCCTTTTTTGGTTATATTTGTTATCATCTTAGTCCTTTAGGCCAAATCTTGCAATGAGGCACTTTTAGGACACATTCACAGTTCTGCAAAACAGAATTAACTGGAAGGAGAGAAAATGAAAAATGTGTGAATATGGAACAGAGGAAAGACTTAGCAGCTGCTATTATCTAATTTTGTGGTTCAGAATCTATTGTGAACTGTCCAAGTGACATGGTAAATATGAGATTATAAAATTGAATGGTAAGAGCCAATTATTTGGTGCCTGAGTATACTGGCTCTTATATTACTCTACTCATCACCACTTCTTCCTCAAAGCCATGTGGCCCATAAGGAGGGTGCAACAGGTGGTAAATTTCTTCTGTGGGACACTGATCTTTGATACAAGTTAATTAAATTCATTTCTGGGAGAGGCCATTTTCAAAATGCATGAATCAGTATAGCTCCACTGAAATCAGTAGAATAGTGCTGCTTTGCATAATTTGCCTCTCCCTAATTTTATCTTTTTCTATGGAATTCTTACTGTGAATGTATAAAATGCACATTTTATTCATTGGACACGTGTATTGAAACCCAAGCATATGGAAATAAAGAGAAAGTCTGGCATTGACATTCATTCTTTTTGAAAGAAATCCAAGACTAAAGGAGAAAAGAATTTCATAAGTACACTTTTTCATAGGAACACACATACTGGTGTTTTGGTTTTGCTTGGTACTGTAGATAAAGTACTTCTGAATAAGGATTATAGACAAAATTGTTGAAATCCTGATAAGAAGAGATCACCAAATGGTCTTGCATTGTCAGACAGAAGGTATGAAGAGACAGAGTTAAACAAGATTGGAAAGCGGAGTTAGAGGCTAGGCAAAGAAAAATAGGAATAGCAGAAGTGTAATGTGAGAAAATCTAAGAAGAAGAAAAAGAAGGAAAAGTCATTATATTATAGTATTAGACTACAGGATGAGAGCACTCTTCAGGTAGAAGAATACCACTGCTGAAGGAATGAATCAGAACTGTGATCACAGAATCACAATTTCCAGCTAGGCTGGAAAAGAGTTTTGCAATATTCAAGTCCAGCCTATGGCCAAACACCACCTTGTCAACTCGAGGGCTGTCCTGGACTGCCTACTCAGAGGCAGCTGACATTCCAGACCTCCTTGAGCTAAATTAAGGTAAAACAACACCAAAAAATCATTTAAAATCTTTTATTTATGGCACATTTCCGAACAGCCCTTGGGGAAAACCTCCTGAACAGCATGTGGTAATAGAGATTTCTGAACTGCTCCTGGCAGTAACAAATTAAACTTGGAAGGAAGGAAGGAAGGAAGGAAGGAAGGAAGGAAGAAAGAAAGAAAGAAAGAAAGAAAGAAAGAAAGAAAGAAAGAAAGAAAGAAAGAAAGAAAGAAAGAAAGAAAGAAAGAAGAAAGAAAGAAAGAAAGAAAGAAAGAAAGAAAGAAAGAAAGAAAGAAAGAAAGAAAGAAAGAAAGAAAGAAAGAAAGAAAGAAAGAAAGAAAGAAAGAAAGAAAGAAAGAAAGAAAGAAAGAAAGAAAGAAAGAAAGAAAGAAAGAAAGAAAGAAAGAAAGAAAGAAAGAAAGAAAGAAAGAAAGAAAGAGTAGAAAAAAATAAATATCCAGGTCATCACCCAGGGTTCCAAATCCAAGCCCAGTCCAGTTCCTCCCGATGATGGGTACATCTACAGCCCTTCTCAGCTGCGCTATTTACGGACTTGCCCTCATGCAGGTGCATCTTATTCTCAAACTTTTCAGGAGGGACTTGGAGCGTCTCATGATTTCAGTTCCTCTCCCAAAAATAGACTCAAATGCACT
Organism: Setophaga petechia; assembly: GCA_024362935.1. Lineage (NCBI taxonomy): Eukaryota > Metazoa > Chordata > Aves > Passeriformes > Parulidae > Setophaga > Setophaga petechia. The sequence continues at coordinate 35,541,342 of JANCRA010000008.1, forward strand.
GTTGTCTCAAACCTGTTTTTAGCTATAGTTACCCAAGATAAGGAAGCTGGTCCAAGAAAAGCGGCGTCCTGCCTCCGCAAGATGCTCTTTTCAAACCATACCTTATCTTGTTGGCATGGTAACATTCTCTTCTGCCAGCATTTGAGATATTAAGGGTTTCATGTTTGCATTAACTATTTCAGGCTTTCATTCTCTCACACCACCCCATGGCTCAAACAGTCAGTTGAATCCTATTAATATTTCCATAAAACTCTCATTTTAGAAAATAGTTTGAATTTTGATCAGCCTTGTAAAGGAGCACCTTTCTGTTTGCAATCCATAATAAATGAAATAGCATTAGACCTGACAGTGGAATGCAATGGCACATCTTCTAGGGGGTTTTGCAAGAGACCTTTTGAAGAAAGGTAGTTATTATCTTCAGCATGCATAAATGCTTCAGGTTTCTGTATCAATGTCGTATACTATTTCTACAGGGTATTACTCTTGAACTTTGTAATGGACTGGAGGCAGTTTCACCTCTAATGATTTATGAACTGATGGGATTTTTGCCTTAAATGTTCTGTTGTCTGCACCTATAAACACTTAAATCACTGCGTTGTCTTGGACTTTTTAGTGACTTGTGAATGCTGCTGTAAAATAGCCCTTATAGCACAATATATCACAGGAAGGTTACACTGTAACTGCTTCTGTGATTTGTTCTCCGCTTCTGAAGAGCTCCAAACTGTCTGCACGTCACAGGCAGAGAAATCCCAGAGCAGAGACAAACTCATTCTGGTCTCAGGTGCTTTGCAACCAGGAGTTGCCTTCACACAGCTTGTTATGTTTCCTTAGGGGCATTGGGAATGATTTTCCAAACTCATGTTGGACTGATGCCTCTCACACAAATACAGGTTTGATTCAGGAAAGCTTAAGGCAAACCCCTTTTATTCAAGGCTTCTACCAAAGGAAACTTAGTGCACCACTGCGGGCAGCTGGGCCAGCATGTGGTCTGAGGGCAGGGAAGTGAGAGTGCATTTAGGTACTCCAGAGAAGTGCAGATACTTGAAACTGGAAAATGCATTAAATACCTTTCAAAAGTTATTTTGCAATGTGGAGACTTGCCTAAAGTTCCTATGAAAGAGTATTTTTTTTCCTTTACAACCTTGTGTGAAATTCTTTTGTTATGTAAATGCTACATTGCATAAGCATTAAAAAGACTGATGGCAGAAACCCAGAAAAACAGATCTTTACATAGAGCAATTGTTTTTCTATTGCTGAGGTAGAAAATCAATAGTGCATCAAATCTGCTTTGTTCTTGAATCATTAAGGGTTTTGGTTCCAGATGGGTACATAAAAAAATTACTTACCTCAGCTTGCATGTATATATTACAAAGAAAAAACCTCAACCAGGTTAACAAGCCTACACTATAAAGTATGTTCATTTTCTACATTATACGGATCAAATCTAATCTAACCCCAGAAACACTGCTTCATTTTCCATCAGGAATCTCTGCCCATTTAACAGTGGCATATAATCTGGTATTTATGTTTGAAGCACTGTTTTTGCTATCATCATTACACACATCAAAATTTAGCATAATTATAGTAGAGACACTGAGAAGGCTGTCCTTAATTTTTTCCAATGCTTCTATAAATACTGTCTTTCATAAATATGTCAGATGGAGGGACAGAGAATGTAATGAAGAGGCTAAGGTGTTGTAAAACTGAAACTTGATTTTAAATTCATGAGTCTGTGTCCAATTGTTAAAATATCTATTTTTATCACCTTGGTTAATTCATGACTGATTTGAAACATCTAACTGTATTTGAATTGTCCAAAGTAATGTAGTTGATCTTTAATGAATAGGCCAGTTCACTGTCCTAAACTGGGAACTCTGCTGAAGGGACTTATATTTCCAGTCACCTCTGTTAGTCCTAAGATCCTAATGCAAGAGTTTCAGTTTTGGCCTAAATATTTGGTTTCTTGTATATTTGGCTTCTTGAATATTTTATATTTTATTTCTAGTGAAACTTAACTGCATTCTCACCAGTGCTTCTGGTAGTGCTTTTCAACACCCTCAAGCAAATTTGCTGAAGGAATGTGCCTCCTGGCTGAGGAGGCAGTAGGGGTTTTTTAATCACATTAGCTACAGCAAGGGCAACAAGATGGGATCTACCTCTTGTCTTTTCCAACTGAGATATAAATTTCATTTTCTTACAGACATTTTGTCGGTACTGTTACTCTGCAGTAACAAAATCAGATGTACGCTTTCAGGTCACACAGCTCTATTTATGCACTAGTTGCAATAAGAGAGAGCACAGTTAGAATTGACTTACCCCTAACATAATCTGCCCAGCAAATGATCTTCCTGCTGGGTACTCTATCTTTTACATTTCCTGTGATTTAGTGTACAGCAAAGAAAATCATGGTTAGGTTTGCATTCAGACTTCACACTACAATTTCCAAAGAGTAAAAGGGATATTGTCCAACTGAGAGTGAGAAATTAGTAATCTGACATTTTATTTTGTGTGTTTGGGTCGTCACTTACTTCTCAGAAACCCTTGTATCCCATTTGAAAAATCTATTTTTATAAGAAATCCATATTCTTATGCATGATACTTTACTACATCTTAAAGCTTAGCATTTGCACACACTATAGCTAGTAATGAATAATTGGAAAAGCCAGTCTGTGTGAGAAAATACAAACACACTTGCAGAAAGGTGAACAAACATATGGGGACGAGAGGATGGGTCACCACAGGATATTATGTGAAGGAAGGGAAAGCCTGAGGAGAGGGCTGTAAAATCCTTTCACTGAGATCAGAGCAGAGGGAGGAATATTTATGCTTATGTTTATGAAATGTGAATGTTTATTTTTATGAAACTGCCTCCCCTCAAATATACACATCTTGTCATAGTTTCTGACTCCCACTCAATTCCTTCTGAAACTCTAAATTCTCACTAAGATACCCTAGACTCTTCAGACACACTTCAGATACTGTTTTCCTTCTTCCCATCCCTCAGACCTCTCCACTGCTGGAAAATCCAGTCTGCTCTAATGATGTTATTAAAATGAAAACAATTGGATGAAGGAATAAAAATTGTGAAGGCATGTATTTGGTTAATGCTCCAGGCAATAGTGGTAGGGGGTGTGCAGTTAGGTCTACTTTTAGTATTTGGATAAATGTCTGTCTTTACAAAGATCACAAATTTTCATGAACATCTCATCTTTACTTTTCTTCTAGCAATAAATTAGTGAAATACAATGGAAATTACCAGTTTAAGGACACTCAGAACAAGAGATCTTGATTAATAGGCAAATCTTGCAGTAATTTAAAACACAGTGAAAAGGGTATCAGAGAATTATGGAAACAGAACAGAATTCTGGACTTCCGAATAAAAATTTATTTGGATATATTAGTGGATATATGTCAGTTGCTACATAGACATAGAAGAGGGTTACACATGTGCATGCAACAAAGACTTTAGATTGAGCCTTCAGGTAACTCAGAATAGTCTCATGAATGACTACCGTGTCTGACACATAGGAATTGACATGTCTGTGAAAATATTGTCAGCAATTGTATCTGAAACATGGGCACGACTAGTAAAATTATAAGATAAATACTTCACCCTTAGAAAATGAAACAATACAAAGATTATTTTTGCCTGATACTGAGAATCAGAAAAACGTTTTTGCTTGAGTTGGGAACTGATTATCTTTGTGGATAGTGAAAAAATCCTGTGATTAAAGATAAATTAAAATTTTTAAAATAAATTTTTAACTGGAAGACAGAGACATAACTCAGGTGTCATGCATCAAGGTTAAAGGCAGCAGTTGATTTCTCCATAAAAGGGAATGAAAATTGCATATCTATGATTCAGCACAAGGAGCTGGAGTGGAACTGAATCAAGTTGGATCACAGGACAAAGACAGACCAAATAATAATGTAGAGGAAAAATTTTAGGAAACGGGAATACTTATTTCCTGATGGTGAAAGTACAGCAGGAAGACCTAAAGAGGCTCAGTACTTGCACAGATAAAGGATGCAGAAATTTCCAGTGAAAGGGAAGATAATTGTAGCATGTTAGCAATCTCTCTCATGACCCTCGGGGTGGGTAAAGGACTCTCTCATTACTCTCAAGAAAACTCAGATGCCATTCATTCAACTGTTGTTATTCCAACTGGGTGCAGGTAGTCTGTCAGTAAGAAAGACAGGAAACAAGAGATGTTATCCCTTTGTGTAGCAATTACCACACAGCAGTGCCATGCACTGCTGACAACACTTAATTGTCTTACAGGGCCAGAATATTCTCAGTGCAAGGGAAAAAGATGATCAATAATAATTCAAGTATGCAATGCGTTGCTTTGAAAAACAGTTCAGGTGTGAATGATAAAATGGCACCAGCTCTTAGGAAGAGCAATGCTTGAAAGGAAAAAAGAATTTATTTCCACACTCTCTGTGATGCCTGATCACCTAATCATAATTGGGATCACAAGGTACATGCACTCCAGACATGCAGATGTATGTAAGCCTTTGGAATGAAGATGGAACTGTGCATGCAAATGACTGCATTTGATTCTGAGAGTCCCGTGGAGAAGCTGTGACATGAGATAGAGATGAGGAAATGCATGACTGCTTCCAGGTCAATCATGTAGGTAGCTTTAGCATCTCTTCTTACATGTGTATGGACAAGGAGTCACAAGTAGGAACCAAAACGAATAAAGACTAGTCACACTTTGAATTTTTCCTTGAAGTAACAAAGACAAATGTCATTGGACCTTATACTCTTCTACAAGAAATCAAATGAACCTCAAGTAAAAGTCAATGATTCCCTTTAATAGTTTACAAACTTAGAATGTGGTAAGTATTTTCACCACATCTGAAGAAACATGCTGGACTAAGATGTGCAAGGACTGTTCAAGAATTTATGTCATGTTCAACCATATATATGAATAATGAAAAGTGTTCAACAGAAGAAGACAGTTTCATTGCAGTGCATAATATTAAAATCTTTTGAAGATAACGGGTTTTCTAAGGAAACATCAAAAAGATAAAAAAAATTGATATACCTAAGTGTGTGTTTATGTAAGTATAATGATGAGGCAAAATGTTAAAGAAGTAAAATTTCAGAAGGAAATGGAGGAATGAATATTTTCACAGCAATAGAGAACACTGTATAAGAATTCAGAAATAAATATCAGTGGGCCAGGATGAAACATATAGTCTGCTCTGAGTTCTAGCTGCTGCTTAACTAGGAAAATATTTCAGTGCTGTTAGTGAAGGAGAAAGGGCAGGCAAGGTACAGATATTTCTGGACTGGACTATCTTTCTAATGAGAATATAAAACTTTCACGACTCCTTGACTAATAAGCACACCCAAGTTGTATATTAATAAACTTTATTGCTCAGAAGAAAAATCTGATTCTTCATGGAAGACTGGCCATTTTGAAAATGGTCGACAGACTTTTTAAACTATACTCCAGTTGACTTTCATTTCAATGAGTAATATAAATGACATTGAAAAGTAAAACTTGCTGTTTAATAAGATAAAACAAGAATACCACATCTTCATAATTACTTAGAATAGATCAATTTCAAATTCATTCAGGTTATTTGGAGAATTCACAGATTTGAATGTTTTTACAAATGATGGCAAGATTTCATAAAAAAATATTTTTGTTATTCAAAACAATTGAGCAGTTTTGCTTATTTTGCATCACAGAAACCAATTTCAGAATAATGTTTTCACAGTAACTATGAGTTGTGATAAGGAAAATAATTGCCAAAGAAAGGAGTTAGCTTAGAATTAAACCTTGAAAATAAGCAATTTGATCTGCTGAGCAACTTCTTGGGGTCAGAGAAGCAACTGCAATATTTGAATGGAGGAAATGCTCCAATATTGCTGATACTGTTGTGCACTCTGAATTGTAACCTCAGGTTTCAAAGTGATGGATGCCACCTCCTTTGCTCCATATCACTGCATGTTATGCTGCTTATACACCCATAAAGAGGTGGTGTTAGATTTCAAAAAGTATTACTCTGCTCAGAGTTGGAATGAAGGTAATAAAATACCCTCCTGGGAGAAAGAGGCAAATGGAAAGATGCAGACATCCTGAATACTTTTAGGACTAAAGTTCAGAACCCAGAAAAAAGGAATAGAATGACATGGAAAATATCTATGACATGGAAAATATCTATAGGTTCCAAAAGTATTATACTTATTCATTATTGTACATTCCAAGGAATTACCTATTTTGTATGCACAAATCAAAATTTACTTGCATTGATGGTATGACTTGTGTTTGGTGCTTTCCCAACCTCATTAACTACCTCACTTACTTAAAGGGGACGTAGATGAACAGCAATTGAATATGAATGTAATTTGTTAACAACATTCATTTCCATCCCTTCATTTCAAGAAGACTATTTTACCATTTGACATCATGTGCAAGGTACTCTCAGACTCTGTGAGAATGCTGTTTTGTGAAGCATCCACTTTTGAATTGGATCCACTTACCTTCTTGTAGTTTGATTAGGACTATTGGATTTAGGTTCTTTCCTAAAGTTAGTAGTCTCACTCTAGTAATATTATAGATTTGAAAGGGAGGACCTTTTAATTTTACATAGATCTCTATCATCTTCTCTAGTCTATGCAACACCTCTTTTAAGTGATTTCCCATTAAAATCATAACTGCCCAGACAGCTACATTTTGTAGCTGTGCATGCTTCAAAAGTGGATGCTTCACAAAACAACATTGTCAGGGAATCTGAGAGTACCTTGCTCATGATACCAAATTGCAAAAAATCTTCTTGAAAGAAAGGGATGGAACTGTCCAGTATTTTTTCCAGGAACATTCCTTTATCTTTGCTTTATTTCCATTGCTGTACACGCGCATGATTAGTTTTACTTCCTTGGTCTTCAGGTCACAGTATTTTGATTATGTGATTTCTTCTCTAAGCCCTTTCAGTTTATTTCAGAACTGAAATAAAAAACAAAAGCTAAATAAAACATCCCAAACAACTCATACCAAATACATTTTAATGTCTTTAAAAAAATAATCCCAAACTTTTTTAACTTCTGTTAAATTCTGTCTTTTTTATTGGATATTTATTTTATTAGCATCAAACCAATCTTTAAAACTTTTTCAAATTTTCTTTTCCCTTTCAATTCTTATCAATTAATTAACAAAATAATTTTCATTTCTATGTAAGGTTTACATTGCTAGTCTCTAATTTTATAGAATGATAGAATTGTTTGGGTTGGAAGAGACATTAATGAACACTCATGGACAGGGACATCTCCCATTAGACCAGTTTCTCAATATCCCATTGAATCTGGCATTGAACACTGACAGGGATGGAGAACACACAACTTTTCTGGGCAAGTTTTTCCAGTGCTTTACCACCCTCACAGAAAGGAATTTCTTCCTAACATCTAATCTAAATTTCCCCAGTTTCAATTTCTACCCATTACTCCTTGTCCTAGCACTACAATTCCTGATAAAGAGTCCCTCTCTGGCTTACCTGCAAATCCCTTTAGATACCAGAAGATTACTATGAGCTCTCCATGTAACCTTTGCTGAGTTGCCTCCAACTCCAAAAAGAAATGGAGAAAGGAGTATGTGGGTTGCAGGTGTTAACATTGTCTGATTATGTGTATTTCTGGAGTACCAGTAACAAAGCCTATTGAAAATAGCACACCTAGGGATTGTTATCCCTGCAAGATAATTTTTGTAAAACTCAAATCTACAAATTAGCCATTCAAACTTGCCATTCTTATTTCTCTTCTCTCTTAACTTCATTTTTACTGAGTTCAATAGCTTCCCTTTTGCATTTCAGATGATGTTTAACCTAGATGAGTTACCTGCTGTACATAAACAACATTTTCCTCTTTTTCCCATGCAATTGATTTTATGGTTAAGAGACGTATGATAACTGAGCACATGGCTATGTGCTTTCACTACAGTTCTCTGTAGTGAACCAAAATGATACTCTAGTTTATATACTGTTAATATTTCTAATGAGGTATTCATTAGTATTCTAAAGTCATTATCCAACACTTTAACCATTTTGACATTAATTAAATTTATAACCACACAAAGCCTGTGGCATGCTGTACCTTTCATAGTCAATCTTCATCTCAGATTGCATAGCAAATGGAAAACAAGGAGATGCTACACAGTCTGTAATATCACTGATATAAAAGGTAGCATACTGACTTCTAAAGCACTGAATTAGTGTTTTAATTATGATAAAACATTAATAACTTTCTCTTCTTGGATTTGATGGCGTTAATACACAAATTTCAGTTCTGTCCTTGACGAATGAAAATGGATTTTCTCCAAAGGCCAATTAGCATTTAACAACAATTAAGTGAAAAAGGTATGTAATGATCCTGATGGAATGAAAGTACTTGTTATAGGCAATTCATAGGATATATTGATATATGCCTGTCTGAAAATGGTAAAGAAAATTTCCAGCTCTTCTCTTTCTCACCCAAACTTATTTTTATTCCAAACAAATGCTTATTTTGCTAGTGATTGGGATAATTTCACAAATTTATATCATACACAAAGATTGCATACACAATAGAGGAACAGTAATTTTTTTTCAAAGTCCAGCTGTTTTCCATTGAGTACACAGATTATTAGACAGGCTAATAGATCCCAGTCTGTTCTTTTTTTTCCTTTTTTTTTTTACCTCAAGGTAATGGATCATGTAGCATTTTTATTTATCAATTGGCAATGACAAAACACAAGTGCAAAGAACATGCACCCTAATCTGGAAGAATTTGGGTGCAGCATTGTTGTGGGTATTATATGTGGGGGCTAATATATCTGTAAGAGCATAAATGCTTAATAAAATTGAAGGTCATTTTAAAGACAAGTGAGATTCTGTGTCTGCTAATTACTCTGGGCTTGTCATATGTGTGTCTCTTTGACAGGAGTAAAAGTCAGGTCACTGTGAAGAGCTCTGAAATTCCATTCCTCTCTTATTTACATTGGACATCTGCTAGACATTTATAGGATTTAATCAATAAACTTTTAATTCCTTCTTGTTCACATCACTGGTCATAATGACATTTACAGAAGCTAAATGTCACTTGATTTCTCTTCATATTTTGGACAGATAAATGTAGAATTATGAGGGAATATTTTTCCAAAGATGAGAAAATAGAAGATGTCTAAAGTATAAATAACAAATAAACTTTCCTAGTGGCCTTTAGGTGATAGCTTTCATGCATTATTCTAAATCTATTTTAATTATGTTTTAACAATCCCATAGTCTTGCATACAAGATGAAATGCCAATGAAAATCGCAACTATTTTATATGTGCATAGTGAGACACTGTTAAATTAGCTAATTGGCCACTGAGCACCAAAATCTGACTTTTAATCTTGTGTAACAATTGTTTTCATTGCCTTCAATGTTCTTTATTTTTTGCTGGCCTTTATTCTTAATTCAGTAAGGACTTGTATGAGTAGCTCCCAAGAATGTTATTAGGAATTACAAGAATGATTCTCATGCAACAGGATGAATACATATCCTTAAAAGTCATTATCCTCCAAAATAAGCAAGCTGAAATAGTCTTTTAATAGCAAGTATAATAATGACAGGTTGGCTCTGAATGGTAGAACTAAAATTTTATGAATACTAAGAAGTATATTTTGAAGTACCACTCTGTGTTATTCATAGCCAGATGTTTAAGTAGCTATCCTAAACTGTATATTCAGCAGAAAATAGTTCATTTCTGCTAAACTAAATATTTAAATGAATTATAATTCAGGTCAAATTATTTTTGGCATGACGAAAATATAGCATAATAATTTCCTGATAAGTTTGCCTTTTTTGGACCTTATAGGGTCCTTCTGTAACATATAGTAAAGAGACAAATGCACTGTGATATGGATTAGTGGCATCATTCGACCATCGGGTCCTCATGTGTTCAAATGTCATGTTTAGATTTTATTGTTATAGAAAAAAATATTCTTATAGAAAACCCGAAATATTTGCACTATTTGGATAATAACTATCATAATGTAAAGATTACAGTGTATAAATTTTCATTTAGGAACTAATATGCTTGTGTTGATAAGAGGTATATTTCATTGAGTACAGTCATTAAAAATGCCTCAACATGCCCAGCACAATAATTCTTTTTTGTTTGCTTGCTTTGTTTAAGACAAAAGAATCAGAAGTATGAAAAGAAACTGAATTCCAGTATTTATTTACTAATAGAAAATTTCTGATTTTCCATTACAGATAAAGAGAGATGACATTTGCAGGATGGAAAATGTTCAGATAGCAACCAATTAAGTGCAAAGAATGTGTACTTTAATTAAGGATACTCCTTTGAGTGAGGAAAAAATGAAAGTTCAAATCTCTTGTGAGGGGATAACAGCACAGACAGACATTCAGCAATGGTAAAGATGCTGTTGTGGTCATTGCAGTAGTATAAAATGAGTATAAACTGACATAAAAAAACTGAGGCACAAAATGTGCATTAAGCTACTGAGTCCACCAGGCTGAATTAATTTTCACTTTTTGTCTCTCCAGCATTTATGACACCTTGGCAATCATCTTAAATTCCCCAGAGATATCAGATACTGATCAAAACATCTGTGATATCCTTTGCTTTTCCATTTATGTATGCAGGTATGTATGTACGTATATTCTTTCTATTTGGATCAAAGGTGTGTGAAAGTACAGGGTCAAATGTTCTTTCTTTGGTAATTTATGTTTTCCTGCAAGCTGGGCTGTAAAATGAGCATTGTTACAACTGTTTGATTAACTGCTACATTAAAACTATTCAGCCTGGAAAGGAAAAGGCAGAAATAAAATCTTAATCTTTTGACTTCAGAAGGAAATGAGAGTCTTTCTCAGAAGGACTGGGCAAGATGTGTGCTGTTAAAGGAGCAAGGAAATAATTCTCTGTCATCCAAACCTTATTTCTGTACTCTGGAGGATGTTTCATGTGAACAAATGAGTGGGGACAGAGACTGCTAGTCATTTATTTATCTGTAGGATCTGATGTAAGGAGTAAATAATCTGATGAATGATGTACTGTATTTATCTTTCAACTTACTCAGCACAATGTCACCATTCCTTACCTGCAGCTACTTGACTACTTGTAGAATAAAGGCTTATGCTGTCCATACAGCAGCAATCAAAGTACTTGCCTCCTGTGTGGCTCCTTCTTAAACAATAAATGAATTACAGTTGCATCTGTGAAGAAAGAAACTCTTATATCAGGAAATGTTCAAAGAAACATAACACTATTGAGAACTGGAAAGGATGTGAATGAGTTTTTACAACAGGATTAGATATGTGGTGACGTCACTAATTTTAAAGCTATGGGCTTATCTGTTTTTTATTTTAATAACTATTTTTCAGTCATAGTTTGTCTACCTCAGTGTTGGCAACACTGCAAATTGAGCTTCAAGCATTTTAATATATTTTCACATAGCTGGAGTGAGCAGCATTTAGATCAGAAAGACTGTTAACAGTGGGATGAATATGGTGTTGAGAAAGAGTGCTAACCTTCCCATCACTGATGTGATGTCAGTGACTAATACTTTGAGACAAATTCAATTATCAGTTCTAAACCAAACACCCCTAAAAGGACATATGGAAAATTGGAGTTGAAACCTGGGAAAAACCCTAAGACCTTTTTTATAACTAGAAAGGTAAGTGACTAGTCTTTAACAGAGTTAATAATATAATTTTTTTGTAATTTATTACTGCAAGAGCAGCAGCTGAGGTTAAATATATTTATATTGTGTGGTACTAGAAGAATAGGACTTTTTCACCTCTTCTGAACAAACCCGTTAATACTAATGTTGTGTCAAATTTGAAATTTGTGTTGCCATTGTCAATGAGGTCAAAAACACACTTTAGAGAATTTTAATTTTAGTAAAGAGAAGAATAATTTCAATGATAATCAATTTTATTGCTTCTTAATTCTTGCCTGCATAAAAAAAACCACCAAACACAACTTTATAATAGAAGAAAGAAGACATATTTTTAACCTCTGGCGCTTAAAAACATAAATTTGGGGATTTTAAAGAAATTTTAGAGTTTACTCAATTTTAGCAAGTCTTAATATGAAACTATTATGGTTAAAACCAAGAACATTAATGTGTTTAGATTATCTGGACTGTAGCTAGGAGTGGAAAACGGTCAAGCAGAAAAGGACCTGGGAGTGCTGGTTGGCAGCTGGCTGACCATGAGCCAGCATTTGCTCAGGTGGCCCAGAAGGCCAATGGCATCCTTGGATCAGCAATAGTGGGGCCAGCAGAACTGGGGAAGTGAGAGTTCCCTGATGCCAGCACTGCTGAGGCCACACCTCAGATCCTGTGTTCAGTTTTGGGCCACCCAATTCCAGAGTGACATTGTTGGAGCAAGCCTAGAGTAGGGCATGAAACTGGGGAGGGTCTAGAGGGTAAGTGAAATGAGGAGCAGCTGAGGGAGCTGGGATTGGGTAAGCTTAGAAAAGGTAGTTGGATGCTTCAAAACTTTTGATGGAAATTGAGATTTCTTCTTGAACTGTGTAAATGGATGTAGATCTTTGCTGAGCTCCTTGGTATGATTTTGAGCAATACTACCACAATGATAATAAAATAAGAAAAGAAGGTAATTAACTTAATATCTTGTATATATAGACATAAATTAACCCTAGAAAGGTTGTAAATCTGAGGAATGGATATCCATCAACTCATTCTATGAAATAATTATTGACATTTTCGACTCGATCATTGCTCTGCTGATTGCTGCTCATTTTGCAACCTGCTTTCTAGGTCAATCATTGTGAGCATAGAGTTTAGCACTTGGAGCTATACACATTGTTTTCTGTGACATTCCTTTAGTAAACACTGTGCCAGAAAATAAGTATTTCTGAGCCTGCACAGTTTATTTTGAAGTTGTGATAAATTCTCATTCATATTTCCCAGCAGGGATCAGTTGGAAGACCAGGGAAGGCAGTGGCATTAGCATCAGCATGGACTGCATCTGAGTCACACTTACAGAGGTGTTTGGAATAGTGGGTGTTGTGTTTCCTGGTTTGATAGCAGTTTGCCAGCACTGTCCTGAGGGAATGCTTACAATTCAGTATTGTTTTTCAATCACAGCCTTCTAACAACAACTTGGAAAAGAATAACTAAATTTAGACTCCTCTATTATATTCAGCTCTGCAATATTTAATTTATCCTTATCACAGTCTGGTGCATGGAGCAAACACTTCCATTATATTGATAGGAAAGCACAACACTGCCAATTTCCTGTGAGCTGCTGGCTGGAAAAGAGCAATTGTGTCTTGTTTACAGTGGTCACCCTTTTTGGAGCTTGGAGGTCTCATTGAAGTCAAGGAGACCTACAAGCCTTTAACCTGGAGAAAGTTATTGCCTCTGGGACATTCAATACAAAGCCTATCTTCCTCTAAGATGGAGTCAAGCTCTGAAATTTGAATCCAGATTTCAGCCATTTGCTCTCAGTTGTGAGGGGAACAGAACAGAAACAAAGAATGCAAAAATGTACGGATCAATTTTGTTGGTCTCATTCAGATACGAGAAAAAAATCCAGAGATATCAAAACAAATATGTTTTGAAGAACTATTAAAAAAACTAGTATTTTTCAAAGAAAATATATTTTAGTTGAAAACTCTTTAAAAGCTCCAATTATTTAATTTCCAGTGTTTTATTATGTGATTTTATTTGGTACTTCTTTATAAATTCTATGCAGCAGAAATACTTTTATCTTTTTCACTGCTGAATATATATTCAAAGGTGTTTATATCAGAAAAAAAAAAAAAAAGTGGTTTAGAAAACAACTGTTTTCTGAGTAACAAAAAGTAAAAATTAAACATATTTTTAAAAAGGCTTAAAATATACATTTGAACAGATAACTACACATGTATACTAAGAGTCAAAATTTACTTCAGTCCTAAATAAATGTGAATTCTTTTGTTGTGCACCATAAGACTGATACTGGGATGCAACATCTATGTGCTCCTTAGGCTAAGGTAATGGTAATATCTTGCTGCATGTCCAAAGTTAGACTAAGAGAAACAGGAAAATCAGCAGGAAAGAGTAGTGCCAAGGCTTTTTGGGAGCATTTGGATGCTGAACTGCAGACCAGTATATCCCAGGCTAGCATAGTTTGACTTTTCCAGACTAAGCTTGGGATACAAGAGCAAGTGAATTGGAATGTAAATTTCTAGGTAGCAAATGCAAAGAAAGACACTGAATATAAATGATGAGAGAGAATGTAGACAGATATTGCAATGAGCAATCTGCTCACTTCAGTATAAAGATGCAAATAAGTGGGCTAAAGGGAATGCAAAAAAGCTTTTTTGGGAAAAGTAAAGAGGAGAGCTTATTGGTTTGTGCTTTCATGCTGTGGGATATTTATTGTGAAAACAATACATTAGTAGTCTATTCAGAACCTGTCTACTTGTAACTTTAATCACTCTGTTGTTCATAGAAAACTGGAAGGGAGAAAAAAATTAACATTTGTGAGAAGAGTCCAACGCATGTCATCATTTACTTAATGTAAAACAGTGCAGTTCCAGATTTAAGGGAAATGGAGGCAGTCAGATTTACAGTATACAGGCTTAAGATATATTTGAAGGAGCCTGACACCTGTTAAAGACAAAAAATATACAGCTAGTCGTCTGCAGCTCATGTCTTGTTCAACTTTTGAGCAAAGAGTCAGAAAATCCTTTTTCTTGTGAGCAAAGGTAGTGTTTTAAAGAGTTTTGAGCAGTGATGTAGGGACCACTGCTATTACTGTCATTAGTATTGTCATGGCATGTACATCATGCTGTCCAGAGACAGTAGAACTGGAACCTAAATTGCACTTTTCTGGGTTTTCGTAGTTCAGACACGACCATCTGAAGACTATCAGGAAAAAATTTGATGAAGTAAAAGGCAGCAACACTGACCTGTTTTATTAGATGTTGCCTTCTAATACTAAAAATCCAGAAGGCATTCCAAATGAAGCAATATAACCTTGTAGGAAACTAAATTTCCTGCCTATTCATCCAAAATCCTATTGGAATTCAAGCTGAAAACCAATTTGCAGATACCTAATAAATAGGTATGCAGTGTTGATTGGCTCTCTAAGATTTGTTTTCACACCACAGCATAGTTCTTCTGGTTAATTCTTTGCAAACATTTTTTCATCAGTGCTTTATAAATGAAAATAAATAGAAATGTATTTATATAAAAACATGTATTAAATCTTTCTGGACCAGCATTTTATTTTATCACATCACAACAGTGAAAATATTTACAAAAAGAAACATGCTGTATAAAAAGGAGTAATTCAAAGGGGGAAAAACCCCAACCCTGATTTCTTTAAGGCATTGTGTAAACCATACAAAACACTGGATAGGAAAGGTAAACTTCAACTTTGTCCTAGAAGCGAAAGCTCAGCCAATCTGTCAAGACAGTACATGAGGAAGAAGTAGATCAAGGGAATTTGTCTATTTGCATTTACATCAGCTCTTTAGAATCTGTTGTTTTTGTTAAAGGTAGTTGCAGCGTCTGACTGAACAAAATAATGAATTCTTTTTAGTTCTGCTGAAGAAATCTGAGGCCCTTGGGACCTTATGTCAGCGCAAAAAGTGTTGTAAGTGACTATAGATCTCCTTCTTGATTTCTGTTTCAGTGTTTCCCTTCTTTCAGTCCCTACTTAAATTTAAAATTTCCAGTCTTAGAGTAACAAGTACTTTTGAGTGCTAACAAATAGGATGAGAGTGGAGGGGAGGGGAAGAGAGAGGAAGGAAGGAGAAGAATACCACTGCTGCCAAACTTATATACCTGACAGTAGTTCCTGAGGATAATGGGCTTTACCTGCAATTGCTTCAAATGAAAAACATTAAGGAAATTCCAAAGCAGTGGAAAAAACCTGCTGATTATATCATGAGCACAGTATCTGGACTCCTTCTCAATGAACTCAAAAATACCATTGACTGTAGGCAGTATTGGTGTTCACTGTGAACCAAACCTGTCTGCTCCTGTATAGACATCAGCATACATGGGAATGTTATTTTTATTCTTCTTATTCAGGAATTTTTCTTCAGGGCATAAGGAAGAAAATTCTGTACCTCAGTGATGTGAAGTAAGCCTCAAGGCCAAAGTGTCACCTTCAGCCTTTTAAAACTTTCTTTGAGAACTTAAAAAAAAAAAAAAAACAAAAAGAAAATGTTGTTTGATTTGCAGCCAAGTGTTCTGACACTGCACAGTAGCTCTGAGATGAACTGCAGGATGTTCAGTCAGTGTTCAGCACAGGGTCGGGAGTTCAAAAAGGTACTGGCACTAGGGGATGAAAAGGCAGATAACTGAATATTTTTGTGTATATTCATTTTTATTTGTTTACATGTATACTTACATGTATATGTATATATAGTGCTTTAAAAATAAACTACCCATCAACATTTATTGAGATTAATTACTGTAAGGAAGAATAAAAAAAAAAAATCTGATTCTAAAATATGAAAGATTCAGAAAAATGCATGCAGATTTTTCTCTATGAATTGGACTTACCCAAATGGTAAATGCAAGGAACTCCCTCATGGTAATCACAAGGAGATAAACAACAATTCTATGGTGCACAGGTCATGACACACCAAGTTTTGAGACAATTTCTCAAGAGCTTCAAGGTATAGAACTGTACTTTTATAATCTCTGGTGGACAATAGCTCTGTATTTCATAGAATATGCTGAGTTGCAAGGGACCAATCAGGATCATCATCATCAGAGTCCAACTCCTGGCACTGCACAGGACACCCAAGAATCACAGAGTGTGCCTGAGAGCATTGTCCAAATGCTCCTTGAACTGTGTCAGCCTGGTGCTGTGACCACATCTCTGGGGAACCTTTTCCAGTGCCCAGCCACGCTCTGAGTGGAAAATTGTTTCCTCATATCCAACCTAATTCTCCTCCAAGTCACCTTCACCCTATTTCCTCAGGTCCTGTCACCAGTCATGAGAGTGAAGAGATGAGTGCCTGCTCCTCCTCTTTCCCTTCTGAGGAAGTTGCAGTTGCAATGAGATCTGCCCTCAATCTCCTCCTCTCCAGACTGAACAGTGCAAGTGACCTCAGCAGCTCCTGATGTGGCTTCCCCTCAGAGCCTTCACCACCCTCATGGGCCTCCTCTGGATGCTCTCTAATAGCTTAATGTCTTTCTAATATTGTGGTACCCAAAACAGCACACAGGACTCAAAGAACATTTACTCTACATTCCTTTAAAATGAGACAAACTTGTTTTGGTGAAACTCCCTAAAAAGGAGGAGATTTATCCTTTTTTTCTTTCCTGGAAGGAAATTAATAAACTCAGTCTTTCAGATAGCAGATTTTAAGACAGGAAGATCTAATGCAAAAAGTTGGAAGTTTGCAGCACAAAGAGAAATTGTTGAAGAGAGCACACAGCAGCTAGGAAAACTCAAAAGTGAGAGCAGGGGCTTTCTAAAGTATTTGTTGAAGTTTGTACTAGTAAGTTCATCAAAACTTCCTACTCTTTCTTCCCTTAGTTTGAATTTTCATGTTTTAATTTAAATTCTAATAG
This sequence comes from Setophaga petechia, assembly GCA_024362935.1. Taxonomy (NCBI): domain Eukaryota; kingdom Metazoa; phylum Chordata; class Aves; order Passeriformes; family Parulidae; genus Setophaga; species Setophaga petechia. The sequence goes on from JANCRA010000008.1 coordinate 35,558,891, forward strand.
AGATTCTATCCATTGCTTAATTATGTCATTTCGTCTTGGGGATTTCAGTATGAGGAAGAAATTGAAACACATTCATCCCAAAATTCCAGATGACCTTATTTTAGTCAGCCCATACCTTAAGGATTTACATGAATCTGTGACTGCCAAAAAAAAATTTAAATTTTCTATCTCCCCTACACTATCTTTTTAGCCATATTCTTGTTCCAAAAAGCATCAGTACTATCTTTGCCCCTCTCCCTGTTCTTGCTCTAGTTAGTATAATAGTATGTATATAATATTAAGAAGGCCTCAGAAATATTCAGGAAGAGCAATTATTTTGGGTACTTGAAATTAAGGAAGAAAAAATACTTGCAGTTAAACCATGATGTGTCCCTTTGTGTTTATACCAAAAATAACCTTTCTGCAGTGAAATTATTAATTCTGTGTTGGATGAAAGGTTCTGATATTCCAGGTTGGCAAGTGGCTTACAGAACAGTTAAAAAGGGTACTAAAACACTTAATTCCTGAGTCCATATTTGACTTATGCTGAACATTGCTCAAGAAATCTACAATATAATTTGCATAGGAATATCATATTTTTAATACTAAAATTTAAAAATCTGAAAAATCAAATGTGGGTCATTAGAAACAACATGAGCCATATGGTAATACTATATACAATGCTATTTTTCTCCAGTCATGAGTATTTTAGCTCTCACTTTAAAATTTCACATCTACAGATGGAAGAAAAAAACCCTCATTGTTGTTTTCTGGGCTAGAATAAGATTACAGATGATCAGGATAAAAAGGATTCAAGGGAATAAAGGTCTTCCAGGAGAGTCTGTTCTCTGACCACTGGGACAAAATGTCAATATTGATGAAAAGAAATGATATTCCTTTACAAATTTAATGGCACTGGACTTGGAGAAGTTAACACTTTAAAGTGGAGATTGAGGGTTTAACAATTACATCATGTTTCTTAAGTAGTAGTGTAACAGTCTTGCTCTAGGGATCATGGTGGAGCTGAAAACAAGCAAGAAAAAACGTTAGAGCTTGCAGTTTTCTAATTCTTTATGCTATTTATTTGTTTTATGTTTAAGTCTGGCTTCCTGCCACACGAAAAGAAGAAATATGGTAGTTATCAGTAGCTTGAGAGCTATGAGAGTACACACCATCTATTGCAGGGCAGTCAAAGTGACAAGAATGTGGTAGCCTGCCAGAGGGTGAAAGGAAAGGAAGGAGACACTAAGAAGATAGTGAATTAAGGAACATATGAGGGTAGGAAAAATGGCAGAAAGGTTAATGTAGGTTCAGCACAGTGTGAGAAATCAAGTCAAAAGGTTAAAAAGTGAGTTCACTACCAAAAAATGAAACCCACTAGCAAGCTAGGCAATCAAATGAAACGTAGGTATTAGAAACTAAGGGGTATTGTGCTACTCAAAACTTTTGGGAAGGGATCCACCATTGGAGCTGGATAACCAGCTAACCAAGGCTATTTTTACCTCATCACTCAGCTATAGTGCAATCAAACAATAAAGGAAGATAAGAAGAAATATATGAGGCATCAGCGATCTGTAGAGCAGGTCCTACCCAACTGGCAGATCCCAGTCACCCAGTCATCCCAGTCCTCCAGTCATCCCAGTCACCTGGGAGAGAAGGCAGAGCATTAAGGGCAGCAAATAGTCTATTGACCATTTATTGTGCCAGTGGAGTTTCACTTATATGAATGTCTTCCAGATTGCCCGTGGCAGCAAAAGTGTGAACTAGGTGCCCTGGTTTCAACCAGATATCACTACTAAAATCTGAGATTATTTTTTCTGAAATGAAGGGAAAAATGCTGAAATGACTCATAAAAAGTAGAGATAAGAATTATTCCCCCAAATTCATTTGGTATGTCACAGCTGTAGCTGCCACCATGTGCACATGTGTGCTCAAACATGTGCAAGTATGTGCATGTCCCTGGTTTTGGTTTGTGTGTTAGTTATTTTTGAACAAGAGCTACTGTGATGCCTGATCCTTGCTTCTGGGAAGGATTGTGCTTGCCTGAGTCCTCTGCTCTCTCATAAGTGCAGCCATCCTCAACACTTTTCAGACCTCTCAGTAACCTTGGAATCAGATCAATATAGGCTGAATTAAAGCATTTAGGTTTTTGCATCACACTATTAAGTGTAAAAACCCCTGCTGTTTCCATATGCTGCAGCTTTGGAATTTGGAAATCTTATATGCAATTATTATGTTCTGAAATGTTTTGGGTACTAATTCTTTCCTATGTACTATATTTCTTATTTTCATAGCTGTATGTGAGAAATTGCCCTTTATGTTTGAAAATTAGTTTCTAATATTTTATTTCCACTTTTTTTTTTTTTTTTTGCTGTCTTATTTTATTTTCCTCCAAGTTCAATATTAGGACTTTTGCATTATTTCAGATCAGAGACAGAATTTCTGGCTTTCTGAAATAGACTTGAGCTATTTCTGCAATAGATTGTTGAAGATCATCGCAATAATTTTAAGTTTCAATCTCATAAATTATAGAAAAAATACTAAATATTCTTAATACTTAATATTTTTTTTATACTCTGTCTTATCAGAAGCAAACTAACCATGAATAAGCAGAGGCATCTCTTATAATGACATTTGTTTGTCAAATGACAGCTACATTGATTATGTCCATCGAATGGTTTCTCCTCCCTAAGGCTTTGAGATTTTTTGTGAATAATTACAAGTTTAGGCCACATCTTCTTTCCTGTCCAATTCTACAGTTTGCACAATTAAATTAAGTAAACATGAAAGACAATTGCTTAAAAGAAAAAAAACCAAACATTATTTTGAGAAAGAAGTTGGAAGAAACAACAGCTCGTATCTGTCATCAAAACTGTCAGTTTGATGCACAAAGAGAAAGCAAATGCTTCAGTGCTGCAATAATGACCTTCAACATTATTTCTTTGAACTGTAAGTACTGCCTTTCTGAAACACTGTCCTTTGGTTCCACACTGTAGAGAAAAAGAAAAGAAGATAAATAATGTGTGAATACTTAACTAATGCATGTTCAAAATTGATAAGACAAATAAATACATGATTTTTTTTTTCCTCTTTTCCTGTGCCGCGCACATTTTAGGTCTCTTTAGCAAAAGGGAATCTCTTTCTTTCCTTACAGAAGGTTGATATTGTATAAAAATGTATTTTGGAAGGATAGAGGTTTATGTAAAATTTAAACACAGCAATCAGTTAAGGATAGAAAAAGAAGTATAGGAAGTGGATACTTGATGAAAGGAATTGGTACAGTCTATCTTTTATATACAAGGCAATAATGTATAAGAGTAATAACTGAGAATAAAGTAAGAATGTTTAGTACAAACATTAGAAAAGCATCATATTCTGTGAAAAGAACATTGAGGGGTTTTTTCCTACCTATTCTTTTAATTTTCTTTTCTAACTAGAATGTCTTGTGCTGAAGCATATTTCATGCAGAAATGTTTTCTAAATTGTGTGATTTTTGTATGCACCTATGTGCATACTGTGTTAATATTTGCTGTCATGGAAAGAAAAATTCAACTTCTCTTTTTTTTCCCCCATCTGTCAGATTGATTATGACATCATTGTGTTTCATTATATAAAAAGAGATTTCTCAGAGTAAGTGAAAGCATTTGAAACCTGTCTTCAGTGGTGTAAATATGTCTAACTGTTCTATGCTTTTTAAATGAAAGATTAATTCATTTTAATAGATTTTCTCCCTCCTCGTTTGAGTTCTTCACCAGACCTTTGTACATGATAAATTTGAATTAATTTCTAATTCACTGCATTTTGTCCTATTCAAGGAGGAGCTTTTAATCAGAAATTATGTCAAAGATCCTATCACAGGTGCTGTAAACAAGCCTTACATGTTCGTTGCATCTTAGAGGCTGGTCTAAATAGTCCTGGGTTCTGAAAAAACCTTTCTGATGACACACACACTGTCCAGACTCCCTGTGAAACCAGTTGGAGTGATTCTGCTGATTTAGGGAGCTGGAGCATTGTTGGAGACTATAAACAGCAATTTGCTGATTTTGCAAAAGTTTTCTGCTTTGGTTGCGTTTATGGAAGCTAATGAGAATGTCTCTGCTAACATCCACATAGCTTGGCTAATGGTCCCTGGTTTGGGAAACATAACCCGACTGAATATGGATCATATCAAATCCAGCAAAAATCCTGTGGAAGAAGTATTGCCAACTGCAATATGTAATAGTTAAAAAGCAAAAATACAGGCCAAAACAAGATAATTTATCTGAAATCACATAGAAATCCTTAAAGAGCTTTAGAAATCAGACATAAAATATGTCCTGCCTGAAATTCATGGGCCTTGATTGAAATGACATCAAGAAAAAAAGAAAAAGTTAAAATCAAAATGCAAATCAAAACATATCTAGTTGAAACACAAATAAAAAACATAGAAATCAAAATCAACAGTGAGATCCGCATACAAATTTCAGCCCCAAACTCTCAGCTAATTCATTAATTTGGATAAAAGGACAGAGGGCAGCATTGTGAGCAGGTGCAGGATGGGAAAATATCTATGGCATAATTTTTACAAAACCTGTTTCCCTGGAAAATTATCTAAAATTATTTAAAGCCCAATATCCTCTCTAGCAGAAGAAGTTCTAGCTAAACAAAGAGAATAATAACACTGGTGTTCTTTAATTATCAAGAAATGTCATACCACACTTGAAGCAAGTTTGAGTAGACTCTCAGTTCTGCATGTCAAAAGATGTATATATGGTTACCTAACACACCAGGTCAATATATCTACCTAAGACTGAAAGAAGAATACTATCACCATTCTGTGCATCTTAGTATTGTAATTTGAATTAATTTCTAGCTATTTTACAAGCAGTTGGGCTCACGTGCAATATTTAAATTCTTGTGTAATAATGCATTAACAGTTTTGCTGCTGCTAATCCCATTCTGCTTTAATAAACTAAAAACCCAGCTCACTGCTTTCCTTCTCTTTTATACCTTGTCTCCTTTGAAAACAGTGGATGGGTCTTCACCTTTGCGTGATACCAGATCAAGTTATGAAGTTGATGGATAGTCTTAAATGATGATAATATAAATGTAAGTTTTTACAGACAAACACTTTTTTTTCAAATAACTGTCGTCTCATTCTGATTTGTGTGTCTAAAAAGTCCAAAAAGACAAACTATCAAATGCATATAATCTTCGTAATTGCTACATATTTCAGAATTTTTCTTATTTACTCCAGACTAATCCTTTGACATGTGAAAAGAAAGGAACACGAATCTTTGGGTAGTATCATGAAACTTCAAATATTTGTCATTAGGCAAGAAAGCTGAAAAAAAACCCCATAGTTTCTACAAATCACTATTCCTTTTTTTTCATTCTTTTTTTTTTTTTTGGTGTTAATGGGTCTATAAAACATGCAGCAAAAAAAAAAAAAAAAAACAAAAAAAACCCAACAAAAAACCCTGCTAGCAACACTCAGGATTATTTCTCTGATGAAAGCATTATTATCCTCAACATTCAATTTTGCATCTCTCCTAGCAATCTGTCTCTTTACATCTTAATTCTGTTTAGCAAACAATATAGTTCACTATAATTGCAACTTTAACAACAACATGATTTTTCCGTTGAATCTCAAAGCAAATTTTCATTAAATGCTAGCCTGTTATTTCTTTCACAGATATTTGTAAAAACCTGTGATTTTGCTGTCTAATATAATGGCAGCCTATTTTTCTTTTCCTTCATGTGGGAAAGGATTTTATTAGGTTTATGGGTTTTTGTTTTCTTTAGGTTGAATTTGTGCCCCCTGAGGTTTGTATTTCGTTTGGAATAGTGATACAGTAGCACACAAAACTCAGCATTAGCTGACAGACATAAAAACCATAGAACTACCACAGACTCAGCCTCAATCAGTAATGCTCTCACTGATCACTGTATTCTTTGAGTTTGAAAATCAACCCAAATTTTAAATGGAAGATCTCATAAGGTTTTCAAAGACTTCAATATGGAGAATAAAGAAAATACACGGAATGTTTCAGGATCCCATGAAGAAAAAGCTAACACAAGCTCTTGGCAAAAACTTGACTGTGAGAAACTGGCTGACATTAGAAGCAATAATTCTTTTTAGGTGCTCGCTTTTATTCTAGGCTTGTTCAGCTTCAGAAGACAACAAATCTTTCTGAATTTCTTACCAGAAAAATTATTGTGCTGTTGCCTTTTTCCCAGACTGGAAATGAAACCTGAGATAATTTTAATAATGAGGTAATAGTATAAAAAGGGATCATTATTTGCTCTTCAAGAGCAGTTATGGAAAGATGTCCACAAAAGCCCCTCCCGCCCCAACCTCCAGGGGTGAGTATATTTTATAGGTTTTAGTAAATTAGATTAAATTATAAAAAGCACAAATTAGGAGGACAAGTGGTGATGAAATTCCCCCCTCCAGGTCAAGCCCTTTCTCTGGAGCCCCCCTTCAGCAGTAGTTGTACTTTGTCCATGAAAATGTCTCTCCAAGAGTTGTTCTTATTCTCAACCTTGGTACCCAAAAAGGGCCAAGATAGCACTGGGGCCTTGGAGCTCTGGAATTTGTTTTGTCTTTCTGCTTAAGGAAAGGCCATGGAAAAGTACTGAGAAAACTAGTTAGTAATGCAATAGACTACAGAGCTACAAATATATGTGTGAAGAATACAGACAACACATAAAAGAAAAAACAGGCAGAACCTAAATGGCATCAGTGCATCTCTCAGCCCTGGCAGTGAATTATTTATCAGATTTCCCAGTTAGATTTAATTGTCTTTCATTCTTTACCAAAGTACTATGACTACAAATTCAGTCAAACATTTTCCTATTTGTAAGGGTAAACAGAGATACTACTAATAAGAATCTAATTTAGAAAAGCTTTTGAAGGAAATATAATTGAGATCCTGGTGAGGATATAGAGCAATAAGACACATAAAAGCTGAAAATGGATTTCAGGTACTTTAAAACTGTGGGTTTAAAACTCCATATCAGTAGCTACCAAACTTGGAAGACTTAAAAATATCTTTAGGGTCATAAGTTTTATCTTACAGTAAACTTCATATTTTATCTTTGCCTGTAGTGAAGAAAGAGATTCTACTGTAGGCTGAACTATCTGTTGTCCCAGCCTGAAACATATTTAGGAATTCAGCTCTGAAAATTTATTTTTGAAAGATGCCCATGGAAGTTGGAAGAAGGACTTTCCTGTGTTCAAGATACTGGTACATCAGGATTTATTTCAGCAGGTAACAGCTTACTGGTGCTTTTCTTTTCCTTTCTTAAGCACCTTTTTTACATGCACACAAGCACGCATGCATAAATACATGCACATGCATGCATAAATACTTGCACATGCATGTTGTACATATGAATATATATATATAAAATATAAATAGATGAGATGCCAAACTAACATTCTGCATGTAAAAAGCAGGAAATTATTTAAGCACCCCGCCTCTTGAGGTGCTACTACTTTAGGCCTTTCTCAGTTGGTTTCCAGAGATTGTTACTTATCTCTAACTCTATAAATTTGATATTATGTTTCTTTATCAGGTGCATTATTTTTATAATTGAGCTGTTGTATTTTAAGAGCCTTCAACTTCAGAACAAAATCTTACCATATTTCTATATGTGTTTATATTTCAGTTCCAGGGTTCCACTCACAAAGAATAAACACTCGCACAAAGGCATTCCAAATGTAGGTCTCTATAGCTCCATATTAATATGTATCAGTACTATAAAATTATATTTTCTAGGAATATAGGCAATACCTTTCATATCACTCCTGAGAGCTTGTGGAGAAACTAGGAAATTAATATCAAATGTAAGTATATTTTATATAGCAATTGTTCTGCAAAAACTTTTCACTATTGGCATTAGTCAAGAGCAAAAATATTCCTGAGAGAAAAAAAAAAAGCAAACATAAATGGAGAGGAAGGAAAGGTTTAATGAGTGCCTTATTTCAGCTGCTGCAAAGTTGCAGGCAATTACAAATATTTACAGCTCCAAGTTTGGGCAACGGTGTATTAAAGTAAAACCACTGAGAACAGGACTGGATCCCAGTTCTTGTTGCTTTGTGTGGCTTAAACACAGCTAGTAGAAAGTTGCCCTAAAAACACATTCTAGGTTATATATGAAGTATACAATTATGCTTTTATTCAAGAGGCAGTGACAGCTCTAATGCTTTTCAGCTAATAGGTATTAGAGATTTTTACAGTAGATGTGTGTGTTTGTGTATGTGTTTGCACGTGCACAGCAAGCAGAATATTTAAAGAAAAACTATTGCATGCAACAAGAGTTTAAATCATTAAAGACAATACCAGCAGGAAAAAAAATTTCAGGTTTTAATACTTTGGAAGTAAAAACAATTAGATCACCATTACCTTTCTGTTTTCTCCCAAGCACTGTTTTTTGGCTTAGCCTGAATTGTCATATGTTCATCCCTGACACCTTGGCCATAGCCAGAAAATTCCTGAATGATGGCTACTGTGCAGTCACAAAAATGCAAGAACTTTGCAATTTACTAATCCTGATTTTTACCAAATTACTAATCCTGATTTCTAAGTCTGGAAAACACAGTTCTTTGTGGTTATCATAAGGAGGGCTGCAGCGAAATTAGTTACAAAATAGGCTTATGCCACTCATGCCATGTTCAAAATCATAGGAAAGCTGGGTTGCTGGAATCTTCTAACTTTCCACTCCGTGCTCTTTTCATCCTCATGCTCAGTCATCCCATGCTATCCTCTCTAACTTTGGGTATAACCAGAACAGACGTCCCACCCTTAAAATACAACTGTGTAAGGGGGTGATGGACTCAATCAGTCAGGCAGCATGTGCACACTCTGTGCTTAGCAGGAGGGAAATAAGGCCCAAGGAGTTGGAGAAGTGTGTCTGTGTGTGTGTCTGTGTCTGTGTCTGTGTCTGTGCGTGTCTGTATGTGTGTAACTCTTACTGTCCTGAGAAGTCAGCCCACATGAACCTCATGAAGTTCAACAAGTCCAAGTGCAAAGTGCTGCAGTTGAATTGAGTTAATTCCAGACTGGGAGAACTCAGTGGGACCGGTCCTGTGGAGAAGCACTTAGGAGTTCTCGTGGATGAAGACATGGACGTGAGTCAACAGTTTGCACTCGCAGCCCAGAAATCCAAACACTTCCTAGGTTACATCAAAAGCAGGGTGGGCAGAAGTTCGAGGCATTCTGCCCCTCTGCTCCACACTCACAAGACCCCAGCTGGAGTGTGGCATCCAGCTCTGGGATAATTCCCACAAGAAATACATGGTCCTGTTAGAGCAGATCCAGGGAAGCTGTCAAGATGATCAGAGGGTTGGAACACCTATGCAGTAGAGACAGGCTGAGAGAGATGGGGTTGTTCAGTCTGGAAAAGAAAAGGCTTTGGGGAGACATCATTGAAGCAGTTCAGTACCTTAAGGGGGCTTATGAAAAGTGTAGAGAGGGACTTTTTATATGGCCAGTGGTGACAGGGCAAGGGGTAATGGTTTTAAACTGAAAGATTAAATATTTAGGTTTAGATTAAATATTAGGTAGAAGTTCTGTACTCAGAGGGTGGTGAAGCACAGGAATAAGTTTCTCAGAGAAGCTGTGGGTGTTCTATCCCCGTCAGTGTTCAAGGTCGGGTTGGATGAGGAGCATGAGCAACCTGATCTGGTGAATGGCATCCCTACCCATGGCAGGAGGGTTGGGACTAGGTGATCTTTAAGGTTCCTTTCAATCCTAACCATTCGATATGATTCTATGTCTAAAGTAAGAGCTACCTCAAAAAAATCTGGCAGGGTAATGGCCAAATAAACTGGTGATATAAATTGGCTGTAATCTTCCACTGGCAAGGGTATCTCAATTCCCCAGGAGTGTCCCAGCCACTAGACTGTAGCATATTGAAGACAAGGTGAAGGAGAGGATTTGTCTTCTTATGAAGAAAAATTGTGCCTGTTATTTTATGTGAAATATTTTCTCTCAATTATATCACCCTGAGTGCTCCTGAAGAGGAGGATGAATCATCAAAGATGTTTTATTCTTAAATCTTCCCCAGAAAAAATATGCCAAAGGGTTGAAAATGTACCTACACAAAGTAGGATAGAGTTCTCTACAGCTGAGCTTCTAAGTCACTTACATGTCTTGAACAATTTTCTTTGGAACATCTTTCTTTCAGAGTCAAAGAGTATTGATAATTCATAATATTGAGAAATTTGACTCTATGTTTCTAATTGTTCTAATCGCATAATTATTAGGATATTTTTAAGTATCCGTGCTTTGCTGAGAATTTTTTATATTTTAAGTGTCTAGTTGGTGCTTTACGTTTTAGCTTTCATATTTTTTATGTTCTGTACTGCCCTAGTGTGTGACTCTGAACTTCATAGAAAGTGTTAGCAAGTTCTCTTCATGGAGTAGTTAAACAAAAAAATCCTTCTCCAGCCTGAGGACCAAGACACTGTTGCAGTTTTAGGCTCAAGAAGCATAAACAGCAGCAAATTGAGGAAAACAATCTAAGCAGACTGGGATTTCATAACCTGAAGCTGTAATTGGACAATTAACCCCAATATGTAAATGGACCAAAACTTATAAGTGTGAAAACTCATGAATCATGATGGATTCATCTTGCATCCATCTTGCATCCATCTTGGGCTGAGCCATGGCCAGGCTCTTGTGCTGCCCAAGGTGTATCTTTTGAAGGCCTTTTAATAAATACCTACTTTATTCCTTTGGTTCTGTCTATCCTCTATTCCAGTTCAGCCTCTCTATGCATCAAAGTATTTGCATAAGGTATAGTTATCATCAAAGTAGATATGGGGGAAAATGGTTACTTTACATAACAGACTAAGGTGAGTTACAGATTGTTGCAATACATTTTATCTTACAGATATTTATAAAATGATGCCCTCACCCAGATTTTTGTAGTCTTTACTATTAGGAGTTTTCTTGCCTGTGTAATCTTTATGATGAGAATGCATGGTACACAAAGCCATTGTTAATAAACAACACGGTGATTTCAAAAATTCTGTTCACTTCCTGTCAGTTGTCTAAAAGGTCTTTCTTCCTTCATAATCAGAGCTATGAGATTTAAATAATTGGAAAAAAGTAAATGAGAAAGAGCAATACATTGATTAATGTAAATCCCTGTACTTTGACTGACTAATAGTAGCTGCCTGCATGTCAGAGTGTGAGAATTTGCATACTATGCTAAGTTGCTAAGATAGAACTGTTCTATCATTATGCAAATATAAGTGCAAGAAAATGACTGACTGAGACATAAGTACACATACTAAGATGCAAGGATGAATCAGTCAAAACTGCAGCAGCAGCATTCCTGGATTCTTACTGGCTGAAACATTTCCAATTTTGAAGCAATAGTGCTGGGATTGTTAAAATATGCAGAAATATAGACTAGAAAGGGAGGAACAGAGCCTGAAACAGATTTCAGTGACTTTCCTGGGAGATAATTTTCTGTCACTATTCCTATTGCAAAATGAAGATACATTTGTTCACCTTATAAAGATGCCTGGCTTCTTAAATTAGTAATGAGCTCTGAGACCCTTAAATAAAAGAGATAAGCTGGAAGTCTTAGGTGTTATAATAAAGATTATTAGCACTAGGAATGTGTTAAAAATTGCAGTTATTTTATTCATCCTTGCACTTAAGTTTTTATCTGAGGAAAATTTTATTTTCATGACATTTGGAAATCATGGAATTTTGGCTATGTTTTGAACTTAGACTTATTAATTCTGGCTATAAATATTATGGTATGGACCAAAGTGTATCATAGCAATGAGACCTTTCTTATTCTTTACTTATAGCTTGTTTAAAGCATATTAAATGGTATGTTAAACTTTACTATGTAGTCTGGATATTCTAATTATAAATGAGACCCTGCTCTCAGATGAAATCATGTGCTAACTATTGCTAAGATTATGTAAAACCCGTTATACATGAGATAATGATGGGTTCTAGGAAAGGAAAAATTGAGTTGACTTCTGTATGAGATTTTCCTGACATTTAAATAAAGTTGTCATTGTATAAGTCTGCTGTTTGAGAATACATCAAAAAAAATTGACCATTAATTAGACTGTATGATTCAGCATAAAGTTTCCTGGCATCTAGACTGCAGGACTTCAAGGAATCTCAGTCTTTGGGAGATTCTCCTCTCATCTATTTCTTTGTTTCAGCAGCAGAAAGCTCATAAAATCTCCTTGGACACATTACCAAACACTGAAGGAACCAGTTATGGAAAACTGTGGAGAAACACTATGGTTTCTGCCATTTACATCATGAACATTCTATACTTTAAGTTAGACTTGCTCTGCTTTTCTCTATCCACTTTTCAAAACAGCAATCATGATTTCACTGCCAGGAGCTATAAAATACCACAATTAATTTTTCTTTGCTAGAATTGTTGTCCTATGCCGCACTCTACAGGGGCTTCTCACACTTTGTATCTGCATAGTCTCAGTTTATAAGGTTCTTATTGTGAAAGGATGTCCTCTTCTAAAGAAAGAAACATTATCTGAGCTCACCAAGAGGAGAGAGAAAGGGATAGAAATGAGGAGAACCAGAGGTCTGTCTGTGCATCACAGCACCCATGAAATGCAATTGGGTGGATCCTGTGGCTGCTGTTTGTCAATGTCATGTTTACTACAGGTCAAAGCTGTCAAGTATTTTGCTGTCAACATGACTCTGTACTTTCCTGTTGCTTGTTACTTTCCTAGAGAAAATGACAGACCCGAACAAGGCATTACTACAAGCAGCACTCACAACTGTGAAATGTTGGTGTGTTGTGCTACCAAGAATACTTCAAAAAGCAGCAGCAGAACCTGGAGTCACTTACCAGTGATTCTTCCTCCAAAGGCCTTAGTCTAAAATTCACATGGTGACGTCAGGGCTTTGAACAGCGTTCTTTTTCAGTGGAAGTATTAGCAGATGGAAATTATAGGGACATTTAGACTTCAAGGCTGATTTTTTCTCATTCTGTGAAATGAAAAGATCTAGCCATATGCATAACAATGAGAGAAATTATCACTAATAATTTCAGAAAGCAAATGTGTGAGGACTTCATGTGAAAGTGAAGGTGGTAGTAGATTGAAAGCAAGATTAGAGGATAAAAATGTTAAATATGAAAGGTGTAATTCCCTGTCACATGTCTGTCTTGTGTACACTGCTGGCCAGGGTAAACTGCATGAAATAGAGACCATAAAAAATAGGGCACTTCAATTATTAACTTCCCATTCTGGAGTGTTGCAATAGCCAACAATGCAACTATTACCTATTACACTATTAACACATTTGAAAAAAAGATCCTTATGCTGAAATATCTCTTCACAACTTTTATTTTCTAAGTTATACTGGAGGTAGGATTATACAAGAAAAAATACAACTGCAGACATTGAAATTCAGTGACATTTTAATCTGAACTCCATTGATAATTTAATCTGAATAACACAGTCAGAAATGTTTTCATCCACAGAAACCTTCAAAGATATGATTCTGGCATGCTGAACTAAGCCAACTTGATTGTTAAATGTTAATTTTTAAATAATATGATGCTTCAGATCTGCATGCTTTTTAGTTTGTTTCTTTTTTTATTTGGTATTGAAGAGATATATACCCCTATGATTAATCTTATAAATATGTATCTGTAAGTAAGAATATGACAAATTAATGAATTCAAAATTATCTAAAGCAGGGTTCAGGTCGAAAATACTTATCTTTCAAATTCTTGCTTCTTTTCTTACTTTTTATTTTTTAAGTTCAGTGTTGACTCTCTTCTCTCCTACCTGATTTTGGATTTGGAAAGCATGGAGAAAGAGTATAAGATGATGCTGTATTTTGGGTAAAACCACAACATTTTTCACATATATTTGTCACTTCATCTCTTCAAAACAGCATTCAATGCATGTTGAATAATGTTAGGGCAGTGAACCATTGAAAGCTTTCCTGCGATGGAGACAGCTTTTCCTAACAGTATATTAGATTCATTCTGACACAAAAGAAGAAAAAGCAATTTTATTGTCCTTTATTCTCACACATCACAGTGATACAAAAATATTTGTGAGGGAGTTGTCACAAGCATATTTCCTTTTTTGATGGCAAGATGAAGTAATAACCACAGTTATTTAATAAACAGTGATACATAGTATTCTGATCTACAGCTCAGTTAACAGCAACATATAGATAGACAATAGGCAATTTTTAGACAAGCAGGTTGAAGATCAGGGAACTGTACTCAGTGCATAGGTTGAGCTAGAGGAAAGAGAGAGTAGACAGCAGGGAAATAGCAGAAATAAAACCAAGGAAATATTTTAGGAGACTCAGCTGGGATAATTGCTAAAGGCATGTGAGAGCAGCCTTCTTCGACACAGCATGGTTGTAAACAGTTTTGAAGCCAGAAACATTATGTTCCTGACAGTGATGTAACTGGAAAGTTTCTATGCCATATTTTTTAGGGCTGCAAGTCTGAGTACAGAAGTCTTCAAATAAGTGCTGTGTGAGAGAAAGAGTTGTTTTGTATTAGCACTTCTGTGAAATGAAAGTTTGCCCCACAGGGCAAAATGTAATTGACATCTTTCATATAACGAGGACCACTCTTTCTCTATCTAGCACAATCCATCATGCCTGCTATTGATCATTCTTTAAAGCAAGGAGTAGCAATAGCAATCCAATGTCCTACCTTCCAACATCTAGGAGACAAACTGATGGTTTGATGAAATTAAAGCACAATTTAGACCTATATTCTGGCAGAGACTCACTGGTTTGACAATACATTCCCTTCATTCCTGCAAAAATGCATGTAAAGTTTTACTACTCCAAGCAGCTAACATGTTTAACATAGACAATTGGGGTTCTGAGCAACCTAGTCTAGGGAAAGGTGTCCCTGCCCATGGCAGGAAGGTTAGAGCTATGGGATCTTTAAGGCCTTCCCAACATAAGTCATTCTGATTCTATGAAACATTGCTAAAGGACCAATTCATATGATGTTTCACCATTCTTCAGTTACTACTCATCTCATCATGTCCCTAGGAAAGCTCAAGAGA
The DNA here is from genome assembly GCA_024362935.1 of Setophaga petechia. Lineage (NCBI taxonomy): Eukaryota > Metazoa > Chordata > Aves > Passeriformes > Parulidae > Setophaga > Setophaga petechia. Next base: position 35,573,916 of record JANCRA010000008.1, read on the forward strand.
ATTTTTAGTAACTCAAGTAATAACTAAGATTTTTCATTAAGATAGATGATGGAAGTTTGCTTGGTATCTCTATGTTGACATCTTCAGATCAAAAAGGAAACATATTTTTATGTAGTATTTTTAGGAGGCAATATGAAATAGTACAATCTTCGCTTCTTTGTTCTTTGATGGAAAGGAACAAAAATAATTTCTGAAAAAAATGGTGCTTCTCAAATCAAAGAGATATTTATTGCATGCTAGAAAAAACCAACCAAACAAAAACCAAACACTACAATTTACTGCATTTTTAATGACACTGAAATAAAGGTAGAGGATGTAAAATGTTCCCATTTGTTTATGCCAATAAAAAGCTGAAAATGTTAGGAGAATTACCTGCAGAGTCTTTGTCAATTTTAAGAGACTTTATGAAAGCCATATGTCATCATTTTTGTACTGAGACATCTATTTCATGCTGCAAAAAGTCAATTGTCATAAATGGGAATCCGCATGTGAATTCACACCCTACTGACACTGAGCAAGGTCTGATTTTTAATCTCCTAACCTCCTGTTGTTCAATGAGTTTTAGAACTGTGGAATTCAGATCATTTAGCTTACTTGTCCTTACCAAAATTAATTTTATATTTCTGTGTAGTCATAACAGAAACAAACAAGACTATTACTTAATTAAAAATATGTCATGGAAGACATCTGGCATTATATGTTTAAGGAAAGTTTGGTTTATAATTGAAATTTATTAGATAATTTTAATTGTTTCAAGGGACTGAAGCACTTTAATTGTTTCAAGGACTCTTCACAATCAGTATAATTTGACTTAAGAAACAATAAACTGAGGCTTACCGGGGGAGTAAAATCAACAGATACTTGCTTTATGCATTCTATGAGGTTCTTCATTAATATACAGGCTTCACCTGAATAATTTCTAAAAAAACCTTCATATTGTTTCTGTCAGGAATTGTCATCTTAACAGTTAAACATTGCCAGCAGTTTAAGCCTATTCAATTCATGTAGCAGAGACAATGTCTCCTGCTTCCTGCGTTGAAAATGCTATCCCTCCTCATTGGGATTTTCAGAAAAGAGTTCATTTACAGGGCAGAGAGGGAAGCATTAACTTCTGACTCAAGAAACAGGTTTCGAACATTTCACATGTTCATGTCAAAAGTAAGTAAGGAATATCGATAGTGTCTCCTAAGGTCTTGGGAGTTAAAAGAGAATTCTACTACAAAACCCTAATGCAAATCAGGCTTCATACAGATTACTGTAATGGAGAAATACTATATTACTGCGGCTGAAGACACGTTCCACAAATGAATGTAGCACATGAAATACAAATCAATTTTCCATCTCCTCTTAAATCCTAGAAGCTTGAGAATATTTCAGAAATCAATCTAGGATCAGCTCTTTCTCTCTGGAGAGAATTATTTCCTATCAGGGGAGCACTGAACTCTAATAGAAGGTGAAAAGGATATAATACTGTCATTCTCCCTGATTTATGGTTTTATCATTAAATAAAACAGACAACAATGTAGGATTACTGGCACTTCTATATTACAGTTTTCATCATGCTACCAGCAGAGGCTTGGCCAGAGAGATGCTCAGGCAGCCCTGAGGTGTTGCCCTGACTCTGAGTGGAAGAAAACTGAATACAGATCTGAGGGGTAGTGTGGGCCTCTGTCTGCCTGTGATGCCATCTCATTGTCCACAAAATCCTCTGCAAGTTGCCCCTGACCTGATATATTTAGAGAGATGCATTTTGACTAACAGCCCCTGAGGAAGTGTGTGACTGCAAGCTGCTGTGCTGCCTGTTACATCTGCATCCTCACCCTGTGACTGCAATAATCAGCCCACAGGCTGCCCAAACCTGCAGAGCACTAATGGCTTTAAATGATGGGAATGGCTTCAAATGGCAGAGGATGGGTTTAGATTGGCTCTTAGGAAGACATTCCTTACTGTGAGCTGGTGAGAAACTGCAAAAGGTTGCCCAGAGAAGGTGTGGATACCCCATATCTTCCATATCACTGGAAGTGTTCAAGGCCAGGTTAAATGGGGCTTTGAGAAACACGGTGTAGTGGAAGTGTCCCTACCTATGGCATCAGGGTTGAAACTAGAGGATCTTTAAAGTCCCTTCCAACCTGAGCCATTCTATGCTTCTGTGATTCTATGAAAACCGTACTCAGGCTTGTTGTGGTCTGTGTCATGCCATGCTTAGAAACTTAGAGGTCCTGTACTGAGGTAAGTAGGTAAATGAAAACTGCCCAAATATTTATGATGCATATAATTTAAACTTTTAAAGGATATGTACTCTGCAGAATTTTCCATTCTTATGAGTAATCACCTGGCTTTAAAAAGCAGACAGTTCTGAGTAATAAACACAACTTTGCCATGTAATAGAAAATAATTACAACCATTTACAATTGAAATAAGCATAATAATTTTAGGTAATATAAACTGAAGGTTTTTGGATTTATGATAGACATAATTAAGGAAAAGAAACACCAAGAAGATATTTTAAAAAATGATACTGGTACATTTACAAAGTTTTCTATTTTCATAGAGTGTTTTACACCTAATTTCAAAGACACCTGCTGTAATATTTAGGAGCTTAAATTATTTTATATGCAATAGAAGTATTTTTTTCATAATGAAGACTGAGTACTATAAGGAATTTTTTAATAGTATGAGAAAATAAAGCCAAGTATTCAGTTTTTAAATGTAATTTTATAGATAATTCAATAAAATGAAGGAGTAAAGAATTTCATAAATTCAGAGAGAGAATACAACAGATCAGATGATTTCATAATTTAAAAGGAATAATTCTCAAAAGAACAAAAATTCCATCTGAGGTTTTTTTTCCCCCAGGTTATACATTGAGCAATAACAGGAGAAAATAGAATTCTCTTAGAATTTCTACTGTCAATTTGATACTTTTAGCACTATCTTTCAAAAATAAAACTTGACTGAAGCTCAAACTGGACCTCGAGGATGAGATCATAATCCTGCAATGTTTCATGTACAAGACAACAGAAATGTGTAATTATCACTATTGTTTGGGACTAAGACTGAAAAGATTTTCTGAGTTTGCTCATCACACATAATCAGCTCTGCAATATCATTAAAGTATTTAAAACTGTATTCTTTTGATGTCAAAAAAGTGGTCTTACAACAACAACAAAAAGAGTACAAATATAAAAAGATTTTAGAACACACTGTTAATACTGACACAAAAAATAATGTTTTCAGAAAAATCTTATGACCAATTATGTATAGAGATTTTCAGGTGTTGTAATGTCGCAATAATACCTAAACTGAATCCAAAGAAAACTCAAAAGAAAAAAATTTGCTACAATGATTTTGCATTGTTCATGTGTCTAGAAAAAAAATATTTCCCTTATCTTCTGCTGAACTTTGAGTAAATCACACAGGGTGGTTTAGGACTCAGGTTTTAACTGGCACTTGAAGTTCCCATCTGGTTTGCTGTTAGGAAAAGAAAAATTAACCACATATATATATATATTTTGTAAAGTAAGCAATGTTTTCCTTACACTGCAATTTTTTGTGTTTTCTTGGTTGTGTTCCAAAACCTGATGGGCCATAACTTGCTTTGATATACCAGCTGGATCCAAGTTGTTAAGTTTTACAAGACATAGACTTGGCAACTCTATTTGCTGTGAATGAAAACATTAAAATGGGCAGGTTTCTTCAGTGATCATTTGCACTTTCTGTAAACACATTAATAAAGGTAAAATCTGGCTAATAAGTTATTATTTCCACAAGGAATAACTTTATGAACTTTAAGTCAGTTCAAAACTACAGTACAGAGTAAAAAAATCTATTTATGTGGCTCATTTGGTGGTATTGCTTAGGGCTCGAGACATATTCTTACTCACTCTATTGCACCTCTACTATATGTTATTTATGCTAATCTATAGTTTCTGATTCTCTGAGTCCCATTCTATTCTCCAAATTTCCTGTTTTCAAAGATTAAAATAGGCTTTTCATGATGAGTTGAGACTGCTGTTTGTATCTTTCTGGAGGAGAATTTACTCCTGTTGTGTCAGTCTATAAGAAAGACATAAAAACCCTCAAATTGCTAAATAGACAGAAAGGGGAACTTAGAGCTGGAAGTCAAAGCAAGATTCATGTAACTCAGAAATTTGTTGCAGGAAATAGTAACCTATTCTACCCTCATGTGTGGGGATTATACTCCACTTGTTCTTCTGTGAGGCTTACCATAATTTTAAGTATGTGGAATGATGAGGCTTCCTTAAAGTGGAGCCTCAATAGCTAATAAAAGCACGCTCTTCAGAACTCATCAAAAATGGTGCAGGATTTAAAAATTCATAGTTCTCGTAGAAACAAGAACGCAAAAAAAAAATTCAAAGCACATTATAATCTTTCCATTAGCTTTTATCTTATAAATATTCTGCAAATATTAAGCACCTTTCTGTCACGATCTCACAGGTTTCAGAGGTCTGTCTGTACAAAAAAATAAAGCAGGGCTAGTTTTGAGATGGCCCCACACTTATGGTCTATGTTTTACCATGGCTGCAGTCTGCTATGGCTGCTCTCTCAGTCGTTGGCGAGCTCCTTTACAGCTCTGGCTGCTGTCAGGTGGCACTGGGCCCAAACAGAGTTTGGCACAAATGGCATATGAGAAGGACCAGCCACACTGGCAGCTGTGATGCTGCCCACTTCTTCTGGGGGACAGGAGAACATGGATATGTGAATGTGAGCTGGGCTATGTTATTTTGATCTCAGAGCCAGTGAAAAGGTCTTGATATGCCATGCACTTAGCCTCAGGGACCAATGAATGATCTCCATCTTCACATAGGAGAGATCTGTTGGCTTCTAAAATGCTAATAAAGCCTTTCTAATTGATTAGTGAAAATAAAACCATCTATGGTTTCATGCATCTTTTGCAGCCAGCATTTGAAGTTCTCAGTGCCATGTCCTGCTTTTAATACAACCGTTGGCAGCTACGTGTTACAGACCCATAAACTGAAAATAAAATGTGACCGTAGTTACAATAATGCTGTCATGGAAAGATCATTTGGGAAAAAAATTACTTTTTCTGGGTATTTTTGTAACGTGTTGAAGATTGGAAAGAATATATAATCAGGCTGCACTTCTCTAACATGTAAAGTGAATGCATTATTTTAGAGTCCTGGATGAAAAGGATAATGGTTGAATCAATAAAAGTCTGAAAATTAATTTAGATTTTGAATAGAGCAGTGGCATTTCTGTCAAAAAGGAAGGATATATATTTGTATTAATGGTGCTTTAAAAAGTTATGCTATAACATAATTTATTCCATTGTGACAAATTCCTGTTTGCCAACTAAGAAAGGAACGCTTTGCCAAAGAGCACACTGTTTCTTTCTTAATTTAAAATGAAGATGATATGAATAATTACCAGATTTGGCAAAAAGGAGGAAATTACATTTAATCAAAACCTTTACGTTTGGAAACCAAGTTCTTTTCTGGGGAGTAGAGGGAACAGAAGGTGTGCTGAGAAAAGGCCGTGCAGAGAATATAGCTCATGGCCTGGTGCTTATGGCTGTCATCGACTTTGTGCATGGCTGAGGTCCAGCCCCGATTATGTAGGAAACATGCAGAACATTTCAATGGATGAGCATATGTTGAACAACTCCCAGAGAGCACCAAATGTTTTAGTGGTTGTTCCCAGACAGAGATCAATTCTCCTGCTGTTGTCTAAGAAGTAAAATGTCAATTTGCTGTTGGGTAAGGCAGGGTTGATGGCACTTCACTGCTCTAGAATGAAGACATAGAAGACAAAATTATTAATGCAAGTCTTTCCTGTCATCAGCCCTGTTGTTGGAGGGGCAGAATTCAAGTTTCTGGTGTTTCTGGTAACTTAAAAACTTGTTTGAATATTATGTATTTAGATAGTATAACAACATTTGTCAAGAGAGTGACTGTATTCTGGATTTAGTTAAGTCTGAAACTGTGGATTATTTCAAAGCATAGAAGCACTGTAGTAAAACAGGTTATTATACAACTTTTTGGGTTTAAGGGAAGGCCATTGACCTCTTTAAATTTGAGAAAGGCCTGTTCAGCCACATGAAGTACATTCTCCTGTTGTGAAAGGCAGCAAACCTGTTCTGTCCCCATGGAAGGGAAGGATTTCTTCAGAGTTCCCTGCACAGCCAGGGAGCAGGGGTTGCACAGTGCACCATTGCCAGCACTGCTCTGCTTGCTCAGCTGCAGGCTGAGCTGGCAGTGGCAGAGACAGCTGTTTGCTGCATCAAGTGATTAATCCTCATCTGAGATTCAGGGACATTTCAAACATGTCAGGAAACCTTTTCCATTCACTCAACAAACTCAGGTAAACAATTTACTCCTAATATCCCAGGGGATACAGAATTTCAGAGACAGTAGATGCAGGATCCTTGTAGTTAATAGAACCATAATACCACACTTTCCCCTCGCTTGGATATAATTTAATATTATCATTATTTCTTCAAGTTTAGCTACAATGTTTCTTAAACATCTTGGAAAATGGGAATCTTGGAACAGTATGATCAATGCTTGCATTACATTATTGCAGCAGGAACACAACATTACAGTGTGCAACTGGGTTGATGGATTACTGTAGTCATTCAATCACTTTCTGTCTTTTCTAGTACATCAGACTAAGCTCACACATTAGACTTCAGAAGGTTTTGCAGTCCACGTTTTCATCCCTATTCTAACACCATGTAATACATAATACTTAAATTTCAATTGAATTTTTTTAAAAAATTTGATTAAATCATTGCATCACTCACCTTGTATCATACCATGACTCCACAAGAAAAGGCAGACACGCTGTTTTAATTGTGAAGACAAATCTTTCATAGTGAGTTGACAGTCTTAGGGTGTGACTCTGTCATTGCTGCGTGGCCTATTTTGCTGCTTTTCCTCATATCTAGTGTATTTCTGAGTCCTCCTCAGCTTTCCACAGTAAAATTAAAGCAGACAGCTCTCCTAGTCAAATATACCCACATTCTAGTCTATATCGATCTTAGTAGCCCTTGACTGCAAGTTTTCAAATTTGAATTCTATTTTTCTGAACAACCAGAGTTCTATGTATCTTTATTATGTATCCCACAGTGCCTCTCATTATTGTTTCCTCTACTTACAGCAAACTACTTCTGAAACCTTCTCATGGCTTTCTGTATATTTTAATATCTTTCAAAATTGTGCTATAAAACTTTGCAAGTCAGTCTATAGTGGTTTAATTCTGTTTTGCTAACTGATGTTGAGTCTAAAAATAAGTACATGGTAAAGAAAAAACTTGTATTTTAAGTTATGTGCTTCTGTAAGCACACAAACACACTCTCTCTTACACACACAGTGCTGTTCCGAAAGCTTTTTTTCCACATTTCTCATTGATGGAACCTTTGTATGAGTAAGAACTTTATATAAGTAAGAGACAGATAGGAGTTTTGTGAAGATAACAGGTATATTTTGTTACATTTAGGTTCAGATGCACTCGTTGATCCTTATGCTCTTCATCAAGCCTCTTGATACCAGTGCCTTATATTATGCTAAAAGCAGTCTGGGATTGCATGGGACATGCTGGCTGCTGGAGATGATGCACATTTCGAATATATTTTTAGCTCTAGCAAGCCTTTCTGTCTTCCTCCCTACAACAAAACCCTGCTATTTCAGCCTGAACTGCTACTGTCCTTTGACCCATATGAGTTACCAGATTTTTATATCTTTAGTACTTTTCTTCCATTTTAGTGTCATGCCTTTGATCAGAGAGCTTTGATGTGTATAGGAAGAAGTTTGATTTTTGTATCATTTTGTTATGATTTTTTCTACTTGCATGAAACAACACTTGCTTTTAAAATTCAATATAAATATATTACAAGAATAATTTTCAGTGATAAGTTTCAGTGATAAGTTTATTATTTAATAGTCCTAAATCTAAATGTTTAGAACAGAGAATATGGAGCTTCTATCTTAAAAAAAACAAAACAAACAGTGAGCTACACTCCATGATATTCCCATTCAGCAAAAAACCTGTCATATCAGTTTCTCCTGGTCACAAAACTTTTGTATTATATCTTTTCTAGCTTGAATAAAAAGTGCAATTAGCAGAATATTTTAATATTAAAACTTCCCAGTTTTTCTGGCTTGCTTTTTTTAAGGGCACAAAAGCTTTCTAGATGTATGATCATGATGTACATACATTATTTGATGTACATCACATTAATACACTATATTAGTTTGATATGCTCAAACTAATAGCTGAGATGGTTACTGTATCAAGATCTTAATTGGAAACTAACCTTGAGAAGAATCTATCTTTTGAAAATATTATAGGGTCAACACACCTTTTGCCAAATCAAACAAATATACCAATTAAACAGTGCTTCAGAAAACTGTGCTGTAAAAATAAAAATATATAACAAGAAAAGACTATTTTTTGAGCTCTAGCATCTCCTTTCTACTGTGTGAAAATTAGTTAGGAGTAAAAAATAAGTCTTTCCTTGCCTTGTCTCTCCCACAGGGCACCATCTAAGGAAAATGGTTAAATCTTCAGCAGCCAAATATATCTTTTCCTATGGGTGAAATGTTTTATTATGGGAAGTCAAGCCTGAAGAAATGGCAATTAAGGAGGACTTTGAGTTATACTGTGCATTAGTTCTAAAGCAAAATGAAGCTATTTTTTTCCCTTTAGGATCAGCTTTGAGAGGGGGATACCAGTAACAGTAAAAGCTTTTTCACAAAGTAGTGATAGTACTCTTTAGTCAGCCCTTTTTATGTGACCCTTACCCAATGTTCATGTTTAGAAACTACTTCTTGTAGATATATAAGAAAATGTAACTGACTTAGCCAGGAGTCTTTTTTTTTTTCTCTATCATCCTGAATTGCTGACTTTAAACACAGAAGAAATTGTTTCTACATGACTCAGATCAGTTTGGAAAGAAATACCTAGTAATACAACAAAGACACAGAAAGTTTTCAAGCTTCTAGAAAAAATTACATGGAAAACAGAATCTGACTTTTCTATCACCTGTGTGGACACAAAGGCAAACTACAATACTGAGTTTTGAAGAATTAAACTGCATCATGCTGAGAGAATTGGCAGAACTGAAATGGGAAGTTAGTGCTTCCATATATACAAAAAATGTGAACAAATGAAAGAGTGGAAAGAAAATTCATAAATAAAATATATCTTTATTATTACTTTTGTGCCAGTATTGTACCAAAGAATAACCTTTGTATTTTTTTTTCCCTGAACAGTCTAGGGTGATCTTCTATTAAAAAGTACTGTGAAAGTGAAGTCTCTTTAAGAACATATTTTCAGTTCTATGAGCAGTATTTTCATATATAAATAATTACAGATCAGTCACATTTATAGTTTCTGTTCATATTTCTTAATGAAAGATATTTTAAACCAAATTTTAAATAGTCTCCCCATAGCCATCCAGCTTCCATGGTTTTGTCTTTCCCTGATGCATTAAAAGACTTTCATGGAACATGTAGGGAATATTTTCTATTTTCCCTCTCACATAGGTTGGAACGCAGATTGATGCAAACTGTGAGAATTTAAATGAATCGAATTAATAAAAATGGAATGTTTACTCCCTTATCATTGAAGACTGTGGTGATTTTTAGCTCTGAGCTATCTTGAATGTGCCAAGTTATATGTCTAGTCCTCATTCTCATTGAAGTGCTGGTTATATTCCAAAAACACTCCTTCATTTTCTCATATGTTTGAACACTTTTTTAAAATTTAACCCAGAATATGCAAAAAAGCATGTCTGTTAAAAACATAGCTAAGATCTGACTATTGAGATGCCTCTGCCCGAATTAAGGTGCAAAGACCATATGCCAAAGTCAATAATGTGGATTTTATTTAACAGTAAATGTGATATAGAGAGAAAGAAAGAAATAGAAAAGAAAGTGAAGAGAGAGATCAAGCAGAAGACAGTCACCACCCATGGATTCAGTGACATCCTGTTGGTCCTTCTTCACCCTGGGCTTCTTGGTGGTGAGGGGTCCTGATGTCATTCAGGACTTTTCACCCATTACGCATTTTAGCAAATGAAAGAATTAGTTTTCATTGGTTACACCATTCTCTAATGCTAATTAGAACATGTGCTCAGTCTTTCTCTTCTTTTGAGTCAGTGATTTCTTGGGTCATTGGGCTGAGAGATGGTGATTGCAATCTGCCCCTGCCAGAATTGGATTTTGGCCAGTCTGAGCTGACTTCAGCATAGCTGATGAGCTGGCTTCCCTCATAGCCCATAAATTCCTCATTCTTTGTGTTCATGGAACATTCTCCCCCAGTTATGCTAAACTCCCCCTAGGTCTGAGGTAACATCTGGACAATAGTACCCTTTTATCTTATCTACAGTCTGTGTTCCAGGTATGCACAGAGGAATATTTGAGGGGCATCCAGGGGTCATTGGTGGTCACAGATGCCATCTGTCCCATAATCTGTGGTGTTCTTTCTTTGTCCATCATCCTATACATGGGAACTTGTGGCTCACAAAGATGGCTAGAATTGGGGATTCTTTGGCCTGGAGAAGAGGAGCCTTTGGTATGACTTGTTGTGGCCTTTTGGGACATGAGGGGAGCCCAGATGAAATCTGAAGAGGGATGGTTTGCAAAGGTATGTAGTGGTAAAACAGGGGTGATTGGCTTAAAATTGAGAGATTAGACTTAGATTGGATATTAAAAAATTCCTTGCTTTGAGGTTGGCAAGGCACTGGAATAGGTTGTCTAGAGAAATTTTGGATGCCTCATCTCTGGAAGTGTTCAAGGCCAGGTTGGATGGGGCTCTGAGCACCCTGCTCTAGTGTAAGGCATGGCAGGCAATGTCAGGGGAGTTGAAAGCAGGTGAATTTAAGGTAATTTCCAACCCCAACTGGTCTATGATTCTATGAACTCTTATGAGTGGCTGCTTTTTATTAACAGAACAGATATGCACAGGATGGTATTTTGAAAGCAATTTTACTTGGCTAGCAATAAACTAGGTAAAATTTCCTATGATTTTTAATGAAATTGTGTCATTCTTTTACTCTTTCTTTTTCATTAATTAGTATAATGAATGACAGTATTGGAAACAGCTCATCACCATAGAGAAGAATATCAAATTTGACCTCTTTGGAACAGTTCACTAGATTGCTGCATAGCCAGGGTTGTATTGAATAGTTCATGTAGCCCTGGTACACTGGTTTATAAGAAATCACAACAACAGAATAATGGTCGATTAAATCTATTTAAATAAGACCATGGGGTAAATTTACTCTAAGTTATGCTCTTTCCTCTGTTAAAATTACCCCAGAAGGAAGTGTTTTACTATGAGAATAAAAATCCTTATAATGGCACTTTGCAGCAAGGTTTTGGTAACAGGTAGGGGGCTGTAGAGGTGGCCTCCATGAGCAGACAACACAAACTGACCCCATATCAGACAAAGCCAGTTACAGACAGCTCCCAAGAGATCCTGCCACTGGCCAAAGTTGTGCCCACCAGTTCCTCTCTGATATCATATTTAAGAATAGGTAAAAATGCTGCTCAGCAAAGGTGACAAGGAGGAATGAGAAAAAGTGAAACCAATAGCTCTTGAGACATCAATGTCACAGAAGAAAGAAGGGAGAAGGTGCTCCAGGCACTAAAACAGAAGTTCCCCTGCAGCCCCTGGGAGAGGAGCATGGTGCAGCAGGCTGTCTCATTGCAGCCCACGGATGTCCGTGCTGGATCAGAGATCTATGTGCAGTCCATGCAGGACCCCAGGCTGGACGTGTCAGGAGGAAGGTGCAGCATGTGGAGACCCCATGCAGGAGCAGATTTTCTGGCAGGAACTGCAGCTCAGAACTCATGCTGGAACAGTCTGCTGCTGAAGGACTGTGCCCAACGGGAAGGAGCCTCATTGGAACAGCTCATGAAGGGCTGTGTCCTGTGGAAGGGACTGCAGGGGAACAGTGTGAGAAGGAAGGAGTGGTAGGGGGGGGCTGTTATGGGCCGATATACCCCCCATTCTCCATCCTCCTGTGCCGCTTGAGGGAAAGAGGTACAGAATTTAGGGCTGAGGGACTGAAACTTAACTTGGGAAGAAGAGGAAGGGGAAAGCTTTTAGTTTAGTTTTTTTATTTCTCATCATCTTACACTGTTCTTAATTAGCAATGAGCTGAACTCCCCCAAGTCAAATCTGTTTTGCCCATGAAACTAACTGGTAAGAAATCACCATGTTCTTAACTTTATTCTAAAGTTCTTTATATTTTTAAAATATTTTTTCTCCCTCTGTCCTATGGAGGAACATCTTGGTGGGCACGTGGCAGCCAGCCTTGGCTAACCCACAACACTGCACAAAGAAAATATGATCTATGATTATTTATATGTAATTACCTCCAAGCTTTCATAGGGCATTTAATTTGTAAAACAAATTCTTTTTCCATTAGATGCAGTAAAAGCCTTTAAACTTCCTATTTCTCAACGCAATTTTAAACAAGACACCTGAGAATATTAATAGGAGTAATGGTGCAGAATTAGTACACAGTAAGGAAATAAGAAAACATGAGATTATTTTTATATTTATATTATTATGTAAAAAAATTTGGATTAATTTCTTTGTTGTTGTGAAGAGGGATTTTTCAAATTAAAATTACAGAATACATCTTTGTAAATTAAAATAGTGTTTTCTAAGTGCAAACACCTAAAAGCTGAATATTTTTCCTTATTCTGAATTGTTTTCTTAGAAAATTATGATGTCACTACTTACTCCACACAAGAGTCTTTTTGTTTCATTTTCTTTTTGTAAGAGAGAGACGCATGATTTCATTGAGCTCTAGTCAATGCCCACAGGACATTAAGAAACAACTAAGAGTCTCCATAAATATGCTGCCATTTCAAAACTGTCAAAACTGCTTCTTAAATTCTACTTGTGGATGCCAATAAAATCGTGCAATGTGTAACGAGAAGCTTGGTTATACATTGCCTTTTAAATCCACTTGTATTTTTATTGATTATCTAACTGGAAGAAAAGCTTTAATTTGTTAACAGAAATAGCATTTTGTTCAGTTAAGATGATTAGTAAATCCAATTTTATCTTCTGATGCATTCACTGATTGATGGTATGCTAAAATTTCACTTTAAACTCTCTTACAAAGATAAACCCCAAAGCTTAAACAGTAAATAACAGGGCATTATTTGTCCTGTTCTTATCTACATTTTCTTCCTTTCAAATGTTAATAGCCTTAAGAATTATTTTATCCAATCTTAGCATAAGCACTCATTCATGGTCCTTTTCTAATTATGATCAATAGATTCCTGAAATGGTATTGCCTGGAAAATATTCTATTCATGATTAAAGAAGGCAATTGAATCACATTTGCAGTCTTACACAGTTATATTTGTTGAATATATTTAAAATATCCTTTGAAATTAGTGTCGGGTTTTAGGTAATTTTGATTTAAACTGTACAAAATATGAGTAGATCTTTTTTGATTTCAGTTGACTAAAATTGCCTGTCTTCTTCCTGAAGTCATGTCATAAAAGGTCTGTAATGGTGAAGCCATCCAAGAATCTTCATGTTTTCTGAGAAATAATGTGCTTACTGGCATATTTTAAATGCAGCATTTAAGGTTTCTTTCCATTTTAAATGGAGACAATAGATTCGGATAAGTCTGAGAAAACTTTTCAGTTGAGAAAGTCATGGAGACAGATGGATTGGGGAATTCAAGGGTAGAGATTTCAGTAGTATTCTCTAACTATTAATCAAGACAACAGTGCAATAAGCACACATTATTTTGGCCTGTGACTTGAAAAGTATTTCAGAGTACTCTAGAGGGAGATTGATACATCCCTCAGAAAAGCAGTGCTTAATTCGAGAAGGAGGAAATCAACATGGCACAGACAACATAGATTCACAAAAGTAAAGTCCTACATGACTAATTTGATGTATTTCTATGATAAAGTCATCTGCCTATGTGAGAAGGATATAGTTTGTCTGGGTTTAACTAAGGCTACTAACTCTGTGCCTCACAGCATCTTTCTGGACAAGCTGTCCAACTGTGGGATGAATGTTTTTAGGGAGTGCTGTGTGATGAGCTGGCTGAAAAGCAGAGCTCAAAGGGTTGTACTGAATGGGGCTACATCTGTCTGCCAGCTGACCACCAGTAGTGCTCTTCAGGGTTCAGTTTTAGGGTCCATTTTGTTCAATATACTTATCAATAATATATCAGTATATTTATTAACTATCCGGATGCAGGAGCTGAATACACCCTTAACAGGTTTGCTAATGATACCAAGCTGGGAGCTGCTGCTGACTCTCTTGTGGCATAGGATGTCTTGCAGAGGGATCTAGACAGATAGGAGCATTAGGTAATGATTAATGGGATGAAATGTAACAAGAACAAATGCCATATTCTGCTCCAAGGGTGGAGTAATTTCAGGCACTGTAATAAACTGGGAGAGGAATGGCTGGAAAGCAGTCTTGGAGGAAGGACCCTGGGGGTGCTGCTCTGCAGCAGGCTCAGTGTGTCAGCAGAGTGCCCTGGAAGTCCTGAGGGCAAATCCCTTCCTGGAATGGCTGAAACATTGTCATCAGCCAGGCAAATGAAATGATTGTCCTGCTCTATTCAGTGCTGGTGTGGCCTCACCTCGAGTGCTTTGTGCAATTCTGCACCTCGCAATTTAAGAAGGATATAAAGATCCTTGAATGAATCCAGAGAAAGACAAAAAAGCAGGTGAAAGGGCTGGAGGCAATATCCTTGAAGGAGCAGCTAGGGATTTTAGGCTTGTGTAGCTTGGAGAAAAAGAGGTTGAGGGGCAGCCTCATCACCCTCTGCAGCTTCCTGAGGAGGAAAAGTGGAGAGGGAATTGTTGAACCCTTTTCCCCAGTGCCCGGTAACAGCATGCATAGCAATGGTTCAAACTTGTGCCAAGGAAGGTTTATACTGGATATTAGGAAGCATTTCTTTGCAGAGAGTGTGGTTAAACACTGAAAAAGGCTCCTAGAGATCAGTGACCCAAAGCTGTCAGTGTTTCAGAGGCATTTAGACAATACCATTAACAAATGCTTTAGCTTTTGGTCAGCTCTGAAGTGGTCAGGCAGTTGGAGTAGATGGTCATTGTAGGTCTCTTCCAGCTGAACTATTTTGGTTTATTTTATTCCAAACACAGTGTTACCCACTCTTTCCATATCAACTAATACAGGACCACAAGACCACATAAATCATTCTTTCCTATCTTTCTACACATGTAATGATATTAAATAATACACACGTTGATGGTATTAAACAAGGTTTAATTGAGCATTGTGAAAATTATTTCCATGTCATTCTATCACTATGTTTACAATCAGTTTGCAAAATTGACCACATAAAACATTCATGCTATTTATTACCTTGCAAAGGAAAATAGGAACGACTATTTTTTCCACTGTTTTAGGCACCATTCACCTCAAAAGATGAACAGCTCAATTGTTTGCTACCAGATTTAAGGCTAGTTTTCTTGGCTTTCCCATAATTATTCTTGGTGACCTTGAGCAAATCACTCCTGCACAAATGTGTGTATCTTCACTTCCCACATGGA
Source organism: Setophaga petechia (assembly GCA_024362935.1). Classification (NCBI taxonomy): domain Eukaryota; kingdom Metazoa; phylum Chordata; class Aves; order Passeriformes; family Parulidae; genus Setophaga; species Setophaga petechia. Next base: position 35,589,467 of record JANCRA010000008.1, read on the forward strand.
AAATGTGAAGAGGAATGGGTGGGAACATTGGTATATAGCAAATATCATAGGTGTATATTTAAGATCAGGAAATATTCTAGTATTATCATGGAAAGGTCATAAATTAGAATTCTCACACATTCTCAAATCCAGCCAGAGTAATCATACATGATCTTATTTTGACTCACTTTCAAGTGACTAATTTATGGGTATATTTCTTCAGAGAAGCCTCTGAAGTTCTCTGTGTATATAAAGATGAAATAAATATTTTATTTAGATAATGGAAGTAGCTGAGTTTTCTCTGTCTCCGGCAATAGGGAGAAATCATGAAAAATTAAGGCATCTTGTGTGATCTATAAGTGGCAAGAAAGAAAACTTAAAAAGTGTTACTCAGAAGGTGCCTGAAAGTAAACTATGATCAATAAGTGATCAGAAAGATATGTGTGGGATAAATGTCAATATTAACTACCCCAAAAGAAACTAAAATTTTTTCATGAGAAAGCAAAGATACTGTACTGACATTCTTTAATATAAATTTTAAAACTAATATCATGTGGTGATATTTTATTGTCACCATGACTTTCAGACCAGCCAGGAGTGTCCCACCTGCTGGGCTGTATAATACAGTGAACACATATGAAATGGTTTATGGTAGATTTATAAAAAGAGCAGTAGAAACTAGCTTCTGGTTTGATTTCCCTCAATATCCATGTTGCACTACTAAGCTGTTAGCACAGAAGTGTTCTCCAGCACCAGTTAAGTGTTATTTATTTTTCCTACAGATTTAGAAATAGAGACAGAAAAGACAGAATCCCAATTTCCCCAGTAATTCCTAATATCATTTGACTAGATTTTTAGGCACAGTTATTACTGTGGGCTGAAAAAAAATACTCTGGAGCTTACAGATATTTTGGTCAGTGCTGAAACCATACTTCATCTCTAAAATAGCTATATTTCTAATGGCTTGTCAGAGGGAAAAAAGAGAAAGATCTTATCTCTGAAGTTAATCTAAATGATAGAAGCTTTTATCAGGAAGCTGTTGTGTTGCCATTCTTTCTAGTGCTTCAGTATAAGCCTAGAAGTACATTTGACTGCTGCAGCACTTAAAAATCAATAATTATGCACTTTCCATTTCTATCGTTCACATCAACATTTTCAATGCAGCCATTTCACACACTGTGGCCTCGTGAAGACACTGGCATAAGAAAAGCAGATGGAGTTTTAGAGAAAGTCAGTGTGCCATTTCACAATGCATGGAACAAGACCAGAGATGTTTTGTGCAATATAAAACCTTGAACCTGTGAGCTAATAAAAGGAGGAAGTTTCAATTATGAAAAAAATAATTATGAATCCTATTGTCAATTCTTGTAAGTATTACATGTTTAAATTCCATTTAAAAATAAATTTTCTCACAGTATCTCTGTACCTTGTTGACAAACTTGTGAATGAGCTACTGGCAACAGAATTCCCTCATTGTATATCCCTTAGCATGTACTGAGGGGTAGTGGCTGAAATCAATTCAGCATTACAAACATGAAAGAGGGTTAAGAATATATAAAGGTTGTAAAAACACAGATACTTCTGCTCTCATATCCCATCTCCAGTAGCCTAAAGCTCAGAAAGGGTCATAAGAACATTTTGTTCCCAGCTTCAAATCATCTGCAGCTCAGAGAATTCCTGGGAAAAATGCAATTCCTGTGTAAGAAATAATCTTTTAAGACTTCTCACTTTTTGTGTTATCCTAGGTTGCAAAAGAGATCAAGAGATCTAACAGCCCCCTCTTGGAAAGGAAATAGTTTTAAATAAAACTAGAGCCCTAAGATATGTTTACAGTTTATAGGGATATAAGGAATGAAACAAACATATTCCTGAGCAATTACAGCAAGCCTTGCAAAATAGAATCTGCATATACTCATTATCAATTGCACATAGCAAACAAAGTTATAATTTATGTCTCCCTTGATGGCTGAAAGCTGCTGATGTTTTTATAAATTGTAAATTTTCTAAAATCCTCAAAATCTGCTTTTCCAGTTTAAGCTATTTATGTTACTTCCTCCATGACATTTACAATTCTTTTTCATGGACAATTAATAAAGTAAAATTTAAATTAAAATGCGATATATAGACAATAAGGTAAATTTGAGATGCATTTATTTTGTTAGCTGACGAGTATAAAACATATGGAAAGGATACTTTTTTAATCTAAATGTGTATGTGATAGCTTTTGGGTATTTAAAATAATTTTTTTTCCTTCTTTTTTCTAATGAAAGAAAAGTGGAATAGACATGTCACTCTGGTAGAACTGGGGGTGCTGTGATACAGATATTTTTACCACTGTGTTATGAAAGTAAAACACACAAGCAAAGCAAGAAACAAACCACTGACTTCCATTTCAGACTTAACGTCTTCCCAGGACAAAATGTGAACCTGTCATAAATCATGCACATTTTAAAGTCCTTTTTCCCAAATGTAAAATATAGAACATTTTAATTAAAGTCCACCTTTTGCTTTAGAAGAGAACAGGTAGAACAACTGGAAAGGAATGACAATGGCCAACAGAACTTCGAGAAATGTGCACCCTGACTCTAGCATATTTTCCTTGGTTCTTATAAAAAATCAGGAATGCATAGAAACAATGCATACATAATTCCCATATATATATATATAACATACACTTTTTCAATGAAACTTTCTTGTAAGTCTTTATGAACAGTGTTGGCCTCTCCTCTTTGCCGTTAGCCTTGTTGCTGCAGGGGTTTTTGGTGATCTCCCATATCTTCACTCACTGTCATGGTAGAGTCTCCAACAACAGACAAGGAACTTTGTCTGGTCCCAAATCCTGCGTTCACCTCCTTCCGCTTCTTTACTCTGGAATGGAATTTTTAAAAAGGCGTGACCACAACACGAAACAGAAAAGTCAGTTCAAGTTTAAACAGTTGCAGCTCAAATTTCTTCTAAGAAAAATATTTCAATAGGAGACATTAGAATTTAGATGAGAAAATCTTTCTGTGTTATACACATTGGATACTTTTTCAGCTGATTCCTTAATAAGAAATGAAAAAGCATAAGGTTTCAGAGCAATTACTTGGAATAGTCTTTCACAGAGAGAAGCAAGCTACACTTTTGATGACTAAGAGCCATTATTTATTGATTGGCAGTTCTGAACTTCAGTCCTATTGCTATTCAAGATACCTTTAAAGCACTTACTTTCAACTCATGTGTCTTTTTGGAAAGAAGGGAAAGTGGGAAATAGTGTAGAAGATCAAACAGGTCTCAAACTGCTCATTTGACAGAATTCTAGCCACTAGTTTGGCATAATGTCTTCATATTAAATTAATAACAATAAGGAGATAGTATAAGCACTATAAAATTTATAATTGAAACATAACTACGATAAAAGTATGTCAGTTTTTATAATTTTTGAGTTGATAAGTCGCATTCCTAATAACAATGTGCAGCATAGCGAGAACATCCACTCAAGCTGGGTGCCAGAAACTGGCTATTACACTCTTGGGAATTTAGAGCACAGTGAACAGACAGTAGCCTTGCACAAAACAGCAGACATTTATCAAAATTTATGATCTTAAGTACACTCAAAGTAGCTACACTACAAGCTGACTTGAGAAGACTTCATGTAAAAGTGAGGAAATCATGTCAGATCTAAACTGTTTCTGTATGTTACTAGTTTTTATCTCATCCATGATTAATTAATTGTGCTTTAAGCTTAGGGACATACATCTCCAATTCCCTCCATGTCATCTTGGCACTTTCATTCAAATCCTACCAAAAGCCGTGGTGCAATTACTTTGTTACTTGTCCCTTTATGTGTCTTGAACAGGTTTTCAGAAAAGAGAATTCATGAACACATTGGTTTACTCTTGATTTTTGGACCCTAATAGTCTTGTGAACAAAGTCTGAATAAAATATCAAATAACCTAAGACTTTTTACCAAAATGTGGAGACTTTTTACCACTGTAATGGTACCCAGTTAATTCTTTGCAATTGTAATGCATTTGTAAATTCATTCCCTGACAGTGTGGACAGGTCAGTCATGCCACTGTGCACACACATCTAATCTAATCTGCCTACTATTTATAAAACAACAATGTTCTTAGAAAAAACAGCGTCACATGTCAAAAGCATTTAAGCTGCCAAAGTGTAAAAGCCTTCGAGCTGGCATAGCAGTGTAATTCCTTATAGTGTCAGGGACCCCATGATGCTCCTGTCTACTAATTAACATCCCCACTAATTATTTCAGATACGGACTGATTGCCAAGCCCTACATCAGTAAGAATCAATAAGCTGGCAAGTTCTTCAGCCTGCTGGATACATAAGACTAGGTTGTGCAGCAACTTGGTTACTGCTACTGAATTTTACTGGAATCCTTTTGAAAGAGATGGCTGTTTCCTTTTTAATTTCATTTAATGATTTCCAATAATGACTTTGCCTTATAAAAAATTCCAGATAAGTCATATGAACAGCTCCTTATTAAAATACTTGTGCAAAATTACTCAGTTCTATCCTTTCCCATTCATGTGCTAATCAAATATATATTAATATAAATTAAAAATAGAATTCCTAAAACTAGCAACTGAAAAGGTTTTAAATTAAATTTAAAGAAAAAAACCTAAAATACATGAAAAAATATTAGGGCTAACTGATGGTTATGGACTTAAATTACTTGATTTCCTGGAAATACACATGGTAAGTTTTCAGGACAAATCCAGTGATTTGTTTTTAAAATATTTCTTATTTAAACATTTCAGAAACAATTAGTCTGGCATTGCTAGATATCATATAAGGTTACTGACATTATAAAAAAGTTAGGAGACTTTCATTATGCCTTCTATTTCATATTTAAACTAATGCAGCTGCACATATAATGAGCTGCTACCAGAACTGCTCTGTGAATATTAGAATGGCAAGTTTTAAATGTTCAGACAAAGATACTCACACTTGCCAGAAATGACTAAATCTTAGTTAAAAAACTAGTCCTGATCTGTAATGTCTTATAAGACTTAAGAAAGGCTATTGACCAGCTAATGTACAACAATGTCCTTTTGCTTCTACATTGGTTTAAACAGTCTTCAAATGCCTCCAGTAAGAAGCCCTGAGATCACTTTAATGAAGGGAATTTTTGCCAGAATATAACTGGAGTAAGTCACATGTATGTCAAAAGGATTTGGCCCAGTTGCTCTTCTCTGCTACATGATATATTTCCTCTGACTACCTCTGGACTTCTATGACTTCAATGTGTGTATTCCATGTGATGGAAGCAATGAACAACCCATTTAAATGAACATTTATGTGAACATTTATGTGAACAACCCATTTAAGTGAACATTTATGAAGATTGGGCCATAAAGAAATTAGGGAAACCTTTCCCTTTGGTATTCTCTATCAGCCAAACTTGAAAACACGTGGTGTCCAGGAAATGATGTCACAAGAACTTTTATTTTGTTTCTCAGCTGGAAGGGCACTAGGAGCCAAGAGAAATGGGAAACTTTGCTGCCAGCTGGAGCTCGTTGAGGTTCCTTGGGTCAGTAGGAAAGAAGCCAGTTAAAAGGACAAGAGAAAATGACCTTAAGTTGTGCCAGTGGAGGTTTAGATTGGATATTAGGAAAAATTTCTTTAGTAAAAGGGTTGTCAAGCACTGAAATCAGCTGCCCAGGGAAGTAGTTGTGTCATCATCCCTGGGAGTGTTCAAAAGATGTGTGGATATGATGCTTAGGGACATAGTTTAGTGGTACTGGGTTAACTGGTGAACTTAATGATCTTGAAGGTCTTTTCCAACCTAAAGGATTCTATAATTCTGTGATTCTATGGTTGTACCATTCTGGCTGTGCAAAGCCTGGTGAGCTCTGCAGCTGTTGCTGCTGCTTTAGCCATCTGTTTGGCCAGCACTGACATTGAGTTGAAGCCCATCTGCATGTGAAATACTCAACTGTATTTCAAATTACTTCCAGACAGGGACTAAGACTATGGAAAGCTTGAAAATAAAAGAAATAAGCAATGGTTCTTGAAGAAACTTTTAAAAATGGGATATAAATTAATAAACAAAATGATGTGCATGGGTTTCAAACTCCAGATAAATAAGCAAAATATTTTAAAGCCATTTTCCTAACAGCAGACAAATAGAAAATGCCATCAAAGTCAGCTAACAAAATTGTGAAAAGACACAAGCGTATAAAAAGGCAGCATACCATATGTCCACCAATATCTGGTACAACAGAAATATTAAGAAAGCCATTAAGATAACGTCCCCATTGTACCCAGGTATACAATAACATATGGTACATTTCCTGCTTCACTGTGCATTTTCTTGCTTTTTTTGTTTAGCATCACTATTTTAGAGCTCAATTAATATAGTTTGTACATGCATTTCTCCACAGAATATTTTAAAAAATTTCACTGCTGTTTCAATTAATCTATTTTTTAGTGAAAGTGCACAGTAAGTATCAATGGGAGGTAGGATTCTTTCCAAACCTTAAATAGATGGAAGATCTAGATTGAACTGTTTTAAGGTAGCTACACATGATACTTAAATTATTATTGTCATCTTATTTAATCCTCACACAATTTGCTGTAAGGATTCTACAGAGAGACATTACAAGGTTGCTGTTTGTTTTAATCAAGGATGACTTCCCAAGGACAGATGTGTGCATTTCTCAGGAGTACAGATTAGAGGCAAAATCGTAAGGGATTAGTGTAGCAGCGTGAATGAAAATACAGCAAGAAATATAAGGTGACTATATTCTGATAAATATCCACCTGTACATGTGGAGAAGAGAGGGAAATGAAGATGTAAGAAATATTTTTCTCCTTTAAGGACATTCACTCTTGAAAAACTAAAGTTTAGGGAATTTATGGATTTCCAAAAACACAATGATAGTTATTTGTAAAACACATTGCCTCTCTTTTTGGTATTTACAGATTCCATAGGCCTCTTAGATGAGCTGAATTTTGTCACACTCGCTCAATCCTATCAAGGTTCCTATTTAAATTTAGGACTCCTATGGAGACTAAAAATTTTCTCTTCTCAAAGGAATACTCCTAACTATGTCATGTGCTTTTCTAAAAGGCATATACTGCGTCATGAGCTTGACAGAGAAAACGAAATAAGAATGACAATGAGCCCTTACCACTAAAATCTCAAATATGTGTATCAGAAACGTTTTGATCAAATAATTTAGACCAAATAATTAATATACTGGATATATAATTTTAAAATATAAAAGATGAGAATTCACTTAGCAATAATCAATAATAAATTTCAGTTCAGAACCACTTCCATTTGTCATTTACTGTCTCAACAGTGGTGCTATGCTAAGCTATTTTCATTGGTGGATAAGGAAGGAAGGGATCTCTGGTATGAAACCTAATCAGAGTTCAGAAAGGAAAACTCTATAAGCTTGAGCTAGCTTCTACTGGTACAAACTAAACTACAATTTTAGACATTTATTTATGAATAAAATAATAATATTTGTAGTGGAATTACAAGCTAATGCCCAAATTATAGAACATGGATTTATGTCAGCTTCTGATTTAATTAAAATGTATTTGCCATTTAGCATTAGGGGACTGCAAAAGATCATGAGTGAACATATGGATATTGAATTAGGTTTCATATTTTATATTGCAGAAATTGCTCAAACCCACTGTAAACTCACCCACTATGCCATTCCAATCACTAAAAATACTACATGTGCTCCCAAACAGCATGACTTTTTCTTTAAATGTTAAAGGTTGTGTTTCCTTTGAGATCCAGCAGAGCACAAGCTATCTTTTTCTATATTTCTCATTAAATTATTTTTACTTACTGAGCTCATGATAAATTATGATTTTATTTTCCTTTCAAGAAAATGTTTGTGTTTTCTTATATAATTATAACCCCTTGTAACCTCAAAATTTATGTCAGAATAAATTTCCCAAGTACATTTCCAGGTACAGTGTATTATTACAATGGGTATCACTGGAATTCACTATACAATTACATGTAATATTTTCCCTAGAATAGAATATGACAAAATTAATATTTTAATCAAAATTTTGCTACTAAACAAGACCTTTTGCTTCTGTATCACAGTAACTGTGCTGAAATTTGGAATTTGTTACCCACTGTAAGAACTTTTAGAATGGTAGAAGATAAATACAAGTCAATGGATACTTAATAAGAAAGGACTCCTTTGAAAGGTCTTTCATAAACTTTGTTAACAGTGCTTTTCCAAAAGAATAATTTCCATGTATAACATTATTATTTTGCTGTTCTGACATATGATTCTGACATATAATAAGAATTAAAATGACCTTTAAAATAAAAGCTCTCATTTTTTAAATTTGTTAATTCTCAGATATTCAGATATTTTTTCTCATAATAGCTTTGCATAATAACATCTTTGTTCATTTATAACATTTTAGAGTATGACCATGTCAGGCTATTGGATGACCAAATAAGACAACATTCCCTTTCAACTACATGATAGAAGAAAAATTCAATCCATTCTCCCCAAGAAAATGAACACAAGAAGTAAAATTTTCACCTTTAGGGGAATGATAGTAATAGGGGAGTAATGGCCTTTCTATCTTTGGTTTCTAGAATACTTTGAACCTCCTGTAATGAACCAATATCATCAGAATACCAATATCATCTGCTCTTACAGTGAAAGTATTCAGAATAAAGTACATTTTTCAAAATTTGTCTGAAAATGCTTTTTTCTCTTATGTACATCTCCATTTATCACTCACTTAATTTTGCTAATAAATATTTAATTCCTTGCATATTACCTCAAGAAACCAGAAAATATCCTTATGTTTGAAAAGAAAGCACGTCTCAGCATTTTTGCTCTTGCTAAGCATACATTTAGGCTAAATACAAACTGATTTTGCCATTTTTCTCATTATTCAAAGCATTTTCTCATTATTCAAAGCTTTACATTTGTATTGCAAGCACTCAAAATTCAAGTACATTTGAAAGTAAAAATTGAAAAGAGGTTTTGGGAATATTGAAGGATGCTGATAGTACAGGTGGCTGTTTTAGGACTTGTAAGTAGACATAAGAAGTCTTACTTGTAAAACATGCTTTAATATTTCTTTTAAATGCTTTTAATGCTTATTTCTTTTTTAAAATATCTTCTGATTTTGAACACAGGAATAGCTCTTCTAGTCCTACAAAGAAGAAGATATAAATAATATATACATTCCTGTCTAAGTGTGATTCGTATAGAATGTTTTCTGTGAGCAATTTTTTTTAAGAATTGAAAAAAAGGCTAAAAAAGTGCACTTGGCACAAGCCCTTTTCTCATTCCTTTTAATACATTAAAATTCACTTGCCACAAGATCTCCACCTACATAATCTTCAGGCCAATAAAAATCATGATCCCTTCCCAGCAATTGCATGGTTGTCAGCTTCAATTTCCTTTCTTTTACCCTTTCAGAATTCTCAACTTTTAACAGTTGCTTAGCATGCATCTTCATTGCTTTCCTCTTACTTCCTCTTTTACCCTTTCAGAATTCTCAACTTTTAACAGTTGCTCAGCATGCATCTTCATTGCTTTCCTCTTACTTCCAGGTATGAAAGATATACCTTTATGAAGCAGACATTAACTTTCCTCCCCATGTCTCTTATTCACTTACTATTTTCCATCCGAATATGACATGAAACTAAAGTAAGTATTTTCAGAATTATATTGGGGAGGTTCTTTGTACTTTTCACAATGAAAACACTACAGTGTGCTAAGATATAGATTGAAAATGAAGTTCTCCTCAAAAAAAAGGAAAAAAATTCATGTACATTCAAGAAAAGAAATAATATAACTCCTGAAAAAATTGCTTGGTATATTGTGGTATCATTCAATATTATGCCTGCTAGTTAGAGTCATTGAATGAAAATTATATGAGAGTTCTGGGAAGTACTAGAGAGTTATGCTACAGACCATGTTCTCCCTTGGATCATTGCCCAAAACACTGCTCATCTCTGACAGTACTAAATTCTGGTATCTCTTGAACCGGCTGGAGTGGGAACAAATACTGTGCACAACTGCTGTGCTGTGATTATGAGCTTTGCAACAGGGAGAGCATTTCTTTTAAAACTTGCAAAGCTAGAGATAGAAAGGGAATGTGTGCATTACAATTAGTCATTCTGCTCCCTTCCATTCCTCACAGCTTCACACTCTGACATGATAGCAGCTACTATCTCACCAGCCGTTAAAGATAGCATGCAGCTGGAAAATCATACAGCTGGAAGTTGGAACCTCAGCTTTCAAGTGTCACAAAGCACTAATCTCCAGTTCTGTGCCTAGTAAGGTTTTGACTGCTGAAATCATGTGGGAGCTGAAGTGAAAAGCAACAAATGGTGATGGTAATCTGGTGACATGAAGGTTTTGTTATCTTAGGACCTACCATGTCTGATAAAAAACGTACAAGGGCTCTCAGACCAGTAAAATTATCTTATGTATGCAAACAGCAGGGGGAAAGCCTCTGATGCTGAAATGGCAGTAAAGATGACAAAGACAAAAGCAGTGGAAGAGTAAAGCAGTTACAGATTAGGTAAAATACAAGTAGATAAGATATACATCATGCTTATTCTTTTTTCCCTTGTCAATTTTTCACAACATTTATCTATTTACCAATGTGTTAGGAAAACAAATTGGTATTTGCCAAATACTATTCGTAGATCTGGTAAAAATTAACACCACTGCTTTTCTAAGTTTGGCGGTTTTTTGTAAGAAAAGTTGCCTAAAAATTTCTATATCTCAATTATATTATTGATACACATAATTCACAATGTATTTCAGGATAAGTTGACCTATTACCTACACACTCCTTTGAAAAGTCCAATTTTAGTGTCTCTGGATCACGACATTGCTGGGACAAAATTAATAATGAAATGACTGCATTTCTACCACTATTTTTCTGGTAGTTCTCTAGCATCCAGAACCATTGCATCAGGAATGTCTGAGGATACGTTCCAACTTTGTTACTTACTTCAGGATTACTTTGTTAATTACTTTCAGGATTCCCTTACTGTACTGTTGCCCAGCAACTCAGATAACCAATTCTGGATCCAGACAATGCATTTATTGTCCTCAGTACACTTGGACATGGTTTCCAGGTTTAGCTGTTACCTTTTTGGGGGTCGAGGTGAGACTGACTGTCCTGTGGTTTCCCATCTCCCCCTTCTGTACCTTTCTGTGCAAAAGGCTGTGCAAGCTGCTGCCTTGTTATCCTTGCCCTCACCCAGGCCCCAGTGACCCCTGTTTCTCATGTTTGGCCAACAACAGTGCCATGCTCAGCTCATCTCTTGCCTTCATGATTCTGTAAATCTCATTCACACCCCTCTCAGCTCTCTGTCTACGAGTGGAACAGTCCAAGACTCTTTCCTTGCAAAGCACCCAATACTCTCACTTGACCCATTCAGCAGCTGGAGCACACACAACTGTTGGTTTATTGCACAGTTCTGCTTTAAAGCTAAAAAAGACCCTTAAACATTACATGAAGATGGAATATTGGTAGCTCCAATAGTATGTAATTGAGTTTAATTTCACATCCTCTGCAATTTTACTTATAACTTCTAATGATAGAAAGGGTCTTATATCTTGAACATTCTTTCTTTCAATAGCAATACAGAAATCTTGTAATTTTTTCATTTTTTTTGATAGAATAATTTTGTTACTGTTACAATTTTCTATCTGTTGCTTTGTAGTTCCTTGTTTTTTCAGATATCTAAAGTTTTTGCTCCTTCCAGATTAAATTTTTCAAACAATTCTTTAGATGTCTGTAAATTTCTACTTTTCAAAAATATATATAATAAATAAAAAAAAGTTATAGTTGTATTTATGTCATTAATCAATTGAATATTGGACTGAAATGCTGTGAAGCTCTTCTCTGACTAGAAACAGAATCCAGTTTTTTGCTATGTTTTTAAACAGGCATAATTGATTTAATATATTCCCTTTATTTCATGAAAATTATGAATCACAGCAGGGGACTTAGAGTGAGCATCACTTTACTGGGTTCAGAAATATCAAAACCAGTTTGAGAATATTGTCTTCTTGGTAGATTTTCTTAGATTTTAGGAACTTTTACAGAATTTTATAGAAGATACAGAAGAACCATAGAATATGCAGAATTCAGAGGCACATACATGAGCTATGCTAAATTTAAAGACCTCAAAAAGTTAAACTGACTAAGCTGGTTGTTTCATCATGTGGATCTGAATTCTGTTCATGTCTGGTATGTGCTGTATTTGATTGGTTTTGTGCCACTACAGTTACATTAACTGCATAAACTGATGCACAAAGAGTATTAGAATTACTCACTGTGAGATTGCAATATTGCAATTGGCCTTGACATTTTGGTAAAGTAGTTCATCCATTTCAAGTTACATTAGATAGAAAATTGAGCATAGTCCAATCATACATGAAAATAGAGACATGTTTGTTACAAACTTATGTATGTGTATGAGTTAATTTACCTCTGAATAAGAAGAGGCATGAACACAACATTTAATTATTCCTAAACCCGATGAGAGAAATATATTTTTCCCCTGAAAATTGTGAAAGAAGCACCACTGACAGCTCAACGTTGATGTATCTCTAAAATTTATAGAGCTATATTCACAAAACTAATACAACTTGAGAGCACACACAAATAATTTCTGTGGGACAACTCTTCAGTAAGAATTTTGAAGTTTTCTTGAGCATCCCTTTCTTATAACCTAGAAATTTAGATACAACATACAAAGAATCTGAATAATCTTTGCTCAACTTTAACTTTGCAGTCTTCAACTACCACTTGGGAATTTTTTATGACAAGTGCAACTGTACTGGGAAGGGAAATAAGCTCTTTAGTGGCAGTGTCATGTGCATAAGGAAGCACTTAAAGTGCCTCTAAGAGGAATACATTTGCATTCTCCAAGTGTAAGATGCTGTTTTACTTTAAAAATCTTATGTCTGGGGGAAAAACAGCTATGAATCTAAAACTGTAAGAACGTTAGAACACTGGATCTGCTTTTCTCTATTAATTTTCTAAATTTTGCAACACAACTGAAGCATGGTTACACAAATGAAAAACTAAGTGCCAAATATTTTACAGGTAATAGAAAAGAAGCACAAGCCTATAAGCACCACAAATGCTGACAGATCCATGTTGACAGATCATCCTTGCTTGTTACTGTTAATTTTGGTAGATTGTAAAATAGATTATCTCTTTTTTTTTTTTTTTGGTAAGGCACACCATGATGGATATAGAAGAATACATTACTATTTCTTTGTCCAAAAAGATAAGAGTGCAGTATTTGGAGTTATAGGCTCAAGAAACAATTTTGCACATCATCATTATTCAGAATTTCTAAAGATGATAGTTTGATATCAGTGAAGTGACAGTGAGACCAATTCAGTGTAAGGAATCATCAGACTGTCAGCATTCAAAAAAAAGAAGAAAAAAGTCATATGGAAATAACTAACTTCTGATCTGATTAGTTATAGACAAGTAGATTGTAAATAATCTTAATTTGCAGGAGTTGTAGTTGAAAACTTCTGAAATATTCCACTTACAAAACTAATAGCTTTTTTTAGTTATCCCACAGCTTTTTCAGTGAGAGCATGCTGCTCTCTTAAGCATTTGCTTAAAGAGAGCAAATGCTGCTCATTTTGCTCTGTGCAAAATGGTTGATCATTATGCAGAATTTGCAAAGTGATAAGATACTGTAACAATGGTCTGGAATGGTCAAGTACCAAAAAAAAAAAAAAAAAAAAAAAAGTGAACTGCTAGAGAATAAGTGAGGCATACAATATTTATGCTACAATATTAATCCAAGAAATAACCACACGATGAATACTGAATGCAATATTTACTGTACCTGACAAGAAATCGTGCAAAACCAAGAAAGTTTTGCAGAACCACACAGACATGTTAACCCATATATGATCTGGCTTGAACAGCAGATGTGACTAAACAAACCTCATGATGCCTATGATGGAGTGAAAGGGAACAGGTCACAAGCTCTATCAGTACTGAATAAATTTTACCAGTACATGAGTCTAAGGACCTCTTTTAGTAAGCTGTTATAAAAGCTTTACATGGGAGCAGAAAGTAACTGAATAATTTAGTAGAGGAAAAGGCTTAGAAGATACCACCTCTGACTGAGGAGTCCTTGATTTTGATTTTCTGGAATCTTGCATGGTACCCCAGGGTACCTGCTTTGTTCTTAAAGTCTTTCAGAGACTTTTTTCCATCCCAGAAAGAGGACATCAGTTTAGATGGAACTTTGTGTGATTTTATTCTGTGGCACTCATTAGGCACTGTTGAGCATTCAGAACAACATCTGAAACCAACTGGGTTTAAGGTGCCATCAGAAGAATTGTAAATGTGAAATGAAGTCTGCTACAACCTGGAGGACTTTTTGCTTCTGCTGGTTTTTTAATTCCAACTGAATTTAAGACACATATCTTCCCTGACAAGGGAGAAGCATTCAGATTTATAAGGATGGGTTTCTCTTTTATTTAAAGTGCTACCAGTGCAGCAAAATGCAGCATAAGAAAACATAAAGTTCAGCCTTTTTGATTTCAGATTGGGATTTTTCTGTCTCCACTAAAACCCAGAAAAATTTTACCTGTATTTTGATTTCAAGGATAAGGTGAAATTACAGTTTCTCCTTTAGAAGACTTCGAGCTGTTATCAACCTTATACTTCATTGCAAACAATGTTAAATTTCTTGTTAATATTGATGCATTTAAGTGATCCAGATAATTGTAATTTTATTGGGTTTTTTTGAGATCAATAATAGCCTTAAAAATGTAGAAATAACATCTCCATAATTTTAACTTGATAATTACAATTTATTGGACTGGACTCCAACAAAAGTCTGCTTTATTAAAACATATAAAACTGGAAGCATCACAAGTCTTGTAATTTTTGCTGTGTGCTCCAGTTTCACATAACTTGGCCTATTTGGCACACATTTTGCAATATTGCTTCTCTCACTCCACACTTTCCCATCATCCCATCCAAGATATTTCATTTTTCATATCTCATGAAACCAGCTTTAGCTGGCCTCCTTAGGGACATGACTCTAGAATATGGAAGTAAATCTTTGAAACACTTATGAAAAGAATTAATCATTCCAATGATAGATTTCCAGGACCTTCTGCAAAGTGCATAATTGCTTATAAATCCCACCACTTGGTCATACATCACTTTCTAATTAACATTCCTCTCTTATACTCCTTTCCACATTCTCTTTTTTCTATTGCATCTATTTGTTTTGAATATACAAGTTAATTTTTAAATTATTCTGAACTCATATTTTTTGCTACAAATTGCAAGCTCTTTGGTAGATCACTTCTGGGTAGAAGCATTAACTTTTCATTTAGATATCAAACCACAAAAGTTTTAGTGCTTCTGAAGACTTTAAGCTTGTATACTTAAAGCTGCAATGCAATATATATACTTATGAATTGGCTTCTAAAATGAAATACCATATAATAAAAAACTGATCTGTGTGTCAATAGTTTTGCTTAAATATTGAAAATCTGTACTTCCTCAAATTCTAAATATTGATTGCATGATTTGCTCATGTTTAGTCTAGTGATTACATATAAAGAAGTTTTACTGAAAAGTAACTTCAGGCCCATCTGCTGCAGTGATGGAATGATGCTGCACCCCGGGGAATTTTCTCAAAAACTGTAGGTTGTGTTGTGTGAGACTTATCATAAAATTTTAGTTGTGGTCACTGCAGATCTTTGTTGATGCTTCAAAAATCATCCACATTTTTTGTTTGCTTCTATGTCTTTAAACACACCTCCAGTGTGGGCAAGCAGACAAAATCCATTCCTTAAAAGCATCTCAGGAACTTGTGTGAAGAAAAATGAGTAGCAAACAGTATTATTTTTTGCAAGTGACAGTAAATGCAAAGCACAGCAGGAGGCTTTCAAGTATGAAAATGATGGACGGCAAACATGCTGCCCAAAAAAAAGTGTACATAATGTAAGTTTTAACTTGTTGGAAATGTTGTTGGAAGAAGCTGTATAATAAAAATTCTTCACATTGCTATGTGAAAACTAGAAGAAAATGATTCTTCTGGTCCTCAGAATAAAACATAACTGAAATATCTTCTAAGAAGCAATAAGCAGAGATAAAAGATTTAATTAAAGCTCTCAGGAATAAAGAAAAGAGCTGCTGACACAGAAACTGTCATGACAAATTATCTTTTAAGCAATCTTTCAGAACCAGAAAATGCACAGTTGACTACAGAAAACGTTTTCAAATTCTGCTGAAGACCATTAGCTAATCTCGGCCATGATACACATTTATACTCTTCAGCATGAAGTCATGCCTTCAGAAAAGTTGAAACATTAAACAATGTGTAAAAAGGTGTTTCTTGTGTAAATGTTTTGTGACTTGTATGCTTCTTTAAAAAACTTCTGAAAAATCACCCTCTTGTACATTTCAAGACTATGATAATTACTATCTCATCTCAAGTAAAGCATTTTGCTGTTTAATTAAAAGTTAATAATCTTAATAATCATTCTACAAATGGTATTTCTGCTTAGTGACAGAACAATTTCAGGAAAGATCAACTCATTTCAAGAATATTCATAGTGACAGAAATATTTCTATATTTAAGAAAATCATCCAATACTTCAGGTTAGTTTTCAGACTAATGCACTGGTTATCTCTACTGTATATATGAATTCAATACTATTGAAAGAAAATATGCTATTGCAATAATTATGAAGATTTAGAAAAGAAGATCACCTATTTCACATACTGAAATCTAATTTTTTTGTTGCCTTAAAAACTGTTAGTGATTTAGCCAAACTCTTAGTGACCTAATAATCTCTAAATAATAGGTTGAAATAGGTCTCATGGAACCATGAGATCATATGTTCCATTTTTACTTTTGGAACATTTATAGAATGTTGTCAAAAAGCTGTTGCTTGCAGGGGTGGATATTTAGTTCAGACACAAAATCGAAAAGAATATAATGTAAGGAAAAAACCTTTCAGATAAGTAGATACTAATAATAATATATATGCTGCTGATATTGCAGATAATTAGCATAGCATAAAAACATTCTCATATACCAAACTTTTGCAGGCCTATAGGAAGCAATGTGGTTGATGCTGTGCACATTACAACATTGTCAGTCACAATGGAAAAAAAAGGACTTGAATTATTTGATTAATAAATATTTCTTTCTAGTACTGAAATTTATTTCTGCGCTGACATTAAATCACTAACAAAAAGAGTTCAAGGTCTTAATAAGTATGTCATAAGATAGATTCATCCCTGATGTCACCTTAGAAAACACATTCAATTTGAGAATGAAAGACGTAGAAAAATGAGTTTGAATTATCTGGAACACTGATTCTTAAGCTATAGAGAAACAATATTAGTGTTTCATTTTTTTGCAGAAGCTAATAGCATCGGGGTGCTGTAGAATTTGCCTTTTGCCTGGAATATTTAAACTGGTAGAGGAAGTGTACAAAATTTTGTCTTTACAAAACTTTTACATATCACTTGATATTCTTTTCCCACACTCATTTTTCACAAGACAATGTAATAGCTCATGTTCATTGAAATAGTATTCATGTGATTTGGTACAGCAAAAAGGTGAATAATTTAAACTCTAGATTAGAGGAAGATTTGCTATGGTTCTAGAAGTTTGGAATTAATCAATCCCCATGAAGTGACTCCTTTCCCAAGACCCACTGGTTCAGAACTCTGAATTGCCAACTCCACTATGAAAAATGGGTATATCCATTAAAAATCCAATCCACAAAAAGAAAAAGCAAACCAACAAACAACCCAACTTTATATCCTTTCAAGGTACTTAATATCTCCACTGCAGAGGCAACAGCATCAAATGCAATTTTTCACACTCTTTTGCTAAGGGAGAAAAATCCTTTTTGAGACCCAGCTTTCAAATGAAATTTCCACTTTGAAATTGATACAAGCATAAAAGTTTAGTGATGTTGCTGATGTTACAATGCATTCATTTGTAGCCATAATTTACTGCCCCTGAAGGATAAAACACTGTAGCATGCACACCAATCATATTTTACATCTTTCAGCTTTGCCTGTTCCAAGTCCCACGTGTCTAGCTGTATGTAATTGAAACCTTCACCTTTTGTCACTCTCTGAATCTGCTTAAATAAATTTTTATTTCTAGAATACATTATTGAAATGATTACTACAATACTTGTTCTAAAGGTTTGTTGCTTAATACTGTTGGTGAGTTAGTCAGTTATATAATTTTAAATTAAATTTTTTAAAAATACCTTTGTGTGTATATAAATATGCTGTAATCCTCATCGAAAGCTTTTATGCATTAAACACAAAAAAATGGATAAAAAAGCAAAATCAGAGTAATTAGTGTCTGAATATTGGCTGACTATTTGATGGTTATTCAGGAAGGCAAGTTTTCAGTGAAATAAGGTTGAACTACATCAAATAAGAATACTGCCCCTGTAAGCATCTGAATAATTCATTTTTCATATAGTCTGAAACCTGGAACCTTATTCCCAGATGTCAAATTTCATTTTAAGAAATGAAAATTTTATATATTCTTTTCAAACTGTTCCTCCATAGCGATAACTCATATACTTTCAAGAAAGAACTGAGTTACACTGGATAGCTGCCTTGTAAGATCACAGACTGGAGGTTTGGAAGTCCCTTGATACAGAAAAAACACTCACTCTATTTCTTTCAATCCTATATAAAGAAAAGAATAATTTTATTCAGTAAAGATGGAGATATTGATCAGTTTAGTTAGATACATCATTCTGAAACATTAAGTCAGCCTTCTCCTCCTCCTCCTTTACTTTTGGGAAAAAATATTACTAGCAGAAATACAGCCATTTTGGGGGGATAGAAGTGGTACAGAACTTCAGAATTTATTCTCCACTGAGGATGGGGAAAAAAAAATGAAAACATCCAAATAGTGGAGGAATTGTATGATGGAAAGGTAAGACTTATGGGTAGGTGCTCCTCTTGCCTCTTGTTACAAAATCCACATAAGATTATGGTTGCAAAAATCAAATGTCTCATAAACTAGAAGTTGAAGAATTGACTCTCACAACTTTTTGGTGGACCCAAATTTTATTTAAAATATAGTCTTAAATGCGTGATTGAGAATTGCATCCCTATTCTGCCCTGTTAATCACGCTTTTTTCTAATCTCCTTCTGTCTCTTCCCCTACTATCTGAGACTCCCTTGTTTGCCATTCCCATTTTACTTCTTCCCCTGGTTCCTCCACTGTGCATCACATCAAGCCCAGTCCTGCTTACCTTTGCCCATCTCAGCACGTGGATGTCAGAGGGCAATGTCAGCTGCACACACAGAACAGAACCTGCCTCAAAACACTGCAGATTCCACAGGTTCTCTGCAGCTGGAAGAAGTTGTTCTAGCAAATATTATATTACCTCATGATTCAGGATTGATGTACAATAGGTAGACTGAAAAGCTATGAAGCATTTTGCTTCAAAACTCTCAATGAGTCTTCAGCGCAGGAAATTGATTTCTACCAGCTTCATCAGAATATTCCATGTTTTAAAAGGGAAGGCAAAAGGCATATATCTGACAGCAGAGCGATCGATTTACCTGATTTAAAGTCTTTACTCTAAAGCGCTGTGAGTCAAAAAGTTTAAACTCAAGTATTATTTTAAAGTAAGCAAATATTTGTGTTTTCACGGAGGAAGCAAAGTCCTTATAGGGGCTTTATATAGCAATGTACACTCACAGAGATACGTGCATACACAGCTTCAGGCCTTCCCAGACAGTGTAATGCTCTGTCATGGAAGTTTTCCAAATGTACAATATAATAAGATGAAGTTTTTTAGTTGCTATCATCACCATCACCATCATCATTATCATCATCATCATTCATCATTCATCATTATCACATCCAGGTCCAAAGGTTGCTATAAACATAAACTGTTTTTAAGCAAAGCCATATAAGATGTCATCTTTTTTCCCTTTTTTTTTTTTTATCTTTTTTTTGGTACATGAGCTGCTGCATACAGGTAGAGATATTATAAAAGAAAGGCCTTATAAAATATGGTTTAGGCCCTGTTACTCTAGCTAAGCCAGCAGTCAGTTTGTAACTTCCCTTGGGAAAACTCATAAGAATGAAGGCATTTAGCACAACTGAGAACTATCCTGGTAACAGAACTGTTTGCACCTGCAAAAACAATAAATCTATCCCATGAGAATCAATGAAGAAGGTATATGAACAATTTAAGAATAGACAGTCTCTGCACATACACACAAAGACACCTTTTAACCAATGAATTGAGTGGTGAGAAAACTATAGACAAGTGGAGTTGGAGGTTTATACAGATCTGTGGAAATTGTATAAAAACAAGTTATGTAAATAAAGAATTAGCTTTTCCTGTCTGCTTATTACTGCAACAATGAGCAACAATAGGAGACTGTGCAAATAGAAGAGTCTACTTTATGAGATTCTGATCCATCCAATATAATGAACATCAAGATTGGTGTCTCCTGCTGTTCACGAGCTGTACATGCATGTTATTGTGCTGGAGCAGAGCTTTTCAGTATTTATGGGTGCTGTTTTACAGATGTCCATAGTTTCTTTCTAACCTTCTAAACACAGAAGTAAAACTGTATTCATAACACAACTGCTCTTTTCATTAATTTCAGAGAGCTGCATGTTTCTTAATAGCCACCAAGTCCTCCTCTGGCTTAAAGTCTAAGGTGAGTACAGGAGACAAAATCTTGTCATCCTTACATTGTAAGCCACGGGACAGGACATGAAGCTATCACATTCTTTCCAATGTGCAAAACCCCACACTTAACTGTCACACTGTTAAAATTACAGTGGGAAGAATCGAGACAGTAGAAATGTTGGTTCATGTATTTCAAAAGAGATCAATTGATTTTGAAGGGTAAACATCAGAATTTTCTTTTAGAGCAAGTTCTAAGAGAAAATTTATATTATACCATATTCTGAAATATATTATTAAAAAGAAAAAAAAAAACCTGTATTTTTTATTGTATCATAATGTGCCTCTGGTTTCCACTCTCAATAATTTGGAAATATTTTGCTGGTGTTTATCTTTTTTCAGCCTTTTGGTCATTGTGTTTAAGTAAACTGGAAATACAGTAGATGAATAGCTTAACTAAAGGAATTTCAAAGGATAAATGAGTAAAGAATTTGAAGTCTAAATCAGATGGGACTGAAAAATGTGCTCATACAGATCTGTAGTATTAATTTGTCAACTCTGCTTTACGCCTGCTCCAAATCAAAACTAGCTCATTAAAAATGACATGCATTTAAGGAATAGCAAAAGGATGATGCAAATTATGTAGGAGAAAAAATGCAGCATGTTTTGAGTTTCCTTTTTCACTAAGTCTTATTTGCTGGTAATTATGCTTTTGTAGCAACTTTAATTAACAAAATTCATAAAGTAGATAACAGCATAATCTCTCAAACTAGAGAATTGACTAGAAGAAAATATATAAATCTGTAGGCACATTAATCTTTTTTCCAGGAAAATTATATGGGTTATTCTTCCACTATTTTGAAGTTCATTATACAATTGCAATTTTTAAAATTTTTTTTCTAAAATTTGCAGTATTTTATATTTTTCCAAAATTATGTGCCTTATTGTATTAGATATTTTCCTATTACCTTGTAATATATATTAAAAAGATTAACATAACCACTGTCTATAAATTCCATTTCTCAGGTTTAACACCAGCACCATGTCTGTAGAAGGAATTATCAAATGGTACAGATTTTACTGTGTTTCACTTGATTTATCCAAAGTTAAACTTCAATTAATTAAAAGATCAGAGTCTTTAGTACCAGGATCAGTGGGGTCCACCACCACCATTAATTCTAAAACCTGGTGACTCTTTCCCAGACTCAATTCCTTTCTGAGCTGAATGCACGGGTTTTAATTCTGTGCCCACGGCACACAGAAAGAAGAGGCAGACAATAACACAGGCAGGATCCTGTGACAGAGTTCAGGAACCCATCAGGGTGGCAAGGAGGAAGGGAAAAGTGGGATATTCATCAGCTAAAACATTAGAAACAACACTGAGTTAAAAATGAACCAAAAGTAAATGCACTGAATAAACTCTTATTTTCAAGAATTCAAATAAAAGCTTTAAGTTATCTGAAGAATAAATGAACGTAAAACTATCACCTCCTTTGTTACCTCAGTTTTTTGCTACAAATGCAGGTATGACTGAAATATCTAAAAAAAGGTTTTACTTTTGATAAAGGTATTTAAAAAAAAAATCGAAAACCTTAATTGAATTCCAGAAAAAAACAAAAAAGAATGAGTATTTTACAGATTTTGTGAAACATCTCTTAAATTTTTCCAATTTTTCATTACTTAGTATATTATTTAGTGTAAACATTGTGTAAACAAAAGGAGCTGCAATATCAGAATCTTGTCAAAAATGGAGATGTAGCCATGTCACTTGTTTTCCTCCAAAATGTTTTTGTGTTTGAAAATGCAGCTGTCTCAGACACTACAATAGGTATACCAGATGTCTGTGTTGATTAATCCAGTATAATTTCAGTGTAAAGATTCTTCACAATGCACAGAGAGTATCAGACATTATATATATATATGAATTCTACTAAAATCTGATTGGAAATAATTGAATAATCTACTTGTTTAATAAAAGATATTTACTTATTGCCTTAATCCTGGATTTAAGAGTTTTATACATCCTTCCCACGATTTGCTTATGTCTGCTGACTCTGTCAGCATACATTTTTATCCATGTGAGGTTCCAATCCCTTTTTTAGTCTTGCAAATGCATTTGAAATTGTACTCATTAGTATCAGTGCTTGAAAGGCACTTCCTAATGACTTACAGCAGTGGTTAGTTGGGATCAAGGTGCTAGGAACTCAATTCCTAATACTGGTGATTTATTTTTTTAGAAGATTCTCCATGTTCTTAGTGGTACTATTTTCTTCTCATTCATTTTATCCTCTTTTAAACAGACACATGTTTAAATTTGCAGCCAGTCCATCACATTTCTCCAGCTGCTTCTGGCAGTTCTTATAATGCAGATACAGCTGGAATACTGTGATTCATGTTGCTGTACTGTAAATGACAACAGCTATCATGTAAGTTGATAAAATTTCATATAGTACCAAGCCTCAATTTTATTTTTTTTTCGGGATAGAAATGTGGTATCCTCCGAAACTGCTACCTAAGGTCATTCAAATAACATAGCACTGTTAGAGAATACAGGTTTAAATTGCTTTATAATGTGTTTCAGAAATTTTTTCTATAGCCTCACTACATCGAACTAATATTTTGATATTTCTTTGAGTTTGGATTTTCCAATTACAAGATTATGAAAACTCATTTTCTCTTATAAAGTTTCTTTTCTTTTGCCTCTAATGGGAGGAAGGAAGGACTGTTCTCTCAGTTTTTCTTCAGGCTAAATCTATAAAGATGATGTGGACATTATTTTGCTGTCACAGTTGACACCAATCTGCCTGCAGGTTAAATTAAAGACAAGAGGATCTCATGCTACAGAAGGGAAAATATTGGAGGAGAAGTGAGAAAAATTTTCTGAAATACTAGTTGTATTCAGAAGTCTATTCAAACTGGTTTTGTCCTACAAATGGAACCTATTTGGTTTTATAAACAAAAAATATTTATGCTATTACACAGTGGGACGTGAAACAGAGTCACTCTAGGGAAAATCAAAACAAAGATGAAAGAAAAATCAACAAAACATGTAAGAAACACTGTGAGGGCACTTCAGAATGCTTTTAAAGATATATTCCCAAACCAAGAAAAAAGTTTGGACAATACAAGGTTTGGATTAGTAGAGTGTACAACCATACTTTGGAACACTCACCTCTGGGACCATTAGAGAGAGATGTCTAAGTTAGCTGCCAGTTATGATGTAAATCTCTTCACTAGAAACATTAGTATAGTCTAATGATACATATGGCCTAAACAATATTTTCTTTTATTCATTCATATTTATTTGAAGCTTACAGCACCTTGAGAAAGGTAATGCAAACTGAATCAGAACAAAAGATGAAAAATCAGGGGCTTTAATGTACGAAGAAATCAGTAAGACCACCCCAGGTGTCGGGATCATTAGTTTGTCAGAGTGACCCCGAGAAAAATTCCAAAGTCTCTTTTCCCAGCCCGGCGCTTAAAGAAGGAGTCAGAGCTCTTCATCTCTCGGTCTCAAGGTTGTTTATTAATTCTTATCTAAAAAATTTTCTTTCTGCCCAGCAGAGATCTGCTCAGCAGGGCAGCCACAGGCACTCTGCCTGCCCCCGGGGTGGTGTTATGTCTTTATAGTACAAACTATGTGTGCAATGTTTACAATTACTCCCCAATACCCATCACTTATGTTAGACAGTGAGCTTCTACTCTAAACCAATAAGTAAGTGCCAGCATCACCACGGAAGATGGAAGACAAGAAGAAGAAAGAAGAAGCACGAGGCACGCCCCGATTCCTCCATCTTGTCTCCATAACCCCCCTGTACAGGGATATAACCCCCCTGTACAGTAATCCTAAAATACATAATTCACCCTGTGATAATTTCACTAATATTCTACTTAAACTCTTGTGGCTTGCTGATCTTCATAGAAGGTTGGTATTTGCTCCACGGGCCATAATCAAACTCACAGAGGCATTTTGGGCTCTGTGCCAGGGTCTCCGAGCCCCCCGGCAAGGGTCTTGGCTGCTCAGGACAGCCAGAGGGATGTCCTGGGTCCTGACACCCAGGAACAGGTCAATGTTCCTTGGTACTCTGCTTAACAGCAGGAGCCAGGCAGTGCATATCAAAAGGGGAGAGGAGATGGGGAAGGAGTTACTGGTTATGATGCTTTGCACGGACGTTTCATCAGTTTGCCTTTGGCCATTCAGCAGATGTGCACTCTGAGCAGTAGCTGTTAAAACATATCAGGCAGATGACCCTATTGAATGTAATGTTCATCTCTCTGCAGAGCCAGCTACTGAGATTCCTGCTCTACAAGGTGAGAATAAGGCATAGCCCAGGAAAAGCAGAAGTGCTGCCAGATGCAGTAAACCAACTTCAGAGCACCACACAGATGGCACTTTGGAACAGACTCTGATGTTTTATCTTTGCTTCTAGGTCTGGGTAGCCCAGCAGCTGAGACCCAACCGAGCAGGATGAGATGCTATGGAAAGCAAAATAGTTCATGTCTGAGAGATTGTACAGACCACAAGTAATCAGGTCAGAAATCAGCTGTGAAGGAAATTTGGAATTGTATTTACAAGTAAGCAAAGATTAATTCTATTTTATGACATTAAAAGAAAAAAAGATCAATCCTTGACAAGCTAAACTTCAATTGTAGAAGGAACTCAGATTTGCAGAGAGTGAATGACAACAAAAGATGACACTTTTTTGTTTTAGTACTCAGTAAGTATCCAATGATTCTTCTTTCTGCCCTTCTGGTGTCTAGAAATGTGTGAATATATAATAATATGGTAAGGAAAGACCTTAATACACTGTATTAGTCCCTTTTGTACTTTGTTTTTCAACAATCACTTGGTGAAATGAAGCCTTGTCCTGGTGGAAAGGTTCTATATGAAACATAAAGCTCATAAATCTTGTGACCTATCTAGGAAAGGAATTTGCAAGAAAGGATTGTTCATAAAACTCTAACAGGTAAACAGTGATAGTGTTTCATCACATCTATTACTTAAAAAAAGATATCAACCAATAAAATTTATGGGTGGGATGCTTTATTCTTCAATATTCTCTGCCTCTTATTCTCCTCTTAATTACTCAGTAACAAGTACTGAGTATTTTTCAACAAGTATTTTTTAAATATAAAAAGCAATTTTTTCAGCAAATTCTTTATGATGGATTTCAATTTACTGAAATTAACCTCCAGTGATTTAGTTACATGTGGAGTTGTTATATCTTTGTAGAAATAACCAAAATGAAATGTCTTATTAAGAGAAATTATGAGCTGATTAATTAAAGAAACCCTTAATAATAATGACCCTCATTTCATCAGGTTCCTACTTCAGCTAGAGTGTTATTGATTTAGAATACTGGTGTTATGGTTTTATCCAGGCATTGCCATGGAAGACTTGGAATAGTTAATGTCACAATTAGAGGAATACAAAAATGTTCTGATAATTTGAAGAGAAATATTGTTGGAAAACAACCGGCAGTGTGATGGCCAAGAACCATTAACAATCTGGTGCTTATTTTTGAACAGGTGTACAATTTAATTATCAAAGCCAATGGGCAATGTTAATGCCAATTTTAGAGATGCAAAATACTGCTGAAGGTTCTGAGCCAACAAGCAAATAAATATCTCATTTGAGTCAGACAATCTAGGATAATCAGGAGTAGTCAACAGTGCTGTGGAAAATACTGCAGGCAAGAAATAAAAATGGTACTTCAATTCTTTGTAGCAAAAATAAGCAATACTCGTCATACAAACACATTCCTGCCAAAGTATTTTGCCCTTCATTAGCTCCTGAGACAAATCCAGATCTCACGCAGAATTACAAGGGGCAAGATCTAAATAGATAAGATAGACATAAGTACTGCATGCTATTATTTGGATTATTTTCCATGTTCGTGCAATTGTTGTAAGTCAGAAGCCTCTAGAAATTTTGGCTAAGAATACTTTATACAAAAAAATACACAGGATCTAGATGATGGAATTCGCTTATAGTGTCTTTAGGAAATCTTTCTAGATGCTGGAATTAGAGCTCTTAATTGCAAACCCCATATATTTTTTTTTTTTTACAAATACCATTGCATTGCAAAGAAAATAATTTTTAGTTAACACTTCTTGACAATTTCTGGTAGAAATAATATTAGTAGCTTTGGATATTATTCAGACTAAAAAACCCCATTATTATTAAGGGAATAATCTGTTTAAATTATTTCCTCCAGAAAGAAAATCTTATTCCTACAAATTCTTCCATTTTAACATTTCAAGATTCTTTCCATTTTCTAACTTAGGTTGTTCATAATGCGTCAAATATTTTTGTACACTTCTTTATAAGTCATTTTAAAAAAATCACCTTCTCCAGTCTAGTTTCATATACCAAAGTCAAAATCATTATTTTTACACAGAATGTTTTTCTTAAATAGATGTCTTAGTCATGTTCACAGTGTAGAAATAACTCTTCACCTAATGGATCTCAAATTTATATTTGAAAGCCTCACTGTAGTTTCGGGGATTAAATAACATGAAATGTGTCCCTTTTGCATTTCTTCTTAACAAAAAATATACATCCTATGGCTTTTCTGGGGAAGAGACATGGCACTTATAGGGCTCAGGCAAGGTGTAATAAATTGCAATGACCAACCACTTGAACCAGACAGCTTGGGTCACTGTACTGAGGTCTGCATAAGCTTTACATAGACAGGGATAACTCAACTGAATTAGGTACTCACTGGTCTATAATTGGGTTTCCCTGTTGCCACCACAGCTGAAAAACAACCATACTGAAGCTGGTAATCCATGGTATTAAAAAAAATAAAAATGAAAAGAGGGAAAGACAGAGTGGGGAAGAGAAAGATTGAGTGAGGGGAGGAAAGTGATGGGAGGGAAGAGACCTTGAGGGGAGGAGAGTTTGAGAGATAGGATCGAGCTAATAATACTTCTCTCTTAGCAGCCCTCTATTTTTGCATTCTTGCCTTGATCTGGGTGAACTGGGATTTTTCAACTTTCAGGACACAGTGGAAAAGAAAATTTCCCCTAAATGTTAAGCCAAAGGAGCTCTGTTCTGAATTTATATGGCTGATGTGAAACCTACTGCATCATTACTACACTTAACTTTTAAAACTAAAAATATTTGCCAGTGTGTGTAGGTAAATACTTGTTTCTACATGATTGCAGACTGATCAATTAAACAAATACTTTCTGTACAGGATATTGTTACCAAAATGTTCCTAGAAAATATGTTAAAAGACTGCTGTTAGGTTAGAGACTGAATTGTTTTTATAAGTTTGTCAAGGGTTTTATTATCTTAAACTGCTTTGCTAAAGACCTGCAAATTTCCTACATACTTGAAAGACTTCTTGCAATCTCTAGCTAATAAAGTGCACTAACACAGTCCTTACCTAAGGAAAGGATCCCTTCAAATCACAGTAAGAAAGATAAATCATAGAATCACAGAAGGTGGGAGGAATCTTAAAGATCAACGAGTTTCAACTTCCCTGCCCTGGGCAGAGACACCTTCATGCAAGACCAGGTTGTTCAGGGAGCTGAGATTTACTGACAGATTATACCTTTATTCCAGCCTGACAAGCTTGCTCAAAGGGAATCAATTAAAAGCAAAATGAGAGAAAAAAGGTATTATACCAAGGTGACAACCAAAGTGAGCCTTCTGCTCTCTCCTGACCACTTGGTTTACATCAAAGAGGGTTGGGATGGTGCTGTCATTGATGTATGTAAGTTTTTGTGAATATCTACTCTTCATGGTCATGCACATATATCAGTTCCTCATATATTCAAATCACTTCTTGTCTACCACCGAATATTATTTATATGAGGACACAGGAGATATATTAGTTTTAGGAATCTTGGGGAATATTAGTTTTAGAAAACTTTGAGAGCCATTTCACAACCTAATGTGGCATCATGCCCTCGTTTTTTGTATAATTGTGAAATTTCAACCCCAGTTTGCCCTCATATTTCAGAAAATGGACTGTTTTCTTAAATTAATTTTTGAACTCCTAAGAAATGCACTTCAAACAACTATACTGTGATTGACTACAAAACTTGAGATAGAAAGCCTTTCTAATATTATTTTTAAAAAATAAATTTAATATCCTATAGTTGTGCCACTAATTGCTCTTTATACAAAACTATGTTTTACTTTAAAGAAAGAAAAAACAAAAAAAACAAAAACCCAACAACCAGACATTATGGATAAATCAGTTTGCTTTTATTATTCTTCACTTGCTGTTTTTATGGAAATCAATTACAGCCACTAAGTCTTAAGAGTTCAATCAAAATTTGATCACAAACCAAGAATCCTTGCTTTGTATTATCTCTGTTATTGACTTGGCTGTGGTGATCACAAGACTGTGGACTTTGGGATCCTGCTGAGTACACTGAAGGTTATTTCTAAGACAAAATTTTCTGGATTTAGAAGAGGAAGATTTAGCTTGCACAGAGCTCGATTGGGAGGGATTCTGCAGGAAGCTTCCGTGGAGGATAAAGGAGTTACTGAGTACTAGAAGCTTTTTAGGAGCACTCTTCTGGAATCACAAAACCAGTTCATCCTCTTTAAGGTAAGGGAAAGCAGTCAAAGCAAGAGACTCCCTTGGTTTAACTGCAAGTATCTGAGTCTGCTCAAATGCCAAAAAAAATATCGTGCCAGAAATGGAAAAGTGCACAAACACACACTGAGAACTACAAGGGCATGGCCAGGGTATGCAGAGATGGAGTTAAAAATGCAAAAGCTCAGCTCAAATTGAAATTTGCCAGAGATGTTAAAAGATACAAGAAGGGTTCTTCAGGTATGCAAATAACAATCAAGATCAGAAGGAAAATATTAGCCTGATGTTAACAAGCGATCTAGAAAGGCAGAGATCCTCAACAGACCGCTCACCTCTGCCTGCTGGCTTCCAGGCCTTGGGAACAAAAATCCAGATTGATGAAAACACAGAGCAGCTGTCCTGAAGGAAGGGTCGTGTATGAATGATTACATGAGCATGACCCCTAAAAACTGATGAGCCCTGACATTATCTACCCAAGGGTGTAAGGGAGCCGGCTGACACAATTGCCAGGCCACTCTCCATGAGATCTTTGAGAGGCTATGGAGGTCAGGGGATGTCCTTGCAGAACAGAAGGAGGTTAATGTCACCCCCATTACAAGAATGTCTTGAAGGAGGATCCAGGAAAATACAGGCACATCAGGGACATTTATGGAATGAATTCTCCTGGAGGTTCTCAAAAGTCAGATGAAGCAAGGGATTGAGAAAAGCCAGCATAGGTACACCAAGGGCAAATGGTGCTTGTCAAATCCGATGTCCTGCTACAACAAAGTAACAAGTTTGGTTGATACAGGGTGAGTGGTGGATGTAGTCTACAAAGCAATATCCACCTAAACCTGTTAAATAACTTATTCTGCAACTAACCACACAAGTTACTCAATATTGTAATATTTATGTCTTTTGTAGAGCGGTTTTGAACATTTTTATGCTTTCTAGCATAATTTGTTTCACTATATTTTCTCTGTGTGTTACAATAAAGTTTATTCAAAATATTTGAAATCCTGAATATGATGAGTTTTTTAAGAGATTTCCTTTGTATTTCAATATAACCTTAAATAGAATCTTTCTTCAATGTCTCT
Source organism: Setophaga petechia (assembly GCA_024362935.1). Taxonomy (NCBI): domain Eukaryota; kingdom Metazoa; phylum Chordata; class Aves; order Passeriformes; family Parulidae; genus Setophaga; species Setophaga petechia. Next base: position 35,619,767 of record JANCRA010000008.1, read on the forward strand.
ATCTTCAAAGTGTTTATATCTTGCTTGAATCTTCGTTCCAGGAACATTTTTCACAAGTCACATTATTGTTCATGCCAGATTGAATATTTAAGTAAGAAATTTGAAACTTTTGAGGACCGTAAGGGGTCACTAGAGGATGGCAATAATCGAAGTTAGTCAAGCAGCCTGCAATATTATCTACATGTTTTTTTAAGACTGAAAAATACAACAAATTCAAAAAACATTTTCTCATGGTGGGATGTAAATATACTTCCATAAACTCAGAAGTAAAGGGAGCTGAAGGTTTGTTGTTTTTGATGTTACAGAAAAACCTAACAACACTGACATTAAAAAAAAAAAAATAGTCTGCACCCCAGTTATTCCAAAACCATTTGGCTCTGAAGAAGGCTATCTCAAGAATAAAAACTTAGTCAGACAGTCCAGCAGTTTAATAGATGAGCACAGATATTATACAAGAAGAAAGAAAAAATGAGAGCCCAAAGCTGAGTCTTCTCACTCAGCAGGCTGAGTGTTGTCACTCCTGACAATAATTACAGAGTGCTCTGCTACATTTAACACATCAGTCTGTGTTTAGCTGACATTTAGGAATTACAAAAAAGCCAACCCAGCAACTATAGTTTTGAGTCATTTTAATCATTGTTTATTGGAAAAATTTCAGCTCATATTAGTTTTAAACAACTCATGTACATTATATTCCTAGTCATCAAACACTTAATTTAAAAAAGTAACTTTGCATATTTTTTTTAATTTTTAATTTTTTTCCCAGCACTCAGAGTTTGATGATGAGCTCCAGCATATAAAAGAATATCACTCTGGAGCCTATATAGTAGGAAATCAAGGATTTAGGCCAATGCTAACCTAAAACTCAAGAAGCATAACTAATTTTGCAAGCCACATAAGGCTGCTATTGCTCACTGTCTGAGAGTCTTTAGTAAGCCAACGAAATATCACAATCCAAGAGAGCTAAAATTTTGACTATTGACAGAGGAAGGTATACCTTTATGAAATATTGCCATGGATTTTTCTTAATGTGTCCAAACAGTTGCCTATATATTACAAATGAGAATTTGTCAACACAACTAGAAAAAAACATTGCTGTATTCTGATGGCATTCCCACATACCTCTATGTAAAACAAGAACAAAATCATCTAAATCAGAGCTGTAGATTAACATCCTTCTAGTGCTGTGAATGTTAAAGAAAGGTCTTTAGCTTTTGAAAGGGAATTGAAATTATGAGAAAGTTAATGGGTGCTGTAGATAATTCCTTTACAAATGGATAATTTCAGCCTCAAACTGCATCAAATTTCAGAACATGTGACAAGTGCTACATAAACATTTGTTGATGAAGGTATCAGCTTGTGAAAAGAAGGTCTGTAGTCAGTAAGGACACACAGTCTTCCAATGTTGTGAAAATTTCACATTTTCTAAAGTGCCTTTTGGGGGGGCGCAGCTCAGGCAGACTATGGAGACCGTGTTATACTTTGACTGGAGTAAATAGAAAAGTCTTACACAAGTTTTTTTTCCTTCATAACTTTATTTGATGATACAATAGAAAATGACTTGTTTTTCCAAACATTAACCCTGAATCCAAAACCCTAAGAGGAATTTTTGTTCTTGCCTATGTGCTCATCAAAAGACAGGATAGTGAAAAGAATGCAGATAGATTTGACCATTTACATTGTTTGAAAGCATTTGATATGTATAGTGAGTATTTTCACATATAATCTATTATTTTGTCTCAAATGAGTCTCTTCATCAGTATTTTTCTAAAGGCTAAAGCGAAGGAGGTTTGAAGATGATCTGCTGTAAGTATAAAACCAAAAGGGACACCAGTACTTAATCCTTCACTGAAGAAAGGCTACAGACTGGCATAATGTGTATTTCTTGTTTTTCTCTTAGTCACCACAACACCTCTTTAAAATACCTCTAGTTAAAGCTGCTGGTTAAATTATGAACTACATCCAAACTTCTGATTGATGCTCATCATGGAGCACTAGTATATTGAAAAACTTCTGTTTATTTAGACAAAAAATTTGCTGGCAAGTAACTCCATTTCAGTATTGATAAATTCAAAATAAATGTGTACTGGTTTATGATTGAAAAATACGACCAATGGCTGTAGAAGTGAGCATTTTTCTATATCTGATAATTATTACAATTACTAATTGCAAATTACGTGGTTTTCTGTACCTGAATACTCATTCAGAATGCTATTTGACAGACAGAAAATGTTACCATACTGAGACTGGAGAAATGCACTGAAGTAGGAGCTCAAATATGTGGGGGTTATTTCTGAGTTTTCCAGCTGGAACAACAAATTGTTAATCTGAGTAGAGCAAAGTAGGAACCCAATCCATCATTTCCTGAAGGAGATTCTCATTACTGAGCTATTACAAGGTGATAGGAACACAGGAAATTCCAGAGTACATTACATTTTAAGGGCTCAGGTATTGTTTAGGAACATGGGTAGCTCCTAACTGGATGCAATCGAAATCATAATTCCAGTTAAATACTTCTTTCCAGACATGTTTATAAAGACATAAATCTCATTTAACTAATGATGTGGAGCTGAATGGCAGGAATACAGTATATATTAGAACATTATGTTTAGTACGATCCTGTCTGAGGCTGTTATTAAAAGATTACATTTGATTGTCAGTGTTATTTTTTGGAAATGTTGCATAACATCTTATTTACTTCCAGCCTTGGGAACTATTCATAACACTTTTTGAGTTCCATTATAAATTTCCACCCTTATCAGCTCCCAGGTTTTAAAAGAACCTAGCCTTGAGTTACAGTTGCTTTTGAAAACTTAATTCTTGCTTTCTTTGCTTTCTGCAGTTTTAAGCTTCATTTTTTATTCTAATTTTGACATGAATAATTTCGCAGTACTTTTAGCTATAACTGCTGTAGTAAAATGCAACATTGTGAAGAAACTGATTGTTATAATTCCCATTATAAATTCAGGCTCAAAGTCCCTTCATCAATTCTTGCTTCAATTCACATAGAAAAACCACAGTTTTCAGGTTTGGGGCTACTCTAATCAGAGAGAAGCAAGGGCAAGAGAAATAAAGCAAGATACAAAAGAAACGAAAAAAGGTTCCGCTCAACTAGAGAGATGATATGATATGAGAATGAAAATAATAGGAGTAGTAGTAGTAGTAATAATAATAATAATAATAATAATAATAATAGCAATAATAATATTAATAATAAAATTATAGCATCATCTGAAAAATTCCATAGGCAATATTTATTTGTATTTTGCTCACATTCTGATGCAAGTGCTTCCATTCTAGATTTCCATAGTAGGAAGTTATTTGTTAGCAACATTTACAATGACACAACTTAAACTGTGGGATTAAACCTCTTAATGACAAACAATGTAGCACTGCACTTACTAACATGTCTGAATGCCAGTTTGGTATCTGTTTTTCCCTTCATCATTCTGGAAGCATAGTTGTAAGGTACTAGAATAAAGTTTTTCTTTCATAGTCTTTCAATTTCCTCCGCTTTGCAAGTGCAAATATTCAGTATGAATTATTTAGAGGACTGCATAGTTATAAATAAGAAATGCCAAAGCAAGGTAAGGTTATCAAGCTATAAATATGATAGTAGTGTTCAAATATCTAGCTGGATGTAAAATTTGAATGCCAGGTCTCTCTATAGAAGGTAAAGGCTGCTCCAAAACATCATATTGCTTGCTTGAAACAATGTATAAACCAGTTCTAATTTATCATTAATTTATGCCTTGAATTGCCACATAACTCTAATCTTCCTGTTAAATGTGAGCTCTTCTTTGAGTAAAAAATTCCTATTAGTCTATGTACATGACTAACCCAACTCTGACTAGACATGGAAAAATACTGACTGATGAAAATCTCCAACCTGCTTTTACATTACTATTTATACCATATTCTTTCTCAGCAAAAATTTCCATCAGCTCAAGTTTCCTGCCATTACTTTATGTTCTGTGTAGCCCCTCTGAGCATGATGTATTGACTGTTAAGTAAAGCAAAAATTCTGAATATTATGTGACAGAAGTGCAGTTGGTAGCAATAAGACCTCAATTAGTCCTGTACCATATCCATCTATCACATTCCTAGAGAAAAGGTTTTTGTTTTCCAAAAATCTGTGCTCCCAGTTTTGTTCCAAATGGCAAGCAGGTTTTGCAATTGTTGAGAAGCATAAAACTAAGGAAATTAGATTGTTAGAGATTACAGTTTTTGAAATCTCAGTTCAAGGAGAATAACCCTGCTTGAAATCTCCCCCTGCTGAACAGATCAACTGCATTTTAACAACTGACATCTCCCTATTAGCTCATCTCTTTTCTCAGGCCTCTTCCTGAATAAGAATGTCCTTTCCCAGAATGGATATTCCTTCTGTGTAGGGGGATAGTGGGGGTAATTTTTGTATTGTACATTTGCATTTAAATTGCTGCTATGAAATATGGGGAACGCATTGTTATTTAATTCTTTTCTTATTAAAAAATCATGCTATCAATATTCATTTATTGTGCTTCCTTCACTATTAGCACAGCAGTACAGTGAGTTAATTAGTCATTTTAATAAAATGTGACTGTTCCCTAAAAGATAATTATTAAGCAGAAAATTGCTGCTTATCAGCAAAATACTGGCTTTTTGTCCTACAAATTTATTTTTAAAAATTGATTTGTCACTATAAAGATTATTAGATTAATTTTCTCATGCTTTTCCTCTATTTATGCTAAAATTGAACAACCATCATTTTTCCAATCTACTCTTTATGGTTTATTAAGAATCTTTAATAGAAATAACATTTTTACTCATTAGTTATTAATGTTCATTGAATGCTGATGTGAAAATGTGACTTCAGCTTTATGAAATCAGCAGAACCTGATTATAATTAACACTTCAGTGCATGTATTAAGTGGGCATTTTTCATCTTTTAAGTTTCCTGAAACAAACCTACATTGGCCACTTGATCAATCTTCACTTATTCTGATGAATATTGTCAAGAATTTGGAAATACAAGCACTTTAATAATTCATACTTAAAATCTGATGAAAATACTGCAGTGTGTTTCCTTTTCTCATCCCTTAAGTTTTTTATTTTTACACAGGTTTTTATATACATGTTTTTAAAAAAAATAAAGTAGTGGAAGGAAAACATTAATATTACACTAAGAGTAACCAGAAAAGACTAACCACCATAGTCATATCCCTTTGCCCAGAATTTGTCTTACCACTAACCTTGCATTTAGATTAAGAACTGCTGATTACCTATGAATAGATGATGTTGATTTTATGTCTGGTTGAACCAAACTTTTTCCTATCTATAATGTTATATTCTTTATATTTCCATTTTAATATTGAGAATCTGGTGGTGGAGGGAAGAAAGGAATTAAGGCAAAGTATAAACCACAGATAATAAGTATATGAAGTATCTGCCTTTGTATTCTTGCTTTAATTTCAGGAAAGAGGTCTTCAAATTTTAATTCAATCATTTTAGTAATATTCCCCTTTTTTAACCTTTTTTATTATTTTCTCTGTTCTACGTTTTCAATGAAGTTGTTGATACTCACTTGTTAACAAGCAATGACACAAAATCCCCACATGAACATTTTGCTATAGAAAGCAGATATAGAATGAAAAATAATACCAGTTAAAATATTATTTTGCCCAAGAGGTTGACCACAAATGCAGGTTTATAAAGCCTTCTATCCCTAACCTCATCACTAATTAGGTCACAGTCACAGAATATATCCTAAACTGCCATACAGAAGTTATACAAAACTCTGCCCTGCATATTTTGTGATAATAGAAATGAATTCAACACTATTAACATACAATTTACTATTGTTTTAAAGATATTTTGAAACAAATGATGAAATAAAATAATTTTAAGGTTAAAATGAGGCTCATTCCTCTCTACAGGTCCAGGATTAATAGTGTCTCTCACCATATTTAAAAAAAATTTATATAGGATTTTTGTAAAAATATAAATGAGCACGTGTTAAACTGTCCTTATTTTAATTCTTAACTTCCTCAAGAGAAAAAATACATTGACCTAATCGTCAGTAGTCTAAATGTAACCTTCTAAACCTAGCAACAGATTATCATGATGAAAAAAATTTCATAGATTTTACTGATAATGGAATAAGTCCTAAGCTTACAGAATATTCCATTTTATTGCTATCTCACTTTTACAGTACATTTTCTTGTGGAAGTTATTAAAAAATGCTAAAGCAATAGTGAAAACTAGATTTCACATCATAGAACCATAGTCTTTGCAGATTAGTAGATAATAATTTATATAGAAACATAGGGCAGTTTGAGTTGGAAAGAGCCTTAAAGATCATCAAGTTCCATCCTCACCGCATCGGGAAGAGGCACCTTCCAGTAAGACCAGGTTGCTCAGAGCTGCATCCAGCCTGACCTTGGGCATTCCCAGAGATGGGGCATCCACCAAGTTATCTGGGCAAACTTTTCCAGTGCCTAGCAATCCTTGCAGTAAAGGATTTCCTGCTAATGTCTAATCTAAATCTATCCTCTTCAGTCTGAAGACATTCCTCCTAGTCCTTTACTACATGGCATTTGTAAAAAGTCCCTGTCTGGCTTTCCAGCAGGCTCTCTTTAGGGACTGGTTGGCTGCTGTAGGGTCTCTGTGGACCTTCATCTTCTGAAGGTTGAAGATGTTTCCCGAGACATAATGTCTTCTATAGTCTAAAATGATATTATACCATATATAGTATCTAGTCTTATTAACTTAGCTTTTTGCTTAGCAGCAAATATTAAGAAATTTAGACACCATTCACAGGGTGAAAGGAAGAAAATTTACAGACAGTACTTCGTGACCGCCTGAGAAGAACAGATGGTAGCTGCACACAGATGCTGCTGAAGGCAGATGACTACTCTACTTTCTTGAAGTAAACAATAGTCTAATTACTGACAATGGTTTGCCATTGTAATAAGAGCAAACAGTAAAATAAAAATTGAAGCATCATAATTTTCGGGAGCAGATGCATGCTCTAATCAAACTAAACAATACTAATTATTACATGTAAATTTTAATAACATTACTGTCACAGCTGGTCTGTGGCTGAGCAAATAATTTGGTTATAAATAAGAAACCAAGCCCAGTTCCATAAACCAGCCCCTGGGCTGAGCTATGATAGGATGGATTTGAACACATACAGGGACTTGACCCAATCATGTTCCACCCTGAGCTGCAGACATCTTATTGGCACAGGAGTTGGGCGCTATTTAAGCCAGATCAATGAGCTGTCTCGACCAGGAGATTCAAATCTTCCTATTTAAGGAGGATTCAGACAATAAAACAATCAGCTGTTGTGTCGGAATCCTGGAGTGTGTATTGTCTCTATCTCTAACCCACTCCCACCTCGTTACACATTACTATCGACAAAATATAAGTTAAGGTGATAGAATAGCTGAAAAGAAATATTTCCTCCCCTTGACTAGCTGACAGCAAAAGATACTATGTGTTTTAAAAGGACACAAAAATGCATACTGTCCGACAATACCCTTCTCCTGACACAGAGATGGGGCGACTGAGCGGCATTTTAAAAACTTTTGTTCCATTTTCAGTCTCATCAGAAGGATGAGACCATGCAGATGTTATAATTCACACCATCACAATTGGAAGCCAACTATTTCCTAATTACATGACACTATAAACATTTCTTGGCCTCAGAGAAATAAACACTTATCAGCTTTTTGCCATGCCATGCTGTAGATGCCTTAAAGCCAATCATCTAAAACTACCCCTCGCGGGTCCAACTACAATCCATCTTTCATAGTTCTGTTTCTCCAGAGTATCTAGTCTTATTTGCAAGGCCATCCTTTGAAACATTTTCTAGTTCCATTTCTCTCTCAACAATATCTATCCTATTCCATGGTATTTCTAAGTCAGCATTTCTTATTTCAAAGTTTGCATATGGATGCATACTGTGTGGGTCTTCTGTTCTCAGGCCCTGAGAACTCTCTACAAATCCATTTCCCACAGCATGCCTTAAAAAAAGACCCTCATCAATTATGAATACACATTGTCGTACTCTAAAAGTTATGATTACATATGAAAGACAATACAGACTTTTATTAAAGAGACCTGAAATATAGATATCTACTAGGAAACAAGAGTAGAAAATTATGTGGATTACATTAGGAAGTAATATATAAGATGACATAATCCTGGCAATATATATTACTCAGCAAATAAATCAGAAAGACCAAGAAGAGATATTTTGCACACTGTATTTACTGAAAATACAAATGTACTAGATGTTTCTCCTTTATTCTTTTTCTTTCCATTGTCAGGCAAATTGCTATGTAAAAATGTAAGTTCAGTGGTGAGATACAAATTGTCTTCTACCTTACATAACTTGTGCAGGTTCAATGCCCACTTGTTTCTTTTGAAATATGGATTTATTGAATAGTCAATAATTTCAGTTATTATCAAAAAAACCCCAACCAAACAAAAAACAACAAAATAAACCAACACAAAACCCAACAAACAATGAACCCAAACCCCCTTCCTCCATGATTGTAGAAGTGTTATAAGAAAAAAGGACAAGGGAAGGACATTATTTTGTTTGTGCTCGTTGCTTTGAATATTTGTTCTGTTGTATTTTCTCCTTTAGTTTGCCATGCTTTGACTGACAGGAGCAATTGACATAAAAATGTAACTAAGTACTACACCAAATATTTATTTGATAAATCTGCTCTCAGTGCTCAATTCTCACTTCAAGAGCATCCATACTTATGAAAAATGAGTACAATGACATTCAGCTCTTCACTTTTGGTATCTCAAAATTAGCTCCTCATATTAATTTTGAATGACAGCCTCTAATGAAGGGTAACTCCATTAAAATGGAATCGTAAATGAGTTTACCTATGAAATCCATTTAATCATTTTGCAGATGGAACATTATTCTTGGACCACAGGGAAAAATGGTACAGTAAGCATCCATGATTCAGACAGCTGCAGAAATGTTGTCTGTTTATTTTGACTGCAAGGTAATTGCTTTGTTCAGAACACAAACTTCAGAATTTTATTTTTTTGTTCTCTTGAGAGACAAATTCACTTTGGCACTGAGAATGTATATTGACCACAGAAAAGTCTAAACAGAGATATTGTGTATCTAGCCTCTTGTTCCAGCCCTAGTCCTGATAGGGACAAATATATCTTGCCCTTTCCTTCAATGCTGGAGACAAATATCCTTCTTCCTGACTGCAACAGAAACAGTATTACCCCTAATCCCATTATGAGGTATCAGATATTAGTTTCTAAGTTTGAGAGTTTCTTATAAAAAAGGGAACTTATATTTTACTCTTGCATCTTGTGGAAATAATGGAAGCATTTTTATCACTTTATCAAAGACTTTTCTTCTTATTTTATAGCACTAGGCTTGGAAGCCTTACAATAATTCATAATTTTGGTACATTTAATGAACAACAGTTGTCATAACCAATATGAAACCAGTGTGAAAAAAAAATCAAAATTATTTATATAAGAGTTAAGAGGTCTTGAATAAAAAAAAGTAATATTAAATAAAGAAATAAATTGATGAAAAAACACAGAACATAAAATAAAAAATAAACTTAGTGTGAAATTACAACAGAAAAGATTTAAAGAAGCTCCTGGGCTGAGATAAATAAACATTGCTTTGGCTAAATCAGTGGCATTATGCTTACTTAAAATACATATGAATTTACCCATTTCATTTACTTTCTTCCAGTCTTTGAGAATCCTCTCAAAAACTTTGCTTTATTGCCATAGAACTCTTGCAAATATACTGATAGTTGGTATCTCAGAAGCCCACTGTGCTTGTTTCCTCAGACAATATTTACTAATCATTTATTAATCAGTAGTGATATTGTATATTGTGTTTGGGATGGTGACTCTTGTTGAATGCATGGAGGTAAAGTTCCAATTAAAGAGATTTTCTGGAGAGATTGTGGAATCTCTGCTGCTGGAAACATCCAAAGCATTGAGTGGCTCCGAGCAACCACATTGGTCCTCAAAGTCGACCTTTGAGCATAGAGTTGGGCTGTATCTCTTCCTTTTCTTAGGTCCTTTCCAACCTAAATTATTTTGATTCCAAAATTCTACTGAAACTGAAATATTTATGTCTGACTAAAATGTAGAACTTATTTTTTCAGTTTTCCTTCTGATGAAAATATAGTGTTTTTTAAGGACTTTGAAAAGTTTCAAAACCACAGCATCCTATTTGATTTTCCTTGCCAAATATCTTAATTAGAAATAACAGATGATACTGGATTCTACAACAGAGACTCCTAGGAATGTTTAGGTACATTGACTATTTTCCAGAGAGTTATTAAGCATAGTAAGTTTAAACAGTATATATTAAATAGTGTGATTTAAAGAAATATATTTTACTGATCATAAAATAGAATAAATATAGACGATTAATGTTTTACAACTCAGATACTGCTAAAGACTTCAGCTTTAGTACAATATTTGTAGATTGAAGATCAAACACGATCAGTTTTAAACTTAGATTTGTATCAGTTGCAATTAATTTGGTTTGAAAAGTCCTGAAAACATAAATTCTATAAAATCTACATGTGTTCCAGAATTTCGATAATCTTCTTTGTTAATTTCTGAAAGAGAGACGATCTAAATTTCCAAAGACACAAGGCATGAATATGGATTTGCTTATGTAAGAAGTATAATTTACTTAGAGTAGTCAGATTTTCTGTTGTCCAAACTATAAATAAATTATTTTACGCATCAAATTATATGCTATAAAGTTTAGAGTATTTTTAGTTCATATTAAGAAAAAATGGCAATATAAACAGAATTTAAAAAGAAAAGAAAAAAATGTGTAAAGCAATTTAAAGTATAAAGGCATGTTATAAAAATAAAGACTTTTCCTTTTTTCCCTTCTCAAAACTTAGGCTAGAATTGTTATTTATTTCTTAGTATCTTCTCCTGAATATTCTGAACTAAATGTACTTTTATGCAACAGTTAACTGGCCTTTTTAGAGAAATATGTTCACGTATTTCACAGTTTAAACAGACTAATTTTTATTCACAGTTCCCAGTTCACAGTTTAAACAGACTAATTTTTATTTTTGCCAAGAAGTCTTGCAGACTTTGGTAACTTTGGGAGTAACAACAAAGAAAGAGTGATCCGACACAATGTGCTTCAACTTCTACTGCAGGCATAAAATTCCACAGAATTTTTGAAGAATCAGAGAGCAGTGAAACCTTCTAACAAGTACAGCTTGAAATACTAAGCATGCCCACTTTTACCTGAACAATTTCAGTCCAAAAATCTGAGAAAGAGAAAAATCCACAAGTAAATAGCTAAATCAATAAATTAAAAAGCCTTTTGGCGTTTACTAAAAAAATTAAAATTAAGAAACATTGATGACTCATCTGATCAGTGTATGACTAAGGGACTACTCATATAAAGAGATATCACCAACAATTAGGATTCTTCCCAGAACAGCAATAGATGCAGTATATGACCGTGTACCATTTTAATTACCCCTTTCAGAATAGAATTGCATTTAATATCCCTCACCCATCCATATGATGGCAGCATTAAGAGTATTTTCTCAAAGTTCCTCTGCCATTTCTCCATATGTCAAATCTTCTGCTGAGAGCATTAGACCCAGGCTCACTGATGAAATTACCAAAAAACTCCAACAAAAAACCCACCATCCCCATAAAATAAAGTAAACAATTCCAATGCCAATTCTATACATTTTATATTACATTGCAAACATTTTCTGGTGTCATCTTTGCTACAATGGAGTCCCTCTTGTTTCCTGTAATACAAATAAGGCCAAAAAATGCTAATAGAAAATAGTAATGCTCAAAAGAAATTAACAAAGGAGTCCTGTATTTTCACTAACTATGAAATAATGGGAATGAACACAAGCTCGGGGAATTGTGCTCATTTCTGGAGGGAGTGGCATACAGAAAGGATGCAAGGTAGCACAAAGACTGACAAGAAATAGGTTTGTCCTATCAGTGATTTCATACACCAGCCTAACATTTATCCTGCACCCTAAAAAAGGCTTCCTAATTTTGTTCCAGGCTGGAATTGCTGGAAGTGGACTGGGTTTAATTTGACTATAAAATCAGTGGTTTTGGAAGTGATGAAGTAGGCTCTCAGGAAAAAAAAAAATTAGTATCAATAACCAAGACTATTTTATATAATAGTAAAATACAGATATTCTATCAAAGAGAAAAAAATTAAAATTTTTAATAACATAGTCAAGCCTTGGATCTACAGGTTCATATTGCCAAAATCTGAACTTGCAGAGTCATGAAAAAGTGTATTGGAATCGACAAGACTCTTGAAGCAGTTAATGTTTATAAGCATTTTATCTTCCTCATAGATACAAACTGCAAAAGAAATCTGTCAGCAAAGTAACAAATTGATGTGTTAGAGCAGTGAGACTAAAATTCATTCCTTGGAAACACTGTAATATGACCAAGACAAGAAGAAAACATGAATAATCAAGCTGGACTGTCCAGAGCAAATACTGAGCTTGGAAATCTTGACCACAAAAGTAAGAGAAGTGTGAACTTGCAGCAGTTTGAATAAATTATGTTTCAATTGCCATGCCATAACCTGAAAAGCAACATTGGTTTTATATGCAATGAGCAGATTTACATGAAACTAATGATCTACAAAAAGTGAGGTTGGAAATCTCGGATGGTGCGAACTACAGCTGAGTCTTGGCAACCAAAGCCACAGCATTTAATGCTTTATGAGGGTTGAGATAGAAAACAAACAAACCTAGCAATCCCAAAGCAGAAATCACCATAGAAAAGAGGAAACCACCCCCTGTCCCCGATGATTGCATTAATTATATAAGATAATGTGGTAAATGCACAATATGAAGAAATAACAGTGGTTACTGAGGTCTACAGAATTCTTCATCCTAAGGACTTAAAGTGGAATTTAAAAACACTCTGAATTATTCTGAATATACTATACAACTCAATATTATCTTTTTTGTGCCAAGATGTCACTTCAGGAAGCAGTAAGTATTAGGAATATGAAATACACATTAATTGCCACAAATAATCCTGAACTTCTGTTTTCAAACATTTATATTATTACTTTTATATGCTTTAAACTGGCATTTTCTGTCGTTTGCAAGCACCACATCAATTATTTTCTTTCATTATCCATGTGTTCTGTTTACAGGGCACAAATGAACTTTCAGTTTTTCCTTAAATTTCACAAAATCAATTGTAAATTGGAGGGGTTTTTAGAAAATCATATGTAAACTTAGTTTTTCAAGGCAGAACACTTCAGAAATCTCCATACCTCATTAGAAGTATGCTGCTAAATGCTTTTTGATCAATTGCAAAGAAGATGCATCATTTGCAGGATCAGACAATACAAATTACTTCAAATGTAGAAGAACAGTGAATATAAATTAAAAAATTACTGAGATAATTCAGCTTAATCATTGTGTTGTTACATATCCATGGAAATGTATCAGAGAGCCTAAATCCATAAGGTCATAAATTCTTTTTGCTCCATGTAATTCTAAAAAGAAATGTAAACATTTTGATACATGAAAGACAGTAAAATATTGAAAAGAATTAAGAAGGCAACTCATTATCCATATTAGGGAGCATGCAACATTATCAGACTGAGAAGTGTTAATGTAAGCACTGCCTCACTGCAAAAATTATTTCAAATATCTTTGTTATATTTTAGAAAAAAGCAATCAAGCTTTAATGTACAACCTGATTATTCATTCATGAGACTTGATTAAGTTTGATTTAATTTTAATTCCTTTGTGTCACCAAGAACTTTGCCAGTAGACCATGGGGTTTTTCTTTATGCACTCTTCCCAGCCAACTCACGCAATAAAGCCAGGAAAAAAGTTTATTTAAAATAAAAAACAAAGGAAAAAAGAAAAAAACCTCATCTTTAACACAATTACTAAATGATAGACAGAAAAGTTTCTTTCTTCTTGCTATTTCTGCTAATGGTGTTTCAAAGCATCTCTTAGTAATAAATCTTTGTCTGGAGGTAGAGATTTGTAGCAAACACTGAACAGAACTCCCATGCACACTTCTAAATGTATGCTCATCTACTCCACTCAGCCATACATTTTGAAGATCAAGCATATTCAGTGAAAATCTGCTCTAATTTTTTACAAGTATTAATCCCAAAGAGCTTTGAAAGATGAAATATTCCATACTCTGTCCTCACTATAAACATCCACAGATTCATAACAGCCTACTGACTGTTCAGAGAGAAATTTATTTGATTATTTTCAGAATGTTTTGCTTTTTATTATTGTACTCCAGTTCTCTATTATCTGACTTATTTATGAAAAATCTCATTGTGTCTATGATTTTTCATTGTAATATCACCAGTTCAGAGCAGTATGTCCCTGTCTTTCACCAGAACTTTAATTACAATGGGACAGCAGTTCTAGATTGTAAAGACAGAATTTTATAAAACTTACAGTAAATTTAAAAACTTGTTTCTGTTAGGATAAGTCGAATGACATGTAAAAATTTCTTTCCTAAAATTTTACCTGAGAGTAATGTCCAGACAGAGCACAGAAGCTAAAGAAAACAGGAGCACTTGTGCCTTTCTTATACTACAACACACATTAGTGATCTGTAGTAGTGGAATTCAATTCAGTGTATTCCAATAAGAGTCATGTTTATTGAAATACAACACCTATTGTGTTGTGTGTTAGCTATTTTTTCCCTTGGCTTCAAATGCTACATAAATGTTATCAAGCAGACACTGCTTAGCATAATGGGAAGAATAAGATACTCAGAGATAAGGGGAAAATCATTAATTTGAAGTAAAACACCATACTTTGCACAGAGATATTTCATATTTTCATAAAGAAAATTTTTAAATTTAATTTTCAACTCGTAAAAGAGTTATTTTGGCAGTTTCTGTCTGAATTATTACATATTTTCCATAAATTTTTTAAAGCAATTTTATCCATAAAAGACAAGCATAAAAACAACTCCATCTTACCTGGCTCCACTACAAACAGTCTGGAAACATAAAAAGATTGTCTCATATACTGAGCAACTTAAAAAAAAAAAAAAATGAACTGTAATAGTAATTTCTTAACTTCTGAAAATTTCTGTCCATGAAGACATGAACACTATGTCCAAAGTCTGACTTCAAGTACAACTGCCACATATGTAAAAAGAATAATAAACTTGGTCCCAACATTTATTACACATAAGTGAATGTGAAATATGGCAAGCTGAACAATTTTTTGGTATGATTTTCCTACAAATATTACACAGTTCAAATGGCTGTAATGGCAGGATTTCAAAAGTCAAACTCAAAATATATAAAGATACAGGAACAACAAGCTACTGAGAGTCAGAGTACACCAAATACCAACATTAAATTATACTGAAGTTCAGAATTATCACAGAGGGAGCAGCTTAGCCAGCACAAACAGATACATTTTCATGGACTCTGACCCTGAACTCAAGGAGGGAAAATATTTTAGTATACATGTAAAAATAAAAAGATGGTTAGCTATTAAAAAAGAGACTACAGTGCCATAATGAGAAAATGGGAATAAAAGTGTTTTGGATGATTTACTATCAACATCCTCTCTAAAATGAGATAAAATGCCTGGAGAGATGCTCAGTCTGCTCCCTGACCTTGCTGTGATATGTCATATGAACAGCAGAACCACAAAGTCCATTCTCTAAGGAGACACATAACATATTTGTGATTTATTTGACTTTATTCGTGGTTTCTAGGTTATCATCCTACCCTGTGAGTAAAGTACTTAGTAAAGTTAGCAAAACCATAATGTATTGAGTATTATTGGTGGATGTAATTCATATGTGAGTCAGTATTACAAAGAATACATCAAGTCAGGGAAAAACTAAGGTAAACTTTAAACATATTTATTTCTCTAACTTTTAATCTAAGAAAAAGAGATATAGCAAAGAAAGTACACACAGAAAATTTATTCACACAGAGAAACTGGGCCATGATCAATTTTCAATACAATTTAGCTTGTCTGTCCTTCCTAGACTCATTCTGAATTTGGTAACACAATACAGTACTATTCTTGAATTTTATTTTGCAAGTATATTAACAGATAAAAATTGTTATTAGAATTTAGCCTATAGTTGGGGCTCTTTGCTACAGCAAAGTTGCTATTTGTTACAAATAAATACAACTCACACTGAAATGAATAAGTCAAAATATTTTTGGTACACTATGTACTTACATGTAGCCAGATTGGATTGTGTCAAGATGTTGAAAGTAAGATACTAACATAAAATAAGCATAAGAAACCTTACTAGAAGTCTCATTTCTGATTGCCAAGAAGATTGAATAAATAAGAGCTGTTGTGCTGTAATACTGTAATCACTGAGAACCATAGCAAGACCTGCATAAAATTTTACTAGTTTTTTGGGTATTTTGTGTGGGGGTTGCTTTTTTTAAATGATGAATTTCTAACTGATATTTGTAGTTTGCATTTAAATATCAACATTCTAGTTTACATAAAACATCAAATTTCAAGAATCAGGACCTTTCTTTATGCTTAACACTACTCCAAATCAATAATGAAGCGGCTCCCTTCTCAGAGCACGCTATCACTGCACACTGTTACCTGACTGGGAGACAGATTCTCATTTCCACCATGTCTAAACAAGTGCAGAGTAAAATATATGGATAGTTTGTTTGCCTTCTGTTCCTAGTTGATTGATCTGGAGCTCATAAAACTGGTAACAGCACTTGACTTGCTGGAGCTTGGCTCTATGCATTTCAGCGCTTCATTTGTTGTACGCCCTGGCACAGTTTTTGAAAACCTGGTACCTGAATGGAGATTGTGGTAATCTGTACCCAAGAAAACATCAATTTTACATTATCTAACTACCAGCAAAGTCAAAATTCTATTGAACAATTGCATTGCTATCAAAAGACATCTGATAGCTTCCTGTCTGTCTTAAAAATAAAAAATAACAACAAAAAACCCTACAAAACAAGACTATCAAAAAAAAAGTGAGACTGAAGGAGAGAATAAGGGATTAATATTTTCTGCCAAAACACCAGCAGTAAAGAAACAGAGGAATCAGTAAGGTACTATGGAAAACAGAGAGAAGCGTAACAATATTCTTTCTCCTCTCAAATAGAAATATGCATTTGAAAAAAGAAAAAAAAAGAAAAAGAAAACCAAGACAGAGTTAACAGTGGGGGAGAAGGGGAGAGAGAAAGAAAGAGGCTGAAACAGTAGCTGGCTGCAATATTTTTTTTAGTCCCCAACACCACAAATAAGAAAAGCAGACTTGGAGCATCCTCCAACAATAAAGTGAAGAGATATTCTGAGACAAACTTCACTCTAAATATTTCAGAACTCAGCAGGCTAAATTTTTACAACATTGACTCAGGAAAGTTATTTTATCTTAAACACTTCATATAATTGTAATTATCACAACCTCTGTGATTTTAAAAGTCCTTCAAGAATATTTATATGCTGAAGTGCTAAAATTACAGTGGAATTTAGATCCCAACTGTTCTAGATGTTAAAGTGCATAAGAGGGAGCATTTCACAGTCTAAAGAGACAAGAAATTAAAATTAAGAGACAAGGAGAGGATGTAAAAAAAGGAAGAAATGATTGCTTCAAGAAGTGAGAATTACCAGAGAAGTGATTGATCCAAGATCTACTGCAGAGTCACCGCTGGAGAACAGCATGTCCCAAATCCTTGTCTAATCAGACAACTGATAACCCAGAGCAGCAGCATTGTCACCAACAGCTCATGGTGCTTTCATACCATAATGAAGGTATCTTATCCAGTAGAATTACACATAATGAGAAATGGGAACAATATTATAGGCTTGTCTCACATATGGACTCTTTTCTTTTAATTTTGACATCACTACATTTTAGCTGAATCTTTCAGAGCTATTTAGCTGGGACCTGCCTGTGCCTAAAAGTCACAGCAGATCTAAAGGAGGCTTTTTAGTTTCATGCAGATTTTTTTGAGTTCAGACACTCCTCAGTACTGTTCCCAACATAAATGTGTCATCATTTTGATTTCAAACCTCGAATTTATCACAGGTATGATGTTTCACATCTTTACTGGGAACAAAAATTTCTTTTTCTGAGTAACACTAAAGAGCAAACCAATCTTAAAATATTGACAGACACTAAATTAGACAATTACACAGCCAAGATTCTGACTGTGGAAAGGCTAAAATGTTAACACCTTGTGTCAATAAAAACTGACTTCAATTGAAATTGAAAATTCCTTCAAATTAAATCAGTGAACATTTACTTAAAACTATCACCTTAGTCTAGTTAAGGGCAATGTGCAAGAATAGTTGTGTGTCAACTTTGTCCTTTACCATCTAGTCCCTTGAAATGAAGCTATTATTTTACTAAATCTAGTGGGCATAAAAGATTTTTTTGAAAATATTATTTTAAACATAAATCACAAAAAAATTAAAAAAATATCAGCTGAAGTTGAAAATATCTCTGAAGTAATGTACACAAAGGATTTTGATTTGCATAAAAAAAGAATAATGACATTTAATCTAAATAGTTCCTGTATTTCTTACATACTGTAAAGCACCTTTATGATACTAAGTAGAATCAAAGCACCTTTATGATACTAAGTAGAATCATTATCAAAAGATAAAAAATTATTTATCTTGTTATAAAATAGTCTTCTGAAGGTGAGAAGATACTGCTTCTGAAAATGCATGAAGCTAGTTCACTTGGCTGCCCTTAAGACTCAGAGAGAATTAAACTCAGATTAAGCATGATATTCACTTTTATGAAGAAGGCTATTATAGTTACTTAAGCATCTGGATTACTTGTTGATAAATTATCTCTTCACTATTAATTTAAGATGCTAAGTAACTTTGACTTGACTGCAGGACAGCCATAGGACATTTTCAGTAGGAAAACTGTGGAATATACCTTGAATTGGTTGGGAGTGTAGGAATACATTTTTAAAAATTGACTGTACAGGAAGATGCAGGCAGGTGTTAAACACAGTGCTTAACTGCAATAATTCTATTTAAGTGCATTATACAGCATAATTAATATCTTACAAATATTTTGTAGTATTTTTTTATGCAAAAATACTTTTTTAGATTAAAAAAGACCTTGAATTCTGATGAAGTGATAAACATTGAAGCTGTGCATGAAGACCAAGGCAGTCATAGGCCAGAGTCATAGACAATATAGTCATAGACAAAAGTTTCTGTGTATCTTATTAGTTGCATAATTTTCTGTGACAATTCCATAAATTTAATTACTGTCTGCTGGGAATTCATAACTCTATAATTTATAGCATATGCAATCTGACATCAGCACTTTAACAAAAATGCCAAGACAGCTTAATCTGTGATATTTGTACATATTCCTTTTCTTGAAGTGGTAAATTCCTTTTCTATGATCACATTTGTTTTTATGTAAGATTTTTATTAGTCCACAGTGTAACTTATTTCTTTGTGACTATTAATTACAAAAAGAAAATAAGTATAAAGAAAGTACTCTTTTTTTTAATTTAGATGTATCTAGGCTATTTTACCTAGGTATATTTTCGCAGGCAAAACCAGTACTGTATTATTACAGACCTTTGTTTAATATTGTTCCATAGTTAAATGCAGCAGTATAACATAAATGAAGAGCAATCTAGAAATAGTTTTTTTGAAAAAGGAGGTTTTAACATTTAGGGTAACCATGGATACAGGAAACAGCTGGTCATTAAAAGCTCAGAACCGAACACCTCCAGCAGTAGCCCAAATTTTTATTGCAACCCTGCATTTTCAAACAAAATCCCATCTGCTGACATGAATATAGAGGTCTCCTATGTGGTTTGGAGCTTTTCCAATATCTGCAGACTCTTTCAAAAGTACACTCAGACCCCATTAAATTGTCTGCCAAATTTAGTATATTAATTAACACTTTCTTGGTTTATTAAATACAGAAGCCTTCTTCTATCCTGAGAAGGCAGCACCACAATGGCAGGAGGAATATTGCAATTAAGAGCTTAACTGCTCACTTGTGGTAACCACTTTTTGTAATGTAGCTGGCAGAACTGACATTAAAAAAATCTTAGATAGCCAGCTGATCTGCTGTTTGATTTTGGGTCAAATGTGGGTCAAGTAATTGAAAGGATATTTAGAAATGGAGTAAATGTTAAATCTTTTGTATTTAACACATTGCTAAATATTTCCTTCTTTCTATAGACACAATTAAGAACAGAATAATAGGCACAATATGAATATGCACAATTAGCTGTCCCTCATAAAAGTCCTTCTGCAGGAGCATGAGATTTTTTTCCTTTCAGAGTTGACACTGCTTGCCTGTACTTTGTCTGAACATTGCTACATCCATCTGACCTTAAGCCCAGCATCTTAGATTTGAAACATAGATGCAGAACAGAACGTTGGAAAAAAAAATCACCTTAACTGTTGTTGCAAACGGCAAATCAATGTTCTGAAAGTAAATCAAAATACAGTGCATCTTCCCTTAATCTATCCATTTGAACATCACCATTGAGACCCAACTATTGATGTCATCGAAATACTTTTCAAATACCTAGACTGAATTTGCAGGTTTTTTTTTTTTTGCTTCTTTCTGTTTAATCCTGGCACTGCTGCAGCTTTTGAATCTAATTTCGCAGAACACTAAACTCAAAATGAATAGATTGATTTTCAAATCCTAAGCACATTTTTACTTTGATGCTGATTATGGTGCAAGGTAATATTTGAAGCTGTTCTCTATATATGCTCGAAACAAAAGTTTTCAGATCCTATGTCATGTTTTATTACATATCATTGTACAGTATGTTCTAGGCTATACATGTCTTAGCTACCTTGAAATTCTTCCATAAAAATGTTATATGACAGTTTATGGACAACAGGGCATTACACACATTGTTCCTTTTAATGACCGAAAAGGATATTTATTTATCTTAATGTATTTACTCTGTTCCTGTGACACTGACAACAAAATATTCACAAAACTGGAAATGCAATATAGTGCAGATTAAGAAATAAGTCACGTGTAATTTTCACTACAGGACTGTAATTTGAATCCTATGAAATCTCTCCAATGAAAACCTCTAATGGATGAAACTTTTGTTTTATTTTGTTTTGGTTTTTTGTTCATTTTGATACATTAACAATCAATGTATAACCTATAACATTTTTTTTTTAAAGGAGTCATCAAAAAACTTCTAACTGAGCATGACCTGCTTTCCAAGTTCCATGGAAAAGGAACTTTCTGTACTTTCACACAGAGTTGGTGGACTGAGGTAGGTATTCTTAGTCTCAAGAACAAAAACTAATCTTGAAGAAGTACTATAGTGTGTCAAGTTTCTCAAAGGTATAACCTGGTGGACCAAAATCTTGAATTTATACCTGGGAAAATAATTGTGAGTGTATTAATGTGTATACACACGTACATATAGTGACAACAGTTAATAAAATAGAGAAAAATCTTTTAATGAGAGGGTTGATATTATGGCTCAGAAGCCATTCTGATTCAGGAGACTCTTTTCAACTAGTACTGAACTTCTTGTAAAGTATTCTGGTTCTTTTCTAGGCAAAGGCACTAGAAGAAGATGGTGATTGGCATGCTGAATTATTTTTTGTTGGTTAATACGTAATTTCTTCCAAGATAATTCAAAAGCCTTTCATAATTCGCTATACTACATATAATGCTATAAACTACAATGATTGAAAACATGTCTTACTGAAGTTGAAACTAAAATGTTTGATACAACAAAATAAAATTTTAAAAAATCAATTTTGCTCTTTAAACTGTCATGAAGTCATATATACTAAATTAATTTTTAAAATATTGATTTTATGGAATGTTACTCAATCCTAATTGAGTGTACCCTCATTAATAAGACTATAAGTGTTACTCTGCATTACATAAGACAAATTCACATCACAGGAATTATGTTTCAGATGTGCACGGTGTCCCATATTGAAAATCCAACTTGAAATGCAAATTTAAATGGAAAAAAACACTTACATTTCTGTTCAACTTTCATTCCACTAGTTGCTAAAGAGAAATAATTTGTATAAAATAATTTAACTGAAACAAAGAACATGTTAAAAAAGAGAAATGCTATTGAGCAAGCTGTTCTTCAATGCTTTCAGATCTATTCTTTTATTCTTATGATTCTGTACAAACATGACACATTTTTATTGTTTCTATGATTGTATTGTATTTCTGAGAGTTATCAGTCATGCCACAAACTGCTGCTGTACAGCTATTGTTGCTTGATTACCTTGGAAAAAAGGACAAAATATTCTACCAACCTCTGACAGGTCAATGATTTTGCCTGAATCTACCAGACCACTCAAAACTGCACAGGGAAAACCAGCTCTGCTTCGTATATATATATATTTCACTATAAGGAACATTACCTCTTCAGACAACTTGGAGCATGAGGCAAAAATAAAATATTCATTTGGATGATCTTTTTAAACTATTCTATCTACAAAGAGAAGTAAAAGAGAACTTGTTAAGTTTTCCACTAGAGGTAGCAATTTTGCCTGGCTTAATTTCCAAGTAAAACTAGCCTCATTTTTATGTTTTGACCAGACATGAATAGGTCCCTAGAAACAGAGTAAAAATAAAAAAATCATAACTATGCAATAATTAGATGGATCATTTCTGTAAGAGTATTAAAATCTTTTTCTTGTCACATCACTTGTTCATATCCTGGAGCTAATGTGTTACTCATTGTTTTCACAAGGGAACTAAATCTTTATATAATTAATTGTCAGAATTTAACAGAATTGACAGTGACTACCATCTCAGGAACTGTGTGAAGACAGCAATTTTCCACAAGTGACAAGAACACTCATGATGTTCACCAATAAAAATAATAATAAAATAATATTTCTTGTTCTCAAGAGTCAAAACAAATAAACAGGCAAGTTCTGAATGGGAAAAAGAAAGGAAACATTTGTGCTATTTTACAGTTTTCTCAGAAGAGTAAAACTTATTTATTAAAAAGGAAAGCAAATTAAGTAAGCATGGGCCACCTAGACTTGAAAGAAAATAAATGTTTTTTGGAAGAACCATTCACAGCAGTGTTAGGGAAGTCATCAGTTGTCACAGTATGGTATTCACCAGACTCAAAATGGAGGAAGTGGGAAACAAACTTCTGGGAATCTACGAATTTAGAGGTTTTTGGGAAAGCTGCAAAAGGCAGGCCTCAGAGGCAGTAGAACTGTGATTAGAGCTAAGCAGCAGCCATGAGATAGGTCAGCAGAAACATTATTTAAACTATAGAAAAGCAAGGAGAAATAGAACAATGGTCTGTGTATTAATGCTTGTCTAGAATAACTCTCTAAGCTACAGAAAAGTTTATCTAGTAAGATATTAGGAAGTTTGAAGCTTAATAATGGAGCTCTGTGCCTTGTGTTTTAAGGCTTACAAGTAGCTATTGTATTTGAAATAAGCAAGCATTGTTTTCACCAAAGGTACGTGTGCTTATAGTGGTTAGATAGAACTACTGTCAGTATGCTTTTGCTTTGTGTGACTGGTCAAAAAACGTATAAAGTAAGTTGAAACATTAAGTTCTTGTTCTGCTTCCTGGGATATGAGCTGCTGGCATCTTCCCATTGTCATTACCATGTAATGAGGCTGATGCTGAAAAATAAAACAGCTCAAGGCACGTTCCACAGCAGTCCCGTCCCATTTGTAATTTGTACATAGCCCCTGGCTGGTGGCAAAACTTAGTGTAAAGTGTTTGATGGCCTCCCACTTCTTGTCTAGATGTAATGAACAAGTTTTCAGTTTAAAAGTTCAAATTCTCTTCATTTCTTAAATTAATTCTCAACAAGTAATATGATTCACCTGCCTCTCCAAGCATGCATGAACATTTCTGGCCATAACTGGTGCCTCTAGTGACATTGGCTGCCATACTGGTGGAGGGAGAAACCAAAGATTTTCTTCTCTTCATGAGTTTGCAGTGTACAAGAAGTTTCCTCCTACATATAATACACATAGGGACTTTCATTTTATAAAAAATTGACCAAATAGCTTATGTCATCCAAAGGATGCCTGATTAATTTACTGCAAGTTTTATTCACACCAGGATAACATCATGAACTTATCTGGGAGGATCTAACTATCATTACATAAGGCTTATTGTGAAAAAGTCACAAAATGAGCCGTGTTAGCATAGTCCCTAAGAAATAATAAAACATGTCCCAGCCAGATGCTTTAGTCACAGTAAAGGAGTCAAGAGAATAAAACTCTCTAAAAAAAAAGTAATTAAGAAAGCTACAGATATGTAATTGTCTTTCCTAATCATGACCTCTGGAATCCCTAAAGATACCCTGTGAATTTCTGAGCAGTTTCAGATAAATGGGTTCAATGTGAATACAACATACAACTTAATTCTTTACTACAGTGAATCTTCACCTGGAAGGAAAGAAGTGTAGTCCTTCTTAATATATCCATGAGATCATATGTCAAATCCCACAAAATTTATATTGTTTACTTCAACTAAATAAAATTGTTAAACCAGAGGACTTTTGGTGGGTAAATACTTTGCAATTTGCAATGATGGATGATATTAGGAGGCTAAGAAACAAACAAGCATCTAAACACAAAGAAACTGGAAAAGCTGATAAGTATTCCAATTTAACAGATTTCAAATAATTTGAAGTGTTTATTGGAACTATAAGCCTTTAAATACAAAAATTTCAGTATCCTTTTATATGAGCACAGAAGGATGAGAACACAGGAATTTAACTTTTGTTGAATTCAGCTAAGAACTAAGGGTTTTTCCACAGTCAAATAGCGAAATCTCAATAGTAAACACCTCAAAACAGTATAATTAACACAATATTAGAACAAATCTGCACTTTGAAGTAAAAATACTTTTTGATAGAGGAGGAGTGGGAAATCTTCAAGGACTCTGAAAAGGATATTTCTAATGTAACATTAACAGGTATGAGAAAAAGGCTCTCACTAAATCTAGAATTAGTTCTAGTAAGATTTGAGATCTTCGTAACTACTTTTGAAAGTAATTTGCTAACTATGCTTACATGCAAAAATTTTTCCTCACACAGAGATATTAATTTTTTGTACATTATTTATTCTGCTTATTGTTTCCCTATCTTTAGGCTAGAACTTGCAGCAGAATTTTCTTGTTTCACATCTGTTGTTCCTAAACAAAATTATGAAAAGATTGAAGCAAATCATTAGCAATGCATTTTGGAACATAATAGTACTTTGTTATAAAAAGTGGTTTGTCTTGTTTTGTTTTCTTTTGCTTTGTTTCATTTGTTTGCTTGTTTGTTTTAGTGGTTTTGTTTTGGGTGGCTCACATGAAATAAATGTTGTGTGATGGTAAAATTATTTATTTATATTACACTACAAAGCACACCATCCTTAATCCATTTTGCTTGCAGGACTGGAAGTGGTGGCTCCTACACTGGCAATACATTTCACATTATACAAACACTGTTCTAATACATACTTTAATGTATTAGAACTGTAACAATCTAAATGGACCCTAAGATTCTCAAAACCTGTATTGTGTTTTTCTGTGTGGAGAGATTCTTAGCATGCTGCTTTGCTATAAATAAAAAATACTGGTTTAACTATAAAAAAGTATCATCTATGAACACATACCAATCTTAAGCAGGTTCCACAAATATGAAAACTGCTTAGCAATGAAGAGGATGAAAAATACTGAACTGAACTGAAACTCTACATAACTGTAGTTATGTCGAATGTAATTACCCAATTTGGAAGGAGGCCAGAGGAACACAAGACAAATTCTGCCATCTGTTGCAGTCACACCATCTCAGTAAAACCAATGGGCAGAGTTTGGCTCAACAGCAATTAAATGCTTTGAGCCATGGGAAATAATCACTGCAAGTGGTCAGTACCTTGGCCCAGTGCCTCTTTTGGAGGATTAGACATTCAATAGATTATCTTTAAACAACTGACTCTCATAGAAATCATCCCAGTCTTCTAAACAGTAAGAATCTTGAATTACCACAAAAATTACTTAAAGCATGACCTGTTGGGCTGGAGATGCTGGAGGATAGAACCTGGTATCACATCTGAAATGGACTATATTTTATACTGGTAATAGTTATTTGAAGAATTAAAATTCTGAAAGAAAAGGAACCTGTTATTTCTAAGTTGGTTTTGTCCCATGGTCTGTAGTCAGTTGAAATGGTACATTGTAAAACATGAGTATATCAGAAGAGAACTGATTCAAGACATGCAATTATCTCAATTTTCAAGGCTGTCAGTTTGAAGTACAGACAAGTGACTCTCTTGACATCATGATGCCTCAGTGTCAGAACTAGAATGAGAATTCAAGGTTTCTGAGTCTTAATTCAGGGATTCATTGTCTGTTACATGACAGCGACCTCCATGACCTCAAATATCTCTTAGACATTTTTATGACATTTATCTAAAACAAAATTTAATAAAATATTTGATTAATATTACTTTTAATATCTCTCTAAAGTTTCTTTTCTCTCTTAAATTATTTGTCTATTACTCTCTCAAGTGAATTCATACTGTTTTGAAGGACTGATGGTTCAAGAGTTGGACAATAAATTTTAATTCCACACAGACAAAAGTGGCCCTTTTTATGGGAAGGAATTTTACAAGGAGGATGGTCTTGCTTTATCCATACAACAGCTTTCTTTTTAATCTTCATTCACCTTACCATAAAAATGTAACCTAAATTGTATATGTAGAACAGTACACTATTATTACATATATCTGAATATTGTTTGTTTTTGAAATAAAGAAGAAGCTTGATAAACTTTATGCCACACTGACCATAACTTCAAACTATCTACCTTAGAGCAATGTCGAACATAAAAGAAATACATTGAGCCTTTTTTTTTTTTTAGTTTGGCTAATGTTTGTCTTAAAATGTACGGGGTATAAAGTTATAATGGCCTTCGAGTCAGGGAAAGATAAAAATATAAATCTGTAAGAATTTTGCTGTTTGATCCTGGTAGGCTTATTCAAAAAATATTGATCTAAATCTGAGAGACATTATATCCTTAGGTATGAAAGACAATTTTACTTATTTTCAGGGAAAGGAGTTAAAAACAGAAACAGTGCCAATTTATCGTTTCATCTATAACAAGATATCTCTCTAGATGCAGACAATTTATTGGTACTATTCCAGGTATAGACATCCTTTATTTTTTTCTTAATTTGCAAGAACAATATTGATCTTAAGAGTTTTATGAAGGGTCAGATATTTAGTTAACAGAATTATTTATAAAAATTATATCCTCTCAGAAATGCCTAGGATCACTCAATCATTTCTTATGCTTAAATATGATCTTTTAAATTATTTTCACTCTATTAAAATCATGTATGTGCAGAGCAAGTTCCTGCTGAATTTGTTATGCAGACTGTCACCTGGAACCTTGCAGAAAAAAAATTCAGATCTGTTGGGCTGAAAACTTTGTTTCCTTTCAAATAAATGCTAGCATGACACTGTACATTTAACTTTTCCTCAGAATTCATCAGCTTTCCCAACCATTTCTGTGCTAGAGATCATTTCAAAAGACATGGAGCTGTTATCATGTCTGTTCCTCATCAGAACAGCTCACAGTCTTATAAATCTAATGGGTTGAAACTATGAAATATTTCGGGACAATTTTCCCACATTTACATGGTATACTAGTGCAGTCCATGATCCTAATAAAAATGAATAAAGAAATGAATTTAATTTTAAAATATTTTTAGTTTTATATAACATTTAATTTTTAAAATTAAATTATTTAATTTTATTCCTTTCATAGATTTTCTCACTTAAAAGCTATGAAAAAATGCATTTTTTCCCAGTGATTAATCAGTTAATTAGCCATCTGCATTTTTCCTCTTTGCATGATGCAAGCCAAACTTATTAATCTTTATGTCTTTTCCTCATTTGGAGACACAAAATCTAGGAACCAAAGTGCAATCAAGACCAAAATCAGAAAATTATGAGTCTTGACTCTGCCTAATAGGAGTTTCATTATCTCATTTGCAATTGGAAGCTTCAAGCCTTAACCTTGAATGACTTCCCAGAAAAAAACCTGTAATGCAAAAGCGATCAAAAAAGTCCTGAATGAAAGAAGACCTACAAGTAAATATTTTTCATGCAATCCGCTTCTTTTTGCAATTTTTTTTAATATGATGGTCACTCTACTTGTATATGCATATGCATTGTGTAGCTCTGCAGTTCAGATTCTAGTATTCACAAAATCAACCCAACAGGTTCAGCAGGTTCTCCCAGCTAGCCAAGCAGGTGCTCCTCTCTGAGAGTCCGTGCTGACCACACCCACATCTTGTCCTTGCCTGGAAGCTATTTGCTCCGCCACATTTCCAGGGACCAAGCCGAGGCTGCCTGGCCTGTAATTCTCTGTGTCCCCTTTCTCACCCTTCCTGAGGATAGGAGATAGGCCAGACCTCAAGCATCTTTCTCAACCACTAATGCTTTTCAAAGATAATCAAGTGGCCTTGGCAGTGACAACAACCAGCTCCCCCAGCACTTGTGGGTGCATCCCATCAGAGCCCAGAGGCTCATGCACGTCCAGTTTTCTTATGTATGTCCACTTTTCTTATGAATTCCCTGCTCTGATCTGCTTCCAGCAAGTGTACATTTTTGTTGGGCCAGACTTTTGCCCTGGTATTCCCAAAAGCTGATCTTACTAGTTAAGTCTGAGGTGGAGACACTGTTCAAGACCATGGTCTTTTTCATATCCTTTGTCACTGGGCCCCCAACCCCGTTCAAATTCTACTTAGTTTTTGTTTTGTCTGCTATGTACTTATAGAAGCCCTTCTTGCTGCTCTTGTCATCCCTGGCCTGACTAAATTACACTTGATTTTTGGCTTTCCTAGCTGTATCTCCTCATGCTGAGGTAATGTCTCTGTATCACTTCCACATTATCTGTCTTTACTCCCACCCTTTGTAGAATTCCTTTTTGCATTTTAGAGTTACCAGGAGCTCCTTATTCACCCATGCAGACCTCCTAGGATTTTTACCCAATTTAATGCTCAAAAATTAGCGTGGAGCACTGTAAAGCTCAGAGAAAATCACTGAATATTAGTTAACCAGCAGATTTTCAGGTGATTGAAGTTCCCATAAGGACCAGGATGTGTGACTGGGAGACTGCTTCTGATGTATGTAGAAGTAATTATCCACTTGTTCATCTAGTATGCCCAGAGCAATCTCCTTTTGGCCAATCTCCTTTTCCATCCATGGATTTAATGTTCCTGTTCTGTTGCTTCTTAGTTCATAGAGTACTCCTTTCTTCTCTATTTCCTACCATTCCAACCTCAAGTTTTCAAGTGTAAAGAGTCTCATTTTTCACTGGGATTAAATACAGTAAAGATGATAATTAAGCATATTTCCAGTCCCTGAAAGGATTTAATAATTTTAACTACTTCTGTAAAGCACAAATATCACTGCCTCTGTAAATGCAGATTACTGTCAGAAAGTACAGGAGATAGGCTTAACATCAGTCCTGACATTTTCATTCTTAATTGTTTTTGTGTTTGGTTGGGGTTTTATTGGTTAAAGTGAACACACAACCTGGTAACATGAAGAGTTTTGGAAAACTAAATACAGTTTTAAACTGACTCTGTAAATAAAAAACCCCAATTATTTACTCATTCGGAAAACAGACTACAAGACACCTCATAGAGTAGAGCCTAAATGAAAATTCCTGCTCAGAAAAAAAGGTAATGGACCAGTATCCTACAATGCTGTAACAGACTTAAAAAATATAGGTGTTTCTGATTTTATTTATTGAGAGAAAAAAATTATGCATCAAAATTCTCTTTGCTCCTAGCCACGTTACAATCAACATTATGTTGTTTTGGGCAGAAAACATTAACATTCATAAATAACTGGTATTGTTTACTCCAATTATGCATACTCCAGTTGTATGTGTTTTTATACAGCAAAAAGTTTTGGATGTAAATCTTTAAAGGAGTATCTTTTTATTGTCTCTCGTGAGAAAAATTTCATTTTCCTAACTCACCATAAAGAATTCAGTCTAAAACCACATGATAGAATTTAAACATTTAGAGCCATAAGAAAAAAGAAAACACTATACAGGAATATACTATAATAATGAGCTATTACCTCATTGGAAACAAGGTAATATTGCTATTTTCAGCAATATCTACAGCTGCACATAAATGTAATTTCACATAAAAAACCTGAGCGCTATGTGTTTAACATGCATTGTAAAATTTATTTGACTTGAGAATAGCAAATCTAAAGAAAAAATTAACCTCTTTATCCTTGAAATTGTAAACTTTACTATAAACTCACTGCCAACAGTGTTTGGAATCACACTTACTTGCCTTGATCACTTTAATGATGCGTGTCCTAAACAGTGCACAAAATAATGAGAAAATCTGACAGCACATCCCATTGTTGCATTAATCTACATAAATCAGATTGAATATTAACTGCATGTCAAATATTCCTTCAAAACCTGCTAGGTTGTGCTATGGCTATATAAATGTAGTCCTAAGAGGAGAAGTGAAAATTAATATGTATCATACAGTAAAATGAAAAGTAGCAGAGTCAGAAAAACTAAGAACTTTTCATTTTCCTATGAGTCTCAGAATACAAATAATCACATTGCACATTTCATCTGAATACACAAGATAATTTCCTGATAATGAAACAGAGAAAACAACAGACAAAACAGAAAACAGAAAACAACCACTTTTGTGGTGTGTTAAAAACGTGCTGCCCATACCATTAAGTACAATTCTTCTGTTCAACGTATATTAACTACAAATATGTTGTGGTTAAGGGCTATCTAAAGAAAATTACATTAGCATTAGTCTTATCCCTTTATTCCTAACACTCAGATTTAAAGTGAAAACAGGATCTTCACGCTTTTTGCTAAATCACTTATAAATAGCTGTGTTAGGAAAAAGAATGTAAATAAATGTGATACTTTGTAACTACAGGTTCTCCCTCCTTTTGTACAGGTCTTTTAAAAGCAATATAGGAAAATATATTCTTCCAGTACTGTTGGCATTTTTCCTGAGTTTTTACTTATTACTCCAGAGAGATCAGAGAGGAGGTTTTTGCTGAGGATCAAGGAATTTAATAGGTAAACAATATTATAGACTTGAAGCCTGTATTTTCACACTGTAAAAAAGGTTCCAGATGAGTCGTAGTTTTATTTGAAAAATCACTTACAGTATGACAAGATGTATATTTTAGAAAAGGAAGCTAAATTATTTTGTAGTTATTCCTTATATAAACCCTTTCCTGACTCTTCTAGAAAATGTGTCAATTAATTTCAGAATCAAAAAGTCCTAGAAGTGCTGAGGTTGGAAGGTACCTCTGGAGAAGGTCTAGTACAGAGGTCTCCAAACACTTTTCATCAGGTACCTTTATCACTAAAATATGTTTGAGCTGGCATGCCAAATATATGTGTATTCATTCATAAAAGTTCTACTGTGCTTTATTCATGTTGTGCAGACACTATAATAAAGAATAAATAAAAAGTATAAAGACAGGGGTCCTAATGCATTCTGCAATTGGAGTCTGTTCCCCAGTAAGATATCCCTACTGAATGCAGTGATCCTTGTTCTGCTACTCAGAGTTTCAAAGGACTTGGAACCTGTGACAGCTAAAGGCATGAGCAATTACATCTGTGCACCTAAAGTGCAAGCAGCCTGTTGGCTCACCTGTTGAAGCACTGGTGAGGTTCACATTAAGGCTCAGGAAGATCATGAAAAACCAAGCAGTGAGGCAAGTTTAGTTCTTCCAGCCTAAGTGAGACAATTGATGGTTTTACACAGGAATATATAGAGCAAGGATTTGATCTTAAAACAGTCAAACAAAAAGCCAAACTAAAACAAACAAAACATCCAAATCCAAAATGCTCAAAATGAGCCTAAAAATCCTTTCACTGCCCACCATCCCATACTTTCTTATTATTCCTACCATTTCCTATCTTTTCTTTGAAATCTCTTTGCTTGGGTCTGGTCTTTATGTGGATTTGACTGTCAGAAATTCAATCACAGGAAGTAAAAAACCTAAAAAAACCTCAATGAAAATTGACACATTCTTCGGGATAAGGGAAGAACTTCTTTATTTTACTTCACCTCCACCTGAGATTTTATGCATTGTGGTTTTTCACACGGGTCATATTGTTTGAGAAGAAAATGTTTATTCCTACACACTTCTACACAAGAAAGAAAAACTCAAGGTTAACAGTAGGGAGAGGCCTTCTTTACACTATATCATGACTATGATTACACAAAGGACTACTATAGGTTTCAAAATAAAGCTTGTGATTCACCTCTCCCTGTCCCTTTCCATGAATTCAGGGGAGAGCAAACACAGAACTTGCACACACTTAGAGATGAAGAGTGACCCTTGAAATGAAGTGCAGTAATGAAAGTCCAGCCATTTTGCAGAGAATGAAAGGCTGCTACTTCTATGGTCTTGCTTATGACACTTAACAATAGCAACAATAGCACTCACAACAATAGCAACAAGAAGAAATGACACTCACAACAATAGCAACAAGAAGAAACTTTTACTCTGACACTGGTGCAAGAGCATTTATTAAACCAGATTATTTTCAGAAAGAAAACAGATGCAGAAGAATGAATACCTTGCACACACAGATTTAAAGGCAAAGATTGATTTCTTTCACATAATTTTTCATTTGATGGAAGTATCGAATGAAGTATTCATGAGGATCTTATACCTGCAGTTTAAAAAAGCCTGCTAAATAATTGTTTATAATTAAATTTAATTAACAAAAGTGCCCTGCTTCGGCCCTATACCATTTTCTAGGCAACTAACTGTGGTTTTATTCCCTTCTCGATAACCATTTTGATTTATATCTCCTTCAAGTCTCCTCAAAGTAAATCATACTGAGACTTGAGGAAAAAGCAGCTTCTTTTGCTTTACACTAACGTGACTGCTGAAACTTACTTAAATATATTTTTAAAGCATTAAGATTTTACCTTAAAACCATGCTGTGTTTTACAGATTAGCCTGTCATGATATCAATGACTTACAAAAATACAGACATTTTAAATTTTATATATACATGCACACAGAGGTAGGAAAGCATGTATGTGTGTAGAGGAAAGATATAGAAAGAAGAGTATCATCAATGGATTCGTCTGATCCTTGTCTAAATTCAGATATAAGCCTTGATTAATTTCCAATAAATATATAAACTTTCCAAACCTTGGCATCCGAGTGCTTCTGATAAAATAATATACTACTAGTAACTTCTCCTTTGATGCATCTCAGCTTTTGAATACTTAACTCCCTAAGATTTCCTGAGAATTATCAGTATTTTAGCTTCGGTTTCCTGCCATTCTATTATTTTTTTTGCATATATCAGTTTTCCTCATTTTTCTTGATTCTCTATTTTCAGCTTGGTGTAAGCATGTCGTAGATTTTGGAGTTACTTTTAACTAAGAACAGAAAAAAAACCACGACCGGAACTCCAAGATCTTATCTAGAGTTATGCCAAAGATGCTGACTATTGCTGGAAAAAAAAATTTATAATATTTCCAGTATGTAGGGACAAAAACATTTAATAATGATAGATTGGTGGTTGCTATTCTTTTTGATCTATATTTGTCCACTTTTGCTATATCTAAGATAAGACTTTCAGAGAAATGTACTTTTTAAATAATTACAAAAAATATTCCTGCTTTATTTATGCTAAAAACATGAATTTATATTTACAAGTTCATTTTTTTATTTGGAATGTAAGCAATGACAGAGGCTGCTTGGAAAAAAAAAAGAGATTTAAAATAACCTTACTGTGACACTGTCACTGTTATCATGTGCTATTCTACCAATCCTGTGCACAATCTTCTATTTCCTCCTGAGCGCTAACGTGATATATTTACATTTATATTTACATTACAATGCCATCCCTCCCTTGTGATAGTTTTTTTGCATTTGGTCAGAAATAATTATTTTATTTTATTTTATATGGAAAAATGACAGTATGGTTAATTTAATTCTTCTAGTCTGTAGAGGTAGATTATGGAACCAGATTTTTAATTTAAAAAAAAAAAGGCAATGTAGTCTATGAATGTGCAAAAGTGATTTAAGAACAAACGCTGTGTTTTTAATCACATTGTTGTTTGGTACCATTAGACTAAAAACATGCAGTACCATGACAGTGCAGTGAGAGCAAACAGAAAAAGAGAACGTTATCCTAAGCAAGCAACATAGAACATAAATAAAATAGAACTTGATTGAAGGCAAAATCTCAAGAAACCTGCCCCATCAGCTGCAAAGTTGAACAACTATTACTGACTACCATAGTGCTAACTTCTCATAGTAGTGAAAAAAAGCCACATCAGTGATTATGTGAAAGAAATGGTCCATATTTCCTATCTCCACCATCCATTACTGCAATTTGCAGCTCCCGTAGTTCACAAATGGTCAACAATACGTCAAAATGAACATTTGTAATGCCTGAACTGAATAAAATTTGTTTGGAGCTTCTAAGTAGTGAACTAATAATTTCTAGACCTTGAACACTCATACCTCATACACTATATTGATGTTGTATGTGTGACTTGTTAGATAACAGAAATTTTCAGAAAGATATCCACTTTAGGATGAAATGAACTGTATCTTGGAATAGCCCGTTCTGCTAAATTAAGTTAAATGAGTTTCGTTATTTGTATCCAAAGTTATGTTTGAAGTCTGAGCTGCATTCATGCAGGCAGTAAAGTTGGAGACTGACAGAAAGATAAAATGCATGTTTCTATTCAATTAAAAGTAACTGAGAAATTCTACCATTATAGTAAATAGTTATTGCATAGTAAATAGTTATTGGTTTTTTTTAAATACAATCTATTTTAAACAGCTAATTGTTGCTACCAGCTCATCCAGAAGACCCACTCCCTTTCAGTTATGGTGTAAAAATATTCACCCATTTCTAAAGATCCATTACCCCTAGCAGTAATATTAATTATTTACAAACATAAGTTAGAATTCTTCTGTAATTTAGTATTAACAGTGTTTAATTCCCTCCCTTCCCTCACACATATAAATATATGTAAACAAAATGGTCTGGAGAAGTGGCCTGGAATATTCTAAGAACTTTGAAATAGTTACTGAATCTATGACTGAATCTATGACTCTCAAGGCTGACAATATTTCCACTAAATACTTGAAAATATACAAATTCTTTGACAGAACCAGAGCACATTAGAGATAACAGTGTCTGTAAAAAGTTATGATTCAGTAAAAACAATGACTAAAAATTGATTAAACAAAAAACTAGTATACCAAGTTTCAGTCTGTGAATTCTGAATGTTAAAACATAATTTTAAAATTTGTTTTAATTTCCTTACATGTGTATATTTTACTTGCTGCAAATTTTCTTCAGCTGCTATAAACACACACATCAATACGTCTGTAACTGTTTATCAGCTCTGCATTCCGTAGCAATTGATGCAAGAATATTGTCTAGATGAGGATGCCTGTCTTTATTTACATGGGGACCTAGAAATTAATGTTACATAGATGCTTTGGATGTCATGAGGCCTTCAAGGGCCACCAAGAATTACCAAAATATCAATTCCAGAGGATCACCTATTCTCAGACAAGCAGAAAAATGTGCACCAGAGACAAAGAATTTCCTTATTATCTGAAATACAGCGTTTTATTTTGAGGTAACTAAATAAAAATGCATTTTTCTGATGGTTACCTCTTCCTTGTAAGTCAAGGTGGTAAGTGAAGAAATGGGCAAAGTTTAATATTGGCATGAAGTAACACCATTTATCCACATTAGAGTGTTTCAGTTCTACAAACACATGGCAAACTAATTTTAAAAGCTAGAAGTAAAGGAGGAAAGAGAAATTATTTCTTATCATGTATCTAACTTTCAATCTAGAAATTACAGTAAAACACCTTTTGATCAGCTCAGTGCCACAATTTTTTCCAAGGTTTCATGCAATGCGAAGTATACTGCACGGTCAAGAAACAGCAAGTAACTGGAGAAACACTCTTTTACTGCAATCTTTTGTTTCACAGGTGTGGGATTCAATTACATCAATCTAGATTGTGATAATGAGCCATCATGATAGCCTTAGATCTGTTATGTCCTAACATTTCTAAAAACCTTCTGTCAAAGCAAGCTGTCTTTTTACATAAAGTATTAAAACAGTGAAAAATACTAAGAATTTTATCCTTTTTTACCTACCAGAGGAGCCAGCACAAAAGGATTCTGACTATAGATAAGTCATTAAATGCTCAGTGCCAATATGTAAAAATTCCAAAACCTTAGAGGAAACAAACATTGGCTTGAAAAAAACACTGAAAACAACAACAACAACAACAAAACCAACAGGAGAGCAGGAAAAGAATTGACTGCTATTTGCACTTATTTCTATGAAAACTCTTCATGGCACAGCTCAGGGTCACAAAGAACTCCATCTGGGAATGCATGAATGCAAAGATTTTTGTGTGTGTGTGTCCACACAGTGAACAAGAGCAGAAGCTATGTGGGAGTAAACCAGAATGGCCTATATTACAGCATTCACACACCAGAACATTGTAATTTCATTTTGAACTGTGAAATTCTTTGTAAATACAAATCTGTTCACAGATATGCTCTACTGATATTGAAATCAATCATTAAAACATGTTAAAAATTAGGATCAGTAGTTCAGCTCTGATGCATTTGGACATAATATTTGAAATACTACTCCTGACTTTCCCATCATCTGCATTCTATCCCATGACAGAATTTGTGGACAGACATTTGACTCCAAAATGTAATTGCTAATAAAGTTGGTGAGAATTTCAATTTTTATACTAGTTTGTGAGTTTAATGTATTGAGGCAAAAGTGCTAAATTCTCTCAGACCACTTGTACTACAGATAAGGGCACTGAGATTGAGCTTACAGAGCTTCACTAAAGAGCATAGGAACACTTCCTAATCCTGTATAGCATCCACCATTCCTGTTACAGCTGAGATCCAGCTGTCTGTCTCTGCCTGACCTTTTTACAATGGTCAGAATATTCATTAAGACATTTTTAAAAGTGATATCTGATCATGAGTGCAACAATTTTTCTTTGGCCATATTCCATAACTATTTGGGAGACCCCAAGAAGTCTGGTAATAGGAAAAATAAAAAGATAATCCACTTCTTGGAATGGCTTGCTGGCACATTTTCATAGCACTTTAGTGTGATTTTCACACATTTTTCTCAGGATCCCTGTGATGTTTACCACATCTGCTGTGGCCCAGCACTGCTCTCAGCAACATTTTAGCCATTATTGTTGAAAGGAAGTGTCTTCTTACTTGTCACTCCCCTAAGAAATGTGCAATATCTCAACTTTGTTTCTGGAATTCCCTACTAGACCAGCCTCAAGAGTGACACAATTTTGCATTCCATCAATACGACCACCCCATACCTTGCCTGGTTTCAAGCATGCCATCAGGGTGATGTTAATTTAAATGCCAGCTATTAAATATCTTGTGTATAGAGGATACAATCTGCCCTCACAAGAATGTCAGTTCAAATCCGATACCTAATAGCTTTAGAATTCCTACTTCTTCTGCCTAAAGTAGCAGCTTTTAAGTAATGCACCTAAACATGCATTAGTTAGTAAAATATTGGTCACAGGTTCAGTCAGATTGCACCAGAAGAAAACATTTCTTTAATCTGTGACCATTTCATATGCAGATGAAAAAGAAATGGCTATATTCTCCATCAAATTTACTTTCTCCTTGAGTTACAATGCTGCCAGATTTTGGTGCATTGCCACTTCAGATGAAAAAAAAAAGGTGAAAAAAAGAATTAACCCTGCAGAAACAGAACAAAATTTTAAGGCCTTCTCTGTCGAGAACATAAAACGTTTTCAGTTTTTCCTGATAACCAATATCACTAGTTGGTTTCCAGAAAGTTTTCTGGAAGACATCACTTACTTTACACCCACTAACAGGTGAATTCTTTAAAGGGGGTCACCAAAATGGGTCTGAAGTGATTGTCATGGTACTTGTCTACTTCACAGTAGAGTAAATACTTCTGAACCCTTAAACAAGACTCCCCATGGAAAGAATCTGCAGCAGCGTGTACTTAAAGCATCAGTGCCCTGTGGATGATATGAAGGGCTCATCTGCCCTGCTAAGTTTGCTGGGCAATGGCTCTATCAAAAAATTAGTGAGGGGCAGGGGCTGGGGTAGGTGGTGCGTGGAGTGGTGGTGGTGCAGGATGAGGCAACTCATTGCTAGCTTCAGATAGTGAGACCAAGCCTAGGAGGTCCTGTGGATTTGGAATATAACTCATTTTACTCTCACTGGTAATGTGATAGCAGAGAGTGGGGACTGTGGATACTGGAGACATATCTCTGCCACTTGAAGTCACAAGCTGGCAAAGTCAGGTGTTGCTGAATTTCCTAAGTGTCACCACTGCGAATGTTTCCCACATATGGAAAGTATTACCCAGTCAACTACAGATGGCTGAACATAAAAATCTGATAAACAGGAAGTTCCACCTGAACACAAGCAAGAATTGACTGTTTTTTAAGCACTGGAACAAACTGTCCAGAGAGATTGTGGAGTCTCCCTCACTGGAGATATTCAAGACACATCTAGATCCAGTTCTGTGCCATGGGCTCTAGATGACCCTGACTTGGAAGATTTGACTGGATGATGCAACTGTGCTCCCTTCCAACCTTACCCATTCTGAGATTCTGTCATCTGCTCAAGAGAAAGTGCCCAATCAGCTTTCCTGTTGGCTGTTTCGGCAACCAATTAGACATTAATGTGTTCTTAATTGAAGTTTTCCATCCTTCACATTTCACTGTTCCTTGTGGTTATAAATTCAATACATACAGAATCTTTAATAAAGCCAAGCAGTTCGAGCTTACTTTTTTTTCATTAACTTCTCTAACACTTCATATCTTACAAAATAGGGATTTGATTTTAGGATATTTCCATGTTCATTGAGCTGTAATATTTTAAGACATGGGGTTTACTACTTTACTTCCATAAATGATTGCCTAATACCCAAAGAGGTCATACAGAAAGTATCCAAGATAATTTAGTGATAGTCTACAAACACTTCTCTTTTATTGCCAAAAAAACAGATAGTAAATAGATTTTCCTATATTAGTATCCTGAGATCATCCTCTCTGGACAAAATTAACTGTTGTTAATTAAATATTTCAACTGTCCATTTTTTCACTGTTAAACTAAATGTTTTCCAAGTTTCACTTTGAGTTAAATAAATGGTTTATCTATTTAATCTAAACAGTTTAATTTACTGCTTTGATCTTTATGATATTTTACTCAATGTCACAGGAATATGTATATACTCTTTAGCAAAGAGTATGTTTTAATTCACTCTCATATCCCTTTTAATGTGGCTACAAACACGTAGCCTCAACATTGACTTTGTACAGTGGACTAATCAGGAAAAAATTCTTATAATAATAAATGTTCATCAAGCATGAAATTTTCCTGTTCAGATTGAAAATTTCCTGAGTGCAAAAGACTAAGGAGAGTAGTGAAAAACTAATATACACAATCTGGAAACTAAAATATTGATTGATAAGAGGAGAAGGAGAAGATCTTGAATATCCAAATAACTTGGTGGAGGTCAAGTAAGAAGAAGAAACAGGAACATAAAAACAGTGACTGTAGTTCTAAATATAGGATGTCAAAGGAAATTTGAAAATGGAGAAGAATAAAGTTGTGTTTCATGGCACTGTGTACCTCTGGATGGTAAACAGGGAAACAGAGTCTCATGGGATAGGAAATGTGGTGATCTGAAGGATCACAGATAGTTTATGGGAGGCAGAAGAAGACAGTCACTTAATTGGAGGGACAATGAAATTGTATCATGAGATCTTACTCCCATTAGAGACAATAAATTCTGCATCTATTAAATCTATTTTATCACACTAAGGAAAGCTTGAACAGGCATATCCTTTGGAAGCAGGAAAGGTATGAAATTAGTAGCAGTCACACTGCTCAAGTAAGACTCTTTATAGTTTTTGATACATGATAACTTCTCTCACACTCTGATGCCCTGCACCTACACCATGGTATGAGGTCAGGTCTTTGGGAAGACATTTGCTAATGTAGGAATTGATCACAGAAGTGTTTGTAACCATTTTCTGTCCTTATGTTTGGCTAGTTACAGTACACACACCTATCAAATTGCACAAATTAGCTTTTCTTTAGTTTTCTAAAATACAACATAAAATATGACATGGTACATTACACATAAAAGTTTAAGATAATGTTCATGGAAGTTCCAAGTGCAGAGAAATTAATGTTTTTATCAAACTGGTTAATACAGATGATACGTTTGTTTTAGAGGAAAATAAAAGCATAGAAATATTTCCATCACTGTTATAAATTTTCATCAGTTTATTAAATCTTTTATTACGCCTAGAGATTCCCCAGCAATCTGAAATGAAATGGCCTACCTCTGAGGTGCTATTAGGATAAGAATAACTTACAGAATAAGCTTTACAAGACACGTAGAATCAATCATTTTTACTATTATAACCAAGACAAATTCCCATTAGAAACTATGCTGCACTTACAAGCATCTATTTAAAATTTTTATATACTTGGTGCGCCCAACATAGCAGCACTGTGTCTCAAATTACTTTTGTAAATCTAATTGATTTAATAAATTCACACTTAAATTGCTATTCAATTACTTACTCTTCTCTCCAGCAATTTTATAATCTTGAGCATATAGCAGAACGAGAACATAATTAAAGGGCTTATTCATTAAAGAAATTCTTCTGTGCTGGTAGATTACCTGAGTTTTTTCTCAAGATACTGAAGCTACAGCACGTCTCTGCAAAAAGGTTAGCATGGAAAATTGGAACATTATAAATATTTGGTACTACACAGAAGGAGACATGCCTTATCATGTAGTGAATGTAGAGAATTTTTATATACCTCTTATGACCATATAATACAGAAATATTCCTAATGTTTCTTAAGCATTTATCTGTTGTCAGCTAGATATTTATACATTTTTCTGATTTTTAAAAAATAACTTGAAGTGTCAAAAAGACATCGGTTTTCATATAATTACATATATGAATGATTTATAGCTAAAATCAACCTGAAAACCTCATTTCCATGTATGTACATAGAAATGAGAGGTACCCACAGTCAATTATGTGACACAGGCAAATTGTTCTAAATCCAAACAAACCAGGGAATAACCTCTTGGCAGAGGTCACAACACAGTGAAATTAGTATGAAAGTACATAGAAGTAATGAATATTAGTACTTTAAGTTTCTCTCCAGAACTATGGACCCACAATACTCTAGAGCCCTTATGAGGAATTATTTTTGCCCATAACAAGCTAAAAAAGGAGGAAAGAATCATCTGTTTTGATTGATGAGAAATTTGAAGGAGGGTACTACTACCTGTCTTCTTCAAGTCTGTACAAAACCGAACACACAGCACAGATCAATTAATCTTTAGGACAGAGCTTTGATCAAGACAACCACATCCTCTTTTTCTATATATCTCAAGAAACTGGTTTGAGCTTGAAGCTGCAATAAATCTTGCTAAAGTGAGATGTTACTCGTCTGAGCACAGACAGATTGTCTTTTCCCCACAAGCAAACAGTCTGCTTGCTCTGCATTTCCAACTTCCTACTTAGCATTGCTTTGAGTGGTTTCCCAAAAAGCTCTGCTATCTAGAGTAAATGTGGAGAGGGAATACTGCCACTACTTGGGCCTGGGGGCAAAACAAAGTATTCCAAAGAACAGCTTGACTCTGTTGCTAGGCAGTGAATAAGCCAATTTAGCGTTCCCCCCGCCTTTGCACTTTTGAAGAAAGCCTGTGTATTATATGTTGTGCTCTTATAGATGTCCCTATACAAATAAAGACAGGATGCTTCTTTCTGCATTTGACTTTCTGTGTTCTCCTATGGCACTTAAAGAATTCAGTTAAATTCAGCATGAGTGAACCAAAACAACCCTCCATATGGAATATGACTTTTTCCCCTTAATATACAAAAGTTACACATAGATTTCCATATGCCCATAAGTTACACATAGATTTCCATAGAGTACTCGGCCTCTTAAATATGATCAATAGAAAAGCAAGTAAACTCAAAAACAATTCTACAAATTTACAATTTTATTCTCTGCAATTTTAATAATGAAAAACAAACTAGTAAAAAATTAAAGTTTCTTTAGAGCTCTCCAAAGACATTGCAACTCTTCAAGAAAGCATACATTAATCCTCTAATTAGCATATATCCTAGTTTGCTTAAGCTAGGAAAAATAAAAATTAAAGCAAATTTGGGTTTTGCCTAAATAATACTGCTTAAGAGTATTAAGACCTCTTTGGTTTCGAATCACTTCACAAACTATACAGACACCTACAAGAAGTCTGGATTTTAGGTTAGTAACAGATTTAATGGTACAGTATCTAATCTGGGATTTTGGTCAGAATTGTGTGTTTGAATCATACCTGACATCTACACAAAGTTTTTATATCATAAATCTGCTTTGGAAAATGATGGGTTCAGGAGTTTCATATGTTTCTATGAGGAAAATGTTTACTTATTTTGATATTATCAGTTACTTTGACATTTTGATGTACCAGTATTTTTTTTTTTCTCAGACCAAACAAATTAAAATTTTTTATGTTCTTATCTGACAGACAAATCTTGCAAAAGGATTACCAAAGCTATTAGCAATGATGGCTCCATTCTCCAAAATTGTATCTGGATTTTACCCAGCCATCACCTTCATGCATCTGAAGAGCTTGCAATGAAATTTGGTCTACCTGTAGATGGGATACAGTCTATCAGAATTTTCTTTGTTTCCTTGAAGTTCTTGATTGGTAATTCAACAATACAATTGACATACAACCATATATTTTTGGATAAAACTTCAGAAATGCAGGCAAAAACCATAAATACTGGTACTCTTGCATGAAATCTTTCTTCCAGAAAAAAAATTGCAAATATTTTGTATCATAATTTAGTGGTTTTTATTTTTTTTTTCACTTAGCTAAGAAAAATGGGTTTACTATCTGGACTAAAACATGATGTCACCTACATTTACAAATGTATTTTTGGCACCCTTGTCATAATACCCTTTCAAAAACAGAAAATGAATTGTGCAAAATGTTAAGGAGGAATATCTTGAAAAAAACATTCTGAAAACACTAATAACTTCTTTATCTCTGACATATTTCATCCTCTTTTCCTACTTTCATAAACAGAAAGTTACTTAGGTATTGTGAAGATGACGAATTCCTGGTTTGAATAAGTAAAAAATGGAGGCAATTATAAAATCCTGAAAGAGCTACCCACAATTTTTCATTTTAAAACAGGGAACTGCAACTTATATATAGAA
The DNA here is from genome assembly GCA_024362935.1 of Setophaga petechia. NCBI lineage: Eukaryota > Metazoa > Chordata > Aves > Passeriformes > Parulidae > Setophaga > Setophaga petechia. The sequence continues at coordinate 35,663,140 of JANCRA010000008.1, forward strand.
TAAGAATGCAGTTCCTTATCAAAGAGAACCATTTAGCTAGGACTCAAACTGCTAAGTCATTTTAGGTCAAAGCAAAACATTTTAATCATCACTCAACAAATTGATTAGCAGTCAGGAGTGACTGAGAAACTCAGTGATCTTTTTGCCTGAAACACCGTTTAGTAATTGGACTCCCTCTTATTTTACAAATCTCATCAATCATGAGAACCATGGTGAAATCTCATTTTCATTTCTTCTCACATAAAAAGTACTGCACCATATATTCCATTGAGTTTCTGCCAAGTAAACCTGACCATGTGCAAACATAAATGCACCAGCAAAAAAGAGAATAATATAAACCAATAGCCAGAGCCTGAATATCCAACAATCCACACTTCAAGCCTTTTTCTAGCCCCTGCTTACCCCATTGAAAAAGGACAGATCACCAAATACAAGGAAAAATACCCACCCTTAAGTTTGAGGCTGATCAAGTGCAAAGCTCAGCCTTTCTGAAGTTAATGATTGCTGCTGCAGTTTGCAGTTTTGTCAGCAATATCCCGTTTTTGATTGTTTCTATGGTAATCATGGAAATGGTGGTGGTAGAGCAGCATGGAACCATTTATCTTCCTTCAGGATAGCCACTGTTAGCTAATCAGCAGTAGCCCTGCTGCTATTTGTCAATAACCAGAAACATAGCTGTGACCAAGCTGCCTGAGACACCTGTTAGTAGGGCAATACTTCAAGTTTCCACAACTCTAACAATTTTATCTTTCATTTTTCTAATCAACAGTTTGTTGTAGGACTGCTTTGAATGGCACCTGAAAATGTCTGCACTCTCTGAACTGTATCCAAACTGAATACCACAGGAAGATGATGTCACTACTCTCTCCACAATTCTTTTTAAATTATTGCTATATTAAAATTGATAGATTCTCCATGTTATTTGATTTCAGCAGCTGTACTTTGGTCTGGAATATTCTAAAATATAAACAATATATTTTTATATACACAATAGATTAGATTAATTTCCAGCTTTGGCATTTCATAGTTTATATGAAAAAATCACAAATATTCAGAATGTGGAAAAATTCAATTACTGATGTTAATTCAAAGAGTCGTTTAGTTTTTCAGCTTCATTTCCTTTTGTTTAAATTGCAATCGTTGCCACTTTATCAAGGTTTTTATATTCTCAGCATAATCAATATGCAGAAACCAAATGAACTGTGTATTTTTTACAATTCAAAACCTACAGGTTTGCAGCTTTATCAATACTTCAATTATTTTTATAACTCACTTGATGTAAAGATTGTTTTCAAATCAAAACAATGAAAATAAGGAGACACTTTTGTAAACAAGATTACTTTAACAATCAAGATATTAAAAATTGCCTCTCTGCCTAGAAGAACCACCACTGGAAGCTAGCTAGGCAAAACCAAAA